>OX352245.1:8808300-11208300 GCA_947086465.1 Eupithecia exiguata
TTTTTGATACCCTCACCGAACTCAAAAATTACCGACTGCAGTTCGCTCTACTAGCTGATATTGATATTCATATCTGTTTATTTATTTGGTCGTTGGTGACCTATGACTATGACAAACTAGTTAGGTACATTTCACCAAACATCCGAAAATTACATTTAAAAAAAAAAACAAAAAATATCGTGGCTCGCTTCGCTCGCCGTTACTTATAATTCCTTTTGTTAGAAGTTGAGGGTTCTGATAGCCAACCCGATTCGGAGAGTCAACCTACCCCCAAGGTGGTTCAGTATTTTTGTTTCTCGTTTTTTTGGGATGGGTCGGGGGGTGCTTGGTAGTAAATCGCCCCGGGTGCCAACCCACGCTAAGCCGCCACTGCCTATTTGTTCTGGTTGTTTTCAAATTCTATGGTTAATAGTAAATTTACGATGTTTCAGTACAAAAATGTATTAAACTGGTTTTGCAACAACAAAAGCTCTGCTTCTTGGAAAACTTGACTCTACCACCCATTACTCTACCTCTTTATTAAGAACTTTACTGCCTTACATTGTATGCACATAGCAAACTGGTCCAAACTATAACCACCGATATAACCACGAAGTAACATTATCTAATCTGTGTCCAAACTACCCAGAGCTCAAACAAAACCAGACCGAATACTTGCAGGATGCTTCTAGCTAAAGAAAAAGACCCAGACCGTTGGCAGCGCGAGCTCGATGCCATGGAGACCCACACCTCAGCTCGTCAACAACGCCCGACCTGGGGCGCTGACCAGGTCAACGTGGCCAACTTTCTTGTGGACCATTGCAAGCTAGGCAGTCGGTTTGACAAGGAGCTGGTGCAGCGAGTTTGTGGTATTCTCGAGGTACCGTCGCAAGACACTACACAAAACACAACACACACGCAACTGAAGCATCTTTTGGGAAAGAGACAGGTGCGTTGAATTACTTCATTGGCATTTCTTTACAGCATTTTATTTTATGTAAGAGTAGTAATATTGCTATTGTTATTAACACCTCGTGCTTGACCTTCCGACTGCTGGGTACCTACTACAGACCTTGTCGTTGCCGAACAGGGCCAAACGATCACATACGTAAACATCTTCCAATACTCCTGTACCTAAAACCTTTAACTGCCTACTTTAAAAGGTTTTTGGAAGATTGTCTCTGTTCAGCTATTTTTGGTTTTTTGACTCTACAAACTGTAGAGACATATACATACCTAGAGCAGTAGTTCTATAGATAGGTACTACGTGACAGTACCTTTTAGGCTTTTACATAGACGCGTGTGACTGAAGAAATGGTTTATGTATTGATGTAGTGCGCTTTCAATTCATCGGTATATAAACCTTTTTGTTCATTACAATT
The DNA here is from genome assembly GCA_947086465.1 of Eupithecia exiguata. Taxonomy (NCBI): domain Eukaryota; kingdom Metazoa; phylum Arthropoda; class Insecta; order Lepidoptera; family Geometridae; genus Eupithecia; species Eupithecia exiguata. The sequence continues at coordinate 8,809,662 of OX352245.1, forward strand.
ATCAGCCTAAAGACGGCTAAAAGAACAATGGAGCTGGTTTACCTACCGACTTTAAAGTGGGTGCGAACCCCTAAGCCCCCATAAAAACGTACTGTCCGATTCATGAACCCACCTTAAACGATCTAAGGGGGTAGTTGAACCTATCTGTCAGTTTAAAACTCACGATACAAAGTCCCGGCAATAATATTTTGCAACCCTTTGACCTAACAGATTTTAGATTTATATATGTATTATACATTTAATGCAGTCGTCGTCGCAGTCTCGAAACATCAATATTCTGACGTGAAGGTTCTGTTCTCAGGTAAACGCTATAGAGATACCATCCAGAGGAGGATTCAGTATTCGTGCGATCTACCCCCGCCTGTCCATTGCAGCTCACAGCTGTGTGCCTAACGTCGTGCACACCATCCTTACGAACGACTACCAGTAAGTTAAGTACCACTTATGGGTCAGGCCGACAATTTTGCTACTATTTTCACAATCTTCCTTAATTAAAATAAAACAAATGTTTAAGATATCTCGAGAAGAACCGAAAACCGCTAGGGTAAACGTGTTCTTGAGTGGAGACCGCGACTCGGCAAACGTAGTGAAGGACGCCCTCCGACCAGGTAGGATGATGATTTGCGAAGGACTGCTGGCAGATGCTGGATGCGTCAAGCTGAAGACAGGGCGCTATGGCGCTCATTAGGGGAGGCCTATGTCCAACAGTGGACTACCTACTATAGGCTGATGATGAAATATTTAAAGAGGGCTCCCATACAACAGACATGATTTTTCTGCCGTTTTTATAGATAATTAAAATAAAACAAATATTAAAGGGGCCGTTTTTATAAACAGTAGTACAGTGTAAAACTTTGGCCCTATAATCGGTTTACCACTGTTTTTTTTTCTTCAAAATCGCGGTTTATTAAGAGAGCTATACCTACGGGCCATAAGAGTATTTTCAAATTAATGCACAATACTGAAGGAGGTTAGCTGCTACCACAGACTAATATTCAGTGAACAAAACCAAGCAGCAAACGATACTTTTTATTTGCAGATTATTCAATTTTGTTACAGACAAAATATCGTATTATTAATATTACGCTAATGTTCCAGACATTTACTATAGTCTGGAATATTAGCCTGAATATTTGACTCGATTTTCATGACAAAATGCCTTCCCCAGAGTTCAAGTAAGAGCTGCAGTCCCCATAAAATCCGGAGAACCTTTACACCTGTGCTACACACACGCGCTGGCCCCAACCTTGGTGCGTCGAGAGTTCCTCCTGCAGTCAAAGTTCTTCAACTGCGATTGTGCTCGTTGCGCTGATCCTACAGAATTGGGGACTCATCTCAGCACGATCAAGTGCAGCAAATGTGATAATGGAGTGATTTTGTCGACTAATCCACTAGGTAAGACCTCAATTTTTCAAAAAAGGGAGGAGGTTATGGTTAGCTGTATGTATGATTTCTCAGTTTATAAGGGAGCGATTTGGATGATTCCTTCTTTTGCATAGAGGATGGTTGTTGTATAGTTGTTAGATACCTACTTGTTGCAGAGAATGATCCTGAGGTGGTGGCCCCCTTTCTATATTAATTTTTATTCACGAGCATTGAACTATTATTACTAGCGTAATAGTTAGTTTAGTATCTAATAGTTAGTTAGTAGATCGTTTTGTTCCCGAGGGACTATATTCATCCCGCAAAACTTAAAAATCAGTTTAAAAGTAAGGAATTCGAAGTAGTTTTTTTTTTAGCTTTTTTGCTTTGCCAGTGCGTTTTTCGCACTGGGGTAATCTTCTACGAAAACTTTTAATAATACCTATCCCAAAAAATTTCCTCTCGCCTCACGTTCAAGGCGAGTTTAGGTGAGGCGCGGGTTCGAATCCTGCCGAAATCTAAATTTCTTTGGGTAGGTAGTTTATTTTTTGAACAATCAAATTATAACTCCCATTGTGTCACTAGTCTTTGAATTTCTAGCAAATTGCAATCAATAGAGTAGGAGATGGATGGATAGAGTTCAATACTTCGAGTTGGTTTTGCTAAAATCGTTTTGTTTTTGCAAAAGGGACTCGCAAACGCTCTATTGCTGTGGAGATTAGCGGTGTTAGCACTGTATAATTATGAGGCTAAGAGACGGCCAGGCCAGACATTCTAACATCAAGTGGTAAAAGACGTAAAAGTATGTAATTTACATAATTAATGAATGTAAACTTTAGATTCCTAGCTACTTATCTGATCTGATCATGCATGGTCATAGAAATCCTGTCCTTGCATGATATGGTATGCCAAATGATCAAACTAAAGCTGTCCAAGAGTCCTGTAAGGTCTAAAGGAAAAAAAGCACATTGAATTTTGTTTTTTTTTAAATTTGTCATGATTGTCTTTTGTTTTGTCATAGAACTTGACTGATGACGTCACGAATCTGTAGGCCGCATAGTATCCGAAAAAGTAAAAAACCGGCGGAGCCGGACGCGCGCCCGAAGGGTTCCGTATCATTATCTATAAAAACGGCAAAAAATCATGTCTCTTGTACGGGAGCCCCCCTAAAGTATTAATTTAAGTATTTATTTTTAAAGTGAACTCAATATTCTGTGAATATTTCAAGCGTCTACCAGTTGTCGTTAACAATATCAAGCTAAATCGAGCAAAACAAATCACGTTTGATGTATGGGAGCGAGCCCCCCTTAAATATTTGTTTTATTCAGTTCTTTAGTATTTGTTGTTACAGCGGCAACAGAAATACATCATCCGTGAAAATTTCAACTGTCTAACTATCACGGTTCATGAGATACAGCCTGGTGACAGACGGACAGCGAAGTAATAGGGTCCCGTTTTTACCCTTTGGGTACGGAACCCTAAAAAGACGGTCGCACCAAATGTGGTAGCTCAACTTATATTCTGTGTCTCCCACATTGCAAGAACCACACTCAAAAGCATGCAAATAAATCCCCAGAGAATGACGCCGAATGGAAATGCACGGAGAGGAACTGCGAGTTCAAGACGTCTGGCGCGGCGATGCGCAAGTTGTTGGGCGTGGTGCAAGCCGAGGTGGACCAGCTGGACGCGGTTGAACCTGGCCCACAGGCCATAGAGCTCAGAGAGGCTGCACTCAAGAAGGTAACAACTCTGCTCCGCTTGAAAACCACTGCATAAGCTCCGTCGTTATGTTCAAATTTTAATACTTTTCTAACCAGATAAAGTTTTAGACTATCCAGTGGCAGCGCTTTAGGTAACAAAAACAACTAAGAATTTTCCGACAGCATAAACTAAGTGGAAAAAAATCGAGGACTTAATTATTCCAATGAGGAGGCGGGTCAGGAACGCTATTTTTGTAGTTTTTCGTAGGCGTAGGTATAAGGTATTGGTGGAAGTACCTACTCCTGTATCCGCATTTGGACGAGGCTTCCGTCAACTGGTCCGTTTGGTCCACATCCGTAGGTATAAGGGCTGATATAATAATGAATGTCTGGGTATCTTCAAGACAGGAGTGTATAGGTGTCAAGTCAAAAGTCAATAACTTTATTTCTATAAGCTTACAAAAAAGCACTTAGACAAGTCAAATTTTATACATAAACAACAACTTTATAAATAGTACCTAATTATCAAACAAGAAACAAAAGTTATTGATTTAGTTCGCTTCAATTTTTTGTCCACAAGTGGAAGAAGCGAAAAAAAATTTTTTTTTGTCTTTGTCTTATAGACTTTCCTGGTACACCGTCAGCCACATTGACACAGTCCATCAGGTGAGATTGTGGTCAAACCAAGGTCTATTGAATATAAAAAAACAACATTTAAACGCGTGAGGAAAATTGCCTTAAGACGCCAATAACGAAAAGAGCGGCCCAAGCCCTCCTACACATAGCTAAGTACACCTTTAACTCCGCAGGCCAACTCTACGTCAGACGTGTCTTAGGGTTTTCAATACCCACCAAGTTCGGTCTGGCGAACCACATGAGGGCATTGCGTTTTCTAACTTCTTAAAAAAGTAATATATCTCTCCTGACAATTTGTTATGTATAGCCCGGTCGCAATATCTGTGCATCTCGCCTTGTGTCAAATATTTTGTATGTACATTGTGTATAGGAACAGGAAGTACATTTTCTTTGATAACAGTACAAATCCGTCTTCCACCCACGGCACTCCCTACTTCTATCCATCAAGCACTCGCTAGCACAACTGTACGGGCGAGTGGAGGGATACAGCATCGACGAACTGCCTGATCTGATGTTGGAGAGGAAGGCAGAGTTCTGTCGGCTGCTGCTGAAGACTTTGGATGTTATTACTCCGGGAGAGAGCCGGATGCGAGGTGAGGAAGAGAGGAGACGTGGACTAACATGTGGTACAGGCAACTAAAAGTTGATAACCATTGTAATTTTTTTAACAAAAAAAAAAAAAAAAAAAAAACAATAACGTCAAATTTTATAGATAAACTCAAGAAGGTAAGTATACATAACGTACGTACATAGTAACCTAGTAACTCGCCCGTTAGGTTGATCTGAAAAAAAATTCTGCAGGTCACAGCGTTGACCTTCCGAAAACGTTTTCTTCGGTGATTTCTGTCGTTAACTTTAACTACGACCATTAATCAATGCTTTAATTTTATTAAGATCTTAACGGAAGTCTATACTATTAACTCTATACTACTCGTATAGAGAGTTATACTCTAGATCTAACACGACAAAGTTTAACTGTTTCCGAATCATCTATAAGATTACGTAGACGATTTGTTTACTAATTTTCTTTGTTTTTGGCAGAGTACCTAATTGAGTTATTTATTAAATTTCGTAAGTTTGCAAATATGCACGCAAAATAACAAGAACCAAGATGGCATGTGAAGTCGCTTACATTAGTTTCAAAATTGGTGCGCCATTCAAAAATTTCAACGACCGCATTGATTCCTTTCTGTTGTTTTTTCCAGGTATGATGTTATACGAACTCCACGCCCCCATTATGTTCATGGCACGCAACGAGTTTTCCGCTGGTCTCATAGACCAGGAGAAATTGAAGGACAGGCTGCAAGAACCCATCCAATGCCTGGCCGAAGCTTCTAGAATACTGACGAGGGAAGACCCACAGAGCCCCGAGGGAATTACAGGGCTTATTGCCACTCAGTCTATGGAACAACTGAAAGCTAGCCTTGAGGCCTTGTAGGCGTAATTTTAGATACCTTCTTTGTTCAAAGAAATACTTTTTAACAAAATAATTTCAAACTACCATTTCTCCAATGGGGTATCGAATATACCTACTCTTCTCCATCTTCTGATCCGTGTCATTATTATAAATTCGAAATAAATGTAACTAATTGGCTGTCTGTCTGTTAATTTTGCACGCCTAAACGGCTGAATGAAATTTGGCAGGGACGTAAATGGTATACCGGGGACGGACACAGGCTACCTGAAAATCGCGTGCGAAACCGCGGGCAGTTGCTAGTAAGAACTAATTGTATGTACTTACAAGCATGGTATGATGACAAATATGACCATGCTCTCAAGAACTAGTCATGAATATCTCTAACAAAACAACTAGTCAAGTCAGATTAGCCAGATTTTAAGGATTTAAAGAAATCTATTTTGATGCAAAATGAGTAATTAAAAGATCCTTCTTTCTTTTTCGGACTTTCAAACATTAAATATGTAGATTTACTAACATTATAGTCATTAGTTTTAAGATTTAAAGGGCCAAAAGACTGTAGGACGATCTCCCTAACAACTAAAATGCAAATTGTTGATTTAAACTGAATTTAATATATATTTTGTACTATTTACAAATTAATAAAAGTGTTACCAATTAAAACTTTATTTTCTTGGGTTTCTTGGCTGAACCCTCCTGAACTGTGTTGTTGATTGTCTGTGGGATACCTTCAAGCTCTTCTGAGTCAAGGGTCTGCAGTTTTATTGAAGAGTCTTCTCTTTTGTCTTGCACCTGTAAACGATTAATCATTGTATGATCATCAGACATTGGGTTTGGGACTCGGCCAACTATTTTAGTTTTGTATTAAAATGCAATTGGCAAATGTAGATACTGAAAAAAAGGACTTACAGATTTGGCTGAGTAGATTAGATAGATGAAAGTCAAAAGGTATTGAAAGCATTTAAAAAAAACTTACAGTAGGGCAGTCTTTTCTCATATGTGTGACATCACCACAGAGCTTGCAGGATCCTCCATTAGGATATAAGCCCTTTGGATTATCTGGGCATTGTCTGGCAATATGACCCTGAAATAGAAAAACAAATGTTATGGAATAGTACTTCTGGTGAGGCAACATATTTATGCCAAGCATGTAGCGTTGGATGGATAGCATCAGCACAAAAACAGCATTCGCTTGCTAAACTCATGGACAAATAAAATATTTCATAAACCATGGTTGATTATTATGGAGTAAAAACCAGGGTCCTCATTCCACCTTCTTTATCCAGCTTCTATGGACATAGAAAAAAAAATAGTTTGTATGGAGACATGATACCATACAAAATATAGTAGATTCACATTGTGTAGGCCTAACCAATAGTTGACGTAAATTTGCTAGAGATGTAGGCATGCTTACAAAATGACATCAATAAAAATATTGGTCAAATACTATTTATAAACGTTCATAATGTTATGCAATATAAATCCTTAAATAGCTTATCCATATGACTCTGACTTTCTTTCATCTATGGACGATTCTGCGACGCTGTGGTATTTTTAGCAGAATTTGGCCGCAGTACTGGTAAACCAAACAAAGAATCTAAAGGTTTTTCCTATGATGCACTTTATTACTCGTCATTAGTGTTCTACTTACAGGCTCTTTACAAATGAAGCATGTGGCAAATCTGAACTCCTTATCCTTCTGCACTTTACATTCAAATTGCCTGTGCTCTGTTGATCCACACTTGAAACAAAGCCCGTCTGGAGCACCCATATTGGGAATCTTAGTTTTCAGATCAGGACAATCTGACAGATTGTGCCCTCCTTTCCTACAATTGTAGCATACATCTCTCTTCACCCTAGCCAGAGCTTTTTCTGCCCTTCTGCGCTCTAATTTCATAGTTCTTTGTACCTCACTCTTAGGTATACCTTTTTTTATCATGTTGGCTTTAAGCTCTGTTAATCTCTCTGCGTCTTTCTTCATGATGGGAAAACCGTCATATCTGACAAGTTCTACTTCTTTGCCATTGATGATGAGTTGAAAGCTGTTGTCTTGGATAGGTTTCCTACGAACAGGTTCTCCGTTGACAAACTTGGTCTTTTTTTGTTTGGGTTTTTGATTGGTTAGTCTTTCATTTTGTTTTAAATTGCTACTTTGCTGATTATTTGCAGTTTGATGATCTTCCCCTGAAGCTGCATTTTTCTTTTTCTTTTTTTTCTTTTCTGGTGGACTAACTGATGTTTCTTTTTCATCTCTTGATGCTTCAGGCGTTGGTGCTGCAGGCTTTAGTACACCATGTTTATAGTTTTCTTTTACATTCTCTGCAGCTTGAATATTGTCATTCACACCACTGGATTTAATTTCTGCATTGATAGGTTTGGGCTTTTTCTTTGTTGATTTCTTCTTAGTTGGACCAGTATTATTAATAACTTCTTGGATGTGGTTTGAATCAGGCCGTTCAGTAAGTGCTTTTGCTTTTTTCTTTGCTGGTTCAGAAGTCTTATTATTACTGGTAATACATGTTGGAGTTTCGGGAAAGTCACACCAAGTAGCTGTTCTTTTTTGGGTTTTGTGATCTTTCAAAAACTTCTCATAATTTTCGATACGTTGCTTTTCAGCCTAGAACAATAAAATATTTTGTGACCAAACTGGTTAAGTTATAGTAATAGGTTAGGATATTCTAAAGCTCTAATATTAGTCAGGGAAACGTTTTAAGGTTTGAAGTACTATTAATAAATGTAAAGTAAAAGTAATATTGTATTCAAATTGACCCGGATGGTAAAAATGTTTTAAAAGTCTAAGAACAAAAAGCATGAGGAATTTATAAACTTACCTCTTCCCTCTTTTTGGATTCTTCGCCAGCTTTCTTAGCTTGCATCAGCTGTTCTTTCATTACTTCCCATGGTGTGCTATCTTCAGGTGCTTTTTCATTGGACGATTTCGAGCCTTTTGCTCGTGCGAATCTAGTCATATTTATAATTATAATATTACGCAAAAATACGCGTTTTTTAAGTTTAAAAAAACTGATGATGAAAAAAAAAGCGCAACACACGCACACGTTTTTCTATTTTGATTAGTGACAGTGACTTTTTGTTGACTTTGACATATTGCTGGAACACAATGTTGCCCTTAAGTACTTGATTTCCACTCGAAATCTCCCCACTTTTTATTACAATAAAATATTTCACTATGGTTTGTAATGCAGATTCTTTAATCGCTTTACCATAACAATATTATCGTCTCGGAATGTCGCATTTTGTCAGCTTTTTTACCATTGATGAAAGAAATTACATTAATTACTTGTCTGTGGCTATACTTTACTCTGTGGTAAGTAAAGTGAAAGAGAGGTTCACTTTTCTCGTTTGTTTATTTACAGGTTTTCCGTTAATTTTGTTCATCTAAATATCGCATAGAACTTACGACAACTTTAGGAAATTATCTTCGAACATATACAAAGTTGGGATAAGTTACAGTTGCTGAACAGATTTCTATGGTATGTTTTCACGTTGTTGTTTTAGTTAGGTTATGTTTTGGTTAAATGCTGAATGGTAATCGTAAAAATATTATCAACCCTAACCTTGAGGTTGATATGAATTTAAATTAAAACTGCAGTAAATTCAATTTCATTTCAAGCCTTTATTCAGAAAAATTTACAATTTGTTTTTTAAATACTATTACTTATACTATTGTTACGACATCGATAATTCTTCTGTTTGCCCTCTTTTGGCAAAGGCCTAAAATTCAATTTATTCACGATTAAATCAAAACTAATATTGGCATGTAAATTTTAAACTACATTAAAAAGAATAATCGTAACTCTAATTTTTATAATAATTATGTTATGTATGTACACTGCCCTGCTTAGGACTAATATGTATAATGTTATTACCATTAACATTTATTATTACGCATCAATTTTATTGTTGGTAATTCTAAGTAACAACGTATTATATTTTTTTTAACAATGCAAATAATTATCTCCTAACTACATACCTACCTAAGTAGGTACCAACTCACATTTTAAAATTTTATGCGATTTAAAAGTGACAAAACACATGTTCTTATGAAATTATAAGTAGATTTTCGTGCTCAATTTAAAATTATTAACTACAGCTGCAGCTGTTTTAGATAAATAACCAAAGTATAAATATGAATCATTTATCTGTTTGAATAGTAGAGTAATTTAAATCATGAGTTAACGAAGAAACACACTTATCAAAGACGATATACTAAAACTTACATAATCTAAACCGATTACCTGCATGAAATATACCTAATCTTCTGATAATGTACATAAATAGGTATGGTTTTTATGTACGCGCGATGGTAAGTAGGTAGGAAACATCACAAACTACGTAAAAATTATATGAGAGCTATAGCAGCACCTTTGGCTGCATCTCCGCCTGATGTGAATTCTAGTGGCAAACTATAATTATGTTCTACAGCCCTCTGTAGCACAACATTTCTAGATAAACCAGACCCATTCCCCACAATCCTTTTTATATCAGCATTGCGCAATATTTCTTTTGGCATCATAGAATGTAAATTTTCTATCAAACTATTACAGAGTGATTTGAATACTTGACCTAGTTGAATGTTCGAAAGGTCTATGTTTTCCACGGAAGCTTTTGCAGTTGGGTCTAGTCTTTCGCCTAATAATTGCGGAATAATGCTCATTGTTGAATGCGGCGCATCAGAACCGAGACTAATTAGCTTTTCCCATACTTTTGACTGTGGAATTGGGAAACCGAATTCTAGCATCCATTGTTGAAGCATTTTTACAAAAGTAGCTAAGACGTTTCCACCATTCAATGAAGCGGCCACTACCAAATAAGTGTCATTGAAATATGGTAAATGCTCAACCGTGTTGCAACCCAAATCCGCAATGTTGTTAACAACAAAAGCAAGTTGTGCCGAGGTTGATATATTTAGCACGGCGTCTTGTTTGTTTTCTAAAGTGGCTATAATAGAGCACTGGAGATCACCTAACGCCACGCCTACGGGGGTTCCTTGAGGAATTCCATTCCATGAGCTGTTCAATTTTCCGGCTATTTCACCACTTTTGGCGATTTTAGGAAGCAATTGTATCGGAAAATCGATAGATTTTAAAATATCATAATTCCATTCATTTTTTTCGGTACTGAAATAGCCCCAACTGGCTGCATTTTGATCAGACATGACTGGAGTTTCTAAGTCGCACAGCATTGTCACAATAAAATCTTGAATAGTTGCTGAGAACTCGAAATTCTTCAATTTCTCTGGCTTATTCTTTAACATCCAAAGCAATGTTGCGCAGCCATATCCCGAATAACATTTAAGATGTGAATCCGGTTTCGGCAAAGTATCCAAAAACTCTGGCTTACATCTTGTATCCTGCCAGGTGTACAACGCTGACATATTTTCTCTGGTTCCCTCAAATCGAATGACAACATCATCTTTTTCAATTTTTTCCCATGCTCTGTAATCAACATAATTTTGTCTATCAAGTGCTTTTTTTAATATTTGATAAATATTTTTCGTAGGTAAATAAATTAAATTTCAAAAACTTTACCTGTTTTTCCACAGAAGTACTCCATGCATTTGTCCACAAACACCAATTTTAGTAACTTGTCGCAAAATATCCTTCGGGAGTCGGGAAACACAATAGTGGACGGCTGATACTATTTTTGGTACATCCTGCTTATTCCCCTCGATGCCTTGGTCACTTGGGATGTTTGCTGCAGTGTCTTTGTTTTGTTTAGCCACAATCTCTTTTGTGAAAGGATCATAGACACACACTTTTACTGAGGTTGTGCCGATGTCCATCCCCAGAATGTACTGTTTTTCAGTCATTTTTAAATCGGCTGCCTGTTTTTTTTATTAGTTCTGAGCGGCAGTATTGCGCCGCGCTCACTGCTCTACTCTACTAGTATCAATTAAGAAATGGAAGTAGTTGTTAGGAGCAGTAGGTAAGTCTGTCTTTTGTCTGTGGTTGAGCGCTAAAACCGGCCGATCTGGTTATTACGTAAAGATAAACGCGTGTTTGTGTTCGTTATCACATTGAGTAGTCGATGTTGTTTATCGTGCACTCCAACATTTCACTGACTTACGGCCAATAAATTACTGTTGTTGATATTAGTTTAGAGATAACACCGGATAAATTGTTTAGGTTTCTGTTTTCCAATCCAAACACATTTCACAAGGCAATTGTAAGAAGTTTTTTCGAAGAACGATTACATTGAAAGAAGCTAACTTTGTATGATTCGATTCGTTTAACAAAATGTAGCCGCAATGCGGGATGGGAGCTGTTTGGCATGTTTCAAACAAGTCTGTTGGCTGCCCTGTCAGTCAGTAATGAACCCACAGTGATATAAATCTCCCAGAAATCTATTTATATCGTACGAACGTACACTGTCTTACAATTTTGACTCAACGATTTTCGCTTAGACTTATCATAATCAATGAATAATATTTAAAAAATGTATAATATTTTTATGAAGCTTGCTCCTTTCAAAGGAATGTTTTTTATGAAACCTTTGCCTTTAGAATAAATGTAATAAGTCTAACTTAAAATTTGATAATTAAATAAATAAAATAAATCTTTATTTTAAAAAATAGTGCTTACAGTTACATATTTAAGTCTGGTACAGTTTGTCTTGAGAAATGTCTAGCTAGAGACATGAAGGTACCTTATGCTAGACTCTGTTCCCGACATTCAGGTTAATATGGTCTGTATAGTGGAGACACAGGGATTACCTGCGGATTCTACATAACTGAGACCGAGGCTCTGTTTTAGCTATTTAAGTATCTACACATCGCAATACTTCTTCTGCGTCAAGTACTATAAAATAGGTGTGACAATATTGTACATTATTTGTTAACTAGGTAGTAAGTAATAACAATATTTAGAATGGTTTCCAGGAGCTACACCTTTCTAATCAAACTCATCATGCATGAATAACAGTAAATATCATAATAATATGAGTATATTAATAGATATAGGTATTATATTGTTCGTGGTTGGTGATAATCAGGTTATTTTTTGTTAATTTGCATAGGGTAACATTACAGAACACATTTTTCTTAATAAAATACGCGATGGTAAAAGTGGTAATATTTGACCATCATCACTTTCAGCCGCAGGAGATAACAATAATGTTTGTCTGAACAATAATATTCTATTATAACCAAATAATAGAAACAAATAAGAACAAGTATTAACTGTAGACAGGGCGCTGTGGCGCTCATTAGGAGAGGCCTATGTCCAGCTCTGGACTAACCTAGGCTGATGATGATGATTAACTGCAGACTGTTGCAAACAATCTACAGGTAGCTCAACTGATCCATTATTCATTTTTTCATTTCTTACAGATCATGGGTAAAAAAAATAAGAAAAACAGCCGTATGGAAACTAATGAAGGCATAGAAACAAACGAAGCAAACGTTTCAAGCCTTCTAAAAATAAGCACAATAACAGACAAAAATATGAACAAAAGTAATGGACAGCCTAAACTAAAAAAAAAGAAACTATATATTAGTAATGATGAACCAGATAACAAAACTGAAAATTTAAAGAAACATTCTCAAAAGCAAAAAATATATAAAAGAAAATCAGAAGATGCAGAGTTAATAGCAACTTGTGAAAAAAAAGTAAAATCGAATGAACTTAAGCCATGCACCAGAGATGCTAAAACTAAAATTAAAAATAAAAATATTGTTTTTGACGACGACGGTGGCTTGAGTAAAGAAGATATTTCCAAACCACCCAAAGCAAAGTTTTTAAACGAAGATGAGGCTGAAGTCAGAGACGAGGATATCGACAAATTTTGTGACGAGATAACAGAAGAAGATAATAAAACATATGAAAATTGGGTGGAAATGTTTGAAGCTAATTTTAAGAAAAACAAAAAAATATGATGAATCCAGCCAGAGTCCTCCACTTATATATGTAAGGGTTAGCTCACACCGAGACGCGACGCGAAAAATATACATACTAGCGGTTTATTTTTCGCTTCTTCCACTAGTAGACAAAAAAATTAGCGTGTTTTTTTTTCATTTTGATTTGTAATCAGTCTTCTGAAGTTCTGACTATAAGCAAATTTCGTGTACGTGAGAGTCGTTTCAAGGAATTGGTCCAGCGATAATTTCCCCATTGTTTCCTTTTATCATGCGTCAAGCTCTGTGATGTGTTGTCTGCGCCGCCTCTTAGGGTAGTTTATGATGATCAGCTGTGATGCCAATTGATTAGGGTGTTGGTTCAGGCGTTGTTTGTGTTATGCTGAGAATTGCTTTATTTTGTCGTTGACGGTGTCCATGTACAGTTCGTTATGCAGCTCAGAGATCATTAGGAACCATGGAGCATTAGAAAGGTTTCTTATGATTCCATTTTGGGCTCTTTATATAATCGATACGTTCGATTTACAGGCTGATCCCCACAATTGTATCCCATACGTCCATACAGTTTTAGCACTATCTTTTTTACCAAGAGTTTGTTGTCCAGGCTGAGGACGGAGCTTCTGCCCAGCAGCTATTTGCAGGTTACGATATGGGAGGTTCAGCTCCTCTCTTTTCTTCTGTAAGTGTATCCTCCATGTCAGTCTGCTCTGCATGCTGTGTAAGTGCATCCCAAGTTATTAGACTGACTCGGTGTGTGGTTAGTGTGTGTTCTTCCAGACTGACAGGTGGACAATCACCTTTGCGCACACCTTAGCAAGCCACTGCTCTATTTTGTCCAGGCCAGTTTGAAGGCTTTTGAAGACTTCCCTCGGGTCTTTGTTAGTAGCCAGAATAGCAGTGTCGCTTCTTCCACTAGTGGACGAAAAATTGTGAATAAAATCTATAACATCTTATTTGATAATAATAAATATTTTTAAAGCTGTTTATGTATAGAATTGCACGCGTCTAAGTGCTTATTTTGTAAGCAAGAGGTTCGTTTTATGTCAGTGAAATTTGTGCCTAGTTGCGTAGTAAATAAAGTTATCATTATTAGTTTAAATCAATCAGTGCGCGCAGGGTCGCGTCGCGTGTCGGTGTTAGCTTAGACCCTTAAAGGTTGTTCATGTAGTTTATACCTAATAAATAGTTTACCAATGTATATATATTTTTTTATTTTAAGTTACAAAAATATGGATAAATAAAAAGAAAAATGTAATTTTCAAAATGAATTTTATTTTCTAGTCTTTCCTAACATCGAGCTGCATAACGTGATGCTGATGGTACCTACCTACCGAATATTCTTACGAAGAAAGATCTCAAATCAATGATCTGCAGTTTGTTCAGTTCAGTATTCTAAAAGCAAGCATCTACGTTCAGTAGATCATCATCATCATGCACAGCCCAGCCCGAGTTCGTCCAATTATGGCTGATCTTATCCATTGCCCATGATGCATATGGAATGGACGTGTTCACGCTGCTATACCTACCTGGTATTGTTATTATATTCTCTGCCTGGGGCGCGCCCTAGGTCTCCTTCGTGTTACACCGCAGTGAATGGTTATTAAACTATCAAAACTCACAAAATTCAAAGTGCTTTATTTCCTTTAGACCTTACAGGACTCTTGGACACGTCACAAAATTCAGATTACTTAAGTAAAACTAGGAAATAAAGTGATCACTTTGATTTTTTGTCCACTTCAATCTTTTTAAGGTTGCGTTGGTTTTTACTTTGATGATCACGCCCCAACTTTTCAGTTGGCGTGATCACCAGAGAAATTATAAATATTCGATGTTCCAAGCTATATTATTCCCGTCCAAATATGGCTATGTTTGCTTTCCCTACAATTTGGGTATTTTGCATGTAAGGGTAATTAATTAGAAAGTATTTCACGTTGTCAGTAAGCAGGTTGTTAAGTCAATGTCAAAACTGTTTACAAAGGACTTTCAGTTTAGCGTGGTTTACACGGACCCAGTGTCTGCCGGACAGTGCAGGACAGTTTCTGTCCGACATTCACTGGGTCCGTGAAAACAAAATATTTTTTGTTATTTGGACATCTACGTAGTAGTTATATAGTCCATACCTACTACCTAACAAGCGGGTGTCCTAGACTTTACGCATTGGATAGCTACGAATAAGAATTGAATTGAATTCAGTATTTTTTGATTCTAATGTCCACTGACCTTCCCCCACTTTTACAAGGACTATATACTGGGCCGTCGCTCCATCCATACGAACGTGACATGACAGGGCCAGCCGGTTAGTCATGGACAGTGGGAGGAGGACCACGACACCTGGACATTGTGACTGAAAAATTATTTCAGTTTTCAGACATTGTCTTCGTCTGTCTGGGCCTGGGGCGCTTAAATTGGCATTAGAAGGGTGTTGCAGAAATAAAATATCAAGTAATACGCAGATTGGGCCCTCAGCACTCAGCTGAGTCAGCAGTCTACAGTTACTGTATAAACAGCAGCAGCCCCGTGAAAACGCAATAAATGGGTCAGAACACTACCACTAGACTAGACAGCAGCTCAGCTGTCTCGTAGTGAGAACTGAGAACACACGTTGAGAACTGTATAGAGTACTGTCTAGTACAGCAGATGACAGTTGCTGTCGCTGTCTACTATTGGGTGGGAACTGGGTCTGTGAAACCCAGGCTTTTGATAGAATTTGTGTGGGGCAAAAAAAAATCTGATTTGATTTTGATATATTTTCCGTTACTGATAGCAACCATACTATTTTAAGTGTGCGAGAAAAACGTTCAGTGGTGGCATCCAGTGTAGCACTACATAATGCTTATGTAGGTACCTCACCGTTGCATCAGTCTAATAAAATCGGTACCATGGACAAAAAGTGTGAAGATGTGGACGTGCCCACCGACGGAGGCAACCTGCTTGAGCAACCAAAGGAGAAGCTAATAAATACGAGGAGTCCATTAATGAAAGTGCGGACTTATGTAGTCGCGTTACGACCGTGGTCTCTGAGCGCCAGCCTGCTGCCGACGCTGCTGGGCGCCGCTCTGGCGTACAGACTGCCCGGAGAAAGTGGTTTCAGCTGGTGCACGCTCCTCCTGACGCTCTGCACGGTGGTACCCGTCCACGGCGCGGGAAATGTCGTCAACACATACTTCGATTTCGTGAAAGGCATCGACAACCGCAAGTCGGATGATAGAACTCTTGTAGATCATCTACTGAGTGTAGATGAAGTAGTCTCTTTAGGTGCTATTCTTTATTTGGCTGGTTGTGCGTGTTTTGTACCATTAGTGATGCTGTCACCAGCTCGAATGGAACATTTGGCATTGGTGTACTTTGGAGGACTATCATCATCATTTTTGTACACAGGTGGTATAGGTTTAAAATATATTGCACTCGGTGATATTTTAGTTCTTGTAATCTTTGGGCCTGTGTCGGTTGTGTTTGCTTTTTTAGCACAGACAGGTAGAGTAGACTGGCCTATTATTTACTATGCTATTCCACTGGCTCTGAACACAGAAGCTATACTGCACAGTAACAATACAAGGGATTTAGAAACAGACAGCAAAGCTGAAATAGTCACCTTGGCTATTTTAATCGGAAGGACTGCATCATATCTACTTTATGCTTTTCTATTGTTTATTCCATACATTATGTTCATGGTAGCTTCAGTGAGATGTTCATTTTGGTTTCTTATACCAATGCTGACGTTGCCAAGGGCTTTTGAGTTAGAGAAAAGATTCCGAAGCCCAGAGACCATGAGATATGTGCCCCGGCAGACAGCTAGACTAAATTTCTATTTTGGAATGCTGTACATGATTTCTTGTTTGTTTGCCACAAGACTGCCTTTTTTATTAAGATAACTGAAACAGGTACTTGTTATGAGAATGAAATAGTGTAATTTAGTTTCTATTGGGTATATATGGTGTTTTTTACTAGCTAGGCCTAGCCATCTTTATAGGCCATGTAAGCCTATGACCACCTTAGTATTAGTAATGTGTAAATGGTAATAGGTAAGTACATATTATTCATGTACAGAAGTAAGACTTCTTTTTGTATAAGTTATGTAGAAAGATAAGTTGGAAAGATACTGATCTGTTGTGTTAAGTGAACTGTTGTTGAATGAGTATTCTGTATTCAGTTATGTAATTTGAATGTGTTTTGTTTGTAAATAGACATTGAAATGAATGGGCTTCCGGCCCCAATTTTGCAAGGACCTGTTCCTAGTTATAAATTTGTGTCTATGGATGAATAACAGTACAATTATTGTACGCCTTTCCTTGCTTGTACAACAGTTACAACATGAAAGGTTTGTGGTGAACGCGAGACGCTTCACCACGCGACGTGATTCTGCGCGCGCTTAGATTCTAAATATAACTTTATTTACTATGCGAAAAAATACAAATTGGCGTAAGTGTGGCGCAGGGTGTTTTCGTATTATGTCAATAACATTTTTACCTACTGCGTAATAAACAAAGTTATATTTTGAATCAATGTGCGCGCAGCGTCGCTTCACGACTCTGTGTTAGCTGACCCTTGCAATCTGTTTTCTAGCCCACGAAATAAGCTCAGGACTAAATGGCGCTGTATAAAATGTCTATCATTATTTATTACATTATTTTAAAACAAATGTAATTTTTTTCATCCCCTATTTTATTTCAATTCTATACAATTCAGTTATGGGCTAAGAGCAAATACTTTTTTATGTATTTATTTTTTATTGACATCAACATAAAATACCTCTAGCACAATATATCCATTATATAAAGATAAATTACAAGTCAAATCATTATAGTACAAGTGAGACCAAAATAAAAATAAAGAAATGGATTCAATCTAGGAATGCCTGTTCTAAGTTATTAATAATAGATTGGCAGTGATGGAGAAGTAGGTATAGATTCTGAACACTAAGTTACAGGTAAATAATGTTAGCTACGTTTAATAATCCCATTTACATGCAAAATCCATTTCATATACATTTTTTTATTAACTAATTATAAAGGAACAAAATCACATTGATAGAGATAATTGATAACATACTGTTAGCTAACGAGAACTAAACATTAATATCACTGATGCAAATAATAAATTGTAAAATGTATGTTTCTTACATATTTCTAATTTTTTATTTGCATAAAAATATTTAAAAATCAATGTATGATAAAATTCCTACTGGTTAAATATATTTACTTAGAATTTTCTAGTGTATATTATATTCATTAGTTAAACTAATGTGACTACAGTTTAATTTAAATCTAAAATCGTATTTAATTGCATGCGATTTTAAAATAGTTTCTATGAAATGCATTAATGATAAAGTATATTCGCAAGGAGTGCTTGTGACAAGCAAGGACAAAAGATTAAAAAACATTTGACAAGCACGGCTTCAAGAGAATTTGTAAAATTAGGCCTGATAATTGTGGCTTACAAAACGGAACTTCAACTACTTTTCTGGCTTGCTTTTACCAGGTATGCAAGTACAGGGTGTTGCACTATCATTGAGATTAACAGGAATTTCTGAAAATAATTGATTCTGATTCAATATTATCATTAATAAAAGTATCAAGCGCGACAGCATAGCCATTAACGTTGTCGAATATCCCGATTTACGCAGCATCTCTAGATTAGTTTTCAACAATAAGTATTTTACACCCTGTATATCTTACAAAAAGGTGGGGCACTCATTCGAGACTTGACGTCACGCATATTGAATAATGGTAAAAAGGATTGATATATCTACAAAATCGTCTTTAAATACTGTTTCGTCAGAAACATTCTAATTCTACTTGTTTTAGAATCAGTAACATTCTCACAAGACATCAAACATGGAATAATCGCACATTCATGGACAATAGTCCCTTTTAAAGTGCCACCAAATAATCTGTTCAGATGGTCAATTGAAAGTATGCTATAAGGTACTTCATTTCTTTACTCTGGTTTTCGTAAAATATACTTTGCTGCCGTACATAGAGTAACTTATATAAATTAGTGCCGCTGTCAACCGAACAGATACGTTTGAGGCACTTTACAACTATAAGTAGAGGCGGAAACTACCAGCCAAGGTCTTCATTACCTATATACATCAGACTTGCGCATTGGCTTAGGAGTTTATTACGACGACTTCTTTTCGCGCTGCCATTGTATTATCTTTTCTTTCAGCTCCGTTGCTGTAAACAAATAATTTAATTATTTACAAACAATAGAGCTATAATCATTTGTAGAAACAGTGACAAATGTGACAATGCTATCATTATGTGTTATTCTACTAGCTTTTACGATGTTTTATACAATTGGATCATATTTCAATAAGTCTGTATCTCAATTGGTAAAAGGACGCGAGAAATCTAATTGGCAAAGGACTAGGGCAACAGGCAATCTCCGGTGTCTGACGTCAAGATCCACTTCGGTTACTGGCCACACTGGCGCAGTAATTGACCGAAGATCGCGCGGCCAAACGATGCATCTCGCTAACAAATGCTTCCTGTGACTGCCGCGTCGTCGTCGTCGGTCTTCGTCGTTCCCACGTTAGGGCCAAGGCAAATGGTTATTTAGGTAGGTATAGATGGAGAGTTGATTTATTCATGATGATGCTGATAACGAAGCGCGTGGCATGTTGTTTGCTAGAGTTTGTTTGTTCGTTATGGTATATACCACTCGTGACTCGTGGTTCCCCCCAAGATGTTCCCCTGGGGGGACGACAAGGAATTTACACCCATCACCGCTGCAGCACAGCACAAAAATATGTATTCAAATGGCTTATCTCAAGCTTAAAGCGAGTAGCCGCGACGCGAGCTGTTATCTGACGACGCGACGTCAATATAAAACGCATCTAAAATATAACTAGTTAAAGCTCATATTGGAATATTTTTTTTGTGCTCTGCGGCAGTGGTGCGGTTCAGATCTCATCATCATCAGACTATATTAGTCCACCGCTGGACAAGGGCCTCCCCTAATGAGCGCCCTGTCTGCCTGCCGGTTTAAATCGTCGACAACCTTAATCTAAATCCTGCTGATAACAAAGCGCGTCGCATTTTGTTTGTCGTTGACCGGTATGAAGAATTCAGTAGCTGTCAGGGCTTATATCAGGCTGTTGTTTGATCACGGCTAAGTCCTGTTGAGACTACACGGCATCCGGTAGAGCGGTAGCGATAAACTTGGCTCGGTTTTGCGAAATATCCGACCAGGTATTTTGTATGTACCATTTATTTTATTGTACCTACATTATGGAACCACTTTCTATTTTACTTGCTTCGTAAAATCCCGGTATTTCCTTTTGTATGTGATACTAGCAGCGCCTCGCGGTTCCACCCGCGTAGTTCCCGTTCCCGTAGGAATTTCGGGATAAAAAGTAGCCTATGTTCTATTCCAGACTATAATCTATCTCTGTGCCAAATTTCATCCAGATCCGTTTTGCCGTTCTGGCGTGATAAAGGAACAAACATCCATCCATCTAAACTTTCACGTTTATAATATTAGTGAGATTAATAACTTGTGTATTATATGTATTAGACCTACTCAAATTTAGAAATAACGACATCAAGTGTACATATTTGTTATAACTAGGGTGGAAATAAATGAAATGACATACCCTAAGTAGCAGTTAAGAAGTTTTAAGTAAAATAGATGAGAACCAGCTGGCTCAAGACATAGATGATGGATCATGAAGAGGCCTTGGGCTAGCATTGGGACAAACCAGGCTTATTGTAATGTTATGTGGGAACCCAGTGCGCAGACAAACCTAACACAGGCTATAAGGCACTGCTTACTAAGTAAGTAATAAATCTATCTATCTATACTCGACTGTCGTTACCGCTCTTTTGTATGTCGTATACTTACTGGAGGCCTGGTTTCCTGACATCAGCGTGGATAATTGTATGAAAAAACCAAAGACAACAGCTACAGATTAAAAATTGTCCGACTGAGAAATATGAATAAATAAGATATTATACCTGGACGCAACTGGTCTTCTGTAAGCGGCTGCCGGTTGAAGGGATCCGTCGCGCTGTTCAGCAAGTGACGCAGGATCACAGATCTGTCCATTACCTGCGCATGGAAAAACATAGTTAATTATTTTAAAGGTTTTTTAATATTATTATGTGTAATGTGAAATAAATAAATAATAAATTTTGTGTTTGTTCTTTATATCTTTCATAGGTAGGAACTATTGACATACATCAGAATGCGATTTTCCATTACATTGTTCAAATATCTGAAATAGAGCACCACAAACATAATGAACCCACTGTGGGTGCACAAATAAGGTTCGTAGTTAATCCGCTTACTTTCATAATGAATGTTCATGTCAGTTTTATATGAATGTTTACCTTTCCAGAAGGCAATAACACGGGGTCAGTCATGAGGGTGTCCATGAGGGGATCTCTGTACTCTTCAGGTGCATCCGCATACTCGTCACTTTTCTGCTGGTTCGACACTGAAACGAAAATAACAGATCAAAATAAAAAACTCTTTATTTTCAGTATTTCAATAAATGTTATAAAAGTTTAAATTCATAAAATTAAACACCGACTCGGAAATAAAGTGGCATATTCGATTTCTGTCGCTTCGGTATGTAGAATAAAGTAAAGAAGCGACGAAGAAACCTTACAGTACATAAGACCAACATGATTACCTACATTCGATGATAATTGGGGCCCTCGACTCACTTCGTTTGATTCTCTATGAATTAATTTCGGTAAACATTTCGGCTGAGTGTATTCCCAGTGAAGATGGCATAATAAAATAATGTAAATAGAAGACTATATGCCGCAATAAACTATTCAACCCCGCGTAAACCCGCGTGCACTAGCTAGTCATATAGACTGGTGTGTTACAGTATAACTTACGGGCGATTTGATATGCATTATCGGCGAGCGCCTTGAAGCGCTCAATCTCAGAGGGCGTTTTGATACAGGACTTCGCGAGCCGCACTGAAGCCTCGTCGAACAACTCTTTGCGGAATGATCTCTGTAAAAAGCACAACCTCTGTAAGACACTTAGACCAAAAGAGTACACATAATATTTTATACAAAAATATCTACAATTTACTGGTCCCGATTTCAAACTATTACAGTACCTACCTATTCAATTTTAGCCTAGCTATACAGACTGCGCTCAGCACTGAAGCATTCATTATTATAGGCTAGCGAAATAGCGATATACATAATATAAATACTAGAAATAAACATAAACTCGCTGTGCCCACAACCAGGCTTCACAAGATTAATGTATCTTTTAAAGGGCAATGTATACGCTTCTACAACAAAACTCCTAGTGAGTTGCAAAATCTATCAATAAATAAATTCAAACAAATTGTCAAAACCTTTCTGTGCAAAAAGGCTTACTACAAAATATCAGATTATTTAGAAGATAAAAAAGCTTGGGACGGGTTTTGCTCCAACTCGAAAAATAACAACTAACAGGCTAAAGGTTTCTTAGTCGCTTCTTTACTTTAGTCTACATAACGAAGCGACAGAAATCAAAAGTCTAGTGACACGGAAATAAACCACTTTATTTCCGTGTCAGTGTTTTATTTTAAGAATTTGACCTTTTCTAAGTGTACATTTTTGTATTTATGGAAATAAAGAATTTTTGATTTTGATTTTGGCTGTTGATGAGGAGCAAGTGCATACAGATATAATACGGACGAACTACTGAGATCTACACAAAGTTGCTGCTCGGATACTAAATCGGTGGCAATCTATTGTGTCGGAGACCATGACCAACTTTTTGATTGAGTACCATACATTGGATTCTTACCAATGTAAGTTAAGAATCTAATGTCATTTGATGGTAATCATTTATGTACTACTTGCATCCAATGTGATCTGATGGTAATCATTTATGTATGACTTGCATCCAATGTACTCTGATGGTAATCATTTATGTATGACTTGCATCCAATGTACTCTGATGGTAATCATTTATGTACGACTTGCATCCAATGTGATCTGATTGTAATCATCTATGTATGACTTGCGGCCAATGTACTCTGATGGTAATCATTTATGCATGACTTGCATCCAATGTACTCTGATGGTAATCATTTATGTATGACTTGCATCCAATGTGATCTGATAGTAAGTGCGATTCGCCTCGCACACGAAGGGTTCCTTACCATACCAACGTACAAAACTTTCGCAAAAGAAACCTCTTGCGAAAGTTTTAATACAAGATTTTTTGATAAATCGAAAAATAAAATGAAAAAGCGAAACATGACGCGTTTAGCCATCCAAGTACTGACCGCGCCCGACGTTGATCAATGAGGTATAAAAAAATGTGTTATTGTGGTCAACATTAAACACACTTTTTTATTACATTAATTTTATCTTTATTTTGTTAGAGCGGCATGAGAAACACTTCACATTCTATGAAAACTTCAACTGTCTACCCTTTACGTTTCATGAGATACACCGCCCGCTGACGGACAGACAGGCGGAGGCTTAGCAACAGGGTCCCGTATTCACCCTTTGGGTACGGAGCCCTAAAAATGTTGTGGAATGAGAAGGTGACATAGGCACTCAGAGTAGTTTACCTCGTCAGCGGCTAGCGCGGCGTGGAAGGGCGTGGAGTCCAGATTGAGGTAGATGTCGACGAGCTGGCTCAGCAGCCGCCGCGGCTCCCAGCCGTACTTTTCTGGACGTCGGACCTGGAACCAATAGCAAGCTTTATTTGTCAGACAATTCGTTTGAGGAAAATGGTCCAAAATTTTGATTAAAACCAACCAAACATATAATTATTGACTTCTACACCATCACTGAGCAGCACAGTAATAATATATTATTTTGTCATCGACAGGCTTTTAGATTCTGAGGTTATCCGAGTTAAACACGTAGAGTACTGGCGGCGATCGAAACTGTACTCTCCAAGAAGTGTGCTATCGCACAGCGACAAGCATTTGGGTTGCCTCGCTGAAGTCGATCGCTTTTAACAGTCTACTACGACAAAATGCAGTCAATTTGATCGTATCAAACGCATTTATTATTTCTGCTTAGCTTGGGGCTAGATAATGCTGTGTGAATTGTCCAGCAATATTTATTTATTTATTATTTAACGATTCACTAAATATGTACATGATCTGAACATATAACTACTACACATACCTTGAGGTTCTTACACTTGGCACCGCAGAGCTGCTGCAGGTTGAAGTTGAGCATGGAGGCGAGCCGGTCCACCAGCTCCGCGCGAAGGAATGGCTCCTTGATCTCCACTGTTAGGTATTGTAGCATGTCCACGGTTTCTCTATAACAAATTATATTAAATAATGCTGGGCAATCCACACAGTATCATCTAGCCTCAAACTGTTCAAAACTTGTGTTATGGGTACTAAATAACCGAGTGTATACTTAATACAATGAATTACCTGTCTAGTTTTTTTTAAATTAATCATAGAAAAAACCCGGAATATCTGATCTGTAGATCATACAAACATTGGTCCGGAGATGGGAATCGAACTCGAAATCTCCTACGTCACAGGCGGACTTTCGGCAGCTGCGCCACAGAAGTCGTCAATATGCTTAATACAATGAATTACCTGTCTAGTTTTTTAAAATTAATCATAGAAAAAACCCGGAATATCTGATCTGTAGATCATACAAACATTGGTCCGGAGACAGGAATCGAACTCTAATCCTCCTACGTCACAGGCGGACTCTCGGCAGCTGCGCCACAGAAATCGTCAAAAATAATAGTAGTTTAGTTACTCTAGCTATTGGTCAAGGTTTTTAAGGAGGAATACGAGTAAGTGAAACCGCAAGATAAACAGTTTAATACTTCCATGGCCCACGACACAGATGTCCTCCTCCAGCACCGTGCGTGAGGCCGGGCGGGCAGGAAATGCGTTAAAGGTAAGTGGTGACTTACCTGGCCAGAGTGAGATATGAACGGCACTGCCTCTCGTCTTGAGCGAGCGCCCGCGCGCGCGCCTCGCCCCCCGCGCCGCTGGCACCCTCTTGTGCTTCGTGGATGCGTTTCAGGTACTGGGAATAAACATGTCGCTGATTGAAGAACATCTTTACACAGTATAGCGTATTCTACAGCTGAGTGGTGCTCATATGGATATAATCAGCACATGCAGAGCCATTCCTTTATTATAATACATATATTCTCTGGTATTATAACCGTGGTATAGAGACACCACACGACTACGTCATAATAGCTTAGGCCTAAGCATCAATCACAGATCATTAGGACAGTGAGCGAGATAAAATATGATCGACACATGCATCGAACAAGGACGCACAGTGACGTCGGCGTTTGGGTGCCCGCGAGATTAACAACTTAATACTTTGACCATGCGTCTACGAGCTAAATGAACCCACTAATTTTAAGTGGGGAATTGAGATCTCCACTGACATCTCGTGTGGAAGAGTGATTTGTGCATTGTCCCACGCTGCTATTTTATATTAACCCTGAGACCGGGGTATGTACCTCTCTATTCTATTGTCATTTCTATTGCGTCGTTCTGTCCCTTACGAAGGGACAGAATTTAATTCGCTGACGAAAATATTTTCACTCCTTAAAAATAGTTACATCTTACCGTTAGACATTCGTCGAGCAGGAAAGTTGTGTCGTTCATCAGCATGTTGATAAACTTAACGAACTGCCGGCCCGACCGGGACTCTTTCACGATCGCCTGTTGATTAAATCATTAAAAAACACCAGTCAGTATAGAATGTTTTAATATAATTTCTAATTTTCAAAGCTAGAATTTCCGACTTTGAAATAGCACAAAAAATACCTTTTGATTCAAACATAATTATAACATTTAACCCGGTTTCGAAATATAAGCGAAAACCGGAGGTATTCGCCACAGACGTTCTAAGAAATTCTCTCAAATAAAGTCAAGTCAATGGGGAGGCCTATGTCCAGCAGTGGGCGCGGGGGGTTGTTGCTAGAATGAAATGCTAGTTGTAGAATAATGAAAATTTACTTAAAGAAAATAGACTCTTTCTATTTTTTTAAAATTTACTTAAAGAAAATAGACTCTTTCTATTTTCTTTAAGTAAATTTTCATTACATGTAGTAAAACCACGTAATGAAAAATTTTACTTGAAGTGTATGCACTTACCTGTTTGTGGATAGGCCGGTCCCACATTCCCTTCAAGATAATACTGATATGGAATCTGATAGTGAACTTATCGTAGAACTCAGTGCTCTGTCCCGTCGTCTCGATATCAGTGTAGAATCTCATCAATGCACTCGGCAGAACCGTCTGAGACAACCTGTGGTCCATGAACTTCTCATAAACGTTCTTCAATTTCAGCGGTACAGAGAGGTTGATCACGAATAGGACCTCGATGATTTTGGCAACGAGGTATGGGTTCTTGATCAGGTACGGTTGGCAGATCGCGATTAAAACCCAGTTTATGATCGGGTCTTCGATGTAGTCGGCAACGGTTTGGGGTACGTATCTGTGAAAATAAGTGTATATTATTTTTAACTGCTTGTTACCTGTGAGAAATTTTGCGTTGCACTAAAAATGAGCTTACCCTCATGAGTTTGTGTCAATTCAATTTCGATTGTCCGAGTCATAATCTATTATTTATCTACAATGTTGAAGTTGGTGGGCGTCCCACAGCACGGAAGGCTGCGACAGTGGCGTTCCATAAGGCTCTACACTGGAACTTTATCTTAGCTACTAAACATAAACGGCATAAATACTCACTGCACAGCAAATAGCATGAACTCGGCGATATCCTCGACGTACCACTCGGGCGTGGCGCGGAAAGCGGCAGCTTCGCCCCCAGTCGCGGGCTCGGCGGCCGCGGCGCAGGCCTCCCCCATTTGGGTACAGAGGAGCGTGCATACTGACGAGTAGAACTGGAGGGTTCGACGCATCAGCTCGCTGTCGAGTAGGGCTGTCTCAGCACATTGCTTGGATCTGCAAATAGATTATGCTGCATCAGTTTTGAGCCTAAGTTTGTTAAAAATTGTTGAAAACATACTTTCAGACATGTCCCTCCAAGACATGTATGAAAGTATGATTTTTCATCATTCAAGAGTAAGAACCACCCCATTGATGGGGAGGTTAATGGGGTGGTTCGGAATATATCGATACTTTCACTGTTTCAAAAAATAAATCATATCTCGAGATAAGTCAAGATACAATTTCTTTTACAATTTTTTTTAGTTTATTTAAACACAAGGAGAACATTATAGGGCTACATCATCAAGCTTTGTAAATATTTCGAAAATAGAAACATGTTTACTACACTCAGGACATCATATGTTTACATCATCGAGACTGAACGAAAAATTATTTCGTAATTAGCTCTGCACCACCAAAGAATTCATAGTATCTCGTTGTGTGATGTGAATATTGCTGTTACTGAACCGTAAAATAAAAAAAAGTAATAGTATAGCGACGAGGCGAAAGCGACGTCATAGGCCATACATTCATCAAAAAAAGCCAACTACACAGTAAATACACTAGACGAAGAGGTGATCAGCTTGTTTTGCCTACTATTAGAACCCAACAGGGTAAAAAGACTATTACTTTTGAAGGGGCCCTTCTATAACAGGCTTCCTGAAGACATTAAAGGTGCTGGAACGTTTGACGTGTTTAAAACCAAATTGAAAAATAAATATCTGAGGATGTAACACTACTAGACAAAATTTAGAAAGACGAAAAATAACATAATTATAGACTTAGTTCAAGTTTCTCAGGTAAGTAGCATATTTGTTGTAAATGAGAAAAATAAAGATCTTTGAACTGATAGGCCTCCCCCTATCAGGGGAGACATGTTGTTCATTGGACTTATCCAACAGTGGACTAGCAAAGGCTGTAGATGTGATAATGAATTTTGTCTCCTAAAACAAATCCTGTCGCCACTGACCTGTGTAGACGTTTGATCTGCCGGCGCCATCTGCGCAAGAGTTCCCGGTTTCTTAGCGCTGAGAAACTATTTCGCCACTGTGGCTCCGCAGCTACCAGCTCTTCGATCACTTTCTGCAGGTCGCGAAATGCTCTGGAAATAATCGAATAGCTTAAAATAGGGCCTTGAATGTGTTTGACTTGCAGCTTGAAAACAACCATGCTAGGCTAACTGTTGGAGGGCGCGGAATCGAATCGATCTGTTGCCGCTCTAACAACAAATACTAAAAAATAGAATAAAATTAATATTTAAGGGGGCTCCCATACAACAAACGTGATTTTTTGCCGTTTTTATAGATAATGGTACGGAACCCTTCGTGCGCGAGTCTGACTCGCACTTGACAGGTTTTTTTCATTTTGTAGTTGGCGTCGTTTTTATTCTACAACGCGGACTACATTTTGTTAGAACTTATCGGAGGTTTTTTTCGCGAAATTGTTACTAAATATTATCATCCTTATATAACTAATTTTGTTAATACTATGTTGGTGGTATTTACCGGATTCGTCTCTGGTGCGTGTGTAGCGCCGGGATTAGCGCCACGTGGTGCATATGGAGTGTAAGGAACCAGCAGATCGTCTGGAACTTGATCTCCGGGAACTCGAAGCCGGGTTGGTTTCCTACGATTGAAATGTACTTATATTTTAAGAGTTGAAGTGTGCAGCTTCCAGACTAGACCGAATCATCCAGGGACCGAGGAAATTGAGAGATTGAATTAAAGTCATTTATTTCATCTTTAAACTTATAATAAGCACTTAGACATGTCGAAAGTTTACATAAAATGTGTACAATGTACCAAGATCACACTTATTCAACATCAGAATTATTTTCACAAAATAAGGATGTATCCGCCTCTCAATGTAATAGATAGTAATAGACTCTCAAAAAGCTAGAAGACACTAGAGTCTCTTCTAGCTTTTTCATTCCCTTAGCTCTGCTGAGGGACGATTCGGGCGCAAAAATAAATAACATTTGGATTAAAACAGCAATCCATAGCTACAACCCATCAAGACACTGTTAGTGATTACTGCGTACATACGGAACGTTATAATTAAATTTGTATAATTGACGGTAGATATGTAAAATTCAAATTACTTGTAAAGACAAATGTCACATCAGTCTGCCTGTGACCATGGAAGCTGAAAAGCCTCCGAAACGTCAGGTTATAAACAAATATAAAATATACGCGATCAATCCGGTAAAAACAGTGTTTTATTGTGTTTTATTTGGATTAAGTTTCAGTCCTTGTTAAGTTTCGAATAAATGTTCAGCATTTTGGTTACGGGCTTGACTTATTCTGATAAAAAGGCCAAGGGATTTTTTGACATAGAATGTGAGTTTACTTACATCTCCGTCTGAGTCTACTTAAGTTGTTTCGGACTGAGGAGGATTTTGACTGTATTTTCTCAGATTTTGACATAGCATCAATTTATACACTTCTGCGCCTTCTGCGATGGATAATACAGCCGGGTCTCCTCCTAGCCGTTGATATGGACGTCGGATATAAAGGTATAGAGCGCGTAGACCCGCTCCAGCTTTACTCGTACTGAGAGTAGTTGTAGCACTGGCAAGACTTTTAGACTCTTTTCCGCCAGAGATGTGCTACGATGCTGCACTGGCAAGACGTTTAGACTCTTTTCCGCCAGAGATGTGCTACGATGCTGCACTGGCAAGACGTTTAGACTCTTTTCCGCCAGAGATGTGCTACGATGCTGCACTGGCAAGACGTTTAGACTCTTTTCCGCCAGAGATGTGCTACGATGCTGCACTGGCAAGACGTTTAGACTCTTTTCCGCCAGAGATGTGCTACGATGCTGCACTGGCAAGACGTTTAGACTCTTTTCCGCCAGAGATGTGCTACGATGCTGCACTGGCAAGACGTTTAGACTCTTTTCCGCCAGAGATGTGCTACGATGCTATGTTTCCAGCCGACCAATAAGATCGCTTTATTTTTGCGTCATTATTGTTAGCTATGAAAGGATGCGCCAATAGGATCGCTCCATTATCGCGTCATTTTTGTTAGCAATGAAAATGACGCGATAATGGATCGATCCTATTTGCGGGCAGGAAACATAGTAACGTAGCACATCTCTGGTGGAAAGGCAGCCGTAGCATTACACTTCCACCTTGAAGACTATTACGAGGTTATACGGGACTTGCCCAGTAATAATGCTACTGTGTACTCACGCAAGGCATCAATCCAATCCTGCGCCTCCTGCGATGTATAATACAGCCGGGTCTCCTCCTGAATGTTGATATGGACGTCCGGCATAAAGGTATAGAGCGCGTAGACCCGCTCTAGCTTTACTCGCACTGAGAGGAGTTGTAGCACTGACAAGACGTTCAGCATGAAACCGTCGCCTGGGAACAAAGATATTATTTATTTATAAACATGTGCATTTAACCTTACGGGCCCACCTAATACAACAGAGTACCTTATATTCTATTAATTAAATAATGATGCCAAACTGTGATCGAGAACTACGTCCTCCTCCAAGCCGAATTTCGACCACGGCGGCCAGTCTCAACGAAGATCATCAATACTTACGGGGAGTAAGTATTGAAACTAAAATTACATATTTTTTTGGAAAACCAATCGGTTCGATTTTATGCAAAAAAAAATCGTATAAAAAAATACAATTTTTGTTTTCTCATAAAACGAGGTCATGACTCTTTTTACGACTTTTCTCAATGGCCCCACTCCCGTCTCAAAAAGCCATCTGTATGTATATTCCTAAGTTCCTTGATTGTTTGCCTATCATGTCTGTATTATAGGTTTCAATTACAATTTAACCACAGTTTATCGTAACCTTACTGTAAATCGACTCATCCAAGTGTACCTTGTGTATACAGCGGATAAATGAGTATGAAAAGATGACAATAACATCCGAAAATAAAACGCAAATTCAGTTTCTTCCGTATTTTAGTGTCTCAATGTTCAAAACAACTCATAAATTTACACAAGTAGGGCGCATTGACTGTTTCCACGAACAGGTGATCTTTCTCTCTTGTTTGTCTAGCATTTTCGCGTAAATAAGTAGACGATTTAATCGGAAACTCGGAAATTATTGGATTATAGCCAGAACTAATCCGTCTATGCGACGAGGTGAGCGACATTACAGATCTATTTCAGTTGATAATTACCATCACGTAATCAATGTTGGAGATTCGTAAATGCCAATGTTGTGCTATCTAATATGAGAGGCGAGAAAAATCTGGTCTAGATTAGTGCATGTAAATGTTTACATTTCAATGCAAATAAACAAATATCGCGTTTCCTTATCATGTCTGCTCGAGGCCAAGAGGTTATTGGCCATGTTCTTGACGGAAAGTTATAAACTGCAAATTATGTATCGGAAGCACGGTTGTGACCCTGCCAAGTCTGGTAGACGGCCCCACGGGAACTCTTTTCTCGGACCATCTCACGGCACTTTTCACCACCAATATATTTATTACAAATGAAAACTAGGGCTTATTGTTTTAGGTTCCATGCCTAGCGTAGTTAACTGACTCCTCAAAAATATTTATTAGATATAGATTAAATGATTAGTTTCGAATCAAATTACTTTAATAAAGATCGACCCTCAAAGTATCGCTATTTCGCGAAATAGTAATATGATCGGTCAGTGAGTGCAATGAGTGATGACGAAATTTCGTCATCACTCATTGCACTCACTGACCGATCATATAAATTTGATAGATATAAATTTTTAGGTACTTAGTTACTTACTTCTAGCAGGTCCACAAACGTGAAATTTGGAATGTAGGTAGAAATCATGGGCAAACTAAAGGAAATATTTTAAAATCATGACTTTTTAGGGTTCAGTCGTCGATAAAAAGAACCCTAAGTTTCTTCCCTAATTTTGGTTCTTTTCTCGAAAATGCCATGAGATGGTCTCATGGTACTTTTCAGCTATAGATATCTTTGTTAGAAATGAAAACTGCCTGAAAATCGTTTTAGGTACTTTTCCTATCGTAGTTAACTGACTCTTATAATGATTAGTTTCGAGTCAATTTACTTTAGGAAATATCGACCCTCCACTCACTGACCGATCATATAAATGTTTAGGTAGTTCTAGCAGGGCTAAAAACGTGAAATTTGAAATGTCGGTAGAACTAGAGGGAAAATTCTGAAATCATGACTTTTTAGGGTTCCGTCGTCGATAAAAAGAACCCAAATATTTTCTTCATTGATTTTGCTTCTAGCGTACCTACAGACTTGAAATAGTTTATTTTATTTTTATTCCTTGTAAAACGCAGAAAAACTTAAAAACAACAAAACATTTGAACTTCGCGCCAACACGCAACGATCAACCTTATGATGTGAAAACAGAAACTGGTGGCCACCAAGATGGTATCAAGGTGGCATTATCACATCTCTTCCTAAATTAAGTATAAAAAATAAAACTGTTACAGAGACATTATACAAAGCTTATAAAAGGTGCCCAAATAAATTTTTAGGTGGCGGCGGCGGCGGCGCTAGTGTGCGTCGGGGTACCGCCTTAACAAATTGATAGCGCTCTTACATAATAGTTGAGATAAGAGCATCGAATGGCGGTCGATTCCTAGCGAGTTGATTCAATAAACTGCTAATTTAGAAGTTCTGTCCCCTTCGGTACCCACTACCGTCAAGCTAGACCAACGAACCCTACCTATGAATGAATGAATGAACACTTTATTGTACAATAAAAATAAACATGAATAAATAATCTTAATAGGCCTATGTCCAGCAGTGGACTGATATAGGCTGATGATGATGAAATAATCTTATACCTAAATAAAACATGCCTATGTTCATACATGTGTTTTATTTAAAACTAATGCGCAATTAAAAAAACACAATACTCTTAAGCATTTCTATTGTTTTCGATTGGCTGTATCACTTAATCAATAAATTGTTGTAATTATTTCACTAATAAAGCAGGTCAGCGGACACGGGGCATTGCGGCCGATTGTGTCAAGGGTCAAGACGAGACTAAAGACGTAAGGCGGTAACTCAAGGCACCTAAATAGTCAGCAATTAACAACTTACGCACTTATGATTCGACGTAGGAGCTCAAGTCATGCTGTGCTGACTCATCTGTACTAATATTATAAAGAGGAAAGATTTGTTTGTTTGAATTACTGGCTCTGAAACTACAAGACCGATTTCCCTGATGAACATAGGCTATAGAATATTTTCAAAAAGTTAGGGATCCGTATGAAAACTTCGATAATGTAACCCAAGGTGTGAAAAAAATACCGTAAGAAATCCTATATCGCGTACGCTGCGGAAACTATTGACAAAAGAGCAAAGTGATGTACTACAGTTTTATAGAAGACATCAATATCTACAAAAAAATCTTTAACACCATGTGTCTAATTGTTACGCAGTTATGTCACAATAACTACTTATAAAGAGGAAGGATTTGTTTGTTTGTTTGAATTGAATAGGCTCCGAAACTAATAGACCTATTTCAAAAAATTCTTTCACCATTAGAATCCTAGAATAATAAAAAATAAACGAATAAAAAAAGTATTAATAATATCTTAAGTACTAGAGTAAATTTATACTAGGGTATTTGTACTCTACTACTACTCTCGTATTTGGTCGAATCCATCCTAAGTTTTCTAAAATAAAAGTGTAGAATTCTTACCGGCCAGTGCTCTTTCATCTGTCTGCAACTGCGCTCGGCGTTCGTTCCTTTGTAGAATGTTCGAGAAGTATTGCAGGATGGGCTCTCTCGCCTCTGGACATAGTAGGATATTGTGGCATATCGTGTGAAGACTGTTTCTGCAGACTTCCACTTCACGTTGTAAAGCGAATGCTAGGCTTCGGTCGCCAGACCCTGTGGCGAATAGACGCTCGGCGAGGCGCGGGTTTTCTTCCGCAAATAGCGATACCTGTGTGCGAAGTTACAATTTATAGTCTGGCGACACTGAATATACAACGTTTGTAAACATTGTCTCCCATAATTAACCTAAAAACTCGTTACTTAACACTTTCTTGCTGTCGATTTTTGCACTACTAGGCAATTCGACGCTGTTGTTTACAAACATTGTACATTGAGAATGGCTGGAGGATAGGTTTTGATAGGAAGGTGATCTACCTGCGTATGCTGGTGAACAATTTGAATCCAAGATCATGGTCATCATTATTCCAGCCGAAAGTCGTCTACGGCTCGACATAGCCTCCCCCAAATTGGGGTGTTTTCCATTATCGCCACACTTGGCATGCCTTGTAGAGACTAAATGAAAAAAGGTATAGCCACGAATTTGTTCTAGAAAAACAACACCTAAATGCCAAGAAGCTGTTATTTTTTTTAAATTAAACTTCGTTGAATAATCAGTGCGTCAGCTGATGACGCGGTAGGAACTTTTACATTCGAGACTCGTGCTTTATGAGCGATCGAATTCTCATTAATTAAGACCACTTGCTGGACACGTGTTTTCTTTCCACCACCCTTCATGAATTACTATTTCACAAAAAAACCGTCTCCTGACTCTGGGCAATGAATGAGTCATAAAAAATATCGAACCAAATTTATGGAATACCTACACACTAAAAAAAAGAAGTCTGTATAAAAGGTATATACATGGTCGACATCAACAGAAACTCACCGCAAAGAACGGTCCAAGGAAGCTGGTCCGTGCAATCTCTCTTCCCGGCGCCGAGGTGACAGACTTCGGGGTGAGACTGGGTAGCCTCGCCAGCAGTTCGCACAGCGGTCGCAACGCATGTCTCGCCCCTGCTCGGAGCTCGCATAGGGATCGCAAGGCGCGGAGCGGCGCACCTTGACCTCGCCCCACCAGCGGCGAGACGCATCGACGCATCTCTTCGCGGATACCCATCAGTAGGGGGGTGAATACCTTGGGGAAATAAATGCTTGAGCTGTAGCATAGGTACCTTGCTTGGAGTCGAGTTTATAAGTAACTAGCTTCTGCTCAAGGCTTTGTATGCACTTTAGCGGGAGAAAAAGTCTATGTCCATCCCTGGGATACTGTCTACCTGCTAAATTTCATTTAAATCCGTTCAGCCGTTTACGCGTGAAAAGGGAAAAGACAGACGGAGTTACTTTCGAATTTATATTATAATGGATGGATAACATTTGATAAACACAGTCAAACAGGATTTACTAAAGGCGTTATTATGCAGTGTAAAACAGATGAGATCAAGAATCCGTTTGGCGTTGTGCAGTTGTGATCGAAACTATTGTTTGTTATTTTCACCCACAGTTTTCACCACAACAGTACACAAGCACGGCGATGAAAAATGATTGATATTGAATATTATGCGGTACTTTTAGAATACGTACATACGAGTTGAAATGCCCTATGATATATGAAAAGAAATTAAATTGAACGTCAAGTCCAATGACTTAATAATAGACACAAATGAATACTACATAAGTGCAGCAAAGAAAATTGCAGGAAAAGAAGGATTTTAACTTTCAAGCTTCTAAAATAAGCACACCCGTGAGTAGTGAGATTTAGTCCTAGTTTGACAAGCAAACAAGGACTAGATCTCAGTACTCAAGATCAAACAAACTGCAAGTGTGATAACTCCTGGTTCAGTTCCAAGCAATAAAAATGAGTGTTGAAAGAACAATGCAGTGTTTATCACACATATGTTTCCCAGTTTATAGGAAACGAAACACGAACTGTAAACCTCATGGTCTTCCTTAGCATAGGTACACTACGCAACTTCGAAGATTAACGAACATACATAGTAATAAATGTATTGGGCCGGTATTAAATCTCATTTTTCGTTATGCATCGTAAAGTCTGGAATTGGCAATGAACTAGTTGACCACTGGCCTATAACCAACAGTTTGTTCAAGGTTCAACCAAACACAATGAGTTTTCTTTGTCTCAGGGATCACAGAATTAATAAAAGGAAGATGCTCTAGGAAATATTATACAGGGGTTGTAAAGTTAAATTAAACTTACCTCCTCAAATACTTCTTTGTCCTCATAAGTGGCAACCACCAATTCAGAAATAACTCCACTAGGCGCATTTCCAATCAGAATGTATGGCAGCAAAGGAGATTTCGGACACTTCTCCAAATCAAATCTTCCCAGCAACACCAACACAAGGTGGTTCACCAGATTGCTCCTCAAACTCTGCAGCATATCTCTTAGAGGAGGCTCAGAGCTCTTCTTAGCATTATCTCTTGCATAGAAATTTATGTTATTGTAAAACTTTAGTAAATAACTAACAGCTAGGCCCTGACCAGGCATCGTTTTTGTAATAGGCAATGATGGTGCAGGGCACTCAGTCTTCTCAGTCTCCATCTCAGAACTGAGAGGTCCACTTGTCAGGTCGTCTCCGCAGTCTTCACTCAGCTTTTTTGAAGTTTCGTAGACAGCCACTGGTGTCTGAGTGAGTGGGTCATTGCCATCCGCTATTGTGCAGATGACATCCATTAGAGCTTGTGAGGCCAGTTCATCCAAGCCTATTTTAGGATTGTCAAGCAGTGAAGCCGCAGCTGACGGCACGAATATTCCACCTGAACCGATAATAAGACACAGTGAAATGAAACCTTTTATTATCCATAACATTATAGTTGTTAAACCTCTCGACACACGCGCGCAATCCGAAATTGCGGCGCGGATGACGGTGCGAAACTGCGGCACGGTTGGCGGTGCGAGACTGCCTCCACACTCGCGCGCTTTACAAATAAAACAGGACAAATAACTGACTAACTACGGGAATGAGGCGCTAACGCGCGACGATATGCGAATGGGATCCACACTCGTGGTAGTCGAGTGTGTAGAGGCTTTTGAAATTGTAAGGAAATGTTATACATGTATAGTTAATTTTACCTGCATTTTCATCTGACCAAGAAACTTGTAATAGTCTAGCAGCCATAAATCGCAGTTGCTCCTCAGTTAGCTCTGTGCAACTAACGGTACGCGATCTGTGTATTTTCCTGGCAGGTGAAGCTGTTGGGTCATCTTCCACCTATTATGAGCAGTAAAAGTTGATTACATAAGACTCGGAGAGTAAACTTACATAAGATAAGCCACCTTTGTTTCTCCTCACCTCCATTGCTTCTTGTTGCGTTTCAGACTGGGAGTTTCTCTCTTCATCAACTTCCATTGACAGAGAGCGTCGTGAGCAGCTCGGTGATGCACTGACCCGAGGCCTCACAGGTGACGGCTCCACAAACTGTGCTGGAGATATGGAGCGTGATGTACTGTCTTCCCGCGTAGAAGAACCCTCGGTCCCCCCCACTGTGGCTTGTGGCAGGCTGCTCACTCTGACCGAGCCGCAGCTCAACAAAGTGTCCTCCCCCATGGAATCAAAACTGTTATACTGTCTCGTTTGAGAAAGATCTGTCATTTTTGTATCAGGCATTTCATCTAATAGATTACTGTTCGTTTTTTCTGTTACTATGAGACTATCAGCTGGTGGTATCTTTGTCTGCTCCTCGTCTTTGTTTTCGCCATCTGGATAGTTAGGTTCATTGTTTGTTTTGTTGTCCGGGGTAGTGGGTTCAGCGGAGGCGAAGCGCGGCTGCTGCCCGTCGAGCGTGGGCATCGACGCGCCCGGGGTCACGGGCGGGCTGGCGAGTGCAGGGGTCGAGCCCGCGCCTCCGAGACCCGTCAGCCGCGCTAAGCGACGTCTACGTATCTGGAAATTACAAAAGAAATCTCTTTCACTCTACGTGTAACGATCATATGCACGTTTTCGTAAACGATTGATGCTTTGTTTTGTTACGAAATTAGATTTCGATCGAGCATACGCAACGCAATACTAGTTTCGTTTACAAAACAAAAATCGACCTTACCTCCTCTTGGCTTAGTTCACTCATGATTTTGCTTCTCCTGTTACACTTTTGTAGGATGTGTTCTGCTTCTACACTTTGTCTGATTTATTATTTCAATTTTTATGAAAGAGAACAAGCCACACAAACGGCAAGTCAGTCACCTCGCTCAGCTGTTTGACGTTTATCGCTCATGACGAGAAACTATTGAAAATACACGCGTCATCGTTCGTAACAAAAACCAATCCAACCAATCAGAAGAAATCAGCGACGAATGAACAACAGATTTTATTAAAAATATTTTTATTGCCAGATAGCACAAGCAAGTTTCCCCACTTGAGTTGTGAGTTGAGTTTTTGGTGCTTTAGTTATTGCTCTGAGGTTTTTGGTAAAGGGAAGCTAATTTTTGGAAACTAAATGCTAAAAATCTGTTAACAAAATCAAATAAATAATGAACATGGAATAGAAAGATTCATGCAATGCTCTTGATTCACAGAAAAATATAAATTTCCGGAAAACCTGCCGGTTTTCTCCATTGTTTTTCTTTGAATGAACTAAAATGTAATGTCTCAATCTCCATCGCAATCAATTCAATGTCATGTCCATGCTTAGAGTATACCTAGAGACGGCATACCTACGAAAAAAACGTGTATACCTAAACTTACCTATAAACTAAAATGGCTCCTTTCCGTAGTGCTGCCCTTTTGTACCTCGATATTTTTATCGAAACAAGTATTTTTGTGACGATATTTTAGCAGTTTCGTAGTGATTTTATTGTTTTCACCACGATTATGAAACAGAATTCTATAATCATATAGTCATAGAATGCTTTAATTAGAGATACAAAGTATGTGAATGCACGTACCCAACTATGGCTCGACCGCGCTCATGAGACGCAACCACTGAGAAGTTAAGAAAATGAGCTATTATAACAATGGTAATTTTTTCATGTATTTTCCGAGTCAAGACTCATGCGTTTAGACACGTGCCAGACCTCCTTAGAATTAAAGATCAAAGTTCACCAAACCAGTTTATTGAACAGTCTGCAGTTAGCTCATTTGTTTCAATTGTAGGTAAATACTAGTTCTAATTTGTTTATACTATTTGATTCAAATTTTCTTTGTTAATAAACGTTGTGTTCATTTAAGAAAAAAAGGTACCTACTGAAATGAAACAACAAGCTACTTAATTGCAAAATATATTGTTTGTATGCAACAGTGATTTGTGAGATAGTATATTTATATTTGTATAACAATATGGGTATAACAATGTGTAATCTGTATCTTTAGCGTAGACGCTATCTATGCTTATATTATAAATGCGAAAGTGTATTTGTTTGTCATTCAGTCACGGCTTAACTAAGAAACCGGAACCTAACTAAGAAAGGATGGAGAGTAACATAGGCTACTTTTTGTCTTAGTAAAATAACAAACTCCCATGGTAGAGTTACAGGAATACCTATCCCCCTAGATATTATATGAAATTCGAATTTAACGAGGATGAAACCGCGGGGAACAGCTAGTATTATTTATTATTATAATATAAATCACAAAAAGATAGACACCACATTTTATAAGCAATTCAACAAGTCTCATTCATTTATTATATTATATCACAAATTTAACACAGACTCCTACATTTTTAATTAAACAAGCAATGTAATCCGTCTTATTCATTTACAGTATAAATCAAAAATTTTACACAGACGCCACCTGTATTTTCGATTGTAGAAGCAATGCAACAGTCTCATTCATTTACACATTTGCAATATACCTACCTAATTCAAAAATTCAACTAATACTACACCTAAATTTTCAATTTTACAAGTACCTAATGTAATCAGTCTCATTCATTTACAGTATAAATCTCAAATTTACATTATTTCTATTAAAGTATTGGATCGCGCTGGCACTAGTGGCTGAAACAAACATGAAGAATAAATTTATAATGCAACATTATTTGTCAGCCTACAATTATAGACTCTAGAAAGGTACTGAGTAGTTCAACTTTGAAAAAAAATCTAAAATCTTAAAGAAATTCTAAAAAAAAAGGTGGGCGAAGGTCTGCCTGCGTTGCAGGCAGACCTTCGCCCACCGTGCCACATCGTTTGCGAAATAACTTTATTTTGCATGGAAATAATTTGCTAAGGGAGGATTTATGGAAATGTACATTTTAGAGGGGATTTGAAGTATGGTAGGCTTTAATATTACTTTGGGTCAGATTTATTTACTTAAAACTTAATATTCATTAATATCAAAATTTAAGCCCTTTAGAAAAATAAAGGTAGTCAAGTTTGTTAATGCATATATGCATTACTTTGCAATAGAAGTTTGTGGGAGTAAGGTCAAGTAAAATACTTACTAAAAAGATTCGTGACGGTACGGCATCCTCTCGCAGTCTTGTTATTTAAAGTTCGATTGAAGCAAGTTTCTTCAAAATGAAGAGAACGAACGAAAATATCTTTCGTACCAAACTTCAAATTTTCTACTCCAATTGAGTCCAGCCACTTTTTCTTTTACCGTAATTTTCGGGTAACCTAGAACGTAAAAAACCAGTTGAAAATTAATACACTACAATTTACACTTGAAAACATCGATACCTATGAAAAATGCCTTGAAGGACAACACTATCGCCAAACAAACAGTTTCATGTTTTCTTTAATTACACTTAAAACTTACAAAAATAAGCTACATTCGGTATGAATTTTATGTAAACTATTCCTATGAAAGCCAACACATAAGGTATTTATTGTATTATTTGGTAATTTAGCAAAATAAGAATACGTACCGGTGTAATGTTATGTTTGGACGATTTTCACTTGTTTTTAAGCCGCAACCTACCAAACTGCTGTTTGGCATCTTCCTATTAGCTTTCTTTCGCTTACTATATAAGTATTCACATGAAAAAGTCCCGAACTCAAATAATTTTAGCATTTTTACTGTAAATGCAACTCTCGTTGACAGTTTACATACCTGAAAGTAAAATGGCGAACCGGCCTCAATCATGCTTTGCTATGACGTCACGTTTCAATGTTGCCAAAAATAGGTTTCGCACATTATATTGATGTCTTTTTTTACATTGGTTATTGTAGGTAAGATAAAACGAGATAGCTATAAGTTTTGAGTACAATATCGATTTAGATCATATTTGTATAACCGAAAGTTCCTATAGAACAATACGCCGTCTCTATATACCTATACTCTAAGTGTCCATGTCATGTCAATGGCCGCATGCATGTTTTCATTTTCAATAATTTGTTTATGTTTTGATTAGATTTTGGAAATAGAATAAATCGTGTTATTAAGAAGAAGAAGTGCTGTTTATTTTTAAATAATGCTTGTAATTATGAATTAAGATCAACATCCCACTTATGCGCCATATTTCGCGGTATGGCTGGATATCAAAATATTTTAGGTCACGCTATATAACCCGAGTTATTTTTTTACGGCAAAATGACTTACAATGTGAGTGAAATGGTTTGGGGGCTGAAGTCCCGGCAACCCGAGACGCAGCATAAAGCGGTGCGCGAGCTGTTGCATTTTGCGAAGACGGAATTACGAGAGATGTCCCCTGAAATACTGACTCAGGTGTTAGATGATTTCAACCAACAGATTCATGCCTTGACCTGTAGTTTTGATAACAACGAAAGAAAAGCCGGCGTGCTGACTATAGGTAAGTCAGCTCTACATAAAATATAAAAATAACTCAGACAAATTATGAATTCTCGGTTGGTGTCAGTTTATCACACATTTTGTTTTCATTTTAGCATGCCTCATTGCCGGTGATATGGAAACTAGTAAGACAAGAGCGTTCCGCTATGCCCATTATTTGAGTAATGTCTTCCCTTCGTCGGACGTGAGCTTGCTAGAACAAGCGGCCAAAACTATGGGTCGGTTATCATCAACGCTGGGTATCAAAAGAGGAGAGTTTGTTGAAAGTGAAATTAAAAGAGCTTTTGATTGGCTTGTTGAAGAAAGGAATGAATCCAAGAGACTCTCTGCTGTGCTCATACTAAGGGAACTGGCAATAGCCACTCCATCATATTTCTATCAACAAATAAATGGATTTTTTAACCACATAATAATTGGGTTGAGAGATTCAAAAGAACAGATCAGGGAGGCTTCAGCAAAAGCACTGAGAGCTGCATTTGTTTTGACAGCTCAAAGGGAGATCCCTGAACAGAGTAACAAAGCACACTGGTACATCCAGAGCTATGAAGAAGCCATGAAGTCATTTGATGATGTAACCGTCAGAGATAGGGTGCTGACTAGAGATGATAATGTTCACAGCGCTCTTCTGATTCTTAATGAACTTCTCCGATGTTCCAATGCTGTATGGGAGAAGAAATATACAATACTAATGCAGAAGCTTGATGCAGAACCAGATGCATCAGATGATATCACCACACTTCAGTCCAAGATTCAAGGATCTTGGCCTTCACAACATTTTTCAGATAACAGACCCCAGCAACCTGTAATTCATGAATCAGGTATTTGCAAGAAGCTGATTACTGAAAAGTATGAGAAAATTTGCTCTGGTAAGTTCTAATCATAGTTTCTATTTATCTTTAGTTTCTGCGTAGTTTCTGTTTTTCAGCTTCGCACACTTTGTTTTTTATGGAAATGTTTAAAGGCTATTTATATCCCATGGGAACTGTTCTATCATTAGGGGAGGCCTATGTCCAGAAGTGATGACTGATATAGGCTGATGATGATGATGATGAACTGTTCTATGGGATAAAAAGTAGCCTATGTTTGATTCCAGGCTTAGAGCTACATTTATGCAAAAGTCTGCCCAAACCTTCCAGTAGTTTTTGTGTGAAGTAGTAACAAACATACATCTATTCATTCATCATAATTTTTGCATTTATAATATTAGAGTGATTTTATAGGCAATTTTAGCACACATTATTCAACTATTAACACTTTCTTGCAGATATAATGGCACAGCAAATATCGAGGGCACATAATGTCCACCAAATGCTACTCCTTATGATTCCAAGACTTGCTGCTTTTAACAAAGAAGCTTTTTCAAAGAAACACTTGAAATCTACCATCAACCATCTAATCACCTTCCTTAAAGGGAGAGAAAAGGAAAAGGCTATGGCATTTACAACTTTAGGTCTACTCTGTGTGGCTGTTGAGTCAGATGTGCAGACATACCTACCTAGAATAATTGAGGAAATAAATAAGCTAACTGTTCATGACACACCTAAAAAGCGAAGCGGCGTTGATACGCCATTGTTCAACTGTGTCACTTTACTAGGTTTTGCCATGAAGGAAAATGTAGCTAATGAAGTCCATGCTCTGTTAGACCCAATGTGCGCAAATGGACTTAGCCCACGCCTTACAACGTGTTTCAAAGAACTGAGTCAGAATATGCCATCTCTAAAGAAGGAAATCACTGACAGGCTCCTAAATATGCTGTCACTTATACTGCGAAAGAAACCATACACACAAACTAACGGTGAAAATCAAATCGTGCACATGTTTACAACAGCAATGCAAGTAGAAGCTCACGATGCTACAAAATTGGTCTTGGCGCTACGCACTCTGGGATCGTTTGAATTTGAGTGGAATAACACCATGATGTCATTCATCAGAAGGTGCACTGATCATTATCTGCAGAGCGAGCAGCACGATGTTCGAATGGAAGCCGTGAAGACTGCCGCCAAGTTATTGGTCAAAGCCGTAGAAAGATGCAACCAAACAAACTCACGCACTTTGAGCCTACTGGTCGACGAATCCTTAGGGAAACTTCTCTCAGTAGGACGATCTGATTTCGACCATGAAGTACGCTATAGGGTTCTAGATATTTTCATGAACCCTGTCTTTGATAAGTACCTGGCAGTTGAAGAGCATCTAAATTGCTTGTTTGTGTTGATCAACGATTCCAATAGCGACGTCGGTG
Organism: Eupithecia exiguata; assembly: GCA_947086465.1. NCBI lineage: Eukaryota > Metazoa > Arthropoda > Insecta > Lepidoptera > Geometridae > Eupithecia > Eupithecia exiguata. Next base: position 8,853,188 of record OX352245.1, read on the forward strand.
AGCTTGCTCTGTGCGTGGTTGGAAGACTGAGCAATTTGAATCCTAGTTACACATCGCCCGCGCTACGGCAATTGTTCGTACAAATTCTAATGGAGCTCCAGCATTCTGAGTCGACAAGAAACAAAGAACACGCGTTACGGATGATTAATAACATCATATCCCATGCCCCTAGGATTACACGTCAATTTGTGGACACGATTCTAAAAGTTCTGGTGCCAAAGCTGAAAGAGAAAGACAGCAACTCCACTATGGTATCCACAACACTAAAAGCTATAGGGGACTTGGCAGAGGTCAATGGAGGGGGACACGCGCTCAATGAATGGCTGCCGGAACTAATGACGGTTCAGCTAGATATTCTTGCTGATCAGAACCAGCTCGACAAGCGAAGCGTTGCGCTGTGGTCTTTTGGCCAAGTAGTCAGCGCAACGGGCCATGTCGTCACGCCCTACATGGAGTATCCAAACCTTATGGACATGCTATTGAACTTTTTGAAAACCGAACATCACACGAGAGAAAGACGTGAAACGATACGCGTTTTAGGGATGTTGGGAGCATTGGATCCTTACAAGCACAAAGTCAATCAAGGTCTTATTGACTTCCAGACAGTTTCTACTTTGATACCCGCGATGGAATCAACAGCCGATGAGAATGTCGACGCAACTGTCAGTGAGATGTTAGTAAACATGTCGCCGTTAGTTTTAGACGAGTTCTATCCAGCCATTGTTGTGACTACGTTGATGAGAATTCTGAGAGACCCGAGTTCGGCGCAACACCACAAGAGCGTGGTCCACTCTGTGACATTGATCTTCCAAACCTTAGGCATCAAATGCGTTCCGTACATCTCTCGCGTAACGCCAAGTCTTCTGTACGTTATTCGAACGACAGACAATAGCAACTTCAGGGAATTTTTGCTAACACAACTGGCACTGCTGATTTCGGTAGTCAAAATCAACATTCGTAACTATTTGGAGGATATTTTCGATTTAATCAAGGAGTATTGGACTCCCGACAGCCAGCTTCAACCAACTCTCATCATGTTAGTGGAACATATCACTATCGCTATCGGAATAGAGTTCAAAGTATATTTGCGGAAGATACTACCAAATATCTTGAGGGTTCTCAAAAACGACAACAGTAAAGATAGATTCCTAACAGAGAAGCTTTTGCTCACAATTCAGAAATTCGAAAACAATTTGGATGACGTCCTACTATCGATCGTTCCTGCTCTAACTAATCTGTTCGACGGCAGAAACGTTCCTACGCACATATCGAAATTAGCTATGGAGACTGTAGAACATCTTTCTATGTACCTATACTTCCGGCCGTATTCGGCTATCATCATCCAAGCCTTAGCCAAAGTTTTAGATACGAACCCTCAGTTAAGACAAACGGCGATGAACACACTGTGTGCCTTGATAGTACAGCTAGGTAGAGAATACATAGATTACATACCATCGGTGGATAGAATACTGATGAAGCATAAGATCCAGTGTCCGAACTACATAGTTTTAGTTACGAGACTGCAAGTGATTTCTACTCTGGCGTCCGACGATGACTATTTGGATGAAACGAAGTCGCGGCTTCGTAATCAGAAGAATGAGGTAAAGTAAATGTTGTCTCTGAGGGTGTGTTTCCATTTAAGCGCAATAGACGAATCAAAAACCAGAGAAATGACGAGATGTGAATTTCAACCCGGTGATTGGTCGATTTTGCTCCTGTGCTTCAGTGAGAACTCACCCTGAACCGGCTTCTTTCAGCTGTACGTTCTTGAATCTAGCCCTAAAAATTGGTAATTTCCAGATGGTCGCAGACATGCAGTCATTGAAGAAGTTAACACTTAACGTGCAGAGCCTGCGTAAGAGTTGGTCCGTAGACAACATCGTGTCGAAGGAAGACTGGTTAGAGTGGCTGCGGCAGCTCAGCGTGGCCTTCCTTACGGAGTCTAATAGTCCTGCGATCAGGCGAGTTATGGTCATATTTAGATTTTTAACTTTGGTGATGGCGTATTACAAATATGGTTAATAACATTATCAGTCATATCAGAACATTTAATGGGCTGCAACAAGGGCTTTTCTTCTGGGCGGTGCTTTTAAAACTATAAATTACTGTTTTAAAGTTTAAATTATCATAATTATTATGTGAAAGAGATATGTTGACAAGAGATATGTAGGAATGCAGGTATCGATCGAGTAAGTTCTCAATGTTCGTTATCCGTCACTTCCGACAAATGCAAGCTTCTACTGTTAAAACGCTGTGCTTTCTAATCCACTGCCCCATAGCTCCATAAAATCCGCAACTAGTGCGCTTCGTGCTCAGCAATCTCATTCTTTTAAAGTGTGAAATATGCCACTTCGTACCTTTTATTTGATCCATGTTTAGTCAATCATAAAATCCAATAAAAACTGTAACTTTCCTTGCAGAGCGTGTTCAACCCTAGCCCAAAACTACCCTCAGCTGTCGAGCGATCTATTCAACGCAGCATTCATGTCATGTTGGACAGAGCTTGACGATAATCCACGCAAGGAGCTCGTAGCTTCCTTAGAACAAGCGCTGACCGTAGTGGACTGTCCGGAGGTTTCACTCACAGTGTTGAACTTGGCTGAGTTCATGGAGCACTGTGAAAAAGGACCGCTGCCGATATCTACAAAGCTGTTGGGAGATATGGCGATCAATTGCAGCGCTTATGCTAAGGCTTTGTATTATAAGGTAAGGTGGAATTGATTCTTCGGTAGTTTTGATAGGTCTCGAAAATTAGATACCTGGCCAGAATTACCGCATACATTTTCTCGAGTTATTTATAAAATACGAGTACTCTGCCGGTGGCTTCTTACGCGTACGCGAGAGGTAACAAACAACCAAACTTTCGCATACATATTATTAACGTAACTTTGTTCTTATTTATCGCCGATTTGTTTCACAGGAACAAGAATACAAAAGGAATCCGTCCACCAAAGTGATAGAATCTCTGATCCATATCAACAATAAACTCCAACGTAAGGAAGCAACCAACGGCCTCTTGGAGAAGGCGGTGGCAAACAAGAAAAACGACGAAGGATCAACCATCTATGTCCGATGGTACGAGAAACTACACAACTGGGAACAAGCTTTAGACCTCTACAATAAGAAATTAGAAGTCGAACCTCAGGATAACGAATCTAAGTTAGGTATGATGAGATGCTTAGAAGCATTGGGGGAATGGAGGAAGCTCTCCACTATAACTGAACAGTGGGACACTCTATCCGAAAATATGAAAGTTAAATCAGCCAAGATTGCCGCCGCATCTTCTTGGGGTCTCCAAGAATGGGAGCCGATGAAGAAATACGTAGATTTGATATCCGAAGAAAGTCACGATGGTGCGTTCTACAGAGCTATATTAGCGATCCACGAGGGACAATGGACAGAGTCAAGACACTACATAGATACTGCCAGAAGTATGCTAGATGTGGAACTTACTTCAGTGGCCGGGGAAAGCTATCAACGCTCGTACGGAGCTCTAGTCAACGCCCAAATGCTAACAGAACTGGAAGAAGTCGTAACCTATAAGTTGGTCGAAGAAAGACGAAATATCATACGAAAAACGTGGTGGTCGCGACTGCAAGGCGGTCAACGTTTAGTCGAAGACTGGAGAAAGATGCTTCAGATTAGAAATCTTGTACTATCACCCAGGGAAGACTTCCAAACTTGGCTGAAGTTCGCATCTCTATGCAGAAAGACGGGAGCCATAAATCAAGCCCATAAAATCGTCCTAAACATCATCGGTAGTGACCCCAGTACGAACGCCGACGTCTTACTGAGACTTCACGAACCTAAAGTCGTACTGGCTTATAGTAAAAACTTATGGGAAGTAGGTAGTAAAAGGTATGCGTACGACGTCCTGCAACGTTTCGTGGACAACTTCGACGCGGACACTGAAGAACACTGCAAATTACAAGCGCGGTGTCATTTGAAGCTAGGTTCCTGGTGCGAGTCGCTGCAAGAAATCAACGAGTTATCTATCCCAGAGATATTGAGGAACTATGCAGCAGCGACGATTCTCGCCCCCGATTGGTACAAAGCGTGTCACGCTTGGGCTTGCATGAACTTTGAAACGGTCTTGTTTTACAAGCAACAGGACAACATATCTGAGAGCTCCGTAGCCGGCGGTTCTGGTGAAAAGAAAGTATCTAGAGCGGACTTCATCAACACCCACACGATACCGGCAATCGAAGGCTTCTTCAAATCGATCAGCCTCTCCAACGGCAGTGCGATACAAGATACTCTGAGACTGCTAACTCTATGGTTCGACCACGGTCACCACCCGGTCATCTACGACGCGTTGTTCGAAGGTATTCGACAAATCGATGTCAAAATCTGGCTGCAAGTGATACCGCAACTTATAGCAAGGATTGATTCCCCGCGTAGCTTGGTCGCTAAGCTGGTTCACATCTTGCTTATTGATATAGGGAAGCTGCACCCACAAGCATTGGTGTATCCTCTGACAGTGGCGACTAAGTCCTCCTTTGTGACGCGGAAGAACGCAGCGCATTATGTTTTGAAGACGATGTGCGCTCATTCGCAGAATCTAGTCAATGAAGCGGCGGTTATTTCGGAGGAGCTGATCAAGGTTGCTATTCTGTGGCATGATCAGGTTGTGATTGCTTTGGATGAAGCTTCTAGGTAAGATCCTTTGTATCATCTCATTTGAGCTATTCAAATATGCACAAATTAGTTTCTGCCCGCGGTATCGCACGTGTTGTTTCTATGGATAAGTTTATTTCTATCCCGTGGGAACTGTTCTATGGGATAGAAAGTAGGCCTATATTTGATCCCAGGCTTAGAACTACATATGCAAAATTTCTGCCCGATCCGTTCTACAGTTTTGGCGTGAAGAAGTAACAAACATCCATCCATTCAAAGTTTCGCATTTATAATATTAGTGTCATATCCTTTTTTTATGAAAACTCACTTGATTTATTTGATTCGGCTCGGCTTCGAAAGTTTCGAGCAGATTTGTCAAGTCCAATCGACATCTATGTGTATTCGATATGTCTATACATGCACATCGCACCCGTTTGACAGTTGGGTGATTTTGCTTTGCCAAAGCTCTACTAAAATCATCAGTAGCTCGATCAATTATTGTCCTTACGATAGACATTTACTGTTCTCGTAATGTTTGTGTCATTTAGTACAGTAAAGAATTTTTTTTTAGGTTGTATTTCAGTGAAAAAGACTACAAAGGAATGTTCAAAACTCTGGACAAAATGCACGCCTTGCTCGATAGGGCTCCAGAAACATTGAAAGAAGTGTCGTTCCTCCAAATGTATGGAAGAGATTTGCAAGAAGGTCAAAGATGGTGTGAACTATACAAGGTAAATATTATTACAGGTAGCTCAGACCATTCGCGAGAAATAGCTCAGAACTGAGATGTCATAAGCCTTTTGTCAACGAGCAAGAATCATTTTTGGTCAATGAGTCACAGGTTCAGGTATTCTCCCTCCTCCTCAACAGCCTATAATGGTCCACTGCTGGATGCAGACCTCCCCCTGATAATCGCCCTATTGGCTTTTATCTCATTATTTATTCTTCCTAAGATTGTGAAATTTGTGAACAACAGATTTCCCTTGTTGGTACCCGAAGCTAGGACTGTCCGCTATTAGAAAATTCCATTCTTTTTCTAGGAAACAAATGAAGACCGATACCTGAACGAAGCCTGGGACCTGTACTGCCACGTGGTCCGCCGTATCACGTCTCAGTTCCGTTCTCTGACGTCACTGGAGCTACAGTACGTTAGCAAGCGGCTGCACTCGTGCAAGGATCTCGAGCTGGCGGTGCCGGGCTCTTATGTGCCCAACGAGCCACTCATACGGATATCGCATATACACAGTCACTTGCAGGTCAGTTGAAATGTTAATGTATGACGTCAATGCAGTTACAATTAGTCAAGCGGCATGTACTGCTGGACAAATGTCTCCTTCCCTGCCTCCACACAACTCGTATCCTGGACCTGTCTGGTGTTTGGACCCATGTCTGGAAATGCATCCGCTGAAAAAGTTTACCCACTCCTGGATAAACATTCGGCTTGTGTAGATCTCCCGAAGTCTGTGCCATCGCCCACGATACTGCGCTTGTCACATCTTTTCAGGAACAATTAGTAATTTACCTCTATTAACAAGCGGAAAGCTTTAGCTAACCATTTACAGATCCCTGAAAAGTTCCAGGGACCCTAAAACCTTTTCACTCTGTACGGGAATATGTTGCCAGATTCACTACTGATCCAAACCCCTAACACTTCGAAAATCCCTGACTACGTTTCGGTTTCCCCAAAAAATGAAGGCCGAGGATGAAGAAAGATAAAAAGGATCACTAATTATAAATTTCCTTATTCCCCTTATTTTTCTAGGTAATAAAATCGAAACAGCGCCCTCGTCGACTGACTATCCAAGGCTCCGATGGGAAGCACTACATGTTCTTACTGAAAGGACACGAGGACCTGAGACAGGACGAGCGAGTGATGCAGCTGTTTGGACTCGTCAATACTCTGCTACAGGTACTAAGTAGCTAGTACTACTTACTAAGATGATGTTTTAGGTTCGTCTACCTGATTTTTTATAAGATTTCTAAAAAAGCACGAAGTTATTAATACCTTCGAATGTGTCTTAAAAATTTGGTAACTTCGTCATTTACTGGCTGTTTCAATAAGTATATTTTTTCAATAAAATTATGATGGGGTCCTCAATGAATAGATAAAGTTGTTTTTTTTTGTTCAAAACATTTATTGAAAACTGAGATACCTAGAAGACCTACCGAAGACTGCACACCGGATCATAACCAAGTGAACTCCGTTGGGGTTTACTTGGAAGTTTTTTGTGTTTTTTTTTAAATGTTTCTGTAGTTTTCCATTTATATAATAATGTTTAGCCATATTCATTCCATTTATTTCGTCTAACAGGCTGATCCAAATACATACCGGCACGACCTAGCGATCCAACGCTACGCGGTCATCCCCCTGTCTCCCAACTCCGGCCTGATCGGCTGGGTACCACAGTGCGACACCCTGTATAACCTCATCAGCGACTACCGAGAGAAGAAAACTAACAAGATGTCTTTGAATACGGAGCAGCAGATCATGTTGAAGAACGCATCCGATTATCAGAAGCTTATGTTGAAACATAAAGTAAGTTATAGTCTTTAGGCCTGTTCTGCCCGTTGCTGTGCGAAAGATAGAAGACCGGGCGATTTTTTCGCAACTATTTAATTTACTCAACATAGCCATAACTATTGTATTTAAGCTAACTAAAAACAATGAAGTTTAGAGCAATGGCGCGTCTACAGCGTTCCATTTTTTTTATGAATGATCAAGCAGATAGAAGTCTAAATCAAAACAAAGGAACTAAAAACCTGATTCACCAATTCAACAGTTTTGTCATCCAGTAGGTATCTCATAAAGGGCCCGAATTCTTCTAACCAATCACATTACTATGACAACGGTAATCGTCTCAGAATCTTCCATCGATGAAATAAAGTCTAGATAGTACGTGCGGTGCTATTTGCACGGAGAGATTAAAATGTTTTTAATCTTAACACTTTTGACACGCGTCGCTCCACCTGTAGTTACTTTTATCAAACGTATAATGCCTAAATGTGATATTCTGTGACAATAGCATTGGTATGGTGAAGCGGTGGCGAAGCGATTAATTTAGGTGAATTAGGGCCCAGAAACGATCACTGATGATTCATGCACGTAACTTACGTTCCAATTCACCGTTTGTTAACGTTGCACTATGCCGCCGTTTGCCCATCATGAAAAATTCCTAATTAACCTCTCTCAACAGGTGGAAGTCTTCGAGTTAACCCTATCCCAAACCCCAGGGAACGACTTATGCCGCCTCCTCTGGCTCAAAAGCCCCTCAGCGGAAGTGTGGTTCGAGCGGCGCACCAACTACACGCGGTCGCTGGCGGTCATGTCCATGGTTGGATATATCCTGGGGCTGGGGGACAGGCATCCCTCCAATATCATGCTGCATAGAGTTACCGGGAAGGTGCTGCATATTGATTTTGGTGATTGCTTTGAGGTGAGTAGAATAGAGCTTGAATCTTTTTTTTTGTTTGTTCCGCCTTTTCCTCCGATATGGATCGGAGACATTTTTAGGATAACACTTTGCATAATCGGCTGTTTACTTTAATACAATAAGCGATCAGTGCAATTTCGCAACTGTTCGTGTCTATATTTAGGTAGCTACATGCTTGTTTTTTTATTTTCTTTTTTTATTTTATACGTTCTCCCTCATGACAGTTCTTTCTTTATGTTAGTTTTCTACCTATTGTTTTATTCTTCCTGTTATTTTTACAGTCATGTTACATTATCCTATATTATATGAAATATATTTGATAATATACTATATAAATAGCGAGCTTGAATCTTAACATTACACTTTTTAATGATTGTTTTATTTTGTTGTACTCTCAGAACATAGCTAAGGGATTTGTCGTCAGAGAATACGGTCTACCCACATTCTGTTGAGATATAGTTGTAGGTATTATGATATCTATATCTGACTCTATTTTCAGGAGTACCTTTTTACGACATCCAATGATTTTCCGACATTTTTTGTTACCAAATCCATACTAATATCATAAAATCAAAAATAACGTTTGACCATTTGTCTGTTACTTTGTCTGTTGATAATGTATGTATGAAATTCATAAAGATTTTATGAATTTTAGTAACTAAGTATATAGAGGGTGACCTGGGGACGGACATGGACTTCTATTTACCTCGGAGAACGCGTGCGAAGCCGCCTGCGGAAGCTAGTAACCTTACACAGAAATGTTGAAAGACATTCATGCACGTAACTAAGAGACTAAGGCCCGTATTATGAACTATGTTATGTTGTGTAATTTGTAAATTATTTCAATGCAGGTGACGCAGAATCGAGAGAAGTTTCCTGAGAAGATCCCGTTCAGATTAACACGGATGCTGATCAACGCTATGGAGGTGAGATATGTGACGACGACCATTGTGGCGCGGTGGGCGAAGGCCTGCTTGCAGCGCAGGAGGTTGCTGGTTCGATTCCCGCCTTGGGACAAAGGTTTATACGATCTGCAGAGATTTGTTCAGGGTGTTCTGGTCGTTTTTAGGGTTCCGTACCCAAAGGGTAAAAACGGGACCCTATTACTGAGACTTCGCTGTCCGCCTGTCACCAGGCTGTATCTCATGAACCGTGATAGTTAGCAGTTGAAATTTCACAGCTGTTGTATTTCTGTTGCCGCTATGACAACAAATACTAAAAAACAGAATAACATAAATATCTAAGGGGGCTCCGATACAACAAACGTGTTTTTTGCCGTTTTTTAGATAATGGTGCGGAACCCTTCGTGCGCAAGTCCGACTCGCACTTGGCCGGTTTTATCTATGTATAGTAAACAACTAAATATATTTATGTACTATATTTATGTATTGTATTATGTATATCAGTTATCTAGTACACCCATAACACAAGCTCTGCTTAGATTGATTCTAGATGATGCTGTGTGAATTGCCCAGCTTTATTATTATTATACCTAACTAAGAACGAAACGACGCAATATTCCGATATTCCATAAATATATCGCAACACCTCCAAATATCTGTCAAAGATTAGCTAGGACGCTTATTTAAACTCGGCCTTGTTCTGATCCGACAATTAATTAATTGACCTACTTTTCTATTAAAATTGATTAAAACGCTCCATTTATTGCACCACAAAGTGTTTGTTTGTATTGCCGTTCTTATCAATTATCTTCTGTTCGAAATATATCGGGACTAAGGGTCAGCTCACACCGAGACGCGACGCGCACTTTCATTCAAAATACAACTTTATTTACAACGTAAAAAGATATATAAGAAAGTAGCCTATGTTACTCTCCACCCTTTCAACTAGCTCTATGCCAAAAATCAAGTCGATCGGTTGCTCAGTTAGGACGTGAAGGAATGACAAACAAACAAATAAAAAAATACACTTTCGCATATTAGGATATCAAACTAGTTTGGGGCTAGATAATGCTGTGCGGATTGTCCAGCATTATTAATTTATTTCTGTTCTTCAGGTAACCGGCATAGAAGGCACGTACCGTTTCACCTGCGAGTCCGTAATGCACGTGCTACATAAACACCGAGACAGCGTGATGGCCGTGCTAGAAGCATTCGTATACGATCCGCTACTCAACTGGCGACTCGTAGACAACGACCACAGATCACTCACGGAATCCACCTTCTCATCAGACATCAATTCATCCTACACCATGCCCAGTCGAAGCAGAAACCACCTACATTACGAATCAGTAGAGATACCACCAGAGGCTAATTTGAATAAGAAAGCATTGTCTATATTGAACAGGATAAGGGATAAACTAACTGGTCGGGACTTCCCCCAAGTGGAGGCGGTGGTGAGTGTGCCTAAGCAAGTCGATTTGCTGATCAGAGCTGCGACTAATAATGAGAACTTGTGTCAGTGTTATATTGGTTGGTGTCCTTTTTGGTAAGTTGCAATTCTCATTTCAAAACAAAGTTCATCCTGCTATTCTGTGCCGTTTTTGTGCTAAAGAGAAAGTAAGATTGTGGTCAAACGTAGGTTTGTCGACTATAAAAAAAAGTAAACTCGGCCAGGGTTAAAACTTTTGAAACTATCATGGTTAATAATATAAAAGTTATTTATGTCGGGATATTTACCATGATTTGATTTTTTAGTTTTCCAATATTTCGGCACAGTTTCATGCGCCATGATCACGGATTAACTAAAGTCACTGCGAGTTGGTTTTTATTGGCAGACATATTCCCATTTGTCTCATTCTGTCTTTTACTACGAACTTCACCACTAGATTTTAGTTATTCCGTGATCATGGCGCATGAAACTGTGCCGAAATATTGGAAAAATCAAATCATGGTAAATACCTGTTATAAATGGCTTTCAGTCGGGGTTAGTTCGAATGTCTACACAGAAAAGCGAGGTGCACTGTACCGACACGTGTTGACCTTAGTATTGTCGAAGCTAATCTATATGCATTAAGAGATAACGTTTAAAATTCACTTGTATGCTCTGCAGTATCAGGGTTCAGAGCCCTGAGTTAGGTTAACTTGATAATATCGACACGTTCTCATCGAGACGTTCCATTTTCGTATGGGATTTGCATAGTTCTATTTTCGCACGGTAGAGGCGCTGTACCAAATCCCATATAAAATATGACTTGTCGATACTATAGAGTTACCAAATTCTGAGAGGTAGCTATATTTAAGTACTCATTTTGTGAAATACTATTCATAGTAATTTGATGATTATGATTTGTACGATCTACAGATATTTATTTTTTCCGGGTGTTTTCTATGTGTATTAAAACAAAATTTATTTTTTAGTAGGCTAATGCCTACATTAGTCCACTACTGGACATAGTCGTTCCCTAATGAGCGTTATAGCGCTACTCAAAACCTTCGGATCATAATGTTTGTGAAACGTTTGCGACGACAAAGTATTCAGATTTTCGTAGAAGTTATTATTTTCTTTGTTTATTTAGTTTGGTATGTGAATAAGATATTTATTGCTCGACTTAAAGTTACTAATTAGCGTAAGGCAATCAACTGTAAATATGAAGCCTTAAAACGAGTTTAGCAAACTGCCATGCCAGTAATTCGTAGATTTTATAAGATTTTGCGATGGACCTTCCTAAATAAAGTCTGATTTTGACAAACACTGCCGTAAACTTGGAGCCAATTTGAATCTTAAACGATCCAAAGCGTGACTACAGTAATGCGTCAGTCCCACCGTTCGTTGTTGGCGTTTTAACAGAGCCGTTTTTGGTACCAGAACGCCGACAACGAAATTAAAATTGGCGAGAAGATTCGTTTCTATGCAAACTGTTGCATCGAGAAAGTTTAAGGAACCATACATTTTTATCAGAATGTTATTTATCAAAAATTAAGTTTTCAAACGTACAGCCAGCAACGATAACAGTTGCAGTTTTTCAAATCTTTTTCTACCTAATCAAATGCGAAAATAACTATCTTGGTTCGCTCATAATTAGAATGTATGGCTGCACTTTAAGTTTTTGCGTATCATTTATAGAAGTTCCGGAGTTATTTAAGTTTAAAAAATTTGAAACGTTAAGCGACTTTCTTTGCTGACTGTACCTACTCTCACCTCGAAGTTACATAATAGGTACGCGCTTGGTACATAATTATGTAACAATAAATTCTTTTTTTTCGGGGAATCCTGTTTGCTAAGGTCGTTCCAACAATAACCCACTTGTTGTTATTTTAATTTGTTAATAGCTATATTGTTATACTGTACATATACCTTTACCTATATATATCTTTATTGTAAGCGTTTTATAGTCCTGTTGTAAATATGAAAGTACGCAATAAAATTGTTAAACAATTTATTAGTTTATTATTATCATGTGCCTACCGATTGTTCATAAATATGTAGTTGCTATGTTGGTAGAATTGTGAAGCAATAGGGTACATGCCTGTGACTTCAAAAATGCTGATCTTTTTTATATGTATTTTTTATTGATATAGAAATATATCTGCATATTTATTTTTGCATTTAATGAGGTTTTTATAGTAAAATCTAATCCTTGAAACGTAGATATTTTAAGACTCAATTGCAAAATTTCTAAACGTGACGTCACCGTTCACCACGCTGCACTATGGAAAATTTAGGTCAGTTTCGGATCAAAAATCTGTAACTTCATGAATTTTTATCATACTTTGATGAAATTTGGTACACATATGCAGTAATGTATAGAGATTCAAATAGTATATAAGTTTTAGTAATTTCTCATATATGTATATATGTAATAGAGCATAAAAAATAAAAAAACTGAAAAAACACGGAAAAAATAACTAAATAATTTATTTAATGTGAAATACAAGGTTTTAATTACCAAAAAAGTTAAAACTACGGCTAATTACAATAACAATAAATAAAAATATTTTTTTTTTCTTAAAGTAAATATGACTATCTAGTACCTACCTACCTAACTATCAACCTAATTACCTCATATTTTCGGCCTATGTAAAAAAGTGAAAAGTAATGGTTTTTGGAGTGAATACTTAGGCTCTACTCATACTCGTATTTCAGGGTCAGTTGTAAGTGGTGCCACTTTTAGAAGACTTAGTACCTCTTCTTCAAGATCTTTGTTATTTTTTACGTATGGTTTCTTAAACTTGTTATATACGGATCTGACGTGTACAAAAGAGTTTTAAAGACATCTTCATTTGTAGCTGCTCGGGAACATTTTCTGGCATGATGTAGTCGCATATTGTTTCTGTAGTCTTTGTTGCGCGCCTCTTGTGCATCTTCCGATAGCTGTCCAATAGGAAGAACTGCGAAATATTCGATAATATTTTCTCCGTGTAAAAGTATCTTCTTATATAATATGTATCATTCAAATATATTCCTGCAGTTTCCTTTGCGTATTCGCCAAATTTTTTGGAATCGATCATCGTTTCTGAAGTAAGAACTTGTAAAATAATGTAAAGGCGTTTAATCATTGTTTCATCCACACCTGTAATTTCCGCAGAGCATGTGGTGTCATAGAAAAATCTTCGTGCGGTATTCCCATCGTTAGTGTTCCCACTACCTTGCCGAGGTTTATCTACTATCAATCCTAACTCATCCCTGTAACGTTTTTGAACAAGTTCATTCTTTTCCTTCTTCAATCTCTTGTTTTCTTCACTTGTAGCAAACCAAGTTTTAAAAGACAGATTATAGGAAATGTGTAAAATCATTTCCGTAAAGCGAATCCAGGCATGTAAGGTGGACAGTCCGTACTGGTAGGCGCTTTCATTTTCAGGTCTGGCAGTAACTTTCGACAAATCAATCATAAGTCGCGGAGTGGCCACGGTCTTCCTCGTTGGCCAGAAGTTGATGGTGTAGAATATTGATCGGAGTCCGGTAAATTCAACGAATACCCTGAGTCCAACCAAGTGCTATTCTTCTGTAAAAACTTTTCTTTAGTCTGGGATGCCATGGCCCAGCGTTTGTTAAACGTAGGAACAATGTGCCTTTGTATGTCACTTATTATAAAATAAAGGTCGTTTTCAGAAACATTAAATTTTTCCAATAAAACTTTGGACACCGATTCCAGGGTTCTGCCACCCTCTATGTAGGGAAGTATGAAATTGCGTTTAGTACAACTGAATGAAGACATTTTAGAACTTCAATCCACGGAAATTACAAGAGTAGATGAGCTTTACTTCACTTTGAAGTAACACTTATTTGAAAGGCTGGAATATTTTTTACCTCCCTTTATATACTATTTTGCAATACTGAATAGGTACCTACATCATTGATAATTTACATTCTCTCGCAAAATGCACGAATAATAAAAAAGATACCCACAAAATGTCTATACTATTCATGCGAACAGTCTCTGTGATAAACCACAAAAGATAACAAATTTCCTACTCCGAATTTTATCACTTTTTTTCTCATAACTTCTAAAGGGGCAAAAAGTGGCAGCTGATTTTTTTGGATAATGTGTATCTATAGTTAGACTATTAATTAACACAAAAAGTAGCGCATGGGGAGCCGTGGGCAATAGTGAAAAGCTTCAACGAAATTTTTTTTTTGTGAAAAATACGGTATGTGACGTTTTAAGTACTTACTCAAAAATGATAAAACAATATGAATATTAAATGACTGTTTCGTAAAATACATAAAACAACCTTTCTAAAAATGTAATATACTGCATATCTCTGCTAAATATTTATTTCACAATATTGCATTGAAACATGTACATGCAAAGGCTTGAGTTTGGCACCGCTTCTTCAACGTACTTCTGACTATGAAAAATAATATTATTTTAGGTATTAAGTGGCAAAACCCTATTAAATAACATAATTTGACTATTCGAGCATCTAATAAAATCAAAATAGTAGATAAATTATGACACTTGTTAAAACCATTTTTGATATGCTCTTGTTCTACCATTTTCCATAGTGCGCTGTTGCCGCTTTTACCGGAATATCTTTTTTGAATGAAAGAAAGTTATTTTGGATGGATGGATATAAGGAAGTTTGTTACTTCTTCACGCCAAAAATTCTCACCAGATCGGGCTGAAATAAACCATAGGCTAAACTTTAACCCATAAAAATTCAGTTTCCATGAAAAAGAATTGACCTGTATACGTTTTCATAGAAACACGCGTGCGAAGCCGCGGGCAGAAACTAGTGTTCAAATCTTTGATCAAATATGGGTATTGCTAGTAAATTGGATGAAGTCATCTAAGTTCTTTGATCAAATGTACATTGGACAAAGATATTGGACGAGTGGAATGGGCACTTAAGTTTATGTTCATCTTTAGAGATAGTTGTTATGTAACAATAAGTAATGTGATAGTTGTACAGTTCATTTTTTTGACGTTTTGACAAAAGTCTTCACAAATTAAACGTCAAAGTTAACCGACGAAGCTGGCAATATTCCAATTATCTCTGGGTGAACACCAACCTTGTAATTATAGTGTTATTTCCGCTCACCCGTTCACGGTCACACATATCATGACTGTAAAAGGAACCAGTCTTAACCTTTCGAGACCCGCTGGCTCCTTGGAGAGCCATAGAAAAAAAACCTCTAGTAACCGCCGACTCCCCAGAGCGCCATCGCTTCCACACTCGAATTAATCCGTTATTTCTATCACAATTAAGCTTAGATTGGCTTGGATTGTGGTCAACTGTCAAGTACCTGAAGTTGGCAATGTAATAATACCAAAAAGTCTATGGTTTTCATTGAAGTTCATAGCAAAACCGTCGTTCATCCAAGTGAGAAGTTTTGGCAGTGTTTTTCTGCGAAAACTAATAGAAAATTTTGCAAATAACGTAAGTATTTGATATTATTATATTCGTAATGCAGGCGACCTTCTAAATAAATAAGAAAATAAGTGAAAAGTAAGTTGAGATGGTAGATAATGAGTAAATAAAGTATGCGTTAGTGAACGGTATTTTTGTGAGGTGTTTACATGTTTACAGTGAAGACTTTTGATACGATCGCAGCTTTTATTTGTTGTAAATTTCAACAGGAATCTAATTTTATAACTAGTTACATAAATTCTTATTATTTTTATTTATTTTTAGCAAATAACTGGAAGTCGGACTCAGTAACGACGCCATATTGTCAAACATAGGGTGTTCATTTTCATCTTTCACCATTGTTACATGAAGGCCCGCTGGCGCTTTATAGAGCCAGTGCCGGCGTCATTTGTTTTGTAAGTACAATATTTATGTTTGAATGTTTTTATTTCAGATATGTACCTACATAATATAACAAGGCTCGAACACTTTTTTTCTTCGCCTACCCAGTAGGTAAGGACACCAGGTGGCACCAGGTCCATATCGAGGGTCAAGTCTGTTAATGTTAACTATTACTATTGCTTTTTGTATGCTACGTCACACAAATAACAATAAAACTTAGCTACAAAAACATTTTTATTTAATCTACCCACCTAACTTCCTATTCCTATAAAACAAATCGAATTGGCAGGACCACTACCAAAATCTAAAAATGAACCTCCTGTATCTAAGAATCGCCCAAACCCACTGGCTCCCCAAGGCGCCGGCTGTCACGAGCTAAAAAACGCGTGGGTTCTAGAGGTTTTTCTGTTTCAAATCACGGGTTCAGAGAGGTTAACTCTCTTGAACACTACTTCCCGACATTGTCTTTCTGATAGCTCACGAAGGAAAGCGGCAGTATTTGCGACAGTTTTGTACACAACACTTGGTCTAACGTCGGCCTGCTGAGGTAAACCTCCATGTCTCCGTTTGTACTGCGAAACTCATTGAGAGTCTGTCGGCATACGCCACAGGGGGCTGTGAATTCAGTCTGATGGGCGACGACTGCTACTTTGGTAAACTTAATGTAACCGTCGCAAACAGCTCTTGATATAGCGGCCCTTTCTGCGCATATTGTGGGAGATAGTGTAGAGTTTTCGATGTTGCACCCTGTGTATACTTTCGAGTCATCTTCTGTGAACAAAGCTGCTCCGACGGCGAAGTTCGAGTAAGGGATGTACGCTTTCTTCCGGATTGCGGTCGCTTCTTGCAGCAGGTTTTGTATTTCTTCACCTGAAATGATAAAATACAAGGCTATTTTAGCTAGGTTACTACTTTATGTATAAGGTGTGTATAAGGTTTGCCTTATCTAGATGAACAAGTCACAACAAGGAATCAGCATTAGCAATTATTTATGAATCAATCTGTTATCGGTTACCCCTACGACATTCAAGATAGCAGAAAATGTCTCTTTGATTGTGATCAATTAGCGTAGTTTGTATTTGCAAAGTACCTAAACAAACTGCAAATTTCAAGGGTACAACCAAACAATTCGTTAAAGTGTTAGCTTTAACGAATTATTTGGTTCTATGCACATATTACAATTGCCTTTAATTTTTGAACTAAATAAAGCTGAACTAAAGTAACGAGAGGTTGGTAAGGTAAGGTTTGTTAATTTACATAGATAATTCTAAATCATTCATAATCTAAATTCGGGTTAGACAAGAATTTGGAAGATGAAGGTTGCAATTATGGCCTATTTTCAGGCGCAGTCCAGTGGTCGTTTGCCAAGATATTACGACTTTGATTATTAATAGGTGTCATTACGGCAGTTTTCCACGAAAACGGCCATCTTCAAATTGACATTGATAAATGTGAGCCATTTAGACAGATGAATAGGTACTAATAAACGGATTTAGAGACGGTTTGAGCTTTGGTAGAGGTGCTTGTTAGAAGATTAATTTTAGATTAACGAACCTGCACTTACTGTTAGTAGTACGACAAATATAGCTTTTTATGAACGTTATTTTTGAAATCGTCGTACACACCTAAACGCTCTTAAAGTTGTTCAGCTCTTTTGGTAGTTAGTCGACTATTTAAGTATGCTGCACCTAGAAATGTAACAATTTGTATTATATTATTTAATTTCAGTTAGAGCCTCAATTAGCTACAACCTACTAAGACGGTCCAATGTCGATCATACTTTTTTACCCTCTCGGTCCACTAAAATCCGTTGCTTAATTTTATGGATCTTTTTGGACCTTATGTCCACTTCATTCCTTTACTTTGTTACATATTTTCTAGAGCTCATCTTAAGATAAATACCAATAAATACTCACTCAAACTGGTGTAGTCGACGACTTTGAAGTGATCCATTCCGATCGCGTGCTCTAACCGATGTTTAGCGCTGGGTGCGGGCGTCTCGCGCTGCGGTCACCGGACTACTGATTAAAGTCAATGATCGTCGATTAGATACCGCACTTATCTGAGCATGATTCAATGTCCCGAGCGAGAATGTTTTTGGTTGGTTAGCGAGGCCGTTTTCTGTATGGATGGACTTTATAGCAAAACGCAATCTAATAGAGTTTAGAGGAATAATCGTGACTGTACGAGATTTTCTTGTGTCAATGCCTCTGAACCTCTATTACTAGCATCTGCCTGCGGCTTCGCACACGTTTTTCCGGGACAAAAAATACGTTGTCCTTCCCAGGGATACAATATTCTATTCCCTTGTCAAATTTAATTGAATTCCATTCAGACGTTTAGGCATAAAATTACTTTTAAATTTATAATATTGTAAGGATATTAGACTTAAAAAATTTGCCGTCAAAAAAAAATTACGGCAACTATGTAGTTTATAGTATATAAATCTAATAAATATTTTATAAATCTTTTTTTCAATCTAATCCCATTAAATAGGTACAGTTATAAAAAAATATACCGATCTGTAGCAGTTCTCAATAAACATTTACAATATTGTTTTTCTTTATGACCTTAAACAACTTTATAACCTTGAAGGTACTTAGATTAATCTTTTGATAAGGATTAAAACGATTTCTAATAAACAAAATGCATTTATTTCAAGTGCACACGATTGCATTGATAACAATATTTACATTACAACCTTGACTCAAGTTGACTCTCCAAAAATGCATGAGACAAAGTTCAGCTATATAGTTCGTAGACATATATATTCGATTATATAGAAACCAGCTTTTGCCCGCAGCTTCACACATACTTTTCTGTACGGAAACTAAAATTTAAGTTTCTGTTGTGTCAAAATAACAGAAATTTAAATTTTAGTTTAGTTTTTAAAGCACTTTTAACACTACTAATTTTACTTTTTTCAAAATAGCAAGCACAGTTATTCTTAAATAAAAGTAGCTTAATATCTAATTAATTGCTTTTAAATAAAATGTTGCAGCTGTTTAGTCGCAAAAAGATCACAGACAGACAGACCTTCGTATTCATAAATTAGTTATGGATTTTATTTGCCAGCTTTCTTTGAAGTTAAGAAGCTTAAACATGGTATAATATACTTCGCCGGGTATGGCATTCCGAGACAACGGCCACGTGGGTGACACAAGCCTACGTCATCGGCGAATGAGAAGACGAATCTGTTTTCTGGTATTACCGGTAGCGTGAAACCTGTACGAATTTGATAAAAGTATGTAGTTTTGTATTAACAAATTGCAAACAAAATTGACGATTGTCTTTTTTATGTATTTTTTAATTGACTATTAAAATTTGTTTTCCAACTTCCATGTAAGGCTACTGGACAATGACGTAAGCAAGTGTCACTCCAGGACTTTGCTTTTTTGTATCCTGACTGCGTAAGTAGTAAGTATCTTTGGACGAGACCAGAAAAAATTTGATTGAACTTCACTTAAGACATAAAATGGTGTAACCTCATGAGTAAATAAGATAACACATTTCAATGACAAAATAAATGAAGAAACAGCCGCTAAAGGAACTTATTTGTGAAATAAAATAATTTCTCTGGCTATATGGCAACACAAAGCTATTTTATTTTACCGACTGGTATTGATGTGCATCAGTTGAGCTACAGGTTGATTACTTGCAACAGTTAGCGCATTGTTTCAACTGTACATACTAGTTCTAATTTGTTTCTTATATTTGATTGTAATTATCTTTGTTAATAAAGATAAAATTACATATGACATATCTTATAATTATGACTAAATAATAAACTTACAAGTATTGCGACTAAATAAATCCCATATTATATTAATGTTAATAAAACACTGTTATTACCGGATTGATCGCGTATATTTTATATTTTTGTTTATAACCTGACGTTTCGGAGGCTTTTCAGCTTCCATGGTCACGGGCAGACTCCGGATCCGCGATCAATCCGGTAAAAACAGTGTTTTATTATGAGTTCTCGCGAAAATAACCTTAGAATATACTATATTAATGTTAGAAATTAAAACCTACAGTAGTACATATATTTTAGGCACTTTCGGAAAGTCCACACGACACACCAATGTCTCCGACTAAACACAATTAACACAAACTACGAAAGAAGACTATTTTGTAAATTCAGATTTCGCTAAGACTATGTTTGAAAGCACAAAAAATTATGCCGTCCCTTTTATAACGACACAAACAAAAAGGACGGCAAAGATAGTTTTTTTTTATAATACATATAATACCCCCCCAGACGCCCCGGAAAAAGCCAGGAAGTTGCCGGCGGGAATCGAACGAGCAACCTCCTGGGCCGCAGGCGGACTTTCTTCCGCTGCGCCACAGAGGTCGTCAAATAAAGGGACGGCCATATTTTAAGTGCTTTTAAATTAGTTTTATTTTTGCAATAACAGAATCGACACCAATATCAGTATTTTAATGATATTTATCTTAATAACGTTACAGGAAACTTTTTTGATACCATCGATCACGGTATTCGCTATGACCTAAGTTATAAGATACTTATCTAGTGACAGAAAAATCTCAAAACTACAAGCACCGATCTACAGTACCCGGCGATAAATAATGCACATCGACCTTTGGAAAGAGACAATCGGCTAATTTCGGCTTCATAGAGCGTTATCTCTGTCGCACGAAATACAAACAGTCCGGTATCTATTAGGAGCTGTTGAAACAATTGTGATTTGCTTCTTTTGATAATTTTTTATTCTTTGTATAAAATACACCAATTTTTCTATAAGTTAGGTTGAAAGTAAATGAGTAAAATAAATAAAAAAAAATATGTTCACATTATGTTTACGTATTTAATTATTTTGAAAAATTACAGCTGCAGTGTACATAATAAACACCATTATACCTATTGTTAAAATGAGACATTGTAATAAAAATAAATTATATAAAATATAAATAAACTTAAATTTGGGGGTGTTAACAATATATATTTTGAATTGGACGCGACCGCACTCTACCGCACTTGAACAACGACTGACAGTGATGTTTCGTCAGTCGTATAGGTAGTGTGCGACAGAGATAACGCTCTACGAAGCCGAAATTAACCGATTGTCTCTTTCCACAGATCGATGTGCATTATTTATCGCCGGGTACTGTACTGAGTCGTAAGATTTCGATGCATTGTATTGCATTTGCTCAAGATATTCTAAGGAGGATCCAGAACGTTTTTAATTGAAAATACAGATTTATATAGCTTAATCTTTAACTAACATTGCAAAACATTCTGTTTGACGAAGACAAAATTGACGAAGTCACAGAACCGGGTCGCTGCCAGTTAGCCCTATTGGCAGCTATAGGGGAGTAAACATTTTTCGCTAATAACTTGGTAGTTTTACAATTTTCGAAAAAAATGATTAAAGTTTATCGTTATTATTTTTGTAACTACATTTAGATGAAATTTGGTATGTACATTATGTAGTTTAAATTCGAGAATAACACCTAGGCTAATCTTATTTTGGAATATAAACCTCTGAGGGAGTTATAAAAGGGTGGTAGAGTTAGTATGGAGAATTATTAAACCTTCTAAAAAGTAAATGATTAATAACGTATTTTTAATTTTTACAAAACTACCCTTAGGGGGTTTGCAATGACATAATGAAATTTGTATGAAAAAAATTATATATCGTTCATATGCTTAGGTATGATGACTTGAATATAAAACAAAAAATATAGCTCTAAAAATATTTGCCATAGCTCAAGGTGGTCAATGAGCTCATGAAATTAAAGGTCGTAATAAAAAAAACGAGGCCGCGTAGATTGATTTTACCGGTGGGAATGGCCTGATGTACTTAATATATTCGTAAGTAATGTTTATTACTTAATATATTCGTAAGTAATGGTCCGATTTGGATAATTTAAAAAGATATATCATTCTTATGTCGTAAAAAATAACGTGGATACGTTATTCTTTACGACATAAGTTTTCTGACTTTGCTAGAGCTTTACTGATCCTCATTATATAGACAAATGGACAAACCTCTTTATAAAGGTTGTAGCCAGGCCTTCGAATACTTTCAAATACCGGTTCGACTGACCTTGAGTTGGTATTGGTACATCTTTGGTATCGATATAAATCATACCGGTATTTATCGGTTACTATATTTACCGATATTTTGCACATAAAATATCGCTATCAACCCTCATCAACAATGTACAAACACCACGTAACGTATACAAAATGTAGGAAACGTCGGATACCTTGGTTAACGATATGTGTGCCAGCTGTTCCATACAAATTCAAGCGTCCACATATCATGAGGCGCGTACGTTGCGTTGGGTGGACTCGGTTTTTTATACCTTTATAAAACGCATGTTAAATGGTTAATTAATATAGACCTCTGTCAGTAACCAGACACCAAACCCACAGATTACCAGAACGGACACCACCCCACATAACACTGGCAAAGATTCTCATTGCTAGTTGCCTGCTGTATTAACAAATCCACTTGCTTCTGAACCGAAACCGTCTCGTAAATATGCGGGAAGTCCCGTCCTGTTAGCTTATCCCTCACACGGTTGACTATAGCCAACGCTCGCTTGTTCAGATTCGTCTCTGCTGGCTGGTCTAACGGGTCATTCAACCCAATCTGTATGGGCCTAGGCATGCTCGCTTGCGGGGAGGTCGACGGCGGTTCTGAAGCGTCGGGGTCGTTTCGGCTCCGTCGGCCGGCGTCGATCAGTCGCCAGTTGAGCAGGGGGTCGTATACGAATGCTTCGAGCACGGCCATCACGCTGTCTTTGTGTCGATGTAGAACTTCCATGACTGATTCGCATGTGCGCCGGTAGGTGCCTTCGATGCCGGTCACCTGGGGGAAATTGTGATGAGTTATTTCAGATCTAACATTGTGTTCAACATCCTTGACAGTCCCTATTCAAAATTCCTTACAACTGCAGCAGATGACACACTGGTTGTTAAGTGGAATAATAATCTTTGTTAAATAGAAAGTAGAGTCCTTTTCCTGGCATGGGATTTCCCGCGTGCGGATCTGGTTCGCGTGCGGGCCACCCGATATTTTCCTATCACGCGGGCCATACGGCGAACGCAGATTGGTTGGAGCGTGCTATATACATGCAGACGGATCGCGAATTGGTTGGAGCGTTCTATATACACGCACGCGGAACGCGGGTTGGTTTATAATAAAGATTATATTTTGTAATGTAACTACATAGACCAGTTAGGACTAGCAAAACAGCTGATAAAAATTATGTAACAGAATATCCTTTGGGACGAATTAAATTACCCTACCTAGCTTTCGATAATGTCCCAGAAAGATAGGAAAGCTGCACTACTGACCTCCATCGCATTGATGAGCATCCTGGTGAGTCGGAAGGGTATCTTCTCGGGGAACTTGTCGCGCGTCACGGCCACCTCGAAACAGTCGCCGAAGTCTATGTGCAGGAACTTGCCCGTTACTCTACAGTAAGAAACAAAATGCGTTTATTTTGTCACCCAAAATATAACATACTATAAAACAGAAAATAACAAGAGCAAGGGCTACATCAATTTGCAACCAGATATGAAGTGATATGATGAAGGTAATCCCACTAATATTATAAATGTCAAAGTTTGGATGGATAGATAGATGGATGGATGTTTGTTACTCAATCACGCCAGAACGGCTGAACGGATCTCGATGAAATTTGGCACAGAGATACATTATAGTCTGGAATAGAACATAGGCAGGCTACTTTTTATACCAGAATTCCTACGGGAACGGGAACTACACGGGTGAAACCGCGAGGCGCTGCTAGTCTAATATTACTTTGGTTTTCTTACCTGTCTAGCATGATATTGGAGGGATGCCTATCCCCCAGTCCTAGAATATACCCCACCATAGACATGACCGCCAGAGACCGCGTGTAGTTGGTGCGCCGCTCGAACCACACTTCGGAAGACGGACTCTTGAGCCAGAGCAGTTTGGCGAGGTCGTCGCCAGCGGTGTGCTCTAAGGCGTGCTCGAACACTTCCACCTGAAATGTAAGTAGTGGAATATTTAATTTGCAACTTTCGCTGCTGACTGTACTTCGAAACGGAGTGTGGGACGAAATCCCAACTGATGATGAACCGGCGATATGCAGCTGTTGGCAGAACTCGATGGAACGAGTCGACTCGGGATCGCTATTTGTCTCGTCGTTTGGGGGACGCCTATGTTCAATAGTGGCCATACTATGAGCTGATATTATGACGCGATCGATGGCAAGAGAGTTATAATGAGGGTAGTTCAATAGTTGATCGCTTGTGTCGGTTTCAAGCAAGTGTACCTACTGTGCCTTTCCGTCACAGATGTTTTAGTAGTTCGATGGCGGAATGTGATAGACCGATAGATTCGTGAGATGTAACACCATAAGCTAATATTAATAACACAGAATACAAAACTGTAAAAAAAATTAAGCATTTGAAGTCGTTTTTGTTCAGTAGTGTAACAGTAAAAAGAAACCAACTGATCTCACTTTTGCCGGCTTCAAAGAGGAGGTTCATATATTCGGCTTCGGCTGTATGTGTTTTTATACACTTTTTTTGAATATACATACAGTTCATCGATTCATTAATGATCTTTGATTCATAGGAATTGCCCCGTCCCCAATTGCAGAATAACTAAAAATATGAAAAATTCACGGGGGAAAGCAAAAAAACATGAAGATAATCGTTTTGTCTTAATTTTTTCATATACAACGCCATCTCTGATTCTAAAGGTTTTCGCAGATCAGAGAGGCTCTGCTACGACGCAGCACAAAAATGTCCTTTATTCCATCCAGTCCTACCAGTAGTTCGATAGTCGAACTGTTTGGATGTTTTTTTTCCAAATTGTTATACTGACGGATCGAACTATTTGGAAACATGGATTTTATTCCAAATAGATTTACTATGATTATAATGGTACAGTCAGAAATGGAAATTAAAAAAATTAAAAAACCAATCGTAAATTGTCTTTCTCCCAAATGTTTCTAAATTAAATACTGATAGTATAACAAGCACAAGTTAGGTTAATATTATTATAAATATTATTATAATATTACAAATATAACCTTGGTAATTTAATAATTTTGTATGATTTACGTAAAGTGTTTGTGTTGTTTATTATTGTTCTGAAGCAGTTCGTGGAAAATATGCCCAAAAAAAATAAAGCAGACACAATTTAGTTTTTCCACTTTTGGCCAGCTGATGCGACATCTTTGCACGTTGTAAATCGATGACTGTACTTCGGAGTTAGTAAATCTATTTGGAATAAAATCCATGTTTCCAAATAGTTCGATCCGTCAGTATAACAATTTGGAAAAAAAACATCCAAACAGTTCGACTATCGAACTACTGGTAGGACTGGATGGAATAAAGGAAAAATGTGCATTCAAATAAACTCGTAACACTTAGACATTGACGGCATTAGATGACAGACAGATCGCGGACCACTCGTTTGAAACTTGTGGGAAGCAATTTTGTCACTGTAAAATGCATCTAAAAATAAAGAGTGTAAGTCCATATTTGAATGCACGTTTTGTGCTGGGTTGTCGCTGATTAATGAGCGCAGAGCTTAAGGTGGTTCGTCACGTATAAGAGCAAGTTTTTTTTTTAATTTGAGGTTTTTCATTTTTTTCTGCGTTCTACAAGCAATAAAACTAGCGAAAAAGTAATTTGCCACAAATCGTAAACCAGTGTCTATGAACTTATGATAAAATCAACTTTGATTCATTTGAATTTTGGGAGCATTTGGAAATTATAGATATTTATTACAAAACTTCGTATTTTCCCAAATGCTCCAAAATACCAGTGAATCGAATTTACTTTTTCGTTTGTGTTATTGCTTCTGGAACGCAGAAAAAAATTAAAACCACAAAACAATTTGCGCCAACCCGCGACGAACAACCTTAAGGCAGAACGAAATTTGCCACTCCAGCTAGTACATAACAGAATAATCTACACCTATATCCTGAACTTACCTTCTGTATCAGCATCAGCTTATCCAGATCCGTGGCCATCCGCTGCATGATCCGGTGTTCGATATTCAGCAGGCACTTCCTCTTGTCGCGGTAGTCCCTGGCGAGGTCAGCAAATAACGGAAACGCTTTCACTATAGCCTCCAGATAGGTAACACGATAACAACTAACAACACACAATTTTAATCATTACCTACGCCTACGTATAGTTATCCTACATTTGACATGACTTATTTATTGCGATGACACCCCCCCCCCCCCACATACAAACACATCTGGGAAAAGGAATAGAAAATTATTTTATTGAATTGATTGCTTTGTTATCAATAACCATCACCAGTTGTTTTGACTGCTGGGCATCTTTTGTTTCCGCCTCGATCAGCTATATAGTCTCTGTCACTTATTGAATAACAAAAATTCTGTTTATAATAATGGGTGATCAAACCAAACTACACAACAAAATACACCGTTCTAGAATCCAAGATATTTTGTATACAACGTAACAAAAACTGATAGCAATAACATAAAAAAACCTGTCGCGAACTTGAATAGAAGTGCGCGTTTAGGTGTGTACAGATCTCGGGGACCAGATGTTTTTGTCAGACGGGAGGAGAAACCGTTAATTTTATGTCAGATGTGATGCAGGAACACGTGTTTTTTTTTTTTAAACTTTGTTCCCTAAACATAGTTGAGAGTCGCAGCGGACGGCAAGTATTCAACCTACCAATGTTAAAATTTTGTTGCAGCGGTATGACACGCGATTTTATTCAAGCGCGCTTGTGGCGCTGAATTTGTACTCTTCCTAAAGCGAATCGAAAATATAAATAGCATAATAAACCATATCGACTCGAAATAAAGAAAACCCGGCTGTCTTTTTGATGGAAATAATCCTAAAACTTGACTTACCTAATGAGTGAGTGTAGCGTGTCACAATGTGGCACCCAGCCGATCAGTCCCGAGTTGGTGCTGAGCGGAATCACCGCGTAGCGTTGGATGGCGAGGTCGCGTCTGGAACAAACAGATTATTACTGATATAATTTGGTACGTGCATTAAACTGATATGGGAAAACAATGGCTAGGATTTTGTGCTGTCCCAATTGGGATACAGTTTGTAGATGTTGATAGTTGTGATGTTTTTAGGAGAGATGTGACTGAAACTGTATTACCTTAATTAAAGTCATAACATCCTATAATGGTAAACTGCTGGACGCAGGGCTTCTCTGATTATCGCCTTATTTGGTTTTATCTCATGGGGGGTGATGCCAATAATCAAAAATGTACACTTAGAAAAGGTCAAATTCTTAAAATAAAACACTGACACGGAAATAAAGTGGTACTTTTGATTTCTATCGCTTCGGTATGTAGACTAAAGTAAAGAAGCGACTAAGAAACCTTTAGCCTGTTAGTTGTTATTTTTCGAGTTGGAGCAAAACCCGTCCCAAGCTTTTTTATCTTCTAAATAATCTGATATTTTGTAGTAGGTAAGCTTTTTTGCACAGAAAGGTTTTGACAATTTGTTTAAATTCATTTATTGATAGATTTTGCAACTCACTAAGAGTTTTGTTGTAGAAGCGTATACATTGCCATAGCCTGAGATCAGATGACTTAATACAATATTATATACTCGCATAGATATTTTTTTATTTACATAGAAATACCCAGAACAAATGTTTGAAGATCGTACAAACATTTGTCTCAAGGCGGGAAGAGAACCCGCCACCTCCTGCCACATCGGTCGTACTGTCTGATCTGGCCTTTACCTGAAGGTATCCGGGTCAGCTTGTAGCAGAGTATTGACGAGTCCAAACAGCTGCATCACTCGCTCGTCCTGTCTCAGGTCCTCGTGTCCTTTCAGTAAGAACATGTAGTCTTTGCCGTTGGAGCCGCGTATGCAAAGGCGACGCGGGCGTTGCTTTGATGTTATGACCTGAGAAGGAAATAGAACATAGATGGCGGGTTCCGACATAAAGCAACGGCTTGGCCGAGTTACATTCGATTAACGAAGGGACAATGTCCCATCAAAGATGTTATTTATATTTAGAGAATTAATAAGGCGACAGTCGATTTAGATTTGTTATAGTCGCCGGCAATAGCCGTATAATAACCGTCATTCTTCTTGTCCTCTGGCGAACCACGTATGGGAATTCCAAGAACAAATTGGATGGGCGGCTTCGTTCTGGACAGTCGCGTCGATGGTGTTTTTATTTCAAATAATGAACTAAACGAAGCGGTACCTATCTCTTTCACCTGCTAGGTTGTCGGCGGCATATGAATTATATCCGTGAGTGTGCGTAAACTTCCCATTCTCGCTGCCCCACGCAGGACAAGAAATTTGCCGGCCAGGTGGGATGACGATCTGCCAAAGACTGCAGGCAGATGCTGGATGCGTCAAGCTTAAGACAGAGCGCCTACGGCGCCCATTAGGGGCGGCCTATGTCCAGTAGTGGATTAATATAGGCTGATTATGATGATGATGATGATGTTTATACCACATCAACACTACAGGCGGAGTAGTCATTTTGAGAATTAGACAAAGTAAACAATAGTAGTAAAAACACAAAGAAGGCAGCTGCTGCCCTTTCTCTAGTAGTCCTCTTAGTCGGCTCTTACGACATCCTCGGGTTGAGTGGGAGCGGACGCTTTTTACGCCGCGACATCCATTATTTACCTGCAAGCTGCTCTGTATATGCGCGATCCGGATCAGCTCCTGATCCGGCACGTAGGACCCTGGGACGGCCAACTCCAGTTCCCGGCAGCCGAGTAGACGCGGAGACACGTACTGCAGTTCTAAAGACGTCAGTTGGGGTAGCTGGCGGCTGATGCGACGGAACACGTGGTAGTAGAGGTCCCAGGCTTGGTTTAGGTCCCGGACGTTTGTCGATTCCTATGGAAAAAGGTAAAGGTTTAGTGTAATTATAGGTAACTATTTTGATTATTGTGGGGAGTCTGGTTGCCAAGGATCTGCCTAGCGATCAGGGATGCGATAGATTAGCCCCCAATCCAGCAATGGGTGCGGCAAGTTGAAAATGATGATCTATAATGTAATAGTAGATCTTATTTCATCCGCCCGCCTGCGCCAAATAGATTTTGTATTACGATCCTACATCTGATTTTCAACTAAATAGATTTTTGGTGTTAAACTTACCAATATTTATGTTTTATCATCTAGAGAAATGTAACTCATTTAACCAACAGACTGCGCCCAGTGATTTTGAAATCTTGTCTATCATAAATAAAGAAGTAAATTGCAGCTAGTGACTTTTGGTAAACTTACTTTGTATCTGTTGCAGCACTCCTGAGCCTCATTCAGTTCCCTTCCATAAGTCTGGTTGAAAGACACTTCCTTCAGCGTTTGCGGGCCTCTTTCTAACATCGCATGGAGAGGTTCCAACGTCTTGAACATGGCGTTTACGTCATTCTCGCTGAAATACAGCCTGGAAGCTTCCTCCAAAGCCTCGTGCCATTGCTCGTGCCACAATATAGCTACTCGGATAAGCTCTTCAGATATCATAGCTGCTTGGTTGACAAGCTTACTTGAATGCGTGCACATCGATTTTAGAATCTGATTGGCGGCGTTCTTCCGGGCTACGAATGAAGATTTCGAAGCTACGGTTAGAGGGTAGACCAACGCTTGTGGATGCGATTTTCCAATATCAATAAGTAGTGAATGGATGAGCTTCCCGACTAAAGCTCTCGGGGTATCGATTCTGGCGATCAGTTGTGGGATAACCTGTAGCCAAACGTTGATTTCTATGGTCCTGATTCCTTCGACTAATGCTTCGTGAACCGCTGGGTAGTGGCCGTAATCGAACCACAGTGTAAGCAACCTTAGAGTGTCTTGGAGCGAGCTGCCGTGAGATAGCTTGATAGATTTGAAGAACCCTTCAACAGCTGGCACGGTGTGTTGCTGAATACACTCGGGAGTTTGACGCCTTTCCGCAGTTGCTGAACCGGCGTCTTGATGCTTGTAGAATAACACAGTTTCGAAGTTCATGTAAGCCCACGCGTGCCAAGCTTTGTACCAATCTGAAGATAGTTCAGTAGCTGCTTCGTAGTTGCGTAGTATTTCCGGGATAGAATGCTCGTTGATGCCGAGGAGAGATTCGCACCATGAGCCTAACTTCAGGTGGCATCGAGCTAAAAGACGAGCGTGTTCGGAGTCTCCTGACTCGGCATTGTCTATGAACTTTTGCAGTTGATCGAAGGCTAGCTTCTTATCATCAGCGACCCAGAGATGTTTGGCGTAAGCTAAGGTCAGTTGCGGCTCGTGTGAAGGTAGTGGCAAATCGCGATTCTTGCTCGGATCCGTACCCAATAGCATCACAAGCGTTTTATGAGCTTGTCTAGGCGCGCCACTCTTTCGACAAAGCGATGCAAATTTTAGCCAAGTCGCCATGTCTTCCTGAGGGGTTAACACTAGACTATGAACTTGGAGGATTCTGCGCCAATCCTCGACCAATCTCTGCCCGCCTTGGAGTCTAGTCCACCACGCTTGACGGATAGACTCCCTACGCTCCGTCACTTGTTTGTAGGTTATAACTTCTTCTAACTCTGCTAGCAATTGCGCATTTACCAGCGCTCCGTAAGCTCTTTGGTAACTCTCTCCTGCAACCGCGGTCAATTCCGAATCGAGTATCGTCCGAGCCATGTCTATGAACTGTTTAGAGACTTCGAAGTCTCCTTTGTGGATGTTTAGGACCGCTCTGTAGAAGGCACCATCTTGAGTATTCTCTGGGAGGAAATTCACGTACTTGGACATAGAGTCCCATTCGTTTAACCCCCACGCGGCCGCTGCGGCGAGCCTAGCTGCTTTGTACTTGTCTTCGGACTTCATGACGGGCCAGCTTTTAGAAACCGTGTCGTACAGGGTGACCCATTCGCCGAGGGCCTCGTAACAGCGCAATTCTCCGAGGTAAGAGTCCATATCATCGGGATCTGTGGTCAGCTTTTCTCCGTAGAGGCTGAGAGCTTTCTCCCAGTTGTGTAGCTTCTCGTACCACCTGATTTGTACCTAGAAGGAAAAAAAAGCAATTATTATACAACCAAGAGATGAGAGAGCTAGAAAATCTACTGTTCGTAGAGCATATTTACGGCCGAAAGGATTTAATTTTCATAATCAAAAACAAAATATTTCTTTATTCGGCTGCAACGAGGTCAAAAACTGCTGACCACAACTAAAAAAACAAAATCGTGTCTAAATACCACCACAAAGCGATTATATTCCCAAATGAACAATTACTAAATAGAACTGTATTACATTGCAGTAAGGTCCAAGATTACTAACACCACACCACACAAACTCCAGTCTACCTTGAGCAATGACTCGCTCCAGTGCTAACTACAACTCTATACTATTGCAACAAGGTCTAGTCTACCTTGAGGTTAGCATCGCCCGCCTCGCGCTGAGCCATGACCCGCTCCAGCAGTCCTTCGGCCGCCTCCTTCTGCTGCAGCTTGTTGTTGATGTGGATCAACGCTTCTACCACTTGCAATGTCGCGCCGCTGCGGAATTCTTCCTCCTGTGGACAAGTAGTTACATATTTTAGCTTGAGTTGGTAGGTGAAGTCGCAAAAATGTCAAAAAACAAAAATGCAACTAACCATTTATATTTATGATTCATCATCATCATCAGCCCCTGACTGATAGACATAAAGCTTCCCACTACTTACTGAGCTTACTGAGCGCCATAACGCCTTATTTTCAGTCAGTTAGCCACATCCGCAATCTGCCATGAGTCACTCGGACGCCCTGCCGCAATCTGCCAGCAGTCATACGGACGCCCTGTGGCCAGGTGGGATGATGACGGCATACCTCCTATAGAACGAGTCTACTCCAAGGGTTGTCGGTTCTTGTGCCCATATGGCCGGTCTACTGCCACGTCAGCTTACTAATTACATATCTGTGACAGTTTTACTTCCCATGTACTCACCTTATAATGCAGCGCTTTAGCATACGCCCTGCAATGCATCGCGCGCTCACCCAACAAATGCGTGGATATCGGCAAGGTGCCTCCCTCGCAATGTTCCATGAACTCCGCTAAATTCAGTACAGTATGCGCTAACTCCGGCGCGTCGGGCGCAGTCAACGCTTGTTCTAGAGCGTTCGATAGCTCAGTCCGCGCTGTGCTGTCGAGTTCAGTCCAGCAAGATACGAAAGCTGCGTTGAAGAGATCGCGGAGAAGTTGCGAGTAGTTGTGTGCTAGGGCTAGGCAAGCTCTGAAATGAGAAGACAGTTGGTTATATAGTCAACCACGCAAAAAGTGAGTTTTGATTAGATCTAATCGATCAGAAATTATATTAGCTGAATATTGATTGATGAGATTGATGAGTGTTGAAGACAACAGCAAAGTATAGAGTTAGAAAGGCTTGACGTTTATGTGAAAATATATTTTTTCAGACAACTTTATGAAGCCGAAAACCAAATGAATAACTGCAAAATTATTCAAAATTAACCGATGTTGATTCAATGTAAGGTAAGTGTACCTAAGAGCAGGACTGTGAGATTCAGTAAGCAGTCCGATACTGAACCGCCGGAGCCATTCCAGCCAGTCGTCTTTCGACACGCGACTGGACACTGTCCACGCTAGCTTCAGATTGTGCGCGTTAACGCACAACTTGCGGATGGACTGGGATGTATCGCACACGGCAAGTCGGGTCTGAAAACGTACACAGTAGACTTCATAAGGTTAGGTACCCGATTTTACGTAAGCGAAATTCAACTGTTGCTTCTTCGAGCTAAGATTGTCATTGCGATGGTGAGACATGATTAGGTACTATGAGAAAGAGTCTTGATTAGTTTCCGCCCGCTGCTTCGCACACGTTTTTTTATCAAGATATGTTCTATAGGGCTGTTATTTTTTTTAATTATATTATTTATATGATAAACAATAAAGAGAATCGAGCAAACGAAATGCGCAATTTAGGTGAGATTTCGGATCGTGTCAAACCTTGAACCCTTAAAATTAATCATTTTAGTCATGCATATCGTACCACGAATTTTTAAGGCCCATTGACCTAAAGGTCAAACAAGTCGCGCGTGAGCAAGATGACACAAATATTATGAATACAAAACTTACCTCTTGATTGTTATTTCTAGGTCGACGCCTTGAGATAATGACTTCATCCATGCTCTGGTTAGATTGCAGCCTCGTCAGCAAATACTCGTAATTCAGATGCTGGATTCTATGCCTCGTGACCACCTTCTGTACTAAAGGGATAAAGTCCGTGTATTTCTTTCCAAGTTGAAAGACTAAAGAGCACAGAGTGTCCATAGCCGTGGTCCGTAAAGGCGGACAAGTATCCAAGCTTCGGACTAGTGGATGGATAATTCTCGACATCAACTCCCCATAGTTTAAAGCATCAGACAGAAAGTCAACTGTTTCTATCGCAACTTTAGCTACAGAGATTGGACAGTCCGTCGCATCGAATAGTTTTACAATCGATGGGATCACAAGATGCATGTAATCGTCCAAATTGTCTTCGAACTTTTGTAACGCGTAAAGGAGGTTCCTAGTTACAATCCTTTCTTCGCTCATGTCGTGAGCCAGAACGCGTAATATCTGCGGCATTAGTTGCGGCAGATACGGTTTAAATTCTGATCCCAATGCCACCGCAATGTTCTCAACGAGCAGAAGTATAGCTAACGTAAGCTGCAATGGACTATTCGGCGTCCACATTTCTTTTACAAGATCAAGAATTTTGTCAAGGTAATTACGAATATGCTGCTTCACAATAGCGATCAGTTTTGCGAGTTGCGTGAAGAGGAATTTACGGAAATCGTTGTTTTCAGTCGCCCGCGCTACGTACAGCAGACTTGGGGTAACGCGCGATATGTACGGAACGCATTTGATTCCTAGAGACTGGAAGATGTCGGTGACAGCTTGGACTACACTTTTGTGATGCTGCTGTAGCGTAGGGTCACGTAAAATTCGCATCAGAGTCGATATAACAATGGCGGGGTAGTATTCATCCAACACAGGCGACGACATGTTGACCAACATCTCGCTTGTCGTCATATCGAAGTTATTCTCATCAGCTTTACTGTCAGCTAGCGGCACTAAGCTGGAGTCAGGTTTACCGTCAATCAACCCTCTTGATATTTTGTGTTTGTAGGGATCCAAGGCACCTAATAAACCTAACACTCTGATAGTTTCACGCCGATCTTTCGGCTGTTGTTCAGTTTTCAAGAAGTTGAGTAGAACATCCATTAGGTTGGGATATTCTTTGTATGGAGTGACTACGTGACCAGTCGCGCTAATTAGCTGGCCAAACGCCCATAAAGCAATGCTTCGTTTCTCAGTCGCACTGGCGTCAGATAGCAAATCTAGAAGTATCGCTAGGAGTTCTGAGAGCCACTTCTTAAGGCCCGTATTGTCGCCGTGAACATCAGCTAAGTCGCCTATGGCTTTCAAAATGCTGATGACTACTCCAGGGTTAGAATCCGATTCTTTCAGCTTAGGTACAAGAACATTTAAGATAGTTTCCATGTAAGGTTTGACTAGCTTTGGGGCATGACGAATGAGATTGTCCAGCATTCTGGCGGCTTGTTCTTTATTCCGGCTCATTCCAGAATGTTCCAGTTCAGTCAGGAATTGTATCAGCGTCTTGCGAAGACCAGGCATGACGTAAGCTGGATTTACTATACTCAATCTCCCAACTGTGCAGATAGCTAACTCTCTGATATCCAACATTTCATCATTCATGGCGATAAAGAGGAAGCTCAAGTTTTCGATCTGAGCTAAATGGGTGTCAAAGATATCGTGGAGTGAGCCCAGCACCCAATATCGAACCACATATTCAGGATCTGTTACAGAAACTACCAGAAGTTTGCCAATTACTTCAGCAGTGAGCATAGTGAGAGTTCGAGAGGGAGTAGCCATAGTTCTGACAGTAGCATCAGCTAAAAGCTTAGCTGAAGTTTTCACAGCCTCCAGTCTGACTTCTCGTTGGTCACTCTGTATGAAGTGGTCGGCACAACGCTGTACAAAAGTCAACAAGCTGTGTTGACCCTCAAAGTTGAAATTGCCCAGGGTTCTCAATGCTAACACAATACTGGCTGGGTCATGTGGTTCCACCATCAAATTCATGTTGCTCATTTGCTGTTCCAGATTCCTAGGTACACCTGGATGTAAGAATGGTTTATTCCTTAGTACCAAGGAGAGCATGTTAAGTAGTCCTTCAGATATTTCTCCTTTAAGGGTAGGTAGATTGATGCTGAGCTCTCTAAGACAGACTGTCAATGAAGGACTCAGTCCTGTTGCAAACATGGCATCCAAAATGTCTTTTATATCTGCAACAACCAAGTTGGTAACTGAACTGCTCAATAGAGTGATGCAGGCAAAAATTGAGGGGTCAACAATAGTTCTCTTCTTGGCTTGTGAATCTCTTATAGGGAGTGTTTGTTTGACTACATTCATTATAGTAGGTATGTAGGCTCTTATGTCATTTTCAATTGCAGCTGCCATAAGTCCCAAAGTTGTAAATGCCATGTTCCTTTCTCTATCTCTTGTACGGAGAAGTTGGAGTAAGAAGCCCATTGTAGAACTTAGATGCTTCTTGATGAAAACTGCTTTATTGAAAGCAGCTAATCTTGGAATTATGATAAGCAATATTTGTGGAACTCCTTGAGTCTTCAACTGCCTTGATGCCATCACATCTGAAAATAAAACTGTTTGGTTTTTTTTGTTGATAATGGTGTTATCAATTTAAGTTGGTTACTAAACTGGAAAATGGTTATTAAATAGGAATATAATTACCATCACATATTCTATCATATGCTTGAGTAAGAAGCTGGCGACAGACATCTGATTCATAAATTGCAACAGGGTAAGTCACATTTTCAGTCTTGAAGCCATCACTGAGGTATCCCCTCTTCACAGATGGACTATGCAGCTTTGCACTTATGCAAATAATTTCATCAGAAACACCAATATCCTGCTGTGTATCAAGACTTTGCATAAGATGTGTATACTTTGTCTCCCATTCAGAATTAGAACATCTCAGCAACTCATTCAAGATTAGAAGACCACCATGTACTTTGTCCTCTTTTCCTGCCCCTTTATCTTTGGATGTGATGTCTTCAAATGACTGCATAGCTTCATCATAGCATTGCATGTACCACTGGGGTCTGGCTGTGGACTGTTTTGCTGACTCCCTTTGCGCAGTAACTATTAGTCCGGCTCTCAAAGCTTTAGCTGCAGCTTCACGAATTTGCTGCTTAGGATCTTTCAGTGCAACAAGAATGTGGTCAAAAAAGCCGGATACTTGTTGGTAGAAGTAAGTTGGCATAGCAATAGCCAACTCTTTCAGAAGTAACACAGCAGAATGTCTCCTGCCCTCATTGCGCTCTTCTTGTAACCACTCAAAGGCTCTTTTGACCTCAAATTCCACATACTCTGCTCTTTTAACGCCCGACACTGTGGCTAAACGACCGACGGTTTTGGCAGCCAGCTCCATTACGCCCACATCAGACGATGGAAGCAGGTTGCGAAGGTAGTTGGCGAATCTTGTTATTCTTGTTTTAGTGGTGTCGCAGTCTCCGCCAATGAGACATACTGAAAAATGTAAGAATGTTATAAAAAAGTCAGCATGAACAAGTGAGGAGTCGTGGGAACTTAGATTTATCGAAACACTTACCGATAGCCAATACACCGCCTTTTTTCTCGTGCGCGTCATTGCTGGACACCATTTCAGATATCTGATGGTTGAATTCATCGAGAAACTGCGTAAGTTCTTCTTGAGGCACTTCTCGAAGCTCTGTCTTCGCATAGTGGTAGAGTTCTCGGGCAGTCTTTATCTGTACATCCACGATCCGAGACTTCAGCCCCGCTACGAAATGTGCTACCTGATTAGACATAGGTATCTATTGTTCTACGGCATTGCGCAGTAAAATTCCAGTAACTTTTGAATACACGTTTTTATCAAACAAAACATAAACACGCATTCCTCCACTTCTCTCTCCGGCTGATCAATGAAACGAATAGACCACAAACAAACAATAGACAATACTTGCGAGTTGCGGCCTTAGAGTATAGGTATACTCTAAGGTTGCGGCTGATTGTGAATTTCACACAGATGTACTAGGGATGCTATGAATTTCAATACAATACATGCCCGCAAGATAACTCTGCGCGCGGCTGAAATCGGAACTAATCGTGTGAATTTGTCGTAGATTGAGTATTTTACCTAGATGGGTGGCATGCGTGGCCGCAAAAAGGGACAAGGTATACGAAGTGGTGTTGCCATACAATTTATTTACCCTGACTTTAGGTTCGTAATTTCATGCCTGGTAGGTGGTATTTTAGTATCATACATCATTAAATTAGGTACCTACATAATGCGGGAGTAGGTAAACTTTTAATTTAATGAGCATAGAAATAAAACAACGTTCAGGTATCAATGTTAAGTTTCGTTTAAATTTATTACCACCGCCATATAACACGAGCTACGTGTAAGTAGACATAATTTCAAATACAAAAATAATGTCATTTTGAAAATAATATTTTTTCTTGAAAAACAATTCAAACACTAACCAGGCAGTCAGTCAGTTGAATTACGGGAGGTACCTTTTACCAATACCAAGTTTAAGAATTAAGACCTGGCGTCTTCACAAATGTGTTTGTGATGATGGGCAGAACCTGCAGTTCACGTATTGTTACTAATTTACCAATAACCCTGTATAATATTAGCACCTTGATACTTATACTAGAAATTAAAAATATTAGTACTTGATACTGTTTTATAAAATACCATGCACTTAATAAATAAAATTGTACATACACTAACTAAACGGTACATACCTATTTACTAATTTACACTGGTGGTTTTATTTATACTGTGTTGTATTTCTCTTACAAACTCAAAGTTTTCATGATTTTCCACACGTACCTTTTCCGCAGTATATATCTTCCATGCCTGAAATAAAATATTGAAGCATTAATATGAAAATTATAAATAGTACTATAGTAATAGTATTACAAATAGAAAGTAATATTAGTAATACTAAAGCCCAATACCATTTAAATATTTTCGATTTAGTATTTTATTAGTAGGTAGACTAAAACAAAAAGTAGGTATATTTTTTTATCCAAATCTCAAACAGTCTTTCACTCATCGTAGCACTCAGACATTCTTTTTATGTATTTATTTATATTTTTTTATCCAAATTTCAAACAGTCTTTCACTCATCGTAGCACTCAGACATTCTTTTTATGTATTTATTTATTTTACTTACCAGTCTTGGAACAGCATAAAGGAACAGATACGTTCGCGTTTCTTTTTTATTCACGATTTTCATGAGCATGTTTGCACAAATTATTAAATACTTTTGGGTTCCCAATTTTTGCGACCCGTGGCTCACCAATTATCCAAAGCAGAAGTAAATCATTGTTTTTGGGAAATCTGTAACAAACAAAAACATATTTGAAGAATGTATGTAGATGTAGGTATTCATATCTCAATGCTCCACGACATTTGGGGAATTTTATTTTCGAGTGCAGGCAACCCTAAATTTTCGTAATTTTAGGTTATATTTATTAGATAGAATTATCTTAAAACATAGTTTTTGAGTTTTGTCGGTACGAAAATCTATGAAACTATAAATTTTGAACCTTTTTTGAAGTCAAACGAGCTTGTACTTACGATTGGAATGACAAATTCGGCACTTTTCGTTCACCGTCACTTTTACATCCAAAAACACTGCACCGCACCGCACCATCTTTGCTACAGATATATCGTTGAGATATGCAGGAATGCTCGCAGAGTCACTCTCCCACATATAATTAGCAGAAAATATCATTAGGTCGAGAACAACCAATACTATGTGATGTGCCCGGCATATTTGTTTGACAATAAAAAACTGGCACGATGGATGAGACAGAGAAACTTTCATTCTATCTGATTTCTTCTCAGGCTACAAGCATATTTTTATCTCTCTCTTGTGTGAATGAGATGGGTATATGCAACATCTCTAGTGCCTTGCTTCTCCAAGGAATTATGTGTGCGCACGCGTGTGTGTGTGTGTGGGTGTGTTTGTTAGTGTGGAGTGCCTGAGGACACCGGTCTCTTGAGAGTCCTGAGATAATAACATGATACTGTGATACGGCCTAATGTACTGTAAGTTTAACATGATATCGTGATCATATTGACCGTGCAATAAACTCCATTCTCTCAAGAACAAATCCTGAAGTGAACTGAACTGAACTAGTGATGCACCCCTTACCGGTTTTTATCGGTAGAAATATTTAAAAACTCAAAAGTAAACAAATAAATTCTCTATGGTTTTTGAATGAGTGAATGGCGGACCACCGTCGGCCGTCGTCGCCGCCCCGCGCCGCCGCCGCCGCCGCGCCGTCGTCGCCACAGATCACTATATATGTACCAGGTACAGATAGGACAGTGAAATTTTTCAACAGTTCTCAATGTTCCGTTTTGGCGCTGGTGTCGCATATTTTATTGTTTTACTCTGTGGCTCATCTGTAGACAACTAGTGATAGATAACGTCTCGATTACGATCATCACACATCGATTAAATCAATCGATTTTCTAGTGATGTGCCTCTCTATTCGTATATTCGATTAGGGTTCTTTCATTCAATTATTTTCTAAACTACAGTAGGTTCTGGAGTAAAATAAAACATGAACATTTACTTATTTAAATTCTTTATTTTTTCTATACGTTTTCTCTTGACTCTAATTTTCTAATATTTTGATTAGATTATAAGGCATATAATCATAATTATGCAAGGTATACACTCTAATTTGTGTGAAATTTTCTCTTTTACACTATGTGATATCATATGATTTATTATTACAAACTTTAGTTATGAGGGTTCCGTACCCAAAGGGTAAAAAAGGAACACTATCACTAAAACACTGCTGTCCGTCTGTCTGTCCCTCTCTCACTGTATCTCATGAACCGTGGTAGTTAGATAGTTGAAATTTTCACAGATGATGTATTTCTATAGTATTGTTATATAGTGGTATGAACCCTTCGTGCGCGAGTCCGACTTGCACTTGGCCGGTTTTATGTTTGAGGTACTTGTGCACTATATGTATATAGTTACCTGCTTTTTGAATTAATATCAATGTTTCAGCTTCAGCCACATCATCAATATCATTATCTTTTTGGTGATAATAATGTTCATCCAGAACATGATATTCTGAAAGAACACATTTTAATTAGTTTAGTCCACAGAAGCTACGGAAGAGTATGGGTAATTGGATGTACCTACATACCTTCTGAACTTAGAGGTAATCCATGGGCTATTTCTTTCGAAGAAAACAGGCAGGGATACGAGAAGCGGATCCTTCGACCTTCTTCATCGAATTGTTCCTTGTCGAAGTGTTTTTGACAAACTCGTTTTCTCAACAACTGCTCTGTCGTAAGTCCAATGAGGAAAGGATTAGTCGGAACAAGGAAAGACATCCACAAATTTCTTAAATTATCGTCCTTTGGCACACTAAATAGGCGGTGAGATTCACTAGTTGCATTGCAACCCCCTACACAGCACTTTAGCGGCGGCATGGCGAAATAAATGTACATACATTCGTAGGCACTATCATCTCAACTAAATGAGGCGAGAGAGGACAAATTGGCGTATCAATCGGGTAGGTATCTCAACTCAAGCAAACAAAACTAACCGACCGCGGTAAGTTTTGAAATCAAAACTAACCGACCGCGGTTAGTTTTGTTTTCTCCTCGCATATTTTTTTTTCGGTACCAAAGAGTATACAATCGACCCAAAGACTATATAATAACTACGTAAGAAATCGACCGACAATCGAATTCGACCACAACTCGACTTGCGCGATTTGACAGCTGAAGGAAAAAATGGCGCCACCCGGGACGTGCTGTTTTTTTTTTGTTGACGACTGCAGCGCCATAACGGAATGATTGGAACTAAGGCTGTCACAGGCGTGGTCGTCGCTGCGTATGTCGGCGTATGTCATGTTTGACTTGAGCTTCCCTCTCCTTCATTCATCCATTTTTATCTATCGTCTATGGTTTTACTATACACGGGTGGTCGTAGTCGAAAAAATTTGTTCAAAAAATTAAATGAAGGTGCTTTGGCGTTGATTTCATGATAAATCTGTAGGTTATAAATTGTTAAATAATGATCTTACTCGAGATCAATAATAGAATTATAGAAGAAACGTTGACTGTAAAATATAAAAATGCACTGGCGCGGTGAGTACGTTACGCTTAGAAAGTTTGCTGTTTTTTCATCATAGTGACCTGTTTTCCTAGTGTTCAATGCGTTACTTCTCATATTGGAATGTGTTGTGCTATGGAGAGCTAACTTCGCGGGAGTCCTTACCTGGTCATAACCCCTTTTCGGGAGAAGGTACCTTGACAAGTGTCAAATTCGATAGGGTGGACCCCACGTTGACCAAGTGCCGCATATTTTGAACTGTATTTAGTGCTTAGAAACAGAAATCAGCAGTAGAATAATCAGTATGTCACGAATGTCCTATGACGCGATACTGCCTATCTCAGCAAGGATGACTCATATCGGTTGTTTATTGGGCGAGGACCTACTTGTGTGCGTGCGGAAACGTCCTATATAACGAGATTTGGAGTCCTTTGGCAGTAAACAGTGTAATGATATTGATTGGTGACACTCCA
This sequence comes from Eupithecia exiguata, assembly GCA_947086465.1. Classification (NCBI taxonomy): domain Eukaryota; kingdom Metazoa; phylum Arthropoda; class Insecta; order Lepidoptera; family Geometridae; genus Eupithecia; species Eupithecia exiguata. The sequence goes on from OX352245.1 coordinate 8,894,984, forward strand.
ATGCATGTGGGGCTAGGGGGACTGACTTCTCCAAATTATCACTGCATACAGAGGTCAGTAAACCTATTTTATAAGATGTTTTAAATCCCTTTTCAATTTCAGCTTAAAACCCGAGTCAATAGATGTAACAGTAGCAGATTTTGATGGAGTACTCTTTCATATATCCAATGTCAATGGAGATAAAACCAAAGTTAGGGTGAGTATCTTACATGAAAATATTCAAGCTATTCTCCAGTAGTTCTATTACCTACTTTAATAATCCTCACCTAGAGAGAATATCCGAATCAATAGGGTAAATGTATCAAACCATTGTGTACCAAGCACTAATCTTGTTATTGTTTTGTTAAGAATTTATAAACACAAACAAATTCTTGATGTCTGTTTCTCAAACAGTTTAATGTTTGTCAATGCCTGAATCATTTCATTTGCTTAGCCAAGTAGCGCTTAGCAATAAATAATTCAGGGAAGATATCAGGTTTGAAAAGCCATATCAAATACATAAGGATATTTCCTTATTTGAAGTCTGTTGTGACAAATTATAATTGAATGTAGTTGTACATGACAGACCTTTTACGTAATAATAATTATGCCCATGCAAACCCATACAAATCATGTCATCAAGAGATGAAATTACAACTTATTTTTGCTTTTTCCGTAAATAGGCAAGTCTGTAGATTGACTTTGCTATCAACAGAAAGATAGATAGGTAGATAATTCTTTATGCACAAAAACTTATATCTATAACAGTAGAAAAGAAAGTAGTTTTAAGATTTTGAACTCCACTGTCTCAAAAAAATCCAGACTAGGAGGTCAATAACCGACATTGCCCTTCAAATGGTCTGTCTGATAAATGGGGGTCCACTGGTAGTAATTTTATTTTCACTTTTTAGCCAACCGTGGCATAAATCAAGTAGTGCGAGTTAACAAGCATCTTTCATAATAAACTTTTTGTTCCATATTTCATCCAAGACTTGAGGATCTGTATTAAATTAACAGTAGTCTGGATATTGAATTTATTCACACACCATCATCTGGCCTAAAGTAAACAGAGCTTCTACCAGATAAAAATTTTTTTGGATACTAGCTGCTAACCCACGGCGTATGTCCTTTCCCGGGATACCATTTCCCTCTCTGACAAATTTAGTTGAGATCCGTTCAGCTCTTTAGGTGTGAAAAGACGAGATTTACTTTCAAATTTATAATATTAAGTATGGTTTCTTTGTATGTTAGTCTATAAGCATTTTATTTATACGGGCCTAAGAATTAGTTTTCACCAAATGTACTACTATTATGTTGCATGAAATAAATGATTATCAATATATAATAGTATTATTTTGTTACAGGTTAGTATATCATTGAAGTTCTACAAACAATTAGAGGAACATGGGGCAGATGAGCTGCTGCAACGAGTTTATGGACCACTCCTCACAGAACCAGAATCAGGTAATTTTTAAGCTATACTTCCTCTGTGGCGCGGTGGGCAAAGGTCCGCCTGCGACGCTGGTTGCGGGTTCGATTCCCGCCTTTGGACAAATATTTGTATGATCTGCAAGTATTACGGGTGTTCTGGTCGTTTTCTATGTATAATAAAAAATCTATGTATGTATAATGTATTGTATTATGTATATCAGTTATCTAGTACTCGTAACACAAGCTCTGCTTAGCTTGGGGCTAGATAATGCTGTGTGAAATGTCCAGCATTATTTACTTATTAATACACTAGACAAACTGAATGTGAAATGTTTGTAAACAAACCACTTCTTAAAAACTAAAACTCACTTGCTTGGCATTGAAATTCAGATATATATCGAAGTAAGAATATCAAATCAACAATCAATGTATATTGCGTTACAAAGACGCGGCAACAGAGTGCATTTAGGTTAAGTATGTTTGTTTACAAACATTGTACATCCAATTTGGCTTGAATATGTCTGGTAGAGAATTGTTGATTTTGGATATTTAGGGTTTGATTGGCCTTACTAAACATGCAGAAGCAGTGAGCCTTCAAAATCTAACCAACTGCCAAGGCAACTATTTTTATTATTATTAGAAGAACAATTGTTGTCGCTTTAATCAAATAAATCTGTCTAAATAAACTTAAATCAAACTAATAGGATTATCAAACCTGATTGCAGTTATTTATTGAGTGCAGAATGCATGCAGTGTTGCTTTAAACATGGAATCAGATATAGGCTACTTGTTATCCCATTTCATCAGTTCTCACGAGATTAAATAAAAAGTAATAAACTATGAACGTTTCCAAAGAAACAACTCGTGCGAAGCCGCGGGCAGAAACTAGTACTTATATCAATACAATCATCATCAGCCTATATTAGTCCAGAGACATCCAGTCCAGAGGCCTCCCCTAATGAGCGCCATAGCGCCCTGTCAATCAAGACAATGCAATATAATAACGCTTTATCGTGCGCGAAGCCACATGCAGCAAGCTATAGAAATGAACTGTGCCAATCAATGATATAAAAATACTTTTGGCTTTTGATAGGTACTGGAAACTCTGATAAGATACTGGACATATTCAGAGTGAAAACGATAGCTTATCAGACTAAAACTGGCAACCATTTTGTACTACACTGTTTTACAATCGAAAGTACGTGTTGTCATTGAATCACAAATAAAACATATCCGAGAATATGTAATATTTTAAACTATGATTCATTTGGGTGGGGATATAATATAATATTGTGTTGCTTCAATGATGCGATGACGTCATTGTTAAGTTGCGCACATGGATTTCCTATATTCCGTAACTTAGAATGGTCGTACAATACTTCCTACAAAATATCAGACTATCTAAAAGATAATAAAGCTCGGGACGTGTTTTGCTCGAGTTTTTTGTGCTTTCTGACTTTTCTAGTATTCAAACCTTAGTTGGTCCCAAAGAAGTTCCTTTTCGATCAGTGTAAGAAACAGGATCCATTGGCATCAAAAAAACTTTTGTGAAAAATGCCCATCTTCTCGAAATCTGTATCTTTTGAAAATATGTGAATAGGGATGATATTTTTTTCTAAAAAGAATGGCTAATTTCCTAAGACCATTTTCATGTAGCTTCAACGGTTAAGGTCCTTACTGCTTCGTCCAAAAATTCCTTCCTGTATATTTTACCACCAGTCGAATTTTTTTGGGACGTCCTACGGCGGCGCTTGTGTGGGTTAATTTAACACTATAAAAACCACGTACCTACGCTATGAATGCAACCAAACATTCCAGAAATTATTAAAAAGGTTTAGTAAGGTTCGCAGCTTTGTTCATAAACTTATTAACCTATCACAAATCTGCAGGTTACAACATCTCCGTACTCCTGGACGTAGACAGCGATTCCATCCCCTCTGACTGGGAGGAGCTGGTGAAGAAGGTCGGTCTCCTCAAGAGGAACTGCTTCGCGTCAGTGTTCGAGCGCTACTTCCGTCTGCAGGAAGACGGTGACGTCACGGCCAAGCGGGCTGTCATCAACTACCGGCAGGATGAGACCTTGTAAGTCAACTTTTTTCGTCACCGTCGTAATCATATATCAGCCCAAAAACGTCCCAAGATATAAATAATAAAAGAAATCATTAAACTTTATTTTATTTATCAACTAACAATAGAAAAATTAAACAATTACAACTAATATAAGAAGGCAGAATGCCCAGAATGCCGGCAGTATTGCCCCGTTGAATGGCAATGCTGATTCTGTGTGTGTGGTACAATAAAGTATTGTCTATCTGATTCATTGACCGAAATAAAAGCCAGCATTCCGATCTCTCTTAGGTCCACATGTGATGTGTGGACCCTATGAGAGAAGTTTTGTAAGGTCTTTGTATCACATGTGACCCAGGATCCCAAGGACCTAGGATTTCCACCCCAAACGGCTCAAAATTGATAAGCTAGGGCTTAGTAAGCTAGGGGCTCACCACAACTATCGACGAAAAATCGACTTTAGGGGGTCAGAAACGATAGGCTTGAAGTCTACGATATAAGAGTTTGCTGTATCGTCTCTACATCCGAGTCGAGGCGATGGCAATGACGTCACTTATGACCTTTTTACAGACGCTTTTTCCAGACGCTTTTTCCGACTGGGTTAATCCAATACCTTGTGGATAAATGAGGTGAAAATCGAACGGTGCGTTTTCTCATCGCGGAAGTCTTACTACTGAAGCTATACATTGGTTTTGTTTACCTACTTTTAGAGAAAGTTAATGCCAACGCTTGGCTGGTCACTGCTGGTGTAGACAGTAGTATCGACTCAAAATTATTCGTTCCTATTTTATTCAAACTGAAAACCTATATTTTCTCTTGTTCACAAGATGCAGGCTAAGCTAATATAATTTCACCACTATCAGGTTAAAGATAAGATCTTGAGCCTGATAAAAAGTTTGTGGAAGTTGAGTTCAACCTTTTTTTTACGATTACCCTGGTTAGTCATGTCTAATTAGGAATATGTGTGAACCCACCATTCTATATTAGGATTTTTAGCTAACAATAATAGGCTACTTGACTACTACTGGGAAATAATTCTAACGTATTGTCTGATAAAAAATATGTAAAGTGTAATTAATATTTCTTCAAGGTCAGTCGTATTAGTTATGAAAACTAATTTTAAAGTTTGAATAAAATAATGCCGCGCCAAAACGACAATCTCTGTCATGACTACCTTGTTCCAAGCTATGACGTCACCCCGCCACACCACACCTAACAAGAAGAACTCATTGACACTGTAATCTGAGGATGTATGACGTCACTTGCGATCCAACCAATATAAAAAAAGTTGTACTTTTAATCCCGTTTTTTTACCTAAATGAGGCATATTTTTAATAAAAATCACCTGATTATGCTTTGTTACGTTGTTGTCACTGACTACGATGAAAACAATCTGGAATTTATTTTTAATGTTGGTCAAATAGCCTATTGAAACTGTGCAAAAATCGCCAACGTATAATTTTGAAGGGTATATCGTCATTTGCTTTGTCGTCGTTTTCATCCAAAAAGAAGGTTTAGAAACGTAGTCTACGGTTGTCGCCGGTTCGCCGGATCGTAGAATAAGCCCATTTGTACAATGGCAAAATACTAGACCGTTTGCGAAACGGCACAATTCAATTAATTGTCTCATCTAATTTTGAACGATCAACGTTCAACAATATGGCTAAACGTTCTTAGCCATCTCGTCGAACGAAATTAATTATATCGATATTCCCGACAAACCAGAGCGTTTAATTTATAATCGGCCTTGCCATTCTACAAAAGGGCCGACTCTAAGGTTCGAGGACATAGTTTTGATACAATCTCAACGTTGAATAAGCTAGAATCCGTTTCTTTCAGATATGTGGAAGCACAAACAGACCGAGTGACGGTGGTGTTTTCCACCGTGTTCCGGCACGAAGATGACATGGTCATCGGGAAAGTCTTCATGCAGGAGCTCAAAGAGGGCAGAAGAGCGTCGCACACCGCGCCACAGGTCCTCTTCTCACACAAGGAACCACCGCTAGAACTTGTGGACACGGACGCGAGAGTAGGGGATAATATCAGTTATGTTACATTTGGTGAGTTTCATTTACATATACTTTTATTATTTTGGTATGTCACGTGTCGCTTACCCGAGAGTTGGTGAGTATCTGGCGCAGCGCATCAGCATTTCCATAAAGCGGGGCAATGCAGCCAGCAGCGTCTTGGGGAGACTTGGTGTTTCTATTATTCGATGGTATTTTTAGGGTTTCGTACCTAAAGGGTGAAAACGGGAACCTATTTCTAAGCCTCTCGTTGTCTGTTCGTCTGCGGGCTGTATCTCATGTCATGACCCATAAAAGTTAAACAGTTGTAATTTTCAGAGAATATGTATTTCTCTTGCCGCTATAACAACAAACAGTAGATAGCGCCGGGCCACTCGCAAGAAGCTTGGAGTCAGAGCTTGATACTGGTACCAGTAATGCCGGTTCAATACCGGTAATACCGGTATTTTCTTTTCGATAAATACGAGTATCGATACTTTTGAAGTAATGAAGATTCTCACGACGTTACATATTTTCGCCTTTTTTGCATATTAATGCCGTTGTAATATTTTTATTTTGTATAGTTTAGGCAGAGATACGAAGTTGCACTTTGTGGCCACCAAACTCTATTTTCGCATCTCTGCCTAAACTATAGTAAATAAAAATAAGACAAAGGCATCAATATGCAAAAAAGACAAACTGCCCATTGAACATTTTGAAATTACCTTTGTTCAACGAAATAATAAGATAAAATAGGTGGCGGCGCTAGTTCGTCTCGGGGAATCGCCTTAAAGACGCGCATGCATACGAAAGCCATTAACAAAAAACACAAAAACTTCTTATAAGTTTTCTTTCTCGCTTGCACAAAACTGTTGTTGATACAGATATTTCACGTGCATAATATCGGTATATACCGATATTGTGCCATGTTAATACCGGTATAATTTATATTTATATCGATACAAAAGATGTACCGGTACTACGTCAAAGTCAGTCGAACCGGTATTCCAAGCCCTGCTTGCAATAACCAAGTATGTCACTGTAAAATGTTTCTAAAGGTTACGACTTTTTGCCGCAGCAATGGGGTTGGACGTGTGAGCTACAACCATTATGCAATACAAAATTGGATGAATATCGTTGTTAGCTTAGCGCTTCATTGATGAGAGATGATTTCGATAAAAGAGACTTACTACTTCTCCTATAGCTTAACTAGCCGAATTGTATCTTGGTCTCCAGAGAAGTCGCTATTTTGGTTCTGTTTAATTTCCGGCCAAATCTCTTCGTAACTCTAGATTCGCGTCTACCAAATCCAAAAAACAAGAACAGTCAAATTATGCCTTATTATAATGTAGGTTATGTTTATTTTGCAGTGCTATTCCCGCGACACACGTGCGCGAGCGCGCGCGACAACACCATCGACCTGCTCCACATGTTCCGCGACTATCTGCACTACCACATCAAGTGCTCTAAGGTAAGCCAACTTACATACATATTAATTTCTCCACTCGCGTAAGGACAGAACCCCGAATTCAGTATGTCGTTATGATCGACGTCTTATATTTGTATGGGGGTTGCGTAGTTCCTTGTCCGCACGATAGAGGCGCTGTAACCAAACCTATGTAGAAATGAGACGACTCGATACTATCATCGAAATGGTGACTCGTCTATACATGACACATGTAGAGACGAGTCACCATTTTAAGTCAAAAAATGGAGATTCTAAAGGGTTGAGGAAGTTCGTGACATTAGCCCTGCAGCGCTCAACACTTGCCGTTTTTTTTGTAACATCTCCAAGTTCTTATATGTGGCCAGGAAATATGTAGTTTTTTTGGAGATGATTTTAACCCGGTTCGCCATCATCGATACGAAAGTAGCAAGTTAAAAATATGAATCGTTATTTTGCAAAGCCTGTGATCCTAATTGACTGTATTCCCCAGGTGTACGTCCACTCGCGCATGCGCGCCAAGGCTGGCGAGCTGCTCAAGGTGCTGAACCGTGCGCGCCCTCAGAATACGAGCCGACCCACCGAGCGGAAGACTATCACGTAAGCATCCACCAAAAGCACTCATAATGGTTGTCGCAGATCAGACGTGCACTGCTACCACGAAGCAAAAATGCATTAAAAAATGAGCTTTAACTAGTGACAGGCAGCACTCATTTGAAGCATGTGGGAAGCTATTTTATCACTGTAATATGTTTCTAAAGATAACGAGTTTAAACTCAAATTTGAGTGCACAGAGCTTACGTGCACTGCCAAGCGTACCACCCCCAAACGGGGACGTGGGGGGGGGGGGGTCGATTTACTTTAATAATCTTATCTGATCAATACACTTAACTTACGACTCATCTTGAAGAAAATTAAAAGCTTCTCGGAACCTTTGCTTGCCTCGCCATGAATTTTTGACTAGGTTCTAATTGCAACTTCGCTCACACGGCATATTAATATAAAATCAGTCTACCACACAGCCAAAATATTTTTGCCGCTAATATAATTTGAAGTCTAGCAGCGCCGGAAAATTTCCAGTTTTGGTAAAGGCACATTTTCAACAGTCCTTGAGCTCTCAAGAACTCAAGGAGGATTTAAACCAGGGATAATGATGATGATAATTCGATTGACCCTTCTATCAAACCGTAATCCTTATCCATAAACATAATATCAATTTCGTTTAAGCCAATTGAAGTGTCACAGTTAACGGTCCAGTTAGAATGCACGCGTAACTTGACCCCATTTAGTACGCTATATGCATTATGCAATACAAATACTATTGCTTACGTACCGTGAATCACAACTCAAGGCCAGACGTGTAGTAGCCGTTCACTTGTATGATGCATCTAATATGGGCTTGGCGCTATTATTAGGTACATTTTATGCCTAGTGCAAAACATTTATGTAACCCTATTAAAAATGACTGGTTTCTTTTTAGGGTTCCGTAGCCAAAGGGTAAAAACGGGACCCTATTACTAAGACATCGCTGTCCGTCTGTCACCAGGCTGTATCTCATGAACCGTGATAGTTAGACAGTTGAAATTTTCACAGATTATGTATTTCTGTTACCGCTATAACAAAAAATACTAATATTTAAGGGGGCTCCCATTGTGGCGTTTTCGTTTTTGGTGGTATTTAAATTAAACAAAAACGTCAGCAACAAATTAAATATATTAAAATAAAAAGGTCGTAGGTAGTTAGGCCGGTCTGATTCTACTTCGTGGTCCGGTACTGTCCTGGCTATCCTGGAGGCTGCTCAGGTGGGTGGACACCGACGGTCGAAAGCTCGAGAGGCCGTGACGTCAGCCGTCGAAGATGGTAGGTGTTAGCCGTGATAGGCGTAGTATTCAAAATATCCCTTAGGGCTTGAACCCTAGCGTCGGACCCTGTGAATAAATGTCCACAGTAAACCTCTTGTTCAGACCGCTTTCCGTTGATAGTGAACACCCTTTATTGACGTGCCTATGAGGAGAAGCCGTGGAAGTAGGTAGTTGGTGCAGAGGTGGTTCACTATCAGAACGGAGGTACAAAGCATTGATGAATGATGTTAATGAAAGAAAGATGATAGAATTTAAATTAAGCAAAACAAGTTTATGAACACTTTTATCCAATTTAAATGTTAACGAGTTGCCTACCTACTTATAACATAATAAAACAATGTTCAACACTTACCCTATCGGGGTGTAAAGCGACACTTAGGTATATTAATTGACTGTGATTAATTGACAAGTCCCAAATATAATAAATATTGGAGCCGGCACGTAAGAAGACACTAATTAGTGAACGCACTCAACCAGTCGGTCGCGGACAAGGTCCATTCGGGCTCTGCCGGGCGGGGCGCCGAGCCTCACGCGCTGCTCGTATGATTAGACTCGAACAAAAGAAAGCCAACGGCCAATCAGCGCGGCGAACGTGTACGACGTCATGCGAACCGGTACAGTTGTGCTCATAAATAGAAACGTTTTATTGTTGCTAGCATTTATTATTAAAGTAGGTAGGTTTAGGTAGCTATTAAGGTAGGAATATTTGTTATCGTTTTTGTAATTGTATATTGTTTAAATGTTTAATTTTATATTTGCCCTAATATTAAATTGACACTGTATAAAATTTAAGTAGAAGCATTTTATATTGTGCATTGTAATAAAAGAATAATAACACTAACAGTAGATAAATAAACATGTACGTGCAACGTTACATTACCCCCCGCGTCACAAAAAGGATTTTATGTATATATAATTAAAGATAAAATCCGCACCAAAAGTTTGATATTGCATATTAATCCTATCATAATTCAATCTTTCATACTTCACGCATTCAAACAAGCAATAGTGGCCATTTCTAAGGCTACTAGCGCGACCTATCAGTTATTAAGGTAACCGTTTTAACTTAAGTGGAAACCCATATGAATATATCAGGTACAAAGTTGGAAAAAAAAATGTGACGATCTGGTTGGTATATACTGTACACGCAATTTTATGAACTTAATATCTATTTATTTAAACCTATCAATTTTAAATCTTTTATATGCCATGTACCTAGGTTTTTACCTGACATATCTTCTAGAATGTAGACTAACGGAGATTTCTTTTCCACGACGCGGCATTTGATGAATTTTGGTGCCAGCTTTTTGCTAAAGTACTTGTCTTTGTCGCTCAGAACATACGCACGCTTCATCACTATATCACCAACATTAAATTCTGTCGGTTGCCGACGCAGGTTATAATGAGACGTGTTTTTTGCATGCGCAAGCCAAAGTTTTGCTTGAACTTTATCAAAAATCTCTGAAAGGCAACCTAAATTTTCAGCATAACAATCGCGTGGAAGGAATAGAAATTCATCACCCAGATCATTATCGACATAGTGAGTACCACAAACGACTAATTCTCTGCCAAATACCAAAAATGAAGGAGTGAAACCAGTTGCCTCATTCACCGAATTGTTGATGGCAAACTGCACCTTGGGAATAAAAATGTCCCACGTCCGGTGGTCATCCTCCACGAATGTTGATATGCAAGTTATAATCGTACGGTTATAGCGCTCTACAGTGTTGACCTGCGGTGTGTATTTTGGGGTATAAAATATATTAGGGACGTTATACTTTTTAAAGAGGGACTGTGTGAAGGCACTTATAAACTGGCTACCGTTGTCCATAAAAATAGTTTGAGGGGTTCCATGTATGAGGAAAACGGAATCTTCAAGAAACTTACAAACAGCTGCAGAGGTAGCAGATCGCAAGGGACAAATAAGACAAAACTTGGTAAAACAACAGGTCACCACTAAAATGTAGCTGTTCTGCTTTCTAGTAAAGGGCAGAGGGCCCATAAGGTCAACAGAAATAGCTTGGAAAGGGCGACAACATTGCTTCGGACGACCCATTTCTCCCAAAATTTGGTGATTCTGTGCTTTGTAAGTGAGGCATTTGGTACACGATCCAACAAATTTCACGACGTCTTGGTGCATCCCTGGCCAAAAAAAACGTAACGCTAGACGACGATACGTTTTGAACACTCCAAGATGTCCAGCCGTAGGCTCTGCGTGGTTTTCGAGGATAACCTGCTCACGTAGCTCTTTCGGTACTACTTCTTTCCATGCAAACTCTGAAGTTAAGTCAGTCACGTTATGTTTGTTCTTTGTCAATCTAAAAAGGGAGTTATTTTTAATAAGAAAGTTAGGGAAATTTTGTGGCTTAGTAAGACAAGAATTATATATGTTTTTATACCACGGATCAGAAGTTGTTGAGTAAAGACCTGAAGTACTGATCGCATTAACAGGAACTGCTCTACTTAGTGCGTCTGGTATGACATTGTCAACGCCGCGACGATGTTTCAGCTCGAAGTGAAAAGCGGACAATCTGACACCCCAGCGAGCCAACCGACCGGTTGGGTTATTGAGGGACAAAAACCACCTCAAAGCGCTATGGTCTGTATAGACTGTGAAAGGCTTCCCGTTCTCTAAATAACACCTCCAGTGCTCCAAAGCTATGACCACAGCAAGTGTTTCACGCTCTGTGATGCTATAGTTCTTTTCTGCCGCTGACAACGACTTGCTCATGTACGCAATCGGGTGCTCCTTGCCATCTATGGTTTGGGTTAGCATAGCGCCCACACCATAGTTGCTGGCATCGGTATGCACATCGAATGGCTTATCGTAGTCAGGACAGGAAAGAACCGGAGCGGAAACTAAGCATTCCTTCAGCTTCTGGAATGCCAAATCTGCTTCCGGAGACCAGACGAACGGAGGCCCACCCTTCTTGCACGACGTCAACTTATTGAGTGGAGCCGCTATAGTGCTAAAATTGGGGACAAAACGACGATACCATGTAGCTGTCCCGAGAAAGCGCTTAATATCCTTTCGACAAGAAGGTGTCGGGTAATTGAGGATAGCTTGAACTTTCTCAGGATCGGTACGTAGTCCAGAATTATCGACTACATAGCCTAGATATTTGAGCGAACTCCGGAAAAACTTACACTTTTCAAGGTTGACAGTGAGATTGGCCTGCTTCAATTTCTCTAGAACGCGCAGTAAAATTGAGACATGGGAATTGAAGTCGTTCGAGACGATGATGATGTCATCGAGGTATGCGAATACTTTGAGGTCAAATTCACTAAAAAGCATGTCAACCAGCCGTTGCTGAGTTGCAGGCGCGTTGGTCAAACCGAATGCGGTACGCTTAAAGCGGAATGTACCACGATTTGGCACGTAAAAGGCAGTTTTGTCTCTATCTTCAGGAACTATTGGGATTTGCCAAAACGCTTTGGACAAGTCTAAGCTAGAAAGATAACGAGCGTCACGAAGGTTGTCTAAAATTTCGGATACGTAAGGCAAGTTGTACGCATCGCGTTTTGTGACCGAGTTCAACTTACGACTGTCGAGGCAAAAACGTGGCTGGCCATTCTTTTTGTTGACTATCAGGACAGGGGACGACCAAGCGCTCTCACAAGGTTCGATTACGTCGAGACCTAGCATCTCGTCCACCTGTTCAACAAGAATACGCTGCTTTTCCGGCGACATCCGGTAGTAGCGTTGTCGAATGGGCTGTGCGTCGCCAGTATCAATTCGGTGAGTGATTGCTTTGGTCTCGCCTAAACCTTTGCATTCGGCAGAGATAGCCTTAAATTGTGCAATGATGTTGTCACCTACCAATTTTTCTGAATTAGATAAGTGATCGTATGCTTGAATAAATGAGGGACGATCGGTGTGAATGCTAGCAGCAGAAATATGTGAACTAAAAAAAACTATATTTGAAAGATTGTTTGGGAAAATATTAAATTTCTTCCAAAAATCGATGCCTAAAACGAAGTCAATATTAACATTTGGCACAACATAGGCTTTCATAACGTGAAGGATATTTTCAAAGGTGATAGGTAAGTTTAAATAACCTATACTGGACATAGATTGACCACCTGCCGCTGAAACAGTGATGCTATGATCCTTCTGAACTTCAAAACCCTGCTCTTCAAAGACACGATGAAAATTGTTACCTACAATTGTTACAGCTGCACCAGAATCCATCAAAGCATGAAGTTTTAAATTATTTATGTGCACGACAGCATAAGGCCTAGGATCATTAATCGGTTGACTCTGCAGAATTGTGTTTATCTTATATGTCCTAAAATATAAACTTATAGTTTGTAGCCATTTGGCCCAATCATCATGATCGAACTTATTAGCTATTTCGTTATCTTTACAATTCTGCAGGGCTACTGGTTTTTTGAAGGCTCAGCCTTATTTTTCTTGCAAGTCGGGCATTGCGGAGTCTTAACACCCTCATGACCACAGACGAAGCAAAGAATTTTGTCCTTATTGGCTTTGCATTGCCTCAGGTTATGGGTGTTGTTACGACAACGTGGACAATACGGTGCTTTGGGAGTAGAGGACATTGCATGTACATTCTTGTTACTGTTAGAATTACCTTTAGTATTATTACCTTTATCATTTGTGTTATTATTAGATGGTCTCTGCGATGAATGACCGCTGTATGCAAACTCTGGTGCCATGGTTTCAGATGTGACCTTGGGAGGCTCACGAAAACCAGCAAGACGTGCCTGGATGTTTTCGTAATTACGACAAGACGATCTCAACGTGTCGATACTATCAATGTTAGCGGCAGAAGCTAAAGTGCTCGCGTAGCATGGTCTAATATTATGCAGGAGTATCTCTAATTTGTCCTCATTAGAAAGAGATTTTGACAGACGCGAGAAGAGACCTGACATTATTGACAGATAAATGGTTATATTTTCTGTTTCACCTTGAGTCCTAGCACGTATCTCCGAGAGTAATCTGTAGTCGTAATCTGCTTGATCAAAATCGTTTTTAAGTAATGAAACAAGTTCATCCCAATCTGACACTTGGTCTTGGAGTCCACGGTACCAATGTAACGCGTCTCCTGTAAATATCTCTGTGGCGTACGACAGTAACTTTGATGAGGAAACATTCCTGGCAATGCTAAATTCTGAGATGCGTTGTATGAAAGATCGAACACACGATTTCCCGTCAAATTTAATTCGAGTAAGTTCACCAGCTACGCCACGTTCGCAAGACACGTTTATATTTAAAGGGGTGCTAGCTGATTGATTTGAAGGGCTTGTAGACGATGAAGCCAATAGAGAATCAACAGCAGTGTCTTTAAGCAATTTATTGCGTTTATATAACTCCCGAAATTCGGCTGCCGCGACATGATAAACATCCTTGTACTGTTCACCACAATCAAGCCGATTAAGTCGGTGGTAAAGGTGATGAAGGTAGTTTTGAGCGCGAAGCACAGCATTCTTGTCTGGCTTGGAATCAAGAAGGAGTTTTACTTTAGTAAGAACGTCACTAACCCCTTTTAAGTCCTGATTAATATGCAACGGACTATCAAGAATGTCTTCGGATGGAAAAAGAGGTCCTAATTTTGTAATTTGCTTCCTTAAATCGTCAACTGTACTTCCGGGAGTTTCGCCCCTAATAGTTACTTCATATTCTAACTCTGATTTTTGCAAAGATAAAAATTTCACAGGGTATTCCATTATGTAAAAAAAAAAAACTACTATGATTAAAAAAAATTATGCTCCGCAATAAAGAAAGTGTTGAACAAGGTTTGAATAATCTACTCCGTTCTGTTACAAAGCAAGCTAAGTAACGTTATGGTTGGCAAATGAAATGAAAAATGGATAGCAAAAATACAATAACTGAAAACCAAAAATGAAAAAATAGTAACCAAAAATAAAAACAAAAAAACCAAAACAAGCGTTATTGCAACTAATGTGTACAACCACGTAAAATAAAAGTTGATACTAAATCAGTTTCTTAAAAAACATTAACACTTTTGTACTCGACTATACTCCACTGTGGAACAAAGACTGCAATTGAAGTAGTTTTGCATATAGGATGTGTAAAAATTACAAAAACTACGGAAACAAATTCAAAGTAATTTAGACTAGGACAATATTTTATAAACATACAGGATGTACACTTTAGTTACGAGCAACCAAAAATAAAAATATAACGTTTTACAAAAATAAAACAAACACATAACACACAACTATGTACTACGAAGCAAAACCAGACCTTTTCCTTTTAAAAAAAATTAACCACGTTTAAGGGCGCCAGTGTGGCGTTTTCGTTTTTGGTGGTATTTAAATTAAACAAAAACGTCAGCAACAAATTAAATATATTAAAATAAAAAGGTCGTAGGTAGTTAGGCCGGTCTGATTCTACTTCGTGGTCCGGTACTGTCCTGGCTATCCTGGAGGCTGCTCAGGTGGGTGGACACCGACGGTCGAAAGCTCGAGAGGCCGTGACGTCAGCCGTCGAAGATGGTAGGTGTTAGCCGTGATAGGCGTAGTATTCAAAATATCCCTTAGGGCTTGAACCCTAGCGTCGGACCCTGTGAATAAATGTCCACAGTAAACCTCTTGTTCAGACCGCTTTCCGTTGATAGTGAACACCCTTTATTGACGTGCCTATGAGGAGAAGCCGTGGAAGTAGGTAGTTGGTGCAGAGGTGGTTCACTATCAGAACGGAGGTACAAAGCATTGATGAATGATGTTAATGAAAGAAAGATGATAGAATTTAAATTAAGCAAAACAAGTTTATGAACACTTTTATCCAATTTAAATGTTAACGAGTTGCCTACCTACTTATAACATAATAAAACAATGTTCAACACTTACCCTATCGGGGTGTAAAGCGACACTTAGGTATATTAATTGACTGTGATTAATTGACAAGTCCCAAATATAATAAATATTGGAGCCGGCACGTAAGAAGACACTAATTAGTGAACGCACTCAACCAGTCGGTCGCGGACAAGGTCCATTCGGGCTCTGCCGGGCGGGGCGCCGAGCCTCACGCGCTGCTCGTATGATTAGACTCGAACAAAAGAAAGCCAACGGCCAATCAGCGCGGCGAACGTGTACGACGTCATGCGAACCGGTACAGTTGTGCTCATAAATAGAAACGTTTTATTGTTGCTAGCATTTATTATTAAAGTAGGTAGGTTTAGGTAGCTATTAAGGTAGGAATATTTGTTATCGTTTTTGTAATTGTATATTGTTTAAATGTTTAATTTTATATTTGCCCTAATATTAAATTGACACTGTATAAAATTTAAGTAGAAGCATTTTATATTGTGCATTGTAATAAAAGAATAATAACACTAACAGTAGATAAATAAACATGTACGTGCAACGTTACACCATACAACAAACGATTTTTTTGCCGTTTTTATAGATAATGGTACGGAACCCTTCGTGCGCGAGTCCGACTCGCACTTGGCAGGTTTTATTTTTATCTTGCACTTAAATTATATTGTAGTTAACTTCTGTCCGTTTTTATAAGGGTATCAATATCAAGCGTAGCGTAACCATAGAGCGAACACAAACTTATACACCGATTCAAAAAACCTGGATTTTTTTGTAAAACTATTTGATTTTGAAAGCTTTCATTCATCATTTAATTGATCTCCCGTTTATTTTCGAGTTCAAATTTAAACCTTTTTCGCTGCAGATTTAAAGTTTGTGTTTTAGTTTTTATTGATAATCTTACTTGCTGCTACCTTGTTGTTTTCTATTATTAGTAAAGGCATATACCACCAGTAAACAAGTCACCCCCCTCCCAAACATAGGGATATAAACATCTTATTTTCTAAATTTAATATTACATGCTTTCTTTTGTTTTAAATTATAAATCAACAAAGCTTTTCTCTTTTCTCTTCCACAGGGGGAGAACATTCATCAGGCGAGATTGAGCGCACTGCATGGCGCAGGCAGTCACCGCGCCGCGTAGTCCTAATGCATCGCCGGCATTCTGGTGACATCTTACTTATTTATAACATATAACACTGCAATACAAACCTAATGTCGAAGACCTTTTGGTTTAAGATGAAAACCGCCGAATTCCAGCATATAAACACCAGTGTATATTGGTAAACATACTTTTATGTAAATCTAGCTTTCGGTTTTTATCGTTGCATAATAATATACTTCGTCAGGTATGGCATTTCGAGACAAAACGATCACGTGGGTGGCAACAGAGTGACGTAAGCAAGTGTCACCCCCGGAATGCCCTGCTCTTGTTTTTTGGATCATGGTTTTCATTTGAGATGTGAATAATCTGGAAAACATAGAGTAAAGTTAAAATGACTATTAAACACTTTAATCAGTTTTTATATAATATTTTCTTATATAATATTAAAACCTAAAAAGATGTCAGCAGAGTGTTGGTTCCTCCCAGGATAAAAATCAATGTGCGTACGTAACTATATCATGTATTCAAAATGTCATTTGGTATTTATTTAGCACATAACTCACTTCAGTAAATAATCGTCACAAAGTACTTACGACGTATTCACAACAGTAACTCGATGCCAATTATAACATTGAATGCCAAAATATATTATGCTCAGTACATCAACTGCCGGTGAACATTTTCAATAGCATGAGTGCACATTGTATTTATAATTATATTTATTGTCGAGTCTTCAAAGCCTAGCGTAAAGTCAAATAATGTTGCCGTAGTACATACTTGTTATAACAAAATTATGCTTTATTATTAATTAATGAGAGTTCTATTTATGGCGGCACAAACACCCGGGTTCCTATTATAGCACGTGCCCTCAACCATTCGCCGTTGTGTTCATCGAGAGATAACATTTTTAACTTGAGTTATTTGTTCATTTTTGTTGTAATATTCAAGAGACAAAATTAACCCAGTTTCTATAACACAAAAAGACGTAATTATGGAAAACATCATAGCGTGCGAATGGCTTGTCCGACATTTTAGTTATGAAATTACCAATCTTCAAATTGGATGAATGTATTATAAAATCTACCCTATCTTAGATGTAGTCTAGCATCTGTTTCGGCTTTGCTGTAAAAATGTAAAGCGCCGATATTACAGGTATAAATAATGCACAAAATAAGAATTTATGTTATCCAATAAACGCAGCAATAAACTGTTTTTACGTCGCCGCTCCTATTTTAGTTCTCTATAGCAATACGATACGAACAATAATTCATGTTTACGTTTTAGGTAGGTCTGATTCAATTATGTGTAAGTAAAAGTGTATAGTATTTCTCAATAGTGTCCCGCGGGGGGAATGGATTAAATTGTAATGGCCTTATTTACGACAGTTGAATTGAGTTCGCGGCGTTCCCCACAACGATGGTTCGGGCTCCCGCGACTATTCACCGAAATGATTCGATAAATGATTGCTCCCGGCTATCCTGCGCTTTTTTTCTTACAAAATTGATAATTCGGATCGTAAGGTTAATAATCGAGCGAGCCCTAATTAGACGAAAGGCCCGGCGTTTGCGATTGACTCGCTAAAATAGAACACGATACATTACGTATCGAATATTTTAGTGCAATGCAAATATCCCAATTCCAAATTGCATTTAAAGTAAAAATTAGTCCGATTTGGGACTTAGTAAAATTATCCTTGTTATTGTTAACATGTCCTCAGTTGAGCACTATAAGAACACAAAAAAGTTTGCTCAAATTCGGAACAAAAGCTGATTTGGCAAGTTTTATCGAAGCAATATTGTATGCATTTTATCTATTGAAATCTTCGATCAAAAATAAGGAGTTCGCGGCCTCCCCCGTAGATACCTAGAGCCTTACAAAAATGTCAATCAAAATTGGGTTCGTTTTGTTTTGACGCAGACAGTTTGCGCAGAGCCTGACAAGTTTTTTCCATACGGAACAAGAGATTGGTGGAGTCGAATTCATTTTATTTTATTTTGTAAGTAGGTAGGTACCTACCTGAGAATTATATACCTACCTACTCAGTTTATTTTCTATAAGGATTAATTAACAGAATTCAGGTAAAGATAACGAATCATTTATTGATGAAACTATAAATTGGTGTCTCAACAGTAGGTATTTATACAAAAGGGTCATTTCAGACATACAATAATTTAAACTTACAATACAATTTCAGGCAGGCACTCTAGATTAAAAAGAACTGGTTCCTGTCTGCGGCTTTGCACGAGTTTTTTTTACGAGAAAAAAATAAACGTTTTATAAATTCATACTTCTGGTAGGTAGGTAAGAACCTAGTCTTTCTTTTATTAGAGAGTCTACGCAAATGAAATTTTAGGGCGGGCCAACTAATTATTTTAAAAATCATCAACTAGTAATATTAAACTTATTTTTATGAAAAATATATTAATACATACTATAAATGAAAAAAAAATTTAGAAGAAATAGCCTCTCCATTTATCAATTTAGAACAAAATTAATATTTTAACATAGGCAAACCAAACAACAATATTTTATGCTGATTTCACAAGTATATGACTCACATCTCAATATACGGGTAAAAAATATATATAAACTTACTGAAAATAAGAAATTCCATCCTTTTTCAGCACTTTGGACGAGTGATTCTTGCATTTTTTGTACCCATGCTTTTTGTCTGAACGTTAAAATGACACTAGTTGAAAAGCTTCCCTAACATGTCAAAATGTCTGTCTTTTGCTACTGAAGGTTGTGGCGTGCGCATTGTGAATCTAAGGGGGGCCGGCAAAGCCGGACATTTTTGATCGATGATTGAAATATATTAAAATGGACATTATGAGAGTAAGATACGTTAATTACCGAGTTAGGAGGAAAAGTTCAGAGAAGTAGGGTCATTGACTGAAGTTGGCTAGGAAAATTGTACGGTTCGAAGATGGGTCTTGTAAGTTATCGCGTAAGTCAAATAAACGTGAAGAACGGTTTTACAGTCATGCCAGATTAAGAAAGCAACATTTGTTAAAGCGTTGAAAGGTAATAAAATCATGTAGGGACAATTTAACTATTTAAAAAAATATAGCTAACTTGAATTTATGTAATTTAATTTGCAAGATGTATTATTTATGTGTTATAATGTAAGTTAAATGTTGCTTTAAAGTTATTGCATTCATTGGATAATTGTTTTTAATGTCAGTTTTTAATGCGGGATGATGTAAACTGCAGATTACGGAAGTTATTTGTGAATATGTAATTAATCTTATGATTTAAAATCCGTTTATACTCTATTTTTTATTTTCTAGATTAAAGAAAACTTACTGCAACTTGTGTTATCATTTATTATCTATAAGAGCTACGCACTGTCGACTGGTCGTCGACGACGGCGACTGTGACTTACTATAGTTTAAATAGGTAGGTGTTTACGCCCTTGGCCGTCGCGTCGGTCGCCCGGGCGACTCGGCCTATATTTTGTTCGCCGAGGGACTGAGTCGCCGGCGACCAGTCGACAGTGCGTAATGGCTCTATTAGTAGGTAGGTACCCATATTACAAACTTGCATGTTACTGATAAGATATCTTATCACAATTTGCCCATACATTACATGTTCGTCGCAATTCTCAACCACACATGAATACTGTGAATAAACTAATAGGTATTTTATGTGTAATTGAGAATTAAAATTGAAATGTGGATTGGAACTTTCAATCTAATTAGTAGTAGCTAAGCGAAGCATCTTGATAATCTACAATATCTAAAGATTTTAACGATTTAAATCTTAGACAATCAGTATTCTGTGCATAGGTATATCTAAAAATCCTAATACCTAACACATACCACATACATACTTTAGGGGCTGCTCATTTGTGATTTGTGTCGGTTCGACAATAATAATAATTAAAATGCTGGATAATTCACACAACGATGGTCAAATAGCTCTTGCTTAGCTCGTAAGTTGAAGGAAAACCCCGTAGTAGATTTCGGTTCATCTTAAATTGAGATCTAATAGCAGGCTGAATCGAAATTTTCATAAAAAACCTAGTGACGTGTTGACTTTTGCCTGGTTAGTTACATCTAGAAATCCATCTTATTCCCCGACGGAGAAGGCGATGTGGGTGACTTGGGCGCACCGAGTTTGGACAGCGTGGCGACTTTGGACGCGAATTTCACGAAACTCAGTCCGCCTGACACCTGGGGCTCTGGCTTTTGGCCGCTTTCCGGCTGGAAAGAGGCGTCTAGAGAACCTGAAATATTTATACCATTTATACAACCCCTATTATGAAGACCATCCACTCGATAGACCGACGACATTGGAGTGGTCGCAGGGAGTCGATGGATGGATGCGGCTCAGGACCGTTATTTGTGGCGTAGTGTGGGGGAGGACTTTGTCTAGCTTCAACGTGTGTGGGCTGGTTATGAAAATGAATTCGATTTTTGAAGATAGATGTATCGACCACATGCCCCGCTAATAACCCACTGACGGGTATTTATCGTGCTAGTTATATACACGGTGTAAACCTGCTGAAAATCATAGACAAATAGACACATAAACCTATGAATGTTTAATTATGGTGATCGTGGACGATGACAAATATTCTTCAACAACTACTTACTTTGTTGTGGAGACATCACGGAGCTAGGCTGCGATTCGGGCTGGTTATCCATTGGAGTCGACTTTTCGTGCAGTAGATCCAGTGCTGGTGAATTATAAACTGATTTATAGAAACCGAGTGATATAAAATATATTATCTAATCACAATCAGTTTTGTGCAAATAAGTGGTGTGAGGATGTGGTAGGTAGGTACGTACGTACATTGTTGATCTTAGATTTTATAGCAATGGAGTAATAAAATAAGCTATGTATGTGCTTTCTGTAGACATTCTAATACCCACTTCCGAGATAGGTATTGGAAATATAATTTCGCTAATTATACAAACAAAAGAAACAATTAGGTCTAGTGTCAAAAAAGAAACAAATGACAGGCGCTAAGCCACATGCCACCTACTTGTAGGTAGGTAGTACTTACCTCAGTGTCATAGTAAGTTTGAGTAAAAGGTAAAGTAAGAGGTAAAAAAAGTTTAACTTGTCACAATATCTGTAGGCATAGACCTCGCGTTATAATGTTTGGCGCGAGGTCCACTGGTGCCTACCCCCACCATTGTGACCGGGCTATAAGTAGGTAGGTATAGGAAAGGTACCATCTTTGAGCGACATATCGTCCATCTTCGCATCCTGTATCGTCTCGAGCTGCTGTCGGAACTTGCTGGTGATCTTCCGCCGCTGGTAATCAGCCTCTATCTGCTGCTTCGTGCGAGGGATGCGAAAACGGAAGCAGCAGCAGACCATAACAACTGGAAATGAGGTTATGGCTAACAAGAAGCAGCGGCAATGGCCTATGTGTGATAAGGAGGACCTCCTCAGCATGCATACCTTCAGTGTAGTACTGGTCCCTCCCCCCCAAACAAGAGGGGTTTTGCTTAAGTAACCACCACGCTTGGCAGGCGGATTGATGATCGCAGTTAAGGTGTTAGAGGTGAACCTAGCGTGTTTGCTTGTCAAACTAGGACCAGATCTCGAGTACTCACGGGATTCCCGTGCAAAAACTCGAACTAAAATTCTAAATTTTTTCTTTGGTTCCTTCAACGTGAAAACACGATTTAGAAAGAAAAAACGATGTAAAAATATCTTGAAATTGCACATTATTAAATCTGTGGCACTATTTTGCACATAATTCGGTTGAGATCTTAAGAACCCTGCGGTCTATTGAAATGTCTTAAGTTTTGATTCTTAGTTTATTATTATTAGGTACTAACTATTTGGTTCCTTCAGATAGGTATTTCATAAGTTGTGTAGGTAATTTTCTTGTAAATAAGCAATAACTTCATTCGCTCCTACAATGTATGCCATTTTCGTTCACACACCCGACTGTAGTCTGGATCCAGTAAAGTAAACGATGGTTTCCAGCAGCGAAGGAACCATAAAAAATGGTCCTGTAAAAACGGATCCGCTGTGTGAATGCGTCCTAACTAGTGCATCGATATTTTATACCCAGGAGTCAACAATTGGTAGGACTTACTCAAAGTGGTCATGCCAGCCATACAAATGAACATAATCTGCCACAGACGGATATCAGCCACAATCGGTTTTTCTAACCACTCCGGCTCTTCGTAGTTTTTTAACACATCCATAAGAGGATCCATGGTTTTAATCAATTAACGAGTAATTACACGCTAACTAGGACAAGCTAATACACGACCTGGCTGAATACAGGCAAAGTGAAAACTAATTTTCCTATTTCAAGGAGTGGTTTCGCCGCACCCAGTAAGTGCTACACCCCCTGGGTAGGAGGCACTCCTACGAAATAATTCTTGCAAGGTGATTGGTTGGTGGCTTGTTAGAATTTGCTGTTAATAAGGTAAATTGTCTTATTTGCTCTTATTACAGTTATAGTATTACTCTCAGGATTTTTTTTATAATGATTTGAAGGAGATACCACGATCCTACCCGTGTCATACACGGGTAGGATCGCGGTATCGTGATACGAGCAGAATTTTAATTTGCCGCTACAATACAAGTGGTGTTGCTATAAACAAAAAATAGTGAAGTGAAAATTAGCCATTCTTAAAAGGATTTCGATTAATATTCGACAACTTCTGTTTTAAGCAATCCATGACCTAATCCAATTTCAAGTTTCAAATCTATCAGATTTTAGCGTAATATATA
Source organism: Eupithecia exiguata (assembly GCA_947086465.1). Taxonomy (NCBI): domain Eukaryota; kingdom Metazoa; phylum Arthropoda; class Insecta; order Lepidoptera; family Geometridae; genus Eupithecia; species Eupithecia exiguata. The sequence continues at coordinate 8,918,390 of OX352245.1, forward strand.
AATTTTAGCGTAATATAGTAACATTTATCAAAGTTTTTCCGGCAAAAATTTGCAAAAAAAGTGACAGTAGGTGACAGAAGTGTTTCTTATTTTTTTTGCTCTGCCAACACTGGTTTCCTTCTTCTCTTTCTTTTCATTCATTTTCTGTTTCACTTTCCCGCAGAAAATAGGGTGTCGAATCCGTCGTCTAACCTCCGTATTTATTACTATTCAAAGATCGAAGATGAATCTTTTATGATAATTGTGGTATAATTCTCGTAAAGGCTGTTCTAAGTGATGTTGTGTAAGATTGTTTGTGTTCTTGCGGTCACTCTGTAGCCTTTTTAAAAATTAAACATGGCTTCGAATCGAGGAATTCAGATCGGATCCGCGTGGTTTCAACGGAAACTGAACTTGAGGCCGCAACACCGGGGCGTGCACCTCGTCACCGAGGAGATCCTCAAGCAGGTGCCGGAGCTCTCGCAGTTCGCGGTCGGTCTCTGCCACATCCAGAGTGAGTATTCCCTGGACTTGCCGCCGCCGATGTTGCACTTTCGTTTGTCATATTTGCCCTAGATAATCTGGCGCGGTTATCAGTTATCTAGGCCGTGCAATGATAAGAATGGATGTGTAGTGCTTGTGTCTTGAAGGTTACGCGATGCTAGCGGACCAGCTGATCAGTGAATGTTGTTTTCAGTTCTGCACACGTCTGCGAGCCTAGCACTCAATGAAAGTTGGGACCCTGATGTTAGAGATGATATGGAGATGATGCTCAATAAAATCGTACCTGAAGGCCTCCCTTACCGCCACTCGTGCGAAGGCCCAGATGACATGGTGAGTGCAGTGTGCAAACCATAAGGTTGTACATATGAAAATAGCTAACATTGACTTTGAGGAAACATTATTCCTAGAGCAGTCATTTGTTTTGTTTACTCTCCATATGGCCAGTACTTTTAATAAGCAGCAGCCAAAGAAAACCTAATGTGTAATGTTATGTTGGTGTTCTGTGCTATTATAACTGCAGTGTTATAAATTCTTGTAGGTTTTGTGCAAAAACAGAGTAGTAGTTATTATTAGCTACAACTCCACTTGGTGAATCAAATACGAGAATACTCATTTACATATACTGGTTACTTACGAATCCTATTAACATATGCATGACAATTACTTGAGGTTGGCATTTATTTACATACGGAAACAACACCTTGTCTTTAGCCAACACTATCATTGCAGCATACTGCAATTAATTGTGAATGTTGCATTCTGTGATGCCTATCTGTTGTGGAATTTGGCTTAGTGCTTTAATTTTATCAATGATCTTTTGAATCAGGTGATTATTAGGTTGTTTTGTGTAGATTTCTTGCTTTGAGATACCAATGCATGTATTCATTGTATGATCTTGATAAAGATGTCAAAAGGTTAAGAATTATATTAAGAAACTGATAAACCAGAAAGTGTATCATGATAAGTACATGTACGTCTCTAATGAATTTTGACATCTAAAATTGATATGGTGGATAAACTTATGCATCAGTATGCTTTATTAACAATTGATTAATAGTAAGTCACACAAATAGTACATTGGTGAAAGCACAGACTAGAAAAGGTCCAGGCCATCAAATTGCGGGCAGCATTGCAGCCCTCAATAGATGAGGAAGCTGAAGTAGGCCGATATAAGCTGAGACTGCAGGTAGAGGCCGACATAAAGGGCTACAATGATGATCAAACTTGAAGGCTGAGACCATAGCAAGCTTAACTTGATGCCATCATAGGGTGGCCAGCAGGACAGTCATTGCGGATCAAGGCTTGTATACTGCTTTACTCAAACAAAGCGAGTTATATAAAAAAATAAAAAAAAAGTAAAAACAGACAAAACTATAACCAGCTTAATTCATAAATTATGTTATTTCCATTGGCCGTAAAAAAAAAGGAGTGGAAGTTGCTGGCGCCTTTTCGGGTAAACCCGAGCTCAGAACACTGCCACAACCTTTCGGTTACTCCAATACACAGAAAGAAGCTGCTGCCCTTCCTCTGGTTGGTTCCCTTGGCCGCCTCTTACAACATCGACAATGCACAATACACTCCCATGCGTGATGTCAGTGCAAATCCCAGTTCCCCCAATTATAATTTAGGTTAATTATTTACAATAATGACTAAATGAAACTGGAAATAAATACCATGTGATGAATGCTCACTAATTCAGACACAACACAGTCATTGACAATAAATAATATTACAATTTGTTTTATCCCTACAGCCAGCACATGTGAAAGCCTGCTTTTTGGGCTCCTCACTGACAATACCAATCACAGATGGCAAACTCAACCTAGGAACATGGCAAGGTGTCTGGCTATGTGAACATCGAAACCATGCAGGCAGCCGAAAGGTAAATCAATTCTGTAACTTTATAAACATTCATACCTCTGTGGTGCGGCGAGAAATGGTCCGCCTACGACGCAGGAGGAGGTTGCGGGTTCGATTCCCGCCTTGAGACAAATGTTTGTTTGATCTGCAAAAATTTGTTTCAGGTGATCTGGGTATTTTCTATGTATGATAAAAATATCTATTTATAGTAAAGTATTGTTTAGTATATCAGTCATCTAGTACCCATAACACAAGCTCTGCTTAGCTTGGGGCTGGATGATGCTGTGTGGATTTAACAGCACTATTTATTTAAAGAAACTTGAAGGAGACATGGTCTTTGGCCAGTGGAACAGTAGTGACGGAAAATAAAACATTAAGATAATTGAAAATAGCTAAAGTATTTGATTTAAAAAACGAAAGAATGCTAGTAGATGACTATTCAGTTATGCCAATAATGTTTGAATGCTCTGTACTTCTGCCTATCATCAGCTTGACACGCAAACTTGCATGCTGCAAAAAAAATATTAAGAATTTAGAAATGTGGTCAACTGATCTCTCATGTTATTCTCCTTGAAAAGAAGCAAAGCCTACACCAATGCATGGTCTTATCAACCTTTCTTGAGACATACCTGTACGAGAACTCACTGACCATTGCACTCAGCAATGAACGAGTGCATCCCATTCATTGTTCAAATATGAGTGCTTCATTTTTGTATCCTTTATATTAAAATTACCGTGCATTGGAACAATAGATCGATAGATAATGCTTCAAACATTAGGTACTTAATTAAACTTATTCTTTAGTAGGCAATGGGGAATGGGCGGCCTTATGGCTTAAAGCAAATTAAGTTAAATTTCTTCCGAGGACTGAAAAAACTGACAATCAGCGAGCTAAACTAAATGTTTTATGTTTGTTTCAGATCGTAGTAACACTTTCAGGCTGCCCCCGCGACTCTCCCCTGTCGCCCGTCTCAGCGGCGTCGTGCTCCAGTTAGGACAGGGGGGGGGGCGCGACCCCCCACACGCACTCTCATTCGCGCCCCTCCTCTAAGAGTACGCGGAGGTAAACCCCCGCCTTTTGTATCCACGAAGGCGTATTACATTGTCCTAGAAAGTATGCATGTAGTGCGGATCAAGGTTTTCACCGGTCAACAATATTGAGGACTTTGTCTGTACCAACATTGACCAACCAAAATAACATAGTGAAACCCTGAAGCCAGTTTAGTTAGGCAGTCTATAATCATTTAATTGTGCTTACAAAGTAACCAATAACTAGAATTCCGCAGGTCTCAGTATTGTTGATTGTAGAAAGCAAACCCAATTTTATACAACACCAATTAAATTTAGAATAGCTCCGTAAGTTTATTTTTGGGCGGGTTATATTCTTCGCCCGCTGCCTTACTCTGAATCCGTGCCTGGATGCTTAGGTAGTGTTTGTGTGAATTATGAATAAAGGCTTTCACACACCGACTGTGAATATGGGACCAAATGCAAAACTGTGAAGACACTAACTTATCTCTGAAAGTAGTCCTAGAATGATTCTAAAGAGTGATTCATTTTGAACATTATTCGCGAATCTTCTAGTAATGGCAGCTAAAACTACTTCAACAGAACCGAATTTGAACGCAACCGTCCCGCTTTAGCGCGTTCGATGTGTGAGAGCCCTTACCTCCGTGGAGATCTATTTAGAAAGGTACCTGAGTCCTGAAGTTATTCAGTATGTTTAACGTATGCATGGAGACCTCTACGACAATGTGGTGCCAGCCTGACATAGATGTTAGTTCTACTCTTACCTTCGAGCGACAATATGTACATAAGATTAATATTTTGTAACGCGTCGCGCGGCACTTCCTAATTTATACGTTAAGCGAGGATCCGGCTCAAGGCCAACTGAAATTGCACATGAAACGGCCGGTCGTTATAGGTAGGTAATCGCCGCTAATGGCGCATCAACAAACAATCCCATTCTGTTTCGAGTACTCAATTCGACGTCGAGTGATGTCACCCTACTACCGATTGCCTCGTTTTCTACAAGATTCAAAATAACTGCCGTTCGTTTACGCATATAAGACTTGATCCTTCTGTAATATAGCTTTATAGGAATTGAAATATATTTGTCGAGGTCGCCTCGAGCGGGTGGTGCCGCGCGATTCAGCCCTATTGATACGTTCGGTAATAACCGAGCCCGTTTAATGTACATACGTATATATACGACGGTTTTAAAGTATACTTAAAATATACCTAATGTTGTTTTTGTTATCGCGACTCGATTGTACATAGATCACGCACGCGTGAGGATATTCCGCTTTGGTCGACTTACGGGCCCAGTTTAAAATTATATTCCTAAGATGGGGCGGCTATGGGTTAATGTAACAGATGGAATGGAGCAACTATTTGCACTACTGCACTTGTTCGATATTTTCAAACTTCACCGGGATTCACGTATATTTTTGACATGAACGGCACATTAGATGTTTTTATGATTCGGACACTCATTTACTACACAAATTTTTTATGTAATCGCACCGGTTATCGGACTGTTGTTGGTGTAAGTTTTAAGAGCTGAAAGTAGGTTTATATAGTTAAGAACTTTGTACATCTACCCATCAATCTCCGTGTTTAGAGTTAGAGGGCGGCGGCGGTTAGGAAGAGAAATATGTCCATAGCTTTAAATGTGTCGCGCCCGTTGTATCAACGGGTCCTTCGGGATACAAGGAGCTAAAATGTACCACTAGTTTGTAATTGTATATCATTACTCTAAGATCATGTAAGTGCCTCGGATTTATGGGGTGGTCACGAGTTACTTTGCGGAACCTTCAGGCAAGATCGATTCATTAAGTGCTTCTTTACGTAGCGACGGCTAACTATTTTCTATTTAAATATTACCGAGAGATAAACGGAATGCAATATTGAATAACGTAATAGGTAAATTTGAGGCAATAATGTAACTGCGTACGTTTAGATTATGTCTTCCCGTGTCAGCTCCATCAAATAAGAACGATTAGCTTAGAGTTTGGGAATTTCTGGCGAGCGGTGTTAGATAGGGTACAGACATCACCTTATCTGCCCACGATGACTTAAACTTAGGTATTGTATCGAGATAGGGGCTCGCTCACTAATAAACAATTATATTCGATTAAGTATATTCAATAATAGTAGTTATATCGAACGGTATAATCATTAACAAGTGTTTCATATGAGTCATCTAAATTAAACAGGGTTAAAAACCTTGTATTCTACAGGAATTTACTATATTTAACCCATAATAGCGTTCCATTCCACTAGTGGTATGCAGCGGCCGCGCGCCTTCCACGGTCTTTCGTTGCGTTCGGCTTTCTGTCCCGTCGAGATCGCTTGTGACACAATTTTACACTCGAGACTTACCTAGTTAGGAGTTTATAAATATTTAAATAGTAGGGTACCGTTGGCGTTAGGGTAAATAGTGTTGTAGACAGGAGCCGCCGAGGGGCAGGCGTCACGCACAAACGCGCTCGCGTCAGCGCCTCCTTTTTACTGACATTTCAGCCGACTCAACTTGCCCACCCTCGAGATAGCCTTTCGCTGCTCTACACTTTAACGTCCATCTACACATTTTCAAGTACCAACTGCAGGTGTAGACTCGCTTCGGATCGTCAAGTTGCGTCAGTTAAAATGTACCGCATTGTACAAAGTGTAGTTGTCATACTTTACGGTTTGGCTCATTATCTAGCGTTACTTCACATAGAGCTTGTTGTTCGTTCATATTACAACGTTTTAAACTTTGTTTTTCGCGGCTGAATCATAAAGCATACGACATAACTTACATTCGCCCTACAAATTCCCTCAATAAAAATTCTCAGGCGTTTTTTGCCCCCGTTGTAAACATAATTAAGTATGGCAGTAGGGTATTTACATTCCAGACGTTTTATGTCGACATTCGTGTATGTTTTATAATTCAGCGGCTATCATTATAGTGTAAGTCCACTTTTGATTAGTTTTTGCTTCTTGCTTTACATTTTACGATAAACTTTTACTTGATTTCTTAAGTCATTATGTCGCATTAGTTTTGTTAGTTTTTTTATCAGTTTTTTAATCGAACCATGCGGGTTGTGGGATGGCTAAGTGCTTTTTAACAAGTAAACTAAGAATTTGTAAATATTTTTTGCATAAATGATATTGTGCATGTACAAATTTAATCATGTACATACAATTTGTAATGTAAAAACGTTCAAGTGCTATTTGTGTGAGTGTTAGGTGTGCCACTGCCAAGGCGGGTCGTTGAATGATCGCTCATGTACCACCTGTGTTATACACAAATACAATCTTAATGTTATATAACAAACTATCCTACTAAGTAGATAAGTACCCAAGAAATAGCGACTGGTTCGCATAGACGTTACATTCTTGTTTGGTTATTTGTTTTCGGTTTTTGTTCTGCGTTGTTATATTAGTACTTGTAAAGCGAATGTCCCATTTAGGCTGTTCAATTACAACGAATGCGTCTAAGGTTTACCTTTAAGTGGAATCTGGTTTAATGTTAGAGCGCAACCTCAAAATTATGGTATTCATTGTATCTTTGCGAGACTTATTATATTACGAATACTAAATTATCTTATTACATTTTGGTAATGTATCACGTACTTAATACTCCTCTGATTAATTTGGTCTGTGAAAGACATGTTGAATGGTTTTAAAAATTACACTGTATTTAATGAAATTATTATAAAACGTAACAAGTTTAAATAGTAAAAGCACAGGTTTTTATAAAGTTATTATTGATTATAAATTAGCTGAGATGTATCGTTCGTTTGTTATATTTAATCTTAATTGCACATAGAAAACGAGGTTGTATTTTGAATTATAAATAAAAATAACCAAAAAGGGAGACAAATAATTGTGTGTGTTATTTAAGAAAATTAATACCAATGTATGTTTGTAAAGTTGAACTATTCACTTTTTCCTAGAAAATCCTCATCAGTTGTATAATTGTTGTTTTTGATGTCACTAATGAATGTGGCAGAAACATTTGACACAATGAATAATGTATCATAATAACTTGTACAATATAAATATATAGATCCACAATTATGAAAGAGATTAAATATTTGCAAAAGTTAATATTAAACGAGTTTTATTCACTTAAAAAACCTAATTTTCAGTCATCATAGTTAATTTTTACATGGAAATAATATATAATTATTGTTAATTGGCTAATTCTACATATTTGGCTTAAGAGTTACATTCCATTTTTTTTTTCTTCACTGGTTATCAGGTGAGGTCCTGGGCCGTCGTCTGGAAACGAAGTTATTTCATAGTTAGAGACAGATTTCTTATATCTAGAGTACCTATTGGTTTGGAAAATATGAACGTGATGCCGGACAAATTGCCTATAGTGTTCCTAGCCTGTAGCTACATAATTATTGAAAGAATTTTTAAAACCGGTCTTATCACAAACGTACTTTTCAAACAACAGCGTAGTCCACAGCTGGACATAGGCCTCCTTTATGAGCGCCATAGCGCCCTGTCTTCAGCTAGCCGCATCCAGCATATGCCTTCGGTCTTTCGCAGACCTTCATCCCACCTGGTCGGAGGGCGTCCTACACTACGTTTGCCTAACCGCAGTCTCCACTCAAGAACATGTTTACCCCAAGCTGTTGTCGGTTCTTCTCGAGATATGACCGGCCCACTGCAACTTCACCTTGCTAATTCTTTGAGCTATGTCGATAACCTGGGTTCTCTTGTCGGATGTTTTCGTTACGAATCCTATCCTTCAGAGAAACTCCGAGCATAGCTCGCTGGGCGAGTTTAAACTGGTTGACCAGCCCTACTGTAAGTGTGTGTGTCCACGTCTCTGTTCCGTAGGTCATATAGTATATACCTAGGAGCTGAGTATGATTGCGTTAGTGAAATGCAGTTTAAGCAGTGACATACCATACCACACGCTCTCCTTAGCTTACGGCAAGATAATGGTATGTGAATGTCCAGCATAATTTATTAATACCTGTGGCCTTAGGCGCGGCTCCTCCGTTCTTCAAGGCTAGGAGTGACTCCGAGATGCTAGAGGAGATCTGTTTGAACTCCTGCGTTACAACTGCCAGCTTTCCCAAAGCGTAGTTGAAGTCATCCCCGAGGTTCACCATTTTGGTAGAGATACCCGCAACCTGGGAAAAGTTGATGGAGGAAATTTGTGAGGGAACTAACACAGCGCAGTACCTACTGTAGTAGTGCCTTCTCTGATCTATTTGCCAGCCAAATTCATTATTTTGTAGCGCCCCAACGGGGTACATGTTTGATACTAGAAATTGTCATAAGATCCTTGCACACAACATGTAACAAATGAATAAATGATTCTAAATTCAATACATAAAGTGAAAAGATTGTAAATAATCCACAACAAAAGAACCTAAAATTACAATGAAATAGTGGAACTAAATTAAAACTAGTATTTACAATTGAGCTAACTGCAGACTGTTGCAAACAATCTACAGGTAGCTCAACTAGAATTCACATGCTTGGCGTCGAGATTCAAATATAGATATTAAAATGTTTTAAGGCTTAGGGGTTGTCCACGACCCAAACTAGCGTCGCCACCTATTTTATTTTATTATTTTGTTGAATAAAGAATTTTAAAAAATTTGGAAGTTTTTTTCAGTGCTTTTGTAATATTTTTATAGTTTAGTCAGAGATGAAGTTGCACTTTGTGGCCACAAAACTCTATTTTCGCATCTCTGCCCAAACTATACAAAATAATATTACAGAGGCATTAAAATAAGCTTATAATAAGGTGAGGCGCGGTTCGAATCCTGCCGAAATCGAAATTTTTTGGGATATTATTAAAAAGTTTTCGTAGAAAATTTACCCTGTGCGAGTAACGCACTTTAAAGCAAAAAGCTAAGCTTATAATAGGTATCCTTTTTTTAGTTTATTTTTTGTAGTCAAGGGTATCGCAAATTGCTCAATGAAATTTTTTAAATTTCCTTGTATGTGCCGTTACCCTGATTAGCAGTTGACTTGGCCTACCTATCTATATGAGCTGTTTTAATGATGATACACTTTCAACCTTTAGTTTTTAGGCTTTAGCGCAAACCGTCTGCGCAGAATTTTGCAATGGTGATTCTCATCCAATTGGCCGACTTTGTTAGCGGGTAGGTAGGTAATGGTACTTACATCTTGCTGTACTTTTCCGATGTTAGTGGAGCTGCTGTTAACGTACTCTTGGGATATATTCTGAGGAAACAAAAAATCTTCTGATAAATTTTTAGTAAAATATTTAAGTATTTGTCAACAAATCGTTTTGTTTGGTCGCTCTCTGGATTTAATTTTCGAGTCAATGTAGCCCAGTACAAATAAGTGTATGGATGACCGACAAAAATTTGTGGCGAGCCCGCTCGCAACTTTTTTGTCGCTGGAAAATCTTTGCCCCTCTGCACGACAGAGGTCATAAAATAGAATAGAATAGAAATACATTTATTTGTAGTCAAAGGTGAAATGGTATGACTGAAGAGCTAATAGTAAAATAATTTACACAGCATCATGTCCCATACCACAGATTACCCCATCTGCAGATCGTACAAAGTTTTGTCACGCGGTGGGAATCGAACCCGCGACCTTCCGCGTCGCAGGCGGACCTTTGCTCCCTGCGCCACAGAGGTCATCAAGTGATGAAACTCACCCACGAGCGTGATGGGTTGTCCATCACATTATGACATACCTACATAAGCAATAAATTACTAACATTGAGTTTATCCAGAGCTCCCTTATTGGCGCTGAGCTGCACGTGCATGATGCCTATCTGCCTCCACACCTGAGACATCTCCGTCTCGATCTTAACGCTTAGGTTGACCAGCGTGATGGCTTGGTTGTCCATCACGGTTGACTCGATCTTGTCTAATCTGAAATGTTATTATGAAGCAATAATTAAGCGCCAATGGATGGGAGCCGTGTGGGTTTAGAATTTGCACCACCCCAACACTTCCCGTGGGTGTCATACCTCGACACCCGACTAAGGGGTATACACCGGGGGGCGGGCAGTAGTGCCTCTTGCAGAATAGATCTACCACCGAACTGCGATCCCCAACCCGCATGCCCAGCGTCGGGATTATGAGATAAAAGGCAATAAGTCGATTATCAGGGGGAAATAAATATATTAAAGAAATATTTAATTGAAAACTGTTTTTTAGTTTACAAGAATTCTTGGAGCTGTAGGAATAGGTAGGTACTCAATGTGTAGAAGTATAGATTTGTTTGAAGTTAAATTTTGTTTTGTTTTAAGTTTTATATAAGTACTTTTGTTGTTTAAGTACCTACTTACCTCTACTTTTGTAAGTACCGTTATTGTAGTGCCCTAGCCGGGTCCATGTTTGGAACTGTTTTTTATTATAAGACCTACATGCAACATGGTATCAATTAAAAAAATTGAATTTGAATTTGGAGACCTGCGTCCAGCAGTTACCAGGTACCATTATAGGATGTGATGTTGAGGTGAGGAGCACGGGACTCGCGTAGGACGGTGGTGGGTAGCACATATAACTGAAAGTCGAAATCCTACATCATAATCAGCCGAATGCTAGTGTAGTGCTTGACATAGTGGACATATGCCTCCACACTGTCTTTAAACGTGTCCGGAATGCGTCAGCAGTCTATCGCAGACCGTCATCCCACCTGGCCACAGGGCGCCTTACACTACGCTTACTGAGTCGCGGTCTCCACTCAAAGAACACTTTAACCCGTCAACGGTCATCAGTTCTTCGGTGGATATGGCCGCATATTGTTGTACGTTGATTGTTAACCAATCGGCATAGGCAATTGAATTGCGCTGTTTTGCGATAGGCTTAGATTCTACACACGGGCTGATTTTACGAATCCGCGGCGTGGGCGGGCGGGGTGGCCACACATGTATATATAGCATCCAAAGGTTGCCTGGAAGAGATCGCTTCTTAGCGATAAGGCCGCCCATTGTACTTATTTTATGTGATGTCTCTTTGTAATGTTATTTTATGGTGTACAATAAAGCATTTTTGTATTGTATTGTATTACTTCCTCAAAGAATCGTTTAAAATGTTAATCTGGTTTAAAAAAGAAACCACTAACCTGTCATTGAACGTCCCATTGAGCACCTTTCCCTGCCTCAGCACAAGGTCAGTGATCTGCATCAGGATCTGCTGAACGCCGTAGTCGATGCGCTTCTTGGTCGCCATCACGTTATCTGCTGTTTGCAGCATCACTTGCTCGCTCCTTGATAGCGATTGGAGCTGGGGAGAAGAATGTCATTAACCGTCTACAAAAACGAGGGGGTCTATGTTCGACTGGATGTATTTTTTTGTACATTCATCGATTTCTCTGTCACATACACACCGCTTTTGTTGTTGTAGCTTTATTTCCGGAGGATTTCTATTTATCCAGTAAAACTTAAGTAAAGGTAAATACAGAGACACTACCCTCAATCCAGGGTGTTCGTCTGAGTAAGGCTCGCTTGTATGTCGTTGTATAACATCTTATCTCAGTCCTCATAGACTCGTAGCTCCGCAAGATGTCGCTGTAAGCTCACTCCGTGAGGGTATTCCCCTGAGTAAGTCTCGGTTATATGTCGTTGTATAACATCTTACCTCAGTCTTCATATACTCGTAGCTTCGTGAGATGTCACTGTGACATCTCTGGAATACCGGAGCAAGATCACATGTGATCTCGCTCCGTAACGGTATTCCCCTGAGTAATGCTCGCTTGCATGTCGTTGTATAAGATCTTACCTCAGTCCTCATAGACTCGTAGCTCCGCGAGATGTCACTGTAAGCTCGCTCCGTGAGGGTATTCCCCTGAGTAAGGCTCGCTTGGATGTCTATGTATAAGATCTTACCTCAGTCCTCATAGACTCGTAGCTCCGTGAGATGTCACTGTAAGCTCGCTCCGTGAGGATATTCCCCTGAGTAAGGCTCGCTTGGATGTCTATGTATAAGATCTTACCTCAGTCCTCATAGACTCGTAGCTCCGTGAGATGTCACTGTAAGCTCGCTCCGTGAGGATATTCCCCTGAGTAAGGCTCGCTTGGATGTCTATGTATAAGATCTTACCTCAGTCCTCATAGACTCGTAGCTCCGTGAGATGTCACTGTAAGCTCGCTCCGTGAGGGTATTCCCCTGAGTAAGGCTCGCTTGGATGTCTATGTATAAGATCTTACCTCAGTCCTCATAGACTCGTAGCTCCGTGAGATGTCACTGTAAGCTCGCTCCGTGAGGGTATTCCCCTGAGTAAGGCTCGCTTGGATGTCTATGTATAAGATCTTACCTCAGTCCTCATAGACTCGTAGCTCCGCGAGATGTCACTGTAAGCTCGCTCCGTGAGGGTATTCCCCTGAGTAAGGCTCGCTTGGATGTCGTTGTTGGTCGTCTCGAGACGGGCGCCCATCTCTCGCAGTTTCAGAGATATTTTCTGTACCGCTGGAAGGGAAATTATGCTTCATTGAGCTAATATAAGAAGTTTTTTTAGTAAGCTTATTATCCCTGCAATTGCTTGAAAAGCCAAATATAACTAGGTAACTACAAGACGTTTTGTTAGGACCCAAAGACCTTTATTGACTTTCTTTTGCATAAACGATCATTGTTTTGAGTGCCGCTTAAATACGGTAGAGGCGCTGTATGCTCATGTGACTTTAGGCAAAGCAACGCACGGAACGTTGGAAAATCTTTACTCATCAATCGCGATATTTTCAAAACTGATTTTGTAAGAATGTCCAATTGTCCATATTCTGCTTCAATCTAGTTATTTGCATTTGATTTCTTAGGGGAGTGCATCAGAGGATTTCTGGAACTCTTGTCCACAAATCCCCTAAGCTGTACGTCTGCTCTCTGAGTCGTTAGGGAATTTCTGGACAAAAAAGCAAGAAATCGCTTTCGCAGGGGATTATGTCACGTCACGGGATAATCATTGGAATAAACCTGCTCATTCGAGTTCTACAGTTGCAAAGTGTGAACTTACACGTTCACTCTGTGCACCATATGCGTCATTGGCACTCAGTGTTAGGTTTTATCCAACGCTTAACACTTTCATTCCTCTGCAGAACCGCACTACCCGCAGGGACACTATACCTAGACGTGTGCATCGTGGGAAATGCAAGTGTTGATAACGAATTTCGTGTTGTTCTGTAAAATATCAAGAAGTTCAAGTTCTTACATCCTTCCTCAATATCCTTGACATGCTCAGTAGCATTGACGATAGCGTCCAGAGTCCTGTTGGTGGCCAGTTCGAGGTCACTGACCCTCGGCAGATCCTTCCACAGGCCTTCTGCGTCCGATAGCAGGCGCTGGACTTTCGTGATCTCCTTGCCTTGGCGCTCCATTTCTGGAAAGAAAAGAAATAACTTATGTGGGAACATAATTTGAATAAGAGGCTCAAAAAGCAATGAGAATGAGTGAAAGAATGAAATGGGCAAGGGTGCCATCCAGTGGCGGCGTAGCGTGGGCTGGCACCCGGGGCGTTTTTCTACCAAGCACCCCTCCCCCCCTTAGGGGGGTCGTTTGACTATCCGCACCCTCAATTTCTAACAACAGGAATTCTAAGTAACGGCGAGCGAAGCGAGCCGCGATATTTTTTTGGATTTTCGGATGTTAGATGAAAAGTAACTAAGTTTGTCATAGGTGACCTTAATAATTGACTTAATTGTGACCTTATTAATATTAAATATGTGAATTTAAAGGTGACCTATAATTTAAAAAATAAATTTATCAATAACTACGGCTAGCGGAGCGAACCACAATAGGTAATTTCGGAGTTCGGTAAGGTTAGCAAAAATACAAGTATTCTAAAACCACGACGAAATTTTTTTTTGGCGATCTATAACAAAGTTAAAAACGAACCGGCGAGCGTAGCGAGCCCCCGAAATTTTTGTTACTTTTTCGGGTGATCACAAACAAGTTAAGGAAAGTATGAAAAAATTTATAACAGCGAGTCCTGAAACGTTTGGAGAAATTGCGGTGGCTGCGAAGATTGTTATGAAACAAATACAAAATAAAAATCACCGAGTGGAGTGAACCACAACCTGGTTTGAAATTGGTGAGGCATACTTAGCAAAAAAAGTAAGCTGTGACAATGAATGAAAAATAGGTATTTTTTTACGATTTACAAGAAAATAAAGCTCATTACAAAGCAATTACTCATTATTGCACATCAAATAAAATAGTTACACAGGGCAGGGAAAGACTAATACAGATAAAGTTGTATGTACAATGCCTTATCGGTTTGAGCGATCTCTGCTAGGCAACCTTTCTACACCCGATTTTAAAGTATTCAAGTATTTATTTTGCAATCATAATAAAAACAACGGCGAGCGAAGCGAGCCGCAATTTTTTTATTTGTCTGCGTGTGAGTTTTCGGTATCACCCCTTCGGATTTGAAGTGCCATCTGCGCGCCCCGAGGGGTGCCGAGATGGCACCCCTTGGAGCTCGGTACCCGGGGCGGACCGCCCCTCCGCCCCCCCCCTTACGCCGCTAGTGGTGCCATCACGCCCAGTGTAACGGAATAAAACTGTATTTGTAAACATTAGATCTTAGCCATGTGGCAACACTGGCAACACGAGTTGTCTACAAAAAGAAGATGGTGGAACTTTAGATTTCGAACGTCCTCATCATAGACGAATAGTAGGTATACTACGTAGTCCTCATTGAAATGAAAAGTTATTAGAATATTAAGAAGATGTACCTTGTTTGAACTTGGCTCCAATAAACTGATAAAAGTGCGCGCTGTATTATTAAGAACCTGGCATTAAGAATTACCCACACCCAGGATTCAGTGCAATTTGATTTCATTTTGGTTCTTCAATGAAGTATTTTTACACGAGACGAAATTTTCCTTCATGTTTAATTTGTTTTCGATCTAAGTATAAGTCAAACCACTTTAAATTGAGTTTACTCCTTCGATATAAGTAAAAAAAAGGCCTTTTAAACATTTTAAACCTTTTTTACTTTTATCCTAGTTTAAGAACAATAAATCTTACCCTCAGTCATTTTGCTATGCCAGGCCTCGTCAGCCAAAGCCACTTCGCTAAGCTGAACTATATCAGTCGGCGTGCCTCGAGTTCCATTGTACTCATTTAGCTTCAACTCGTACTTGGTGAGAAGTTTCTCTGCATCGGTGAGGTGCTTTACGAAGGGGGCGTCGGGTGTGCCTTCTTCTACAGAGAGAATGGCTTGGCACATGGTCTTTAGGCCGTCCTAGAAATAAAAGATAACAATAAATAATGATATTTACACAGAATAATCTAGTAAAAAGGAAGAAGAGTTAATTTTAAGGGAACAGCGATTAGCACTGAACTCACGCATGTAGGACTGTATTGTGAATTTCGAAGATAATCCTTAAAGTTTACGAGCTTTTGTTATGAGAACTACCAGATGAATGATGAACACAAAAATGGAGAATTTACGGACATTCTGTGGAATATTTTTTCAAGAACTTGCCACTGCAAGTCCCATTTTCTTTTGAAAAATCTACTGCGACTTTTCCATTCCATTTTTTGGGTCCTGCAGATAACAAACCTGAAATTTGAGGCCTGATCCCCGCTTCGTTGGATCATTTGAATAACAAAGTTGAACTTCATCATCATCATCATCATCCGTAACTCGACTTCATCCACTGCTGAGTATAGGCCTCCAAACTCTTGTGCCACTCACTCCACACGGTCCTGCGCCAATCTCATCCAGGTTCGCCCCGCGACGATAGTAATAGTAATATCGTCCGCCCATCTCAACGCTGGACGTCCGACGCTTCTGTACCCTGTTCTTGGATGCCATTCAGTAAGCGGCTTATTCCACCTGTAGTGTCTCCGTGAAAGCTTACCTTATTCAAATTATCCTTCAGTTTCTCTATCTCTTTCATCACGCCGTCAATCTTCGAATCCGTAGAGTCTAATCTCCTCTGAATAGAGTCCTCATTCGTAGTCAGGTTGTTGTCTATCTCAGTCGGTTTAGGCTTCAGGTGTTGAACAGTAGTTGTTAAAGATTGTAGGGACTTCTGTATGTTGTCCAATGCTTCGTTTGTTTTCTTCTGAGTGCTCTTTTCCTCGGCAGATTTCTGGTTGAAATAAAATTGCTGATGTGGTTATTATTCAGTAAAACTCTATGTTTGCTGTGAATGATAGATGGAGATTTAATTTTGCTTTAGTTAAGAGTTGTTGTGTTATATTTATATAGAACTAGCAGCGCCTCGCGGTTTCACCCGCGTAGTTCCCGTTCCCGTGGTAATTCCGAGATAAAAAGTAGCCTATGTTCTATTCCAAATTATAATCTATCTCTGTGCCAAATTTCATCCAGATCCGTTCAGCCGTTCTTACGTGATTGAGTAACAAACATCCACCCATCTATCTATCCATCCATCCAAACTTTGACATTTATAATATTTCTATCCATCCATCCAAACTTTGACATTTATAATATTAGTGAGAAGAACGGGAAGGTGAGAAATTTGGTGAAGGTTTTTGATTAGCTGATTCTGGAATGGCAGACATTTCTGCGCGTGGCACAAAAAATTCTTCAGGAACCAGCGTTATGTTTAGGCAAGAAAAGTAAAAAAAATATTACATTGCGTAAATTATTGAAGTTGTTTTATTTAGGCATTCAATTTCAATTTCTGGTGACGGCTTAGATCTTTAGAAAATAGATTTAAGTGTAAATATTAGTTGTAATTATTATTGTATTGTATATTATAGTTATTATGGAAATAAAACAAACTGATGACTAATGGCATTCAATGACATTTTCAGCCCCATTGTCTTTCATCCGTTGGCTTAGCTTTCAGTGCCCAGGCCGCAAATCTCGATATTCGACCAGGTAGACCATCAGCGCGCCATGCTTCCCGATCAGGGGCAGGGGTTAAGCCATGAATTGGTTAGGTACATAATCAAATTCGCTATGAAAATTCTCTAAAATAACTACCTGCATAAGCACAGTCTCCACATTAGACAGCCGGTCGTCCATTCTCGAGATCATCCCTTTCATCGGCTCCAGCGCCCTGTGCTTCTTATCCAGCGTGTTGAGCATCTTTTTGACGTGTTCCCCTAGGGCTTTCTCTCTGAACTCGTGACGTTCTAGCTTGTCTTCGGAGAGGCGGAGAAGGTGGACCACGGAGATTAAAGCGTCGCGGATGTCTTCGTTCCTGGTGAAAGATGAAGGCTATAGACTCGTAGGAGGGAAGAAGACTCAAGTAGGAGGGAAGGATAAAATTGTCAGCCAGTTGGATCCAGTGCCCTGCTTGAATGGTTTTTAGGAATCCGTACCCAAAGGGTAAAAACGGGACCCTATTACTAAGACTTCGCTGTCCGTCTGTCACCAGACTGGATCTGATGAACCGTGACAGTTAGACAGTTGAAATTTTCACAGATGATTTATTTCTGTTGCCGCTATAACAACAAATACTAAAAAACAGAATAAAATAAATATTTAAGGGGGCTCCCATACAACAAACGTGTTTTTTTTGCCGTTTTTATAGATAATGGTACGTAACCCTTCGTGCGCGAGTCCGACTCGCACTTGGTTTTATTTTTTATACTTCTGTAATATTATTTTGTATAGCCGAAGCAGAGATGCGAAAACAGAAATCGGTGGCCATCAAGAGTAACTTCGTATCTCTGCCTAAACTAGAAAAAGAAGGTTACAGTTAGCATGACTTCATAATTTGTAATAAATTAAAAAAATACAGTGGGCGACGAAGCTTTCTAACAATGTCAATATGTAACAAAATAAATAAAAAAAATTATCCTACTATCCTATCAATTTTGGGACGGATACCGTTATGTGATGCTGTTTTTTCATTCTAGGTTCAAAATTTATGGTAGGTATAATCTCGACACTATGTTTCCATAACCATAAGTATGTTTTTATTGGGATTGTCTTAAATAAATATGCCTTCATGAAATCCCGAAAGGATCTAGCTATAGACTAGAATAGGTATTCTCCTCGTCTTCGTTTTGATTCGACTGCTTTATCTTTCTGAAGCTCGTTTTCTTTGTTTGTATTTATAGATATGGTATAGGTATCCAGGAAATACTATAGGCACCTAGTGTTTCCTTGAAAATTTGTGCAGTGCTGTAGTTTATACATCCAGTACTTGGTTTACTAATTACATCCGCTCTCATAATCAACTAACCTAGGTACCTAATGTGTAGGGTTGCCATCCGTCCGGGTTTCTCCGGATTTGTCCTAGTTTAGAGGGCGCCCGGGGAGCGTCCGGGCGGGGTTTCAATTGTAGTGCGGGCTAAAAAAAACTAATCTAGGGCCGCCGCCGCGGCATGCAGCGCGACAAACGTGACAAATTCTATTTTGTTACATTTCAAATGATGTTATAAGATGCCTAAATGAAATTTTAAAGTGGGAAAATAAACAAAAGTTGATTTATGACATTTTCAACTATAATAAAACAGCGTTTTATTATGAATTTTCAACTATTTTTTGTTATACTGGTTACGTTAAAAAAAACCTGTTGATATGTCCGGGCCCTGAGCTCCAAAATCCGGGGTTTTCACGCGTCTTGTCCTGGTTGCCAAATTTTAAAGATGGCAACCCTACTAATGTATGTGCCTATAGGTACAGTATCGGCTGAAATAGCTAGAAACGAGAAGTGGCACGCATTTATTATTAGGTGCAACTTCTGGTGCTAGACTGGACTGGACTGATCTTAGAATAATTCAAAAGGGTTACGCTTTGCTCATCTATTTATACAGGGTGGTCCCGAAACTTAACGTCAAGCCGAAAGCGGACGACAGATGGGTTCTTGACGACCGAGAAAAAACCTTTTTTACTCTTACTTTTGGCCTTGTACATGCTTCAGAGGAATCCGAGGGAAAAGGTATGACGCGGCTGATCATTGGGTCATCTCATCATGAAACCATCTGTCTTCCGCTTTCGGCTTGACGTTGAAGTTTCGAGACACCCTGTATAAATACTATAGCAGAATATAAATAATTTATTTTCCGGAATAGTGAGAGGCCTCAAAAAATCGCGATAATTAAAGACCTAAAGGCCACAGAACTACTTACTTATTCATTTATTGTCATTTTATGCATACATATTTTTCTTAGTGTTAGTAGATACACAATGCATAAAAACCCTGTCAGGGAGCAACAATTACAAAGATTGAGTTCGCTTTTGTTAGCAACATTCAAAGGTCCATCCAAAGGTTGCCTGGAAGAAATCGCTGCTAAGCGATAAGGCCGCCCATTGTACGTTACGTATGTTTAATGTTTATATCTGTTTCTTTTAGTTTTATTTTGTGGTGTACAATAAAGAATTTTGTATTGTATTGTATTGTTAGCTTAATAATTAATTTTACTTGGACTACTATATCAAGATATCGTTTTGTGGGGGATTTGGCCAGCATTGGGATGAGATACAAAATAAATCTAGGAAAGAAGAAAAAAAAACAAGGAAACTACTTAAATAACGATGTTAAAATGAAAAGAAAGCTCGCGCGGGTTAATGCCATAGAGCCTGGCAGAGGCAAGGCTTTATAGCTAAATCTACTTAGTTGATAACCTTTCTGCTATAGCGTTAGTAGGTACTATATAGTTATGATGTGGCTATAGTATATTATATAGGTAATGATGTAAGCAGTAAGTAAACCTAAAGTTAGAGAAAGTTACCACCCTGAGTTTGTATGCTTCCGAGGCGTGTTTTCATTCGCCATAAAAGTGAGGAAAAACAAAATCGTAAAAGATTTATACACCCGCAGAATCGTAAAGAGATCAATGCTCCTGCCATAAGGTTCAACGGTTCTTTTTCCATACATCAATCGGTCCTAAATATATACAGATTTATTAGTTTGGTCAATTTTAATGGAGATGCATGGGCGTGGTCACTACTAAGTATTTAGATAACAGAATTTTATGTTAAGTAATTGATGATTTACGAGTGGTAGCGGAGGCCTACACAAGCAAGGCGTTGTTTTTTAGGGTTCCGTACCTAAAGGGTAAAACGGGACCCTATTACTAAGACTCCGCTGTCCGTCTGTCTGGCTGTATATCATGATCCGTGATAGTTAGACAGTTGAAATTTTCACAGATGATGTATTTTTGTTGCCGTTACATCAATAAATACAAAAAAATAGAATAAAATATATATTCAAGGGGGCTCCCATACAACAAACGTAATTTTTTTGCTCGTTTTTGTTCGATATTGATAACGGCAACAGGTAGACGCTTGAAATATTCATAGAATATGAATAGAATATGTATTCACTTTAAAAAGAAAAAATTCAATTAAAATACAACACATATTTATGCTCCCATACAACAAAAGTGATTTTTTTTGCCGTTTTTATAGATAATGGTACGGACTCGCGCACGAAAGGTTCGTGCCCGAGTCCGACTCGCACTTGGCCGGTTTTATATTGTTATTATGAGCAGTCTGAAAAGTACCCAATAAAAATAAATCACTCAGTCACAACAATATGTAGAGACGTAGAGAAAGAAAGTCGTATCTTTCTTTTATTAAAGAGTGCCTAAATAAGACTGGATGAGACCCAGGACGCCTAGCAGAGGCAGCAGGGGGGCTGTCCAATACCTATTACGTATAATAACAATGCTGGACAGTCCACGTAACATCATCTAGCACCAAGCTAAGCAGAGCTTGTGTTATGGGTACTAGATGACTGATATATTTATATAGGTAATGCATTACATTTTTTTTTATCATTCATAGAAAATACCCAGAACTCCCTTAACAAATAACAGCAGATCACACATTGAAGCGAACAAAATCAATAACATTTTGTTTCTTATTTGATAATAATTAGTATTTATAAAACTGTTTATGTATAAAATTTGACTTGTCTAAGTGCATATTTCGTAAGCCTAAAGAAATAAAGGTATTGAATTTTGAAACGTTTTTCCCAAGGCAGGAATCGAACCCGCAAGCTCCTGCGTCGCAGACTGACCATCGCCCGCTGCGCCACATCGGTCGTCATTATACACCTCCTCTAAGGTCCGTATTATGAAAGCTTGCTCAGTCATAGATCTATGCTTGAGTGTCGTTTATGCCGTAGAAAATCGCTACTCAATAGATCGATGACTAACAACCGGTTCTAAGGTTTTTATTTATTATAGTACTCTGGGTAATTTCTAAGAAATTAATAAATCCCAAAAATTTACGATCTCGACGGGATTCGAACCCGCACCTTCCCCTTCAGCGCAGGGTTGCTCTTTTTCCAACTAAGCTACGTGATCTTATCTAGTCGACCCGTAAATCTTTGGGAGTTCTTTCGGCCCCTGCGCTGAAGGGGAAGGTGCGGGTTCGAATCCCGTCGAGATCGTAAATTTTTGGGATTTATTAATTTCTTAACAACCGGTTTTTCATCCGCTTATCACATCGTGTGTTTGTCAACAATTTGTCATTTGCTAACAAATCGTCTACCCGGTTCTCGTCAACTATGTGTTTAAACTATTGTCACAATAGTTAGTACAGCAGTAGGCTGTAAGCAAGCTTTCATAATACGGGCCCAAGTGTCAAGTCAACAGACGGAGATGAAGATGGTGATGATGATGACGTCAACGCCTTGTTGGTGGCAGAAAGATCATTTTATTTGAGTTTACGAAATAGCTAGTAAACTAAAACTCGCTGACTCGGCATTTCCCGATTGGTTTACGGCAATATTTGTTTGTTGGATTTCTATGTTGAACAACGACAAAGATAACGTGCTTTAAATGTCACCACTGAAACACGGATAGACCTAGTTCTGAATCTCTAAATATCAATTTAGAAATGTGAGAAGGGAATGTAGTGGTTTAACATGTTAATAGTTTTATGGGGAGAAAATCTTTATATTAACAGTTTTATGGCTGCTACAGTCAACACAACACCATGGCGACATAAATAAAATGTACAGACTTGAAAAAAATAGGAGGTTCTCATTGTTTTTTCTTTTTTTGCAAAGAATATTTCTGAGATGGTCTCATTCTCATATTAATTTCTGAGGGTATACCACGTAAGAGTTAAAAAAGTGTAAATATCCAAAAGGTAGATAGATATTTTTACCATCCTAGTACCTATAGCAGAGTCTGACGATATGCGCTTCTACAGCTAAATAGATATCTTGATATTCCGTCGAAAATCTCTTTAAAATCTATGTTGCCGACTGTACAATTTCGAAATCGTGAAGTTTTCATTGACATCGACACCTCATAAAACGTATACGGTATATGAGGGGAAGTTATAAAAACCTGTTTCGTGACATAATTTTGTAATACCGCATGAAAATAGAGTTTAGCGTGAGTTCGGTTCCTTAAATCCTTATTGATAATCTAAAATCATTTCTGTATTACGAATATCGGGGACTGGGAGGTACTTTAAACTAATTAAAAGCTTAACTAGATTAGAAATTTCAAAACTTATTCGAAGTGGTAGAGCTTATTGCGAATATTTATAGAAGAGGGTTATACACAACTAGCTTCTGCCGCAACTTCGCACAGGTTGATTAATGAAAAAAAACAGCCTAGATTTTATTCCAGACCTAGATTATTGAATGCATTAATAATAAGTAAGTTCATCATACGTAGAAAGGCATGAAACCTGGCCTGTCTTCCATTGCAACACCCTAAATGGGTACATACTGTGAACATTTTATGAACACTCACCTAACTACTAAGACCTGACTGTATGAATACAATAAATAAAATACCTACTAATCTATACCAGTATGAATTTTCAAAACTGACATATATCCAAATTTTCGCATTTGTTATATTAGTGTGATTTGTATTAATTATTGTTAGTGTGCTACAATTTCTATAAAATACATAACTAGGAATATCTTAGAACAGGGGCTTATAATGTTTGCACTCACGTGTAGTTCCGGCATTCTGACTGTTGACTCCATAGCAGTACAGCAAAAGCAACTAAGCAAGTTTTCTGAAATAAAAAACTAATTTTAATATAGCCCATTTAAAGCCATCAATAAACAATGCAATTCTCGAACTCAAATGGTTTATTGGACACATGAGTTACTTAAAAGTTCTTGAATTATTATTTTCAGTACAACATGCACCCTGTAAGTTAGGGCAATATAAAATCATTTAGATGCCTATGCAGGGAATTAGCAAAATGTGTTATTATGAAAATATTGTGTAAAGAACTGCCACCTGGAACCATTATAAAATACGTAGGTATTAAATACCTTGGCAGGGACTTCACTTAGCATTTGCTGTTAGTAAAATATTGTTAATATTGTTGCAAATAACTGCCTAGGCAGCCAAGACGATTTAACCACGTGGAAAAGAAAACCGTGGAAAATGTCTATGCTAGGCAGGGACGAGGTAATATCTAGATACTTAATCCACAGTTATTAAAGCCACAGTCACATACGAAAAGTCTACAAATGTACCAAAGTTCAGTGTAGGCTACGAGATCAGCCTAATAAAATAAAACAATACTTTTACTCATAAAAAGGGGCATAGGATTTCGCGTTGCTTTGTCCCGCGCGAAAGGAGCAGCAGCGGGACAAAGACTGCGCAAACATTAAGTTTTTGATTAATGTCTATTATAAGGTTTTTTATTTGTAAATAAGCCGAAGATTTCCTTGATATTCTATTATGATGGCAATAAAAAAAAACTTTTGATTGATAGTGGAGAAAAATGGCAGTAACTTAGAAAAGAAAGATGATACTTTGCAATTACTTTTGATACATAAAATAGTATTTTTTTAATTTTTTAAACGAAGGTGGCCTGCCTTGTAGTATTGATTATTTTGTATCTTTTTGAAGCTTTTTTGATAATTAATACGGAGAAAAAAGGTTATAACGTGAGTTACGTTACATGATAACCTTTCTTCTTTTTGACAATTTGACGTCAATTTACATACTGTACATACACGCATTAAATCTCACTATCTCACTAATCTCACTAATATTATAAACGTGAAAGTTTAGATGGATGGATAGATAGATGGATGGATGTTTGTTCCTTTATCACGCCAGAACGGCAAAACGGATCTGGATGAAATTTGGCTCAGAGATTATAGTCTGGAATAGGACATAGGCTACTTTTTATCCCGAAATTCCTACGGGAACGGGAACTATGCGGGTGAAACCGCGAGGCGCTGCTAGTAGGTAATAAATGTTCTGTGAAAATGTCTAATTCGAGGACAATTGCCCATATATAAATATATAAATAATCTGCACGCACTCATGGCTTCATTATTATGACTGTAATCGTGACTCTAGGAGCTTACTACACGTATTTAATGCAAAACATTTATTGTTCGCGACAACGGCGTAAGTAATAAATAAAATAATATACCAAACCCACTCGATGAAGGTACCTATGCTATTAATAAAGTACCTATCATAGGATAAGTAAATTGCATAGTTAATTGTTCACTATACCCGTGACTATATGTACCTATACATTGAAATGTAAAATGAATCTACAACACACATGCGATGGTTTGACTACCGAACCTAGGTAACCTTTGATTAATGATTGAACCACAGAAATGTACCTACGATACATGGTTGTGGATTGAACTGAAATAGTACCTGCACCTATTTAAATTACCTAATTTAGCGCTAAAATTTAGCAAGTACTCTACGGCAATATTTTTTCACTAGAGTTTAGAAAAATCAATAGGTACGCGCCTAAGCAATAGCACTGCGCTCAATAAGATCGATAAATCAGTTCCAATTGAATTAATCTAATCAAATACAAAATAAACATTATGCTCAATTGAATGCCGCATTCAATTCGAACACAAACGGCCTGATTAATGGTTAACCCAATAAAATAATATCTACTGTGTCAAGTCAACTAGGTACAAACTGTCGATTGGCAAGATGTGGTCATACCTATACGCACAAGGGGAAAGATTAGAAACAGCTGTCAAAGTCTAATTTATCAAGACCTACCGAGACCTTTCGTTTCGCGGAATCAAGAGGTCAAACGCACCCGGTCGTATTCACGTTTTCAATAATAATTAGAACTGCGGGATGTAGCAATAGACCAATAAAATAATCATTTATCATGCGCGGACGCACCTCGATGGAAGGGCTTCTGTAATTAAACTTGTGAAAGCTACATCCGAAGTTTAAAGGGATTTTATTGGTCGATCAATTACATGTTACATTTGTGTTGGTTGGTTCTTTGGTACCTACAACCACAGATTAGGTAATGTGGTACAGTCTCGTAGGTATCTAATCGAAACAATAAACAAAACAGAAATGATAACAACATAGTAACGTGTTCCGGACATAAATGTATAAAATTATTTTCGTACTGTAGGTAGGGTACCGCAAAAACTAGGAGCTAAAGCAACATTATTTCATCTGTGACTGTGGCTAAAGCTCGAATTCTTGGAAGCTCTACCAAGAGCGAAAATTGATAATATACATGGATAATCTTCCTTTATTGTTGAAAAAAAGCGTAAAATGTACAAAACTAACAAAAGCAATGACGATTGCAAACAAAGCGAAAGGACTCGTAAGCAAAGCGGACCTTGGCCGGAATCCAGGCAAGCTTTTAATGGCAAGGGATATTCATTAGTTAGGTAGGACGTGGAACTAAGAGATTTATGAACACAGCCATGTCAATCGATATACCTACCTAAGACAAGCAAGCCCATAATAAGATGCTATGCTAGGTTAACATGATTCGCTGGTGGATAAATTGTTTTAGCGGGCAAAGGCTATCGATCGGCGTAAAGGAATAAACAATATTTAGCACTGTTGTGTAGTTATCGATGTTTTTATTAGGTTCGGGTTTTCCCACTGTTTTCCTTTAATTAATGCAACAGGGATATATTAGGGTTCTGAGCCCTCGCGAAACCTTGTACTGAGGCCTTATGGTGCTCTTTGTCCCAATTATGTAAATCACACTAATATTTATTATTATGAATGTAATTATTAATATGAATTATTAGTATGTAATTATTAGTATAATATAATTAATTAATTTATTAATATAATTTGTAATTATTAGTATAATATATAATTATTAGTATGTAATTATTAATATGAATTTGGATGGTTTTTTGCGCCAAAACTACTGAATTGTACGGGATGAAATTTTGCATAGATGTAGGTCTAGACTTAACAACTCCTTCGAAGCCGCGGGCAGAAACTAGTAAATAATACTGGACTCCTCACATCGCCTCATCTAGCCTCAAAAAAGTAGAGCTTGTTGTTTATCCAATAATTTATTAGGAGAGAAGTGAGTCTAGCCGACCTAACTGTAGTTAGGTGCATCATTAGCAGAATGCGATGCGGAAAGGTGAATTTAGTTCAATGATCGATGTCGCAGGCGCCGGCGGCGGCGCAGTGCGTGCGTCGGGTTCACAATAAACAGGTTTGTATTCCATGTCACCACATAGGAATAATCAACCTGCACAAATCTATAGTCATAGGTTTAATAGATACGTAGGAACCACACTACTATTATAAATACTACAAGTTGGGATGGATGGATAAATGTTTGTTAATTCTTCAAGCCAAAACTACTAAAGGGTCGGGCTAAAATTTTAGTAGATGTAGCGAAGCGTAGTGTGTCTCGAAGCCTGGAATCAAACATAGGCCATTTTTATCCCATAGAATAGTCCCCAGCGGGTAAAAACTAGTAGGTACTTTGGTAATAATAGAGCCGTTACAAGTGCCATCTGCGTCATGACTCGGACATGAATCAAAGATTATTTTTAAGTTCAAAACATTTCATTACTTTGAAGACAGAGTCATGATTAGGTAGACGTTATCCGAACTTAGGATACTGTTAATTTAAAAGCTCACTGAAAATCGAACCCGGGCCTTTAAATTCATGATATCAATCATAATAAACCTACAAAAAAGCTAACAAAACATTTGCGCAAAATGCATCAAGGTGCGAAAACATGCGTTAGCGCACCTTGGGGCAATAAACTCGATGCTTTGTGACGCGACGACATTTAGCGACCTATATTTTTGACATGCGTGAGAATATAAGACTATTAGGTAGTGCTGCGTTAGTAATGCAAAATACATATTCATACCCGGTGCTAAAATATGGAATTAGTGTGTGGGGAAATATTGCGAGAAGTTAATTCTCTAGGTGTTAACGCTGGGCATGTTAACTTGAATAGCTTGCTTTATGTTGCTACTATATACATATTTGTTAAAGAAATCTATTGTGAAGCACTCAGCGTGGAAGTTTTATTGAATAAACCGATTATCACAATGACAAACAAGCTGAGAGTTAAAATAGATAAACAAAGATGATATTTATCCCTTTGTTTAATTTTTTTATAATTACGTAAGCCTGCCTCCTATCTCAACAGTAGGTAATAATTCTTAAATTCTTTATTGTACACACAAGAAATATATATACATAAAGTTAGCAATTAATTAATTAATCAATTAATAATGTTGGAGATTTCCCATAACATAATCCTAGCCCTATAATAAGCAGACCTATGTTGTGGGAACCGTTGTACTACTAAGATATACACTCTTTAAGAATAAAATAAGCATAAAATATGGAATGTATTATTGATTAGTAACTCTACCTAAAGCCAGATAAATTTTACGATAAGAATGGAACCGTTATGTTAACCCGTACATCTTTAGTTCATAATTAATATCGATATCACATTTAACAGCATCTAATTAAAATAAACTATGTTCAATTCAATCAATTACATAATGGATCTTAACATAATTAGAGAAAAAAACTTACCATACTGAAAAGCGCCATTGCGCTCTTTTCTAAATTAAACGGGGAGCACTTTGACTTTTTGTACCGGTCGAAGCGTGGTGCGTATGAAGATTAATTTAGAAGATTTGGGACGTGCGTTCGCGAGCACCGTTGGACGCGAACTGATGGTGGAACAGACTGACTAATGAACTCTGCGCCGGCGCCGCCGCCGCCGGCCACGGGTGGATGGATGAGCTTGCGATCCAAGTCGTAAGCTGTTGTTACTGAACCTTTCAAAAGTGGCTGTACCTAGGTACTTAGGACCGAGGTGAATGGCATAAACAAAAGCGTATACCCGAGAGTGGGTACAAAAGGCGGTGATGACGGGCGAAGTATACGAAACTACCTACTGGAATAAAAAATTCAATTTTGTTTTAGTACAAACGTCATAAGTTTTACATAGGTACTTACCTTTTATGAATAACAGATAAGTTTAGCCGTTTTGATTAAATTTGCAACTTTATTATAAATAACCGACCCACGATAACTCCCTTTGCATGAAACTTTAACTCTTTATATTTGCAGCGCTTAGTGCAAACGCTATACCTGATTAGTGATATCCGTGTAAGGAAGACCAGTTTCCAAGCGCCACCATTTCATATCAAATCGTGCCCTAATAAGAACGTAAGTACTAGTTTTTCGAAGCATCCTTAGTGCGTTAGTCACTGGAGCTTTACCCCTTTTACTTTTAACTGTGATTCGAATCTATTATTAACTTCGTAGACCGCACTATAAAGACCGGATTTGTTTCTTATTTTGTAGACTTCTAATTCTGAAACAAAGATGCGTTTATTTTAAGCGATCAAATAAGTAGCTGGCTTAAAAGGTTTTGATGCGCTTGTAGCTTTCAAGAATTCAGTGTATAATTAAAGGTTAATACTTACCATCCCAATGTACTTTGGCTGTTTAGTTATCTTCAGCAACAATACCAGACGTTTTGACTTTTAGGCACCTTATCAAAAGAGCTAAGAATGGATACTTTAATGCAATTCCTTGTAGGTACCTTACATTTTTATAAACGCAATAAACCATTTGCTCCTTGATATTACAATGTTTCAAGTGGCCGGATATTGGAACTTAATCTTTTCTCAAAATACGGAGAAGTAACTATTTTCGGATATTATTCGTCAATGAACATGCGCACACGAATCATAATAAACAATACTACCAAGCAAAGTACCTACGTTTTTCAAGAAATATTAATACAATCATAAATGGTGAACACTTGAAAGTTATAAATGTACCTACCTGAACAGCCAGTGTCCCAATTATTGAAATGTTAAAGTAGACGCAGTGTCAAGCACATTTTTTTTGTGATTAGCACTTCTGATGTAGAGCATTGCTCTTTATAATTCGGTTAAGTCAACACTCTTTGTTATCAGTAAGTTATCTCGAGATTAAATTAGGTGAGTTAACGAAATTCTTAAACAATCGAGTTCGCGGAAAATCCGTCTCTGTCCAAAGAGTATTATAATACAGATAAAGTTAGTTAACCTCAAGAGTAAACAGAGATAAACAGCTGGGTCAGACGAGCAAGTCAACAAACGAAGGACGATTCTTCTAACTCAAACAATTTTATTATTGAACTTTTTAGGACTTAATTTGAAGAACTTATTTCTTAAAAACTCGTTTATTCTAACGTAAAGTTATATTGGTCTTAATGTCTTACCTTACTCAGGCAAAGCTGATGTGGCAAGACTCACCTTCTCCCGTTTATTATGACCAAGTTAGATCTCAGCCGGTTTAAGGCAATGGTGGCTTTAAGTCCCTTCGGAAGCTTAACTTTAATAGTTAGAATTCTTATAGTGTAATACTTAGAGGTAGGTAGGTATTGTAATAAATAAAAAAAACATTAAAACTCAAATAAGAAAATAATTTATTATGATTTTTTAACACTTCTGTGCACTATCCTCTTATGCCGACTCACACACCCAGCGGTTCTAAAGGTCTTGCCACATTCTGAACATGTAAAGGGTCTCTCATCTGTGTGCGTCATATTATGTACTCGGAGGATATCCAACGTGTTGAACCGTTTTCCGCACGTTTCACATTCAAATTTCCTTTCATTCGCGTGGTACACGAAGTGCTTCCTATACTGCGCTAGGATGTGGAAAGTCTTTCCGCAAACTTCGCAAGTTTTCCGTGGAGTGGGATTGTGTATCGCCTTGTGTATGATGAGGCCGCTTTTGAACTTGAACTTCTTATCGCAAACATCACAGGAGTATTTCTTCTCTATGTTATGCGTATCTAAGTGACTGACTAGATTTTTGGTATTCTTTCCGCAGATTTCGCAAATTTTCCAGTAGTCGTATCTTGATTTGCGGATTTTTCTTCTACGTTTTGCTGGTCTTTCCTTTTTGACTGCTGATATTATATGTTTCTTGGAGATGGTTATGTCTTTGTCGTTCGTGTCGTTTTCAAAGTCTGTTCTGTCCATGTCGTCGTCCATTACAAAAGTAGAATCATCTTCATTGATAGGTATCTGATATTCCAACTTGATTTTATTCTCTGCGCTTCGGAACTGTTTGTCAGCTTTCTGACATTTCCGTCGGAATTTGTAGGCGCTTTCCAACTCTTGGAGGCAGTTGTAGCATATCTGTGATGGTAAGTTTTCAGATTGGTCAGTCTGTAACAAATTCAAACACTAAATTTTGCACGATCGTGCTAAATAATATTGTGGCTACGAATATAAAGAAAATTAAATTCTAATTTATTTCTAAACATAACAATTGTATTTTTTTTAATTTTATCCGAAGTAATTTTTATAACATTTTATGTGTATTGGACGACAAAAATAGATGAACATTGGTAAATTCAAATCTCATGAACGGTTCTGACACCTATATTTACCTTTATTGACCCTGGTCAAAAAATCGTCGCCAAAAATTACGCTTTATTGACGACTTATTTACCCTGTTCAGATATGTTTGTCCTTGACTAAATCCATCCATAACCCACCTGAATTCCAGCCAGAACTTTTAACTTTGTCGCCAAACTCGTCCCATCCTCATCTGTATGTGCAAATATATTCACACTGGCTTGCGACTCCGCACAGGCCCGACAAAGATCAGCCGCGAACTCATCTTTTGGCTTCAACCCTAATTTCTGTTTTAAATCAAACAATTTCATATCATCCTCGTAATCATCATTGTCGTTATAATCATTCTCATCGTTGTATTCTTGCTTGGTACGTTTCTGGCGTTCTATTTTGGGTTTGGGCTTTTGTGTGTATTTTTCCATTGCTTCGTAGTACGGCCATTGTTCGGTCAGTATACCTTTGGTTTTGAATTTCTTTTTCCACTAAAAGAAAAAAAAAATTAAAATGAAAACCGAAATGGTTGAGAACAAAGTAGTTTGAATGGGTTAGTAGGAATCAAAAGTGACTTTAAGTTTAGGTTTAGGTGTTTTGCTAATACTTGAAACCGTGACCTGTCATTGTCAAGGTTCTTTTAGCGCGATTTTTGTTCAGCATCAGCATATTCCGCATTTGTTGTTTAAGAGCACGAATTTACAAAACAGAAAACTATTGTCATGTAGGTTTTTTTTTAAATTTGTAGGCACAAAATTATTATTGCTACTACTCACCCTAAAAGTCCG
This sequence comes from Eupithecia exiguata, assembly GCA_947086465.1. Classification (NCBI taxonomy): domain Eukaryota; kingdom Metazoa; phylum Arthropoda; class Insecta; order Lepidoptera; family Geometridae; genus Eupithecia; species Eupithecia exiguata. The sequence continues at coordinate 8,949,992 of OX352245.1, forward strand.
TCGTAAATAGGACCAAATTTCTGAAATCTCTAGCAAACTGTGGTCCAGCGGTATACCTATGCATCTCAACCTTTTCTCGACCTCCCTGCGAAAGTCAAGGGTTCTTTATTACTCAAGTCACTTACCAAGTAGACTAAAATAAAACACGTACCCTACGTGTACTAGTGATACCTAGAAGAGTGATCAAATATAAATAAAAATGAAATAGTTTATTTCTTTAACTTAATCTACACAAATCTTTAAATTGCTTTGGAAATCCCCTTTTGATGAGATACCCTGTGTTAGGGGGTTTCTTTCTTGCCATATTAAGTATATGCCATCTCGAAATGTTGAGGAGCTTGTAAGTAAGCCAAAAGATAAAAAATATTGTAAATGTATCGCTTTTTTAAATCTGTTATTTATAAGAAATTAATAAATCCCAAAAGTTTACGATCTCGACGGGATTCGAACCCGCACCTTCCCCTTTCCCCCCCTTTTTTGGGATTTATTAATTTCTTAGAGAGTACTATAATAAATAAAACCTTAGAATCTGTTATTTATGTTTGTTAAAGTGTTCAGTCTTAAATTATCTATGAATATAAGACATACCTCCAGCCTTCATTTCTATCCTTATTGGAGTATTCAAAGACATGTTCCAAATCAGTTCTTGCGCTAATCAAGTTGAACACCCATTCTTCTTGCCCTGTCGCGGAAACTTACAGTTAGTCTCTAAATTTTGATAAAACCGTGAACGTTGTATAGCGAAATTAGGTACTTAAAACAGTTTTTAATTTTGGTATAAAATATCATAGCTGACCAAATAGTAAAACTTCGCCATACTAAAAAACGTTTATCAGCACAATGTACGTGGTCGTTGAGTAAGGCATAAAGATTACAAGGAATATTGAAAGGGAATCGATTTTTTGAAGATTTTGATAAGCTATTAAACACTAAAACTTATATCCACACCATAAGGCACATATTTCTTTCACGTCAAGAGGAAAAGTCAAAAGTTCGGCGGTTTTTTTCTCCTAATGGAAAGGTGTGTCTTAATTACGTGTGGTGATAGGATAGGATTCAATATCCTATAAAAATCTTCAAAGATTCACTTCGACTCCATTCCAACGTGCCTTCACTCTTATAAAACAGCCTATTGCATCTTATTGCACGGACTCTACTTCGATATTATATAGTCTATTTATTATATAGTACAAAACGCTTATACATTAATGTATTCTCCTTACATTACATCAAAGTTGAAAATAGCTATAACTAAATACCATTGCCACTTGAATTCTAATTATAGAGGTACTTACAATCGACGAGAGGGTTAAGACTGAGTTTACCATCTCCTAAATATAAGTCGAACAGATTGTAGTACACCCATGATGTGTTGTTCGTTGCTTTCGCCTTTTGGAAGTCCTGCGGGGAATTAGATTTTGTACTCATAGGTAATTTCTATTAATGATAACACAGTATTACATGTATTAACATGCTGTTAATCAAATCATTTTGAAATTTTCACTGAATATTTAGTTACCTATAATATTCACTTTAAAAATAAATAATTAAATTAAAATAAAACAAATATTTAAGGGTACATATACCACAAACGTGATTTTTTTGCAGTTTTTCAGCATCTACCTGTTGCCGTCATGAATATCGAGCAAAAACGAGCAAAAAAATCACGTTTGTTGTATGGGAGCCCCCTTAAATATTAATTTCATTCTGTTTTATAGTATTTGGTGTTATAGCGGCAACAGAAATAAATCATCTGTGAAAATTTCAACTGTCTAACTATTACGGTTCATGAGATACAGCCTGGTGACAGACGGACAGCGAAGTCTTAGTAATAGGGTCCCGTTTTTAACCTTCGGGTACGGAACCCTAAAATCCAATAAGGCGATTATCAGGGAAGCCTGCGTCCAGCAGTGGACCATTATAGGCTGTTGAGGTGAGGTGAGGGTTGATTGTACAAGGAAATAAAAGGTAAGGAGTACATACGCTAATGATAGTGGCCCATTTTCTGCAAGCCTCCCGCGCACACAATGTGGTCGGGAAACCGTAATCGTTTCTTAGAATCGACACAAATTCTCTGAAAAACATAATTTATAAAGTTTTGTCAAATCTATTTAGAACTTAGATCTTAATCAACAAAACGTAACAACAAAGCAAATTAATCTTTAGTTAAGAGAAATTAGAATTTATTCTTACTTCCATGCATGATTTTTTTCTTTGAACAACCAATCATTTTGAAGTCTAACTTGTATAAAACTCTCCGTTGTATTTTTGGACCCTGAAAACAAAAAGAAACCATCAATATCAATTTTACTAGGACAAGAGCAAAATAAATATAAAAAACTGTATTAAACAAACAAAAAAATTTTCTCATTCCTTTACCTGTGAAAGTTGTACTCACAAACAAATTCATGTTCCTCATCATCTAACTCCACCTTCTTATGTTTTAACCCCTTCAATGCCGGCATAAAAAGTAATTGTTGCGACTCAGCCTCCATAGCCATTAACTCTTCACTGCAGTATTTCTTGTAGAACTCTAGCATTGTATCATAAAGTGTCCATTCTGTTGATTCTGTGCTTTTCTTTAGTCTATAGCGGTGCTTTCTCTGAAAAATTAAACGCAGATCATTAGATATTTATCGAATATTCTAACTCTAAGAAAAAATCACGCGTTCTGCATATGAAATAATATCGCGGAAAATCTACGCTTTGAAAATTCGAAGTTCAAAAATTTATTCTTTTATTTTTTTCACACGTGCGGTGTGTTTATACCTTTCGTTTTTAAATGTTCGGAATTTGTAATTCAAAATAAATAAATATGTATTGTGTTGTGCTAGTCGCCTTCTTAGCGCAGGTGGACAAGAGGAGTGGCTCAGTATTGTATTCTAATAGGGTATTACACCCATTTTTGTGGTGTTAATATGTAAAAGGTGTTAGTCAATCAAGTAGATTCTACAAAGCTACGAACCACGAAAAAAATACATTTTTTTTATTAAATTGATATGTACCATAGAAAGCGAGCTATGGAGAGAGCTATGCACGGGGTTTCTCTGAAGGATAGAATTCGTAACGAATACATCCGACATAGAACCAGGGTTATCAACATAGCTCAGAGGATTAGCAAGCTGAAGTGGCAGTGGGCTGGCCATATCTCTAGAAGAACCGACAACCACTGGGGTAAACGTGTTCTTGAGTGGAGACCACGACTCGGCAAACGTAGTGTAGGACGCCCTCCGACCAGGTGGGATGATGATTTGCTGTTGTTGATGACTGCTGGCAGATGCTGGATGCGTCAAGCAGAAGACAGGGCGCTTTGGCGCTCATTAGGAGGCTTATGTCCAACAGTGGACTACTATAGGCTGATGATGATGATGACTATTCAGAAGTATTCTTACCATGAAGGAAGTTTTGAGATGATGCCATAATCCTTGTATATCTTGTATGCAGCAATCAATCGGTAGATCTTGAGAACGCATTGCTCTTTCAACTGTCCTGTTCTCAACAAAAATATCTATGAAATAATCATATATAACATTTATTAATTTTAAACAATAAATAACTACCTCCACATAGTTTGTTCATCCAAGTTGCTCAGCTCTTTTGTTTCAGCGATACAAGTAATCAATTTTAGCCTCCATTCATCGGACCCTAAAAACAAAATAGGCCTGTGGGTCAAAAACTGGCTTTACATGGCAATATGACTTTACAGAACTCCCTATAAGCAGGCTGGTATTGAAATTGTCATCAATTTTTTACTACCACCTACTACTTTACCTTCTATTTTTTCAAAGTAGAAGGTACTTTTTCTAATAAGAATTCTCTTCAGTTCTGAGTGATTCTAAGAAATGGTTGGTTGCCAACATAAAGTAAGCCCCCCATTGAAGATTCTTATAGAAACTGCTGCTCCAATAGCATTCACTGTAATAGGTGGTAAATGCTAGAAAATAATTGGTTGCTACTTACATGAGTCAAACTTATCCAATACAACTTTTTTGCCATATTGTTTTTCAAATAACTTGTAGAATTTCCAACTTTTCTTTCTGTTCTTCTTAGCTAATTTGTAGGTCTAAAAACAGAAGATTTATACTTAGAGAATTTAACCCCTACACTTGTTTGGTACCAGATCGGGGGTCGGTTTTACTAATTACTATAGTTCACCCTGATCAGGGCTTACGCGAGTTTACCATAGTCGAAAAACTGAGAACTGATCAGGCTTCAAACGAGTGTAGGAGCTATAACAGAAGTTTAAACATACCTGTAAAAATATGCATAATACATTATAATATGACACTTACATCCCAGGTGTATGACCATTTTTTCCTAACATGTTCTATTGTCATTTCTTCAGGAAATCCACTTTCCTTAAGTATTTTATAAAATTCCCTGAAATCATTCAAGTTTTATTACATAGTTTAGCACATTATGGCTAAGAAATAGTAGGTACATGTAGATTGCTTTTGGTCTGCTAGACCACTTAATTTCATCTTGATCTGTTCATAACTATGTAATTGGCTAACATATTCACATCTTTTCACATTGTCCATGACACTTTCTTCTTTGATGATTCAAGCTTACTATCTTCGAACGGGTTCCCCATTCCGCCTTAGTGGAAGTTTTGATGTACACAAATTAAAATGAACTCTGTCCGAATAAATTTGTTTGTAGGTATTTGGTAAGTATTAAATAGCACAACTTACGCCCAAGGCTGTTTCCTTTTCTTGAAAAGCCAATCATGATCAAACTTCATCTGACATAGCTTCTTGGTAAGTTCATTTGTCCCTAAAAATAATTTTATAACTTTAGGTTTCATGCAATTTACTTTGTAAATTAAAGCTAGACAAAATCCCAACAAGCAAACAAATTAACTTACAAATAAATGGTTTTTCTTCCATGGTGAGTGAGTGAGCCAAAGAGATGGGAGATTACTGATACAAAGACCAAATTTCTATTTAGGTACTTGTATCTATTATGATTTATTATCCAGCCAAGCCAGTATTATTATTATACTAGTTGGCCTAAATTTGTAATTTACAAACAAATCGTAGGATAACTTTATCTGTACTTGGTGGCTGTGCTTGGTGGTTTTATTCTCTTTGGTTGGTTTGTTTTGTTCCTGTAAGATTTTGCGATTTCTTAAATTTTTGCTTTGACATGCATGATTGCATCGTGACATGACGATTGGTTTTCAAGAAGCTGATGATGATTCTCTGTCTGCCAGTGTCAAGCAGTGGTTTTAACAGAAAAAATATCTTGTTGGTGAATGTTAATGTCAAAGTCAGTTCAATTGTCTTTGTCAGGATGCCTAGCCTAATATTTTGATTTCATTCCTTGTTCTACAATTTTCACGTGGTTTCTAAATAATTTCGGCATGTTTTTCTATTTTTTTTTATGACAATAACGTAATTTTGTGGTAATGCATCGTCTATTATCAGCTAGGAGTTTTTACCAAAACGGTCTTCATAGCTATTCTTCACCTGCAAATAGTGCTGTGAAAAATAGCTATATTCCAGAAATCAAATGTGCCCTTTGCCAGACTATACTTTTGGGACGCCAGCATGCAGGTAAAATGCCTCGTCGTTATTTATTTTCTGAGTTAAAAACCCATAACATTCTCTGAAAACACCCGGAAATAAAAGTCAAAGTTTACGACGTGAGGCGATAAGCAGTTGCATAACTTTTAGGTTTTCTTCCAGAAAGCCTACTTGCTGCTCGGTATCAATCGACTAAAACGGTTAGCGCCATCAAATCCGTTCGGAAAAAGTCCAAATACAAAAACTACAAGAAGTATGGAGAGCTTCTGGAAGGTATGAATTCTGAACAAAAATGTTCCATGTGTATGTAAACAAACCTTAACATGTGATGCATTTTCAGTCGGCGGCCAGGTGATGACTGAAACTAAGGTGTCTATAAGCAAACTCAAGGCGGTGCATCTCTCAAAACTGGCTTCCAGTACTGTATCCTTAGGGCAGCTTCACCAGCTAACCACAAAACAAGTAGAAAAACCAACCAAAGTTCAGGTTGACCCAGAACTACTCAAAACTGTGAAAGAGAGACTGCTGAACAAACCTTCCCAACCAACTTTATGTACAGAAGATGACAAATGTGCATTAGTCTTTACAAGCCATCAGATATCAAACTTAGAAGATAGAATAAAAACCAAACAGTACTTAGAAATGGCTAAAGAAAGCTATTACAACTTTAGAAGGGCTACTTTGTATGACCAAAGGTTGCAAGACCTTAGATATGCCATAAATGAGGGTGTGATGCAGGAGTTAGACTTGGGCAATGAGCCAGCTGAGTTAAAAGATGGGTCGTTCAACCCAATACCTCGGAGTCCACATGCAGTTTTCAGAGAGTTATTCATAGACAACCAGTTGGACAGTTATGACCATGAGCTCATGACACATATCTCCAGTTTGCAGTGAGTACTTTCACATCTTCACCAAAAATTAACATGTTTGTAAAAATAAGAATCTGAAACTAACATTTTTAGGAAAACTGTATATCAATAAGATTTCAATCCTAATTTTATCTCATTAGAATATTCTGGATCATTTTAAGCATACTACATCGCTTCAAATTGAGTCATCATCATTTTTAACTAATTTAATAATAGAAGAGGAAATTCATAGTAAGAAAAATGTTTTTTAACAAGAAAAAAGAAGTTTTTGTCGTAATTTATGTATTATTAATTAGAATGGCGGCGATTGCCAATTACACTAATTAATTAAAAACAAAAAAATTATAGTTTTATCTATTTATTTCTCATAGGCTCATTACATTGCACTTAAAGCGATACCTGAGCCAAACTAGTGCCGCCACCACCTATTTTATCTTATTACTTTGTTGAACAAAGGTAATTCCAAAATTTTCAATGGGCAGTTTGTGATACCTATTATAAGCCTTTTAAAAGTAGTTTTGTCTATTGCAATGTTGTTCCAAAAATTGTGGTCTAAGCGAAATCTCTTTAAGTAATACTGGGCTCTCTCGGTGAGGTGCTATTTGTTTGGTAATATTGGCTGGTAAAACATTATATTGTTTTCAGAGCACAAGGCATTGCCCACCCAGCCATAGATGATATTTACGACGACAGTGTGTTACACAATGAGATTGCTGATGTTAAAGATGATGAGTTAGATCTAGAACTCATGGAGGTAGCTAAGGTGAAAGGAATGAAGATAAAAAAGGCGTAAGTATTTATCAACACACGCAAAATCATACATTTCATTCAGAAATTATTTTTATAAAAAGTAGACCCCAGCCAATCTGAATTTAAATCCAACGGAATCTGTAACATTTTTTTAATTAATGAGAGGTTTATTGACAGCTTTTAGTGAGTATTTTTTTTTCTATATTCAATAATGTTAGGCCATTCACACAGCGTAAGCTTCTGCTTAGCTTGGGGCACCAACATTTTATAATTATTATAGACGAGTTTTATACAAAACATTATGACAGTGAGACTGATTATATTGGAAGTATTGCCTTTAGTTAGTGCATTCTGGAAGTTCTATATGTAAAGGAACACATAAATTAAACACCAACTTGTTATTAAAATTTATGATTCTTATGTTGGATTTCCTAAATAAATAAATAGATTTTGTTTTTGTAATCCACAGAAGACAAGCAATGAAAGCAAAGCTGAAGGTAAAACGTGAGAGGCGACGCGCAGTCCGCGAGTCCAACATGAAACAAGATCTAAAGGAGATGGAGAAACGAGGCAAGCAAGACGCGCTGCATAGGCTACTGGCGGTGCATTTACAGATGCTGTGCTCACTGAATATGATTCATGAGGTTAGTAGAGAATCACAACACACTAATCATAACACATCACATCACACTTAAGTGAGAAGCGACGCGCAGTCCGCGAGTCTAACATGAAACAAGATCTAAAGGAGATGGAGAAACAATGCAGCAAGACGCACTGCATAGGCTGCTGGCGGTGCATTTACAGCTACTGTGCTCGCTGAATATGATTCTTGAGGTTGGTAGCGAATCACAACACACTAATCATAACACATCACACTAAAGTGAGAAGCGACGCGCAGTCCGCGAGTCTAACATGAAACAACATCTAAAGGAGATGGAGAAACAAGGCAGCAAGACGCGCTGCATAGGCTGCTGGCGGTGCATTTACAGCTGCTGTGCTCGCTGAATATGATTCTTGAGGTTGGTAGAGAATCATAACACATCACACTAACCTGAGAAGCGACGCGCAGTCCGCGAGTCTAACATGAAGCAAGATTTAAAGGAGATGGAGATACAAGGCAAGCAAGAGCCCTATGCATGGCATAGGCTGCTGGCGGCGTATTTACAGCTCTTCTGCTCACTGAATATGATTCATGAGGTTAGTCGGAATTAAATAAATAATAGCGAAAACTTCGGATTGATCCCCAGGAGGGATTCCTGCCCCACTGCCAAAAACCCCAATTCTGAAAAATCAAGTTTTGACAGGCGCATTATTAAGCCTAAATAATAAGCTTAATTTCGACACACGAAACAAAGACTCAATGAGTTTGAGCCTTACCGTAGGTCGACTGAAGTAGGCAGGCATTATACAAATATCCGGACCCGCAATGCGTCGTCGTCAGGAATCCTGAGTCTGGATACCAATACCAACCAAGATTGCAGTAGAAAGTATAGAATATATTTTGTTGTCATGGCATCAAACTCGCAATCTCTAGTGCGCTATAATCTGTTGATCTAGTTCACCTACTTTTGTTCGGAATTTGGCACATCATAGGTCGCTCATTAGGTCTATGTCCAGCGTGGTACATACGCTGATGATGGCGAACATGTGTTTTGGTACATTTTAGGATGCAATGCAACGCGAAACGGATGGTCCGACTACATTTTAGCGGTCGCAGGGAGTCGATGAATAGAGGCGGCTTAGGACTTTTATTTGTGGCGTGTCGGTCGTCGTATCGGAATGGCTAAGTCCTGCTAACTACTGTGGACGTTTGTGGGCTTATATGACGATGATGATGATGAATCTTCTAAGACGATGTTACATATCATTATATACTCAATATCTTCTACTTTTTTTGCAGGGTCGTAGGATTCTACAGTATTACAGACAGAAAGGCGCCAAAGTGCCAGACCACCCGCAAATCACAGATATCAAAGTATACAACACACTGTTACATGGATATGCTGGGATGGTAAGTTGTCAAAATTTCAATACAGTTACGATTGCCAAAGTTATCCCCTTAAAGCTTCCGCGCATCACAATACTGAGCCAATCAGTCATCCCGTGACCATGGCGGTGTGTAAACCTGTCGAAAATAAGGTAATTAAACGCGATAAATACCCGTTAAATAGTATTTATAAATACTGAGCCAGTTATTCAAAGGTGGCCAATTCGTTCGTTGCCATCGTTTCCTCTTTCTACCGCGACGCCTTACGTTAAGTCCGTTATTGTAGAATTATCTGCAAAGGGTTATTGCAAATTTACCTTGTCATGTTCATATGGTCTAACTAGATGCTGACCCAGGGTTTCGTACGTGCTTTACAAGTGGCCTATGACCTTACCAGGTTACCATTGTTCAGCCGCTTAGACGTGAAAAGACAGACAGACATTTGAATATATAATATTAATAATAGTATATGAATGTTGTTCCAAATAGTGGAAAAGTAATGTCGCTCTACTCTTCTATAGCTAAGTACCGTACCTACCTTTTACCCCTATCCATCCAAACTTTCACATTTTTAATATTAGTTATTTAATTTGAACTCAACTACGCAATTTACAAAGAAATCTTGGACGAAATTTTACGAAATTTTTTGACATCCCTTAAAGAAATTTGACCAAATGTGGGGCATAGAAATTGGACAAATGAATGAAGATATTGGATAAGTGTGATGGGTCCCTTCGTCCCTACTGTGGAAGTACCTAGTAACTAACTCCCAGTTGGTATGTTGTCTTCAACGATACGCGGATATCCAAAATACTACCATTTAAGTTATTACTAAGACTGTCCTAGTGACTGTCTTTCGATTAACAAGTTTAATAGATCTCTAAATATTTTTATTTGTTGCAGGGTTTATTGAAAAACGTTTCGGAGATCCTCTCATACATGAACGAAGATAAAATCGAGCTGAATGCACAAACTTATGCGGCAGTGTTCGAATGCATCGAGAGATGTCAATCGGTTGACAAAGTGACGCTGCTGAATAAATACCATAATATCATGCAAGATAAGGTTTGTTGGCAATTTGGCATGATCAATGATTTTGAAAACTACGAAATGTTTTAAGGCATCTACTGAAGACAAAATAAATAGTTTTTCTATAAAAAATCATTTTGGAGAAATTATTGAGTTTTGAAAACGTCAGTTATTCTATTCTCTTTTACTAGTGTTGGGTAGTTTCAATGCAAAATTTTGAGATTACAAGTTCTTTTATCTGCTGGTGTGTATCTGTCGCAGCGCATCAGCATTGCCATACAGGGGGGCAATGCAGCTAGCGTCTTGAGGACGCTTCGACTTTAGCTACTTGTAGATTGTATGCAACAGTCTGCAGTTAACTGAATTGTTTCATTGTAAATACTAGTTCTAATTTGTTTCTTTTATTTTCTTGTTCTTCAATAAACAACATAGATTGTAATAAAAAATCAAATCGTTTAAACATTAGGATGAGGACATGACTATTTCATTGTCAGTCGAACTTACTTCAACTTCTTTTTTATGGTGCTGCTTACTTTTCGCCGCGACTCTGCCAGTGCCTGTGTTAGAGATTAATACATAAACAACGTACCAAAAATAAAATAATTTCATGGAATAGAATAGGTATAACTCTACGTAAAACTGGCCGGGCGAGCCAGTGTTTTGATGGTGATGTTGCTTCTAATTACAAATGTATATTTTTTAAATGTTGCAGGGCATATCACTGAACGACCTGCTCGACAAGTCTAAGTTCGTCCGCGACCAACGCGCGGTGGTTCTCCAAGCCGTACGTCGCATCCAGCCTTCCTTCGAGCCTCGTTACACGCCGCCTGCCCTACACTACGACTGTCCGCTACTCAATCATTTGAATAACCCGGAGAGTCGGCAAGGTAAAGATTTCAATGAGACTTATTATCCTTAGTGTTTTCACTACATCTAGAAACCAACGGAAGGCGAGTGTGTGTATTTCAAAATACATTATGTGAATTGGTCGTTTCTTTTGATTGTCCGCGGTGAACCACCACGCACTCTTAGGATGTTTTCCGTTCGCCAGAGATGTGCTACGTAGCTAAGCTATGGAAAGTGTCAAACCCAATCAATAAATCGCTCAATTTTCATGTATCTTTGATTTATCGCAAACCAAAAATATGCATAAATAGTAAGGATGCTTATTTTTAGTAAATTAATAATTGCTCCTAGCGCTATACGATGCTAGATAAGAAAGTCTGTAGTAGCCAAACAAAAATCCTTAAAAAAAATATCTTCATAGGCTTCAACAATTCGCCCGCTGAAGGCGTGGTCAGCACTGAAGAAATGGTGAAGAAAGGACAGGATCAACTTGAGATGGAAATAAAAGGCGAGATCGAAGTCCGGAATATTGATAGCAGGGACGAACTGTCCAAAACGGTGGTGTTTTGTGTGAGTATTTTTAGTCATTTTAGTAAAAAGATGGATATAGTGTGCTGTAAAAGTTAAGCTAAATTATAATGTCTGTGACGGTCTCGGTAAGAATCGACACCTCCAACTTAGCCATTGATGTCGTAAAAGGCGATAAATGTAATATTATTATATCAAAGGAATTGCAGCAGATTTAACACTATTACTACGCTCCCCAATTCGCTTGCGAAACGTTCTGATTATGGCAACAAATATGGTGGGAGTGGAGGCACCACAAGATTAAAGATTTCCCTTCCCCTTTATTTTCCCCTACCGTACCTTAGAGACCGTACCGTTCAGAAGGACGACGCGATTACACGAAAATACTGAATAACACACAGAATCATTTTAGAATCATTTATTCATTTGTTACATGTTGTTGTGTGACAAGGATCTTATGTCAATTTCTAGTATCAAACATGTACCCCGTTGGGGCACATGTTTGATACTAGAACAGTGTAGTTGCGTGAAATCAACATCTGACTTTTAAGTACTTATCAAAACTGTCCATAAATAATTTTCAAAAGCTTGAATGATAATGATAATTTATTTTCTACAGAGACAAAAACTTCAGGAGACAGAGAACGAATGGCGTGAAGTGATAAAAGAGGCGTTTATTAGAAACTTAGGCACTCTTAAGTCTCAGAGCACGGCTTCGCATTGCGCCATCACTTTGTATCCCTATCTTAAAGTGTTAGACGTAAGTATCACAAGCTAAATCAAACCTTACTTCCTTACATTTAGGTGTTCATTAAATATATTGTTACAAGTATAAATTTGTACTTACAGGTTGACCAATTCGTAAATTTAATAATGGGCGAACTAAGCAAGCTCGTGGACGGCAGCGAAACTTACAGCCCGACTCTGAAACTTCTACAAAGGGATCTAGGAACACAAGTTTATCACAAGTAAGATTTTACGTCTCAGACTATCCGCTAGACGCGTTGGATATCGCAAATCTTTATGAATTCTGTGACCAGAATCGCCTCGAATGTGAAACTGGGCATGGTACATTTGAGTCCATAATCATTACAGTAAAAGATGAAATTGGTTATAGGAACTATACCTTCAGAGGTAGTTGGTTTTAATATCTATACATATAATCTCACTAATATTATAAACGTGAAAGTTTAGATGGATGGATGGATAGATAGATGGATGGATGTTTGTTCCTTTATCACGCCAGAACGGCAAAACGGATCTGGATGAAATTTGGCACAGAGATAGATTATAGTCTGGAATAGGACATAGGCTACTTTTTATCCCGAAATTCCTACGGGAACGGGTACTACGCGGGTGAAACCGCGAGGCGCTGCTAGTATCTATATAATATTAATATAACCACACAAATTATTATAGAGCCGAAAATTTGTAAAGATTTTTGAATGTTTGTAACCTATTCACACCAATACTACATACTGAACCGTTGGAGCTGAAATTTTGTATTCATGTAGTTAGTTTATAATCATGTTTGCAAAATTTAAAAGGTTTTTATTATTATAGGGCATGGAAAGGACAGAGCCCAGAGGCCTTTCCATGTCATGTTGGTGTAAACTGTTAAACAGTCATGTAAACAGTTGGTGGTTCTCATAAGGGCGGATGATAATTATTAAATAATTTAAAAAAAATGCTGGACAATTCACACAACATTCTCTAGCCCCAAGCTAAGCAGAGCTTGTGTTATGGGTACTAGATAACTGATATACATAATACAATACAATTATTATTGTGATATACATATATGTTTATAGGGCCATCCATATTTACTAAGTATTCAACTTTAATAACACGTTCTATGTCATAACACGCTCTGCAAGCTAAAACAATGTTAAACGTTATTTTGACGATCCAATACTGTGCTACATGCCTTTGATCATCATGGTCGTATAGTAAGCGCCAAACATTTTGTCCGGTGACGGGCAACGAAAGTGGGAAGTTTGCGTAGGTACACTCACGGATATAATTCATATGCCGCCGACAACGCAACAGACAGATTGTGGACAAACGGAGGTCTATAGACTATAAAAAAAGGCGAAAGAGATAGGTCACAGCTTCGTATAGCTCTGTCTCGCTCTTTCATTTTTTGGAACAAAAAGACTCAATTAATAATCGAAGCGACTCGAGAGGGTAGCCAGCCACCAATTTGGCATTAGAATTGCAATCTGCGCATCTTTGTCACGTGGTTCGCCAGTGAACACAAAGATTGACGAATGTTATCGAAAATTTTAGGAGCACAATTGTTTATGGTCTAAATTTTTTTCAGATACCAAACGGAGCAGTTTCGTCGCGACGGCGTGTTAGAAAAAATATCCAACGTTTACTCTCAATACTGCAAGTGGTACATGAACCGTGGGGGAGAAATGAATTCGCGACAAGCGTGGCAGACTCTATCACACCAATGTAGCGACGGACCTAGCCTAGTAAGTTAAAACTCAACCTTATTTGTACTAGTGGAGAGTAGATTTCAGTGTAACATTTTATGGCTGGTTATTTTACTCGAGACTTATGCTGGGTCTTTTATCTATCGCTGAAACATATATTTTGTTCCTAGGACATAGAGATAGCTCCGTGGCCGATGGAGATGCGTCAGAATGTCGGCAAGTTTCTGTACAACATCATCATCAACGACGTGAAGATTGACGTCAATATGTTCAAGACGAAAGCAGCTAAAGTGTGAGTAAATAAATCTATAACTGTCGTGTACAAAGCAGCAAAATTTCTCTAACGTTTGTTAAAAAAACCGCTGGTATGTGGCAGGTCAGACTGTTGACTGTGTACACTCTGTCAAAATATAATTTTCTGATTTGAATTATTTATTGTATAAGAAGTAAGTCCGTTTTTGGCCGTAAGTTTTGATAATTAGCATAGTTGTATTAGTTTAGGGTATGTGGGTTTTGTTAAAAAATAAATAAATTATTTCGATTTAGACATAAAACTTTGTAAGCGTGCGTCCGCAATGCATCTTTTTGTAACGACAAAAGTATTTCATCAAAAAATCTAATCGACCTTTTCACTGGCAAGCTAAAGAAACACCTATTATATCAATCAGATCTATTAATAGTATCTAATTCCATTTCAGTAAAAAGCTCCCAGCCGTGTACAAAGTCCACCGCCCCTGGGGTCGTCTAGTCCGCCTAGAACTGAAGCCACATCCAGTACTAACTCGCCTTTGGTCCGGAGCGGCCAAACCGGAGCTCAAGATCCGCGCCTCGCTAGCACCCACTTATGGGCCGCCTGCGCCGTGGACCGGCGTCAACTTTGGAGCTTACTTGGTGACGCCGACGCCTCTGATAAGGTACTTACTCATCAACAGAGGTGTTAAACATACGCAGAAGAACTCCGCTGCGTTTCCACTGGTAGATTCCCTCAGTCTACTCTTACACACTCACAAGGGCTAGGTAGAAGAGATTTTTACAATAACTTTTACAATAACCGTCATTCTTCTTCTTTCATTCTTCTACGCAATTCTAAGGACAAATTGGTGGGCGGCTATCTTTTGGACATGTATAATAATACATTATATACAGATTAATCATTGAATGTTTTTGTTTCAAACAATGAAAGAGTGAGAGAGAGCTATACGAAGATGTACTTATCTCATTCGCCGGTTGCGTTGTCGGGGACATATGAATTATATCCGTGAGTGTACCTGTGCATACTTCCTATTCTCGCTGCCCGTCACAGGACAAGATATTTGCCAGTTTATAAGGCGCGACCGCCGAGGCCAGTGTAGAAGGTACTTAAGAGCCTAGAAGATACAGTTCTAGCTCGCCTTTAGTCTGCTTTGGCCAAACCGGAGCTTAAGATCTTGCCTGGCTAGGCCCCCATTTGTGGGCCGCCTGCACCGCATTAAGGTACTTAAGACCCTAGAGTTCATATCTAGTGGTATATCATCACAATTTGCAGGTACCAACGCTTTTTAGTCGAGGTATTTACAGTAATTCCCCGCTTTACTCGACCCCGTTATGCGCGGTTTCGCTTTAATGTTTAAAAACATATAATACATACTACGTAAAGTGTTCATAGAATTAAACTAATTGATTCATATGATATGTATTTTTTAGTATCTACCTTTGGCTATGTTTAATCGTAAACCCCGATGTACGCGATTTTTTGCGGAACGTATCCCTCGCGTAAAGCGGGGTATTACTATATTTTCAAATTAGCTTCTCATCGGTTCTTGTGTATCTACTTGATACAACCTTTTGCATCCCATGCTGATTTTTGCCCGCTGCGTCACTGTATTCGTCTATGACTGTAGTATTTTCTAGCTGTGGGCGCTGCTTCCCCCACGTTGAATTTACATTCTGATAAGTTTTTTTTGCGTGGAACCCTAATTCTTTTACTAAAATTAAATGAGGTTAAGTTAACCGCTATTGTCATTAGCTATCTGCAAGTGACAGTCCCATCAAAATCGATCCAGCTGCTTCGGAGATTAGCTCTAACAAACGGACAGACCATATAAACAGAAAAAAATGGTGTTTTGTTATAATTTGTTACTGAGCTTTCAATTACTTTCATAATATGAGATTATATATTTAGTTAAAAAAAATACTGGAATTTCGACATTACAAACCGACACTTGAATTTTATGTATTTTATAAATAAAACAAATACCTATTATGAATCTAAATCACGTGGAAATGGTAGAAAAAATATTTCCTTAATAAAATCGGAAGGGATCCCTGGCGGAGCCTTAAAGCGGTCATTTAGTGTTCTCGTTCTGTCCTCAGACTGAGCACGAACGTCACAAACCAATGGAAGCGTCTAGAAGAGTCTCCCCCAGAGAAACTGTACCCGGTACTGGACAGTTTGAACCAGCTCGGCGAGGTGCCCTGGGTCATCAACAAGCCTATACTGGATCTGCAGTTACAACTGTTTAGGTTAGTCTTTATATTGATATTGATCGAGTATTGTGTTCGTGACTAATCAGTAGAAACGTCTAGAAGAGTCTCCTTGAGAAGTTGTACCCCGTATTGAAATGAAATGAAAGGTTTTTATTTACCTTCCGAACTTCTACACAATAATTTGAATAACTGGACAGTTTGAACCAGCTCGGCAAGTTACCCTAGGTCATCAACAAACTTATACTGGATTTGCAGTTGCAACTGTTTGGGTTACTGTTGAACCTTCATGATTTTACTTACTTTTGTGGCTTAGATACTCAAAGTGGAGCTTGGCCTCCAACACAAGACCGCGGTTCTGAGCAGTCTCGTGCCGTGGACTCGACGCTATGCCGTTCTGATGTCTTGGTATCAGATCTGCTTCCACTTTATCAATCCAGCAAAAACTAAGGTGGCCGTAACATGCTTGCCAGACTGGGCGCCTAGTCACAGTCGGGATAGCCCAAATCAGCTGAGACATCATCTTCGTATATAAAATGTAAATCCTTTCTATGGCCGTAACTTTTGCATATAATATTAGAATAACTAGTAAATTCACATCTCTTGTGAATTTTGTTACTCCAATTGTACGAAGTACAATGCGTTATTTGGGCTATGCGTGTGTTGTCAAGGTTAACTAACTTCCTACATTATGATATCTTATTATCATGTACGTGATGTTTGTAATTCCGCATAGAACCTTCATTTTAACTTTTATCTATTTAATAAACCAGTTGCGAACCAATAAGCGTTGGAGTATCATTACCAGCCCTCTGGGTTACCTCTAACCTTATCATAATCAGCGTTAGAGTCAGCAGCCCCAGCCCTCTGGTTTAGCTCTAACACCAATAAAAAAAAACATATATGAGGAGACGCGTCAAGCCAAAGTATGAAAAATTAAAAATCTTGCAAACATAAACTCATGTTTAGATTTATGCGATATTAAGAAACAGCCCAAAATTGAATCTGTTACCTGGTTTTTTGGAACAGCTGACCTTTTGTGTTTAAACAGATCCGGCGGCAACAAAAAACTAGACATCCCGTCTCCATCGAGCTCGCTCGATACATCCCGATTCGAAGGCAACGCGTTCAAACGACGCCTCGCCATCAACCGCACTCGTGGGGAGATGCACTCGCTCTGGTGCGACATGCTGTACAAACTGTCTCTCGCCAACCATTTCAGGTGAGAATGTTACTCATTCTACGGCAGTGCCACCGTGATCTGAGCAAAAGCCCTTCTTACTTAGTGCTTATAGCGGCTCTGTTCTGACCTGACGTGACAGCACAAAGCACAAGCGGAACCCGCCACGCACGAAACAAATAATCTACAAATTTTACCTTTCCTAGAGTGACCGTAATAAGAATAAAACAATAAACTAGGTACGCACGTACATATTTAAAACTACAAATCACATAATCTAAATATTATTTTCCTTTGCAGAGACTCAACATTTTGGCTCCCCCACAACATGGATTTCCGAGGCCGCGTGTACGCCTGTCCACCTCACGTCTCAGTCTTAGGCGCCGACACACAGAGGGCGCTGCTAGTGTTCGCCAAGAAACATCCTCTAGGACCTAGGGGTCTTCGCTGGTTGAAGCTACACGCTGTCAACCTGACCGGGACCATGAAGAAACAAACCATTAAAGAGAGGTAAAGAAAAGAATTGCGTTCTGCGCATCTTTGTCACGTGGTTCGACAGAGGACAAGAAATCTGACGATTATTATACCAGCTTCGGTCTTCGATTATAGTTTTGACATGCCTCTGTTACTCCAAATCTAGAAATATAAAAAATTTCTTCCCGTTCTATTCCGTGGCTTTAGGGCGTGAAAGTGCTACATCGAAAGTTTGCATCTTATCCTTTTTTTTCGACTCCTACTTCACTTGACCTCGTGGCGCAATTGGCAGTACATCCCGTACTGAGGTTGCGGGTTCAAATCCCGTCGAAGTCGAAAATTTTTTGGAACCTTATTAAATTTTCGTAGAAAATTGGCCCAGTGCGAGTTATTCGTAGTATCGCATAAAACCTCAATGAACCTTTTAACTTTACTGTTCATACAGATTGGCGTATGCTGAAAGTATACTCCACCTTATCCTAGACTCGGCTCAACGTCCGCTATCGGGCGCCGGCTGGTGGATGCGGTCTGAAGAGCCGTGGCAGACGCTCGCCTGCTGCATGGAGATAGACAACGCACTGCGCTGCCCTAACCCTGAAGGTATTACTGTTACAAGTCATAAAAACGAGAGGCCTCAAAAGTCACACCATCCTTTTTATTAGGCCGAGGTTGAATAATCCCAAACCTTACAGAATTCAGCACTTATAGTGATGTGTTTGTCAACAGAATACATGTGCGGTTTCCCAGTCCACCAAGACGGGTCCTGCAATGGACTACAACACTACGCGGCTTTGGGCGGGGATGCGGCCGGCGCCGCCGCTGTCAACCTAGCGCCTTTGGACCGGCCGCAGGACGTATACAGCGCGGTCGCTGCCAAGGTACACTCTACGGTGCCAGGCATAAAACTCACTGTATCATGTCTCATGTGACGTAACTTCGTTTTCTGCCGCCCCACCGTCAACCTAGCGCCTTTGGATCGACCGCTGGACGTGTACAGCGCGGCCGTTCTCAAAGCACACTCTTCGGCACCAGGCATAGAGCTCACTTTAGCATGTCTCATACAACACCAAAGTCACTACAGCAAAAGAAACCTTACCATCCTACTTATAGAACACATTTCCAGGTGGAAGAGATGCGAGCCCGCGACGCAGAGAACGGTGTTGCAAGCGCGCAATTGTTAGAAAACTTTGTGCGAAGGAAGGTTATCAAGCAAACTGTGATGACAACGGTTTACGGAGTTACCCGGTTTGGAGCGAGGCTGCAGATCGCTAAACAGTTAAAAGGTGAGATTAGAATGAATGTATGGATGTTTTAGTTTCATATTAAACAATCTTGGATGCATTCGACAGTGAGTCATACGATCATGTTGAAATTTTAAAATACCTATAACACTTAAATTTCTCTGGAAACTAGTCAGTATGTGCGTGTACCAGGCCAGATTAAACTATTTCAAATAAGGCCCGGTATCGAGCATCTCATAGAGCAGTAGAGCGATAGCGGATAGACTATCCTAAAAGAGGATCTGCTACAAAACACTGTTGCTTTAATGCTTACAGCCTTGTTAAATTCATTAATTTACTTGCAGATATCGATGCCTTCCCCAAAGAGCATGTGTGGACGTGCTCTCAGTACCTGACCACTAAGACATTCGACAGTCTGCGCGAAATGTTCACCTCCACCAAACTTATACAGGACTGGTTCACTGAGTGTGCCAAGTAAGTAGAAAGTGGTCGTGTTTGATAGATTTCTGAATAGCCGCCCATCAATTTGTCCGTAGAATTGCGTTCTGCGCATCTTTGTCACGTGGTTCGCCAGAGGACAAGAAGAATGACGGTTATTATACATTAATAAAATTAATCAAATTTACTGTTCGCATCTCTCGCGAGCGATGCGCGCCACATGCCCTCACATAGCGTGGCGTCAGCGAAGCTAAATGCGCTGAAACATATCAATTTGTTTTGCGGTAGTAGCCATTTATGTAATGTGATACTTACTCCCGTGGCAGTGCAAGAATCGACCCCTCCATCTCTGCCCGTGGATGTCCTGATATATCTTGCGTGTGCAATAAAGAATTTAAGAATCCATAGTGCGATTTTAGTATTTATTCACATACTAATTCAGATTGCTATTTCAGGCTAATATCCGGCGTTTGCGGTGAAAGCGTGGAGTGGGTGACTCCGCTGGGGCTGTGCGTGGTGCAGCCTTACTACCGCCGCGCGCCGCCCTCTGCCGCCACGTACAAGGCCTCGCTAGACCAACACCAGTGAGTGACACATACATTGTATCTACGGTCGGAGTCGGTGACTCCACTACTGTAGCTGTGAGTCATACTGGCCAGGAAAGGAACCTTAGATCTGCCCCAAAATTTATCGTATTAGGCCACGTTCTCGGTAGGTAAATAAAGGTCCATGAAGCAAGCGATTTGCCTTGTAAATCGATGTTTTTGATTCGTTGAAAAATATGAAACCTACAGAAATTTTGAAAACTGTTTTGAAATGTACGAACCAATACCTTTCATTTGATACCCCATTTTGAAATTTCAACATCACAATTTGTACTGAACTTTTTTTCTGACTGACTTTTTTTTCTTTAAATCAGTAATGGCGTACGAAATGTATTATTATTTCAAATTTCAAGTTAATAGCTGCAGTAGTTACTGAGATGTTCAAGAAAGAACGGGGACGGACAGAGCGAGACCATAAGGGTTTCGAAATGGATCTCGAAACCCTAAAAATCAACAATGTATTCCCCAGACGTCCGTGCACAATGAAGCAGCGCAACGCCTTCCCTCCAAACTTCATCCACTCCCTCGACTCGAGTCACATGATGCTGACGTCACTTCACTGCCAGCCAGCGCCGCTCACCTTCGTGTCGGTGCATGATTGTTTCTGGACGCATCCACACACCGTCGATACTATGAACAAGGTAATAATACTTACCACTTTTAACCGTTTCATTTAGATCCCTTAGACACACAAAAAAAATCACATTTTTAGGGTTCCGTACCCAAAGGGTAAAAATGAGACCCTATTACTAAGGCTTCGCTGTCCGTCTGTCACCAGGCTGTATCTCATGAACCGTGATAGTTAGCCAGTTGAAATTTTCACAGATGATTTATTTCGTATGCCGCTATAACAACAAATACTAAAACCAGAATAAAATAAATATTTAAGGGGGTTCCCATACAACAAACGTGTTTTTTTGCCGTTTTTATAGATGATGGTACGGAACCCTTCGTGCGCGAGTCCGACTCGCACTTGGCTGGTTTTTTGGTTACGGAAGCTGAGCCAGGCGAAAGAGAAAGTTGCTGCAAGTAAAACACAGGCCGTTATAACGCTCTATATGGGGAGGCCTGTGTCCAGCAGGTTAACTAGCATATTCATCATCAGATTTATGAGGTGGCAGCTCATACTACCGGAGCAGATAAATCGGCAATTTCGGCTCATAATCTGATGATGCATATTATCAGACGGTTATTAAATCTATGGTTTTGTGTCTATTCTCTAGAGGCTGTTCGATTTTAAGTATAGACTATAAATACTTCAATAGCCGTGTGGTACCTACCAGCTTATAATTTGCACCGCCCCAACCCTTACCGTGGGTGTCGTAAGAGGCGACTGAGGGACATGCACCGGGGGGCGGACAGCAGCGCCTCTTGCAGAATAGATCTACCACCGAACTGCGATCCCCAACCCGCATGCCCAGCGTGAGGATTATGGGCTTTAACCCACCCCCCATGAGATAAAAGACAATAAGGCGAGAGTTGATTTGAATTTGATTAATTTTTTACAGATATGCCGGCAACAGTTCGTGGCCCTCCATTCGCAGCCGATCTTAGATGACCTTTCAGAGTTCCTAGTCAAACGATATAGCTACGATACAAAGTAAGTCAATATAACACATAAACTATAATATTAATCGTATCAATACTATTTAACGGGTATTTATCGCGTTTAATTACCTTATTTTCCCGACGTTTCGACAGGTTTACACACTGCCGTGGTCACGGGGTAATTAAACGCGATAAATACCCGTTAAATAGTATTTATAAATATGTGTTCAGATCGCGTAAGTTTAAAAATATTGAATCGTATCAAAGCTCATTGTAATTAGTAAAGACACCAAACACCATGTGCTATTGACCTAAGCTAACATTAAGAGCTGTATTCTGTCCATGTGAGCAACATAAATAAATAAATAATGTTTCGACCAGGGTATAAGGATAGAACCATAGCAGGTTGCTTTACTCACCAACGGTCGTGTCCCATCTACTGAACTTAAAATGGTAATCAACATCATATTTTTGGGATAAATTAACTGCTTTGCATGACTCTTTGTTAATATTACGTTAAGATCATTGGGAAGCATGTGGGTACAGTTTTACTCTTCTATTCATTTTAATTCTAAGCTCAACAAAAATGCATAAAGCATGCAAGCGCGATGCAAATAAGCGATGGTTGACTTGAAAGAAAATCTCGGTGATAAATGTGTCCGTATCTATGACCTGAATATAATTTAGCTCGATTAGGAAAATACACCTTATTTCAAGACCTTTAAGGTTGTCGCAGGCCAAAGGCGCACTGCTACCTCCCAGCACACATAGGGTATTTCACTGTATATGAGAAAAATATATTATTGAGTTAACTTAGGCAAAAAGCAGTCGGAAAATGTTCGTTTTAGTTCATAAAATAACAAAATATCTTTTAAAATTCAAATCAGTTTTCAGTTTTTTTTATCATATTATGTTTATAAGCAACATGAAATAGTAGACACAATTTTGTTATTTCATACGGCTGTGTAGGCAAACTAAAAACTATCAACAGTCATCAGCAACATCAGCGCATTTGTTCAGGTTTCGCATCCAACTGACGTCATGACCACAGAGTAATATGGTCTCCACTGTGTCCGTTACGTTGCGTGGGTTACATGAAGATGAATTTAACCCTTCATGTGTACATTTGATATTGATTTTAATTTCTCTATTTCAGGGAACTAGAAACGGCCACGGGTTCATTCGACAAGCGACGCGTCAACAGTCTTCTCTGCAAGGTTCCTCCAAAAGGCACTTTTGATATAAACAGCGTGTTGGATTCAGTCTACTTCTTCAGCTAAATTGGACTCTATTGCCCTTGACACAAGGGTTAGCAAGGTCAGGACTTTTGTCTACTACTAGGTATATTAAATTGGACTCTATTGACATTTAAAAAATGTGTGAGATATGAACTGTTACTTTTTAATTTTACGGTTTATATTTGTGAGATTGCGGAGAGAGCTTTTTAGATGATTGTGTGTCGGAATCCAGAATCTACTCGAATTATTTCGTTTCCTCCAATGATTTATTTAAAAAAAAAGTTATTCGACGAAGGAACAATATCAGCTTCTGATTGGTCGTTAGATGCGCCATTTTGTTTTTGTTTGTCTGCGATTGGTGAGCTACCATACTAATACGAAATGTTTGCTGTTTATTAATATTTAATTCACAAAATAATAGTACAAAGTTATAACAAAACCATATCTGTAGATTTGTACAAACTTTGACACACAATCTAGTTTGATAGACTGATGTTTATAAGGAACTTAAATTTAAGCTTTTTGTAATTTTTAATACTAAGAACTGCCTTTTGGTAAATTACAAATATGATTTAATAATAATAGCTTTGCCTCGAAATTTCACTACATACTAAAAGGTAATTTTGTAATGTAGGACTCAAATTGTAAGTAAAAACTTAAAATATGATTATATAAACTATGAAGTTCGATCAAATTAAGGCAAAAGTATTGGAAAAAAATGCTAAAGTAATATTACCACATTTATATTATTTATGTATTTTTATTGTTATTTATGTTTCTACTTGCTTATGAATATTTAATAATTATTATTATGTATTATGTTGTATACACCCCTGCCTTTCTTAAATTTTCAAATTTCTTTCCATACAAAGGTTTCCTGGAAGAAATCGCTGCTAAGCGATAAGGCCGCCCATTGTACTATTATGTTTAATGTTTATATCTGTTTCTTTTAGTTTTATTTTGTGGTGTACAATAAAGAATTTTGTATTGTATTGTATATTTAAGGTTTCGTCGAATTTTGAGATTGTATGCCTACACGTAGAATATAGTTATATACGCGATACATAGCATAATCATAACATAAATAACCAAAAATACCTTCCTTATTTTTGTCAACCTGTTCAGTGCATCAAAGTCTGTGATTTGGTAGTATTATAATAATTGTGTTGATCCTACACTATTGTTTTATTTTAGAGTTATTCAACCTACAATACGAATCAAAAGTAGCCTAGCTAAAGGCTATGTGACTACATTGACTACATTGAAAATAAGTTGCAAATTCTTTTCATCCTAGTCAGTGACAACGTAACAAAGCGTATTCGTATATAAACGTGATTTTTTTGCCGTTTTTATAGATAATGGTACGGAACCCTTTGTGCAAGAGTCCGACTCGCACTTGGCCGGTTTTATTTTCGTTTTGTATCAGAGGTGATTCACAAATAAAGACCTGGCGTATTCACGAACGTGTTCGTGATGATGGGCCGAACCTGCAGTTCACACAGTGTTAGTGAATTACCAATAACCCTGTATAATAAGAGGTAGAAAATAACAACAAATAATAATTTTAAATCGCCATTTACTATTACAAAAAGTTTCGACATCACAGGGCTGAGACAGCAATATGCACTAACATTTATATAAATTACAGATGGGTTCACTTTAACTTTGAATA
The DNA here is from genome assembly GCA_947086465.1 of Eupithecia exiguata. Taxonomy (NCBI): domain Eukaryota; kingdom Metazoa; phylum Arthropoda; class Insecta; order Lepidoptera; family Geometridae; genus Eupithecia; species Eupithecia exiguata. The sequence continues at coordinate 8,974,829 of OX352245.1, forward strand.
ACAATATAAATTCAGGAAGGGGTCTACAACTTGCACAATTGAACAACTGTGTAAATTGTCCAGCATTATTTATTTTATTATTATTAATAATTACACAAAACTAAAACGAGACAATTCACAGGCATAATTTTCTTACTAACTCTAATATTTTGAGTTCATTGTGCTTACAAAATAATATTTGGCGTTGTGCAGTCTAAGTTATCTCCTAATTTAAACCGTGACTTTCTAATCCTAGCAAATCATTCCATCGTGCATTTCTATTACCTACCGATTTTTATCAATTCTTTTATGGGGCGCATTTGTTCCCAAATGTTGATCAATCCAATTCAATATTCGTATACAAAATTATGCACATTGATTTTAAACTTAAACTTTCCTCTAAAGTTTTTACATAATTTTTACGATTAGATACTAATTTTTTAAGGTAGGTACTCTCATACCACGTGGTAAACAAGCCATTTTATCAGTAACTTCACTACTCTGAACCGTTCTTTAAACTTGAAATATTTTAAAGCCTTTAAACTCACACTTACCAGCATTTCTATGACACCAAAACGGTCATCTAAAATAGACAAATACGTTACACGAAAAGAAACTCTTAATGTAGAAACGGAAATGCATATTTTAGCTGAGTAATTACTTGGTTCCCAATATGGGAACGTCAATGTCTTTTGTGATGGAACGTTCGCACATTCACGCTAGTGTTCGGCCGCGCGGCCTGGTCTGCCGTTTGTTGTGACCCACTTGTCGTTGTGCGCATATTCGTGTCTGAAGAACTGCAAAATTAAAATAAAATACATGTTAAGGGCGCTCGGTACATTTCAAAATATTTTTAAAAAACGAATTTAAAAGTAATGACACAAATCACTAAATATGACCAATATCATAATCAAAATATGACCAATAAGGTAAATAACAATCAAATAATTGAAACAAATTAGAACTAGTATTTACAATTGAAACAATTGAGCTAACTGCAGACTGTGGCAAACAATCTACAGGTAGCATCATTGTATCGAATCTAGTAATAATTATGAAAATCTTTAAATTTAAGAGGATAGATATGATATTAATGTCGTAATTTTAATGTTTTTTATTAATTTTATGTTTTCTGGTTCCTGGGAGGTGAATTGCCAGCATTTTTTTTAACTTACCTGGGTGACAAGTTTTCTTCAATAGACTGCAAGCATATCCATTGGGGAGTCAGCATCTCGTCGTTTTTGGCACTATCCAGGGTCCCGTTGTATATCAACAGATCATCCATAAGAACCTGTAAATAGGGTTTATTTTAGCTTCACTGGCCGATTAGTAATTTAGTTAAATAAATAATATATTTTTTACTAGCTTCTGCCCGGGGCTTTGCGCGCATTGATTTATGAAAAAGACCCCTTTTTTGCGCAGTCGGGTAGCCTATGTTTTTTCAGACCTAGAACTACCTGTATGAAAAAAATCATCTTGATCTGTTCAGTAGTTTTGGCGGGAAGAGGTAACAAACATCCAAACTATCGCATTTATAAGATTAGTGTGATGTGATGATGTCAATTTGTGAAAATGTCAATATTGGATGATAATTTACCGCGAATTCTTTGACGCCCCGCGACGGTGTTTTCGCATAGTTCCAAATCTTCATACCGTACACAGATACAGGGATGTCGAACACGAAAAATATCCTGAAAAAAAAACAAAGAAGTCATGAGACAAAATGGTTAACGCATTCACTGCCCAGTCTCGGCGATTATCGAATTATCTGATTGACAAAATCTTAGTCAATTGAAATGAACCGCACTATATCTGTCAGGAAACGCTTTTTCCACCAACCCACGGATGAGCTGCTTTGTGCCCACTGTTTTTAACTGTGCCTTTGTAGTTTTAGCTAGTAGACTGCAGGTATTTAAGTAGCGTCTCTGTGTTTGTACCTTACCCTGGTTTATTCTGTTTTATTTAAATTTAGTTATAGTAATTGTACCTATTTGCGTGTACTTTGTATGTCTAATAAAATGTTTCATTCATTCATTCATTCTTTTTATATGAACCTCTGTGGCGCGGTGGGCGAAAGCTTGCCTGCGACGCAGGAGGTTGCGGGTTCGATTCCCGCCTCGGGACAAATGTGTGTACGATCTGCAGACATTTGTTCAGGGTGTTCTGGTCGTTTTCTATGTATAGTAAAAAAACTATCTATCTATGTATTGTATTGTATTATGTATATCAGTTATCTAGTACCCATAACACAAGCTCTGCTTAACTTGGGGCTAGATAATGCTGTGAATTTTCCAGCATCATTTATTTATTTATTCTTTTTATATGAAAACGACTAGGTACCTAAAACTTAAATGTTTATCCAAACTTTGAGTAGGTAAGTAAGTTTTACTTACCTCCTCCTCCTCAAAAGCATAGGTCCACTGCTGAACGCCTCCCCTTGATAATCGTCTTACTGGCTTAAAACTTACCTACTGGCTGGTAGAACCTACATTTAGGTTGATCTCTATCTACATATAAAACCTGCCTGTTCAGAGTGTCGGGCAGTACGGGCGCGAGCCACGAGTGCGCGGCGTCGCTTCTCCGTGAGTTGACTCCGTCGATCAGCTTGTCTGGGGTGCGTGCGTCGGGTACAGTGTTGTTACACGATAATAGCACGTTCACGCTGGTTGGGTGTGCGCACACGTCTGCGAATTGAGTACAGTTCATTAACTTGTTAATGTTTTTTTTATGAGGGATTTGTTCCACGTTAATTTCTTATCAATACACACACTTCCATTGGTGAACTAAAAATAAATAAAACCGGCCAAGTTCGAGTCGGACTCGCGCATGAATGGGTCCGTACCATTATCTATAAAAACGGCAAAAATATCATGTCTGTTGTATGGGAGCCCACCTTAAATATTTGTTTTATTTTAATATAATTATTTATTTTTAAAGTGAATATTCAGGGTGGGGCAAATTTTTGACCCCTGAAAGGTCGTCAATGACTCTATATCCAACCAGGAACACTTTTCCCAAAGTAACATACCAAATCAAATCGTAAGTTTTGGCAATAATTAAAAAAAACCATTCCCATACATTTTCTATGAAAAAACGAGTAAGTGAAACAACAATGTCACTCATTCAATGGCTCTTAATTTAAATTATTTTTATGTAACTACACACCCATTTTATTGAGTTAAAATAAAAAAAATACTTGTTTGGTAAGTAAATAATTTGAAAAAATATTTCTCGCCAATTTTTTCTAGCGGTATTGTCATTCAAAGCGGTGGTATATTATTCTACCAATAAGGTTTACCTAATAACAAATATCAATAAATAATTTGAATTTAGAACAAATTGCTTTTCGTGTTCGAATGGTATGCATGACTTTGTTGCGGCGAATGGCGCTTCTTAGAAAAATGTATGGGAATTGTTTTTATAAATTATTGCCAAAACTTACGATTTGATAAGTTACTTTGGGAAAAGTGTTCCTGGTTGAGAATAGAGTCGATTAAGATAAACTTCTTTTTTTTTAACAAATATCATTTTGGGCAAACCATACAAATTAAAAAAAACTAAAAATGATAATATTTTTTTCTTCAAAATAAAATAGAAGGTTCCTAAGAACAATGGAACCAAGAACTTTGAAAGAAAGACAATATTTTTGGACACAACACACATAAAATATAACAAACATTATGGTTTTTATCATTTAGGTATTTGTTAATTTAATTTTGATTGAAAAATCAACGAAGGAACAGAAGCACTGAGTTGACAAACTGAACGGTGACGTCACAGAAAAATGGCAGCGTTTTTATGACCCGAAACTGAGTGGTTTTATTTCTGATTTATTTCCTCATAAATTTAAACTTGAGTATTTTTTTGTATTCGTCTAAAAGAATATAAAAAATCTATGCATATACGACTAGCGTAAAACTCACTGCTCTCATTAAGAAGGATCACATTCCCCTGCGGATCGTACAGCTCTATGCCTGTAAGCCCGACGTAGTACTGGTCGCCCCACGTTGAGAATATGCTGATTTGAAGAACAAAGCCGGTGGGCGCACCTAGTTCCACCGATGTCCCGTACACTAGGCAGTCCATTCGGAAACTATCAGAGTCTTTCGCGTCATCCAACCTGGAAAAGTGATCGTTTGTTAAACTAGCTTATAGTAAATAGTGACAGTGACTTTAGCTTGCCGCATCATCAGTTTTACGCAAATCGCCATCCTTCTTGAACATAAGGCGTCCTACACTACGTTTGCCGATTCGCATCTCCACTTAAAAAACCCTCCTCCACTGTTCTGGTTATTGTTCAATGATGACCTCCTAGTCGAATTTCGGCGGCGGCTATTCTCAACGGAGACTAGCCATGTGCGCAGGACATTATTATTATAGCCCACAAGTGTTTGCGCAAAACAGATGCACTCGCTATTTCTTCACTCTCTTCCGGTGCGACGGCAGACAGACATGACAGAGGCTGTCCGTGTGAGTTCTGCGCCTGACCTCTCGGGGAGAGGTCAGGCGCAAGGCACAGGACAGCATAGACGGATTAAACAGTTTCGACCGGTAGTGGACCGCCTCTCCATCGATGTATAGATGAGCGTGACGCACGCCCGCTTGCGAGTTCCATGCGCACGTTGCGTACTGTGTTGTACCTACCCATCACCAACTGTCACTCTAGTATACTACACCTGTCATCGACATTGGCCGCGTCCAGCTGATGCACGTAGTCGTAACAGACATGTCCGGGCGCGCGGCGCAGCAGTAGCGGCCGGTAGTGCAACGCCTCTCCGTCGAGGAACAAACGAGCGTGACGCACGCCCGCGTACGAAAGGTCCATGCTGCCGTTGTAGTTCCAAATTCTTATATCTGGGGGTATGACTTGTTTTGTAAACACTGGAGACACAAATTGACGGAAAGTGGTCTTAAAATTCAGATACCCAGGGATAATAATTGCTTGGAACATTTTCGTTCCAGATTTTTACCTGAAAGCAGACTTCGCTATCATCTTCGGGGAAAAAATTGCCCAGAGGACGGAAAGAGAAATTCTTGTACCTAAGGCAGTTCGGGAGTGAAGCGGGTCTTGGTCTCCTCTCGGCCTAAGAATACATATTCTTTTAGCTGCTCATGGACATGTCATTTGCATATTAACGATGAATTAACTTAGGGATAACTAATCACCAGAATAGGATGGGAATCCACCTGTGTAGTTTGAATCATAACTACGATTTATCAATACGTGGAAAAGGCGCATGTCCAACAGTGCACTGTTTTCTGTTGATGACGAAGAATCTTAGTAATTACTGTCAGAGCTGTAGAATCTGTAGAGAAGGTGTGTGTTTAAAATATATCCTGTAATAAAAAGGAAACCTAGTTAGCGAGACAACTTACTTGTAATCTCGGTCAACTCTTTCAACTCTAATATAATATGGCAGAACTCAGTGCCACACTCGAATTCCGTGCACCACATATCCTCAAAGTTGCTGGAGAGATTCCGTCCGTTGAAGAGATTGTTACATTCGATCAGATTGCTGTGCTCTGGGCCTTGGTCTTCTGAGATGAGCGCTTTGTACGCATACGCTTGGTATATCTCTATAGGTTCGTTGCAGCAGATTACTTCTAGACCTGAATAGAGATTTTAAGGTCTTGTCAACTAATACAACCCTCTACGGCAAAAGAGGAAGTCTCACTCAACTGCCTATAATGGCTTACTGCTGGACGCAGGCCTCGCCGTGATAATCGCCTTATTGGTTTTTATCTCATGCATGGGAGTAATGCTCATAATCCCCACGCTGGGCATGCGGGTTGGGGATCTCAGTTCAGTGGTAGAGCTATTCTGCAAGAGGCGCTGCTGCCCGCCCCTAGTGTATGTCCCTTAGTCGCCTCCTACGACACCCACGCACGGGATGAGTTATGTGAAAAGGGGGAACTTTAGTTACCCGCATAAGTCTGTAGCAGAGTAGTTTTCGTAGTAGGTACTAAAACGTGAGCACTGATTCAGGAGCGCGAGCATGGTTTTCGTTAAACACCGATTTTGTCTCTGTTGCCGTAACCGTAATCGCGCTGCTGGTGCGTTTTTTATTGATTTTATATATAGTTGATTGAACCAGGATTGTTCATTATTTATTTCCTGATACTTCGCCATATGCAGAATGGAATATCAGTGTTTGATATGGTATATTAGACATCCTTGAGGCCGATCAAGCTACGCATCTTTACACATCTATGCTGGAAACTAACGCGATAGATTCAATTTGCAAATCACAAACCTGTAAGTCCAATCAGGTGTCCATGCCCCCAGTTAGACATAAGCGTCAGTTTGATCGTCCTCGCCTCGTACTTGGTATCGTTTCCATCGTCCAACGACCGCAGCAAGGCTACAGGACTGAGTGAGTGTATACTGTTGTTAGCTGTAGACGGCCGCTTCTCGTTCGCCACTTGATCGAAGGGTTCGTTGTCTTTCAGCAATGCTTTGAAGTTCTTGTCGTTTTGCATTACGGATTCCAGGATTGAGGGGTCTTTGGTGAAGAGGATTGTCTGTGAAGTTGAAAAAATTTGTGTCAATACGAAGGTGTGGAGGATTTTTGACAGTTTTCAAAAGATGTGTGTTATTTCCGCACTTTTGATATGAAAACTTGTAAAAATTATGGCCACCAACTCTAAAAATATAGCCTCCTAAAAACACTTTTATGGCATGGTTGGTAACTCACATCGCCGAACGAAGACAGAGGTCCTTTTAACTCGCCGCTAGCTCGTGCAATCTCGCCGTAGAAGATGATCTGATCGTCGAGTTTTATTTGCACCAGACGGACTCCGCGCGTCGAGTATATGCGGGACTTGTTGTAGTTCTGCAAATTCACAAAACTCAATAATATCACATGAATTTCAAGCAGAGAACTGGCGGGAAACTTTTTAGGACAGACCAAACAAGCGACTTCTCTTACTGATGCCTTGGGGTCCAGACCAGACACACATAAGGCTGACTGTGACATGAGGACGAGATAAGTATCTTTCTGCTGACTGTCTCATGAATGTCCAGAGATGTAGATGAGCTTCGATCACGCCGCGGGAAAAATATTTGGACGATATTCGATGCAGGTATCTGGTATCCATGGTACAAGTTGGTAAGCAATGGCGAGTGAAAATGTCGTTTTTTACCCATATCCTCAGCAGAGCCAGCTGCGTGTTGGTAGCGAGTAGAGCGGCCAAAGCCAGCGGGACTGCGAGCGGCGCGGGCGCTGTCCACGCGTGCCGCTCGTCCCGCGTCCGCACTATGCCGTCAGTCAGGTTCTGGACGCGGCCTTGGACTGTTCCGTCACCGGTCTCACAGTCTGTCCATATCTGGGCAAAATGTGACGATTTTAACATAGGTAGTTGAGAAAATACGTTCTCAATTAAAACGTATCCTTGAAACCTTTCTATCCCTCTCATAACTAACTCTTACCTTTTCAATTTCCACAACGTTGCCGCTAGAGTCAAACAACTCGATTCCATTGAGCCCCACAAATTCTTTGTCACCCCAATTAGAAAACACCTTGATTTCTAAAAGACGTCCCGTAGGAAGTTCCGGTATAACGAACTCGCTTTTGACATTATCCTGCGTTGTTGAGTTACTGGAAACTGAACTCAATGACTTGGTTAAGTTCTTGACTGGGTTTTGTTGTGTGTTGAATTCCTTTGGTTTTCTACGCCCTTTGCCCTCAGGTGGTCCTGGAATAAAGTTAAGGTAATTTTAGCATATCATACAAGAATGCCAGACTCAATGGGACTAGACGGGGCACGTGAGCCGCATCCAGAAAAGTGGGCACGGATCGTCAGGGATGTCAGACGTACCATAATTATGGTACACGTACCATAATCCAGGTCTTCGTACCATGTACCATAGTACTTCTATTATGGTACGCAAATGTACCATAATTTTCAATCATCAAAATTATTTTGTCATGTAATGGAACGAACGACAGAAACGTTTCGTTTCCTCTGCTAAGCACTACTCTGTACGTATATGATCTGTGCTATGAAGCCTTACTCTAAATCTCTTATGAATAATTTACAATCGATGTATTTGCACTGCACTGGTGCGAGAGAGATGGAGGATAGCCAATACAAGCTGTGTATGTTGCATCTCTCTCGCGAACCGAAGATTTCTTTCTTCATTTCATTCATCCGTTCATACGGTTCGTTCATTCGGTTTATGATATCTTGTATTGACTGGCTTGAGTAGTAATAGTAACTCTTGGTTTATCTATAATTATGAAACTCGGTGACTCTGTTTTCTGTTTCAAAATTTGTGAATTGTGTTGTATTGTATTTGATACAGTTAAGTATCTGTTTTAGGTTCGATCTGTGACTTGCGTCGCTCGTTATCCCGAGTTTATATACCTTTCTACTTAGCTAGCCATGTTTCTAGAAAAAACTGTAATATTAACTCAAACCAATTAATAACCGTGTGAGACTTTTAGAAACCGTACCTTAATTTTCTGAAAAGTACCATATTTTTGACAGACCGATGTCATAATTTCTGAGTCGGCATCTAACATCCCTGCGGATCGTCATACAGTGGGCGCCTGAGTATGAGGAGGGTCGACGACGCAGGTAGATTTACCTGGAATGCGTCGAAATCGTCTCGCCAGCGTCTCCTATACCTGCCTTGGACCTAAAATCGCATTCGTTGGCCAGGTCTCAGCAATCGGTGGGACCCTGGCCAATGTACGCGATTTTTGGAAAAGTTTGGGGTAGACCTTTGCCTCGCGACCTCTGTGATGAAAAAAATATCAGAAGCTAAAAGTATTTGTATGCTTAATAGTCCTTCGTCTTGTGGTCCTTCGCGCCGTATTGTCCGTTAGTGTTCTTCGATAAAAGTAAAAAAAGGAAGATACGGTACGTTCTACCAGCGCTCACTTAAAAACTACCGTGTCACAGATGAAATAATGATAAGGTATCGGATTATTTACTTTAATCGAAGTTAGTGTTCAGTTTTTTTCTTCACCCTCCAATTTCACCTGCAAATGGTAGGTAACATTTGATGGCTATTTTGACGCTGTCGAGAATCTGGATTAGGTAGGCAGTATATCAACTTACGTGGTCCAAGAATAACGTCATAAAAGTCTTCATCAACGATATTAGTAAGGCGGCGGTGTCTCGGTGTCACGTAATGCGGCAGCAAGTCCGACAGGAAGTCATTCGAGCGGGAACTGTCATTGGAAGTGTCGCCCCAGTCCATGTTGCCACGGATGATCTTGTACTTCCACCGGCCATTTTGATGATAACCTAAAAGTTTTATACAACTAAAGGACAATCAAACTTTCGTTGCCTTTATAACCTTAATAAATAACAATGAACAACGTTTTATAATTGAACTGTGTGAAAGTTCCTCATCATCAAAAACCGATTTTAGTGATTATGTAACAATAATATTAATTGTATTGTTTACCTATAATGTATAAACTCGTTGTTACGTTTATTTTGTACAATTCCTAAAATATCCATACCTATATATACTTCAATAATATTTTAAAGAGGTACCTACCTAAAGATTTATAATGCACTTGATACTTGAATCCAAAAATGCATACCTAGATAGGTACCCTACCTTACAAAAAAAAGAGTAGAGAACCATTGATTACCTATTTGTTTACGTTATTTCTTTTACTTGGGGGTATAGTGCCTGCTTCACTAGGTACAGACCGTACCTACAGATTGTTCATTAATTAAAAATGCATACTCTTGATTCGACACCTGCTTATAGATGCAAAGCTGGCTTACAAGGGTTTTCCCACTATAAAACGCTGTACACCAATAAAATCCCCGGTAAACCTTTGTTGTTTATACTTTATACCCACACTGGTAGGTATTTACTTCTATTTACATTTTTCTGTGAAACGAACGGTACGTTAGGTATTATCTGTCATTTGCTAATACCAATTCTAATCCGTATGTTTGCTTGTTTGTTGTTGCAATTGCAATGGGGATTCATCGACTATTACACAGAATATTTAGAAAAATTTACTTCCTGCCTGACTCACCATTATTGTACCGCAAAGTCCCGGCAGAGTGCGCTTCCTGCGGTCCCTGAGGTTTCGTCGAAAACTCAACAGATGATGTAGTCTCTAAAGATGTTCTTCGTGTGCTTGGCCTATCACAAACATTGAATTAAATAAGACGACTACTACAACAAATGTTTGATCAAATATCGGTGTTGCTAGTAAATTGGATGAAGTCATCCAAGTTCTTTGATCAAATGTACATTGGACAAAGATATTGGATGAGTGGAATGCACCTTACGCTGGAGCGCAAAAGGAGAGAGGCCTCCTTGTGACCCGAGCTGTGCGTGTCATGTCAACCAATGCAGGCTGAGCTAATATGATTTATTTATTTATTAAAGGAACACCAACAGTATACCTACATATTTGCTTATTTTAATAAATTAATAAATCCCAAAAATTTACGATCCCGACGGGATTCGAACCCGCACCTTCCCCTTCAGCGCAGGGGTGCTCTTTTTCCAACTAAGCTACGTGATCTTATCAAGTCGGCCTGAAAATCTTTGGGAGTTCTTTCGGCACTTACGCCGTCAGCGCCACCTACAGAGGAAACAATGAACCGACTTGATAAGATCACGTAGCTTAGTTGGAAAAAGAGCACCCCTGCGCTGAAGGGGAAGGTGCGGGTTCGAATCCCGTCGGGATCGTAAATTTTTGGGATTTATTAATTTCTTAGAAATTACCCAGAGTATAATAAATAAAAACCTTAGTATTTTAATAAATGTTTACATAAGACAAGTTCTAATATATATAAAATAAATAAATAATGCTGGACAATTCACACAGCATTATCTAGCCCCAAGCTAAGCAGAGCTTGTGTTACGGGTACTAGATAACTGATATACATAATACAATACATAGATACATATTTTTTATTATACATAGAAAATGACCAGAACACCCTGAAAAAATGTCTGAAGATCGTACACACATTTGTCCCGAGGCGGGAATCGAACCCGCAACCTCCAGCGTCGCAGGCAAGCTTTCGCCCACCGCGCCATAGAGGTCGTCAATATAATAAACTTATAAAAGGTGGACACAACATGATGATTTGATGAGCTATTATTTTACTAGGTAGGTAAGAATGTACTGTGTGTGAATGTACAAATCCTTGATACACTCACCTGTGATTGGTATTAGCTTTTTGTTTCCTAAAGATTTGGTCTAATGTCGGCGTCGAGCCACTGTTACCTCTAATACGAGTTTCTTTCATCTCCCTAGAAATAAGGTGGTTAAACTATAATCGGCACATAAATTTAGTTATCTATGGTATGGGTAAGGTGGTATGATGGTATCTACTGACCTAGTTTGCAGGCCTGAGGTGGCCTAAGAGGTTAATGGCTTTTATGTGTTATGTAAACAAGAATACATACAGCAGTAGGTGAACTCCTACACTCATGGAGCCTGATCAGGGCTCGGTTTTTCGATTACGGTAGACTCGCATATGCCCTGATCAGAGTCATAAAACCAATGCCTGTTTGGGTCCCAAAGAGTTTAAGGGTTAAAATGGTAGATACCTAACTTACCAGGACACGACAGAAACGGCCTTCAATTTAAGAGAGCCTAAAGAAATCCTAGTCTCCCTAGGATTTCTTTCGATTCCCTTAAGTTTGGTTAGCCTTGGTTGGTTGGTTTCTTCATCTATTATACCTACGGCTTAGAAACACAATAATAAGTAGGTAGGTACCTCCTAACTTACTATAGGTAGGTGGCAAAAGTTCTTACTTGGTAATGTTTTCAAGCCACATGGACTCCTCGCTGTCCACGTTAGCAAATTCGAGCCCATTCTGACTATACGCCATCCTTTAGCCATCAGAATTTTATTATCTTTCGTGGGCCTATAGCTGTACTTCACTGCAAGTTTTGCACATGGCTTATGCCTTTTTAAATAACTTATTGATAAATATATAAACTGAACTATTAAGTAGTTGAAAAATTTATAGAAAAACAGTATTTTATCTATTTTAGCTCTGCCCTAACACTTGTCACTTTTGAAACATTATTTTGGTTCTGTTTGTTTGACCTTGGTTGCTATGGTGATAGGTATCTATGGGTATGGTTGGTACTTAGGGTTGGTACGTAGTTATTGTATTCTCTTTGAAGGTGACGATTGTTGATCGAGGATATAGGAAGTACAATGTAATAAAACCAGCCAAGTGCGAGTCGGATTCGCGCACGAAGGGTTCCGTACCACTAACTACAAAACGGTAAAAAAAATCACGTTTGTTGTATGGGAGCTTTTATTTTGTTCTGTTTTTTAGTATTTGTTGTTATAGCGGCAATACAAATACATGATTTGTGAAAATTTCAACTGTCTAACTATCACGGTACCTACAGATACAGCCTGGTGACCGACGGACAGACGGACAGCGGAGTCTTAGTAATAGGGTCCCCTTTTACCCTTTCTTTGGGTACGGAACTCTTAAAAGAGATCCCTTTCTGTACCGTGAAATCCTCCAACTTTGGCCACATTTTTAAGAAAATTTGTTGTAACACCAAAAAAAAATAGGAAATAGTATTAATTTTATGACGTGAACGTAAAGTAAACACGAATTACTATCAGTCAAGCATAAAAAAATCTGTAAAAATGACAAATTTTATATCATAAAAGTAATTTGAGACACCGGCCAAAGTTAGCTCGACTTTCTGTCAACATGGTCCACAGCGAATATCTTCTAAACTATCAAGCTTATTTGCATACTATTAAAAACCATGGTAAAAATATGGCCAAAGAAGGCAACAAAATAATGTCCAATATCAAAAGTGGCCATTTTAGCTATTTATCACAGTGGCCAATGTTAACTGGTAATTTTTGCTCATATCCATACAAATGATTTTAGTTATCAGGGTTGTCACAAAGAAAGGTTAATAAATTAAAACAATGTTTTTACTCTATAATTGTTTTATTTAAAAATTAAGAATCAACTAAATGCGCGCTCATAGCGGCTATAGAAAACGTATATACCTACTTAAATAAAATCAAAACGACCTTGAGCTGGGCCTCAGTCATGTGAGTTTACAAAGCTTAGGTACAGTAGTTTGTAGTTTATAGAGTATAAAATGACACAATCAAAATACGTGATTCTTTTTCGACTTAACCTATATTTAAATGGCACTTCAGCGTTTCAGTACAGTACAGCAAATTAAATTTAAAGTTAAAATAAAACTAAAAATTAAAAGTATAAAATAAAAAATATAATGTAAATATAAATGAAAGGTATAAAATAAAAAATTAAAGATAAGTAAGTACAAAACTTTTTGGAGCAAAAATCTTCAAAGGATAAATTAACTAGCAGGTAGCAGCCCTAATGCATAATTGACAGCGGCCAATGTTTACACTCTAGGTACAGATAACTGGTTTGTAACATTGGCCGCTCACATTACTCAAACAAAAACACCAATCGTAAATTAGAAATCATATTAAAATGTTCTCCTGACATCAGTTTATAACATATCTAAAAACTACTTACCCAGGCTTCTTTTTAACAGGCTGCCAGTTAAAAGTTCAAATGTAGAAATTGGGCCGCACTTGAATAGCGTAACTTTAAACACGGCTGACAGACAAATAAATGACGTAAGTAAACTAATAGACAATTAGTGTTGTCAGAAGTATAATTTATTTTCTACTAGTGTTTTAAAAATAGGCATAACTCACATCATTTTAATGTTACGAGCTAATTCAGTTTTTTTTTGTTTTGGCCAATGTTACCTCTTGAGACCAAAGTTGGAGGATTTCACGGTAGGTACCTACCTTCATATACATATACTTATGTACATATTTATGATCAATGAGGAAGTATGATAAAAGCACAGACATTATACTACCTGCGCGCGGCGCCCTAAAAGGATAAGGATAATAATGTAAAGACTGGATAAAATTAATAATAGTATCTAGGAATAGCAAGGGCGTACCGGAAGTACCTACCCCACCCGCAACATCACAAGATTTGAAAACATGATCACAGATTTCAGTTCCTTTTTAGATCGATAGAGATTATTCGATTCATTTCGAATTTATATCATCCGAGCAAAAGAAATAACGTAAACAAAGAATCAATGGGTTGTAAAGGCAACGAAAGTTTAATTATCCCACAGAGATATATTAGGGCGACGCGCGTAGCTAGTTTAATGTCTGTGAATTATCCTTGTAATTTTAGGTTCATTCTAATGTAATCATCATGCTGATTGCTGTCATTTCGTAGTCCATGGCTTAAAAGGTGGAAAGCTTTATGGTTTATTTACGTTATATATTTTGCTCGGGTGAAAAGACTGTACGTAGCTATTAGCGCATTAGTTATAGGCAGTACTTTACTTCGCTCGCACAGTAAGTTAATCGATTTTCACTTCCGGGCATTTTCGATTTCCGTTCGTCCGTGGTCAAACCGAACATCCGGTGAAAACGTGCGAAACGCCAATAGGTTCTTTCACTGTCACTGCCACCCGTCACGTCATGTCAGTCAGTAAAATGAAAATGTTGTGATGGTTGTGATCTTAGAGTAATAAGGCACTAGAGATGTTGTATATACCCATTTCAGTCACTCAAGAGAGAGATAAAAATATGCTTGTAGCCTGAGAAGAAATGAGATAGAATGAAAGTTTCTCTGTCTCTACCAGTGTGCCAGTTTTTTCATTGTTTAGCTCTTATAAGAGCTAAACAAACATGCCGGGCACATCACATAGTATTTGTTGTTTTCGACCTAATGATACTTTCTGCTAATTAAATGTGTGAAAGTGACTCTGCGGGCATTCCTGCGTCTCTCAACGATATAAATCTGAAGCAACAATGGTGCGGTGCAGTGTTTTTGGATGTAAAAGTGACGGTGAACGAAAAGTGCCGAGTTTGTCATTCCAATCGTAAGTACAAGCTCGTTTGACTTCAAAAAAGGTTCAAAATTTATAGTTTCATAGATTTCCGTACAGACAAGACTCAAAAACTATGTTTTAAAATAATTCTAATAAATATAACCTAAAATTACGAAAATTTAGGGTTGCCTGCACTCGAAAATAAAATTCCCCAAATGTCGTGGCGCATTGAGACATGAATACCTACATCTACATACATTCTTAAAATATGTTTTTGTTTGTTACAGATTTCCCGAAAACAATGATTTACGTTTGCTTTGGATAGAAGCCACGGGTCGCAAAAACTGGGAACCCAAAAATATTTAGTAAATTTGTTCAAACATTTTCATGTAAATCGTGAACAAAAAAGAAACGCGAACGTATCTGTTCCCTTAAGCTGTTAGAAGACTGGTAAGTAAAATAAATAAATACATAAAAAGAATCAGTGCTACAATGATGGGTGAAGGACTGTTTGAGATTTGGATAAAAAAATTATACCTTCTATACTAATCAAATACTAAATCAAATATATTTAAATGGTATTGGGATTTGGTGTTACTAATATTACTTACAATTTTTAATACTATTACTATAGCACTATGTATAATCTTCATATTAATGCTTCAATATTTTATTTCAGGCATGTAAGATAAATACTACTACGTGAGGAACATCACGAAAACTTTGAGTTTGTTAAAAATACAATGCAGTATAAATAAAACCAACAGTGTTAATTAGTAAGTAGGTATGTACAGTTTAATTAGTGTATGTACAATTTTATTATAGTATCAAGTACTATTATTATTAATTACTAGTACTAAGGTGCAATGTTATACATTATAATTGAATAATATAAGACTGAAAAGGGTACATTTTGATAAGTTGGGTAGCCAGGTACTTATAGAAATATTTTGATTAAGGCTCTTTGATAGAAATAAAGACTGATTGATTTGTGATCCTATGATTTGTGGAGAATATATTGGAATCGTTTTAAAGACTGGTCATTTTTACACAGGTAATAATTATAACAGAATATAAAATATTTGGAAACATAGGCAAGGACGTAGGTAATATTGTGTATAAGGTGTAAAAACTGTAATATATAATTTGGTTTTCTCTGTACTTTTTACCTGAAGTATAATTTAAGTGCTTTTGAATTTCGTACTATGGTTGTCTTATCTTAGCAATACCTAAAGTGTAAGATTTAGTTACTCAGAAGAAATGTGATCTCTTATGTGCAATTTTTATTGTCTGTGTTTGGTTAGTGTTTAAATTGATTGTCTAGCAAAAATATTCTTTTCAAAATGACATACTTTTTGTATTTAGTTTAGTATTTGAAATTATGTCTGACATGTATGTGGCGGTGGTAATAAATTTAAACGAAACACGTTGTTTTATTTCTGTGCTAATTAAATCAAAAGTTTACCTATTCTCGCATACGTAGGTACCTAATTTAATGATGTATGATACTAAAATACCACCTACCAGGCATAAAATTACGAACCTAGTCAGGGTAAAAAAATTGCATGGCAACACCACTTCGTATAGTCTGTCCCTCTTTGTGGCCACACTTGCCAACCATCTAGGTATACTCGATCTACGGTTGTGATGGTGGCTGGCTGGCACCGCACGTCATGCATGTCATAAAATCCATATTTCCTAACCTCGAAATCCGAATCCCCAACACAAGCAAGTGTTACCAAATAAATAGACCGAAATCTATATCGGTACAAGTTAAATCAGAAAAGTGTCAACAAAGTGTATTATTTGAAGTCATAAACTAATTCCCGCTTCCGTAGAAGTGATATAATTTTCCGCCAATATGTCAGGCGCCGACGAAAAAAAGCTGGATGAAATGACGACCAAGGCTGAGCAAGAGGTGAAAGAAATTGCACATGAAGTAGAAATGCTAGAGAAAGGAGATTTGAGTTTCGTGACCGATCCAAGAGTCGATAAACTGCTTGCCGAAAATGAAAGGCTTAAACATCGGTTGGCGGTTCTCGAAAATGCAATCAAAGTTGAAAAAGCCGGCTCGTCTAGCGCTGTGAGGCTGCCCAGAAAGCGACCCACGCTCGTCACAGACATAAAATCGGTTGAGGGTAACATCTGCCTTCTGAGCGAGCTTGAAAATGTGTTCGAAGTTGCTATTGCATCAGCCTACCCCGACTTGGAAGCTCCACCGGTAGCTGTCAGTATTTCGGGCAACAATCCGAAGTTCGGAGATTACCAGTGCAACTCAGCTATGGCTATCTCACAGTTACTAAAAGCTAACAACATCAAAACCAATCCTAGAGAAGTGGCCAATAATATTTTGAATAAAACGCCATCATCGCCGCTAATCGACAGGATGGACGTGGCTGGTGCTGGATTCATCAATATTTATTTAAATAAAAGTTTTGCAGAACACGTATTGAGCTCCATTCTCAGGTTTGGTGTCCAACCCCCACCAACTAAAAAGGAAAGAGTTGTTGTTGATTTCTCTTCACCAAATGTTGCTAAGGAAATGCATGTTGGTCATTTACGTTCAACGATCATCGGTGACAGTATTGCCAGAATCCTAGAATACTTGAATAATGATGTCCTCAGGATCAACCACTTGGGAGACTGGGGAACGCAGTTTGGCATGCTGATTGCTCATTTACAAGACAAGTACCCAGACTATAAGACTCACTCCCCTTCCATTTCTGATTTACAAGCTTTTTATAAAGAATCCAAGAAACGGTTTGATGAAGATCCAGATTTCAAAAAGCGAGCTTACGCTTGTGTTGTCAAGCTACAATCCCATGAACCTGACTACTATGCAGCTTGGAAGTTGATATGTCATGTTTCTGAACAGGAGTTCCAAAAAGTTTATAAGCGCCTTGACATCAAACTCATTAATCGAGGGGAATCATTCTACCAGGATAGGATGGATACTATTGTTAAAGAATTGAAAGATCAAGGATTTTTAGAAGAAGATGAAGGGAGATTAATTATGTGGTCAAATCCTGAGACACATGAAGGTATACCATTAACAATTGTCAAGTCTGATGGAGGATACACTTACGATACATCAGACATGGCTTGTATTAAACAAAGGGTGCAAGAAGAGAAGGCAGATCGTCTCATTTATGTGGTAGATGCTGGTCAACTCACCCATTTCGTTATGCTAGATGGTTGCGCACGGCGCGCTGGAATTCTCAAAGGAAACAAGAAGGTAGAATTTGTTGGATTTGGAGTGGTATTAGGCGAAGATAAAAAGAAATTCAAAACCAGGTCTGGAGATACCATCAAACTAGTTGATCTTATGAATGAGGGCCTTGCACGATCTCTTGATAAACTTATTGAAAAGGAAAGAGATAAAGTGCTGACTCCTGAAGAGTTGAAGCAGGCACAAGAAGCAGTAGCGTATGGCTGCATCAAGTATGCAGATTTATCTCATAACAGGGTCAATGACTATGTGTTCTCGTTTGATAAAATGTTAGATGATAGGGGTAATACTGCAGTGTACTTGCTCTATGCATTAACTCGTATAAGGTCAATAGCCAGAAATGCGCAGATTTCCTATGACACTTTATTGACCGAGGGCCAGAAAACTGGACTAAAATTCACTCAGGAAACAGAATGGAAATTAGGCAAAGTCTTACTTAGGTTCCCTGAAACTATTTTGAAAGTGTCAAATGACTTGTATATCCATAGTCTTTGTGAATATTTGTATGAGATTGCTGCAGCTTTCACAGAGTTCTATGACAAGTGTTATTGTATAGAAAAAGATAAGGAAGGTAAAATTGTTAAGATATTCTACGATAGGCTTGTGCTTTGTGAAGTTACTGCATTAGTCATGGAGAAATGTTTTGATATCTTAGGTATCAAAACAGTCTCCAAAATGTAGAACTAGGTTTTCGTTTTGTGTGAATTAATCTAATATTTTTTTGTAAAAAAATCACAATTTGTTTGAATATTTATTAAATAGATTCAGTTTGTTATTATATTATTATTTAAAATCTTGTAGGTAAACCTACAAAACGGTCTCTATTAAATTATTGATTGATTACCTACCTATGTATTTATATAAATAAGTAATAAAAACATACACAAACATACAAACAAAACAAAACGAGTTTATAAAATCTGATTTTAATTTATTCCCAAAAACCTCTACAAAACTATACCAGGATCTGAAAGATTTTCGTTTTATATAATTTAAACATTTACAAGTTAAAAGTAAAATATGGAATTTCATACATAATTCACTGGGGGAAGAATCATATCTAATTACATGCATCTTAATAAATGACATAGTAAATAGTTTTATCTTACTCTTATTTAAAAAGAGCAATAAATAGGGAAACTGATTTTTTCTAAATCAATGCATGCTTTTATAGGTTGTATTGTATTGAAAAGTAGTGTTGGCAGATTATTACGATAAGGCATGATAAGACTTAAAGGTACCTAGCTATTAACTATAGGTAGGTGCAGGGATCTCATATAGGTAAATTACCTACTTACTAGCACAATTTATATCATCTTTTGGAAGACTCTCGTGAGGCAAGGCCTCATGGCATACCTAATAAGTAAGTAATATTTTGATGCCTTCTTAAGCCAAATGAGCGTAACTTTTTTAAACGGGTGCGTGAGTGACACTGCATCTTATAATAAATTGTCATTTCTGCTGAGTACCTACGCATTTTACGCAACTCATAAAATTACACTTATTTGACCCCAGCCTTCGAAAACCTGATTGAATATATATAATTCTTAGGTATATAGTAAAATTCACCAGTCTTCCGATTAAATTGTAGGAAATTGAGATGGCTTTAACATTCAACAAATAATAAATTTAATGGTCTTTCAATTATTTTTGTGCAATTAAATTACCCTGTGAAAAATTTCTCAACCAATTATACAATAAATACAATTATTTCAAGTATCTAAACCTAATATTAAAATCTTATCTCATATTTTTTTTTCATGCATTTTATAATATATACATAGTTTTTTATATACCTATTATATAAATATTGTAGTGAGAATGACTAGAAAATTGGTAACAATTTATTTCAAAACATTGAATTTACAGTGGTACCCTTAGAATCTTTTAATAAAATAGTGTTCGCACTTCACAAACATAGGGTAAGAGTGTTCAGTGGCAAATTTCAATCGTTAAAAGCACGGTGTTTCTGAACGCTTATCTAGAGAGAAGGAAGGATCTAGAAGAGGGAAGAGATTACTGGTACTGCATAATGCTGATCAAAGGAAAAAAATCCACAACAAGTGCACTTAGTCGCTAAGCGCTGTTGCGGATTTTTTAAAAACTTCCTTCAATCAACATTATGCAGTACCAGTAATACTTTTTAACAAGATCTCTACGTTTAAGACCTACCACTGGACACCCTGTATACAGTTCTTAAGTAAATAGGTACGACACGATGTGTGGGCCTCTGTCCACTGTCAGAGATCCTATACTGTGTCAAAAGTCGGAATGTACCTAATCACTCTACTTTTAAACAGACTATTGTTTGCTAATTACATTTCATCTGACTCGCATTGAATACCAATTCAATGTTCAATAGGATATAGGCAGTTTGAATTAAACATGGACAGATATATTATTCACATAGCAAATAGGCAGTTAAAAAATATGAATAAAATAATATTAATTTTCATGTTTCAAATAATATATGAAAAAAATTAAAATACATTTTGGAAGTCTAGCAAATCACCTAGTCACACGATTGAGCAAAAACTACTAACTACGTACTTAACCTTACTTGTTATAACAATTTTGTTGGTACCAAAAATTTACAAAATTTTTCAGAAGCAAATTTTACAAAAAAAATATAATTGGTCAAATAAATTTCATTAGTAAGGCTGTAGGTATGTTTAAGCTGAGACCTAAATTAAAATAGTGCCTAAATCTAGGTAGTTTCATTACAACTTTACGATTCAACTAACTACACTAAAATGTATAACGAATTATTCTAAGGAAAAATCACATTTAGGTGTATAAAAGGTTCCTGTGAAACTGGATCTCGTATAAGTATAATTAGAGGTAAAGTATAAATCTCTAAAAACCCCAAATATTCATCAAACACTAAAAGTAAGTAATCTAAAAAGGGCCTGATTGGTCTCGAGATTAAGAAATAACTAACTAGAATAGATAGACACTACAAGATTACAATAACATTTAACAATATTTTACAAAATATACACATATTTTTGTTGGTAGGTATTTGGCGAACTATATCTAACTACTCTACTAATAAGGTAAGTATAATATACCTCAAACTTCTTGTCCTCTGGCGAATCACGTGACAAAGATGCGCAGAACGCAATTCTTAGGCCATATTGGTGGGCGGTTAACTTATGGACAGTCGCGTCGATTATTAAATAAAAATAATAATAAATAAATAACGCTGGACAATTCGCAAAATATTATCTAGCCCCAAGCTAATCAGAGCTTGTGTTATAGAGCTATACGAAGCTGTACCTATCTCTTTCGCCTGCTGCGTTTTCGACGGGGTGGCATAATGAATAGGTACTATGCGCGTGTCACAGGACAAGATGTTTGCCGGCAACATACCTACAATTCCGAGTGTAAGCGAAAGTGACATTGGTGTCAAGTGTCAAGTCAGACGTCGCCAAAACTATACGATTTTGAAAGAACTGAAAATAGTGCAGTCCTTTTCATAATGATGGAAATAAAAAGTATGGCATAATATTTAGTACCGTCACCCCAGTTTTATCCATTTACTATACTAAAGTAAATGGATAAAACTGGGGTTCTTCTAACACAAACAAGGTTCGTAGTTTACCCGCTCATTCATAATGAGCGCTGATTATCGCCGCGAATTTCTATTGACACGTCGCGTCGCTATCGCTACACTCGGGCCCCCACCTACGGGTGGGGGCCCCTTAGCCTCCCGGTTTCAGATCTAAATGATAGGTACTATTAATAAAAAAAGTTCATACCGACAGTGATAGGGGGCATTGATTTAACATAGGTAGGTATGAACTTTGCCCAGCAGGGTACAGAATCGGTTAGATAAAAAAAGGCACCTAATGTTCCTATTATTTGGAATATAAGTACAACTTGTTTGACGTCTACAGTATTTAATTAGAATTCGTAATTAGCTAACATAATTCTGTACAGTTGTACCACTTTTATAAGCACATCTGCAAAATTCGTCTGCACAAAAGAGACCAGTTCAACCCGATTGAATACGAATGCCAACGCCGTTGAAATAATAGACTTTAGTGCGTTGCGTTAAGCTTTTAAGTCATCTAAAACAACGGCTCGTGCTATCTTGCTCATATTAGGACATGTACACTGGAAGACAAAAAAAGGACCAACGTATTTTCATAATATGTATCCCACTCAAAATACGACTCGCGGCTGTCGAGATCGCGACGCCAAACGCGGACGTCATGTGCCAGGAACGGCGCGTAGCAATCAGCCAATAGCAAACTTTCGCGCCTACCAAAATTAACACATCTGCGCAGGTACATCGGTGTAACTTATAAACGTGGTACAACTGTTCCTACGTGTATTTTTATGGACATTTGAATTTTTTACTTTTTTTTATATTAAATAGTGAGTTAAGTTTTATCTAGATTTTAGATCCACGGCATGCAGCAATTTAAAATATAGGCAAGGATATATGATAATTTAGGATGTTTGCGAACATGATTTAAATTATTGCTACTGTATCTATGCTAAATTTTAAAGGTCCGGATTCACACAACTCATAGAACACGATTAACGTTCCGTAAAGCGCTGAACTGCGTTTAAGCTGAATTAAGTTTTATTTCTAATGAAATCGGCAGTCTGTACATGTACAAAACCAGTTCTAGCGCCAAGGACCCTTTTAGGTAGGTATAGCTTAGCACCGCGCACCGGTATGAATGCTAAATTCTGAATATGTAACGTTGAGAAATCAACCGGTGAGATAGAAACCGTGTAGGTACTATTGGCCATTACAGAATATCTATATTAAACCTACTTTAATAATAAATCATATTATTTATAGTGAGAAATGGTCGAAGCGACGCGTGACCCGAGAGCTGGAGTATCTGGCACAGCGCATCAGCATTGCCATACAGCGGGGCAATGCAGCCAGCGTCTTGGGCACGCTTCCGACTGGTATCGATATGGATCAGTTGAGCTACCTGTAGATTGTTTGCAGTTAGCTCAATTGTTTCAATTGTAAATACTAGTTTTAATTTAATTATATTATTTGAATGTAATTTTCTTTGTTTATAATGAGATGTCAACGATACATTTAAGGCCAGATCTATAGAGCGTTCTTTGATTTAGTTCAAACTAGTAACGAGTGGGTTAATTACAAATTACACAGACTTGGAAAGTTGGAAGTTACAGCTAAAACTTTGTCTAAGTATGAGCTAAGCACACGTTTTGCTTTCTATGCTTTTATGGTAAGAAATACTTTGTTTAACCACGCATCCAAACATTCGTATACAACAGAATAGAGATTTTATTAGCACACGATTAATTTAATGGAATAAGGGCCCAGAGCCGATGCTAGGACTCTAGGAGCATACTAACATAGAGTTTTAAAAAAAAAATCAACGTTCTTTGGACTCACTTTTTAAAAATTTACCTACCATTTTGTTAAGTCTATAGATATGGGCATTTAGTCGATACATTTTCTCTTCGCTAGTTTTAGGGCGTTACAAACTATGAATATAAGTCAGTACAGTACCTATAAGGCGATTTTTGCTTGCACATTTTTATCGGTGGCTAATTGGCTGTCTTTAAATCATTAATAATACTATTCGTTTTTACTTTTTACAATATCCAAATCATGAATATAATCAAAATCCGTCCAGCAGATTTTGATCACAGAGTACTGTAAAACTGTTTACACCTACGCCTAATTATAGCATAATTTTACTAAGATCTCGTTATAATAAATTAAAATTGTATCTAAAAGATCTAATAAAAGGGGCCATACGGCTTTTGAACTATAAGGTCTACCGTATCAGGGTGGGTACATCCCAGACAATAATTTAAAAACTAATGTAATGGGTACATTTGGTACTCAAATATTCTATGACGTTATCATTTAATAGACGTCACTACACTGCGATTTACCCGGTGAAGTTGCGGGAAACTACAGTACAAACACATTATTACTGCAATCACTAAAGGAGGTATATGTCCAGCAGTTGACGTCTTTTGACTGCTTACTGTTTTCACCCAAAATAAACTCGACTTTATACAGCTCCTGTATAAAGTTGACTTTATTTTGTTGCTCAGTAGGTACAATTTAGCCGACAGCTGTACAAAGATACGTCTGGGAAGACATTATCCAATTACGGACTGTTACAAAAATAGCTAAAACTCTTTGGAGATTCAAAGTTCAGACATTCGAAGGCAGTCTTCATTGGGTTTTTAGTTCGGGGAAGAGATGTCTTAAAATGGCAAGATAGTGTACACTGGCGGCCAACGCTACGAAGACATGCCAGATGGCGTGGGCGAAGGGGATCCGCCCATCAGACTTGAAGAAGAAGACGCCCATCAGGTAGAGTATGCCGCCCAGCTTCAGATCTGACATCGCCGGGAACTGGTGCTGAAAATTAAACAGATTAACTTAATAGGTACCTACTTAGTGATTGCGTCTTGTACTGCTATTCATCCTTACTAATATTATAAATTTGAAAGTAAGTCTGTCTGTCTGTTACCTTTCACGCCTAAGCCGCTGAACGAATCTTAATGAAACTTGGCAAGGAGGTAGACCACAGAACAAGATATTTGTTCTGTGAGGTAGGCGTTATCCCCGAGACGGTCATAGGCTACTTTTTATATTACTTTAAAAACTAATTTGGTTTATTGGTTATTTTGGAACATTTGGGAAATTATTAGATTTTGGGGTAAAAATCAACATTTTCCCAAGTGCTCTAATACTGTTGAATCGAAGTTGTTTTCAAAGTGGGTTTAAAGAAAATAAATCAATTTTGCGCCAACACAAAACGATCAACCTTATTCAACCTACCTTGGTTGAATAACATTAACGCCTGTCTTTGCCATTGGCAGGCGGGTGAGCAAATAATATAATGAGTAGGTACTAAGGTAGGTACAGTCAGCTGCTAAAATATATATACACTCCCATGTTTTGTTTGACTAAATAGTAAGTGTATAGTCATTGTGATAATTTATATATCGTATTCTGACAAGAACGATGACTACTTAGTATGAAAAATGTGTGCGTAGAATTTTATATGATAAGTTCCGAATAAAATAAAAGTGAAAACTTGAAAGTGTATACAAATTTGAGCAGCTGACTGTACCTACTTAATTAGTAGTTAGTTACATTAAATAACAAATTTGATCTTAGAGGCTTAAAAAGGCGAAGTGCAAAAGAGCATACTAATGATAACGCGCAAATTAACACTTTATTTTCTGCGACGACGCAGGGGGTTGCGGGTTCGATTCCCGCCTTGGGAAAAATGTTTGTACGATCTGAAAATGTTTAATCCGGGTGTTCTGATCCGAGAATTTTTATTAAACAAACGGAGACATAATATGTTGTACGATTTGTGCAACATAATTAATATATGTTTAAGTTTAACAAAAAATATCTATGTTACGTATTATATTTATGTAAGATATCAATCACCTAGTATAACACAAGCTCTGTTTAGCTTGGGGCTAGATGATGCTGTAAGGGTTGTCTAGTATTATTTATTATATGTATTATATTTATTGATTTATTACTTGTGAGTTTAATTATAGGGTATATCGGGGTATGATCGGACGCGGGGGAAGACCGTATGACACTAATTGTAGACGATTTAAGCCATATTTTCTAAAGATGACTACATTTTATGCCGACGCCATCAAATGGAGTCGTAGAAAATGATGTCAGCATTAGAAAATAATGGCTTAATTCGGCTACAATTAGTGTTATACGGTCTTCCCCCGCGTCCGATCATACCCCGATTAGTTACTTTTTTGTAATCTTAAATCACTGAAGTACTATTACTATGCTTTAAATCAATAAACGTTAAGTGACATTGATTTTAAAAATGTCCAGTAGCCAGTGCCATGGAAACTAAACCTATTCTACTTTATTAAAATAAGTACTACTGTTTTGTTTATGCAAATCCTAACTCTATTGTTTTAGTTCCGTGCTGCGCATTTGTACCTCCCGGTCATTGAACAGGTTACCTATTTCCTACTTTCTTCTATGGTTGGCAATAATCTACAAGAAAGTAGGAAAGAATAAAACCGGCCAGGTGCGACCCGGATTCGCACGAAGGGTTTCGTACCATTATCTATAATAAAACCGGCCAAGTGCGAGTCGGACTCACCCACGAAGGGTCCCGTACCATTATCTATAAAAACGGCAAAAAAAACACGTTTGTTGTATGGGAGCCCCCTTAAATATTTATTTTATTGTTTTTTAGTACCTATTTGTTGTTATAGCGGCAACAGAAATACATCATCCGTCAAAATTTCAACTGTTTAACTGCCACGGTTCATGATATGTAGCCTGGGGACAGACAGACGGACAGCGGAGTCTTAGTAATAGGGTCCCCTTTTTTACCCTTTGGGTACGGAACCCTAAAAATCACGTTTGTTGTATGGGAGCCCCCTTAAATATTTATTTTATTCTGTTTTTTAGTATTTGTTGTTATAGTGGCAACAGGAATACATCTGTGACCATTTCAACACACACCAGATAATATGTTGCCACTCCGAGCTCCGCGCGCCAAGTCACTAAAGACTTGGTATTTTTTCATTTTGTAGTTGCCGTCGTTTTTCTTCTACAACGCGGACTACATTTTGTTAGAACTTATCGGAGAAAGTTTTTTCGCGGAATTGTTACTAAATATTTTCATCCTTATATTTTGCAATGGATTTCCGCAAAGTAACACCTGATTCTATTATTTATAGGCGATAGAATATACCGGTGCGAAGCCGGGGCGGATCGGGCTGAAATTTAGCATACCTCCTCAACCTCAACCGTCTTTAAAGGTCCACTGCTGGACGCAGGCCTTCCCCTGATAATCGCCTCATTGACTTTTATCTCCTGCCCCCCTAGCACGGGGATTGTTGTCTAGGAGGTCTTGTTATAGACAATAATGACATTGCATCGCCATACATTGCGTACATTATTGAAGTTGATGGAATGCATTTCAAATAATTTACGCATTGGATGACGAAGTGACGTATTTTTTCTCTATTCTACCCTAGACAACAATCCCCGTGCTAGGGGGGCTGGAGGGCATTGCGCATAATACCCACGCTGGGGCGTGCGGGTTGGGGATCGCAGTTCGGTGGTAGATCTATTCTGCAAGAGGCGCTGCTGCCTCCCCCCGGTGTATGTCCCTCAGTCGCCTCTTACGACACCCACGGGAATAGTTCAAAATTAAAAAAAAATTACAAAATTCAATAACTTTATTTCTTTAGGCTTACAAAATAAGCACTTAGACAAGTCAAATTTTATACATAAACAGTTTTATAGGTAGTAATTATTATCAAGAAACAAAATGTCATTGATTTTGTTCGCTTAAATTTTTTGTCCACTAGTGGAAGAAGCG
The DNA here is from genome assembly GCA_947086465.1 of Eupithecia exiguata. Lineage (NCBI taxonomy): Eukaryota > Metazoa > Arthropoda > Insecta > Lepidoptera > Geometridae > Eupithecia > Eupithecia exiguata. The sequence continues at coordinate 9,002,224 of OX352245.1, forward strand.
AAAAATAAACCACTAGTAAGTTGGGGTAAGTAGTGTAAATTCTAAGCCACACGGCTGAAATTTAGTATACCTGCAGGTAGTTCTAGGCCGGGAATAAAACATAGGCTACTTTTTATCCCATAAATTAGTTTCATTGGGATATAAATAACCTTAATCAACAAGTGAGAAGCCGCGGTTTAAAATAAACTATCGAGTCATCTGAGGTCTCACAAGGGCAAATCTAACAACGTTGTATGCAACCAGTTTCCAACGAGGACATTAGAACGTTGTCATTAGGCGGCAGGTGAGTATGAGTAGAGTACCTATCTGTTAAAATCTCACCGGTTCGTCGCAGTTTGGTGCGATATTCATTTTTAGGGTTCCGTACCTCAGAAAGAAAAAAGGAACCCTTATAGGATCGCTTTATTGTCCGTCTGTCAACCCACTTTTCTCAAAAGGGATATCGAGCTAAAATTCACATCCTAACCTCTTGTAAATTCTTGGAGCTTCGATATAAATCAAACTTCTAAGATAACGCAATCAAAAGTTGCAGCCGTTTAAGTCCAATTTATACGAGTTTTCCAACAGAATTACATGCACACATAACCTATAGGCTATAAAATATCCCGTTGACCTACAATCATGATATTTGGCCAGAAACAAGGGCTTTTATTTATATAAATAATATAATGTTTAGTTACGGAACCCTCGTTGCGCGAGTCCGACTCGCACTAAATGTTTTAATTTTTTTGTGATTTTTTTTTCTGTCAACCAGCAATAAAACTAGCGAAAAAGTAATTTGCTGCAAATCATAAACCATTTCCCATGAACTTATCATAAAATCAAGTTTGATTCAACTTTTTTGGGAACATAATATGGGAAAATGTAGTTTTTTAGCATAGTTTTCTTATATTCTCAAATGCTCCGAAAATACCAGTGAATCGAAGTTGGTTTAATCATAAGTTCATAGAAAATGGTTTACGATTGGCGGCAAATTACTTTTTCGTTAGTTTTATTGCTTGTGGAAGGCAGAAAAATTAAAATCACAAAAAAAAAAAAACATCTAGTACGAGTCGGACTCAAATATTCAGAGTTTCATATTATACACAAATAATTGATTAAACTTATCCTGGATTAAAAGAAAGGCTTTTTACTTTTTATCCCGGAGAAGTGCAGTGGGATGATCAAATAATTCAAATTATGTTTATCAAAGCAGGGCGCGGGCGCACCCGCGCGCTGCCGCGCCGCTAGTAAGTTATAGATGTATATTCCTTAGTGCAACGAACTGTTATAGCGTTTAGTAATTCGTTATATATAACCTATTTAGATAACGATACCTACCTATGTATCGTTATCTAAGGAGTCGTCGAATTAAATCTTTATAACGATGACCTGAATTCGCATAACTATACTAAAATATTATAAAGAGGAAAGATTTGTTTGTTTGAATTGAATAGGCTCCGAAACTATGGGACCGATTTGATAAATTCTTTTAACATTAGAATCCTACATTATCCCTGAGGAACATATGCCATAGAATATACGAGATGATATATTTATTTAAGATTAATATATGTATGTATTTTATTATTATGTATAGTATGTATGTTTTGTATATTTAAGTAATACGCCCCCGTCTATACGAGTACAACTGTTTGTGTCCATCCCAAGGTTGTTGGTTGGCCTGGAAGAGATCGCTCTTAGCGATAAGGCCGCCCATTGTGCAACTCTGTTATTAATTTTTTCCTGTATTTTTTTTTCTTTTGTATTTTTTTTTGTGTTTGTATTGTAAGTATATGATAAAGTTCAGAATTGATGCTAGAACGCGTTTGTGTGTGTTTCAAAAACACGATTGCATAAAATTTTCTCAGAAAAAAAAACCAAAGTTCGCTCGAAACTGTATAATAAATACCTAGTCGCTATTCAATAAATACTTTAAACGGAGCCTTGATACAGTAAACAAACAGAATATAAAGCAGACGGTATGTGTTTTAGATTTTCAAAATTACTATTGTTTTTTAGATACTAAACTAAGACTTGATTTTTGCACGTAACGCCGCTCTGCTCTGTCCCGCTCCTATGAACGCGAAATCCTATGCCTATCCTTTTTACAAAATGGCGTCATTGGTCGCCCCCTTGTGAGAGAAAGTTCATTTTAACTTGACCCCAAGTCTTAAAGACCATATCAATGCTTTATGTATAGGTGACCTAGTATATTCTAAGGTTATTTTCGCGAGAACTCATAATAAAACACTGTTTTTACCGGATTGATCGCGTATATTTTATATTTGTTTATAACCTGACGTTTCGGAGGCTTTTCAGCTTCCATGGTCACAGGCAGACTGAGGTGACATTTGTCTTTACAAGTAATTTGAATTTTACATATCTACCGTCAATTATACAAATTTAATTATAACGTTCCGTATGTACGCAGTAATCACTAACAGTGTCTTGATGGGTTGTAGCTATGGATTGCTGGGTGTGGGACCTGACTCGATGTAGGACTGGATCCCAAGCGGCAGGTACCTGCCGCTTGGGATCCCCTCCAGAAAAACAGTGTTTTATTATAGGTGACCTTTTAGTATAAACAGCATGTATTGTATTTATAGCCAATTTAGATTGTGCGATAGATTCGATGCCCATGATCGTAACCTTACCTAACCCAATAAGCAAAGTGGCCTCACAAACCTGTAAAAGCTTTTAGTCTGATAAAATTACATTTAGAAATAGATTACTTTATACCCTAGTGGCGAGTTCAATTTCGATACTATCGATATCATGCAGTTGGTCTAGCGGTCGGGAGTTCAACCGCTGATTTATGAGGTCCCGGGTTCAAATCTTGGGTCGGACCAAGATTTGTGTATTGGGATTTTTGTACCAAGGAAAACTCACAGTAGCAGCCCGGGGTTAGGAAATTAGCGGTGGTGTCATCTCCCTAGCCCTCCCCCTTCCCCCCGGGCCTCGGAAAGCACGTTAAGCCGTTGGTTTTGCGCCTGACACTCTCCCCGGTCATGTCGGTCTGCCGTTCCCACCCATGGGTTTATGAGTGAGGGAATATAATGCACCTGTGTTTGCGCGCACACTTGTGCACTATAATTATGTCCTGCACGACTGGCTAGACTTCGTCGCATGTGACGACAGACTCGCACTGGGCCGGTTTTATTTAGATTTGATAGGCGAGATTAGCTGATGAGAAATTAGTCTATATTAGTCGTCATATCCATCATCTTCTTATCAGCAGATCGACGTCCACAGCTGGACATAGGCCTCCGTTAAATATCTCCACAATGACCTATTTGATAATGTCGTCATATTAACATCAAGAAAACCGCAGTCCGCATCTCAGTTTCTATGTTGATTCCACGCAAATAAAACATAACAAATACAAACGATCAAGACTTTGTAAGATGTAGATGTAAACAGTAATAAAATACTAGGTAGGTAAGGTAGTAAGTTTATTCATCATTATAGAGTCTGCGATAATTAAAACTTAAGTTTCCATTTAGTAGGTTGTTATTTTAAAGAACGTAAGGTTCATAATAACACGAGTCTTCGTTATCTAACCGGGCGAAGGTCGCAGTGTGTCAAAGACATGCACGCTGCACGGATGCGGACGACATTGCATAAGCGACTGATTACCATTTTCCCTTTTTGTTCCGTTTGCTTTGGCTATTTTACTACCATTTGAGTAGGTATTCCGCTATTTCAGTTCGGACGATGTGTGAGCCTCTGATTTATTATTATGTCTAGCTCCATAGAGCGTCACGCTGCAAAGAAACCCAAAAAAACAGGCCAACTTTCGTGTGCTGGGTGCGACTCGCGCTTCTCATTATTTCTTGGCATAATGATACCAAGAAATTAAAATATAAGTTCCAAAACTCATTTTCAATTTCAATTTCTTAGAGATTACTCTGAGTGCGATGGCTTAAGCACTATAATAAAAAAACTTATAAGAACTCCCATTAGAAATAGTGCGATATGACCAAAAATATACTTAAGGGCTGAGAAAAAAATTACAAATGCGCGTTGACGATTTTGGAGGCAACAGTTGGAAACAGGTTGGAGCACAGATGGAAGAAAAAAAATTAAACCACAAACAAATTAACTCTCGCGCCAACACGAAACGACCAACTTAAACCTTTTACGTCATCTAAGCAAAAACGGCGAGAAAAAATACGCACGTACAACACTATAAAGTATAAAGATCTAGGATTACCCTCGGTTTGTATTTAACAGTCGCCACAAAAATAGGCAATCGTTTTTAAGATCACCTAGTTCAATTCGCGCACTTGTGCTCCCTTGTCATTGTGATCCCGCATGAATAGTAATTGTACTTGTTTGGTATTTGATCTTTGCCCTCGACAACAGGAAATCTTCGGCCAAATTTAGATCAGCTGGCCTTTACGTATTCATATTTAGCAATACCAATATGTGTAAAAATAATTCGTTTCGTTTGTAAGTTCATTGTTGATTGTAATTTTGGCTTGTAGTCCAGTCGTTTGGTTGGAAAACAGGAGGTTATTAGGAAAGTTTTGCTTGAGTTCTGAATAGTTATTTGTTATACAAGAGTGCAAAGTTGCTTTTTAAATGCGTGCTCAATTTTGATGACCGAGCAAGCGAAGTGATTCAAAAATTAGAATCCTGAGCGTTAGCGACGGAATCAAAAGAGCACGAGGTAAAAAATCTTTGCACTGGAGTGCAACACGTAACTTTTCATCCCACCTCAGCGAGGAAAGAGTATATCTGAGTGCAAGAGCCGTTTTTATCCGCTAGAGGATAAAAACGGAGGACTAGAGGATATATCGAAGAGCAAAAATACGTTTTCCGAGATGAGGGGATAAAAAATTAATTTGATAGATTTCGATGTGCGAGCGGCAAAGATGAAAGAGGTGGCAAAGGTAAAATGCGGAAAGAGCACATTGTAATCTCATAAAGAGAAGATGAAAGAGGTGGCAAAGGTAAAATGCGGAAAGAGCACATTGTAATCTCATAAAGAGAAGATGAAAGAGGTGGCAAAGGTAAAATGCGGAAAGAGCACATTGTAATCTCATAAAGAGAAGATGAAAGAGGTGGCAAAGGTAAAATGCGGAAAGAGCACATTGTAATCTCATAAAGAGAAGATGAAAGAGGTGGCAAAGGTAAAATGCGGAAAGAGCACATTGTAATCTCATAAAGAGAAGATGAAAGAGGTGGCAAAGGTAAAATGCGGAAAGAGCACATTGTAATCTCATAAAGAGAAGATGAAAGAGGTGGCAAAGGTAAAATGCGGAAAGAGCACATTGTAATCTCATAAATTACCTATTTTCAAAACTCCCGGAAACTTTCCAGCCGGGGATTGTTGTCTAGGGTAGAATAAGTATGGAAAATCTGTCAAGAGTACGTTAAAATTTATAAATTTTTTGTTAAATGCCTCTACCCGCGCGAAGCCAGGACGGGCCGCTAGTATACAATAAAATTCTTAAGCTAGTAGTAATACCAACCTAGCTTAAGATTAAGATACATGAAACCGGATTTACCGTTTAAAAACTAAGAGATCTGCGAGTATTACGAGTAAACTAGACACGTATTTTAATCGTCGCGGTTCTTACTTGATGTTTGTAATTTGCATTAAATTTTATATGTATACACTAGCCAAACCCGATGTGGAATGTTTGTTAAGAAACCACGACACAAAAACTAAAACTCACTTGCTTGGCGAGTTTCAGATATAATTTTAATATTTTTTTAAAAAAGGATGACGACTAGTTATGTAAATTTTATAACCATACTAATATTATAAATTCGAAAGTTACTCTGTCTGTCTGTTACCATTTCACGCCTAAACGGCTTATCAGATGTTAATGAAATTTGGCAAAAAGGTAAATAGTTTCCCGGGGACGGACATAGGATATTTGAAAAACGTGGGCGAAGCCGCAGGCAGCAGCTAGTTATGTATCAAAAGAAGCGACAATAAAGTGAATTTTTGGTTAAATACGGGCAGTTTGTTTACAAAAATTCCACATCAAGTTTGGCTAGAGTAACTACAGATAATGCCATTTAGTTTTGGTACCTAGTAAAGTATAGTACCTACTAATAACTACTCTGTCTCCTTCTAGATCAGTGTTTATTTGAGCTAATAATAATGACAACGAAGAACGTAAAAAAAATTAAATGCAAAAAGCACTTACATTAGAAGTAACGATAATAGCCGCAGGTCCCAGTCCCATAACGAGATACAGCAGCAACTCCAGCATCTTGTATCTCTCGTGGAAGATCTGCTGGTACGTTATACCGAGCACCGCGAACAGCCAGATGGCCCAGCGCAGTTCCCTCAGCATCCAGCAGGACAGCGGACTCACAGTCAGCCATGGAAAGTATGAACTCGCTATGAATATGTATATCATGGCGCGGTCGCAGCGGTGTAGGAAGTGCTTCATTTTCCTGGAAGTAATTCGTGTTCTGGATTTCTATGGCTTTGACTTTATGCCTTACGCCTATTCCCTTAGTAATGTAAGCGGGTTAACTACTTACCTTATTTGTCTTGGAATAACACGCAACGTTCCGTCAAATAAGGTTCTTAGTTAACCCGCTGACATTTAAAATGAATTCATCAAATTATGACAGTCTTAATAGTAAGATAACACAGATTAGTTATGAATAACCGTAGAAAGTTTCAAAAGATTCAACACTAACGTTACATTCGTAACGAGGGATAAATAAGGTTCGTAGCTAACCCGCTTACATTAGTAATGAATTCATCCATCAAACTACGATAGTCTTAATAGTAAAATAATACAGATTAGTTATGACGGTAGGAAGTTTCTAAGGATTCGACACACCAACATTTCAACCCTTAAACGGGGAACAAGTACGGTTCGTAGCTAACGTGTTTACATTAGTAATGAATTCATCGAAGTACGATAGTTTTTGTAGCAAAATAGCACAGATTAGTTATGACAGGAACTTAATACAGATTGGACACGATTATTAGCGCCAGCTAATGTACTGGAGGTAGAACTTTAGTAGGTTGGTGGAAATATAATTATTTCATACATACTTTGCAATAATCCATTTCCTATCTCCTATCCTTTCCTTCAACATGCTCGGTAATTACGCTGTCTCGCTCTGACCACCGCGGTCCAATAATCGATTGCAAGAAGATGGACAGTTAGTTGCCTCTGCGCCGTCAAGTGATCTATACATTGACTGCGTGCGTATACTCCGTGACGTGAAACCTCTAAACTGAATACCTATTTAACTATAAAATACAAGTGTGGTGTACACCCTGTGTTATTTTGAAGAACTGTAGTGCTGTCCATCACAGAGCTGTGTAAGGACATTGCCGTGTGTGATCTCCAAGCAGCCGCGTGGCGCTCAGCGCCTCCATCATCATCAGAAGAAGGTACCGTGCATTCCTTATTTTCTACTGCTGTGATCTTGCCCATACTTACACCTTTATTACAGCAGATTTCCCTTCCAAAAATATTGCAAAGTGCCTTCGAAACCCCGCTCAACATACAGTCCATTTAAATCCGAAAACATCACCCTTCTTATGCGTGGTTGATGAAGAACCAGCCATCGGAAATAACCACCATAAGTTTTGGTCCTTCGAGCCGGATATTTTTATATTTTGCACCATTAAATCTAATCCGCCATATACTTAAATTGTTCAATCTATTTACCCGCCCGGACGCGAGCCTATCTCAGTCCGTTAGTAAACATTTCTCTCAAAATTCACATGGTTTCACACATATTCTCCCGCTAGGTAAATTATTAACGATATTCCTGCTGATAAATAATATCATAAGTTACCACATATTCTCACCCGCAATCACTCTCGCTAGGCAAACTTATAGATATTTATTTACTCGCACCCGCTTCGCTAAATCAGTCTAGGAACATTCGTTATTGCTACCTATTAGGTATTCCATTTTCACGCGCGTCGCAATTAGTACCATATTATAATACCTACTTTTCAATTTATCTGATAACAGAGTCGTTACCTTTGAGCAACAGTATTCATACGCCCGCCATACATTCAAGCGAATCTACCCGCAATTCGAGCAAGATAATCATTATTTTATTTTGTCCGTTGATAGCTGCGCTCCAAGCTCACGCGTACTATTCAATAATCTTTGGTTGCACTCGCCTATTGTTTTCGTAACTCGCTATAGTAACTATTTGCTCCCGCTCTTATTCTGTGCCTTCTGTAGGCAGTTAGAATTTGTTGTTGTTGCAGCTTCGCATTCCTTATCTCTTTTTATTTAATATTGGAAGTTTTGTTTTTGTTTTCGCGTCTATTCTGTTAGTTATTCACTATGAGTAAAAAGGATAAAAATGAAGATTCTGATACCGATCAAAATTACGATGAGGATAAAGCTCAACAACGTATGCTTGAGTCTAAGCGAGAACTTTTATTTGCTCGTATGCAAGGTATTTATGACCTTGCTAAGAAAGCGCAAGGCGATTCTTCGAAGTTTCTGGCTTTGCAACACAGTGCGTTTAACATCGATCAGCTGCATAAAGATTTTGAAAGAATACTAGATTCATATAACACAGTTTCGCTTAAATTGAATCCTAAACACACTGTTAGGTACCAAGAATGGACTAACTTTGACATAATGTACTGTCTTATCAAACAAGTCATTATGACTCATTTGCCGCACACTAAAAGTGAATCTCTCCCGCAAAGTGAACGACCTAGGCCGAAACTTCCCCCAATAGAATTGCGAAGCTTTGATGGTGATGTACGGACATGGCCACTGTTCTACCAACAGTTCAAGTGCACTGTCCATGAAAACTCTTCACTTTCAGATAGTGATAAAGTGTACTATTTGGTTGGTAAACTGTCTGGTTCCGCGGCATCCGTATGCGCTAGGCTGCCTCCGACCGCTGAAAATTACCCTATTATATGGGAATCTCTCATACAAAAGTACGATGACCCCAGATCACTCGCTAGTTCATACCTCAATCAGTTGTTATCTTTTAAATCGCTTACATCCAATACCGCTACAGGTTTGGAGTTATTTTTAGATAGCTTTGACACGTCTGTAGAAGCTCTAAGACAATTGAGCCTTGGTGACCTATCGGAATTTATTCTGCTGCACCTCGCTCTCCAGAAACTGGACTCAGAGACTGTTAAATTATTTGAATTAACCTATCGTAAAGATAAAATGCCAACCTATTCAAATCTAATTGAATTTGTCAAAGAACAAAGTAAAGCACTCTCTCGATCAGCTGCTCCTTCGTCAAAATCGCCCGTGCAGCAGAAGTCGCGCGCTCATGTACCTACGCCAAGTGCGAAAGCTAACGCTCAGACAAAATCCTTTGTGAATACTGAATACCAGGCTCCTAACACAACAGGTGATGAGACAAAATGCACTTTATGTCAACGCGACAAACACGATCATTTTTATCGCTGCTTTGCCTTTAAAAAACTGTCTCCTCAAGACAGATATAAATTCATAAAAGATAACTCGTTCTGTACCAACTGTTTGAGTGTAAAACACAAAATAAAGGAATGTACTTCCACACATACTTGCTCCCACTGCTCGGCTAAGCATCACTCACTGTTGCATTTTAATCCACCCGCTAATAAAAATAATAATGTAGAAAAATTAACCAATGATAATAAATCGACCGCTACCGCTCACGCCTCTCGCCCCGCTGCGTCTATGCATATATCCTCTCCCGAGGAACGTGCGTGCGCGTCTTCTGTGGACCTTGCGCCCCCTGCGCTTAAGGTCGCATCTTGCTTACCCGCTCCCACTAATGATCAGAACCTTAATACATCAGTGTGTACTGTGTCTTATGATCATGATGCGCGCACAATAACAACTGCGTTATTGGCCACTGCTAAAGTAAAATTTATTGATAAATTTAACCGCCCTCATTATTTGAGATGCCTGATAGACCCTGGCTCTCAAAGTGAGTACATCTCCGCCGAGTGCAGTAAGCGCTTATCGCTTCCCGTTTGCACCCAAAGCCGTTTCTCTAAGGTGCAAGGTATAGGAGGCGCCTCACAGAAAATCCTGGGAGTGACCTCACTTAGATTTACTTCCCGCTTCGACGATAACATTGCATATCACATCGAGCCCATGATGGTTGATTATATCACTTCACAATTACCCGACTCGCGGGTCGATGTTAGCGCCCTTGGCCATATACATAACCTACCCATGGCTGATGATGACTTTTCGGAACCTTGTCCAATTGACCTGCTCCTAGGTGTGAACGTGTATTGTCAAATACTATTATTCAACAAGGTCACAGCTACCAATATGCCAGTCGCCTTGGAAACTACTTTGGGTTATATAGTCATGGGAAATGCTCCCATTGAGTCACCACGTTCCCCACTACACACTCTTTGTGCTTTCACCGCTGATCCGCTTCACAAGCTGGTGGAAAGGTTTTGGAATATCGAGGAACCACCAAGTCAGTTACATTTAAGTCCCGATGAAAAGCAATGTGAGGAAATCTATACTTCCACTACAACGCGTAATGAGGATGGTAGTTATGTGGTCATGCTTCCCTTTAAAGATGATCCTCAAAGGTTGGGTAACTCTTACATAACCGCAAAAAGGAGATTTTTGTCTCTCGAAAGGAAACTTTTACGCTCACCTGATTTGTATGAGAAGTATAACGATATAATATCCGACTATCTTGATAAAGGCATTTTAACTCGTGTACCGCCAGACGAATGTTCGTCTCCAGGTTATTACCTGCCACATCACCCTGTAGTCCGTGACGACAAATCTACGACTAAGGTCCGCATTGTATTAGACGGCAGCGCTGTGACCGACTCCGGCCTGTCTCTAAATGACATTTTACATAAAGGCTATAATCTACAAGCCGACATATTTAACATTTTAGTAAATGTTCGCATACACCGCATTGCATTTTTTGCCGATGTTAGACAAATGTATTTGTGTATATACACACACTCCGCTCATCGTTGTTATCAACGTATTTTATACCGCTTTTCTTCAGATGGGCCGCTTGAAACCTTACAATTTGAACGGGTTACTTTTGGTTTACGGTCTAGTCCAATGTTAGCTCTAAGGACTTTACGCCAGTTAGCTCAAGACGAAAGGCAAAGGTGGCCAATCGCGGCTGAAGTTATTGAACGGGACGTTTACATGGACGACCTAGCTTCTTCTGCCGCAACTGTTGATCAAGCAGTTCAAACTGCGCTGGAATTGATTCAAATGTTTAAGGCTGGTGGGTTTGATTTAGTCAAATGGACTAGTAACTCCTCCGAGTTGCTACAACATATACCCGAGTCGCATAGACATTCTGAATCTATTTCATTCGATGTTGATGACGCGTTCAAGATTTTGGGTCTTCGCTGGCTTCCCGCGTCTGATAATTTTTGCTTTCAGACTTCGATCCCGCCTTCAGATTTCACCAAAAGGGCAGTCTTGTCCGTGACCGCACGTCTGTATGATGTCTTAGGACTCGTCGGACCCGTAATTCTTTACGCTAAATTACTAATCAGAGAACTGTGGCTCCTGCACATCGATTGGGATGACAAGTTACCCTCTGATATAGCCGCCCTATGGCAAAGATATTTATCTGAGCTACCTATTATTTCACAGTTCAGGTTTCCTCGCCATGTTGGAATCGAAGAGAATAATTCTAAAATAACGCTTATCGCGTTTTCGGACGCAAGCGAAAAGGCATACGGTTGCGTGGTTTACCTGCACGTGTCTAATAATGACCAACCACCTACTGTTTCGCTATTGTGCTCCAAATCCCGCGTCGCATCAGCCAAGCCTACAGTAACACTAGCTCGGCTGGAGTTAAATGGGTTAGTACTTCTTGCTAAGCTACTCAGCGCCGTTCATAATTCATTATCCGCACGTTGTCATATCGATGATGTTTATATATTTTCAGACTCGACAGTCGCTCTCTGTTGGGTATCTTCGTCCCCGCATCGGTTTCAGACCTACGTGGCCAACCGAATTTCGAACTTTCAAAGTTTATCACCTTCACAAAACTTATATCACGTTGTAGGAGTGGAGAATCCCGCTGATTTTGTTTCTCGCGGTTTACTACCCTCGCAGATTATAGATAACGACCTATGGCTTCAGGGCCCCCCTTGGATGTCCAAACCAGTCGATGATTGGCCTGTAAAGAAATTTTCTTCCGTTCAAACGCAACTGCCTGAAGAGAAAACTGTTTCTCATGTCACCGTAACAGATGAGGAAAATTTGCTTATAACTTTAGGTTCTAAGTTTTCCTCTTGGCTGAAGTATCTCAGGTCCACTGTCATCGTTCTTCGGTTTTTAAAGGTTCTTCCTCGCAACCGCGTTATTACTGCTGAGGATTTAAATTTGGCTGAAAACAAAATAATTCAAGCTGTCCAGCAAAACTGTTTTGCTAAAGACATACGGAACATTGCAAATAATAAGCCTTGTTCCACCGCTCTTCGGAAGCTATCTCCTTTTATTCTTGAAGGAATAATACGGGTCGGAGGGCGGCTCTCAAACTCAAGTCTGGATTATAATCATAAGCATCCCGCTCTTATGCCTAAACACGATCACATTTCTGAATTAATTGTTGATTTTTACCATCGTGAAAACAGTCACGCCGGCCCACAACTGCTCATGTCAATATTACGCCAAAGATATTGGTTTTTATCCGCCAGACGCCTAGTGCGTAATCGCATCCATAAATGTTTACGCTGTTTTAAACTTAATCCCAAAAGTACCTTTCCTCCAATGGCCGATTTACCAAGTTGTCGTGTGGAACCTTGTATTAAGGCTTTTACACACACGGGAGTTGATTACACAGGCCCTCTGTCGATTACTCCCACTAGAAGACGAGGTATACAAAGCCAAAAGGCTTATCTCTGCGTTTTCGTTTGTTTGGTAACTAAGGCTGTGCACATTGAGCTAGCCACCGATCTTAGCTCCGCTACATTTCTTAACGCTTTTAAACGCTTTCTGTCTCGCCGCGGTCCTTGTAAGTTTTTATATAGTGACAACGGGACTAATTTTGTAGCTTCACAATCATATCTTAACGATTTATTTAAGTTTTTGGAAACAGAAGAGTACTACTCGCTCTTTTGTAATGAACTCGCTAAACACCAAATCACCTGGAAAAGGTCACCTCCCTTAGGAAGCCACTTCGGCGGAATTTGGGAAGCTAACATAAAAAGTATCAAATCCCTTCTCTTCCGCGTGATTGGTAAACAAATTCTTACGTACGAAGAAATGCTTACGGTGCTTAATCAAGTCGAAGCTGTACTGAACAGTCGACCTTTATATGTTCTGAGTTCCGATCCCTCGGAACCAACCGCTTTGACACCCTCGCACTTTCTTTCTACGCAACCTCTAGCCTTTTTACCCGCTGCTGATGTTAGCAATGAACGGGAAAATTTGTTATCGCGTCACTCCTTATTGGATTCGATTGTTCAAACGTTCTGGAAACGATTTAAGAACGAATACCTTCATAGTTTGCAAATGCGTGAAAAATGGAATACCGCTAGTAATCCTCTCACTACTGGAACAATAGTTCTTCTTAATAATGAAAACGCTCCCCCTCTGTCCTGGAAACTTGGAAGAGTTGTTGAAGTTTTCCCAGGCAAGGACGGTCAGGTTCGCTGTGCAAGAGTGGTTACGGGTGATAGTTCATATGTGCGTCCGACAACTAAATTGTCGCCGCTTCCAATACAGTAGGGTGACCATAATTTTCTTACTTTTAGGATATTTTTTATCCAACCGCTTATTATATTAGTTTTTAATTTTAATTTTAACGTCTCCCATCGTTAAATTCGCTCTTTATTATTCTTCTTTAATCCCGCTGCGCTTTTTATTTCTTTATTTCTTTTGAAGGGAACCTTCAAGGGGGGGAATATGGTGGAAATATAATTATTTCATACATACTTTGCAATAATCCATTTCCTATCTCCTATCCTTTCCTTCAACATGCTCGGTAATTACGCTGTCTCGCTCTGACCACCGCGGTCCAATAATCGATTGCAAGAAGATGGACAGTTAGTTGCCTCTGCGCCGTCAAGTGATCTATACATTGACTGCGTGCGTATACTCCGTGACGTGAAACCTCTAAACTGAATACCTATTTAACTATAAAATACAAGTGTGGTGTACACCCTGTGTTATTTTGAAGAACTGTAGTGCTGTCCATCACAGAGCTGTGTAAGGACATTGCCGTGTGTGATCTCCAAGCAGCCGCGTGGCGCTCAGCGCCTCCATCATCATCAGAAGAAGGTACCGTGCATTCCTTATTTTCTACTGCTGTGATCTTGCCCATACTTACACCTTTATTACAGCAGATTTCCCTTCCAAAAATATTGCAAAGTGCCTTCGAAACCCCGCTCAACATACAGTCCATTTAAATCCGAAAACATCACCCTTCTTATGCGTGGTTGATGAAGAACCAGCCATCGGAAATAACCACCATAGGTCTACCTACGCTACTTGACTCTGCCGTACGATAACTATACAATCAAATTGAATCTTGCTTAGGGTTTCATAAAAGATTATTGTTTTGACTGAATATCTTTTAAGAAATATATCCCTTTAGTACTCGAAGCTTCAGTACTTATCAAGTATCAAGCACCCGGGCGTTTAAAAGAACTGTAATTAATCTAGGGATTTGTTAGAAGAGATTAGTACGCTTGGATACATTTCAGACGATAACAGATTAATGCTGATTGGCGCGAGCAAAGGTCTAGATTTTATAACACTAGGGCAGTTATTGACGATGAAATTAAGGGTCAGCTCACACCGAGATGCGAAGAGACGCGACGCGACGCGACGCTCCTTGAAGAGGTCAATGGTTGCGCGACGCATCGTCGTGACGTCCCGTCGTCGTCGCGAGGCGCATAGTGAAGTCGCTGCGGAACGTGTCTACGTTCGATAGTATAAGTTCAATTATAACAAGATCCCAATCTATAAACATAATTTTAACTCGAGCACTGGACTGAACTGCATCAACTCGAAACGAAATCTGGAAGGAAAATAGTATAGACATGTCGCCACGACGCGGATGACCAAGGACCGAAGGGTCGTCACCCCTCGAGTTGATGCCGGGGTAAAGAGGCACAGCCTCGAGGCCCCCCTCCGTGCCCCTCAAAAGGCCGGAAAGGGATTCTAGTACTAGTAGGACGACGGCTTCAGGCTGCACCGCGCGGCGGGCGGCGGCGGAGCGATTACACGATGCGGCTCGCGACACGTCGCGTCGTGATACGCCGCAGAGCGTTTTCGTATTATCTCAACAAAATATGTATCTTTTTGCGTAGTAAATAAAGTTGTATTTTGAATCACTATTTTAAAAAGTGCGCGCAGCATCGTGTCTCGACGCTGTTCTCGTGTGAGCTGACCCTAAGATTTAGGTATCGGCTGGTATGATGGAGATGCTACGTGCGTCCAAGAATTGTTTACCGTACGTACTTGGTAGTATGTTATGATAATCTAGTACAATGGAAAGATTGTTGTTATTTGCATGTATTTAGCTGTTAGCTTGGTGGTATGTAAAGCATTCATTTAGTTCTATCAACGGCTATTACTTATTTCATAACGTCCTTTCTCATTAGTCCACTGCTGCATATAGGCCTCCCCTAATGAGCGCTATGGCGCCCTGTTTTCAGCTTGCGGCATCCAGCATCTGCCTGTCTTTCGCAGGTCCTCATCCCACCTGGCTGGAGGGCGTCCTACACTACGATTTTTGTTAATAGAGTGCGTAAGCCTCACACTGGGGCAATTTTCTAAAAAATGAAATAAAATTGTCCTACACTACGTTTACCGAGACGGACAGCGAAGTCTTAGTCTGTACTCTAGAACACGTTTGTACGTTCTTTGCGAGATATGGCCGGCCCACAGCCACTTAAAGAGCTGTCCATAACTTTGGTTGTCTCTCGGATGTATTCATTACGAATCCTATCTTTCAGAGAAACTCCGAGTATAGCTCTTTCCATAGCTCGCTGAGCGACTTTGCTATTTAAGTAATGAGGACCAGCCCAATCGTGAGCGTCCACGTCTCAGCTCCGTAGGTCATGACGGGTAGGACACACGACTCCCTCATTAATATGACATCATGTTAAAGTCATGCTGTTACTATGAATATAACAGGCATTGAATTTCGACACTATCAACACGATCTATGACACCAGACCGTTTTATATTGTTTGTGGTATAAGGAGTTATAATAAAGACCAATTAAAATATAATTTGGCGTGTTTTAATAAACTTCAAAACGACTTCAAATTCCTGAATACCTAATGAAAATGGGTTTCGAAGTAGTTTAACGCATTCACTGCCTAGCCTCGGCGGTGGTGCCGAGGGACATGTAAGACGAGAAATTATTTATCCCGTCAAGCTAATAAACAATACTTTTGAATAAAATCGGCCAAATGCGAGTCAGACTCGCGCACGAAGGGCTCCGTACCATTATCTATAAAAACGGCAAAAAAATCACATTTGCTATTTTTTAGTATTTGTTGGTATAGCGGCAACAGAAACACATCATCTGTGAAAATTTCAACTGTCTAACTATCGCGGTTCATGAGATACAGCCCGGTGACAGACGGACAGCGAAGTCTTAGTAATAGAATCCCGTTTTACCCTTTGGGTACGGAACCCTAAAAATGAAATTCCATATAGTTTTCCGTCCCACTTTTTACTACGCTTGCAATGACGAACTTTCTAGGTTATGTTTGGAACAGGAATTATCAATTCTGAATAGATGTAAGTAGTATAAACTAAATTAGACTCGATCTTTAACTAGATATCAGACTTGAAAAATTAGATCGCACTATCGAAGTGTTCCGGGTTTTAAACCCATTCTACCCTCCATACAAACAGCTGGAGAAAGGAAACGGATAAGTATTCACTGCCTATTAGGACCTCTCGTGAATTAGGCACACAATAGTGTACCGTCCATAGTTCATTGGCATAACAACCACTTTCCTGCTATTTCAGATCTGTGACCTCGTGACTGAAGCCTTATCCTCGCATGGCCAAGCTAGGCTATTTCTATAATTTCTGTAGAAACACGTACAATCTACTCTACATGCCACAGGCTCGTGAACTAAAGCCTTAAACCAAAAACTTGACATCAAAGACTGAGTAGATTTTATAAACCTATGAACAGTACCTACTTTTAGCTTTACTTTACCTTAAAAAGATTGAAGTGAACAAAAAATCAAAGTGATCACTTTATTTCCTAGTTTTACGTATGTAATTTGTATTTTTTGACTTGTCCAAGAGTCCTGTAAGGTCTAAAGGAAATAAAGCACTTTGATATTTGATAGCATTCAGAGTACCAGGAGAACATAAGTTGTAAGAAGATGCAGAAAGATAATTGGAGAATGAAAGTATGTACCTACTTTCTATACGTTTATGCTACCCTAATCGAAGTAACATTCTAACTAATCTGTGCCCTAGTATCTAGTTATGTAAAATAATACTAGGACAGCAATACGATGATAGTGATTCGTCCTGGCCCACCACCAGGAGTGGGCTTGGTGATGGGCCGGGTCCGTAGCGTATCCTTGCATGGCCTAGGCTATTTCTATAATACCTGTAGAAACATGTAGACTGTATTTTACTTAAATTGTTAGTAGGTACATACTAGTACATTTTATTAGGTATATATCATAGAGACTAAGGCCCGTATTATGAAAGCATGCTCAGTCATCGAGCTCTGCTTGAGTGATGCGTATGTCTAGTTTTGAGTGAATACTAATTTTCAAACAATGCTTGGGAGCTCATGTCAAAATCTACACTCACTCAAGTAGCCGTCAAGAGCGGATTTCCTCCGTCCACGCCTTCGAGTAACTGCTTAGACATATTATTGAACGGTTACCAAGCATTACTTGAGTAATTAACGCTTGAGTAGAGATCACGTAATGACTGCTTAAGTAATGCTTGGGGAAGCTTTCATAATACGGGCCTAAGAGGCTTACGGACAAACCGAATTACGGTTTAGGTTAGCTTTAAGATAATTTTAGTACTTAACGTAAAACATAAATAAAAGAAAAAAAAATTGTACTTCTACATGCTATAGATTATTTGTTGGAAGGATATTAAGGGGGCATACTACGACGCCATTTTGTGAAAAGGATAGGCGTAGGATTTCGCGTTCATAGGAGCGGGACAGAGCAGAGCAACGGAAGCCCAAAAACGGAGTTTTTGCTTCTTATCTATTAATTAGAAAATAATTAAAAGAACGAAACTTAAAATATTCTTTATACTTAGTTCAATTACCATGCTTATGCTCAAGATCTTAACTTCTGGATTTATTAAGAAATTAAAGGTAATAGTTTCAATTTTGCGATGTTTTTTTAACGACAAAATTTTATTATACCATTATATAAATTTCAAAGATTATTCAGTATTTTGGAAGATATGGACATCCGGCGGAGTTGATTTGAGGTAGTATAGGCCCTTAAGGAACACCCACTCAAGATCATGAGTACCATATCTACAAATAGATATCTATTCTGGAGAAGCAGGGGGTAATTGATAGGTTAGGTAGGTATGTTTATTTACCATTGTTTGATACCAAACAACGCTACACGAAATGTCAACTTGTTTTTGCTATCACTAAATACGTTTACGTGCGAGCGTATGATGGATGGACGATGGGGGAAATTTATTGGACAAATGTCGATACCCTAAGAATTTAGTCATTTTAAATTTTAAATTCCTGTTATTATTCAAGTAACGCAATGAACCAGTGAATAAAAATTAGTATCCGTTTGAAAAAATTATATAATACTAGCAGCGCCTCGCGGTTTCACCCGCGTAGTTCCCGTTCCCGTGGGAATTTCGGGATAAAAAGTAGCCTATGTACTATTCCAGACTATAATCTATCTCTGTGCCAAATTTCATCCAGATTCGTTTAGCCGTTTTGGCGTGATTGAGTAACAAACATCCATCCATCTATCTATCTATCTATCCATCCATCCATCCATCTAAACTTTCACGTTTATAATATTAGTGAGATAGTGAGATAACTCAGCGCTACTGTTATACTAAGTACATTACATTATTATTATTAACTGTCTTTAAAACTTCTGCTTCTTCAGATGGCATCGTTTTTATATTCATCCTACATGGATGAATAGTTTAACCATCATTTTTTGCTCTAATAAATAAACGATTATTTTGAGGTAACAGACTGAAGGTCTTGAAGTATTTCAAGAAATTATGAAATTTTCACACGAACGAATTTTTTATGAACGCACGTGTCCCTCAGCACCACTGGGCGGCGGCCTAGGCTGAGCAGTGGATGAGTTAAATAATAAAATCAAAAAATTGTCAATTTAGAATTGATATCGTCTATCTTTATCTTTCTTAAATGTGATAAATACAGTTTTTAGTTTGTTACCATTTATCAGTGTCCATCAGTTCAATAAATACCTAAAACCAATTTATCTCTTAGCCTAAGGCTCTCATAGGTGATTATCCAATTAAGTATATGTCGATACCTGTAAATGAGCAATAACTACATACAATAAAACAAGATTATACGCATAATCTTTGTTAATTATTTTTTTCGTAAAATTGCACTTAACGGTTTTGACAAACGTACCAACGATATTATGTAGTGACGAGGCTGTGCTGTTCTGTTACACGTGTTTCAATTAGAATTTAATTATGAAAAAATGCAGACCCGATCTTAGAAAGTTTCAGATTCTCAGAAAGAGCCCTCTTCTCCGTCGTATATTTTCAACGGCCTATTTCAGTATGACCTTGACCTTAGCTACGAGTATGTCACATTCTGAAGAGTTACAGCAAGATATACATATTTTCACTACAAACTGATTAAGATTTTTAGCTTTGAAATACGCGATCTCGTAATTTAATGGTGTTTTTTATAGTTTTTGATTTACAATAAAGTTTCAATCTATCTTCATATCAGTTTTGCATGGAAGGTTAAAATTCTGTTTTTTAGGGTTCCGTACCCAAAGGGTAAAAACGGGACCCTATTACTAAGACTTCGCTGTCCGTCTGCCCGTTTGTCCGTCTGTCCGTCTGTCACCAGGCTGTATCTCATGAACCGTGATAGTTAGACGGTTGAAATGTTCACAGATGATGTATTTCTATTGCCGCTATAACAACAAATACTAAAAAACAGAATAAAATAAATATTTAAGGGGGCTCCCATACAATAAACGTGATTTTTTTGCCATTTTTATAGATAATGGTACGGAACCTTTTGTGCGCGAGTCCGACTCGCTTTTGGCCGGTTTTATTTTATTTGCTCGTGGTGGCTTTCGTATCACTGCGGCTTTGATTGTGATCGTAACAAAATTCTGGGTAAAAAGTTATTTACTTACTAAAATTAGATTTGAACGAACACGAAAGCAAATGTTTTAAGCCGACGACGAAACGAACAACATAATGTTCGGCTGTATGTATTTTTTAAGTAGGTACCTATGTTCGTCGGTTTCTCCATCAATTATGGACCGTTTTGGAAAATTCTTTCGCTTTGATATAAGAATGATCCCGAGGTGGTCCCACAAAAATGTTATTTCTGAAGGATAAATATTTGTCCCGAAAAACTTAAAAAACTGTGGAATTACTAAGGAATTTGAAGTCATGACATAGATACTAAAATAGTAGTTCTTTCAAAACAATCAAAATATTCAAACCATAAAAATTTTCTCGCGTACCTAATAGCTGAGTGTAAACAATTACAAACAATCCGAAGCATCCCCGGGAATTTCACAATACCTACCGTTCCGTTATTCCAAGGCCGCGCCGTGACCTACTTCCAAGGACGGATCTGGGAACCATTAATTGCTCATTGGCAAGCCTGGTTCCCAGTTTATTGGTGATCGTGAGGCATTATTGCGTAATTCTGCGTGTAATGTAATCAAGTAATTGGATAACAATATGCAAGGGCATTGCGAAATGTAAGACATGCAGAATAAAAACAATAGAGCTCTACGAGAAAGGACTTTGCTACCGTGGGTGTGAGGACAATAAATTATCTCAGTAATCTCACTAATATTATAAACGTGAAAGTTTAGATGGATGGATGGATAGATAGATGGATAGATGTTTGTTCCTTTATCACGCCAGAACGGCTACACGGATCTGGATGAAATTTGGCACAGAGATAGATTATGGTCTGGAATAGGACATAGGCTACTTTTTATCCCGGAATTCCCACGGGAACGGGAACTACGCGGGTGAAACCGCGAGGCGCTGCTAGTAATATATAATACACATAGATACCTACCTATTAATCATCAGATCCAGCCAATCTTTTCCTAGTAATAAATTTAAGACAAGGTCAAAAAGAGACAGGCAAAAAGGTAGCAAACCTGTAAATAGCAATCTGTTTGAGACAACCAGCTAAAAGCCTAGTTTTTAAAAGCTTTTCGATTTAGTCTGGCAGTCCCGTATTTTATTTACTTAAAGATAATGCTGAACATTTCACAAGACGTCATCTAGCCTAGCTTCAAAGTAAGCACACTTGTCTTAAGTAGACGTGATGATATAATATGGTACTAACCCTGTTTCTCGGCAAACCAGAGTTTGGTAAGGTACCGGTACCAATAATACCGGTACCGGTAATAATAGTATATTCTTTTTGATAAATACTTTAGGTACTCTAAAATACCGGTTTTGAAGCGATTCTCACGACGTTGCTTAGTTTCGGTGGATTTAAGACGCGCGTGCATACGGATGCTACACAAAAACTTCTAATAAGTTTTCTCTCGCTTGCAGAAAATTGAATTGTAGATACCGATATTCTACGTGCATAATGTCGGTGAATATACCTATATAATTAAAAAAAAAAAAAAACAGTAGTAAATTTATATCGATACCAGAGACGTACCGGTACCACGTCAAGGTCAGTCGAACCGGTATTTAAACAAGATAAAGTTAAAAACTACAACCCGACTACGTGAAAGTTATAAAAGTTTGAAACATTTACATTGACAAAATAGAATGACGTATCGGTCATATTTGATAGGCATAGAGTTGAAAATGAAAATAGGTCGTAGGTATTGTAGTTTTTCTCTATGGGGCCTGCAGCCTGCGGCTACCTAAACTTTAATACGCGTTTTGAAGGCTTATTCGGGGGCGGAGCCCTAAATCCTATAGCCTAAAACCATCGGGGTATTGAGACGAATCAATCGATACATAATTTGTTGAAATCGAACCAGTAGTTTCAGCGCTACGTGGGAACAAAGAAATCGGCCACATACATACAAACATACAAACATAGGGTGCTAACCTCATAACCCTCCCCTGTTGGTAGTCGGGTAAAAAACCGATTTTCCAAGCCCTGCGGCGAAATGAAATTTAAAAGTAAACTTACGTGTCAGCCCGCGAGCAGCAAACACAATGGAAGGTGGTGGAGACGGCAAATAGCAGACACAGCGCTAGTCCATACACTACGGCCGCGATCGCCTGGGGGGCGTTCAGGGAACGCGTCAGCAGCTCCCGAGCCCCAAGCGAAGCAGGGGCGACGCATAGTGCGTGCGTGCATACGTTCGCTACATTCTCAACCTGCCGGCAAGGACATGAGGTTTAAGAATTTTTAGTTTGCATCAGCCCCCGTAGCACGGGGATTGTTGTCTAGGGTAGAATAGACAATAATGACATTGCATCGCCATACATTGCGTACATTATTGAAGTTGATGGAATGCATTTCAAATAATTTACGCATTGGATGACGAAGTGACGTAGTTTTTCTCTATTCTACCCTAGACAACAATCCCCGTGCTAGGGGGGCAGTAATCAAGTAGGTACCCATACCACAAGCTCTGCTTACCTTGGAGCTAGATAATGCTGTGTGAATTTTCCAGCATTATTTATTTATTTAAGGGGCCTCCCATACAACAAACGTGATTTTTTTGCTCGTCATAACTGAGTTGAGTTGTCTGTAAAAGGGCCTAGATTTTGATTGATCCCAAGTATTCGAGTAGTGGTTCGTAGGTAGGTACTTCTACTACATGTTTCTTATACTCAGAAGTACAATAGCCACAATACTGTTATCTCACATCACTTTTATATTCACATGACAATAATACTCTATTTTCCATTAAAAAGCTATTTAGAAACTGAGGTCACTCTAGATAGACTAGTTTATCAATATTGAAATCAAAATATTATGAACATCCTGTCATTGTGGAGATGTATCTATGAGTTATGATGTTTATCATTTAGCATTAGCCCATTGATTTGCTTTCACATATTATAAAAACCGGCCAAGTGCGAGTCGGACTCGCGCACGAAGGGTTTCGTACCATTATCTATAACGTACGACGTTTGCTGTATGGGAGCCCCCTTAAATATTTGTTTATTTTTAAAGTGAAAATATAACTACACATTCCATGAGTATTTCATGCGTCTGCCTGTTGCAATTACCAATATCGAGCAAAAAAAACATAATTGTTGTAAGTTGCAGTGCTCTAGCAGGGTGCATGCTTGATACCATAAGTTATTGTAAGATCTTTGTACAGCATGTTCTGCAATAAAAAATATCTATCTACCTATCTATCTAAGTTGTAACACAATAAAATATAAATTATATAGGTTTTTCAGTATTTGTAGTTAAAGTGGCAACAGAAATACATCATCTGTCAAACTATCATGGTTCACGAGATACAGCCCGGTGACAGACGGACAGCGGAGTCTTAGTAATAGGGTCCCGTTTTACCCGTTGGGTATGGAACCCTCAAAAAGGTTAATAGGTTAGGTATTAATGTTTGCCATAAGGGAACTCTTAATAGGGTTAAGGTCGCATTTAATATTGACATTACCACTCTAGACTGAGATTTTCTAACTGTGTATTTTTAAGGAATAAAGAATTAATAAATGAATTAATATTCTCGTGAAGTCAGTAGGTAGATAGAACTCAGGTGGCAGGACCTAATAGTAGGTAGTATATTTTTTAGTGAACATGTTACACTTGTTTTAAAAATATGTGTCTCATTATGGCTAAACAGCTGATTGAAGATAAAAAAGATAGGTACTTAAATATTTTTTTATGCTTATCCTAGTCAGTTCAATTTAATAAAAGCTTATGTTAGGCCTTTAATGTTTTTAAGAAGAAAAACATTTAAGTAAAAGTTTTTAAAATAACATTCTTGCTTTACTATTTTATATAGAAAGATATGATGAATGTAAATGATAAATTATTCACAATGAGCATACTATTCTTCAATCAGTGTATATTATGTAGGAAATCAACGTCATAAATGATGAGTTGTTTTCATTCATAATATTTTATAAATAGTACAAGCAGGAACTGATTCCACCAGGTGCATAACACAGTGCATATTGCAGAGTTAGTTCTTACCGTTGTTGGCACATAAGCTTTGTTGCCTTCTGCTTTTTCATTCATCCATTTGACCCTCTTGAGCTTCTCCCAGGGAAGATCGCAGTGGAAATATAATTTACTCTCATTATACTTAGATTTTAGTTTCATTATTATCACAGAGAATAAGCTTACAACGTCACCCATTTCACGTTTTATTCGAACGGGCGCAAAACGCCCAAAAGACCGAAGACTGGCTTAGTTTTAGAATGGATAACATTCATGATTAACAATCAAATTTACATTTTTTTCAGTTCGAACTATACATTTTTTGTATCAAAATTCAACCACCACCTCGGTCGATGCGCAATGATGGAATGAAATGTTTTTTTAATTTACTCCAAAATGACGTTCATGACTTTGACATTTTACCGCTGACATTGACAACAGTTATTGAACCCATTCCACATAACCAGTATCTTTCTCCAACGTTCAATGTACATCTTCCTAGAAAAATAACGACGAGCGAAGCGAGCTTGGACTCAGGGCCCTAGCCAGAAATTCATTTTAGGGGGTTGAAGATCCTGCCGAAAAGAAATCATCTTAGATGGGTCAGGTTCGGGTACACGGGCAAACCAGTGTTTGTCATTGGCAAGCGGAGTGAACCGAATTATAACTAAAATGTAATTAACCAAAAAAAACCATAAATTTTCAGTTGGCAACGTGATTCTTAGGGAGTTAAGCACTGGACCATACCTAGAATGACAAGATATGATCGGCGAGTAGAGCAATCCCATATTATTTTATGGTTTTGTACAAATCAAGATATTTATGTTTGCATACTGACCCCAAAGGAGCTTTGAGCCCACAGACGGAAGGCAAAAATGATTTTTTTTCAGTTTGGCGATGCGTGTCTTCCAATGGGGTTGGAGTCCTGGACTATAGCCAGAAGCTATTAATTCAATTATTGTACTTACAGTGCCTATTAGGCGAGTGGAGCAATGCACGATTTTGTGGTTTTCATAAATGTTTTTGCAGTGTTTAGCAAATTGACCTCAAACGAGGCCAGCTACAGGCATACAACTGATGTCATGTCAGCGAGCGGAGCGAGTCGTGACAGTCATTGGGTTTCGATACCTAGAGTACATTATTTTTTAGAACATTTTGCTAAAGTTACCTACCTAAAGCGGGGGGGGGTAAAGTTTGTGGATATGAGCACTATAATAGATCGATGAATTCTTATTATGATTAAAAAATAAACACACTATTTGTGTTGCAGAAGAGAACTGTTCGTGCAATCTATACTATGGGTCCCACTCTACGTTCCGCCAAAGATTCCCTACATGATAAATTTAAAGAAATATACTTAAAGTAAGAAAAGAAATAACGGCGAGCGAAACAAGCTGTAAAGGCCGTGAGATTTGAAGGCGCGCCTAAGAAAAATACTATTTTCATGAATTAAAATGAGGCGTTCCCTAAGACCAAGTGCCCGGGTGCCCCACACCTCTTGCAACCCCGAGTTAAGACGGCCTTGCTAGGTACCTAGGTACTTCTCTTAGATGAAGTAGGTACATGTGGCAGTGTGATACTTGGTCCGAGAGGTACATGCATATCATAGAGTTCATATAGTGTACTATATAATATAAGGTCCTACCTACCTACCATGCTTTAGAGTCCTATGGAGCTGATTGACCTAAGAAAAGTTCTCTCAAGTTCCCACGGAGTTTAGTTTTATAGGTTTATTTTAACGTATTGCAACGAACATCTTGACCCCATGACGACGACGACGACGACGGTGCGATCCGAAGGGGCAGGGTTGGGGGAGCCTCTGCTCTGATGTGCAGGCAGTGTGAAGACCCCAGGAAGATTCTGCGCTTCTGGACGGAGCTAGGCTGGCTGCGCTAGCAGAAACCACGCACAATGGACCAACTTGAGTCTCAGTGCGGATACAAGAGTACACATACATACATACATAGGCAGTGTGTTTAAAAACGAGTAGTGTCGTTTCGCTCATTGTGTGTGACGCTCAAAAACACTCAGAAAAAGAAAAAAATAGCTAGTTCTGATTAGAATAGGTACTTATATTACGTGCAATTAAACTTCGGAATCAGCAAACATTTCATTTTGCAAAACCAGCAATGTAACATGAAAATGCTCATCAATGGGTGAAAAGACACCAGTAAGTTTTGGTAGTGTCGTTAGGGCCGAAATAATGGGCGAAACGACACTACTTGGTTTTAAAAACGGTGGGTCTTCTGGAAAGTTTACCAATCCATTATTGATGAAGGGGATCTCTTTTTTTATTGATGTCTGGCGCTGACACGCCGATTGATGTCCACCCCTTGTCTATTGTACATGGTGTTGTCTATAAATAATTTTTTTATTCTTATAAGGTTGTATAGGAAGATATAACTTTTATTGTAAATGGCCTCTGTCTGTCTCTCTCTCTACAAGAAACAACAACCCCTCTATAGAATAAATTGATTTTACTTAACATTGCAATTCAAATAAATAACAATCAACATCGAAACTCAAAGCACAAAATTACTAGCTTTACAGTATTGCACATAATGGTGATTAGTATTATAAAATTATACAGAGCACTAATCAAGCCTAGAAATTATTTTCAAATATTTGTAAAAGTCTTTTGATCTCTGCTATTCTGGCTGCTTGTGCCTGAACTGGTATCATGGCTTGTGATACCTCTTCTCCTTTGGCTAAGATTGTGTACATACTTTTGATATTATTATCCATGGCATCACAAGTTTTACCAACAGCATCTTTATAAACATCCATATTTTCAGCTGTCAACGACGAATTGGAATGTAAGATGCTTGAAAGGTTCTCAATCAAATTGTCTACAGATTGCGCTATCTTCTGTGCCTCATACTCGAGATCATTCAATACTGTTATATCTATTTGTCCAATTTGAGGAGCTAGAATTTGTCTGTAAAGTTTCCCAGGTGTACTTGATCGAGAGGCACTTGAACTACCAAACACAGGAGTTTCACCTTTTTTGGTAACTGGGCTGGATAGTTTGATTTTGAATTCTAGATCATCTGCCACATAGTGTGTCATATCACCTTCATACCGTACATGCCCATCTATGTTCAGAGGGATTTTGTCCTGTTTACGGTGCTGTGACGGTAAGTTAAAGGGTCTGGATGGGCCAGGAACTTTCTCAAGTTCTTGGGTGTGTCCTTGGTCAGAAGCAAAAGAAATCTCACTGTAGGAGGCTGTCATACGTGCAGATATTTCTTCGTCCATATCACCATCACCTGGCTTTACCTTTTCATCTGAGGGAGACACAGGTTCATTCGGTTTTTCATCCATTTTATTTTTCACTTTGAGCTGTTTTAAATAATATTTAAGTCGATAAGCTATGAAGTCGCACAGTGAGCAGGTCGATTTTTTGACGAAGAAGAAACTTTGAAACAAGCGCGATGATATCGAAAACTTTGTTCTTTTAGAAATAATCAAAATAATCTCTTTTTATTAGTTGCGAAGATCTTGCTTGCAGAAATCCACAGAAAAAATCCAAATGTTTGTTTGTTTTTTATATTTTGGCATTGATTGATTGAAATTAGAACCTGGGAGAAAGACTGTAGCAGCTTGCATTTTTCACTTCGATCAGCCACGTGGACGGAGAAAATCACCCCCCTTTTGGGGATCAGACATAATCGTTCGTCCAAGATCCGTCCTATTCTATTGGCTAGTACTATATTAACTCTATGTATTCTATAGAGACACATACATAAGACCCATATAATGTTGATAATAGAATCTATTATAGCTTTGTGATCTCATGTTGGACACTAAATAAATAAATAAATAAATAAATAAAAGATTTATCCATGATGTAACAAGAAGTAGAAGTTTAGCTTTTTGCTTGCTATCTGTCACCATTCTGTCACGATGCTGCCATTTTGATTGACGATTTGACAGGCAAAACAAAATTCAACGACATTTGTTCGCGTAACTTCATGTCAGTCAATAAAAACATCGTGATTGTGAAATTTTTTCGAAGTTCTTGGTACAAAACTTATAAAATAAATTACGGTGCTTTGAAGCAACCTCATTCAATAAATTAAAATACATATTGTCCAAACAGGGGGTTCAATTGGTGAGTTCATCTATTTGAAACCCGTTCGGGCAAGAATAGAATTTCATTCCGCATAAAACATGGCGCTCTGGCTCACAGACATGTGCAGTTGATAGGGCTTGTCCTTTGTCACGTCCGTAGAATGGTGGTTTGATGGCTGTAAAGTACTTATTCTTATGACTATTGGATTGAGTGTGTGTGATTTACTGTTGGCCTGTTGCGTAAGTGAGTTTTTTTGAGAGAGTGGGAAGGTAGAACGTGCAGGCGCGACTATGGTGAAAACTCGTCGTAGTGGTGAAAACGGCGAAGTTGAGGATGTGAATTGCTCTATGAACGACGTGGGTGAACCACCGGATGAAAAGGCGAAGAGCCCTGTAAGGAAATGTGTTATTTTGCGGATTTGCAGCCACCTTGCTTTATGTAGATGGGTACCACTTCCTGTCCTGAATTCCTTTAGCCGCCTATTACCTACGTTTGCATGGTACTTTTCCTGTATTCCATCAGTATTAAGTTACATTACTATTTAAAAGCTAGAGATGCTAGCACAAACAACACTCCTGCAATACATTCTTACCCATGTGTGTGAAAGAAAATTCCCAAGAAAGAAAATCAAATATCAGTCATGGCATTTCTAATTTGATCCTTACCAAAACTTCATCCTTGTTATTTTGGATACTCTTTCCTTTGTCAACATTAAGAAAATGCATGTATGGGTAGTATAGGATGATGTAACTAATAAAGGTGGTTCCCATAGCCTTGTGGTGATTGTGTGACATGCATGGCCTTGCTAAGGTACTTTAGGTTTTAAAGAATGAATCTTAGTATAGATTATTGCTTGTTTGAGTAGCTATTTCTATTAGGGTCAGCCTATATCAATGTATGTTGTGGTGACTAATTGCATAAAGTAGAAACCACTTTGAAGTTGCCTTATTATCTGTGAGTACTAGGTAGTGGCTATGCCTTGATTAGTATTACTTCACAAAAAGCACTTGGGACTACACAAACTTGCCACTATTACAAATGATGTATTATAAGTAGAGCAGTAGTGTTTACAAAAATACAGTTTTATAAGATTAAAATTAACTTATAATCCACAATAATGTTTCCAGGACCCAAACTTGACTCCAAGAGAGCTGCGGAGCACTCAATCTCAATATAAAGTCACTAGGAACATTCAGAGCTGGCCACCCAAATGTAAGTACTCCAGCACTATTGAGACAAGTTTTCATTAGCGAGGCACTCACAGAAAAGTGCGAAACCAGAACCTTTACTTGATTCTAGAATCCAAGATTATGAGTATGTCTAAATCCAAGAGTATGTCAACAAAGGCATTTATTAATTAAAACTTCAAAAAACTGATAACAATTACAGGCAATAGATAGCTCAAGGAAAAAGGTACAAATAAGAGTTAGTTTATGGACACGGGACAAATTAAATGAAGAATTAACACTGTCAAACTAACGAATTTCTCCAACTTCAACAACTTCCTACGATGATACCAGTGTGTTTCCCACTAATTATTCTTGGATTTTGTAACCCCTTTGTTCACAAATCATATCTAGGATTGTAGAACACAGTAAAGTGGCCTGTATTAGAAAGCAAGTTATTTTTTAGAAGAACAATAGCCGAAGAAATTGCTGGCCTGTAAACTTACTGTCAATTGTTTCATGTTGACAGATAGCCGCAGGCGCAGATCCATTAAAATGCCCAGGATTGTGTTCCCTGAGAGTGACACAGAAGGTGAAAAATATTCAAGGCGGTAAGTAACAAAATTTAATTTAAAAAAAAATGGTTTCTTGTCTTGGGGAAACTTTGGATTGGTATTGATATATATCAGTTAAGCTAGTCTGCAGCAGTCTGCAGTTAGCACAACAATTATTGTAAATACTTTGTTTCTTTTCTTAACTTGTAATTTTCTTTGTTAATGAAGATTTTAAGAAGTAAATACTCAAAACACAAACAAACAAATTGAAGCAAAGCCTTACCTTAGCTTTTATTTTAGCATTTGATTAAAATTTCTTTGTAGTTCACGGGGCATGAGAGTATTCTTTGCTGACAACAACAACTCAGCAAATAGAAATGTGAGAATTCGACGCGGACCACGAAAGAACTATGGAGAAGAGAGTGAAGATAAACCTATACAAGAAAGTAAGGAAGTTTTGGTTATTCTGTATGTCTTCGAATTGCAGTATCATGTGAAGGTATGAAATAGATTAGTTAGTATGTTTGTAAATGATTAGTTTGTACTGTACAAGTTACACTAACAAAACTGATAAACTGCAATGGATTTTGCTAAAACAATTTTTTTTCCATCAGAAACATGCCTAAGCCTGCATACAGTAGGTACTTAAATAAAAAAGTACCTAGGATAAGTGATGTTGCTTTGTTTTCTTTCAGTAATTCCTAATTCCACCAGTGATCATAAAGTTTCAAATCCATACTCCTGAACTAGTATATACTCTATACAGAATGAAAAAGCACAAAATATTGATATCATTAGTCACAACATAGAAAAGTTTGGCGCCGGGAAGATAATTTACGATTTTTCTGTAAGAAGCCTGTAACCCAGAAACCATTTTTCTGGGTCGCACGTCATGAACCCCAGGAGGGTTCTCCGCTTTCGGCTTGACGTTGAGTTTCGGGACACCCTGTACTCAGATTAGATTGATTATAAGTCAAAAACGGCTGGACTGATATTAATGATTTTTTAATTTGATTGGTTGGATTTCTCTCAGTTTCAAATAGCACAATAACTACAATACTAGTAAATAATCACGATGGAAAATAAATATGAAGAAAATGGTTTTCTCGTACATTTTTCGTATGTACCGCTATCTGTATAAATAAATAAATAAAATAAAATAAATCTCTGATTTTAAGGCGGAAAGAAGTTTGTAGTTTAGATAGTATTATAAAAGCAAAAGTAATTCTGTCCGTCTGTTACTTTAACGGCTGAAAAGATCTAGCTCAAATTTAGAATTTGGCAGGGTGGTAGACGGTATCCCGGGCAAGGAAATAGACTACTATTATCCCGGCAAAGTGCGTTCAAAACCGCGGGCGGGATCTAGTTGTAAAAAAAATTGTATTTATTTATTTATGTTATCTACAGACGTTCGCCGCAGCTGTAGAAAACGCAAGCTTCTCCACCACAACTTCAATGAGAGCTGGATCACCAATGAGCTGAAGGTGAAAGGATATCCGGATCTCTATGGATTCCTCGGGAACAGCTCCTCGGATGAATATTCTTCTGGGGATGAAGCTAGAGGCAGACAGAAGCAAATTGTCGTAAGTTAAATACAATTTTATTTATACTATATGAATGTCACTATTTAAGCGCGACCATATAAACAAAGGTTGGCAGTATTGACTTCCATCCATTGAGATGGAAGCGGCTCAGCAGAATCGCTCTTTGTGGCGTCGTACAGGGTAGGCCCATATCCAGCAGACGTCCATGAGGCTATATGATGATGATATAAACAAAGGCAGCCCACCAATATCAGCAATATAAGCATTTGTGGAGGTAAGGAGTTAACGCTCGCATTAGTGCTGCGAAACACAAACTAGTTTGAACTTGCACGCGACGCCTCGCCCTACGCGAACAAGCCTTCTGCTGCCCACGCGCCGCTCGGCCCGTACTCCAGACGCCACAATAATGCGTTAGCACGTGTTTAACACGAACGTTGCACGCCCCGTCCCGCTCGACGCGAGTAGAGCGGGCACTCTGGCCGTACACTAATGTTTCTTCGTAAGCTTTGGCTCGGCAAAGCAGTTACCTTCAGAGTTTTAGCCGGTAGAACGAGGAGTCCTCGAGGCGAACCACCTTCCAGATGCTCAGATGGTTTTCAAACAATGGTTGCCAGGCCAGTTATGGTTTCTTTACCATTTCAGCCTCAGAACCACGTCGATACGCCTGTCGCCAACCTTTCAATCATTGTTGATGAAACACAACATGCCAGACAAAGGCGCACTTCCGCGAGGTTTAATAACAACAAGAAATTAAATGTAAGTTGTCATTCAATATTATTTATATCTTGTTGCAATAGGATATTACATACGAAGTAACATTATTTAATCTGTAGTATTACATCCATTTTTGAAAAGTGTCTCAATTAGGTTCTATAGTGCTAATGAACCACTACAGAAAATGCAATTATTTTATTCAAACAATAAGTGCCCTAACAATGCATTAAAAATTTACATTTTCAAGTTGCGCACGTGTCTTGACGAAAACAGGACGCAGTGGACGCAATATTGCTCTGTGGTCATGACGTCACTTGGATGTGAGATCGGAACAAATGCGCTGATGTTGCTGATGACACTTGATACTTTTTAGTTTCACCTACACTACCGTATGACGTAGCAACATTACGCCTACTATTTCATGGTGTTTAAAAACAAAAAACGGAAAACTTTGAATTGAACTTTAAAATGATGAAAGAAAGCATTCAGAGGGAAAAACTGTTTCGAGATTCTGTGCTTTGCTTCGATGATACACAATGTCGTTAAATATTTTCCACCAATATTCCTTGGGTTTTGTTACCACACAAAAAATATCCAGGTTTTTGAATCGGGGTTTAGTTTATAGTCACTTTGACGTACCTAATAGTGGACGAATGGGATATTTATATTTTAAATTATTTGATATCTCGTTCGTCCCACTAATATATACATCGATGACGATTGATGGGTCGAACGGGACATCGCTAGGTTTTGTGCCATGTGCAGAATTGACATAATTGTTTGTGATTGTTAACTTTTGCAGGGCGGAACAGATTCTGAGTCGGAAGAAGGAATCAATCAGACAGTTGTAGAAAAGAAACCGGAGAGTAAGGAAGTTAAGAAAGAAGATGAGAAGGCGGAGGTGGAATCTAAAGAAAAGAATGAGAAGGAAGACGTCACAGCGCAGGAAATTGAAAGGTATGTTTGCTATTTTCATTAATTCTAATTTTATTTTGTGTGTATTGGTCTCCTAGTCCATAGCGTAAGAATGTTGTTTATCTTAAAAATATGTGTGTATACTTGCCTGTGTGTTTTGTAACAAAAATAACGGCCTTCCTAGTAATTCGAACTGATAACAGATTTACTAATTTTACTAATGAGAAAAGAAATCTCATGTAACAAATAAAATAAATAATGCACGACAATTCACACAGCATTATCTAGCCCCAAGCTAAGCAGAGTTTGTGTTATGGGTATTAGATAACTGATATACATAATACAAAACACAGATAGATACTTTTTTTTATTATACTTAGAAAACGAACAGAATACCCGGAACAAATATCTACAGATCGTACAAACGTTTGTCCCGAGGCGGGAATCGAACCCGCAACCTCGTGCGTCGCAGGCGGACCTTCGCCCACCGCGCCACATAGGTCGTGGTCAGTCGACCATGCTTGGCTTAACTTCTATAGAATAGGAGATTCCTTATACCACAGGATTGTCTTCTTTTAATGGTCCACACAGTGTGGACCACGCTATCTCGTCGGTCAAGTTTAATTGGCTCGGGATATTTAATACCGGTTAATTCAAGAAAAAACCACTTTGCTCTCTTGTGGAACAAATTACGAGGTATTCATTTATTTTTATTTTTTTATCAGCTTTCAAGTTCCTGTCCGTTCACTGCGGAGGAAGGCCAGAAAAACACCAAAGAAAGATGAAATACGCAATGAAACAGGTAAAAAAATTATGAAAATTAGTACCTTATGTTTACTCTACTAGTTGTCATGCGGATGGGTAGGACCGTCATGTCATGACCTACGGAGCTGAGACGTGGACACTCCCGTTAGGGTGGTTCTACCGGTTCAAAGTCGCTCAGCGAGCTATGAGTCAGCTCTTTCCATAGAAAGAGCTATGCTTGGATTCGTAACGACTACCTCCGACAGAAAACTAAAGTTATCAACATAGATCAAAGAATTAGAAGGCTGAAGTGGCAGTGGGCGGCCATATCTCGCGAAGAATCGATAACTACAGGGGTAAACGTGATCTTGAGTGGATACCACGACCCAGTAAATGTAGTGTAGGACGCCCTCCGGTTAGGTAGGATGACGACTCTTAGGGAAGGCATATTTCCAGCAGTGGATTAATACAGGTTGATGATGATTTCTCCGCTGCAACACACTGCAAAATTCAGACTCCTTTAATTTGCATAAAAATAAATATTTTTTTAGCTGTAAATATGATTGACAACAACATTTTAATGCCACTGACATTTAGTAGTTTTATTGTTTGTTACGTTTTAAGTTTATTTATTTTTATACTTTTTATTTATTAAGATGGAAATTAATGGTTTATAATTAATTATAAGATCATGTAAGTGCGTTGCTGGGCAAATGCTTGTTCCGAATTCTACCCGTCATCATCTTGTGCGATCGCTCGCTAATCTCCTCGGAAAAGACGTCGTCTCGCCAACCAAGACTCAAAGCCTCAATCACTCTTTTATGAGCTTATAAGATTGGACAGGAGCGGTAAAGAACAGGTCTTTACCACTCCTGTCCAATCTTATAAGCGCGCGTCTAGCCTCTCCGCCAGTCTCACGCTATGGTCAGCCGCGAGCTCGTTTCCTGGCTCTTGAGATCCATCCATCAATGGCGACGTCTGGACTGGCCTCGCGAGGCAGACTGATATAGCACTATGTTTCCTCGTCCAGCTGTCTTGCGTGGTGCTCGCCCGTTTTGAACCCGACAATCTCCACACCAAAATAATACCGGTATTTGTTACATACAGTTTCTGAGCTTTCGTCCTCGGAGTCAGGCAGCGAGCTGACCCTGCGACGAGCGCCGCGCCGCTCCAAGCGCACGCGCAAGCCGCAGCCGGCGTTTGTGCAGATCGCGCAGGCGGAGACGAGGGCTAGAGGTAACAGACACTGGAAAACCCGGGCTATAGGTATCATGCACTAGGAAACCCAGGCTACAGAAATCTTGCTCTTGGAGGCGCGGGCTAAAGATAACACACACTTGGAGACAAGGACTAACTAGACGAAACATACATTCACACAAACTGAACTGAAAAACAGAGTGACACCGTACCAAAATTATTTCACCTCGAGCGAAGTACTTTGAATCCCTCGCTACGCTTAGGATTCCAATCTAGAAAAGACTAGACAAATACTCCAAAATCTTTCGCTTCACCCTAAATACATTATTTTGGTTCCTTGTGACACAATCTACTGTTTCTTTCTTTTTTTCTTCCTTCTTACTTATGTGGATACTGCCTGCCAATCCTCTGTTGAGTTAGTTTTACGAAGCCTAACACTTAAAGTGGTGTGTGGTAAGACTAAAATGTAACTTGTTTAATTTTCAGCAAAAACCTTTACTATTCGGAAGAAACCATACAGCTTACGAGAGAGGAAACCCAAAATTCTGCGCAGGAAGACTATGAGATGTAAGTTAATTATTTTCAAGACATTTTACGCCTTTTGTAAAGTGCAAACCAATGCAATTACTAGACTATTCGTTAAGTAAACTCCCTTCTTCATTGTTTTATAGTAAGTTAAGATCATTCTTATCCAAAACCGCCTGTTACACCATAAATGAATTTATGAATGATAACAATGTTAATACAAATATGACTGGACCCAGCTTATTATTTATTTAGTTTAACTGAGATTATTTAATTTTAGTTCTTTGATTTAATGACATTTAGTATAATTTTTTCTTTTTATTATGTTTTATTTTTATTTTTAATTAGACGATAAGTATTTCAATTGTATTAAAAAGATTGCATGCCTAAAGGCAGAAAACAATGATCCAAAGTGTACTATAAGATATTTAAAACATTGTATTTTCAAGCAATAAACGAACTTTGACTTTAAGTATGCGCAAGGAAAGCTAAGTGCATTGGCTCTTAATGTGCATTTTAGTATAATAACTTAACTTATTCCAGCACAATCACCATCAACAAGTAGTGACAGTAGCTCAAGCTCCGATACCGAAGAAGATCTCAACGTGTCCATGAAAAACAAAACCAAAGGCCGACAGAAGAGCAAATCCACGGAGGACAAGAAAGGCGACAGAGCGTTACGCGACATACAGCCCGTAGAACTAGACGGAAGGGTCAGATTCTCTTCTGTAGGAGGGTTAGAAGAGCACATCAAATGTTTGCGGGAGATGGTCCTCTTCCCTCTAATGTATCCCGACCTATTTAAGAAGTTTAATACCCGACCGGCTAAAGGAGTATTGTTTCATGGCGGACCGGGTACAGGGAAAACGCTGTTGGCTAGAGCGCTGGCGAATGAGTGCAGTCTTATTGGAGGAAGAAAGGTCGCGTTCTTTATGAGGAAGGGAGCGGATTGCTTGAAGAAATGGGTGGGGGAGAGTGAAAGGCATTTGAAGCTTCTGTTTCAGCAGGTGAGGGATTTCGTCGTACTTTATTTACGACGTCATCATACATATCTTGTCTAGGCAAGCTCTCACTATTTTATTTAGTCTTTGTGTTTTTTTACCTAAGCTCTTTAATTGATATCCGTTAGATGTCGTTAAGACAAATTCCAACAACTAACATAAAAATCGCGAGTGGAAAAAGTGCGAAAAGATAACAAATCCTAGATCGCGCAAGGGCTTGAGTTACAACTGATCTATAGACTATCCTCCATCAACTGTCGGTCGAAAGACCACCAGGCAAGTGGACCAGCTGGGTCGGCCTGGTAGAGGTGAGATTCCCCTATGCAACGGGAAATTCCACCTTATTCCCTGAAGTCTTAAAACAGGATCGCTCATACATAGCAAATAGATGAAATAGTATGAGTAGTCTCCTGGAATATTTGATGTATGCTTTTAACAATAATAAATTATATAATTCATAATCATCATCTAGCTCTACAATCTAAGCAGAGCTTGTGTTATGTGTATGAGATGGCTGACATACTAAGTAGAATACATTTCGACGTTTTGTTTGTATTTTTTTATATTTATTGGTCAAGCATAAATTGGTGATTACGACTCTATCATCTACTTTGGCAAAAGTGATGATGATTCGATGATTTTCTTAAATGCCACCTGTAACCTGTAACTAATCCACTCTTATTGAATTACTCGTTGCCCATAAAACTTAGGTATTGTACCTTATCTACCAATACTGACAGTTCATATTATTTGCAGGCGAACAAAATGAAGCCTTCTATAATATTCTTCGACGAAATCGATGCACTAGCCCCAGTACGCAGCGTGAGGCAAGAACAAGTGCACACAAGCGTGGTCGGCACACTCTTGGCCGAAATGGATGGACTTTGTGATAGGTATGTTGTATATACTTACATAATGTTTGTACGATCTGCAAATTTTTGTTCTGGGAGTTCAGACAACGTGGTCGGTCAATCCCTTATAGGCGGCCGTAAAGGATTGACAAAACAAGGAAATTTTTCAACTCTGTTATAGAATCCACTAACGAGAAAAAATATAAAATCAAGGTTTTATTTATTTGATAATGTTATTTGGGTTTGCAAGACCGTGAAGATGACTGAGGCGAAAAATGGTATAAACATATGCCCAGCTGTGGACCGACGAGGCTGATGTCGACAAATGTTATTTGATCGATCAGATATTTTATGTAGGTAATTTTTGTGTCTAAAATACAATGAAAATTAAACCCTATTTCCAGAGGCGAAGTGGTCATAATAGGCGCAACAAACCGTTTGGACGCCGTCGATCCAGCGTTACGTCGCGCTGGTCGCTTCGACAGAGAGCTACACTTCCCCCCACCTCATTCCGCGGCCAGGGCGGATATCCTACGGATTTATACAAAGGAGTGGAACCCGCCTATAACGAATGATGATATTGAACATGTCGCGGACATTACGGCTGGATATGGAGGTGAGATAATACTGAATATGGAGGTAAGATAGAGACACTAAGATTGGCTTCATCATGCTGTTTGGGGGTGTAAGAGAGAAGACTATGTTTTTCTCCGCCGGTTGCCGAGGCTAGGGCGGATATACTAAGGATTTACTCCCATGAATGAAGACCGCCGACAACGAATGTCGAGGTAAGATAAACTATATTGACTTGACCTCATGATTCTTTCATGGGATAAGAGAAACAGAGAGCTACATGCCCTCAGTTTCTCAAGCCTCACTCCGCGGCTAGGGCCGGCAACTTACGGATCAACATAAAAAATAAACAACTGTATATTCCTTGTCCTCGGTCCTTGGTGTCGGCTAGAACTCATAGATCACACAGGATCTTAGTGAAGACGTTGCATATAGCTAGCAGCTAGTTAGGTAAATGTAAGACGAAATTTCTTTATCGTTACTCAGTGATGGCAATGTAGAACTGGACGCTAAAAATGAATGTTTTGTTGTAGGATCGGACCTAAAAGCCCTGTGTTCGGAAGCTGTGTTGAAGGCACTACGCCGCGTCTACCCACAAGTTTACGAGAGCGAGCATGCACTTGTGATTGACTCCAAAAATGTATGTTCCAATTACCTAGTTTCATCATTTATATTTAGCGCATAAGTTTGTTTATTTTTGTAGACATTCAAGAGTGAGAACGTTTGCGATTGGTGGTATTCTGCTTTTTTATCATTGAAAAATAACCTGTGATTGAACAAAATCTCACCTGACTTCACATAAATTGTTGTATGGTTGACATTGTTGCTATCGAGTATCGAGAAGAAAAACTCTCCCTAGACACATCTCATCGGTACACTCATCAGTAGAGATAAATCATTCTCAAAATGCACGCCCCTCCAGTAAATGTGATCACTTCAATGTGTGAGAGGAAATAATTCTAGCAACACTTTACGATCCTACTGTAAACATGGGCTCACCCGCTCAACTAATATTGCGATCAGTCCAGGGCTAGGCATTGTACGGCGGGGAGCGCGCACTATGTATGAAACGACACGTACGCTCAGTCGCGCGTTCGCCTCTTTTTTGCACTTGTTGGCCGACAAATCCGGCCGTTGTTCATTCGTTGTGGTACCGTTTGTAACAACTAATGAGAAAGTGTATTGCGTCTATGCACCTTCGCATGTCAGTATAACCGCGGTGGAGGTTAAATGCACGCCGCATTTAAATAATGGTTTATCTCTACAAGATACTAATATAATCTTACTCTGATTCAGGTGGAAGTAACAAAAGACGATATACTTGAAGCCATGAGAACACTAGTAGCGGCCGGATCTAGAACCGCTCCGCCCAGCGCCCGTCGTTTACCTGCTTACTGCGAACCGCTGTTACAAACGCAGTTGAAGACAGCTGCCAACTTGTTGGATACTATATTCCCTTCAGATCCGACGCTAAGGTATGAGACCACGAGTAACTCTTCGTATGCTATGATTGCCTAGTACTTTAAAATTGAACAATAGTGTTGTCAGCTTATTGCGAATCGCAGTCGAAGACAGCTGCCAACTTGCTGGATACTATCTTCCCTTCAGATCCGAAGCAAGATCATGGGGAAATCTTTGTGTGCTATAATCGTTCTGACCTGTTTACTCTTGCTTACAGGATGGGAGAATCACTGTCACCCAACGTGCTTCTAGTCAGTGGTCCTTGTGCGGAGACTTACCTAGCGCCGGCACTTCTGGCTCGCCTGGAACATTGCACGGTGAAGGAGCTCAGTATAGCCACGCTGCACTCAGCACTCACCTTCACACAGGAGCAGGCCGTCATTTCGGTGGGTTAGCTGATATTTCTATAGTTTAAAATATTTTTTCTTCTCGTTGGCCTGATTAAGAAACAACCCACTGTCCGAAAAGTGGCCGCCGTCTACAAGCATTTTACAGTAAAGGTCAGGTAATCTAACGACTGCAAAGTCGCCGAACTCCTTTACAAACCGTGAAATATGTCGTAGCCTAGCTTCGTTAGGGTCCACTCTGAAATAATATTTCGGCCGTGTTGCGGTTCTTATCCTATTAAAAGAATGAAATATATCATACTAGGTATTCTATATTTGATTTTGAAATAACCTAAGGGGTGCGAAGAGGCCGTCCAATTCGAAAAAGAAACGAATGTTCCCTAGTCGGTTTGAATCTGAAATAACCCAATGACCTCGAAGCGGCCGCTCTGTTTGTTGACAGATTTTCTACCAAAATGACACGATATCTTCCATTTATTAACGGATTCACAGCCCAGCATCTGTTGCACGAGCAGGGATAAGTTCATGTACGTCGCGGGCCATGAAAGTATGATACGAGTAAGTACATTATGATGTGGTATCTCCCAGGTGTTTTCGGAATGCCGGCGCGCGGACCGCGGCTGCGTGCTGTTCATCCGCGACGTGTCCTCCGTGTGGTCGCTGCTGCGCGCTTCGCACGGCGCAGCTCTACTGCTACAGCTGTGGCGCGCGCGCGCAGCCGGCCCCGGGACGCTGCTGCTCGCCACCACCACTGAGCCTCATGAAGACCTGCCCCCAGAGGTAAAACAATTAAAGAAAAACATTTTATTGGCTGACAAGTACAAATAGTACGACTCGTTGTGTAAGACGTTCTCAAGACCTCGTAGATGCAAAGGCCATGATTCGTTCGACGAGTCGATAGTATCGTCTCGACGACAAAACCTTTCATTTTTAGGACAACGCAACTCCATGCAGACAGGGAACTACTAGGTTTCCCTTCAATAAAGGAACGTCTCATGGTCGAGGTGATACTGTCATCCTGTCATCTCACAGAACGGCTGATCTTGCAGTGGTTCAACCATTTCTCACAAACTCGTTTCCTTTCCAGTTGCAAGAACTGTTCCCCATCCACAAAGAGTGCGTATACAGCGTGCGAGAGCCGAACGCTTCCGAAGTGATAGCTTTTCTAAAGCCGATCATTGCCGAAGCGCTGCAAGACCCACCGCCTGTGGAGAGCAATGAACCGCCGCCGCCGTTGCCTAGAGGTAGAATTCTGATCTTTATTTCTAAGCCTTTTGTACTTTGAAAATATTGTGGAGGTAAAAATCTCAAATTATAGCATGGAATTTATAAGGACTAAAACTCAACTAAAACCATTTGTGGTGGGAAATATAACCCTCCCGCGTTTTTAAGTAGTCTTGTTATGCAGCATCCATAACAGACTTTTATAGTGATAGTTTATTTCTGGCGTTTTTTATCAGATTTTTCTCTCCAGCCCCCCCACCACCGCCGCCGCGAGAAAGTCCCGACGAGATCAATCGGCGCAAGCGCAAGGAAGACTACAAACTGAGAGAGCTAAGGATCTTCCTGCGCGATATCTGTCGTAAGCTGGCTTCTAACAGGCGGTTCTACAAATTTACCAAGCCTGTGGATTTGAAGGAGGTTAGTAATCGTCGTGTAGATATAGATAACTGGCATTAAAATCCGATAAAAGAAAATAACAATAAAATAACAATCAACATAGATCTACACACTAGGATTCCCTGTGTCGTGTAGATCAATACAACAGTCAGGATAGATAAATCTAAAGTAACAGTGTTCCCGTATCATACTTAATTCAACAATTTAAAAAAAAAACTATTATGTGTATGTGTGGATAAGCATATCTAGTAGTGATTTTGGAGTACATATCCAATAGGTTTAGGTAATGTAATACAAATACAAATTATTTATTACCAACAAAATTTACATATGCATACATTAAATCAGAAAAAGTACTTGGGAGCTAAATATTATAGGTAGTAGTCTTCGATCAAAAATAAGGAGTTCGCGGCCTCCCCCGTAGATACCTAGAGCCTTACAAAAATGTCACTCAAAATTGGGTTCGTTTTGTTTTGACGCAGACAGTTTGCGCAGAGCCTGACAAGTTTTTTCCATACGGAACAAGAGATTGGTGGAGTCGAATTCATTTTATTTTATTTTGTAAGTAGGTAGGTACCTACCTGAGAATTATATACCTACCTACTCAGTTTATTTTCTATAAGGATTAATTAACAGAATTCAGGTAAAGATAACGAATCATTTATTGATGAAACTATAAATTGGTGTCTCAACAGTAGGTATTTATACAAAAGGGTCATTTCAGACATACAATAATTTAAACTTACAATACAATTTCAGGCAGGCACTCTAGATTAAAAAAAACTGGTTCCTGTCTGCGGCTTTGCACGAGTTTTTTTTTACGGGAAAAAAATAAACGTTTTATAAATTCATACTCGCCTATTCCCGATTGTCCCTACCCCCTGCGTTCCTACTAGGAACAATCGGGAAAAAAATTCTTGATTGTTACTACTAGGGACAATCGGGATAAATACATTCCCGATTGTTCCTACCTCCT
Organism: Eupithecia exiguata; assembly: GCA_947086465.1. Taxonomy (NCBI): domain Eukaryota; kingdom Metazoa; phylum Arthropoda; class Insecta; order Lepidoptera; family Geometridae; genus Eupithecia; species Eupithecia exiguata. The sequence continues at coordinate 9,044,706 of OX352245.1, forward strand.
TCAAACAATAATAAAAATGTCTTAAATTAGAATGTTAGGAATGAAAAAACGAATCATCAAATAAAGTAAAATAAACATTTTTGATTACATTTAAAAAAATACATATTTTTTTGACTGTGCTAGACAATGTATTTACTCTGACTACTGTCATCTATGTTATGCCTAATCTCAACTTGCAAAATAGCCAGGTGTTTTAAATAATGCATTGTTCTGCAACAAATAGGGCGTTTTTTACCTGTCACAGGTAAAAAAGGGTTGACAACCCCCCTGCGAACATTACCCCTTTCCTGCCCCTTGCTAATCAATGCCAAAATTATTATCAGTCCAATCCTATGTCTGAGCTATGCCGGAACAAAGTGCATCTAGTCCTAGTGGATCTGTTTCATTAGGTTACATAAAAAGGAGACATGGAACTATAAATTACTCCATGCCGGACATCAGTATCACACAAAAATTAAACATAACAGTTGCTTGACAGTGTGGCAGTGCACCCAACGTTCAATATGCAAGGGACTTATGCGAATAAAGGTAAGTTTCTTCTTATTTAAGGTACTTAAATATAATTGTGACGCAGTATTGAACGGTGAACTGATGATATCTCGGTCTTTGGGGAGGGATACATGTAGCAGTGGACGTTTACAGGCTGATAATGATGATGATGTACATAATTTATTACTTTTATTTCTCACTACTGTAGTAATTTGAATAAGCCTTGACCAGTTTTTTCACAATCAAATATTAAACATTAAAAAGAAATTCTTCTTATATCAGCAAAATTTTCCCTTCAGAATTGCGACATCCTGGAACAGACGCCTCATACATGCATATATTACTATTTCATGACAAAAGTTTTTATTTTACCTCACGTCACCCTTCAAATATTCGATGTAGTCAAAACTATGTTTCTTATCCAATAATACTTGATCAAAATAGTTTAAAAGTTAAGTACAGTAGTCAGCGGCGCTAGCGCACATAACAACATCATAGAACGCTTGGTGCGCTTTCCGAGAACGCTGCTGGTTCAATTTTCAGTATTTGTCTCGGTGGCAAAACAGTAGGTAGGAACACGAGCAATGTTCTCCCTGCGTTACTAGGAACGATCGGGAATATTTTTTCCCGATTGTTCCTAGTATGATCGTAGCTAGGAACAATCGGGAATTTTTTTCCCGATTGTTCCTAGTAGGAACGTAGAGGGTAGGGACAATCGGGAATAGGCGTTCATACTTCTGGTAGGTAGGTAAGAACCTAGTCTTTCTTTTATTAGAGAGTCTACGCAAATGAAATTTTAGGGCGGGCCAACTAATTATTTTAAAAATCATCAACTAGTAATATTAAACTTATTTTTATGAAAAATATATTAATACATACTATAAATGAAAAAAAAAATTTAGAAGAAATAGCCTCTCCATTTATCAATTTAGAACAAAATTAATATTTTAACATAGGCAAACCAAACAACAATATTTTATGCTGATTTCACAAGTATATGACTCACATCTCAATATACGGGTAAAAAATATATATAAACTTACTGAAAATAAGAAATTCCATCCTTTTTCAGCACTTTGGACGAGTGATTCTTGCATTTTTTGTACCCATGCTTTTTGTCTGAACGCTAAAATGACACTAGTTGAAAAGCTTTCCTAACATGTCAAAATGTATCTCTTTTGCTACTGAAGGTTGTGGCGTGCGCATTGTGAATCTAAGGGGGGCCGGCAAAGCCGGACATTTTTGATCGATGGTAGTAGTATGTCTAACAGTTTGGCGACGGCCCCACACTAGGTTCACGGCCCGTGTCGTGGGCAGTGGCGGTGTAGCGTGGGCTGGCACCCGAGGCGTTTTTATACTAAGCAAGATGGGGGCATCCCATAAAACAGGAAACAAAAATCAAGTCAGAACAACATTTAGTATTCACAATTGAAACAATTGATGAGGTTAGTCCATTATATTAAAGATAGCTTCTATCTTTTATCTTCGAAGGCAGGCAAGGCGCAAAAAGCATTCCTTTACATTAGCTTAGAGAGTGGATTATGTTACGGAATTATTAAGGATTGTGATGAGACGAGCGCGGACATGACCAATCCAGATACTGACACTGCGTTCGTGAGAACTCCGGAAACAGAAGCGTAAAGGTACAAGTTCGGTTCGTGCACGCAGTGGGTCCACACTTATGAAATGCTCCATTCACATTACGTTTCGTGGTACATTACGTAAGTCTTTACGCAGCATAAACAATAATTGCAGGTGACAGACTACCTCGACATAGTGGAACAGCCGATGGATCTCGAGACGATGATGACCAAAGTGGACATGCACAAATACAACTGCGCCAAAGAATTCCTAGACGATATCGACCTCATCTGTGCGAACGCCTTGGAGTATAATCCTGATAGGTAAGGGTTCTTGATCTTTATTATTTGTAAAAACTTCAGGTAGCTCTTCTGAGAGATAATCGGGTGATTAAATATAAATTTAAGGTTTCACACCAGCTTTCATATAATTATCGAATATAAACGTTAACTACAACTTTTTCACTTGCACCAATGTTCTTTATTATGTAATTGGTGATTAAGTATTTTAATTAAATTGTGAATTTATCTTGCGTGTAAATGTAGTGGCAAATAAGTGATATACATAGACATGTCTAACTATGGTTATTTAGATAATTATCTTTGAGAAGAACTCACGTACGGCCGACTTGAGTTCAGAGGGTAAATTCAGTAAATCCATCACATTTATCAAGACATAAATTCAATATTCTATTGGGATTTAGACTTTCGCTTTGGTAGAATCCGGCTCTTTGTATTGATTTAATAGACACGGCAGCTTTCGGAAATCTATTCCAATATACCGTACTACGTATTTATGTAACTATGTTCCCAAATAATCGGAATCTGTAGGTATGTGATATACATTTACTATTATAGGGTGATCATCACTCATATAGTCCATGTATATCGTTAACGATACGTAGATAGATACCTAATAAATAACTTTATCAATTGCATGTGATGACAGCGTACCTCGTCCTAACGAATGTCTGTCTCATCGACGGGAGCGGGGAAAGCAGCCTAAAATGCATGTATCCTATCTAATAATGATCATCCGTTGTTTCTTTCATTATTGACAGAAAACTGTAGGGTGTATGTAAATAGAATTTTTGAGATAAAAATACACTTTATTGTTAGTTGACATAAGTTGTACTTTAGATACGACTGTATCTTTGACTGATCATGTATAGTACGCGCAAAACTTTTTGAATTCTCGGAAGCACACGCAGTGGCTTCGCAGTAGCGTATTTTGAGGTTCCAAAGGGGCGCGGTGAGCTCAATACTGCGCAGTTTCGCATTCGATGCTATGTTCACAGAATTCATTAAGATTTGCGCGAACTCTTAACTCGCGCACCAAACCGTAGAACGTAGATAACTGTTGGTTTAGGTGTGTATATAACATAAGCAAGTACACTGTAACAAACAACTGTGATGAAAACTGTGTTTATTTCATTACTTTGTGATGAAAACTTCGACAAATAAGATTCTCAATGTTTCCTGCGTAAAAATATTTAACGTGGTTTCTACTCCTGTTAAAATCTTTTTACTTAAACCTAAAGATTTTGACTGCGATTAGTCAAACCCTATATGAGCATATCGCGTACACGGTCATGGTACGGCGACCGTGCCTTAACCGTTTCTTGCCCGTCCCGTGCATTTCTACTTTATTGAGCACGGCGATCGTGCCGCAACCGTATTCATGTGAAAAAGGCATAATTCTTAGAATAGTTGCGTTTCAACTTCAGACAAACATTGAAAATAACCCAAAACATCTCCCACAGAACATCGTCCGACAAACAAATCCGTCACGAAGCTTGCTCGCTCCGCGACCACGCGTATGCACTTATTGACGTGGAAATGGACAGCGATTTCGAAAGTCAATGCCAGGAGATCGCCAAGAAACGGCAGGAGGAGGGAAACGCCATGGACACGGATCTACCGGACTTTATCTATACCGCGTCTACTTTACGTAAGTTTTTTGCTTATCTTAATAAAAAAAAAAATTGGTTGCCTGTAAAGTCGGTATACGGGCGAAAGTTTTACGTGACAACGACTTTGAGTGGTAAAATAATGCCCGAGTGGAAGGGACGCGTGCCTCTCACTCGCTCTCATTGTGAGCGCATAACGTGAGCGGAGCGTAACGCAGTTTCTTGAAGTGTCACCCGGCAAACCAATTTATAAGACGTTGTCACGTCAAAGACAAAGGCATCGAACTATTGTAAGACTCAGTCGTGTATATTTAACCAAATATGACACAAAGCTTTCCAAAACGTGCACGACCTTCAGTAATCTACACTCATATTATAAAGAGAAAAGACTTGTATTGTTGTATGTAACGAGTAAACAAAAAACTACTGGACCGATTTCAAAAATTCTTTTGCCGTTAGAAAGCTACATTATCACTGAGTATTGGCTATATAATATACCCGTGCGAAGCCAGGGCCCGCTAGTGAAGAATACTATGAAGTAGAGATAGCCAAACATAGCGTCATTTGTACCAAATGGGGAAAAAGAGAGTTTATTTGGTTCCATACATTTACAAGAGGTTTTGAGTCGAAAATTCGAATGTTCCGTTGTCTTTGGTACCCTCGCAAAGTTTTATCCAACAAAGTTCCATAAATCTGTGCGAAAATCTTAACATCGTACTTAAAAAGTACAATAAAAGTAATCAGTCCCGTCAAAGCAGGAATCGGCGACTCTCTCCTGAACGACACGGCTGTGAAATCGCCGCGAGTGCAACAGAACGGAGAGAAAGGCGATACGCACTCTGCGAAACGCAAGCGGAGGCGGATGAACGCCTGGTCTAAGGGACTGGTGGCTAAACGTCCGAGGACTTCGGGAAAGGTATGTTTATTCTGTAAGTTTCTGCTAAATGACACAGCTCAACAGAACGGAAAAAAGGCGAAAAAATTAACGAGTGACCTAAAAGACTGGGCCTTCATCATCATCAGCTTATGTTAGTCTACTGCTCGACATAGGCCTTCCCTAATGAGCGCCATAGCGCCCTGTCTTCAGCTTGACGTATCCGGCATCTGCCTGCAGTCTTAAACGCTGTTATTTTATAAATAAAGTTTTAGTGCAACTTCAATTTAACCTGCCCTTTCAGAATCTCAACATCACGGACGAAGAATCCAAAGAGAACAAGCCAATCACATCGACGCCTCTTCCCAATGGCAGCCTGTCCTCCACATCCGGTTCTGACGACGACGCGCCGCTGCGCCGGCCGCAGGACGACGCGGACGCCGTGCTCAGCGGGACTATGGAGAACAAACACAAGACTGACAGGTGAGTTATAGCAGTGATTGACATGACCATTTCAGCTAAAAGGCACCAACAGCCTCCCCTAAAACCGCCAAATGAGCGGTACTGCGGTGCTATAATCACCAAGCTTGATCGGTGGATTGGTATTCGCAGTGGAGATGGTAAATTTACTCTGATGAACACTGCAGCTGCCTAAAATATTTACTTGCAACTTCAATAATTCACGCGCTGTATAAAATTTTCTCTACTACCCACACGATTAAAAGAAAACGTGTGAGGGTTTTCATTCTATTCGAAACAGACGGACACCAGTAAATAACTATGTGGAAGAGCTATTGTCGCAGTAAAATCTACTGAGAATAGCTCCTAGACTCGATTTAGATCCAAGCGGTATCCAAATCAGGGGTGGGATATACGACTATGGTAGACCCTGATCAGGGCTTATGCGAGTCTTCCGAACACAAAAAACCAAGCCCTGATCAGGCTTCAACCGCGTGTAGGAGCTAGACAGATCGCTGTCTAAAGTAATCTTTCTAAGCCTGCAGAGCGTTATTCCATCTCGTGGAAGGTTTTAATTGATGAATAGGAAAAATAAATATTATACGCGATCACCTATTCACTTGCTTATAAAAATTGCTAATCTTTATTATGTTTTGTTACAGTCCACCGAGGCCAGCAGAGAAATCCACATCAAAAGCATCACCAAAGAAACGAAGTTCAGGGCATGAGAATTCGAGTGCTGGTAAGGTTTACTATTTTTTAACATGTACTACATTAGCTTATAAGCTGGTTTATTTTAGTAAAAACTCCTCTCATTTTTAACCTTAACCTGACTGATTTAAGATTGATAATTCTATTTGCTTTCAGAGAGCGAGAAAGTACTGATAAACAAGACTGAATTAGAAAACATTGTATATAAAAACGCGAAGGCATTGAGGGCGATTGGACTTAGGACGCTATTCGATTTGCATTCTCAGGTATTGAGTTCTATGTTATTGTAAGTAAAGTTAAATTTCATTTGACAGCCGTTTTGAGTTAGAACAATCTAAATTACAAGAAAGGGACAACCACATTTGCTGTCAAATTAGTTTATGCAATAATTGATTCTATGTTAATGTGTGTAAGATAGAGTTTCGCATGATATATTAACGTTGTATATCAATATCTTTTCAGCTTTTGAAAGTGGTCCACACGTATTTAACGAAGCACGACCGGACAAAGTTACCACAGGAGCTCAACGTAATCGTCACGAGATACTTACAATGTGCAAAGAAATGAAACAGGGCTAATAGTCGTATAGAAACGAATTTTGTATAGGTTGTAGCAAGCTTTGGCGCTAATAGCGTGAAAACAAAATGGCGTCTGAGTTGACGAATCAGATACGGGTATTGGATAATCAAAATGGCACACCGGCTAATTAGAAATGAGATTTTAGATGTTCTAGCTGGAATTGTATTAAAAGGGCTGAAAAGTAAAAGTATACGCTTTTGAAAAGGAAATTGAAAGTGGAAGAAACGAAGAAGTTCTATTGGGTGAGTAATTGTTGACTTTTTGTATATCTGATGGATTGAGGTTTAGATCAAATTTTTACGGAATTATGCGGTTTGTTGTACTGATATTTGAAGTGATTGTTGGAAAATTTGTGTAAAATATAACTTATTCCTCGAATTTTCACTGCCATTGTTAAAAAAAACTACTTTTTGTAAAAGACACTATTGTCGTATCTACCCGATATAACACTTACCTACTGCCAATGTTCTGTCTGATGCTTATGTAATTCAAGACAAATGAAAAAGAAACTGATTTTAAATTACGTAATGGATCAAATAAAAAGGTACTAAAAACTTACAAATAGTACTTACGATAAAATAAAATGATACTGATTGTTTGATAGAGTAGGCCACACTTATTGTAGTGTAGTGTTGCCATATTAGTTGGATAAATGTTGCGAAGAAACAACGAAACGCGTGTTTCTTGTTGTAATTTATTGATAGTCTTCTTAAACTTCTCTAAATTGAAAATGTCTTTGCAAGTAATGTAATTCTTTGGTCCTTGTTTATTTAAATATGCTCTTATTTAACAGCGCATCTAGCTGTTTCACTAATATATCAATAAAAAAGCGCTACTTCTGTGCATTTTTGTTCTTCAATTCGGGAGCGAATTTTGGTCAATTTTGTAAGCACGTGGAGTAAATCTGCTTTAGCTATCCAAATATGCACCCTATTTCACATCTTTAGCGCGTATTTTTCAATTTAACTGATTAAGTGTCAGCCAAACCATTATATTTCGTTATCACTGCCTTACAGGCTATAAAATTAAATTAACAAACTAATCTAAGATGTATGTTAAACGTGTGGTTGAATAAAATTGTAACCCCGCTGAGTGTAGTCCTTTAGCCTATTTCAAAACGGAAACCATCTGATAATCATCAAAAAAGGTTAAAAATGATTATTATTATTCTAAAGGCTTTTTGCTGCTGCAGTAAACTTTATAACGTAACTTAACATGCATAAAGCTTTATTTTCAGTGAGTGCTTTCGTTTTGATGTATGCTACCTAATCAGCCAAATTGTCAGTGAGATGAACCAAATTACAGTTATTCCTTGATAAATAAATGCCCACTGGTCTGTGATATGTAGAAATGTTTAATATATAGTCGTTTATAGGAGTCTCAATAGCTAAATCCAAGTTGATCCTAAAATAGGTCTTATCATGACGGATTTAAAATCAAATTTCGCTCATACCAAAGCGAGAAACACGATTGACTAATTAGATTTATGAAAAAAGGCGTTATTTTAACTAAACGAATGGACTACGCAATCTGTCCGTTGAATTTAGTAATGTTATTCGCTTTGGTGCGAGTGTTTTCTTATACAATTTGGCTTTTTAGGCATGGGAAATGTATGCACTGATAAATTGATTACCAAATAGGATATGATTCTAAAATACAAGCAGTCTTTGACCATCCAACTAAACTTAATTTGCATTCTCATATACTTAGGCAAGTTCAAACAGTGACAAATTATACGAAATAAACAGGACTATACTAAATAATGACGTACTAGACGAAAGTCAAAGTCTACGTCATCGTAATTAACCTGGAAAAAAACTGGGCCCTAATTCCACTAAAGTAATTGCTTCACCATAACTATGGTATCGTTTGAGAATGACACGTTTTGGCATTTTATATTTTGATTATAGATACTACAGAGGGACGTCGACGAAGTGTCAAGGTTGAAACCATTCTATCAATCTCTCCGTGCAAATAACACCGCACGCACTAGCTAGCTATACTCAGACATATAATTCAATACCACACATGATAAGCTTACGTCAAAACCCGAAATAATGTTGCTACATGTCCACTCGGACTCGGACTACTAGTCCTTGCCTGACGGACCAAACCTTGGACGGAGCAAAACGCCAACCAAACAATCACGTCAATACAGATATACACATAGAAGAAGAAGGCTTAGAATGATAGACACAAACGAGGTGTCACCAAAAAATTGCGACAAATTTGTCTTTATGAAACAGTTGCCAATGAAAAATACTTACCCCCTGTGGCTAATCGAGATGCACAATATTCAAGAATCCTTTTGGCAGAGTACAATCAGTATTTAATATAAATGTTGATTGCTTGATTTCATATTATTGATAGCTCTTGATTTTGTCACACCACTATTTATTTTTCACCAAAAAGTAGCCCACGACTTGTCGAAGATGGAATCGAATTAATTGTTTGAGTATAGAGTTTCTTTTATCTATGACCGATTCAGCAACGATACAATTGTTATATACTAAAGCGATTGGTTAGCAGAATTTGGCCTCTGTGCTTCTCCCTATTAATCTTTATGAATAAAGTTGGTAAAGTCTTTTCGTGTTTTAGAATCTTTTGAAAGCTTAATATATCAGTAAGGTTGTACTAACAATAAGTATTAGATATCACTTTGATAAGTCCTAATCGAATTACTGCGTAGGTTTAGGGTTCGACTTTAATTTATTCCATTATTTCAATTAATGTTAATATAAAATTTAAGCGTTGTATTAGGTCTACCATTGTAACACAAAAACATAAATTTACTACTTGGAGAGAGTAGAAAAAATTTGTATTAAGTGCTGATTTCGTGCGGTCATTCGACTCAAAAATAAAAGCCAATACGATAGTTGATCTTTTCTTATTTTAATTTTGTATTATATTCTATAAAAAAATTAAAAGTATTGGCTTGGAATGAGTGCCATGTAATGGCTAATGCCAAAATTTTTCAAATACGAGTTTTAATGCGGTCGTTCGCAATCAATCAGCATGTAAGCGATCGTGATCGGTTGATTTGTTCAGTTTGATTTTGATTCTATGTAAATTGTTGTAATGGTGTCGCTATTTTGTTTCGAGATAAAGAAAACCCTCACACATACTATTAAATTGGAATCATAAATTAAAAGCCTATTAATCAGTAAAAATACCTAAGGGCTGTTGATTTTCTTTGAACAATAAAATAAAATATATATATAAATGACTGAGTTAGTAGTACTCTTGCTTAATAGGTGTAAACTTAAACATGGCCAAACTATTTTCGTCCAACGCCTTATTTTAATGTATTCTTTATATTTTACGTAATTTGACCCCCTATATAGTCCCTATTCCATAAGAGTTGATTCCTATTAATTAAAAGAAGAAAATCTTATGAGTATTCATAGTAACAATTGATTTTCATCTCGCATGTCCCTCTTTCCAAAAACCTAATCCATACACTAAAACTAAAATGACAGGTAAATCTGTCAGTTTGAACCCGTAGATGAGAACATGATAAAGGACACATCAAAAATAGTTACCTCAAAAAGTTTTCTATATATGTAACTTGTATAAAATCTGCTTGCATTTGCTCAAAACGAGTTGATTGTAATTTAATTAAGGGTTTCAATCCACCGTATTATTTAGTGTATATTTTTTCTATTTATGAATCGTATTTAAATAAATAAAAAGGATATAACGTGATTTGATATCGCATTGATGTGTTTTATTTTACAGTATCTGTCGCAGGGAAATGGTAAAATCAAGGATACCACCAAAACCCAAACAGGTATTGCACCAAAATGGTTTTTGTACAATCTCGGTAAATACTAAAACGGTCAATTTATTTTGGTGAAATCCCTAAGCTGTTTTAGGGAAACGGTAACATAAACCAGTCAAGGCTTGCAGTACTATTTCGGTATTCTCTCCATGTTCTCCTCACATCCTAATAGAAGTTAGTAATAGAAGTTTCAAAAGTACGCAGGTAAGCAGGTCGAGGTCGAAAATGGTATTGCCAAAATGAAAGATCAGAATGGTATTTGATATTTTTATTTTTACACTTTACGTTGGTGACCGTAAACGAATTTTACTACAACGCTCCCTTCCTTTTCAATTACACGATATAATGATACTAGAACATAAATATTTATTTCGTATTACTTTAAGATCAAATAGATAATCTTTTTTACATCCTAATGTAACGATATCAATTAATTTGTCATTATATTAAGCAAAATACAACAAATTAAATTATACAACTTATTTTTATTATACTCTTCATCGGAGAACAATTATCTAAAAGCTAAATAATCGTAATTAAAAATAGTCGTAACAAAAATATTAAAGGAACTAAATATTTGAATTTACTACAGTAATTATGATCACATGTTTAAAAATTAAAATGTAAGTACTCAATTCTTATATTATTATAATATATTATCTATTTATTATTTACTTTCATACATTTGGCTCCTGATATCTGTATACTACGCTCAGTGAATCTAGTGTTCTAGCTGCAATTAAACTGTCAATTAAAATTAATATTAAAAATACTAAACTAAAATGCTAAGAGTGACGTATCACGAAACCCTGTCTAGATGGAATGTACGAATTAGAAACTTATACCATTTTATTAAGGACCAAAACTCTACCACCCTTTACACGATTAACAAACAACAACTTAATTAAAAACATCTCAATTAAAACTTTAACAAAATCACTCTAATACTGCTGAATTTGTACGAATTAGGTAAAATAATGTTCGGCGACCCATGTCGACACGCAAAAAGGGTACTCACTAAAAACCTAGGGACATATAACACGACTTATATTAGTTTTACCCAGAATTTAAGTCGCACCCTTTGTTCAATGTAAGTTCATCATGATGTCCGATAATTTTAGTTAGCTTCAGCTGAAAATATATCTGGGACATCCTGTGTTTACCTACCGAATAAATAAAATATTTCTGACGATAATCAGAAGTGGGATCAGATTAGAATAAGTCTAATTTACAACCAAACGAGATCGAATTGAAAGTGAGGGAATATACAAATACTTCAAGTTAGTTAAATAAAATCCTAAAACCCGATGCCAAATTTTGAAAACCATTAACATTGTTGAAAAATCATATAACTTTTGGCACATGCAATAATTTTCAAACACCGACTAATCCAATCCATAGCTTTCTTAATTTAAATACATCGATTATCATAATACTTAGTGCGCGTTAAATCTATGCGTCGTGTTGCAAACAAATATATAAAGCATCAGTTACTGTTACAAATTCAATTATACACTGTAATTCGTTTATAATATAAAATCCCTGTAATGATAATATTGTTATATGTAAGTTGACACTAACATGTAGCTAATGTATGGCCTCGGTAGAAGTAAAGAGGAAAATTTATCCAAGGTAAAACAAGACTAATCCGACAGTAATAAAATTGAAATTTCAATGCAGTGTCGGGCATATAGGAGCACCCAGTGCAGTAAAATTAAAACTTTATGCGATCAGATAAGGTATCAATTTGTAAATGCATAAACGCTCCACTTTGTACCGGGCCGATGTGAATTGCAGAATTGTATAGTCCTTTTGTAAATGTTGCTTTACAAAATAGACTCGTAAAGTGTTCAGTCTTGTGTAGGTATATAGTCCAAACGCAAATACTGGACTCTGTGTATAGGAAGACGTCCGATGGACTGCAACGACTCATCAGCCGTTATTCACAATGACATAAACAACGGTATAAGCGTTGATATGACATTGGTTCTGCACAAATATACAGAACAAGTCCTTATCGCTTGTTATGATTTAATGGACGAGGTCCTTTAAGTCCAGTTTATGTTTGGTTGTATGGGAGTTGCGTAAGATTCGAAAATAAATGAGATCCGATTTGATTTATATTTATTTTGTGATTGAGAAAAAATGTTAAAAGTACAAGATGCTTGACGAAATAGTATCTAACACTGATCCTAAGTTATGAAACCATTGTATACAATTTATCTAAAGCCAGTTAGGATTGAACCCCGTTTATTCTAACCTTTATTCTCTAAAATTTTGAAAGCTCTTTGTTATTTGAACATTGAGTGCTGATACTTTATTTGTCTAATCCTGGCGCGCACTGTCTTATAAATTTGAAACTGTAGAATTCGGAAGAATTTTTTGTGTACAATTATGTGTGCAGGTGTGTTTTTGTGTGTGACTAGTGCGTCGTCTCCCCGTTTTTCCTGCCCCTTCCAGAACTTTACACTGATTCACTTAACTAAACTACAACAATTACAAATACACTACTTTTTTACCATTTTTGACAAAATGTCCCTTGAATGGTTAATTCAAAATTTAATTTTATATCCATTTATAGATAACTATTTACATAATAAAATTGTTTATAATCGAATATTTTATTAACTACCATTAAGAAATATTTTACAAACTTTGGTGGAATGCAGATGTTAGTCGCATATTATTATTATTATCTACAAGATCACTAATGCAGATCGATATTATAATCTTAATTATTACAAATATATAATTAAAAATGGTAAGGACGTAGATAAAACTAAAACTAATAATAAATCTAAAATAGGGAATGTCAAAACGGAATGTTACAGTAACAATAAAACAGTATTGGTTATCTCCTAACGATTTAACAATCACAACACCTTTCATACTTATTGCACTCCTTCAGAATAATAAATTATCGCCTATGTTTAATATGCGATTTCATATACATTTACAATATTAACACATCTTTTAAATATAAATTTAACTAACTTTTATGTGGACGTCGTCCGTAGCGGGCTACGGAGCTGTTTCACAAATATATTCTAAAAATATCAATAAGATACGATATATCCGGGAAACGGGAAAACTTTCAGTGTATCTCAAGTGTCAAGAGATGTTTCTACACGTTCCGGAACGACGAGCAACCAATTCAGAGATCATTATTTTAGAGAGCAATTCTAAAGTATTCTAAACACTGTCGCTCGGAACGCAAAGCAGAATGAATCATATCGATACACTAACAGAGTCCACGTTTCCGATGATGATTTCCTCGTAGAGATCAGCTAGAACGCTGAAGGTAAGTTCGTAAGTTTAGTCCTGTCCGTTGTGGTGTAGGAGCTGGCGGTTGTCGGGCGGGTGCGGGGGGTGCGAGGGCGCGCGGTAGTCCCCCTCCTCATCTGCCGACTTCTCGTTCGACCGATCGCTCTTACAGTCCTCTTCCTTCGTAACCACTCCAGAAAGCGAGTCGAGAGCCATCGGCATCGACTGATACAGCTCTCTGGCTTTGTCACTCGGCGGTAGAAGGTGCAACATGTTCAGCGGCATCGGGAAACCTGGTGGAAACTCCGGGTAGAAGCCCTGCTGGAACGGATTGAACATCGGGTTCGAGGTGATATCGGGTTCGGAGCTCGCTGGTCTTTGGCTTGCGTTATGATGGTCTTCCTTGTCGTGTTGGTGCTTGCTGGGGTGGTTGTTGTTGTTGTTGCCTGAGTTCATGTTGAGTACGTCGAGAGGTCCGCCGATGCAGTCTTTCCGGAGCTGCTCCAGCTTGAGGCTCTTACCGTACTTTCCACGCACGTACATGAGCAGAGAGTTGTACGGGATTCCGAAGATCCTCGAGGCTTGGCTTGTCGTCATTTTCTTGTTCCACACATGTTGGAGAGCTTCCGTCAGTTCCGCGTTTGTCCAGGATCGAGGAGGGCCACCGCGCGGCGCGCTGTGTTGCCCTTTGGGTCGCCCTGCCGACAAAATACATTAATCAGAACTTGTTTATAGCTAGCGGCTTAAGTTCGGAGGTTTCGTGTCGTGAACAAAAATGTTTAGCAGACTAATTGCATTACGAAACAACGGTAAGCATAGAGTTAGTGATTTACGAGCGAAGTGGAGGCGGAGGCACGATATGTGCCGTGTCTTACGACCGCAGCGACATTACGCGAATGCACTGGGTAAGTAATGTATCTAATAACTGTGTTTTGGCAATAAGCCTGTGCCAGCACGGCGACGGCGACATACAGCAGTTGAAATGAGCGGTTGCGACGTTCTCGCCGGCGATTCGTCATTAATTCGATAGAACACGCGACATATTACGGGCCGTTTGTCGAAAAACGCGGACCTGCATACAACACGAGCGGCGATGTCGCCTATAACTTTATAGTTTTATAATTTGAACGGGGCACGTTAACTCGATTCCGATCAGATCGTAACGATGATGTTTTATTATGGAGATTAGTTTCTTTTAATAGTGGCGAGGTCACGCGAAGGGAAAATGGAGAAAATGAAAGGATGTATTCGATTTGTAGCTCGTTAGTGTATTGCGGGAGGCGCAGGGGAGCGATGGGCGCTAATCGATCGGCGACTATTGTGTCGTCTGTCGCATCGTAGTCGCATTCAGGCACACGTTAGACTGCAAGCACGGCCAGTCTCCCCTATGAGATACGATATCAGATCTCGTCTTAATAAACATTCACCGGGAAACAATGCTCGTTTAACATGAAGCTCGATGCAGATGCGTGATGTGATGCTGGCATTATTCGCGATACATTGTTTTCTTATCGGCTTTTACTTGTTCCTCGTTTAGTTGCATAGTTTATGCGATTTCACTATCGAAGTTTAAACTAGGAGCCATTTCGTATTTGTGGCAATTTGCTAGCGTTTGCATGGGTCGTGATATTTTGTTTCTAGTGACTGCGACTCTTTATATTCAACGGATAGCGAAATATAGTCTAGAAAGCTCGACCAAAGAGAGATGGTGTGATTTGCACGGCGATTGCCTAGTTACTACCTGCCTACTAACACTGGCTATTACGTTGTAGTTACTTATTGATTGAATGGAACTTGGACCAAATGATTCCATTCATAATTTTATTGTTTTGAAGAAACTAAAAAACGACTATAAATTCTTTTGTATTTACACTGTTTTTAAGTTTTTCGGACAAATATGTACTTAGGTATACATCGAAGATTATTGTTTATGTAAATATATAGGGTGTTTCGAAATTAGTGCACAATACTGAAGGAGCTGCTACCACAGATTTATATTCAGTGAACAAGTCAAGGCATAAATGGAATCCTGTGCCCCTATTCTTACCGGCTACGATCCATTCGTAGCAGATGCATAACCTCCTTCAGTAAGTGCACTAATCTGGAAACACCCTATATAATTATATAAACAGTTAATAATAATATTATTATGGGACCACCTCGAGTTCATTCTCCATACAATAGCGAAAGAATTTACAAATCGGTGCATAATTGACGAATAAATCTACGAACATACATAAATACATACATACAGTCGAACATAAAACCTCTTTTGTTTTTCGTCGGCTAAAATCATTTCCTGTACGACTTCACCTACCAATCAGATTTTAAGATTTTAATAGATTCTTGGTTTTTGTAGGTATTTGGATCGCAGTTAATTTTGGATGAATTTGAACAAGTTAATATTGATTTTATTATCTTTGACTGAGTTCAGAAGTAACAAAGTCACTCACTATGCCTTGCTTGCTTTCAATGTTGGTGGTTTAGTTGGTTAGTAACCTACCTTACCTACCAGGCAATCAGGAAACAACTTAGATTTATTTTTGACGTACCTACCTAGTAAGTGAATTGTTTTTAGTCGAGCATTGTATGAACGGTTCACGACCCACCTTCACACTGAGCCTTCACACCAGTGCAGTGTTAAGGTAGGGAAATTAAATTCCCCGTCTTAACACTCTTCGAGCTGAACTAAACTAGTTTTAATTTAATTCTATTATTTGATTGTAATTTTCTTTGTTAATAAAGACTAAACCCAAATAATAATATAACACAAATAATAAATAATATAACACTAATATAACATAACACTAATAGAACCTAGAAGATTTAGGTGCTGAGTACCAGGTAATCAGAAGATACCAAGAGATGAACTTACATTTCTTTTTGACGTTAGTGAATAGTTGTGAGTCGAGCGGCGGCCCGCGGTGGTCCACATCCATCAGGGGATACATCTTGTGCTCCATTCCGGGGGGAAACAGCCCCAGCGGAGAGTCTAGTCCGAACACTGTAACAATGGAAACGTAGTTTAGAAAAACTATAAACATTTTCCTATAATGTTATTTGCTACACTGGTTGGTGGTCCATTAATCACGCGGCGTGGCGTCACGTCTCGCCGTCAAATAACGCGTCTTTAATTTTAGTTTTTAATATTGTATGTATGTTAGTTTTAAGGTATATATTACTATGGACCGTAGAATAAGTTAAAATAAGATCTGTAACTGTTCTATAGTCTGAAATAAATGATTAATATTATTATTAATCCTGAAGAGGGTCTTGGCTTCCGACACAATAGATAGGTAGAATCGAAAACCTGCAAAACTTTTAATGCTACTTTTTTTATCTATTCATCTTTTAATCTACTTTCCCAGTGCTGGGCAAAAACATCTATTTTCTCCTCCACTTCGGTTCAAGGCTATTGATGGCAGGTTTGCGTCAAGCTCGTTATGCTATCTCATCCTGGGTCTTCTAAGTCATAATCTCCCTCAATTTTAAGATATTACTACGTACTACGTTTGGGCACGGTGGGCGTAAATGGGTTAATAGGAAATACAATTAAATGTTAGAAGAGCCAAGTAGAAAATAATGTAAATAATATCCAAGTATTTAGGTAAAGACAGAAAAAGAAGCAAACTTTATTCTTTGTGAATGCCTTTGCCTTACGAGTTCTCTGCACCACACTACCCCAGTATACTGTGGCACTACTTTCATTTTCATAGTTCCTCTACTCGCCGCTAGATGGCGTTAGTAGTACTTTACTGCCTCGTCTCAAAAGCTCCAAATGGTAACTTAGTGAACTGTGTTTCGTTCGTTGAGTTGTAAAATTAAAATTTTCTTATATTCATCGAAGTTTCTTGTTATATCACAATGTGATGGTAGGATTTAAATAAATACCAATGAGGAATCAGATATAACATAGTTGGAACTACTTACGTTGTAATGTTTTCAGTTGTTACTTACGTTGTAATGTTAATCATGCTTTCAAACAATCATAAAGACCTACCAATGAAGATAAATTTCAAACTAGTCCAAAAATCGGGTACCTAAATCCATGCCCATCTTCACTGAAGCATACGAACTAATCTATAGGTCCTAGATCTACATTTAGATCTACAATCCGCACTACACAAAACAAATGCTACAGCCAGACGCAAGACGAGTGGCTATCGATTTGTCGCGCTTCTTCGAGATAGTATTTACATCGGGGATGAGGATTTGTGAGACAATTACGTGAATGCAAACGTAGGTTCTGAGGTTCTTTGCGTTTTTTACCTACTTATAAAGTGACGATATTTAGGAGTTCTTTATAGATGAAGCGGTTTGCAAAATTCTTAATTCTGTCTAACAAAACACTTCAAAAACGACTTCAGTAGGGTTTTTTGCAATGATTATTATTATAAGTAGCAGCGCTTCGCAGTTTCACCCGCGAAGTTCCAGTTCTCGTGGGAATTCCGGGATAAAATATAGCCTATGTCACTCCCTGAAAATTAAGCTTTCTAATGGTGAAATAATTTTTGAAATCGGTCAAGTAGTTTTTAAGTTTATAATAAATTAACGAGCTTGACGCAAATCTGCCATCAATAGCCTTAAAACCGAAGTGGAGGAGAAAATAGAGGTTTTTGCCCAGCACTGGGACAGTAGACATTAAAAGTTAACATAACTCTAACCTACACCCTACCTACCTAGTTAATAATTACACTAATATTATAAAGAGGAAAGATTTGCATGTATTTTTGTATGTAGCGATACAAAAATACATGCAAATCTTTCCTCTTTATAATATTAGTGTAATTATTAACTAGGTAGGTAGGGTGTAGGTTAGAGTTATGTTAACTTTTAATGTCTACTGTCCCAGTGCTGGGCAAAAACCTCTATTTTCTCCTCCACTTCGGTTTTAAGGCTATTGATGGCAGATTTGCGTCAAGCTCGTTATGCTATCTCATCCTGGGTCTTCTAATTCATAATCTCTAATGAATGCTGGTCAATTCAATTCACACAGCATCATCTAAGCAGAGCTTGTTTTATGGGTGCTAAACGGATAGGGATTGTAAATGCGAAACCTACCGACAGATTCTTAGAACGTATACACTAACCAAATTCGATATAGGTTTGTAAACAAACCGCGCATACTAAAATTCACATTGCAGCGTCTTTTTATACGCAAATTCCATTACTTGTCGATTGAGATTTCTTCCTTTAATTAAATATTACTTATAATTTTATCTGAAACGAAACTCGACGCCAATCAATTGAGTTTCATATTTTCGTGTCGCAGTTCGTTTACTAAAATTCCATATCGAGTTTGGCTAGTGTATAGGTTTTATTCTTTGGAACACTGCAAGCTTTTGTTATTTACTCGTCAAGTCATTTCCATGCATAGATCTTCTCCATTAGATAGGTACCTAGTTATTTATGATTTGTTTGACAAAAAGAGGTAGTTTAACCTCGGTCTAGCTTAAACTAAGATAAAACATGAAACAGTGACGTCATCAGGACGTCCAGAGAAACAGAGCAATCTCTGGGATCATTACTCCAGCCCACATGAACACTAACGGAGCGGCATTCAACAAGTTAATTAAAACTGTTTTAGTTTCGTTAATCGAAGGGAACCTGTATCCTGCTCAGGGACGTAGTAAGGCTTAGTTTCGCGGTACCGCTCTCCATGGGGGATATGAACAAAGTTATCATACCGAAAGAAAGACACGGTCCAGTAGATCAGAAACATTTGAATGGAGTCTTGCAAACTAGAAATGTACCATCTCTTTATTTTCCTTATTGGTTGGCAGTTGGCACCTTCTAGATTTAATAAGCTTATATTTTTACACCGAGCAATTATTTAAAAAAAATGGAAAGTTCTATCTTCAAGGCATTTGCGCATCTCGCATCATCATCCATAGCCACATTACCCACTGCTGGGTATTTTTTAGCCTCCGAACTTTGACGTACCCAAAATCTGCCAAATTGGTTCCTATTTCTAACAGACTTTAACTTAATGAGGAGAGTTTTGGGCTGTATGTGTATGTATGTACATTTTTTAAAAGATAAAGAGTTTTTACTTGCCAATACATGTGTTAACTAAGGTAACAAGTAAATAAATTTTATGAATCAGCATGCTTGACCGTTAATCGGTATGCAAAAAATATTTGAGAGAGAATGACGTGCAATACCTTAACATTTACTAAAGTTTATCATTGACAAAATCGTCAGTATTATAATTACACTTACAAACTAGTAAAATTTTCTATTTCTGTCTAAAGAGTTCAAAATTTAGTTCTTTCAACTGGCAACTGTGTTTCATGTATATTTTTCGATTTTCACGTCAAATGTGGACACGTTTCATTGATTCTTTTGCTATTGTATAGAATAGAGAAAGATCCCGAGGCCCATAAAATATATTCCCGAGGGATAACTGTGTCCCGCAAAACTAAACTAAAAAAGCAGTGAATAAATTAAAGTTGGTACAGGTATTTTTAAAACAATCAAATTATCATAATGCCCACTTTCCCTACCTAACTACAACCCTGCTCTCCTTAATAAAGTCTTAGGAGTAAGATAAGTTTATGCGCATCTAATCAGATTGAGTACCATACATTTACTTAACGTCCTTAACGATATGTGTGCACTTAGTGTTAGGCATTGCAAGTTCGCCGTTCGAACATTAACGTGCACAGATTAAATGTTCGACTCTGAAGCTATTAATTTTGCTGCCCGGACCAGAATATCGAAGATGCCTGGTACAGATTTGATAATAGGGAGCCCATATTAATACCTACCAGTATAAGGCAGCAGTTTCAAGCTTCCTTTAACCAACTTCGAAAAATGGAGGAGATTTTATGTTCGCCTGTGTTTTTTATGTATCTTCGTTGATTTCTGTCATGATGATTCTTTGCAGTTGTATAGAGGATGATCCCGTGGTCCCTTAGAATTTGTATTTCCGAAAAATAGTTTAAAACTAAGGGATTCGACCGTTTTAAGTTTTTTCAGAATAATCAAATTATTAATTTAACGTTTTCGACACGTTAGAGACTACTGCAAGACTTGGAGCCTAGTCACGGCTACCACCCAGCACAAAAAAGTGCATACAAATATGGGCTTAAACTCGTTTAGCATTAGATACATTTTACAGTCACAAGATGGCTTTCCACAAGCTTCAAACGAGTGGTCCGCGAGGTGTTTGTCATCTGAAAACGTTTATTGCAGTGAAAATGAAAACGTTTATTGCAGTACCTTTTTTACAAACATAAATTTGGATTTGGGAGCCTCCATTTAAGCAAACATTTGCTTGTGCAAGAGCGGAGGCCCCTAAGGCCTCCGCTCTTGCCAGTGACATATATAAACTTAGTTTTAAAAGATACAAAGACAGGGTATTTTTCTTCTTCTTCATCTGATGTCGACATTATAAAAAAAAACATCTAATTAGGTATACATGTACCTATAATCAATAAAGGGTTTCACAATAATGAAAAATATTTGAATATAATTAGACCTAGATTCATTATCTTGGTTTAGTTATAAAGACTTTATCCCCGAGGCATATTACTAAGTTTTACGAGAGTGGAATACATAAGAAACCGTTAATTCGCGTCAATGGCCAAACTACCACTTAGCCATAGAAGTTAGGTTACCACTCGCTTTGCATAATAACCGACAATCAAAATACTACATTCATATCCCGTGGACGTAAAAATACCTAAGTATTAGATCTAGTTCGAGATATTGACTTTGGTTTACCTACCTACTAATCATAAGTAATTAAAACCATTAATTAATTTTGACACAATAGCTATGATACAGTATACCTAGTTACTTAGTATTGACTTGTGACATCTGTGTAGGTGTAGGGAGAGCAGGTAGCATTCATACAGTAATTTTTTCAAGTTCCATAAAATTGAAATAAATACTTAGCTATTTCAAAAAAGTTTCAATGCCACTTTATTTTACCTATATAACTGGCTAAAAAGGAATATATGTCAGGGTTAATACTAAACTAAACAGGCTAAACAATGGCAGATTTTCCTTTTGAATTCCAAAAAAATGGGATTCGTATGAAACCACCACACCCGTGCGGTGGCAGGAGTTAGTCTCGACTTAAATACGAGTAGGTCGATCATTTTTAAGTGTCATCATCATCAGCCTAGATACTATTCCACTGCTGGACATAGGTCTCCTCTAATGACCGGGGCGCCATAGCGCCCTGTCTTCAGCTTGCCGCATCCAGCATCTGCCAGCAGTATTTCGCAAATCATCCCACCTGGTCGGAGGGCGTCCTACACTACGTTTGACGTGTCGCGGTCTCCACGGTTTTAAAGTGTGATACGTGACAAATGAAATGAATGAAAATAGGTTCCGAGGTTGGTATTTTTTTTAATAGTGATTTTTTTTTGTCAAAATGAAGCATAATTTTAACATGGCCAACAGAAGCGAGGCGAGATCATACACTGCCAAAACTGATATTTCTTACACTGTGCGGCAAAAATCTCGCTGCAAAACAGCCAGGAAGATGGCCTTAAATAGGTTAATGGATTTTTAACAATTTTGCCAAGCCATACAAGTATTAACCCATGCAAAACAGTTAAAATTGGCCTAGAATATTAGCATAGGTATAGAACACAGGGTTTTAAAGCAATTAAATAAATTGCAGCTAATTAGACAGAGCTGTCTAAGGACTTTAATTACAAACCCACCTGTTAGACAACTCGGGAGTTTTACTGCATCCTTCAGTAAACCTCTCGTTTGTGGATAAATTCACATGGCATTTTGATCCAGAACAACAATTATCTTGGTCGTTTCTAATAAAAACGAGACGTGTTATGGTTTCTACAGGGATTTGTTGTGAAGGGACTTTATTAGGACTAGATAGGTGGTCTATTATTTGTTAGATGACTACTTTGATATCATGCTAAGGGTGGGTACCCTTAGCATAATATCAAAGTGGTTTTTACGGACATGGCAAATATAATACACGTACCCACTACTACGAACTTGTCTCTCTCTCCCGATAAGGTTTGCTGGACGAGAACTCTTATTAGGGTTAAGCTCGCCTTTGCGATACCTCTCTTGTTTTAAAATTTAAACATTTGTTTTTATTAATGCAATTATGAATGATGAATATAATCTGTGTAATACATAATAATAATAATTCGCGGCAGTGATATATTTTTTGATATATTTTTTACTGTAGAATAGTTTTATAATATTTTAATGTATTTCCTATGATAAAAATATTTTTTCTTACGACATTTGAAATAAAGGAATGGTATTATAATAATAATGATTTATTTCAGGCATCACAAGACAAGTACCTACAAATAAAGATCATTTATTTTCAATAAGTAGATACACAAATAACATATCTATATAATTAATTGGATGCATAGGCTATGACTTGTCAAGAACGTAAGTCATTTTAACAGTTGGTTTTACGTTCTTTCATTCACAATCGGTAGGTAGGTATAATAATCCTTTTAAGAAAGCAAGGTAGGTTTCCGAAGAACAATTGAATCGAAATTGTTTTGTATTGAATCTTCACGATTATTCCGAATCCACGTTACATAACTGCGAAGGCAAATCTTGCGGTCAATTAGGTAGTTGTATCGGCGACTTGACGCTTTCTAATTCAGCTAGACCCCTCGGGTTTGCTCGACCATAAACTGCTTACGACACTGCGCTTGCACACGTTAGGCATGGTCGAAATCACGAATTTTCAGTTTGTTTACAGTTTTCGACATATTTTCGCAAGTTTCGTGTAAAAAGGCGAATTCGTTTTCAGGTAGGTGAGCCATTCGAGTTTTTCTAAGACATTTCGTGTTAAGTCGTTAGATCACTAATCGGTTAGGTGATCTTAAAACAAAATCATGACTGATGAAAAACCTAATTTCGCAAAAATTCTCTGAACGCTTAAAGACAAGCTTTTGGGAAGATTTTTTCCTAAAATCGCAAGATTATTCAAAAGGCTTGTCGGCACATTTTTGCAATCACCCAGTCTAGACTCCTAGATGATCGTCGAACATTAACGACTTAACGAAATCAGATTGTAAGTTAGCACAACAAAGTTGGTGCATCGATCGCCCGACCCATATGCAACACGCGTAGAAATCGAAAGTGCTTAAAACTTCGTTCGAAACTCAACCCTTTCGGCTTTCGCGGTCGTGTGTACACAACAACTCGTCTCCCTCCGTTCATTCAAACAATGGGATCACCCTCTCCCTCCCACGCGTGACACGCACATGTGTTGTCTCACACATGCGTGAGGGCGCATTTTCCTCGTAACCCGGCGCGTTGGAAAAGCGGTTTACTAGACAGTAAAGGGTTGTCGCAGGGGTTTTTTCTGTAGGTCGGGTTATACCACGTGATGGTGTTTACAGAGGGTTCCATTCACGTCGTTTTGAAGGGCACACACGAGTTGTACGACACCGGATCGTGTGGGAGGCTCTGTTGTCTATGGTCAGGCCGTGAGCAGTTTATTTTGCAACGAGATTTACAACTATAACTGTAAATTAAGTTTATCGAACGGGTCCGAATGTAGGTCGTATGGAATCAGCATTAATTATCGCCATAATCTAATACCGATGTCGGTACGTAGATACAATAGATCACATGATAGATACAGATGCTGGCTGAGATACCTTTGCGATACCGAACATGATCTTGTTATCGCGCGTTCTCGGTTTTGCTAAAACAACAACATTTAGACTTGAGAGGTTACAATTGTTTTATCGAAAACGTTATAATAATCGGGCTGACATTTAAATTTTAATATTGAAATTGACATTTTATCTAATTAATAATACCATTTTCAGTAAGCTTTCATTGTTTTTACCTTAATTATTCTTCAATCGTTTTTTTTTACGCTGCCTTTTATTAATGTTCCCTTGAAGTGTTTTTGGAATTGACTTGATTGTCCAATAAAATTAGTGTATTGTCTAGTCAGGAATTTTAGATTTAAGTTTTCCGAAGTTTTCCGCACACAACGTACCCATTTGGTTTAGGTATAATGGAAATTAATTAATTGAATTATAGTTACTGCACTTTGGTTTACATTTATTTCCATTTCATTAAAAGTTAGTGCTAGATATTATAACCAGCCTACCTACATTTTGTTTTAAAAAAATAATGGTTCTCGAGTTTTACTCTAACACTTCCCTCAGTGAGCACGCGGTCCACGCGTGAGGAGCGTTGACAGCATTGAGCTGCGTGCCCGTGGGTGCCATATCCAAACAAGCCACGCGTGCAGCAATAACGTCATTAATCTCGTATTCGTGCGTGCGTAGTATTTTCGTGGGTTGCAGTGGACATTCATTTCACATACCTACATTTTCTTGCAAAGCGAAGCTAGATTCGTACGTAGTCTCACCGTGCGCAGCGGTGGGACAGCGGCTTTAGTTTCATGTTCGTGCAGATACTACCTATCATAAAGGCTAATTCATTGTTTCAACGAAGGTACGTATGGGAGGTATCTGTCTACAATTAAAATAAAAATAAGTCTAGGTCGCGCAGCATCCTTGCATTGTCTGAATCGCGTGACCAATATACGACCTCTTTACATAAATAATATGGGGTGCCATAAACACAAGACACAATATTTATAAGACAAACCTTGAAGCTCTTTGATTGCCACTGATACAATGGCGGGCTACCTAGAAAAAGACGAGACATGCTGATTTGAGTGTATTGTGAAGGTGATTGGATTTATAATTATGTGAATCACAAGGTTAACGAAAGACTTCCCGTCTTCGGAAGTCAAGATTGCCTTTCTAGAGAACTCAAGCTTTTTGAAAATTGCCTGTTCTCTTCTAAAAGGAGTATAGAATATTAGCCACCTACCCTAAAGCTAGGTACCAATGCAAATTAGTAATTGCGATAAACATTAGATTTTTCTATTTGTAAACGTTAGCTTGTCTGCAAGCGCTGAAGTGCATTGCTCATCATGCACCAGCAATGAACTTCAGTTCTCTTCTGTATTATACTAGGTAATGGTTTGGGTAAAGGTAATTACTTTATGCCAATAAAACACAGATTTGTTCAGTGACACACGTCTACTCGATAAGCCACACCTTGTGCGAATGCATATTGCATATACACCACGCGCCCCGCGGGATATGCACCATTGTTAGACGAGCACATCCGATGGCCGTGCACATTTAATATAAGTCAGAATGCTACATCTTCTGTCTTCAATTATTTGTTTTCGGCTTCAAGTAAATGAAGAGAATTGTTGAATGATCCCTCTGCAGCTCTGGTGTGACAACAGCCTACCACATTCAATGAGTTAACAACTGAGCTATCTCGTTAGGACACTATGGCGGCGCCACCGGTCGCGCCAGCAACAAAATTTGTTGCCGGCGACCAAATCACCCGCTGGCCGCTGCTGATGGCGCAACCATTAATATGTACCTATGTATAGATCTATTTGGCGTCTCAAACAAATTGTTAAACATATCCTTTGTAGAAAGGCCTACTATAAAATATCATATTATCTAGAGGATAAAAAAGCTTGGAACGAGTTTTGCTCCAACTCGAAAACTAACATTCTAACAAGGTAAAGGTTTCTTTTTCGCTTCTTTACTTAACCTTAAAAAAATTGAAGTGGACAAAAAATCAAAGTGATCACTTTATTTCTTAGTTTTACTTACGTAATCTGAGTTTTGTGACGTGTCCAAGAGTCCTGTAAGGTCTAAAGGAAATAAAGCACTTTCAATTTTGAATTTTTTTGAATTTCTATCTCACTCCACCAATTGGTGGTGGTGTTTGTTTTGATGTTTCTCGCTTGGTAGCTTAAGGCACCATGGTGGCACGACCAGTGGCGCCACCATGGTGGCACGACCAGTGGCGCCACCATGGTGTCCTAATGACATAAGGCCCTAAGTGAAGTGACACATCCTCATGACAGCTAATCGTAAAACCTTTTGCTCCATTAACAAATTAAGCTCCGTTACACAATAAAACCGTCAAATAACAGGTATGCTTGAACAAGAGCACATTAGTGAATCATATTCGCTCACACGGGCCCTGGGAGTCTTACAAATGAATTACAAGATTCCGAAACCAATTTAGTTTGCCTATTGAAATGGCTTTTCGTTAACTTTCTTGTAGGGCAGATGTCTACTGAAGCGCATGTCCGTGCTGACTTTATAATTTAACTAGCAGTGCCTCACGGTTTCACCCGCGTAGTTCCCGTTCCCGTGGAAATTCCGGCATAAAAAGTAGCCTATGTTCTATTCCAGACTATAATCTATCTCTGTGCCAAATTTCATCCAGATCCGTTCACCCGTTCTGGCGTGATTGAGTAACAAACATCCATCCATCTATCTAAACTTTCAGATTTATAATATTAGTAGGATTTAGTTTTGTTTATTTATTTTAAACATAAAATAATCACAGAATAAAAAAAAACTTAAATAATATGGGTTAAGAAGTTGATCATTTTACAACTTATGATTTTATTATCAATTAAATCCATACTAATACTTACGTATTATAAATTCGAGAGTTTCTGTCTGTTACCTTTGCACGTCTAAATGGCTGTACGGATCTTAATGAAATTTTGCAGGGAGTTAGATGGTACCCAGGGACGGCCATATGCTACTTTTATGCCGGTAAAGTGTGTGAGAAGCCGCGAGCAGAAACTAGTAAGTAAATATATAGCATTATCTAGCCTCAAAATAAGCAGAGCTTATCTTATAAAAAAGTGCACTTTTCAAGTACCTAACCTATGTCTGTCCCCGGGATACCATTTACCTCCCTGCCATGTTCAGGCGTTTGACGTGAAAAAGTAAAGGACAGACAGACTTACTTACTTTCGAAATCATATTCATATACGAGGCTTCCGTCAACTGGGACCGCTAGGTTTTGGGACCGCGGTCCCAGTCGCCGGATAGATTTAAGTTTATTATTTTTCTTCCGGCAATTGGGACCACTCTCGAAAGAAGAGGGTT
The DNA here is from genome assembly GCA_947086465.1 of Eupithecia exiguata. Taxonomy (NCBI): domain Eukaryota; kingdom Metazoa; phylum Arthropoda; class Insecta; order Lepidoptera; family Geometridae; genus Eupithecia; species Eupithecia exiguata. Next base: position 9,072,284 of record OX352245.1, read on the forward strand.
ATTGGTAAATTAGTGACAATATGTGAACTGCAGGTTCAGCCCATCATCACAAACACGTTCGTAAAGACGCCCAGGTCTTAATTCTTAATTTTGGTATTGGTTATGGGTATACCTACCTACCTACTTCATATACTTATGCTTAACCAATTTTGAGTCGAAATGCAGAAAACAAAATCTTCCTAACAAGTGATCTTGTAGGTACCTCAAAACTACAGTCGACTATATCCCTTAATTTCTTCCGAGTCGTGTGAGATTGCCAACGTAGTAACTACTATGTGATCTGTCTTTGATCCCGCTTTCTATTGTTTCGGGCTAACGAAATGAGTAGGTAGGTAAATCTGGCTTGTAGGAAGGTAGGTGATTAATAAGGAATGTTGGCAATTATCGTAAGGAGCTTATACAAAAGTAACGAGTAAAAGTAAAATTATTATTATAGTATTTTCAAATTTCTTTCCATCCAAAGGTTGCCTGGAAGAAATCGCTGCTAAGCGATAAGGCCGCCCATTGTACGTTACGTATGTTTAATGTTTATATCTGTTTCTTTTAGTTTTATTTTGTGGTGTACAATAAAGAATTTTGTATTTGTATTTGTAATAGTATTTTCGACGAAACCGACTAGGACTTCGTGGCTTAGTTGGTTAGAGCACACCCGTACTGAGGGTGGCAGGTTCGAATCCTGCCGAAATAGAAATTGTTTTGGGAACTTATTTTATTTCTTAGAGATTACCCAGAGTGCGAATACAAAAATCTTACAATTGAGCAACGGCAACACCTCTCGTCAAACGAACTAAATGTAACTATAGTCTTTGAACAGGTAGGTGGCGCCAACGGCGCTAGAGCCGTAAGAGGTCCCAAAGATTTTCGACAAAATTGACTAGGATTTCGTGGCTTAGTTGGTACACCCCCGTACGTGAGGGTGGGGCAGGTTCGAGTCCTGCTTATTAATTTCTTATAGTAAAAGTAAGTATACATAAAATCTCGACGCTTTTAGAACGTTACACAACCTTGTCAAAGTAAATATTTGAAGTCACATGATGATACAGTCCGTGTTCGTGTGTTGTTGAAGTGGGATGGAACCTTTTCAAACTCAATTTTCAAACGCTCGTTTTAGTTCGAAATGGTTCTATGGAAATTGTCATACTTTAGATCGCTCGCGGATATAAAGTTACCTACTATGTGCTAGAATCCTAGATATACATAAATATTTTGTTAACAAAGGAGTTTCAAAGCCAAAGTAATATTGGTGGAAAATATTTTATACTCACGTCGAATCGGAGCAAATCGCAGATGTAAATAATTTTTGCTTGGGACTAATTCGTCTCTCGTTTGATTTGGAACACGAATTTGCACCGTCAACTATGCGTTGTTGTAGTTTCTGATAGTAGTAATGCCTTATTGTTTTCTGTTATTGTTATCAGTTTTTGGTACGTATATAAGATTTTTTTATGTTAATTTTTACAACAATAAAGTGTAAATTCGTTCATTCAGTTTTAAAACTAGGTTTGACCATAACGACACGTCACATGGCACCAACACCGACATTTAGCGGACGTAGATTTCCCCCTCCATTCCCGGTTTCCCCTAAACATCACCATCTCCAACAAATATTGGGACCGAGCCAAGAAAACAATTCAATTTTACAACATCAATGCCACGATATTTGCCTTTCTCACATGTAATAGCATTTTGCGGTTTTCTCGGCTCCCGTAGCGTATGTATTCTAAATAGAAATGTAGGTGGTAAATCTACATAAAATATTACGATAGTACTGACTGACTTTCCTATAAAACGTGGTCCATAATTCATTCATCAATTTCAAGCTTCTGCCCGGAGCTTTGTACGAGTTTTTCAGGATAAAAATGCTCTTATGTCCTTCTCCGGGATACCATGTACAATTGTACATATCTCTTTGTAAAATTTCACTAAGATCCGTTCCGTCCAAGCGTGAAAAGGTATCTATCAAATAGAGTTATTTTCGTGTCTCAAATCCATAGAATTGAAATAACACGATTATTTTTGATACCTTTAGCTTTTATTTTATTTATTGTACGACAAAAATACAGAAAAGAATACAGATATAAATGCCACGAGTAGATGAAGTACAAAAACGGCCTTATCGCTATGAGCGATCTCTTCTAGACAACCTTGGGATGGACTGGACACGTAAGAACAACAAAGAGCTACCTAGTTTTAGTTGGAGCTTTCGTTTTTAGACATTTTTTCGTTAGGATTTTTCATTTTTACATTATTTGTGTGTGTTTACGAACAAAGACACGGGCACGCACTAGTCTACCATGTGAACAATCTCACTCTCTGCGGTCTCAAGAATCGATTCTGATTCGAGAGAAAAAAATCGATCTTGTAATCGAATATGGACTTTCACCGAATAAAACTAATTTACTTATGTGAAATTAGATATTACGTAATTACTGTTAAAGTTATTACCAGAATGAGTAGACGGTTATGTTTGTTTTACAAGTTAATTTAGTGTTTTTTGGTAGCTCTTTGTTTCGATAACATATTCATTGGTCAAGAGATTGGTTTTTAAAATTAAATTAGTGTACAAAAAAGGTTTGTTGATAAAGTTTTTCATCAAACGTATTAAATTAATTTTAAATTGATTGTGATGGTAAACATAGATCACGTAGCTAAAAGTTGTTGGTATTTGGAGATAAAATTCATTAATTTCTTTTAAATTCCAAAAGGCATTTTAGGTGACTTGACTTCTTTGTTATTGGCAATATGCGACTGTTTTGTCACTTTTCTGCCAGTGTCTAGTTCATAGAAATTTCACAGTCATGAAATGGAGGCGGGGTTAAAATAATAATATGACCGGTAACTACAGAAAAACACCAATGAGAATTAATAATTTAGAAGAGAAAAAAACGTAAAATTAATAACGTCACTTAAAAAAAAATAATAAACAGTCTTTAATAAGGTTGACTACGTAAATAAATAAAGCAGTTATATTTTAGTGACATACATTTGACAGTGACGGAATAGCTTATCGAAAGCTTCCAGCGAACGGCCCGCGAGCTGTCTTTTATTTAGTTATGTACATAAATATTCATATTATTCGTCTGGTCGAAGCGACGCGTGACCCGAGAGCTAGTGAGTATTTGGCGCAGCGCATCAGCATTGCTACACAGCGGGGCAATGCAGCTAGCGTCTTGGGCACGCTTCCGACTGGTATTGATACGGATCAGTTGAGCTACTTGTAGATTGTTTGCAACAATCTGCAGTTAGCTCAATTGTTTCAATTGTAAATACTAGTTTTAATTTAATTCTATTATTTGATTGTAATTTTCTTTGTTAATAAAGATATTTATTCATATTAAATGCGCATATTTTGAAGTGCTTTGCATTTTGTTTCTTATTTGATAATTACTATTTATAAAGCTGTTTATGTATAAAATTTGACTTGTCTATGTGCTTTTTTACCCGACTACCAACAGGGGAGGCTTATGAGGTTAGCACCCTATGTTTGTATGTTTATATGTTTGTATGTATGTGGCCGATTTCTTTGTTCCCACGTAGCGCTGAAACTACTGGTTCGATTTCAACAAATTATGTATCGATTGATTCGTCTCAATACCCCGATGGTTATAGGCTATAGGATTTAGGGCTCCGCCCCCGAATAAGCCTTCAAAACGCGTATTAAAGTTTAGGTAGCCGCAGGCTGCAGGCCCCATAGAGAAAAACTACAATACCTACGACCTATTTTCATTTTCAACTCTATGCCTATCAAATATGACCGATACGTCATTCTATTTTGTCAATGTAAATGTTTCAAACTTTTATAACTTTCACGTAGTCGGGTTGTAGTTTTTAACTTTATCTTGTTGTAAGCCTAAAGATATAAAGTTATTGATTTTTGACTTTTGCTATGCGGCAGTGGAGCCGTCAAGATCTGCGACTGGCATGCGCAGAAGTAGTCAATAGATAAGCGAAGGCCATAAGAAGAAGTAAGATACCAATGTTTGTATTACTACTAGCACTAATACATACCAACCAACATCTTACAGCATTAAGAACAAAATCATCAATGACAGTAAAATTGCCACTGTATTCCACGAAATTCAACAAAAACATAGGCGCGATTTCAGTTACAATAAAATAACTAATGTGGTCGACCACATAAAAGCAGTCGGTTAAGCAAAGCCGTAATATTAGTCACATTACGTCGAAAAAATTAGAGCAACCTGCAACCGTGAGTCAATGAGAAAAGGTTCAATTTAATACCCATATTGTGATGTGACTCATTGCAGGGATGGAAGAACCTGTAGTGATTTGTGATCACATTTGTAATTATTTTACTAGGAATATGTTCAATATAATAAGTAATATTTGTTAATGCTGTGGTAATTGGTAATAGGCAAATTAATAGCTGTTTTTTTTAAATGAGTGAAATATTACAAGTCAATACGTATTGCTACAGCTGGCTTTGGTTTTGCCTCTAAGTTTCTTGTCATCATCATCATCATCATCCGCAGCCGGATTTTACCTACTGCTGGGTATAGGTCTCCCTAAGTTTGTGCCATCCACCACAGTCCTGTGCTAACCGCCTCCATTGACTTGTCACAATAACTACTACTATTCTTTCCTAGCTTTTTGCTTTATAGTGCGTTACTCGCACTGGGTAAATCTTCTACGAAAACTTTCCTGCCGAAATCGAAATTTTTTGGGATATTATTAAAAAAAAGTTTTCGTAGAAGACTATTCTTTCCATCCAAAGGTTGCCTGGAAGAGATCGCTTCTAAGCGATAAGGCCGCCCATTGTACTTGTCTCATGTAACGTCTTTTTGTAATGTTCTTTTTCTGGTGTACAATAAAGTGTTTTTGTATTGTATTGTATTGTACTACGAAATAGTATGCCGCATGATTTTGAAAAAGTATAGAACATGAACAATACTGTGGCCTCAAGATAGTAAAAACGCCACGAAACGTCTCATTCAACTCTGAAAGTATACCTAAAAAACTGCCGCTGATTTAACCACTACTTCGGAAGTCACGTCCCATATGACGACGTGTGGGTTTGATAACATGTCTCTAATAATGTTTGTGTGGTCAAGACATGTCTGCAGACTGTGGTTTCCGATCCCTTTGTCTGAACACCGAAACTTTATAATCACAGGCATAATCTGATTTCGATTCCGTACCGAACTTTTTGTGGCGGTAAAAAAGTCCACTTTTGGCCACAAAGTGCGTTGTTCCCTTTGAAGGATATATTCCAAAGTTATGGAACTGTGGTGTTTATGGGAAACAAAGTGTGGAGCAAAACATGCGAAGATTACTGAAAAGCTCTTTTAGACTCTTGTGTGTTGTAAGTTGTAATATTGAGTAACTTTGATAAATTTAAGGTTTTCTTTCTTGTTTTTTTTTTGTTTTAGTGCTTGCCCGCACTTTGGGTATCTCTAAGAAATGAAACAAGTTCCCCAAAACTTTCGGTTTCGGCGGGACTCGAACCCTTTTGATAACTTTTGTGCCGTCGTCTTTGTATGTCCAGAAACGTTTAGCGTTTGATCAGATTTCCTAGTATTCCATTCATTTGTCTAGCTAATATGAACTCGTGCATAACACAATTTCGTGTGTCGATGACACTTCCGATCGCTAGTTTTCCTTCGCTCTAATTTTAATTGCTTTCTAAACTCCGCTCGATTCCCATGACCGTCGCTGTGAAATTGACTAGCAAGCACACGTAATGCATGACATGTAGTTTTTTTAGTACAGTTTTTTATCTGTTTATCGAGAGAGAGATCTGAGTGCGCGTCCCAGTGCGTCCATTGTGCCGCGGTGAGAGGCTTGGTCAGCGTTTCCGAACATCACTCGTGATCTTATTTTGGTCAATTTCGGTTTCCATTCAGCGAACGCTCATTCAAAATTCGAATTAAACGGATGGAATCAATTACGAATGTGTGACGACTACATATTGCTACTGGAGCGACGTCGGACATGGTGAAAGGAAGCTCGCAGTAATTTAGGGTTGAATGGATTACGGAGTATTAATTATCGAGTTGGCCGCGCGCAGCGGGCAGCCCACGTGTGCATCAATCTCGCGAGGCCGTGCGTCGGCTTCTTTACCGGAACAAAAAAATCGGGCAGCGCTTTTCTCATGCCAGAACAATAGTACGCGCACTTGTTATTAAATTCGTATAAAATTAAACCTAATGTGTGATTTCTTCGTGTTCCGTTCGCGTGATGGGAACCTTACGGTAGTTTATGAGATGAAACAAACAAATCTGTATTTCTGAAATGGCAATCATTTACATAATATTCTTATTCTCGCTACTTATGTCGATGACTATCACAAGGTGTAATTGTTTAGCTCGACACGTAGCTTTTGACTCCATTAAGTGCCGTCATCTATTGTACATTTGGCTTTGTGTGAACTTTAGGTAAATCATCTTACATTCTAATGTGAGTTTATATTATCATCAGAAGAGGAGAATCTTTCGAAAGTAAACAGTAGTAGCAGCATCCTTTCTATTTGATTGGTGTCCCTCAAGGGCGCGTATTGGGACCATCGCTGTATAAATTATACACGAACACAATGCTTGCAATAAAACTGCGAGCTAAATGATCGGATGATACAGCGGTAGGTATATTTAATCAGAAATAGAGTTAATGCATTGTTATTATACCCAAAAGTTTCGTTAATTTCTTCGGAAGCGTAGAAATTGACAAGGTCTAGACCGGAAATAGAAAATTCCGATCAACAGCGGTCATCAAGTCATTCTAGCGTGATATTGCTATTGCGTTTACCGACTGTCTAGTCCTAAAATTGCGCATATCAATAATTTGAAAGTTAAATGGAGGCTTTCGTAGTAAGACCATAATAGCCTTGTGGAGACGTCATAACTTATGCGCTCCTTTATTTTATGAACTCTATCTATATAATTTTTACCCGACTACCAACAGGGGAGGGTTATGAGGTTAGCACCCTATGTTTGTATGTATGTGGCCGATTTCTTTGTTCCCACGTAGCGCTGAAACTACTGGTTCGATTTCAACATGATGTATCGATTGATTCGTCTCAATACCCCGATGGTTATAGGCTACAGGATTTAGGGCTCTGACCCCGAATAAGCCTTCAAAACGCGTATTAAAGTTTAGGTAGCCGCAGGCTGCAGGCCCCATAGAGAAAAATTACAATACCTACGACCTATTTTCATTTTCAACTCTATGCCTATCAAATATGACCGATACCTACGTCATTCTATTTTGTCAATGTAAATGTTTCAAACTTTTATAACTTTCACGTATTCGGGTTGTAGTTTTTAACTTTATCTTGTTAGGTATCTAGAAGGTAACTATAGTTACTTCTGATATTTTCTAGTATCTAAACCCATTTCCACTTTGTCCACGATTTCCCTTACGACCATTTAAATGAAATAGACTCCAACTACCATCAATCTTATCAATTTCAATTAAATTAAATGGACCATAGTGGTGTCAAGAAGCAGTGAGGAATTCAATTTAAAAATACCCCGTATTCCCATGTGATAAGGTTGCATAGGTTTTGTATGTGACTGTAAGTTTATTGATAGGCATGCGTGGTCGTAAATATTAGGGTGACCATAATATTGGTATGGCCAGGATACTAAGCAGGGTTGTATAACAGATTGTTATGATGCATGATGTTATAGACCTCAAGGGCTTGTAGTATTTAATTTTAACTAATGCATTTCTTTCAATATATTTTTGTGACTGGCTGACCAAGAAAGTAATAAATCTGATGACAAAATAATTTATTTTGTTCACCAAATAGCTTTTAAGCAGGTTTTTCTTGTAAATCGAATATTTAAGTACGTCTTTCTAATGCCTTTCATAATTATGATGGATATTTTTTCATATTTGCTAAGTATTCTTAGCCTAATAGATAGAAGTAGGTTAAAATATTATAGAAAAGCATTTGCTAATATTCGTATCTGGATTATCGCCTAGTCACAAACATAAAATACTCAAGTTTTGTTTATGCCTGCTATCTTTTATGCAACGTGTTACATTATGTGACCGTTTGGCAACATGGCGAGTCTGGCAACCCTGTCGTAAAGCGGATAATTTACAATGCGGAATAGGGACGTGCGTTTTCGTCCAATTAACCATTGCATTTGTCGGTGCCTGAGTAACGAGCTGCTATTGACTGCGTGCGCTTGCGCAGGTTTAGGAGCACACGATTCGCCAGCGGCACTCAATCTGGGTGATCTGAAATGTCCTGCCAGCGCCCCCCAAGTGTGGGTAGCTTAGTTTTATTGAAATTATTAATTTATTTTATTTATCAACCAGGTGGGTACCTTACCTATATTAATTCTTATACATCAAACCTACGGTAAGGTTGTCTTTTGTACTATGTTTATTTTTTATTTAGATACAAATAAAATATTTATGTTAATTTCTAGTACAATAAAGTGTTCATTTAATAAATGAAGACCTTCAGATACAATTATTCCTTTATCGTTCCCTATCTATTCAAATAAATCTGTATGTTTTCTGAAATCTTGTCGAGATCGTATTATTTGTTATAGTAGGATCTTGAAACTTTGAGAGCCTCTGATCTACATACGAGCATGCCTAACCGCCTGAGTAACAACATGTAATAAATAATATTAATTTATACCTCATTTTCGCTTTAGTCAAAGCATCAACAAACAATACTAGCTTTTTGTTAGTCTACGTACTTGAGTAAATTGCTCGTATTTCTAACTGAATGAAAGTTAACTAATTAGTTTAGTAATTATTTAAATAATTGGTAGTTGGTTGATTGATTTTTAGTATTGTTATGTGTGATTTTAGTAATATTATGTGTTGTATTATTTACTGAGTTTTAAGTTGCTTCAGTACTTCTAGACTACATCTCCCTCTAGTATCTATAACCGACGAAAAATAAAAGGGGCGTAGTTTCTATGTTCGGCTGTTTGTATTTTTTTATGTATGTTTGTCGATTTTTCCGTGAATTGTGGAATAATTGGATTTTATTTTCACTTTTGAATTAAAATTGATCCCGAGGTGTTCCAATTTGTTTGTGACAAGTATTTGTCTCGAAAAACTAAAATAAAAAGTGAGTACTAAAGAATTTAAAGTTGGTTTTTCGTTTGTTTTCTTATCAATCAAATAATTTTGTACAAACTCATTCACGCACGCTTCCGACTGGTATTGATAAGGATCAGTTGAGCAACTTGTAGATTGTTTGCAACAGTCTGCAGTTAGCTCAATTGTTTCAATTGTAAATACTAGTTTTAATTTAATTCTATTATTTGATAACAAACTCATTGATTTCGAGGTCAAAATTGATATGATTTTCTTTGCTGACTACGTTTTCTAGATAGGTCTTCTGATTTTACTTTTTCACCTAGCACATGTTTATTACAGCTAAGGCATGTAAATAAATTTAATCCAAGTAGGTAAGTATAGGTTCGTTAAAAGATAATTAGTGCCTATTAAAACTGCATACTACATGAGCAGAATGAAGTTTTATGTTTCAATTAAGTAAGAAATAGAACCTTACTTCACATGTAGATTTCGCTAAATTAATTTACGATAAAGTTTAATAATAATACCCCAGGTGCATGCATAAGCCCAATTTAATCAGTCATTATTTCCTCGTTATTTGCTTGGTAAACTTTTACGCATAAGTGCTATCTTATAGAACAAATAAACCTTTATTTATAGAAATCATTTAGAACGGGATATTTACCATGATTCAATTTTTGAGTTTTCCAATATTTCGGCACAGTTTCATGCGACATGATCACGGAAGAACTAAAGAACTAAAAATTGAATCATGGTAAATATCCCGTTCTAAATGATTTCTATAGTAATAACCATGATAGTTTCAAAAGTTTTAAACCTTTATTTGTTCTATAGCACTTATGCGTAAAAATTTTAAGGAAAGAGGTAAAGAGGAGGTCCTCTTTACCTCTTTCCCTAAAACTTTTTACTTATTCGACACGATCTTGGTATTAAATTTCAATATTACCCATTAGCCAATTTTGTGGCTAGATTGTAATTAATAAATTATACTCTATTATATTTCTATTATTATGTTAATCTAAAATGTGTACCTATATAAAAAATGCTTGGTAAAATAGATTCTTTTACAGCGAGGTATCATTAGGTAGGTATGTTTTTTATTATTTGCGTAATTTCTAAAGCAAAACTCCCTAAATAATATTTTTTAAATAATTTTAACTCGCTTGTTTAAGTCACGTGTCAAATTAAAATAAATGAATAATCTTGAACAAAAAAAACTGAATTATATCCGACTTTCTAAAAAAACAAGGTACTCACTCTTTGTGCATATTTTCAATTTCTATACCTACTTACCATGGACATTGGATGTCTAGCATGCACTTTACCATGCGAGTTGAAGAATGAAAAACAAATTACCCACAGAAAAGACAATAGAATCGAAGCGAGGGCACTATATCACATGCAATTACTACCACACGTGCCGCATACATTTTTACGTTTTTATACAATTACTAGTTTCTGCTTGCGGCTACGTACGTTTTTCCTACCATGTTTATGAGATCATCTGAAACACTAACACATTCGACCAACGACGTACCTGCCCATCTGCAGATCCTTCCAGCAGCGGCGGCGGGACTGGGCAGCGAATACGTTAAGATCTGTTCTGCCGTTTACTCGTGAAATAGTAACAGACTGTCTTTCGCTTTTATAGTATAGAAGTGGGTTACCTATGGTTATGGTATGAATAGTAAGATGAAAAGAGCCCGCTGGGGTAGCCATAGGTTAGGTAGAAATCTTGTACTTATGGATTGGGAAAATCTGACTAAAGTGTACGTGTAGTCAGTAATATTTGATGCAGTTTGTGTCATATAACTGATTTATTATATTTGAGAGCACAATTTTCGTATTTTTATTCAAAGATTTATTTATAATTCAGTATTATTGTTTCTTTGCGAAAGAAATAAAAGGTTATAAGTTATTCGTTTAAGTTTAAGTTAGAGTTTCTTGTTTAATAAAATCCATACTAACAAAAAGTATTATAAAAAAAACTTATAATTTAATCCCCTAAATTTATCACTGGTTTTAAATATTGCGGGATAAATACCAATCCCATATACAATTTTATTAATAAAATTATAACATTTTATTGGACCTTTTAAAACTATCATGGTTACTAACATAAAAGCAGTGATAAATGACTTTTCATTTATGGGACCTCCTTTTGATACGTCTTCGTTCGTAATTTTTGAAATATTGTGTGTAGGAATAATAATACTTAGATATTTATATAAATAAATAGAGCAGTTAAATAAAATCAATATTGACTGTTTATAAGTGACTTGTATTGTATTAGGTTATTGTGACAGGAAAGTTAACTAATTGATTTGTATTTTCTCAATTTAAATAAAATAATATTTAACATGTTATCCTTATTTCTGTTAAATGTTGTATACAAATTTGAAACACATTTGTAAATTGTTACAGATTTAATAAATGAATGATAATATATATAAGTATGAAAGTACCTATCTATAGCTCATGTCAAGTCATGACACACATAAAACTGCAAGCAAAACATGTTTATAAGTCATCAAGTAAATAATTGATAGTTGCTCAGCATATAATTATGTCTTTTTATAGAAAAACACTAACGAGATTCGTAAAAGCATCACATACCGACCGATTACCCTCACGAATGCGTGTTGATAATATTTACTCTTTAATCGTAGATGTTAATTATTGTTAATAAGCCATTGTGTTCAACTGGTGTGGCAGGTTGTGTGTAAAATTACTTATCGTAAAAAACGGGGCTTGTACTCGTGTTCCTAATAATTGAAACGTAAACCGATAGTTTGTACCTAGCTGAATTTTAAATGCAGAAGCGTATTTTTTTGCAGTAAGAGACGCCTTTTTTTAGGGTTCTGTACCCCAAAGGGTAAAAACGGGACCCCATTACTTCGCTGACTTTGCTGTCCGTCTGTCACCAGGCTGTATCTCAGGAACCGTGATAGTTAGACAGTTCAAATTTTCACAGATGATGTATTTCTGTTGCCGCTATAACAACAAATACTAAAAAACAGAATAAAATAAATATTTAAAGGGGCTCCCATACAACAAACGTGATTTTTTTGCCGTTTTTAGATAAAACAGACAAAACAAAAAACAACAAAAAACAGCACTTGTCGATCCTTATAATCTTAAAGCTTCTGATTCGAGAGGTCCGATTTGACAATAAATTTAGATATTACAATACTATTACATAAAAAATAAGTAGATGCTTACTTACTATCGGAATTGTTGTAAATATAAACAAGAAAACGTCAAGTGCGAGTCAGAGTCGCGCAACGAGGTCGTATTTCGTATTATTATTTACTTAAAATTATCAATGATGATTTTAGTTTGATTTAATTTATAATGAATTTGACCATAATAGATAATTGTAGCTAAAAATACTAACATTTTATTATAAGTCTTTGTTACTAACAAATTATGGATCTTAGCTATCTGAAAAAAACGCATTTTATTTTATTTGATTTATTTATTATTTAGGTCAACGGGAACCCTAGTAGGTACCCTATAGACTTTAGTCCATGTCGAGATTCAAATATTTTTTTGGTGAATAAACTAAAAATTTACCTAAGGTTCTTGGATTTTGTGCTATAATACCTTGCTCCTTGCGAATTTCATGATTATTGATCAACGGGAATTCCCCTATAGGTTTTGTGTGCATCTGATTCCCTTGAAAATATAGGTATAAAAAAAACAAATGACTTATACGACTGTAACTTATGATTGCGTTGACTTAGAAGTTTGATTAAGAAGATGGCTCCAAGAGGTTACGGACTTGAGTGTCCACGCGTTTCTGAGAAAAGACGGTCGACAGACGGACAGACGGACAACAAAGTGATTCTCTAGGGGGTCTTATTTTCCTTTTGAGTTACGGAACCTTAAAAATGACAAAAAGTACATTTTTAAGTTCAGTCGAAAGAAAATAAAACGTAAAAGGTCGTTAAAAACGCAAAAATGGTGATAATCCATACGGTACATTATATCCGCTACACTACCAACACTTTCCCTGAAACAGAAAGCCTTCGCTACTGCTCCATAACATCGTTTATGGAAACTACGCAACGGGCAGTAAGGCCAAAGGCGTTAGCACAAGTAGGTCACGGGGCGCCACGCGGTGCGGCGTCGATTGAATGTAAATGCGCAAGCGCAGCTCGCGATACTTCTCATCTTTGTAGGGTGGCCAAGAAATAAGGATTTAGGAGGACATTTCTCTGTATTTTTTTGTTTGTAAATTAAGTTGAGTAGGAGTTGCTTATGTTACTTTTTATGTTTCTAGAGTGACCAGGTTTTTTTATGAGATTAATGTGTAAAATAGCTTTGAATTTAAGTGTGCTATTAAACAAACTTAATTGTACGAGCAGTTTGTATGAAGATTACTAAGTAACTTTATATTTTTATGCCGCATTTTATTATCATGTTTTCCGAATATCAAAAACAATATTATGTGTACTGTGCCCACAACAGTAGGCTACACAAGATTAATTTATCTTATAAAGAGCAATGTATACGCTTCTAATACGAAACTCCAAGTGAGCTGTAAAAATTATCAATGAATAAATTCAAACAAATTGTCAAACAGGTCCTGTAAAAAGGCTTACTACAAAATATCAGGTTATCTAGCTAGAGCATAAAAAAACTTGAGACGAGTTTTACTCTAATTTGAAAAGTAACATTCTTACAAGGTAAAGGTTTCTTGTTCGCTTCTTTACTTTACCTTAAAAAGATAAAAAAAGCATCACTATATTTCATGGTTTTACTTGTAATTTGAATTTTGAAAAATGTGACGTGTCCAAGAGTCCTGTATGATATAAAGGAAATAAAGCATTTTGATGTTTGACTGCCACACTGCCTGGTTATCTTTGGGCGTAAATGGGTTAATGAAAAACCTAGAGCTACATACAAGAGATACACGAGTGATTTTTTTACATGTATTGCAATTTGATGACCACAGTCTGAATAATTTTATTTTTTTAAAATATAATTTACTACTTATGCAACAAAATGAAGGTTTTTCCTTACTCTTTGTTGCAGGAAATTGTGACTCAATGGGAAAAATGTATGTTAATTAATTGATCTAGTAAATAACATACACATACTTCCTACTATGAGGTAGGTAGTTCAATACGAATTCATTCATAAAATAATGATGAATGAAATGACTCATTATAGTGAAGTTCTTTGATTTATTATATGGTATTCTCGTGTATTTTGTTAGAATTGGCATGACTAAGTTATGTTATTAAGCTGGATGTACCTACTAACGTAGGTACTTTGAGTACAAATGACTAAACGCACTTGAGTGCTAATGATGCATAATATCCGGAGTTTTATAGATACATTTTCAGAATTTATTCGTCTTGTTTTCGACGAAACAAGACGACCAAAGACGAATCTTCGATTCGTCTTGTAACTCATTGTTTATTAATGAAAAATGTAATAAATCCAATTTGTCATTATTATAATATTTCTCATGCGTAAATTATCAAGTCCTTGCATTAATATAGATTCGGATACTGCCAATTTAACATTATAATAATTAATTACTTTCAGTATGACTGATGGTCAATTAAAATATAATTTAAACACAATTGGCAAAGCAATCAGAGGACTCCCCCCCCCCCCCCCCCCCCCCATAGAGGATGCACTATATTAAATGTTAGTGATTTAAAGTCACGCGCAGAATCCAGCGCATCTTAATTATCAAGTTTAATTCATAGCAATTATTATAAAAAAACGCAATTGACATGGATCGATAATTCCCTGGGAACTGCCCACGGAAAGTAGATCACCGCAATTATATCATGAATATAGAAATTCTATTGTAATTATGTCATGAATACAAAACTGCTATTGATGCATTCAATTGACCTAATGTCCGCTGTTTCTCGGAATCATGCTGTGTCTACCCGCCCTTGCGTGTGCGCAGCCGTGCCAATGTCGTCAGTTTTTTCTTTTTTTTGCTACCCTTGAAGGTTGTATACCTGATGGTCTGAGACCTCGCGTGCATTATGATGAATTAATTGTAAACAACTACTTACTTGCCTATATTGTGACTAGTAATAGTGGACCTTCACAGTTTCTTTGAAGTTATCTTATCAGATAGGTATTGGTATTCTTTATCAATAATTGATTCTGAGAAAAACATAAATATGCTTTTATGGTATTACGGGTAAAGATAGTATCAATATAAAAATCACTGAAACGAATAAACCAAGGTTAATTATAATAAGCTTCGCGAATGTATTCCACCAAATATAGGTAGGTATGGCATTACCTACCATTATTTGGAGGGATGGTCGTCAAAGTTTGAAAGTAATCAGATAGAAATCCCGTACGTTAAGTTAAGGTACTGATTATTTATATTGGAAGAAGTTAATTACTACGGCCGTAGTAATTAAATAACAAAAGTGCCATCATTAAGGCCACCCACGTGGAAATAAACTTGATACAAATTATTCGCATTGTAAATTTTACTATACACAATGACAATAAAACTAATTTTATGAATAGTAAACGTAATTTCACTAATTTACACTACAATAGTCGGAGAATACAGCAGTAAAAGAAGACACAATCAAATTTGTAATTTCTTGACAACTCCAAGTGGGCACAATCAGGGAAACGGAATTGTGATTACAGGCACCCGCCAACCCCTCATTACATTTACGTACCACCATTAACCATAATCAAGCTCTCATCACACACGCAGATAGAGGAAACAATAAAATGGACACTTGTAATAAACATCGCAGATTTGTAGTACGAAACGACTGCGTCATTATCTTTTTCAATTACTGAAAAAATAAAGTAAAACCTTCACGCTTCAACCTTAAACTTTTCAAGTTTTGAATGTGGAATAACATTCGAATCGGGGCAATTTAAAATTTGATTTAGGAGCGAAATGACAAGTGCGGAAACGTTCAGTCTCGAGTCTCCCCCACGTATTTAGTTTCCCCACGCACGCCGCGGTGAGAGGCGAGTGCGTGCAACCCTTCATTACAACCTACGACTATTATGGCGCAATCAACTCACATACGCGAAACTGAGGAAACAATAAAACAAAATTGACGTATAAAACCACTCCTTAGACTAATTCCGATCCGAGGCCTTGGGCTCGTTGTGTTATGTTGGACCATAACTCGCGATCGTTGTATAGTATCATATCGATTGTGCACTTCAATAAACTTTACGACAGTTATGTTGTTTATTCAAACAATATAATTGGGAAGTTCGTTTAAACCAATCCCTGTGCTGTTTTTGCCCTGCCGGCATTTTTGTTTTATACCCACATAGGTTTTTTCATAGCTTTGCTCAGAGGATAGCTTAAACATGATGCAAGCATAACTTTAGTGCGTATTTCCCAAGTCAACCGTATTGAGAATAGGTTGCTTCTAAAGGCATATTTTGATGACATTCAAAGCAGTTAATGTCTTGATGTCGTGAGTGATAGTGAGAAATCCGAAACAACTCCATTAAACTTGAGAAATTCTGAAACGCAGTGTGACAAAATGAAATATAGTGATGTGCCCCTTGAATGCTGGAATATAAAGCATAAATGACGGGGTCATTACATCTACGAGAACGCATGATATACATACCCATTAAGTTATTAAAATACGGTTTCCTACAAATACGATTATGACAATCGCAGAATTTCCTCCATAAACACGTTTAGAAATCGAAAAGGGCTCGTAAAACACGATGACTGCTGGAATTGCTTCCTCTTTTATACGTATAAGGAGACTCACAAGCAATAATTATTGAGGTGTAAAATTTACACTGACACACGTTTATAGCTACCATACACGACTGGCTGAAATGAACGCACCGACCGCCATTTAGAATTATATTTTACGGCGAGTGTTTGCGACATGCTCAGTTAATGGACTATATAGAGTTGGAACCTTTCACGCGATCCGAGATAATGCACTGGACGTATGAATAGGTGATCTTAATTTATCTGTGTAACGTTCCGGTTAACACTCGGTATCCCTCGCTAATCAAATCGCCGTTGCCTCTAGGTATGCGATTTACGAAATCGATAACACTCGATCGATATCGGATCCTTTGATCATTCCAGTTTTAATTAGATGTTCACATGTAGGTATGTCCATCAAATAGCGTCCATTTGATTACGAAATAGAGATCACTTCTGAGATTCCGATTTGAAATGGAAGGTTGTATTGTTCTGTCGTATCAGAATAAACTTTGCCTTTGATCAAACACTTTTGATCGGAACTGAAACGCTGTTTTCTCTTTTGTTAAAGATAACATCTAAAAAATACACGTGATATATTTGACAATGAGATCACGAGGTCAGTTTTTATGTGATTTGAAAAATTCATTGAGTATTTAGCGATCTGAAACGGCATTGGAAGAATCAATTAGATGACCTCCGTTTTTCACATACGAATTAAATGATCGATTTTCGGTTGTAAGCAGGACAGTCCTACAAAAAACTTGAAGTATTGTCACCATCTAGCTCAAGAAACATAATTTTTAATTTATAGGAATGTAGGTATGTACTTACTGTGTGGTGGTGTCAGGGATAAAGCGGAGACAGCCGGCGGTACCGGCGGAAACATGTCTTGGTGCGGCTGGAACATTCTCGGTGGTGGATGAGTTTCTGGTTCGGGTTCTTCTGGTTCTTGTTTCGGTGGGGAACGCGGTCTCGCCAGACGCACGGCCTTCAGGCCGCAGCTGGGTGAGCGACGCATGGAGAGGTTCTCAGGAGTGTCGGACTCTCCCGAGCGGCGCCGAGGCCGGGCCTGCTTCCGCCGGGGCTGCGGGCTTGCCGGGCTGGCCGGGGGCGAGGGCACCGGTGGCGTCGTCTGCACGGGGCTGCGCGCCAGCGGCGTCGGTGGCGGAGAACGAGCTTGCTCCTCTCGATCTTGATCCGCCAACCCTCGCACTTGCAGTGACTCTCCCGCCCTTATCACGGTCCCCAGCTGCTCCTGAGCCACTGACACCTCCCCGCGGTACATAAAGTCCACTACCGCTTGCACCTCCCATCCTTGAAAGTCTTTCAACACGATAACCGGATGCTTGCACGGGTTCTCGCTGAATATTCTGCGGAAGAGCGGACTGCAGGCGCCAAGGAGGACCTTGTGGGCGCGCACTCGGCGCTCGGCGCAGACCAGCGTGACGTCGACGAGCGTCTCTGCGTGCAGCAGCGCCTCGAAGGAGCGCAGCAGGTGCGCTTGGTGGTTGTTCCACCTGAGGCTGTAGTGCTCCTCACCGCCGACGGCGGTCGGCTTGTCGTCCATCGCGCTCGCAGCTCGAGCTGCGTGTCCGTCGCTGTCCGCTAGCGGGCGCGTGCGCGGCCTCGCGCCGCCCTCCGCCCGCTTATCACCCCGTGCTCCAACCCTTTCTCAAAGAATCTCCTTTCTGCTGGACCGAGATCGCATTTCACTATTCCGTTAAAGTTCACAAAATTTCAGCTGTTCGAGTCCAAGAGAGCACTTTGTCACAGAAAAGTTTCGCACTGCACGGGAGTAGTGTGTAAGTTGGATAGAAGTCGGGCGCGCGCGGGTAACTGTGGCAGTATCGCGGACGTGTGTTGCGGGAGGCTCGCGAGCGCGGAGTGAGCTGAGTGTAACTGCGGACGGGCGCTCGGAGCGGCGGTGTCGCGCGAATGCCTGCGTCGGCTCGCGTGCGGTCGGCGCGCGCCCGTCGCCCCGCCCCCGGTCCCGCCCACCCCGCACACACGCGCGCCCACCCCCTCCCACCCGCGCGCCGTCCGCCACACATGTGTCACATTACTTGAATACCTACACATGTGACGCCTACTTCACGGTATGTATTTTTTGAATACCTACGCCTCTCTGCATAACACGCCTTCCCGAGGAAATGTCATGCATGCGTTGGGTCGTAAAAATGTGTGTAAAGTGTTGGAGAAAAATACCACGTTGAGATTGAGACAAGAACGTTGTTCAACTTACGAACAATTTTCTTCCCGTGGTAAGAATAAAAAGGGCATTTATCGCTTGGCGCGCAGTGAGATGGCATGGCGGGCGCGGGGTCAAGGCGACTGAAAGCGGGACGTGTCCGAGATGACGCCGGGTGCATGGTCACCGTAGTACCGCTTTCATTGATAAAATTAAAAGGTTCGGTCGTTCTTTCAGTTTTCGCGGGTGAAAACGCTTTGTTGGACGTTGCTCCTTTTCGTTGGATTGGTACTTAGATTGTTTTAGTTGAATTTGTTAAAGCCATTTTGTGCTGCTTTAGATTTGTTTGGGTCCTGTACTTAATGAAAACACATGATCTAAAAATCGGGACCAACTAGTACGTATTTTTTTTCCAAAATTAGGTAGGTGTGTGTTTAATAGTAACCAAAAGAAAATCCGGGCACAGCTTCTAGGTATTGTAAAATCGGGTAGTTTTAAGGAACCGGGAATCCGGGAAATGTCGAAGACGGAACCAGGAATTCCCGGGATTTCCCGGTTCTCCCACCGACGACCTAGGCTATTTTTAATTAAATTCTTCAGAAAATAACAGAATAAAAGGTTGTATCTTATTAACCTGTTTAGTTGATAAAAACGAGACGAAAAATAGACACCTTTTTACTACCTAGGTATCAGGAACTAAGTTTTCGGTCTCAGGCGAATCAAAACCTATTTAATTTAGGTAGCTAGGTACCTTAGTAGGTACCTAGCTAACTACCTCCCATTGTTTTCTTATTAATGAACATGTAAAATTAACCCAAAGCATCGATACGAGCTTTTAATTAAACCAAATGAATTAACCACTTGGTAGCCAGTAGCCAGGCACTATTTGTGGGAAATAATAACCCACTTTTGAGAACTAAATGTTGATTTTATTCATAGACCCCCACACGCGATTCGCTTATTAACTTACAAGTAACTTATGTTAAGTTACTTGTTACCTAAATGTTGTTTTAAGTTACGTAGGTGTTTGAGTATGTTTGATAAAGTTATGCTTGGGTTTTATTCGGTGGGCGTAGTTTTGGGTTACTGTTTTTGATAAGTTGGCCGAAGTATTGGGTTAAAGGTACTTACTTGTTGTTGTGACTATAACACAAGAGCTTAACTTTTTTGTGTCTTTTCATCATTATACAATACAATACAAAAATGCTTTATTGTACACCATAAAATAACATTACAAAGAGACATCACATAAGATAAGTACAATGGGCGGTCTTATCGCTAAGAAGCGATCTCTTCCAGGCAACCTTTATCAGACTATATTAGTCCACTGCTGGACATAGGCCTCCCCTAAAATGAGCGCTATACTTTTACTATAGATAAAAATGCAAAACTAAATGCGAATGCTCATCTAAAGTTAGCAAATTCGATAGGAACGTCTCCACAACCTAATTTATCTATTTTAAAACTTTATCTTCTTATGATGAAGGACCAATAAAGGTATGCATAGTGTGATTTCAAAAAAGCTAATTATTTTAATTTTCATTCCATGTTAACAAAGAAAGTTACAATCAAATAATAGAATTAAATTGAAACTAGTATTTACAATTGAAACAATTGAGCTAACTGCAGACTGTTGCAAACAATCTATAAGTAGCTCAACTGATCCATATCAATCGTTCTATATTGATATAGAAATATATCTGGTATACTAATACCCGTAGGTAATATGAAAGCTTGCTCAGACATCAATCGATGCTTGAGTAGGTACCTAACGCTGTTCTATGGAATAAACGACCACGATCTATGACTGAGCAAGCTTTCGTAATACGGGCCTAAGACAGCAGCACGTTTTTGCTCTGCCTGCATATTTATTTTTGTATTTTTAATGTGTTTTTTATGAAATTTTATCATTGAAAAGCAGATAGTTAAATACTTCATTTCTAAACGTGACGTCACTTGTTCACCGTATTGTCATAAAGCGGGATATCTTTTTTACCCGACTACCGACAGGGGAGGGTTATGATTGAAAGAAATAAATAAAGAAACTTATTTATTGGACACAAAAGTCATCATGTTTGTGCATTCTAGAATTTTATTTACACTTGTAATTGTACCAGACTTGTGTTATTTAAGGTTTTAAGAAATAATTTTTGATACCTATTAAAAATTATTGAAAAAATTGGTGTATTTTACTAATAAGAACCTTAAGGTAGTAAGTAATGTAATAAGTTGGATTATTTCTTGTACACCTGATATTTACCTATTCTTTCCAGTGTATACTTATGCA
This sequence comes from Eupithecia exiguata, assembly GCA_947086465.1. Lineage (NCBI taxonomy): Eukaryota > Metazoa > Arthropoda > Insecta > Lepidoptera > Geometridae > Eupithecia > Eupithecia exiguata. The sequence continues at coordinate 9,093,497 of OX352245.1, forward strand.
TATTGTTCTAAAGAAGCCAACAAATATCCAGTTAAAGTTCAAAGAGGTTTATAAGTGTCTAAAAGAGTAAATATTAGGGACCTAAAGAGTTGGTCTTAGTGCCGAAAAACGAACACTGCCTACTTACATGAGTGGAAACCTAAGGGCGTAAATATTAGGGCATAAAGCATCTGTCTTATCCATTCTTCGTGACCGTGGATGTAAAGGCCTTTGATGATGGAAGAGTCTTTAGTTAGGTAGGTACTCAAGTACCTTTATGATAATACTAGCAGCGCCTCGCGGTTTCACCCGCGTAGTTCCCGTTCCCGTAGGAATTTCGGGATAAAAAGTAGCCTATGTCCTATTCCAGACTATAATCTATTTCTGAGCCAAATTTCATACAGATCCGTTTTGCCGTTCTTGCGTGATAAAGGAACAAACATCCATCCATCTATCTATCCATCCATCCATCTAAACTTTCACGTTTATAATATTAGTGAGATTGATTGTTTAAACTAAAAATCAATTTCGAATCCCTTACTTTACACTGTTTTAAGTTTTACGTATAAGATAATGTTGATTGTTTAAAAAAAATCAAAAAATTTACCTCGAATCCTTTAACCTTACACTGTTTTAAGTTTTACAGGACTTAATCCCTCGGGAATACAGAAGAAAGAAAATAAAAATATTTGAACCCATTACGAATTTTTCATGGAAATAAGCTTAGGTCAAATGTTTCCAAACAAAATCTTAACTTCACAACAAGTTACGGTTATGTTACTTAGCTAGGTACTTATTGTGGTAAAAAAAATCCACAAACAAACTTAATGGCACAAGTAATTGTGATGAATTCGAAGGTAAACTTGAACACGTAACACATGCGTGACCATTCGGCCACGTGTGATAAAATCTGACCCAAAAGCCCTTGGGCACCTACCCCACTTCCGATGTAAAGGGTGGCTTCAATCTGATGTGGATATGATTTTTAAGTAACAGTTCTTTGTAGAATCTAGAAAAATGGACTTAAATTCGTTAGTATTTACACAGTTTATTAATTTTTCGGGACACATAATTACTCCTCTGGAATATCATTTTTATGAGACCAACTCGGGGTCATTATTCATACAACCATCATGATCATCATCAGCCTGTCCACAGCTGGACAAAGGCCTTCCGTAATGAGCGCCATAGCGCCCTGTCTTCAGCTTGCCGCATCCAGCATCCGGAAAATCAAAAACATTATTCAATATCAAATATTGAAAAGTATCTATAGGCTTAGTTTTTATCCCATAAATGTGTATGTGTTAGAGTGCCCAAGGGATAGAAATAAGCAACTGAAGCAACGCGTGCGAAGCCGCGAGCAGAAACTAGTTACCAAATAAATAAATAAAAGAAAACAAGTAGCTGTGTTGGATAATTCTTCCAATATCAGGCTGATTTCGCCCTGCGCTTTATTAACAAAGAAAATTACAATCAAATGATAGAATTAAATTAAAACTAGTATTTACAATTGAAACAATTGAGCTAACTGCAGACTATTGCAAACAATCTACAGGTAGCTCAACTGAAACAACAAAAACCTCAACCTAGACCCTGCGCTTGTAGTTTAAAACTTAAGTATAACAGGGGGATATATACTCATTAGGTAGGTACTTACTTATGTATTAAAATCTGGAAAATTTGGTCATTCTAACTTCTTTTAATCTTATCTTTTAATCTCGACACATGCGAACGAAAGGTCACATGAAATTATCAAGGGTGTTTTATAAGCGGTACAAAAATATGGATTCCGCTTATAGAAAGTTCTTACAATTCTGTTATTAATAAATAATGAAAATTAACCCTGACCCTGATCAGGGCTTATGCGAGTCTACCGTACACAAAAAAACCAAGCCCTGATCAGGATCCAAACGAGTGTAGACGTTTGGGTGTTGATAACATGATTAATTATATCGAGTAACTATCTATTTAAATTGGGATACTTATAAAAATCATTGCTTATCTTATACACCGTAAATACTGGATTAAGTTCAGATATCGATAGCTTTATTTATTTTGGTTTACAAAATTAAGCACTAAGGCCCGTATTATGATAGCTTGCTCAGTGATCGATATATGCTTGAGTTACGCTTTTGTCACTCAAGCATCGATCGATGACTGAGCAAGCTTTCTTAGTAAAGGCCTTAGACATGTTATATCAATAAAAACTTTAATTTATTGTCTAATGAACGTTAAGCTGAAGTGGCAGTGGGCTGGCCATATCTCGAGAAGAACTGACAACCGCTGGGATAAACGTGTTCTTGAGTGGAGACCACGACTTGGCAAACGTAGTGTAGGACGCCCTCTGACCAGGTGGGATGATGATTTGCGAAAGACTGCTGAGAGATGCTGGATGCGACAAACTGAAGACAGGGCGCTATAGCGCTCATTAGGGGAGGCCTATGTCCAACAGTGGACTACTATAGGCGGATGATGATGATGTTGAACAATAAGCGCATTAAGTATACATTCACATATTAAAAGCAGACTTCTAAACCGAGAAGCTATGTATCAGAAATTTGATCAACCTGTCAAAACGAATCAGAAAGCTAGTTTGGCAAAGAAGGTAGCTTTAGCTTCACGTTGCCGCGGTGTCCAGTTTTCCCTTTCCCTTATGTTATAATAGTGAAATCCGGGCGAATTGCCCGCGGGTAGATGCTATCACACACGGCACACACGTAGGTAATAGGTACACGGTTTTATTACGTGTACGCATGGAAATAGAAAATTGGGGTTTCCAACTTTCCGGAGTGATAAAGGGCACGATTATTTTGATATGGTTTATGGGTACAGTACGTTTTTTTATTTGGGTCAGTATGGGAAGAGATTGAGTAATACTATGTATGGGGAAACCTTCATAGAAGATACTGGGGAACTGTCGTAGGATAGAAACCATGTGTTTTTTTATGAAAACTGTTTTGGCAAAGCAAATGTTCTGGATAAGCAAAGGTACTTTATTAACAAAGAAAAATAAAATAATAGAAACAAATTAGAACTAGTATTTACAATTGAAACAATTGAGCTAGCTGCAGATTAGTGCAAACAATCAACGGTAGCTCAACTGACCCATATCAATACCAGTCGGAAGCGTCTCCAAGACGCTGGCTGCATTGCCCCGCGCTGTATGGCAATGCTGATGCGCTGTGCCAGATACTCACCAGCGATAAAAAACTAAAATTATAATTCAATTAGCGAAGACTCATAGTAATAGAGAATTTTTGAATACAAAAAAATACACAATAACAATAAATAAATAATGTTAATTGCTGTACAATTCATCAAATGTTACAGTGTGTTAGTTTGTGTGGAATCCGTAGGGTCCCATTCTAATCGGAATCTAACCTTAGCACATGTACAGCAGGATCAAGGGCATCTCCTATTTTACAGCACAGAAAAAACATAGTCATAAATAAAAAATAAAAATGGAATGAATGAGTTAAAAAAAACAAATTCAAATTCTTTAATTTTTTCGGACCTGCTCAATTTTATCTTCGTACCTAATGATCTTTGTGTCGATTGTTATCAGGAAATTTCGGACCTAGTTCAGAAAAGGCAAAACATTTTGGTAAAGTGTAACTCTGTAAAATGTAAATCCCATTTTGGCTGTCGGTATCATTCTAAGGCCCGTATTATGAAAGCATGCTCAGTCATCGAGCTCTGCTTGAGGGATGCTTATGTCTAGTTTTGAGTGAATACTAATTTTCAAACAATGCTTGGGAGCTCATGTCAAAATCTACACTCACTCAAGTAGCCGTCAAGAGCGGATTTCCTCCGTCCACGCCTTCGAGTAACTGCTTAGACATATTATTGAACGGTTACCAAGCATTACTTGAGTAATTAACGCTTGAGTAGAGATCACGTAATGACTGCTAAAGTAATGCTTGGGGAAGCTTTCATAATACGGGCCTATGTGTTGTATCATCTAGATTTAAGAGCTGTGGATTTTGTTTCTTAAATAAATAAATAAACTCTCTAAAAAGTCTTCAAAAGTCTTAAAAAATCATATTGTTACAATATTGTAAACGCTAGGACACATTAACGGTCCACATGCCCTCTGAAGTGGCAACGTAAGCGTCGTCGGAGAAAATGAATATTTCGGCTACAGCGGGCAACCTCGCCGCGTCTTGCAAGCTTTTCTTAACATAGAGTAGTTGATACTTAGAGAAAACGATAGCATTTCTATAAAATGCAATGTGATAGGTATCTGTTATATTGTACCTAGATGGGGTTTTCAGGAAACCGGTTACTAAGGTATTTTACTAGAGGAGAAAAAAAACTAAAAATATATTATAAAAATAGTTTAGAGGTAAACAGCAGTAGTCAGAAAATGTAAGTCTCGAGGAAAATTCAGGAAATTCAAGAAAAAAAGTTCAGGAAAAGAACAAAATACATTTTATAACTCAAGTAAAAGTTTTGTTTTTTTTTAATCTGTTTTTGACACCGTGAAATAGTAGGCGTAATGTTATAACGTCATATGGCTGAGAACGTAAACTAAAAAGTATCAACTGTCATACGCAATATCAGCGTTTTTGCTTAGATACAGACCACAGCTGACGTCATGACCACAGAGCAATATGACGTACACTGCGTTCGTCAGTTTAAAATTAAATATGTCAATTTTAAACGCATTTTTATGGTTCTTATCGATTTAATAAAAAAATTGTAAATAATTAGTGGTCTAGCACTCTAAAATCTAATAGGACATTTTTCAAAAATGGATGTTATACTTTATTTGTCTGATATGGGCTGATGATGATGATACCTGTTTTACAGGGTATGGTCCAACGTCAAATTTTTTGAGTAAAATAGTTCGTAGTTTTTTTAGGGTCCCATACCCAGAGGGGACTCTATTACTAAGCCACCGCTGTCGGTCGTCTGTCGTCCGTTCATTTGTCTGATGTTTGATGATGACTCTACCTATATCTATTATCTTGCAGGCAGAGCATATTTTTTCAACATTAATATATTTTCCTCTGTCTCAGTCTACTCTACCTTACTCCCTCATGCATGCGATGCTCATATCACCCGCTCGAAAGGTGCAAGAACTAAAAAACACGTTGGCACTTGTCTGCCAACTTGTACAGCACTTAGATTAGTTTGGAACTCGAAGTTTCCCTACTTTTGTGTGGTTATTTATAATGGGGAGGTTGCGTCGAACGTTTTATTAGAAAAAGGGGTGTTCTTGAGTTTTTTTTTGGTGTTTTTACAGGGTTTTGGTGTGTTTTCGTTGGATAATTTGAATATTGATGGAAGATTGAGTTATTATAGAAGTCAATCATTGTCTTGATTGTCATTTTGATCCTTTTCTGTTGTGTCTCCCGTGGAAAATGTAGCTAGAGGTCCATAAATCGCACTTTATTTGTCCAAATCTGATCATCATAGGCAACTTTCTGTAGTTTGATGAAAAAGTAGGTAAAAAATACCTACATACCTACCTATTAAGAATAAGAATAATAAGAATAAAGTCATTTATTGGCAAAGATGATAAACCTATTGCGGAATAGGGTATATGAAAAGTTTTTTCATATTTTTTTTATCGATTATTTATGTTATTTCGTCACCGAATAAATATAACACTTCCAAATTTTTAAATTAGTCAGAAAAAAATCGAAAAATCAGTCTGCACTCAGTTTCAGATGGTAAAAACGCTGTCTTTATTCTGTGACGTCACCGTTCAGTTTGTCAACTGAAAGAGCTTCTGTTGCTTCAATCAAAATAAAATTAGAAAGAAATAAATGGTAAAAACCATCATTTTTGTTGTTTGTGTGTTGTGTCTAATAAATAATTTTATTTCTTTCTTAAAAAAAGTAATCCCGCTAAAGCTATACGACAATACGGTGAACGGTGACGTCACGTTTAGAATTTTTTCGATTGAGTCATCAAATATCTACTTTTCAATGATTAAATTTCACAGTAAAAACATCAAAAAATACAAAAATAAAAATGCAGATATATTTCTATATCAATACAGAATACGAATAAAAGTAATTAGTTTTTTTGCTTCATACCTACCTCTTTGTTCAAAACAGGATTATTGAACGACCTTCTTTGTAGCTTTAGCTAATAGACCGTAGGTATCTATGTAGCCCAATGAAAAAAGATGATGTAGCCTCGGTGTTTATTCTTTTATGTTATTATTGTAAATTTAGTTATAGTAATTGTACCTATTTACCTATTTGTGTGTACTTTGTATGTCTAATAAACTATTTCATTTCATTTTTTATATTTCATTTCTTCTTATAAGCTCATAATCTCAAAATCTCACCACACCAAGGCACGGTCGAACAATGACATCGACACCAGCAACTCAATAAATCAAAGATCCACTTCTCACTTCCTTACACGATAGCAACGTTGGTCTATGGTGTCTATGGTCGTTAAGCGTGTATGGCCGCGGGTTGTCTGTACCATAGACAATGTAGATCGCGAGAGCGCGGTAATGAATCAGATGTGTATCGCCGACGTGTGAGAACATACGGCCAAAATACTGGCCGTAAATACAGCTCGCGTGCGCTTCGAGATTTGAACATGGAATGGATAGACCTGGCTGGGATTGAACTGGACTTTTGAATTTAGAATTAATTTGAGTAATTTTGAAGTATGCTGTAAGAAGGTTAACATTGGATGATTAGCGCGAGCATAAAAATGAGTTTCGCAAATCATTATTGGAATAGGTAGGTACCTATTTACCATGGTGTGTGTTGTTTTGAGTTTCTCAATATTTCGTTACAGTTGCATACGCCATGATCACGGAATGAGGTACTAAAGTTTAGTGTAGATAAAATTATTGTTAAAAAAAAAATTTTTTTTTTGATGTTGGAATAAATGGGCACAAGATTTGGTATTAGGTACTTTTTAGATGATCTAATGATTTACTAAAAGACCTTTAATGGCGGAACATTCTTAATCAATCAATTCCATTGGATACCTATGCCACGGCCATAGAGGAGGCCAGACAGAAAACGGGATTGAAGAGTCTCATAGAGGCATCAAATCCAACCACACCCACAGAAAACCTGAAACGAAGCTGTCAATCATCAAGAGTCCTGCTCCGGTACTTTAAGGAGTTGGGCTGGTTAGGGCCTGGTTAGGCAGGGGGACAATACACTCCCATGCGAGATGTCAGTGCAGATGCCAGTTCCCCCACTTTGAATTAGAATTAGAATTGGGTAGGTAGGTACCTACCTAGTTAAAATAAATTTAGTCAGGGCGTCAGCGTATTCGTCCATTTACACTCCAGGGTAGAGACTAGAAAGGTAGGTAAAACACGAAAAAGTTCCAGAAAACTGGCGTGTCTTGTCTATGAAATGCTAAGCTCTATTACTCGTGCCCTCACTGGGCTGCCCCGGGGCCCAAAATAAAAGTTAAAAGCGGCGCGGGGCGATAAGCGGCCGAATTTTCAATGTTTTCCTACAGTTTTGCAGCGGGTGTAGATTGTGCTACATCGCACACACGCTCGTAGCAGACCTACGAAGGTGTAGATGTGGCATTATTACGCATTATAGGCATTTTACTTTGATGTGCATTGTAATTGTTGTTTGATTTCAAGAGGCAGGTAGGTATTTGTTGTTGTATTTTGTATGTGTGTGTCTGAAGACGGCAATAAAAAATTGATCTATGTATGCTATTATGTAACTCTTCAGTATATAAAGTTTGTTTCATAAAGAACTCAATTTAATATCCACAATTTAGGTCATATCGACAAAGCTCTTTATTTTTACAATTTTCCAAACATTTCACTTATTTATTACCGATTTGAAGAAAGGAAATAGTTTCTTGATTCAGCGGCTAAGTCTTTATTTTATTTTTTTTCCGGAAATTTTGTGAAATTTGGTTTAGTAGGTAACTATGTACTAGTTGGTTACCTAGTTTTCAACCTATATTCAAAAATAGTATAATATAGGGTAATTTCTAATCTTTTAAAAACTTGTTTTAAAATAAGTCGAAATCTCTAGATCGTTTTTTTATGGTCTATGGACCTTCGTTTGACCACAATCTGACCTGTTTTTATAAGGTGGACCGTAGTTAAGTTAAAGCGCGGTGAACTCAATGTAATTACTGATTGTTCCTCTGCAAAATCCATCTATCTCAAGAACAGTACTTTCCCTGATCAATCTCCGAATGCCACATCAATCCAATCCCTCCTTTCGCACATCACAGGAATAACATAATAAAGGCAGGCTTCGTACACAGCTCGTTTATGCCTCGTTCACACTCGCCAGTGCAGTTTATACATCATCTTTACTGGCTTGGCAAGGGGTGGTAATTGTTAAGATATTGCGTCATGAATTTTTTGATAAGGGGATAGTTTAGTTATAAAATGTGGACTAGATTTACGTCGGTGTTAAAGCAATTGTGGCAGATTTGCATCACTGTTAAGGAGGGAATGATATTGTAGGGTATTTTTATGAGGATGTTTGATTAAGTAGGTAAGTATAAGGTACTTTTGTAATATTTAAGCACAAATTACTGAGCTGGTTTTAAAAGAGGTGCCCGGTTGCTGGTTGATTTGTTTCACGGGAGTGTCATATAGAGCTTGGCTTTATAAAATTACAAAAATGTCGGTGCAGTTCAAAATTCAAAATTCAATAACTTTATTTCTTTAGGCTTACAAAATAAGCACTTAGACAAGTCAAATTTTATAGATAAACAGCTTAATAATAGTAATTATTATCAAATAAGAAACAAAATGTTATTGATTTTGTTCGCTTCAATTTTTTGTCCACTAGTGGAAGAAGCGAAAAATAAACCACTAGTAAGTGTATAATGCTTAAAATTTAATACAATGTTATTCGCCTATCTAAATCTAAGTTCCAGTTCTAGTTGTACCTAAGAAGCAATTTTTCTAGCTCTGATTTCTTAATCGGGACGCAATACGCTGCGGTATGCGGAACAACGAAAGCGTCACAATGCAACGTCGACTGTTTGTGCGGAGAAGCGGTCATTTTATTTTCATACCGCTCGTGACGACGACTCCGCTCGCTCTGTGCGTAGTACCCACTCCCCACTTCATCGTACTTCCCCTCACCGCTGACTCAGACTTCGACGTAAAAAATATCATTTTAGACGTTTTTTATACGATTCTGGTGTTCGGCACCGAATACCGCATACCGCAGCTTACTGCGTTGTGATCAAGAGATCAAGGCTGGCACTTTGTCAACGACAAAAATGGTTGATTATTCTCAGTTTTCAACAGACATACATATTATGCACACCTAAAATGCTTTTGGCGGCCGCGATGCAACGCGAACCGGTGTGTTGGGAGACCATCAACTCGATGGAGCGACGACATCATAGCGGACGCACGGAGTCGATGGATGGAGGCGGATCAGGACCGCACTTTGTGGCGTCGTATGGGGGAGACATAAATTTTACGAGCTACGAGACGTCTCCCCGAAGAAAATCCTTCAGTTCCTAGCAGCTGTAAGGGTAAGTGGCGAACTCTGAACGCCGCAGTCCTATAGGGGTGAACACATTAAAGTGGCGATCACAATAGGCCATGGCCGTAGTGATAAGAAAGCCACCAAAAGCAAATATAAAAAAAAATGGGGGAGGCCTATGTCCAGTCGTGGACGTGTATGCGCTGATATTGATGAAAATGCTTTTTGAAAATGACCTTGTTCGATGGTTTCATCGGTCTCTATACCTTTAAATCTACACCCAATCATTGTAGGTACCTACCGAAAAACCGTCTAAAATCCATTCCACACCCAAAATACTCAACGATACGTTCCGACAGACAGACAATTACGAACTCCACTAATAGACTTTCATTCAAAAAAATAGAAAAAGAAACCATAACTCATCAAAGTTGGTGAAATTTGAGGGGAGTTGGTTAACTAGCGAAATGTGGATTTGCCTACGTGTTCGGGTTGTGTACCTTTTTGCAATAATTCCCATGTCAGCTTGTAAAAATGAATGAAAATTTTATAATACGCTATTTGACTACATTAAAAATAAATTCCAAATTGTTTTCATCCTAGTCAGTGACAACGTAACAAAGCGTAATCGGGTGATTTTTATTAAAAATATACCTTTTTTATGTAAAAAAATGGGATTAAAATTACACATTTTTTGATACATGATCACGTGATCGAAAACGCTATGTGTTTGGTTGGATCGCAAGTGACGTCACACATCCTCAGATTACAGTGTCAATGAGTTCATCTTGTTAGGTGTGGTATGACGTCATAGCTTGGAACACGGTAGCCATGACAGAGATTATCGTTTTGGCGCGGCATTATTTTATTCAAACTTTAAAATTAGTTTTCATAACTACTGATTAACCATGATTTGACCAGGCGAACTGATGAAAATCACTGTAATAGGCTACTTGACTACTACTGGGAAATAATTCTAACGTATTGTCTGATAAAAATAATGCAAAGTGTAATTAATATTTCTTCAAGGCCAGTCGTATTAAGGTGCCCCCGCACTGAGCGGAACTGCTTTGCAACGGAACTGCGCGACACGGCGCGGCAAGTTATTCTTTGTATGAAATCCGAAGACAGATCGCACTACGCGTCAGTGGAACTGCGCGGATTTTTGGTGATTTGTTCTAATTTGACGCGGCCGCGCAGTTCCGCTGTCGCGTAGTGCGTTTGCACTCTTAGTTAAAAAACGAATTTTAAAGTTTGAATAAAATAATGGCACGCCAAAACGATAATTTCTGTAATGTTTAAAAGAAACCTAGTATCAACTATAATAATCAATAATCTAACTAAAACCTGCGTGTCAGTTTGACCTGCACACATCAACAATGCCTTTTACTCAGTCGGCCTGTCACGGTCGGGCAGAGGCAGGTACGACCGATTCTTATCAACGTGATTTTCACCACGCATTCAACCCTACTGATAACGCTACCACTGTAAGAAGACCTCTCTCATTTCATATAACTCTAAATATTTTAGTTACGAAAAACAGTCTACAGTTAAATTGTTTGACAAGGTTAGACTATCAAAGGGTTTTTAGATGATAAAATAACAAAGTGAAACTTTTTTACAATTTACTCTCAGGATAAATTAAAAAAAAACGTAATAAGGAGCTGAGTCTAGGTTAGCACCTTTTGGCTTGATTGTATCTGTTTTTAAGTCTGCTAGCGAGAATTCTATGGAAAATTAGCTTATGTTTCATTCCAGGCTTAGGTTACGAAGTAACATTACCTCATGAGGCCTGCGGATGATGATTTGCCCATACAAACGTACTACCAAAATGATTTGTAATTCGAGCATATTTCCATAAGTCATGTTGTTTTTTGTATTTGAATAGTATAATATCTAGGTCCCTGGTTGGATGTTTTCTTAATAATACACACCTATAATGAAATGTAAGCAAAAATGTAAATTAACATGTGTTTACGTCTAAAATGGCATGTTTTCGTCCTATTTGTTTTGTATTAAAAACAACAATATCGTACGTTTTGTTTGTTTAGGAACATAGCTTGTATTGTCTAGTTACAGAATAACAAAACAATGTCGAAGATTCAACAACTTTTCAGTCATCATTTTTGGTATTACAGAACATAATAATTCACGAATTGTAGTTGCGAGCAGCTGTCGCCGGATTCTTAAGGTTACACCCTCAGACTAAGTAAGAAACTTAGTCTGCGGCTACACCTATGAGAAATTTCAGCTCAATCCATTCACTCGCACTAGTAAAAAGGAAAGTAAAAGTAAAAAGTTACTGACACGTTTTCCTGCAAAAGCTCATCTTATGCTAGAGATATAAGAGTCTGTTTTGCACAAAAACGAATAAGAATAATAATAATAATAAAATAATAAAATGTTTATTTATTTTTCTTCACAAAAGGTTTGTCCACTAGTATGGTTACAAGATTAATAGGTACTATAATAGGTAGGTGTTGGCAAAACCTGTTTTGTGAAGACTGGTGCCTGGAGTAGGTTCGAAGAACCTGTATTACAGGTCACCAGAATGTTTCGGTAAGTAAAAAGTTACTGATACGTTTTCCTGCAAAAGCTCATCTTATGCTAGAGATATAAGAGTCTGTTTTGCACAAAAACGAATAAGAATGTTTCCGTTAGGTTTTTCTCTTCCAAGTAGGCCCCCAGAAATTTGATGAGCTAGTATTTTCGGGGGTTTTGCCGTACTGGTTGGTAGAGTCAAGCGATTTGAAACGTAAGTGACGTCATGGTGTCAACCAATCCGTTAGTGTTATCTTTTCTTCCGGCTGACCAAGTAGCTGTAGGCCTGTTTTATTGGTCGGTGCCATGACATGTTCACAAAGTGGTTTTAGGAAGGGGTTCACATTTTCATTGTTTTAGGGTTACCTACCTATTTCTGATCTGGGGAAAAGAACCAATAGGCTATTTGACTACATTAAAAATAAGTTCCAAATTGCTCAAAAATCAACGTTATAGGCTTGATCCAAAGAGTTTCTAGAACATTCGGTACTTCAATTCTTTATAAGTAGGTACTTAGCTTAAATTCTTTACAAGGATCACGTCTACCTGCCTACGTAATCTCAAACTACACACTAAATAACGGTAAATTCTACAATACTCATAGTATAGATAGCTCACATTCCTTACAATCAAGCTTCACTATTGTTTGGCACGTAAGAAACAATACGGGTACCTGGGTTTTGCCCTGTCTCACCCCACATACACCGTACGTTCTCAGAAGGTTGGATGGACATGATTTTTTTGAACATGTGCGGTCATTTTTGTAAAGCTTATTCAAATGCTGAGTGAACTTTATTACTATAATAGTTTTAGCCTGCGGCTTCGCACGCGTTGTTTAAGGTTATTTCTATCCCGTGGGAAATTATTTATGGGATAAAAAGTAGTATATGTTTTATTCTAGGCCTTGAACTATATGTATTGAAAAATTTCAGTCCGATTCGTTCAGTGGTTTTGGCGTGAAGAGGTTACAGAAATCCACCCAAACATCCAAACTTTCTCATTTATAATATTAGTGTCATTCAAATAGTGAAACGACCTCAGTGGCGCAGCGGACGAATGTCCGCCTGCGATGCAGAAGGTTGCGGGTTCGATTCCCGCCTCGGGAGATATGTTTGTACGATCTGCAGATATTTATTTCGGGTGTTCTGGATGTTTTCTTTGTATAATAAAATTATATATACATAATACAATACTTACATTAATACCTAGTATTTAGTAATGTATTGTATTATGTATATCAGTTAGCTACTTCCAATAATACAAGCTCTGCTTACCTTGGGGCTAGATGATGCTGCGATTGGTCCAGCATTTTTATTTTTATTGTAATGTTATGAAATAACCACAATATTAACACATGAGACGCAGTATAGATGATAAAAATGACAAAAACACAATAAAATCATGTTTTCAAAGCATATTTTTAGATGTTTATGACTTTTTGACAATGGACAAAGACCAGCATTTTGTCGTTGATTGAATATGTGCGCCAAGGACACTTGACGTGTTAAAACTAGAACGCATAAAGATGAACAAAAATGAAACAAAAATAATAAAATGTATCTAAACGTAAACTATTCAAAATGCGCACAAGTTTTTTGTACTTACGGAAAGGAACCAAAGTTTCCGACAACAGTATCAATAAAACAATTACTTTTACTACTTGCTCACCTTTTAAAATCCCATGTGTATAGCATTAAAAATGGTCAATGGTGAGGAAGTTTAAGAAAGGTTCCGTACAATTAATAAAATTACAAGCTTCGGTATTTCAGTTAGAATAGTTTTACTACTTTAATCCGCTTTCTTTCCATTGTTTTTCTCCCAGTAAACTATTATTTACAAATATAATTTACATTTGAATTCAATGAACTGATGTCGACCAGAAAACAAGAAAATTATGTTTGAAAGACAGACCCATTTTTTTAAGGGTTGCTACATCCTACAGCTTTAAAATTCTATTACAATATTTTTTAATTTCTAACGAATAATCTCTACGATAATAAAAAATATTTGGAACTCACTCCAAATTTGACTTCCATTGGTTTCGCACTCGTTTTTTAAGTTTATATCTTTCCCTTGGGAACTCATTTATGGGATAAAAAATTGCCTATGTTTTGTTCGGCCTTGATTACTACTATCTGTATGCAATTTCAGCCCGATCCGTTCAGTAGTTTTGACGTGAAGAGGTAACAAACATCCAAACATTCGCATTTGTAATATAAATGTGCATAATAGTGTTCATAATGTGCATTGATAATATTAGTGTGATTAAATTAAGTGCTTATATTCTTGGGACTCTGAACGGACCCTAAAATCACCCAAAATATTTTGTCAAAAGACAGGTACACGTTACATACAGTTAGACACATCCTTTCTTTTGTATAGATATAGAGAAGAAACAGGTAGACTCATAAAATAATAGTTTCATTTTTGTTCGTCGGTATGTACGTAAAGAGCAGTATAAAGATGAAAATAACAATTTTGTAGACAAAAGAAGGTTATAAGATAAATGAAATGCGTATTTAACAAGACCTAGGTTATTTTATGGTCCTGGGATTTGGACCATAAAAATTAAACTGTTTTTATCTACAAGAATTACACAGATCGGTTTTGCACGATTTACCTGCGGTTTGACAACGCAAGTCAAGACGGCTTGTCCAGAAATTCCCGGTAAGAAACGAACGTTACCTACCGCGTCATCATCATGAGAATATGAGGCCTATGTCCACTGCTGGACATAGGCCTTCCTTAATGAGAGCTATAGCACCATGTCTTCAGCTTGACGCATCCAGCATTCATCTGCAGTCTTTCGCAGGTCGTCATCCCACCTGGCCGAAGGGCGTCCTACATTTGCCGCATTATGCCTTCATTTATTCTACCTAAATACTGAATATGTCCATTTCTTCGCACATGAAATATAATTTTTTTTGCGAATATGTATAAACCGTCACAGAATATTCATATATCTGGCTTTGGCAGAGAATGAACCACATGTCTTGTGTACGTAAGCCAGTCGCTACACCCGTGGTTTTTTTCTAGCTAGACTGCTTCGCTACCTCGGGATTTAATATTGCCAATCAACAATTTTTATAACATTCCCTCTCTAAAAAGTCGTCTCTCCTTTTTTTATTCCAAAACAGTTAACAAATAGCCCTTTTAATGGATTCTAACACTTGATTCACTCGCTATGCCCGTAATTCAGTTGTTAGAATCCCCCACTTGCTCGTGATTCATCTATGTACTTACCTGTCTTACTGTTAAACTCGATCTAGTTTAGTTCCTTCCTCAGATGTATGGTGATTCTAATGTGTCGTGTGAAATAAATCATTTCATTTCCTTTCATGGCCCTCGCTTTAAATCCGTCCTTTATTCACTAATTGCATATTATACTATTTTCTCTTATATTGAACAAATTACTATGAAATGAAATAAGATCCCACAAACCTTAGAATTGAGCAAAGGCAACACCTCTCGTCAAACGAACTTGAGATACCCTAAGTGCGGGTAAGCACTATAACAAAAAAACCTTTAAATTACTAGAACCAATAGTTTTTTTTTGCCAGTTCATTGTCTACATATGTTTAGTCAGGAATTCTTTCTCCTATCAACATTATTTAATACTAATTTCTTCCCGTGGCTTCGCACGCGTTAATTCTATTCCTTGGAAACTGTTTTAATTAAGGGATAAAAAGCACTATGTTTGATTCCAGACTAAGGCCCGTATTATAAAAGCTTCCTCAGTTATCAATCGATGCTTGAGTAACGCTTTTCTATGGCATAAACGTCACTTAAGCATAGATCGGTGACTGAGCGAGCTTTCATAATAAGGGCCTAAGAGCTATATCTTTGCAATTGCAGCCTTATGCCGTGCCGATCAGTAGTTTTCACGTAGAAGGAACAAACATCCATCCATCCATTCAAACTTTCTCATTTATAATATTATTTTGATGTGCTTCTTTAATAACACAAAAAAGGCGCCATCATCGACATCAGTTCAGCCGTAAGACGTCACATTTGCCTTTGAACGTCAAATGACCTCGGCAAAGATACGTACATAGGGAAATAAATAAATAATAGAATTATTATTGAATTATTATTTATTTCCCTGAAAATAATAATCGTATTAGTAGAAATAAGTAATAATTTATACTAAGCAGGGCACGCCAATGGCATGTTAATATAAATCGAAAATGGTCGTACAGAAAACCGCCCCTTACGTGACAAAAAATGTATTTTCGTTTTGCCTTTCCGTACCTACATCTAGTAAACACAATAAAGTTACAAAAATTAAATGAAACTGGCCAAGTGCGAGTCGGACTCGCGCACGAAGGGTTCTGTACGACTATAAAAACGAGCAAAGAAATCACGTTTGTTGTATGGGAGCCCCCCTTAAACATTTGTTTTATTTTAAAATAATTATTTATTTTTAAAGTGAATATGAAACTAAATATTCTGTGAATATTTCAAGCGCCTACCTGTTACCGTTATTAATATCGAGCAAAAGAATCATGTTTGTTGTATGGGAGCCCCTTGAATATTTATTTTATTCTGATTTTTTAGTATTTGTTGTTATAGCAGCAACAGAAATACATCATTTGTGAAAATTTTAACTGTCTAACTGTCACGGTTCATGAAACACAGCCTGGTGACAGACGGACAGCGGAGTCCTAGTAATAAAACGTTTACCAAAGGGTAAAACGACCCTGTTACTAAGACTCCGCTGTCAAGTAAGTAAGTGTAAGTTTTCTTGTTATCTTTTTAGGGTTCCGTACCCAAAGGGGTACGGAACCCTAAAAAAGTTACAAGAAAACTTAAGAAGCCCACATACTGATATTCCTATGTTTTCTGGCAAATTTTATTAAAAGAGCAGTAATTAAGTGTTGGGTACCCCAATTTCTTTATCGGTCAATCACTCAATGTTGGCGCCCACTGACCGACAATTATAGGTGCAGTCACACCGATCGCCCGGTTATGGGTACAAATTGTACCTCTGTCTGTCCCTATTGTATTTTGATTGTTAATTTGTGCAATTTGTACTTACTCATCATCATTAACCTATATTAGTCCATTGTTGGACATAGGCCTCCCCTAACGAGCGCCGTAGCAACCTGTCTTCAGCTTGCCGCATCCAGCATCTGCCTGCAGTCTTTCGCAGGTCGTCATTCCACATGGCGGGAGAGCGTCCTTCACTACGTTTGCCGAGACGCGGCCTCAACTCAAGAACACGTTTCCCCATTGGTGGTCGGTTCTTCATCATCATCATCATAACCTGCTTTAGCTGTTCGTAGGTAGAGATGCAAACACATATTAAGGGTAAAAAAAATTAAGAAAAGGTTTTAATAATTTCAAGAAACCCGAAGAGCTTATTTGATCTAGACTACACAGAAAACCACCGTGGATTGACAAATTCTTAGTAAAACGGATCTGGCTTATCCCTTCAAAGGAACACGGTGTAACTGTGTCCATGTTTAATCGGGGGTTAAACTACAGTTCGGGTGAATTTAATAGCCGGTATAACTCATGTAGTGTTTATGAGTGGTGTAAGCCGCCCAATTAACGGTGCCACTGTCAATATGGTATATGCATATTTTTTTTATTTCTTTTAATTTTTGAATTTTATATGTCAACATGGGTGAAAATAAATATTGCAAACAAAATTACTTCTTTTTTAACCGACTTTGAAAAAAGGAGGGGGTGCTACGTTCAGTTGTATCTTTGTTTTTTCTTTCTTCACCATAATATCAGCCCAATACACATCCACTGCTGGTCAGAGGCCTTCCCTGCACGATGACGCCACAAATAGCGGTCCTGAGCAGCTTGCATCCATAATTTTTAGGGTTCCGTACCCAAAGCGTAAAATGGGACCCTATTACTAAGACTCCGCTGTCCGTCTGTCCGTTTGTCACCAGGCTGTATCTCATGAACCGTGATAGTTAGACAGTTGATATTTTCACACATGTTGTATTTCTGTTGCCCCTATAACAACAAATACTAATTTTTTTATAAAATAAACATTAAATGGGGCTCCCATACAACAAACGTGAATTTCTGTAACTTTTTTTTCTCAAACTATATTTTCATGTACTTATGTTTTTTACTGCAGCAGAAAATAAATGAATGTCTATGTCTATGTCTAATTTTTTACTCATTTTTTCTCGATATCGATAACGGCAACAAGTAGACGTTTGAAATATTCTCAGAATATTTGGTTATGAATTCACTGTAGTAAATAGTTATGTAAAATAAAATACAACAAATACTTAAGGAGGCTCATATAGCAAACGTGAGTTTTTTGCCGTTTGTTAGATAATGGTACGGAACCCTTCGTGTGCGAGTCTGACTCGCATTTGGCCGGTTTTATTAAACGATGTAGTCTTAAATGTTTAAACCAGTAAAATGTAATATCTACCTATGTGTCATTAACCTGTAACCTAATACAGGGTGATGAGCATTCGTTCGCCGGTAATATATCGCCAGCACGCGACGCCAACACACGTGCTAGCCGCACGACAAATGTAAATGAATAAGCTTTCATATTAGCCTTATACAGGGTGATGATAATTGAAATAAATGAAAGATTGGCCTGAAAAATTGTAGAGTAAATTAATTCAATACGAGTTTTTTTCGTGTATCTAGTTATTACTAGCTCAGCATTAAGCTATGATTGACTAGACAGAATCAAAGGGTCATTGATACGTCATTGTACGTAATAAATTTAGAACCAAAAAGTCAAAAGCTTCAAACAAGCTTGAAGATCAATAAAAGAGTAATCAAATTAAATCAATTGAGCTACCTACAGATTGTTTGCAATAGTCTCCCGTTAGCTCAACTGTTTCAATTGTAAATACTAGTTTTAATTTATTTTTTATTATTTGATTGTAATTTTCTTTGTTAATATCAAATTAACACACATTTTCAAATAATATTTAGTTTTCAAATACCTATTTTATAAACGTTCCGGTCTCGTAGAAATTATGGTCTTTAAAAAGATTGTCAGGGTTTTTTTTGCTCGTTTTTCAAATAACTCTGATTATTAAACAGAACACCCTCTACCAGGAGTGTAAAATGCCAGCTCAAATTCGGGCCGGCTCGGTGCCAGGGCGCGATAGCACCCTGTATAATTGCAGTCTGTCTCACGTATGTCGTGTATGATGGTTCATGTTTCGGGTGCATTGCTTCCCCTGCTTCCGCTAATTTGGCGGGAACGTTGAGCTGTTCGAGTCGTGTTTTGTATTTAAAATTAGAATGCATTTTTCTATTTTCAAACTCGCTTATTTGTGTTGAGTTTGAAGTATGCTTTTTTAACCGCAGGGTTCGTTATTTCTAGGTTTCTATATTTGAAATTAGAAGCGCTATTCTTGATGATGTTTTGCAATGCATTTTTGGCAAAGAATAAACATGTAGGTAGACAAGTTACATGTTTTACTTTATGATTTTGTGGCTAAATGAGTTCGATATTTGAGCGATAGCTCAAAGTTCATAGAAAACGGTACCTAGTTGATGAAAATATGAAAATTGGGAAATAAAATCAGATGTTGACACAACGCGAAAACTTTAACAGTCCTTCATAACCGATTTTCTAGTCGATTATTTCGCATGAAAACGTCAGGTCGTCACGGTGCCAAGCCGTGTCGTGTCGTGTCGCATGGACCGACCGTGGGACAGACTGCGTAAACTCAACGCAACTGTATCGAATCGATTACCAACAATCGATTTTTCAAAATAACGGTAGCCATAAGCGATTTACATCTCGATAGTTAGGAAGCAATTTGTGAGCGTGATCGATGAAATTTCCTTTTGCGGGTAAACGTTTGCTCATTGAGGCTTCAACTGTAGTTTCATAAGGCACGACTCGATTGTATACAGGTCTAGCTATACACGTCCAGTGAACGTTGACCTGGCGATTGCGATTTTTCGCTCGGTTCAATGTGACGGTGAGAGGTCCAGTTGAAATGGCGAGTTGACACATTGTCACCGGTCGCACGATTTCACTGGCGTTGAGACGTGACGAGTTACGCGTGGTCGCCGTTTTTATTTCTGCCAATGACGGGTGTCGAGGCGTGGTATGGCTATTGCGGATTGGCAAAGTTACGTCTTCGAACACAGAGACTCTATGTCCGGCTACTAAGGTTCATTTTGTGTTAATTAGTGGTGGGGTATGTTTGTGAGTGACCATTAGAGTGGGAGTGATATGATTTTTTCATGAGCCCCACACGCCCCCGCGACGAAATGATTTTATTGCGCTCAGATTGCCTAATTGATTTTTATTTCGTTGATTTGTTGATGAGAGGCGACATGCTCGGTGGAATTTTTAGGATTTGGTTTCTTAACAGAATAGACCAGGTGGGTACATTGATCATGTAAGAGCTGAACGTGATGTAATTCTTATTTAGTTGATGTTTCGTCAATGCCCGTTGGCTAATTACTTATCCTAGATAGAGGCAAAGGGAAGGTACCGTATGGATTATTTCACAAGAATAGGAGAGACTGACTACGCTTAACGTAGCCAGTCTCGATCTAAATACACTAAAGTTACGGGTTGCCACTTTTCCTACTATCTCCATCTAAATAGTAGGTAGGCATCTACCTAGGTGTAGGTAGATAGGTACAATTACCACTTTCGTAAAGTATCTACCTACCTATCTTGTTATTTTATATCTCTTGTCTTTAATTTCGTCATACCACTGATACATCTGTAAGCGTCAAGATGGAGTTCATTACAAGATAGGCACAGAATACTGTTCACAATGGTGTAAGGCAATCCTGAGATATATCTCAAAGATGGCTTTGTACCGTCCGCCATTATGACTGGCAGATATGTCATGGCACGCGCCCGGTTCAACGAACACTTTTGAATTTGAGTTTCGAATGTTCGAATGGTTTTTGTGGTAGTTCTGTTTGTTTATCTACTTATTGAGTAGGGTTGGAGACTTCTGTCTGAATAGTTTTTTAGGGTTCTTTATCCAAAGGGTAAAATGGGACACTATTTCTAAGACTCCGCTGTCCGTCTGTCACCAGGCTGTATCTCATGAACCGTGATAGTTAGTCAGTTGAAATTTTCATAGATGATGTATTTCTGTTCCCGCTATAACACAAATACTAAAAAATAGAATAAAATAAATGTTTAAGGGGGCTCCCATACAACAAACGTGAATTTTTTGCTCGTTTTTGCTCGATATTGATAACGGCACTGTTGCCGTTCAAGCGTCTACCTGTGTAGACGCTTGAAATATTCACAGAAAATAATGTTATATTTCACTTAAAAAATAAATAATCAAATTAAAATAAAACAAATATTTAAGGGGGGCTCCCATACAACAGACATGGTTTTTTTGCCTATTTTATAGATAATGATACGGACCCCTTCGTGAGCGAGTCCGACTAGCACTTTCCGGTTTTATTTGTTAATGTGCAGTATATTCGATGAAAAGTCACAAACACTGCGCATACCTAGTTCATTCTATGACGAACTAGACGAGAATATAAACTCACAACAATGTTTAATTACCTGAGTAAAACGCAGAAGCTTGATATCTAAAACCAATAGAAAACAATAATTTTAATCACCCACCAATTTCGGATTCTAGCTCCAAAGAAAACATACCTGAAAACTATCAAGATCATAACTTTTCATGCTAAAGATTTGAAAATTTTTAGTTATTAATTCCCAAACCGAATTTCCGGTCTCATACAAAAAACTATAAAAATCATCAAACGTATGAATTATACACGATCTATTTCCGTTCTTAAGAACATAGAATCGTCTCGGTATCTCGATTATACCGATTATCGATAACATTCACACGTAGCACACGCTTTAGCCCGCCTTGTCAATAGAGATGGGCTGGCGGGTGCTTTGTGTCTTATCGATTAATCGATAAATCGACATCGTTTCGACGGCGGTCCTGTCACTCAAACATTTCGGGGTTTTTGTCTGATATATCGATCGATGTTGCTGTTAGTTTTGGCTTATTGGCAGATTTGAATATGCTGGGATAATTCTAATTTGATTTCAATTTCAAGTCAGTAAAATAACATACCTATTTAGTCTTATTGGTGTAGTTTGTTTTTATGTTTTCGAGAATTCTTCAGGCAAATTGAAACGATTGATCACCATTAGTACTAAGTTAGGTATACTGCCGTCTGAGTAACAAGATACCTTATTAAATAGGTACTTAAGTACTTTTTATTATTCCATTGAGTGCTCAGTTGATAAGTGAGGCGAGAAGTGAAGTAAGTTGCTTGGTAATTGCTTATTATGTATATTTTTTAACTTCTGGACGACCTCTTTAAATGTCTTCCTATACCTAGTTAATCAAATAAAATGTGAGTTTAACCGTAACAGATGGTAATAAATATCGATAGTATTGGTATTAAGTTGTGTAAGATGACAGATATCGCGGCTATTTCGAGCAGTCCAGATCTAGGATAACAGCACAATGACGGTTTATCGACATGTTAAATGGAGGAAACTTAACACTTAGCCCATCCCTCATATTTACAAATCAAGCGCCATTAAATTCAATATTTCTGATTTACTGCAAATTCATAGAAAAATTGTATCAATTTTATACAATTTTTCTATGAATTTGTAGTAAAAGGGCATGATCTAAGTAGATTCTAATCGGAAAAATCGGAATAAATAACCCACAAAAAATTAACAATGGCAACACTTTGCCGCCGTAAAGTCTAACAAGCCAAGGGTACAACAATTCGACATTCAAATACCGGAATCGCAAACACTTAATTTAATAGGGCCACTCACTGGCCACTCGGTTCGTCGACCCCTGTATTAAAAAGTTACGGACAATGGAAAAAAAGTAGGTAAAAATTTGAAAACAGAATGTCAATAGCCGCCGGCGGACCTGCCCCACGCGCCCTTGACTTGCGGAGATAAAAATAGGGAGGGAGGGGGCAGGAGGGGCAGATGACCACCCCCCTACACCCCGCTGCCCTGTGCCCGCGGTTTATAGCCACTTTTATCGAGCCCTAAACTTTTGAGTGCAACTGGTTGGTAGTGTTCAAACTTTTTCCTGAAGTTACGCAATGGTTTTTTTTCTGATGTTGGTAGTTGCCGAAAAGTTTCGCAATTTTAACGTTGTTTTGGTTCAACTAGTTTGTGAGTCAGTGAGCATAATGTTTTTGTTTTTTTCGAATGCGGCAACATAAAAATTACGTTATGAAGGCAAGCAGAAATAAGTAACGTAGATACCTAATGACTTGTAAATGATACCTTCTTACTTACAAATATCGTCTGAAATTAATAAGTTCTTCATTTATATTCCAGACGCTGGACAGATAACATGCGTATATAATAGTTCAGGCTTAGAATTTGCACCAGCCCAACTCTTCCCGTGGGTGACATAAGAGGCGACTTAGGGACATACACCGGGGGGCGGGCAGCAGCGCCTCTCGTAGAATAAATGTACCATCGAACTGCGATCCCCAACTCGCATGCCCAGCGTGGGGATTGTGCGCATTACCTCCCATGAGATGAGGAGGCTTGCGTCCAGCACTGGACCATTTATAGGCTGTTGAGGGGTAATATTACATTCTTTCATTCTGTCAAAGAAAAAGCGCGTGAACGGTGTTAGCTGTTTATAGAGAAGACAAGTATATGTATTATATACATACTTTTAATTACTTTTAATAAGCCAAAAACCCCAGTTTATACTAAACATGAGAATAATTGAGTTTTCATCTAAAATGAACTGCGAACTAAATCAGTTTCATTTTTATGAGGCAGACATGACCCAGCATCATTCACGTTCTAATTTTGCGTCTTCAATCTCTCTCATCGAAAATCAACATAATCACTGTTTAAACAATGCTCGGAGTTAATAAACTACTCTAAAATCAAAAGAATATAGCAAAATAAAACTGTCAGATGATGTAAAACAAAATAATGCATTCGCTCGAGAGCTATGTCAAAATAATTGGGCAAAAATAAAACTGTCAGATGAAAAACAAATTAATGCGTTCGCTCGAGATCTAAGACAAAAGAATAGAGCATATAATAAAACTGTCAGATTGAAAAACAAAATAATGCATTCGCTCGAGATCTAAGTCTAAGTATTAAGCAAAAATTAAACTGTCAGATGAAGAAAAAAAAATACCTATTTTATGAGCTACAAAAACTACCTCTCGCCGTAATACCATTTTCGCCACGGAACAGAAAAAAACCAGAAAAAACGTAGTTTTTTTCTGTTCCGTGATTTTCGCCTAAGAGTGCGAGTGAGTAGGCTACATACTCGCCTCTTAAGTTAGTAAAAAATCATAGATACCATGTAAAGGCCTGTTCTTCAGCCTACGCGGCATTCGCTACGCTAACCAGACTGGTAGCGAAAACTGAGTGGGTATGTGATAGTCCTAGGTAATGTTATACTAAAAAACTGCCCGAAACGAAGTCAAATGTTCGTGTACCGCTATCGCTCTAAGTAGCGAATACCGTGTAGGTTTGAATAGGCCCAAATTAACGTTCTATTGTATTTAATTCCAATCAAGATAAATTTCACTCTACCAAAGTTTTGATGATGTAAACTGGGAAGTTCCTATCTATAGATAAAGTGATCGTCTATTGTTTTTTTAACGTAACAAACCCGAAGGTATCCGAAAAACAAAAGGGGATCGCGCCGGTTTTTAAAAACTTTACTTATATCACTAACTAGCAGCGCCTTGCGGTTTCATGCGCGTAGTTTCCGTTCCTGTGGTAATTCCGGGATAAATCATAGCTTATGTAACTCCCTGAAAAGTAAGCTTTCTGATGGTGAAAGAATTTGTGAAATCGGTCCAGTATTAAGTTTATTCGTTACATATTGTCCAGCAATATTTATTTATTTACTATTATAATTTATTTACATACATAAATACAAATCATTCCTCTTTATAATATTAGTAGGCATAGACATAACTAACTATCACTTAGAATACTAACTACGCTTCCCAGACCAAATAGAAAGGCGATTAAAATAATAGCCCTTCCACAGATTATGCAATAGTAGGCTATCAGCTGATTGTAGCGTCCCCTAGTCGAGTCGACCTTGAGCTCGCGACCCCACTATTGAAAATAAAAGAGGTTACTGGCACTTTGCACTTTTAAAAATGGAATTGGCGTTGCTCTATGGGTGGTGGAGTTCTATTTTTAAAGATCGTTCAAAAAAAGAATACAACCTTTTTATAACACACAAACCTTTTTCGTAAAATATAAGCACATTTGTAGGTATTTATAAGCAACGAATTATTTGAATTTGTTCAAATACCGTTATGATGTCGAGTCAGCTGTCCAATACAATTATTCGGTTTATTCTGTTTTACTTGAGCGAACTTCCATTAACTTTACACGGTATAAAAATTTCATTCATTAAATTTTCAAGTAAAAATGGTTGCCATCAAAATGTCCGGTAGCAACAGGATGACAAATTAACAAAAAAAAGAAATGATAAACGAAAAGTGACACTTTTATTTTTATATCAAAAAGTATCAATAAAAGCCTTTTATGAATCGATTTTTGTATTACGAGGATAAAAGTTACAACTCGACTCTCTCAGTGGCTAACAAGATGGGGCCATGGAATAAGCGATTTCAGAGACATACCTTCGTAAAGATAGAAGAAGGAAACGCTTTGATATGGTTTCAGTGACGCAATGATCCTAGTAGCCTACGTTTAAGTGACGTAGGTAATTTAGCTGATAATATTCCTAATAAAAAAAAGGCGTAGTTAGTTTTTGCAACAATTATTACAAAAAATAGTTATTTAAAATTTTTTTTTTTTGCCCTAAAATATCCTATCGCTTATTTCATAGCCACAATCGAATACAATCGGAGGCCAATGTCCACTGCGTTCCATTGATTCGAAGTTCGAACTTTCTTCAAGAAATCACGTCTTACTCCGGAAGACGATTCGTCGCGGACGCAGACCAGAACGCACCATTCTGCCACTCAAAAATTAACCTAGACATATATGAAATAGAACACAAATTCTTTTGTATTTCTGTCATGGAATCGTCG
This sequence comes from Eupithecia exiguata, assembly GCA_947086465.1. Taxonomy (NCBI): domain Eukaryota; kingdom Metazoa; phylum Arthropoda; class Insecta; order Lepidoptera; family Geometridae; genus Eupithecia; species Eupithecia exiguata. Next base: position 9,119,440 of record OX352245.1, read on the forward strand.
AGAAATTTGAAGGAGGATGGCAAAGTAAAAAGGATAGTATGTGGTCGTTATAAGACAGGTTTTTAGTTTATTGTCATAGCGTTACGAATGCGTTCACGCGCGAGTGGTGGGGGTAAGGAATGGTGGAATCATTCAACAGATGCGTTCCGGGCTGGTAGGTGTGTGGTAGGCCGTGACGACATACTTGGAGATACCTAAGGTAAGTAGGTACCTACCTACTTACCTTGTGGGGTACCGAGCTTGTTAAAGAAGTGGTAATAGCAATGTGAAATTAAAAATAATTATAAAATAACATATGACGCAATTATAATGTAGAGTAGGTAGTACCTTTTACCTAGCTCCTTATACCTTAACTGTCGGCCGAGGCGTTCGTGGCGTAAGAATTGACCCCTCCGACTTAGTCAGTAGAAGTTTAGTCGAATATAACCTTTAAATAATATTTTAGTTAAACAATATGTACATAAGAAATTAATAAATCCCAAAAATTTACGATCCCGACGGGATTCGAACCCGCACCTTCCCCTTCAGCGCAGGGTTGCTCTTTTTCCAACTAAGCTACGTGATCTTATCTAGTCGACCCGTAAATCTTTGGGAGTTCTTTCGGCACTTACGCCGTCAGCGCCACCTACAGAGGAAACAATGAAGTTATCCAATTCTGCTCAAAGACCAAATTTACATTTAGTTCTTTGACGAGAGGTTTTGCCGTTGCTTGATTCTTCTTCTCTTGTTTCTTAGAAATTACCCAGAGTACTATAATAAATAAAAACCTTACAATATGTACATGATAGATTTTTTTTTATTATACATAGAAAACGACCAGAACACCCGGAACAAATACCTGCAGATCGTACAAATATTTGTCCCAAGGCGGGAGTCGAACCCGCAATCTTTTTTTTTTATAGTCTGTAGGCCTTCGTTTGACCACAATCTCACCTGATGGAAAGTGAAGATGTGGCCGACGGTGTATCACGAAGGTCTAGAAGATACCTATTATTATTTACTTACTTACTTACTTACTATTATACCTATTCACTCTTGACTTTATGAGACCCAGATTGTAATTAGCCGGAAAAACAGCAGCAGGGTGCAACCTCCTGCGTCGCAGGCGGACCTTCGCCCACCGCACCACAGAGGTCGTCTTGATAGGCTAAATATTAAATATATATTCCTGGCTGCATATAATTATTGAGCTTACCTTTATTGCATTTTTCAGAAGTTGGCAGCCGTACGTCAAGTTTGGCAAAAGGCATTACATTACTATCTTTTTTAGAGAGATAGAAAAATAATATAATATGCTTTATTATCAAAGAAAATTACAATCAAATAATATTAAATTAAAACTAGTATTGAGCTAACTTAACTAATTGAGCTAACTGCAGACTGTTGCAAACAATCTACAAGTAGCTCAACTGATCCATATAAATACCAGTCGGAAGCGTGCCCAAGACGCTAGCTGCATTGCCCATCATCATCATCAGCCTATATTAGTCCATAGAAAAATAATAATTCTCTAAGGTTCTTTGTTATAGTGCTAACCCGCACTCTGGGTATCTCTAAGAAATGAAATGAGTCCCAAAAATTATCCCGCCGAAACCGATAATATTTCTTAATAATTCTCTATCTTTTTGTCGCAAAAATATTGTAGTTACAAAGTCACATTGAATATTAAAGTTCAACTAGACATTAACTAATGAGGAACAAATTAAATTTTTACCCGTAAAGGCTCGAAACTTCCTTTTGATAGGCCTCGCCCAACTCCAAACTAAATTACGATTTCAAATTAAACTAACGAGAATTTTCACCTTACATTTTCCCTTCATACAACCTGTGAAGTTCTAGTGAAATTCAGTGTTATAAATTCACTGTTCATTTGAAATGATATCGTATTTCGGAAGCAAAACCAAAAAAACTATTTAAATTCCATGAGGTACCTAGGTACATTATCAATTTACTCAAAGAAAATGTAAAAAATCACGCTTGGAATAAATCATAAAGACAAGATAAAAGCAAAAAAATTTGAAATGAAACAAAACTGAGGGACGTTGTAGAGGTCATAAGATCCCTGAAGTGAAATTGGGCATGGGTACATGTGTGTATAAGAATTATTATTATTGTAGAAAGAAGAGATCTAGAGTTAAGATAATTTTTTGTATAGATAATTTTTTGTATAATATCCGCACATTTCGTGTGATGAACTTTCGAAAAAACACATGTTTAAAAAAATAACTATTATTGTTGCTGTTCATTAGTCTTCCTAAAGGTTAAAAACGGCTCGGGCGATTTGAATATTTTTTTGTTTTGTTTGCTCTTTATCAGGGGTGATCTTAAAAATCAAATAGGGGAAAAAATTGCAGACGATACGAAGTTCACGGGGTCATCTCGTCACAAATAAAGATTAGATCGTAGCATAAAAAAATCAAAGCACTAGAAAAAACTCGTAGCACCCGAAAAAACTCTCGTAGCACTAGAAAAAACTCGTAGCATGATACACGCGTTGAAATCTTCTACATGTGTAGCGCATCTACGAAACATGTGCTACGTGACTGCTACGAACAGTAATTACCGAGGAAAATTTATTAACTACTTTGTTTTATAAATTGTTCGCAAAGCATTTTATAGGTTTCAAGCAAAATGAAGTTGAATATTGATTTGATTTAATGTGAAAATAGTACTGCAGTGTACTTATCAGTAGAAAATCACGAGCGAATCTCTCAAATTACGGAATACTCAATTAAAAACGCAGTCGGCAAAAACGTTCCAACTATACAGAAAAACCTTTTACGCTCCCCCATCCCTCGGGTTTATTACACATCTGCAGTGAACACCAATCAAGCATTCATTACTCGACGCGAAACAATCAATATTCATATCCCATGCGAAATCTTCAACGCAGACGAAAAAAAAATATGATAGATGATCGCTAGACATTCAGAACGAAATTAAAAAGAACACGCCATATCACTTAGCGCACACTGAAGCGCGGTTTTTATTAAAAATTCTACATATCTCGCGCGTCTTCGCTTTATCTTAACCCCCCACCCCGACAAGGACAGACAATAAAAAAATACTGAGAAAGAGAGGGACGGGCACGAATACGAAAATTATAATTGCCAACTGTACGTAAATTAACACCGTGGATTATCGTATCCTTTCCCGAGCAGCGGGTTTACAGCAAGTAAGAGCGAGATAGGGGTTGTTTGTGTGTGCGGCGCGGATTGAATGATTTACATACATGGTTCGCTCACAAACACAATAATGGACAGAGCGGAAAATCGAAAGAAACGATGAGACGCGGTCGGTTCCGATTGTACTATCCTACACCTTCCGCAAGCAAGTAGGTAAGTTGGTATCGGTTTCAATTGCACTCAGCTGCATAATGTATGCGGATGAAAACAATCTGCTCCGAGGATTATTCGATATAATAAGAATAACTGAATCTAGATTGTTCTCTGTAGATAGATCGGGCTGAAATGTATCTGCATTATTACAATAGGCGGAAGGACGAATGCACTGAAAACCGGTTCTTATAGTCTCTATACTCAATTTAAGAAGATTACCTTTTGTGAGTATAAGTTTTTATAATAGCCAATGTCACTCTACTACAAGCATCCCTTTTTGTCCATCATCATCATCATCAGCCTGTATTAGTGCACTGCTGGACATAGGCCTCCCTAATGAGCGCCATAGCGCCCTGTCTTCATCTTTCCGCATCTAGTATATACCAGCAGTCTTTCGCAAATCGTCATCCCACCGGGTCGGAGGGCGTCCTACACTATGTTTGCCGAGTCGCGGTCTCCACTCAAGAATATGTGAACACTTTTTGTTCCCACCGTGATATTTTAAATAATGTAAAAATCATATCTATTAAAGTTATATGATTGATTGGTATAGTTATTTATGATGGTTATATGAAGGGTTTACCCTTATCGCATCTGTCAATAAAATCTTGGGCGTTTTCTTGTCTAAACCTTAAGTTAAGTCAAATATTATCGATTTTCCGAACATTTGCGGCGTTTTCTAAAAAGCTAACACCAAAGGGCGTAACAAAAAGCAAAAGTAACATCCTAACCCAGCCCAACTCGAGTACAATCGCACACAAACTAGGTTACGCAAAGATGTAAATTCTTCATAGTATAGATAGATAGATTTGTACAGTCGCACGCACAAAACAATGGCGCTGCGACGGTTGACCTCGCGTCTTGCCTCCCGACGGTAGGACCGCGTGCAATTAATATGCCGAGGCGGCCGCGTATACTGCGACTGTGAGGTCTTGGTCCTTCGAAGGATCTTTGGTTTTTTGTTTATTTTTTACGATTTTTTTCTACTAGTTAGGTACACCAATGCAAATACGTAAATACACCCTTAACAGAGGTCACATGCTTCTTTATCGGACATGTGAAGCTGCTTTTAGCTATTTTGGAAGATTATTATTTATGTTCTACAAAGGTTTTGATATAACTAACCCATGCAATGAATGTGCTTGCATAACCTATTTTTGTATAGAATGATATCTTGTATTTCGTAAGAGTTATTTTTTACCCAATTTAGTAGGTTCATTTAAACTTCAACCAATAACCTGTTCAAATACTTGTTCCTGCTTGTACGAGTGACAAATAAAGTTTTTTCTATTTCTATTTCTAACCACGTAACCATGTAGGTACGCAGAATATTTCTAAGAAAAAATTCTTTGAAATATTCTGCGTAAGATTCATCTAAACATGAAAACAGAAAATTTAGTACCTACCAATTCAATGTAATACCTATCTACACCAAATGGAATAGAGAAGTAGATGTTTTTCTAACAAAAACATTATTAAAATATCTAATTACAACGATCAAGCTACACCGGTTGACACATAACCCGTCCAAGTTTTCTTTTGCGAAAGAAGAGAGAGAATTTTTGATCAATAATTGTCACTGGGCGGCCCCTTCCCCCGCAAAGGGAGGGGTAAAGGGGGACGGGTGGTGGAGGGGGTAATTACGAGTGCGTTTTGTTACCGAGATGATAGGCGCGAAAAATGGTTCGCGCGTGCCTTTACGTGTCCCTTCTAGTTTTGAATATTCAGACTGAAGCTCGTCCCGATGAAATATTGAATAGACTGGATAATTTATTCCCCGAGGAGAGATTTCGAACGGTCCACGTCCACGGATATTGAAATTAGGCGATGCTTTGCTTAAGAAAAGCGTTTGTTTGACAGCTGCCCTATATCTCCTTTGTACGCTTTCATTTTGATTTAAATTTAGAGCTTCTTCGCACCTACGCCTTTATTAGTTACGGGCAGTGTTCTGCCTTCTACACAAAGAAAATTCGAAAAGAGAACGGTTATATCTAACTGGGGATTGTATTTTTGACAACCTGGAAAATGATGGATAACTAATCTTGATATTTTTTTTCTGTTTTGAGTCGTCCAAAAATACGCGAGGTAACTAAATTATGTGAAACTCTTGTGAGAAAAGACCATATTTTTTTTAAGAAACTAAAAAATACAATACAACTGTGCTAGCTATCAAAAACATCCTCATACATTTTGCCTAAGAGGCCGAAATAAATTGCAAATACAGGAAATCTTTAGAAATACAAAGTGACTTTCACTTCTTCGCGTAGTATTTAGCGAAATAACATTTAATTAACAATTCGGGAATGAAATACAGTAAGAATGTGAAGTGCGTACCAACAAGCTCTTGCACTTAGTGAGCAGATATGCAAATCATAGCGGGGAGTGTGCCGTATGCAGAGATGGGACGAAAAATGTGTGGAGAGGATCAGAGATTTCATCTTTTTTTTGCATAGATTTAGTACCTGTTTTCGGCCCGTATTTTGAGAGCTTGCTCAGTCATAGAAGTCAAGGAGAGATACTGGAATAAGCTGATCTACGTCTGAGTATCGTTTATGATATTGAAAAGCATACTTAATTCAAGCATAGGTCGATGACTTAGTAAGGTTTCCATATAACGTGCCTTTGGTCAGAGACATTATGAGTTGAAATTTTACGCTTAAATTTTTTTTTTGGGGATTTTAGGTTATTCAATGACGTAGGTTTAGGGAAATTACTTTAGACTCTTAGAAATATAGTCAAGGGGTTTCCGGAGACTAAACGAGCTAAAAACTGATCTGATTCAACTAGTCACTACATAAAAGTACACCCAATCTTTACATCACATGTGCATCCAATTTAATGTTTTAGTACAAAATGAGTACTTACTACGTAGTTTTAGTAAAATTTTGCCTTTGGAATTTATCTAGATTTTCATTTTTACCATAATTTTTCATGAGTTGCAGATTGCTATGGCGTCTTGATAAGAGTGTCCGAAATACACTGAGAAATAATTACATCGTTCTGACGACCTCTGTGGCGCGGTGGGCGAAGGTCCGCCTGCGACGCAGGAGGTTGCCGGTTCGATTCCCGCCTAGGGATAAATATTTGTACCATCTGGAGGTATTTGTTACGGATGTTCTGTTCGTTTTAATGATGGTGGTTAGTCTATGAATAATAAAAAGTATCGATGTAATTTATTGTATTATGTATATCAATATCATCTAGTACCCATAACACAAGCTCTGCTTAGCTTGGGGCTAGATAACGCTGTGTGAATAGTCCAGCATTATTTATTTAGTTATCAGAAGAAAGCAATAACTCTTGGACGTCTCCACTCATGCCACTATTCTCAGGACAGCGACGTAAGAAGAGGGTGGTTAATGAATAAAAAAATCCCGTTTTTTTCTCCACAGCTCACTGATTAGTTACCCTATAATGAGCGTCGGTGTGTGTGGGTGGGGGGGTGCTTAAGTTTTTTATATGACAGTTGATAAGGGACCGAAATTAGGGTCTTTGTCTTATTGATCGTAAGTTGGAATTTGCATGTGTTTTATACTAGGGGTTGGTTTTTGGTAATGTTCTTTCTGGCTGGGTTTTTGTGAGTTTTCATCATCATAAATCTTGGTTATAGTAAACTCAAGATCGGGTCTGTATTCTGCAAAGCAATAGGTACGTAAATTCTGTCTAAAATAAAGACTACTATTACTACGAATTATTTATTTATTTACCTGTCTATTAAAATATTTTAGGTTAATCAACGTCACCGCGCCTGACTTTATAAAAAGAATACAAATACCCCGTGACATTTTCCCTATTTTCCGTAATAAAATAAACCTAATTCCCACCGTGTAAAGCACCGCAAACGGCGTGTCGGTGTTGCCAGCGCGGCCCTGAATCGGATGGTATCACACACACATAATGCGGTATCGCCCTAAGGTACGACTTTCTTGCGCTTACCTCCCTGTTTGTCATGTGTCCAGTGAAGCTAGAGCTTTGGAGACTTGAAAAATTATTTGATAATATCTTGGGTGAAACTAATTAAAGAAGTAGCGAGTTATGGGTAGGTCTTTACCCAGAATTGGGAAAGCATTGGCTTTATAACTGAGAAATAAATATTAAAAAAAAAACATAGTTGAGGGTGTTCAAAAAATGAAAAAGGTGTTTTCCTGTTTTTATCGAACACTTAAAGTTATTATTGATAACTAGTTTCTGCCCGCGACTTTGCATGCGCTGTTTAAGTTTATTTCCTTCCCATGGGAACTGATTTATGGGATTAAAATTTCAGCCCGATCCGTCCAGTAGTTTTGGTGTGAAAATGTAACAAACATCTAAACTTTCACATTGTTAAATAAACACTCAGAATGATGCGAGCAACCATCATTCTATGTTCTACCATAAGCCAAGTTCTAGCTTGGTATAAAGTACGTAAGTAGACACAAATAAAAATAAATAAATAAATAATAAATAATGCTGGACAATTCACACAGCATTATCTAGCCCCAAGGTAAGCAGAGCTTGTGTTATGGGTACTAGATAACTGATATACATAGACATAGACATTCATTTATTTGCTTCTGCAGTACATGAAAATAGTTTGAGAAAAAAAAAATAACAGTTTAACATCGAGAACAAAAACAATTTCACAAAACATTTTTCAAAAAGACTGACGTGCTGTGTTACAGCAGCAAAAAGGTCTCGACTCAGCATAAATGCCTTACCACTCAAGAGTAGATAGGCGCTGATATTCTGCCGAAAGAGAGAACCGACAACCACTGGGGTGAACGTGTTCTTGAGTGGAGACCGCGACTCGGCAAACGTAGTGTAGGACGCCCTCCGACCAGGGGGGATGACGATTTGCGAAAGACTGCTGGCAGATGCTGGATGCGGCAAGCTGAAGACAGGGCGCTATGGCGCTCATTAGGGGAGGTCTATGTCCAGCAGACTGATATAGGCTGATGATGATGATGATGATGACCTTGTCACAAGTGGTTATGATACTGATTCAACCTTCTTTTATTCTAACCCTGCTTTGTCCAGGGTACTTTCATTTCATTTCATTTCATTTATTGCATCATATTATGGTACATAAAATTTGTCAGAACTTATTGACTATAATTATAAGGTAATACACACAATATGTACCCATTCAGGGTGTTGCAATGGGAGACGGCCTGATAATTTGTACTAGTTTAATAATATGATATGAAAGGTATGTCAAAAATTATGGAAAATTTCTATTACATGTCACCAAATGTATCACTTAAAAATTCATTTAATTCGTAGTAGCATTTATTCAAAAGCATCTCTTTCAATCTTATTTCAAAAATATTATAATTTTCTTGGCTTTTCATTTTGTCTGGAATTTTATTGTATATTTTTACCGCCATTGAATGTGGACTAGTTTGATGTATTTTTAATTTTGATGCAGGCATTACAAGATTATGTTTGTACCAACTGGACGGTATACGTACATTCATCAACAAAAACCTACTAAAAATTCATAGGCTACCTGATTTTAAGAATTCCCGGTCCAAGTTACCCTGGCGCAAAACCCGAGTGGGGATGTAAGAGTGACTCAAGTTAAATTAAGAATGTGGAGTATTTTTTCTTTTCACTTTGTTTGTTGACGGAGTCTTTTTTGACATTGTGGACTTTGCGCACCCCGAGTTTCTTTTTAATTCTTGAGGCGTCGGTGTGTAGGCCCTACCTTTATTATGCCTGTATAGGTTTGTGTGTACGGTGCTTTAAGATTTTCGGGGTATTAGGGATCCGTGTGTTCTTTGGATTAGGTCCTTTGATGTGCGGATGAAGGTTTTTGATATGTTTTGTTTGTTTAGGTGTCCAGTTGATATATAGTAGATTGTTTTACAAGGGACTAAACCATCCCATTATATACGAGGTTGTTATACTCCCGAGCGTAGCGAGGGAGGATGACAAGACCGAGTTATAATGGGTGGTTTTGGCCCGAGTAAAACACTCTACTTTTCACTTCGATTGCGAGAAAATAAAACAATTCAAAATTAGACAATTTTCAGAAATTTTATTAAAAATTAAATGTGCAGTTAGAGCAATTTTGAATGTTTAGTGATATGTTTTTCCCGGGCAATTTTATTTCGGTTCTCTGTGATTGGGATGTGTGTGTAATATTTTGAGTTGATTGTTGTGGAGTAAAAGTTGGAGAGACTCGACTCATGCTTGAGTTTCGTGCATTATTAAGATCTGAGTGCGGCTTCAGCTGAGTTGACATATTCATCCAAACGTTGAAACATTAGTGGGACGTAACTCCTGATAGGCTTTAACTATATTAAGGTATTCTCCACTGATGACAAATTTACGCTCTTTGTTTGTTTTCGTGTTCGGCAGACTCACAGCTTGTAGGTTTGTATCCGTTTCTACGTCTTCTAGCGTTATATTAGCAAGCTCTATTCCTCTGCATGCACCGCTGATTCCATAAATTAAAGCAACCTGTTGAACAAAAAAATAAGTGTGTTATTAATCGTAATAACCTAGGTACATAATTTAGGTATGTAGGTAGGTATCTATTTATTTAGTTTGAGTTGAGTACATAAGTAGTAGGTTACCTTTGTTGCCAAGTATTGTTTATTTGGAGCGTTATTTAAAAATGTTTCGATTTCTTGTGTCGTCAAGACTTTAGATTTTTTTGCCTTGTATCCAGTGGACAATTTCTTCAGTAAAGCCGTTAAATTTACATATTTTTTAATATCGACGTCGTGTCTCGTTTGTAAGGTCATTCTTAACATTGAATATGTGCTCCAAAGAGTCGACGATTTAAATTTTTTCGATAATTCATCAAAATAAGTGAGAAAAACCCCTTCTGTAAAAGAATCCACACGTTTCTCATCTCTCCATTTCATAAAATTTTCGTAACTCTTTAAATATATTCCACGTGATTTTGTCGGCAACAGATTCATAATTATTTCTTTGCCCTTTTCTTCCATTTGCATATTAGCATCTTCACTATCACTTAATGACATTTTTCACGTTCACAATTTGGAAGTAAAAGTCAGGAAGTTAAACGTAAAAGTTTGTGATTTGGAATGAAGAAAATTCTAGAGATTTAGCGCCAATACCATCTTTTTTTTTAAATCTCTATTTAACCCGCAACGAAAGAGTTCGCATTCTACCGTGAAGGGAAGAATCAACCTTCATAAAACATCACCAAGACGGTTCTATTTTCAAAAAAAAGGTTGACGGAGCACCAAGAAGTCGAGTTTTTATGTAAGAGAACGAATGCTTTGTACTGGCTGATGATTTTAGACAAAAATTAAAAAGAAAAATTACTTTTTAGCCCGAGGGATTAAACTCGAGTTTTAGGCCTGCTAAGCTACACTATTATGATACACTTTTCGAGCAAGAGAAGTGAAAAAATCTTTTGAAGTAATTCGCTTATGAGCATTTTCCTGCAAAATTCGAGATAAGGCTTAGATTAATGTAAAGCTCAATGTAGACATTGCCTTATTTTCAAAGTAACCGCTGCGTTTACCACATTTTTCACAAATCAACAGTTCGACGGCTGTCGCTGTGTCATTAACCCCGTTACGGATGTTTCTAGAAAACATGGAGCGCACAAAAAACCGAACAATTAGGTAAGTACCTACCCACTTAATTAAAAATAGTACCGCTGAGACTGTTATCGGCTTTCAAGTTGAAGCTATTGTAAGCTTTATTGTAACTTGCCTACGTCTCATTTTAAGAAAATTTGGTGCTGCTTAATCAGGTGACAAAAACACACATAACTTGCAACATTTTGTAGTTACAATTTTATGGGTTAAAATTTTACGGTGTTATAGCTTTAAATCTGTTGGAAACTTCTTGAAATGCATAGCCAATTTTTAGTTTAAATACTTTTCTTGGAAAAGAGACTATAAGCTTAGACTAATGGGCCGTATTATGAAAACTTTCTCAGACATCGATGTAAGCTTGAGCCTAAGCCATAGAAAAGATTTACTCAGGCATAGATCGATAACTGAGTAAGCTTTCATAAAACGGGCCTTAGACATTCTATTCACCCGATTTAAATTAAAAAGCTTTCAACCTACATGCTCAATAAACTTGTAGCTAAGCAAATCTAATATTCCAAATTCAAATTGCAAAGCGCATCTAAACAGTCTACCAAGCTATTTGACCCGACAAAACAGGAGCATTTAAAAATGGAATAAAAATAAACTCCATGTGCAAGCATTCGTGCCTTGTCCGTGCATTGTGGAAATGTAAAAATTTGCACAAATACTTCGCGCCTGAAGGAAACATGCTTTGTCCGCGATTGTACCCCTACTGTGGGATTTCCTTTCGCAAGATTTTCTTTTTTAGACCGGAATGGCGACTTTTTCTAGCAGCTAAGACAAACTTTGACTCACTTTGACTCGCGTCGCTCCGCCATTGAAGTAAATAAAAATCTAGAATTATTTTTTTTGTATCGAAGAAATATCGAAGTAGAAGTGAGAGTAGATAAATTTAATTTAACCCATTTAATTTAGATATTATTTATCCTTTATATTAATCGCAAGAACGAGCTTTGGCATTCTAACTGTCAAAAAAAAACGCAGTTCTTTTTACCTTTAAAAAAACTGCGTTACTTTGTATTTTCATAGCGTAGTCCTGTACGTGACGTCACCTGTTCTAACGGAAGACCAGCGCTGGCTAGGTCTCTTTGGGGTCTTAACCAGTTTATGCTGAGTTAGGGCCTTTTTATAACAACTTTATACATGTAGGTACCTATTCTTAAAGTGTGTCTTGTTTTTAACAAAAAATTCAAAAATTAAAAATTCAATAACTTTATTTCTTTAGGCTTACAAAATAAGCACTTAGACAAGTCAAATTTTATACATAAACAGCTTAATAATAGTAATTATTATCAAATAAGAAACAAAATGTTATTGATTTTGTTCGCTTCAATTTTTTGTCCACTAGTGGAAGAAGACTAACTTTTTGTATTGTGGTTATAAATAAATGCATTTGTATTCTATTGTATATTTCTTTTCAGACAGATTTTTATTGCTTCAGTAGTTGTATATTAGTTTCCGTCCCTCATAAACATTTTTGGTTGTAATTCTTACGCCATTCCTATTTATAACATCCAGGAATAGATGCGTGGGCCGATCTTTTCTCGTCTCGATAACTAAACAGAGCAAGGATACATAAAACCAGCCAAGTGCGAGTCAGACTCGCGCACGAAGGGTTCTGTACCTTTATCAATACAAAACGGCAAAAAAATCACGTTTGTTGTGTGGGAGCCCCCTTAAATATTATTTTTATTGTGTTTTTTAGTATTTCTTGTTATAGAACAGAAATACATCATCTGTGAAAATTTCACCGACTAACTATCATGGCTCATGAGATACAGCCTGATGACAGATGCACAGACAGACAGACAGACAGACGGACAGCGGAGTCTTAGTAATAGGGTCCAGTTTTACCCTTTGGGCACGGAACCCTAAAAAGAACAAGTACAGGATTGTTTGTCAAAGTCATTCTCATAATTTCCAGCCGAGAAACAATCTTAAGAAAACTTTAGTAGGGGAAAGGGAATCACACCAAAATGCATCGTAAAAGTTTTCCGCGCCAGATTTAGAAAATTTCGCAGCTATCTCGAGCCTAAGGAATTTTATTTTACGAACCGCTTCCGGCTTTAACGAGTTGCGAAGGTATGTTTAGCCTTTGTGCTATTTTGATTTTGCTACGTTGGTACTACACTGGTACCTATACCTACAAGTTCTCTGAAGAATCCTAAAGACTTCCAGCGTCCAGCGTCTGTTTTCCCATCATCATCAACCTATATAAGTCCACTGCTGGACATAGGCCTCCCCTAATGAGCGCCATAGCGCCCTGTCTTCAGCTTGCCGCATCCAGCATCTGCAGCAGTTTTTCGAAAAACGTCATCTTGGCCGGAGGCCGTCACTACGTTTGCCGAGTCGTGGTCTCCACTCAAGAACACATTTACCCCAGGATTGTCGGTTCTTCTCGAGATATGGCCAGCCCACTGCCACTTCAGCTTGCTAATTCTCTGAGCTATGTCGATAACCCTGGTTCTCTGTCGGATGTATTCGTTACGAATTCTATCCTTTAGAGAAACTTCGAAAACTCAAACAACCAGTCAGTAGTGTTTTAGTTTTTCACGTTGGTGTGATCGTTTTTTTAACATTTCAACACTGTTTTATAATTATAACCACTCAATATTTATTAACTATAATAATGGGATATTTGTTAACACTTTAATGGCCCACACACCACGAGGCACATACCCATCTCCAGCTCCATCTCATCGCCTGGACAGTGAATGCGATACACTAAGTGCTCAAAATCAATATATTTGTTCTACACCGGATATTTACCCATCTTAGAGTTAAAAAAAAAGTCCTACTGATACTCACCATGCCTCGGAAGCCGTCGATAACTAATAATAATAATAAAACATTTATTTCAGGCAACGTTAGTCTAGTACAGGATGTAAAATACTTAAAAACTACGGCCCATATAAAATATATACCTTATTCTAACATACATAAAATATATACCTATTTACTACCACTACTACCATAATACCAACAACAATATAACTAATATCCATAATACTTGCTTCCATAACTGTTCATAAATACAGAAGTCATTTCCCATTTAAAATCTCACACCAGAGCTCCACATAATAAGGACCAGTAGTCAGTGGCAGTAAAATAATATAAGTGGGCACAAATTGGCCATAGGCTTGCAATAAACGAGTCGAACCGATGCGCATGTTCCGTTTGTGGTCGCACTACGCTTACAAATTACTGTTTAAGGCCTGTTTTCCACGAGCCAGCGGTTGCTGTATGAATGAATGAATGAACACTATAGTTTAACCAACTAAGCCACGAAATCAATACTCGCCTCGTCGAAAATCTCTGGGACTTCTTGCGCTATAGCGCCGCCGAAAACGAATTTTTTTGGGAACTTACATATATCATTTTTTCGAGATACCCAGAGTGCGGTGTAAGCACTTTAATAACAAAAAAACTATGTTTACTTCAAAACATAACAAAAATAACATATCTTTTGTCTATACCCAAAATATAATCGGCCATATTGCTATTCGTAATTTGCTGTTTGCAAAAAAAGCATTCTCTCTCATTCCGCATAAAAAGTAGCCTATGTCCGTCCCCGGGATACCATCTACCTCCCTGCCAAATTTCATTCAGCTGCAACATCAGTTCAGCTGTTTAGGTGAGAAAAAGTAACGGACAGACAGAGTTTCGAATTATAAATATTAGTATGGATGGATGGATGTCATGACATGAAGTAGTCGTGGGTAACGTGCCTTATTGGCAGATTCACACGTTTATCGTTATGTGTGAGACCACAGACTGACAATAAAGCCTTTTAACCGACTTCAAACAAAGGAGGAGTTTTTTCAATAAGGATATTAAATTTGTTACATTCAAATTATCTTACATAAGTGGGTTCTTTTTTATCTACTGTTCTGTTTTTTTTGCTAATAAAGAGTAGGTATAATAAATAACAACAAATAAAAATAAATACTTTGTCTTGAAGATACCCATGGTGTTATTGACAGCTCGGCGTACCTCCAGCTACCAATCGAAGATAGTTTTTTCTTGGAAGCCGCAGCAGGTGTGTGCGCGCACCGTGTTTCCTCAATCACATCACAGGAAATTTGCGGTCCAATGCCGATCGACTGATTCGTAGATTACTGGCCAGCCGGTGGCACGTGTGAAGCTTTGTGTGAAGAATCATTCTGTAGGTAAGTTGGCTCATATTTGGTTCGCGATGCGGTAAAGGAAAATACCTCTTATTAAAATAAAATAAAGGTATTTTATTTTGAATAACAATCCATAATTTTGGTAGTAAAACTATTATATATTCTTACTATTATAGAAACATTATAGTCAAGCTAAATTTTTACAATCTTTTTTGAAAATCGGTTTACGCTAGGGTCATGAAGGCAGAGTTAGATTTGCGATCACCTTTTTATATCACCTAGTGATAACTCAACAGTAAACATTCATCCGTAAACAAACATGGAGAAAGGATAAGTAGTGTAGATAAAGATCAGTGTTTTATTTTAAGAATTTGACCTTTTCTAAGTGTACGTTTTTGTATTTAAGGAAATAAATAATTTTTGATTTGATTTGATCGTCATTGACTATGCTGACCCACTTCGATCATAATTGACAGGACAGCATTGTATTTTCAATCCCAACTTTGTCTCAACGACTTATACCCTACGTAACTGTTTTTGCTTGCCGTTTTTTTAGTGTTGTTATAGATACTTTTTTATTATGTGTAAATTTTATAATTTTATTCTATTTTAAAAAATATGATGTTGAAAAATATGACACTATAGTTGTTTGTTGTTGTATACGCGTACAAGACACAAGGTATTACAATTTTAGAGAACTTTTACTTCCTACAAGTTGGACTAAAAAGCGATTAATTTTTGTCCATAGAACTTTACGTAAATGTACAATCACATTGAAAAATCCGTGCGTGTCGTAACGTAGAAGACTTAAAAGATGTTATCGTACGATTTCGTTATTAATTACACCCAAAAGCCAAGGAAGGGTTTGCTATTAATACTAAGTAGTATCACACGAAGTTGCAAGTCTCGCGTCAGGCTGTCAATGATACTTAAAATAGAAATAGCTTAACGCTTTCATGGCCTACGACGCACATGTCCCTCTGGACCAGCGTGGGTCGGCAGGGGCGCGCCCCTGTGGTTTGCACCGCCGAGGCTGGGAGTAACATTTTCATGGCCTACGACGCACATGTCCTCGGGACCAGCGTCGGGTGGCAGTTAATGCGTTAAACGCTGATAAATGTAACATGCTGGTGAAAAACTTGCAGTTGTTTTAAGAATATAAGCCAGAAGGTTTAATACACTGGGCAGGTGCCCAGTGCTCTTCAGCAAGATTAGCGTAGCATACAGGTAGTAAGCAATGCATTGTAAAAAAAAAACAAGTTCAGTTATTTGATTGACAAATCCCCGAGTAGGTATAGTTTCAGCCATCTAAGTAACTTTACGGAAGTGCCCCCAAGACACTAGCTGCATTACCCTGCTGTATGACAAATGTAACAATGGTAATGGACCAAATGGAGTCCAAATGCGGATACAAGAGTACTTCCACCATATAACCATAACCATGGCAATGGTGATACCTACGCCATACAGCGATATAATTATTTGATTGTAATTTAATTTGATGCTAAAAAGTTAGTTATTCAATATTGGCGGCATGCCACATCAGTGTGCCAGAGCCTAACGGCTATAATTTATAAGGCTTGTGCCGCATACACGTGCTAGCCGTATTTCGGTAATGCTCGCCTTTACGATATGAGACACGCGATCGAGTGTGTATTGTCTGTTTATTGTACTTCTTGTTTAAACTCTGCACTGTTTCGGGTTAATCGCTTTTGCATGTTTATTTTTGTTTGGAGGTATGGTTGGTATGATTCGAAATTAGTTATTGGCACGGGAGAGCGATGCCTTTGTAGGTACATACAGAACTCCTAGCTTGGGGCCTCCGACTACCTGAGTATGAATATGTAACGATGGATAATATTCAATCGCTAATATTTATTCGGAACATCTTTGAACGCTTGTTTATAACTTTTACGTAGTCGGGTTGTAGTTTTTAACTTTATTTTATTATATAAATAAACAACCATTATTAGGCATCAGAAAAAACATAATAATGACAAAATAAATATTTTTAAACTTACGCCATCTGAAGATGCCGATCAGTCATCCCGTGACCACGACAGTGTGTAAACCTGTCGAAACGTCGGGCAAAATAAGGTAAATAAACACGATAAATATCCGTTAAATCGTTTTTGTAATAACAGAATAGTAAGAAGTCGTAAAAAAATGTTTAATGATATAACTAAATTTAATAAAATTTATGAGTATCGACAATGTAGCAAATATTTCGAACTGACTTCTTGTGACTTGTAAGAAATTACAAAACCATTTACGCAGAAAACTATAAATATTTCGTTAACTCGACTATCTGAAACGTGATTTGAAAATAACACGTTACAAACTCGTCCAAATTATCAAAATTGCGGTTTTGTTACCAAATAGTTATTTTAGTGTGCTACAAAACTAAAATTTGTGACCGGCTAATTTATACTCTATAACAGTTCGAAATAGGGTTGAATTTGAGTGGATACGAGTTTTGAGGGGTGGTTGAAAATTGGGTGATATGTTATGCTATGAAAAGGTGTTAAAAGTGGTCGGTAACTATGTTATAACTTATAATTATGAATAATTGCCTTATTTTAGCACTACTACAAGCCACTCGTGTTATGACTCGAGATTTTAATTCCTAGAGCAACAACCGTAATTGCTTGTCACGATTGTTATTAATTAAGAGTGCGATTAATGCAAAAATCGAGCTAAATGAGTATTTTTAAACACTCAGTTTTAAGGCAACAAACGCAAATGTTCAGATTAAAAAAGTACGATAGGTTGGGAAAAAATCTGTAGAAGCCGAGTAATGGAATAGAATTTATGAAAATAAACTGGTTTCGTAATAAAAATATACGAATTTCGCTTAAAAATAGTTATAATTGAAATGCTCTAAATTATTAGTGGCAACACCACATTATTTTTAACGAATTAAATAGCCAGACTAATGTTTGTAGAGTAATCGTTAAGTTTTTCTATTTCATGCTTATATTTTGAGTAATTAATATATAACAAGCAAAAACTTGATTTTTGCACTTAAATCGCTGGACTCTGTCCCGCTCCTATGAACGCGAAATCCTATACCTATCCTTTTCACAAAATGGCGTCGTAATTCGCCCCATTAACTTTGTGTCAATAAACGTTTGATTAAAACAACCGTTATAACATACAATAAAGACAATAGTTTGACATGTTTTAAAAAATTGCCGATTTCGACTTTGGTCGTCATTGGGTCGTCGAAATCGGTTTACAAGGAACACTTCGATAGCGCTATCTAATTTTCCTGATGATTTTTGAGATACGTTTTACGGCACACATATCGATACCTCGAGGATCAAACTGCACTGCAAAGAGGAAGATCGAATCCCAGCGAAGGTCAAATTTTAATATGTACTTCGTTTATCTAGGAAAAGTGCGTGCGAAGCATTAGCAGGAAAGATTAATCTCAAGTAGTCTCAAAAAACTTTTTTTTACATTGACTACTTGACCTTTTTTTTGTTATGGTCACGTAGATCTCGCTGACAGTTTGCTGTGAACTTCATAAACACAGTAGAGTATGAAAAAGTAGTAAATAACATAAAAACACGTCTTCAAGCCTGCAAAAGGTGGTCCGATCGAGAAATTCACTTATCACCATCGAACGCTGCTGGAATAATTTAACCAATAACAATCCGACGGCTAATTTTAGCCGAGAAAAAGTCGTCAAGTGTGAGTTCTTGACGTAAAAATGTTAATCCAAGGTTACAACAACATTGTTTTTTTGAAGACACATGTCAGTATTTAGGTGATGATATTAAAATTTCATCGAAAGCAGCATACATCATGACTAGAACCTTCCAGAAATAATAAATAGTCTATTGATTTTTTTTTCTAAGATGGACGAAATGATATGCAAACTAAGATCATGGAGCTTACTTATATTAAGTTAAATACAGTACAGTGGGACATATGATAGACACTCAAGATTAGCGATAGTGGGTTATAAAGGCGGCGGTATATAAAAATTGGGCGAATTTGGGTTACATCTTTTCTCCGTAATCTTTGTCGAAAAAGCAAAGAAAAAATTATTATAATCAATGAAATACAAGACATATCCTCTTATTTTCAGTAATAAAAATATAATATTTTAAATAACAATAAAACTAAATAATTTTGCATCTGCTTTAATAGTTTTTCGAAAAAATTCATGTTATAAGATTTTTTTATTGTCGGGGTCGTGGTGGATGCCAGATACTTTGGGAGGCCTTTTATCCAGAAGTGGGTGAATGTCTGGAGACCACGAGTCTTGACTTATTACAACTGCGACGGTCAACACGGACAAATAATACGGTGAAACAGAAAAACAAAAAAAAACAACTGCATCCACATTTTTGCTATAACAAACCAAAGCATCTGAGGCACCAAGTAATTTTCAGGCAATTTCCCTCGTGAACTAAGCAGCCTGGGTTTTTATTAGTTCCTGCGGTACTCTAATCCTGGCCACGCCTCTGGTTGAGTTGGTTGAGTTGGTTGAGTAAAGCAATTTGCGTATTCCGCGGCCTCTACGTGAGTTCAACTACTCTACGTTCTTTTCTGTCATTATTTTACAGTAATAATAGTAAATTTACTAAGATGTAGAAATCTTGTAAGCCTCAAGAAAGTTATTAACTTCGTTGGCATAAGAGCGAAAACTGTTTTTTGACAGTTTTCGAAATAAACCTTGCATGTGATGGTAAATAGTTCCACTAACACAACGGCATCCTTCATGGGTTCATCATCATCATCCGTAGCCGGATTTTACCCACTGCTGGGTATAGGCCTCCCGAAGTTTTTCCATCCACCACGGTCCTGTGCTAACCGCTTCCATTGACGCCCCCCGACGCGTACTATGTCTCGACCCACTTTGCAACAACCTTCATGGGTTCACCGCCGCATTATTTACTTGTTTTCTATTTGTAATCAAAATGCAGCCAATGTGCGAGAAATATAGTGATACACTTACGAATTCATCTGAATTGATGAGCAAGGGTAATGTCCACCTATTTTAACACTAATCTGTCAGTACCTGGTGACGAACCATATGCTCCAAGAAATAAAAAAAGGTTTCAAAAAAAATTCGATTTCGACGGGACTCGAACCCGCGCCCCACCAGTACGGGTGTTCTCTAACCAAGTAAGCCACGAAACCCTAGTCGGTTCAACCGAAAATCTTTGGGATCTTGACGGAGCCACCGGCGCTATAGTCCGTAAGAGGTCCGTAGAGGTCCGTTGGGTTCGAGTCCCGCGGAAATCGATTTTTTTTGGGAACTTATTTCATTTCTCAGAGATACCCAAAGTGCGGGTAAGCACTATAACAAAAAACCTTATAATATGCTCCAATCCAGATATCAACAACCACGCTGATACCAACCGTAGGTATACCAGTCAAGTGACACTTTCATGCCGGTCAGAATAAATTAAACGAGTGCAGTACATTAAGCTGTCTCTGTCGCACTAATTAGCGCCTCTAGAATGTTCTATCTTAATTTATGGGCGATAGAGCTGATGAAAATATAGGCCTTGATATGTTACTGCTGGAACATGGGTCGTTAGATAAAAGACTGTGGCAGTTTTACAGTCTCGTGTGCCACCTATGGGCTCATTAAGAACAGACACTGTGGGAGGGTTAATAAAAACTTTGCAATATTTTATGCTAAGAACAACTGGTAATAATGCCTCATAGTATCCGAGGCATTCGTAGACTGGTCAAGCCTGTAAAAGCTCATCGTCATTCAGCCTATGTTAGTCCACTGCTGGATATAGGCCGCCCCTGATGAGCGCCATAGCACCCTGTCTTCAGCTCGCCGCATCCAGCATCTCTCTGCAGTCTTTCGCAGGTCGTCATCCTACCTGGTTGAGTGCGTCCTACACTACGTTTACCGAGTCATCTCCACTCAAGATAACTTTTACCCCAGCGGTTGTCGGTTCTTCGCGAGATATAGTCGGCACACTGCTACTTCAGCTTGATAATTCTTAGAGCTATTTCGATAACTTTGGTATAAAAGCTCTGTCGACGAAAGGCCTACACTCAGCAGGGGGGGTGCACTTAGGTATGGAGACAGACCCAATGCTATTGAAATTGCTTTATAAGTTTAAGTTTTCTAGATCTGGATTATTGTTGTATGAGTATTGTAATTTTTATAACGGCAAAACGTGAATGAAGTCGCGAGCAGAAGCTTATAGATTTTAAATCTCTCTCGAATCTAACCTATAAAATTCTCAATTTTTTTTAAATTGTTAAAATGGACCTTCGTTTGACCACAATATCACTTATGGAAGGTAAAGATGTGGCCGACGATGTATCACAAAGGTCTAGAAGGTACCTATTCAATCTTGTTTTGCAGACTTCCAGGTTGTAATTGACCAGAAAAACAGCAGCAGCGTGTTCCGAACCCCAGCGGTACGAATGATAAAGGTGGAGGAAAACAGCTCAGTGCTTTGGTTGGTAATAGAAATACTATGAGCTCTTTTCCAGTCATGCGGATTCCCGCCCGCGTGCGGGCCACCCGAATCCTAAAATTTCTGTTCAATTTGAGTATGTTTTTCCTATCACGCGGGCCACACGCACGCGGAACGCAGATTGGCAGAAGCAAGCAGAACCGACCAGAAATCTGCGTGACAGGAAAATAGCTTTAACAACATTATCATACAAACTGCACTACACGTCGTGGAAAATAAACTGTACAGTTTAATATTTACAATTCTGATAAATTTGCCTCACCTACCTAGAACGAAGAGCCTTATCACACTGGAAATTTGCGAGCGATTTCTCGCTGCGAACTCGCAGCGAGCACGCCACGATAACGCCGCGAGCACGTCATGATAACACCGCGGGTGCATAGCGAGCTAGCGGCGATCCGCGTTTTGACCACCGCGTTGTAACCCTAAAAAGAAACACATTATTATTTATGTTATCTACAAGTACTAGAATTAAATCTATCTGAATTCTTATATTTTATTACTTATGAAGTATTTTAAAGCATTTAAGTTTTGTACTAACATATTTAGTAGGCATATTGGTGTTAAGTAATTTACGAAACTAACTTAGTATAATACTTGTCAATGATGAAAATGCTTTAAATAAAGATATTTTTAATCGTACTATAATTATAAAGAAATTTTGAAACTGCCAAATAAGTAATGTAGTTGCATTACTACGGCGTAGACCTTAAATACCCTAAAAAATGTTAAAGGGCTCCAATGTGTGATAAAGTTTACACAAATTTAGATGGATTGCTGATTGTAACATACCGTAAAATAACATAGATAACTGGGATGAGCTGAAGACTAGTATTACCTACTGCATATGTATGCCCAGGATGTATTAAAACGTTAGCCGACTGCATGCGACGTAAAACTGGCAATGCACAGCTAATACTGAGATATCTGTTAAAATTGTGAGCACAACTCAGATTATAGTCAATGAGATAGGGGATTGTAGATATACGAATAAAATGTTGAGGCAAACAGGTTGATTTGGAAAAGCGTTTGAAAATTATAAGATATGTAAGTACCGATCTGATCTAGACTGAATCTTAAGTAGATACCTACTTACGTACTTACATGAAATTACATCATGATCTTTGGTGTTCATTTTATTTCTTATAGTTTTTACTACAGTCACTATACTGCGATGCAAAAACCTGGATAGCTTTTGTGTACAAAGAAGTTACAAAGCCCAAAGAATATTGGTGGAAAATGTTTAACGACCTTGGTATCTCGAAGCAAAGCACAGGAACTTGAAATAATTTTTGGTTTTAGACGCTTCCATTCATCATTTAATTCATCATTCGCTCCACATGTGAGACTGTGCGTTGTTGAATTTTGTGTTTTTAGTTATAACCTTGTTGTTTTCTGTTATTGTTATATCAGTTTTTGTTAAGTTTTCATTCATAAATATCTTTGTTGACATTAAATATCTTAGATTCTAAATTAGAATATAGGTAAGTCATTTAAGTAGCAGAGAATGACTTCATGAGCTTTGTTCAAAATTAAGCTGATACTTGTAAACCATGATCGTATCTAATATATCTGATTTTGATTTTATATTCTTTAAGATGATACAATTAGAATAGAATCATCTAGCGAATAAAGGTATTGAATATCACAATTTCTCTTCACGAACCGTACGAAAATAAATCGTCAGTTACCATAGATCTATAACTCTACAGAGCCGACGTCGACATGTCAGTTGAATAGACGTCCGTATTCCAACTATTTACATATTTAATGACGTAAAACGTCTGTCGCAGTGAGGTCGCCTAATGAGATAGTACACTATCAAGTCGTTAGTGAAAGTACGTTGGGTGAAATTTATGCTCTGGCATAGGAAAAAATATTTTCCCTCGATGTTTTCATTGTGCGTTTGAAATATAATACTTTGTAATTAATTTTCATTGGGTTATGTTATGCCGATGAATTTGTGTTCTTACACTTCTGTCGCCAGAAGTGGCTGTGGTAATTTTTCAATAAGTACTTCAACTATAATTTCTTAGGAGAATGAGAAGTACCAATATCCATTGCTCGTTTATTCTATTCAAAATACAGTAGCGTCTTAGTAAACGAATAAATTGTTCTAGGAATTGTATCACAAGATAGCTGCCCCTGCACAATAACCCAGCGGGAATTCCACATCTACGTATAAATTAACCAATACCCAGCATCCTATTCATAACTCATTTTCCTAAAGCGAGCGAGTCGAGTCACACATGGCACAATAATGAGGTTAGAGCGACCGCGATTGTCACTGGTACACTATTGTTCACTCTATATGGCGGCGCCACTGCTGCGCATTTGGACGTGTCTAAATAGGCATAGATCTATGACCGCGGCGCGCTTTTTACACCACCCAAGAACTCCAGACCTCTTTCCCTGGATAAGCTTCTGTTACTTTGTTTGATGTTTCTGGTTCTGATAGGTCTTGCTTTGTTGGTTTTTTGTATGCCTGTTACGTATGGGTAACGTTGTCAAAGTTACAGCTTTCTTCGTGGATGTTGACTTAATTAGTAAGTTGGATATGTGAATGGCAGCGCAATGCTCCCAGTGCTAAATCTAGAAAACATCGTTATATTGAAAATATGGGTGGCGTTCGCTCCCGTCGTTTACTGGATTTGTATGGGACGTCGCTTTGTTGCCGCCTGATTGTGGTTCTACAGATCCTTTGGCTAATGAATAGGAAATGTGTTGGGGAAATGATAAATTACTTCATTATGATGGTAGATATATGGTATGGATGGATGGACAAGCAGCTACGATGAGAATTAAGTTGTCACAGATTAGCACTCACAATATTATCAAAGGGTTTGAGTTACTAACTATAATACATTAATTCATTGAATTTATGAGTGGTGAAAGAGGTTTCTTTTCTGAAAATTCCATTTTTGAAAGCCATTGACTAAGTAATTTTGTATTTGAGTATGATAAAGGTACCTACCGGTCACTAGGTATAGCAAATTGTTTCAGTTCTACGAAAAAAAGGAGATGTTAACCTTAAGTTTAAATAATTATTTGCTACCAATATAAAGTCTTCTCTGTCCTTTTGTCCTTGTTAAACTTCCTTCCTTGAAAAGTTGAAACAAATTAGTCACCTACCAAACGAGATGTTTTCACCAAACTTGTACAACACCACATAGACATAAGTATATACTAGACAGGACTTGCTAACAACCAGAAAACTACGCTCGATTTATTACCGGCACTTCCAGTTGGAAGTTCGGCTAATTGGCGACTGTTTCGTAAACTATGACGAAACAGGACTTTACCAGGAAAACCGATTCTTGGTTTTAAAGACAATAGAAGGACTAATTTCATAGTTTCTAACAGAATTATTAGCTTGAGTCTTATAAAATAGGTAGCTAAAGTAGCTTCATGTTTATCTAGGACCAAAACTTTTCATATTAGCATCCATAATGGCTATCACGCGTTTGCGAAATGTGGTGTTGTTACCAGACAACGCCAAAACTACTGAATGGATGGGGCTGAGCTTTTCATGCAAGAAGTTCTGGACCTGAAATAAAATAAAGCTACTTTTACCCCAAAATAACGAGCCCGCGAAGCCACGCACAGAAGTTAGTAACAATACATTACCACATCACACCCAAACATCAAAACAAAATTCCACCACCTTATATTAATTAAACATTTGCGTGCGATAGGACAATACACGTATATTTACGTAATAAAGAATCAATAAGACTAAAACCATGTTAAATCAACATTGGAGGCAAAGACAAGAAACGAATCCTACAATTTATGGTCTGTGTGTTGTAGAGCTACGAGCGGTTAGAGGCGGCAACAAATAAGTATTACAGGAAAAACGATTCTCGCCGATTTGGTTGCTTTGACCAATGATTGTCAAATCTACACCTGAACATAAATAAGACGTTACTTAATAAAGTTTATGATATATTTAATAGAAATCAAAGAATAATTTCACTGTAATCCTTGATGGGGACGAATACGTACGCTAGTTAGCGTAACCTCTTGAATTTTTTTTTATTTAGAAAATGTATGATGAATATGTACAACAACAATCACATTAACATAAAATTGGTCTCATTTTAACTAATATGTTAAGACTAATTTCACTCTCTGATCACTTCTCACTTTGATCTCTACACTAGGATACCCTGTGCTGGAGAGTCGAAAAAGTAGTACCGTTCTAGTATAAAGTGGCATAGATGGTACTAAAATAATGTTCGGATTACACTTATATGACTTTACGATCTTGCTTGTTTATTCAGTTCCGTGAGCACTATATAGTGATTTTTAATAACTAGATAATGCTAAAATAACTATACAGTGCTATAATTAGAATTGGCAGTTAGTTCAAGGATAAACCTTTAATACCGATGAGATTTCAAAAAAATAACACCACTAGGATGAACACAGAACCGCTGACTTAAGTTCAAATTGCTTACTCTGCAAAAGGGTAGAGTCGCAAATGACGTCATATTATTCTTTGTCGTCGCCGACTTTGTGTAATGGAGCCTCGCAGTACGGCTAGCTCGTTAGTGCATTAAGCGTATCACTTTTGATGTATTTCTCGTTGGAATCTGTCCTGAAACCCTTTAAATATTACAGTGTCTTATTAGAAGTTGTTGCTGAAAAGATCAAGAGTCTACAATTTTAAACATCTAGTTATTTTTTCCTTTATGAAACCAATTGAAGTTCACTACTTCTCTTGTTAATTTATGTTTTTGTTCTAATATATAACCTTTACATTGGGTACACTTCCATACCCAATCTAAAGGTTATATATTAGAACAAATACATAAATTAACAAAGAATATGACCTTATCTAAGCAATTTAGAAGTTATTAATACTATTTAACGGGTATTTATAGCGTTTATTTACCTATTTTTCCCGACGTTTCGACAGGTTTACACACTGCCGTGGTCACGGGATGACTGGAGTACTGGAGCTACCGCCTCTCCGAAGCAGGGGCAACATTATTTGCAGCATTATTTGCTTCGGAGAGGCGGTAGCTCCAGTACTCCAGTCATCCCGTGACCACGGCAGTGTGTAAACCTGTCGAAACGTCGGGAAAAATAGGTAAATAAACGCGATAAATAGCCGTTAAATAGTATTAATAATTATGTGTTCAGATCGCGTAAGCTTAAAAAAAATATTTTAGAAGTTTTGTTTTTTTTGTTAATTTGTAATCTTTTTTTACCTTTCTATTAATTTCTATATCTACATAAAAAAGCCTAATTTTATTAGGGACGCGCCCACAGTAGAAGAAGGCGCGAAACACACGCGATATAAAAAATGGCGGAGTGCAATTTGAATGCGTGAATTATTGTCTTTTGGAAGAATAATACACCTTCGAATATGAAACCACATAGGTTGGTATAATAGGATGATAAATGGAAGTTTTATCAGGAGTGGTTTATATCAATTTATTAGATTGTATTTTTTATGGTGATGCATTATTTTCAGTCGATTTTGTTTTCTTAAGAACTCTAGGGATAAATAAGCAATTGCATCGGGTGGACCTTATGGTCCACCCGAGTTTCTTATCCCCGTTTGATGGGAGATGGAGGAGATGGGATGCTTGTATTTGCGCCAGTTTTAGTCTTCAATTAATATTGTTGAATAGAAAAGTCATTCCATTAATACTACCTGCAATACTATGGTTGACCGTAGTAATAACTTGTAAATATTGTCACTGAACAAGATCTGTGATCATAGTAATAACTTATTACTAGTCCACCCGAGGTTCTTATCAATCTACGTTGATGGGAGATGGAGGAGATGGGGTGCTTGTGTTTTCACCAGTTTTAGTCTTAGAATAATAATTTGAATAGAAAATCATTCCATTCACTCTATCTGTGTTACTATAAATGACCATAGTAATAACTTATTACTATTGTCCACCCGAGTTTTTTTCAATGCACTTACAGTGATGATGGGAGATGAAAAAAAATTATGCTTTTTTTTTAAATCAAAAGACAATTACTTTCTTTCTTTAGGCTTACAAAGAAAAGGGACCTCGCGAAAAAAGCACTTAGACAAGTCAAAGTTTATACATAGACAGTTTTATAAATAGTAATTATCAAACAATAACAAAATGTTATTGATTTTTAATTATTGCTTGCATTTTCGGCAGGTTTAGACTTAAATTTTTTTATTGAATAGAAAAATCATTGCATTCACACAATCTGTACCTACAACCACACCACACAAATGCAACAAAAAGCAGTATTACAGTTTTTGCATATCCTTGGTGGTCAGTTTCAGTCCACTGCGTGCTTTGATCGTCCCATTAGAACACGGTTACGGTAATGAGCTGGACGAGGAAGATGGAGGTGAAAAAATATCGTTGACTAGCGACTGCCCGCTGATTCGTTCATACCTACGAGGATAGTGATAACGACTGAGGTGGCGCGGCGGGTGAAGGTCCACCTGCGAGGCAGGAAGCAGGTTCGATTCTCGCCTAGGGACAAATGTCAATCCTATACAACCTCCTTGCATAAAGAATTCTCGACATACAAACTCCTTGTAGTCATGGTATAAAGTTTAGTATGCAACTTTTGAATAAAACGGATTTATATCAAGGGCCATGAATCATTCGCGTCGTTCAGGATTCTAACACTTGAATCACTCGCATGAAGTAATCAGTCATTAGAGTCCTTCACTTGCTCGTGATTCATGAAGTGATCAGTCGTCAAAAATTTTCGCTTGCTCGTGATTCATCTATGGCCCTCTCTTTGAATTCGTCCTTTATTCACTAATTGCATAATAATACTATTGTTATGACTCTGTCAATATCTGTACTTACATTTTTTGATGTCCTCTATCTCAGGTCATTTATGCAATACTTAATACTTCACAGGCAAAACCTACAAGGTAAAACCTATTTGCACCAGCGACTGTACTAGATTAGCGTTGATTGAAAGGAATTGATTGGAAAACCAGTATTAATTGTGGCTTGGCACTACATAGTAGGATAAGCCTTATCAATCTGAATGTACGTAGTAATTAGGAAACGGCGTGTACCGTATAGGTTTCTAGGAAATGTCAGTCAAAACACAGGCATGTTAGACTTTCCTTTTATAGATTGAGCTGAAATTTATGTATGTGAAGGCTTCGATCAAAAATAAGTAGTTCGAGGGGCAAAGCCGGAAATTTTTGATCGAAGATTGAAGGACATTGACATTTAGTTTTTTGAGTACATTTAAGTAGAAAAATTTGCTGCTGGCGGCTCTGCACGCGCTTTTCAAGTACGGACATAGGATGTCCGTCCCCGGGATATCATTTACCTCCCGTGCAGCCATTTAGGCATGAAAAAGTTATAGACAGACCAACAGAGTTACTGTCGAATTTTTTGTATTAGTATAGATATCGATATCAACATGCAGTACGATAATAAACATATTGTAACTTTTAAATGAAAAAAGTGAGTTAAGAAAATGAAATTTTTAATCTGTACCAAAAATATAGCGACTTGAACTTAAGATTGTATTCACTAGGTAAAAACAAATAAAAAAAATAAAAACATAAGTTTGATTCAGTCGAAAGTACTAATAAATGAAGCAGAATGGTCATGGTTAAGTTAAGTACCTACTTATTTAAAAGAGAATCATACCAAAATGTTGGCTAAGTGAGATGAAATCTACTCTTATCTCGTAAATAAGGCATTTTTTTGCTTGTTTAGCAATAAACGCCTCCTGTAAAGTCATTTTAAGGTCGGTTAACACTTTCATTGTCCACGACGCACATGTCCTAACACGGCTTGTAACCGCGGTGCGGCTCGATTTGCGGTCGGGGGTGGTCGGTGAAAGCATTTAGAGGTTTTCCGTATCAGGGTCCATGTATAAAATCATTGTTTTTTATCCGCGTTCAATATTCGTAAATAAGGATGAATTTCGATCTTTACCTACGGTGTGTAAAATTATAGATCTAAGCACAGGTAGGCAAATATTATATGATTTGCTTTAGGCTAACCATAATTTAGCTAGTCATATTTATTGGAAGCCAGTTGCAATGGACTAGGAGTCCATATTTAGAGGGGGTGTGTTCAAATCTGCATATGCTCGCTCGTATCTGATCAATGCCCGGTTGCAGACCAATCATTTGATCGGATCTTAATGAATATAGAGGGGTCGGCAACATTTGGCTATGTGGGTCAAGGTCCTATGCAGTAGTCACGTAGGCTTTACTCCATGACTACTGCATAGTTCTACTGCCTTAACTTACTTAATGTGTTAAAGTGAATTGAATTGAAGTAAATGATTGCTCGTGCACACATTTTTGACAGATTTTCAATGAAACTATTTGGTTGAAAACTATTTTTGTCTACTCCGCAAAACACTGCGATATTATGAAAGAAAACAAAGCTGTTAAGAAGTTTCCTTTTTTCTGTCGACTTTGTCATCAATTAATGCCAATTTGTTTATTTGCTTATTTACGTTTTGTTGAGTAGATATCGTAGTGTCTTTTACGTATTTGTAGTTTTTTATTAAATTGCGTAAACAAAGCTAGATATCATACAGATTTCCTAACATATCTATCGATGTTTTTTCAAGCCCGTTATTCAAATTCGAATAGCAAGAGCAAATAACAAAGGCTTTTAGAATTATTCATACAAATCCAGTGAAAGGTGGAAACTACATGTAGCTGGCATGGACAACCGTAAACAAGTATTAGTATATCAGTTAGGGATCAGACAAAGCAACTTGTCCATGCGGAATTATTTCAACAGATTAGTTGAGTGAGTAAAACATTGTTCGCTAGGAGCTGGATTAGCTTTTAACACTTGAGGAGTAGGTATCGATGTTTTGTAGCTAAGGCATTGATTTAAAGTGGGAGGTATGCACAACTACATATCTAGCGATATGTATGTGTATTAAATTAAACAGATTACATTAAATATCACTCACCCACACACTCACGGTAGGGCTTGTCCACCAGTTTAAAGTCGCCCAGCGAGCGATGGAGAGAGCTATGCTCGGAGTTTCTCTGAAGGGTAGGATTCGTAACGAATACATCCGACAGAGAACCAAGGTTATCGACATTAGTTCAAAGAATTAGCAAGCTGAAGTGGCAGTGGGCTGGCCATATCTCGAGAAGAACCGACAACCGCGAGGTAAACGTGTTCTTGAGTCGTAACTGCGACTCGGAAAACGTAGTGTAGGACGCCTTCCAACCATGTAGGATGACTATTTGCGAAAGACTCAAGGCAGATGCTGGATGCGTCAAGCTGAAGACAGGTCGCTATGGCGCTCATTAGGGGAGGCCTATGTCCAGCGGTGGAGTAATACAGGCTGATGATGATGATGAAATTAAATATACGTATTTCATTTTATTGTTTTGAATTGAAATAGGCGGCGGTTTAATCAAATTCTTGCAAGAAACATATATTTTCCAAGCTTGCAATGTAGAGAATTACAATCGTTCATTCCTTTCCATAATCAATTTAAAGCTTTCAAATATTCCACATTAAAGTTATCATTATTCCTTCGAACAGTGTTCTGTGAGCAGCTGTGGTGCGGTTAGGCAACAAAAAACATACAAACTTACTTAGTGAGACATTTCTTAGTAAGAATTAGTACGATACCGCTTAGAGCCCCGACAATCGTATTGATATGCAAAGCACACACGACGTACTTACCTTAAGCACATTTTGTATAAGTAGAATTGTAATTTCACTATAAATTTCTCAATAAAAGCAAAATACCATATGCAAATAAGGTTTACGGTAATGCGGCAAAACGATCGATTTGTACGACAAATATATGAAACTCTTGGCTTATTATGTCAACTGATTTTATGTTGCTCATTTCGTGTTATACCGACAGTTTATACAGGGTTATTGGTAAATTTGTAACAATACGTAAACTGTAGGTTCTGCCCATCATCACAAACACGTTTGTGAAGACGCCAGGTCTTAATTCTTAAACATGGTATTGGTAATAGGTACCCCCCGCAATTCAATTATCGTTCGTTAGAAAGGGTTTATTTGAAAATAAACTTAAAACAGCTTTGCCCTGAATTAACAGAAGGTATGAGAGTGGAAGATTGGTCTTATGTAACTCGTTGGGCTCCAGACAAAGATGTTTTTTCATATAATGTCAGAGGTGATTTATATTTTTTTTAAAGAATTCATACCTGGCGTCTTTACGAACGTGTTTGTGATGATGGGCAGAACCTGCAGTTCACGTAGTGTTACTAATTTACCAATAACCCTGTATAACCGGCTATCGGGAATTAGGTACATCTGGGTGAAACGGAACGATGCGATTGATAGTTAGCTCTATGACCATAATATTGCTTATCTGAATTGCTAATAAAGAGAGGGAATGTGTGTCGGGTGCGCTGGAGCTTACGGTGGCGCCGCGCGGGGATTTATTGACTTAAGAGTTAGAAGCCGAAGGTTGCCGATCGCTGGCCACGCACCTGTCACTTGCTTTGCAGATTTCGTTGAATAATCTGTTCGAACGGTGATTACTTATTCAATTGTCGATAATTACGATCGGAGCTGACATAATAGTTCTAGATATTAATAAAGCGAGCTTTCTACAGCGCATAATAGATACATCCATCAATTGGTTTCTAACCTAAAAGTTTAGCGAGGGGGTAAGTAGGTTCCTACTTACTTCATTACTTATATTGGTAGTTTTTACCAATGAGTAAAATCTTCGTGGTTGTTCAGTAAAATGGTCCATGTAGATTGTTTGGTAAGTACTAAGTGTCACTTACGAAGAACGTACGCAAAGTAGCAACTATAAAAACTAAAAAAAAAAGGTGTTTTAACTCTGATACCTACCGTATCAGAGTTAAAACACCTTTTAAATTCGAATTGGTCTGGACTCCTTATAGACTCTAGACAGAAGAATCCTAACACAGCAGATTTTCAATGTTCCATGAGGATAGCATACTCTGTTTTTAGGGTTTCGTACCTCAAAAGGAACCCCTTTAAGATCACTTTGTTGTCCGTCTATCAACCCTAGTTTCTCAGGAACGCGTGGAGGTATCAATTTGAAATTAACATTAAATACTCAAGATTTTCAATGATGAATTTTTATTTCTAGTTTTTCAAGCAATCAAATAATAAAAAATTCACAATTTTTTTTTGTTTTTTTTTTTTTTACCCAGTCTTTCGCACTAATACTACAAAAACCTTCAAATTGACAAAAAAATTACAACCAAAGAATAGAAACGAATGAGAACTACTCGTAATGAATTAAAACTACATACTATGTAGTTTACATCGTAGGTATACCAGCAGTCTGAAGCTAGTCCTTACATCCAGATCCTGTTTAAACATATGCAGATAAATGACAGAGATAACTCGGAGCGGGATGAGATGTGTCAGGTTAACTTTATACCAACGTGTCGGATCCAATGGAAAACGGTACTTGGGAATTACATGGTAAAAATAGAATCCCTGCAATCAAAGAGCGATGAATTAGTTTGTTATGAATAGCCTCAAGAATTACTGGTCCGATTTAAATGATTGTTTCTCTAAGAAATTAAATAAGTTCCCGAAATTTTCGATTTCGGCGGGACATAAACCCGCACCCACCCTCAGTACGGGTGTGCTCTTACCAACTAAGCCACGAAATCTTAGTCGGTTCCATCGAAAATCTTTGGGACCCCTTACGGACTGCAGCGCCGGTGGCAGTGAGTCTTTCTCATCATAGCAATATTATCTTTGTGTTTATTTAAAGCTAAAATACGTTATGGTCTAACATTTTCCCATTTCCCACCCTTTGTCAACAACACACACGCACTCACTTTCCACCAAAAACAAAACGCATCCAAGGTAATTAGGTAATGTTACTCCAGGGTGAGTTTGCAGTAGGCACGTGCCACCTTTTCTGTGAATTTCTGGAGACCTACCTGGTACGTAACACACAAGCGCGTCCGCGGACTGAAGCTAGTGTTTTATACGGACTGCGCAATGCTATGGTCTCATCTGCTTTTTACAACTCAGCCGTAAATGTAGTAAAAATCGAGCTAATGACTGAAAAACTGTATGTACTGGTAGGTATCTATTAATAAGCTACCGGAGTAAAAGACAGTTTTTTCCTGTTGTTGTTTTTGTGTAAGTACCTACTATTGAATAAGAATAAGAATAAGAAATTTTTATTGGTTCACTATACACAAGAAAATACAGTGATATGAGAGTTGTTTTATTGAGTTGGTATCCTTACAGTTTTCTTTATAATTGCCTCGGCGGCGAAATAGAAAATTGTCTAAAGTTTCTAACAATTGCATATAAGTTGGTTCGACGCGGGTTGGCACGAGATTAAATTTTTTGTTGTTTTAATTTTCTGCGTTCCAAAAGCAATGCCTCTAGCGGATTTGTGAGGAATTTTAGTAAACCATTTTCTATGAACTCATGATAAAACCAACTTCGATTCACTGGTATTTTTGGAGCATTTAAGAGAATGGATTCCTGGATGATTTGGAGATTATGTGCATTTTGTGTATTTTGGCAACATTTTGCATTTTAGCAAAATGTTGCCAAAATACAAATGCATTTGAGAAGGTCGCACACCTTCTCATATGCATTTCAGCATCTCACAAGAAAACACGAATAAACAACCTGCACCGGAATACTTTATCCTTCCTATTTGTAATAACTAGATAATCCAATCACATACGTTTTCTTGATATATCAGCGGCGATTAAACGTTTTGTTTATAAGGCGTTGAGCACCGTTATCTGTACCAACATGTGTAGCTAACTGGCGGACTGCATGCGCGGCGCTACTGCTAAACTGGTATTTTAACCTTATGTGTAAATCTTTACAATTAATTTATAATAACCAAATTTCTCATCTCTATGAGCCATAATCTCTATATTCCCAGAATGTTGGCAAAAATGCTACTTTGAATGGCAAAGCAATAGGTAGACGCTTGAATTATTCGCAGAATATTTATTCACTATAAAAATAAGTAATTAAATTAAAACAAATATTTACGAGGGGTCCCATACAACAAACGTGTTTCTTGCGTTTTTAAAGATAATGGTACGGAACCGTTCGTGCGCGAGTCCAACTCGCACTTGGCCGGTTTTATTTGCTCTTGCTGAAGTATATTATGATACTAGTACCTAGAAAAAAATGCAAGTAGACATAGACATAGACATATCATTTATTTGCTACTACAACACAAGATACATTGTTATAATTAAAGTTGTATAATTGACGGTAGATATGCAAAATTCAAATTACTTGTAAAGACAAATGTCACCTCAGTCTGCCTGTGACCATGGAAGCTGAAAGGCCTCCGAAACGTCAGGTTATAAACAAAATATAAAATATACGCGATCAATCCGGTAAAAACAGTGTTTTATTACAAGATACATTTACAATTTTTTAAATAACTATCATATTCATCAAACAATAATAATAATGTGATTTTTTTTTTAAATGCAAGTCCAAACTATTGCAAACATTTCACGGTACCACCGACCGTTCTAATTAAATGCCGCCGCCAACACAGTCCATCGGCTCCTGATCTCATATCTGTACTCTACCCGTCATGATGTATCATGAGGAAATTATTTATGCTTCCTGAGATGCATAGATGTTGCAGGAAATTTATGAAATGCTTTAGTATGCATAAATAAGGTAACAGCGAAAACTCGCGACTGGCGGTTTGCGGTCTATAGAAAACTTTAGTACCTTACTGATTAATATAAAAGTACATTCGTCCTCCGGCCAGGCGCAGGCAGATGCTGGATGCGGCAAGCTGAGGTTGTCCTCAGCATACCTTGGCCTTGAGGTAGGCTTAGCTGGGCCCATGCCCAGCTGTGGACTAAAGTAGGCTGATGATGATGATAAATTCCCTCAACCCCTTCGATGCGAATCGTGTTTTTTGTGTTTATCAAAAAACCTCAGCAGAAGATAGACAGCAGAATTTTGTGGACAGCTTAGTTAGTACATTAATTGCGATCTAACACGTTTCAGGCACAATGCTCCCAGTTCTTACTATTTGACTTTTTACTTATATAAATAAATAAATAATGTTGGACAATTCACACAGCATTATCTAGCCCCAAGCTAAGCAGAGCTTGTGTTATGAGTTTTAAATGACTGCTAAACATAATACAATATATTACATACATAGATATTTTTTAGTGGTATACATAAAAAAACATCCAGATCATCCGGAACAAATATTTGTAGATCATTTGTCCCAGGGCGGGAGTCGAACCCGCAACCTCCCGCGCCCGACCTTCGCCCGCCGTGCCACAGAAGTTGTCAAACAACTTTATTTTTATCTTCAGTTCTATAGCATCCTATTATGTTTAGTGTTTCGTGTTCCACTTTGGCGACGATTACCAGTTGTCACTACTAGATAATGATCAAACGTACTTTCTAGGCGTGGTGCCTTATCTAATATGTATCTTCAAGGAACACCAATAAAATAGAATTGTGTAAACTGTTAACCCGCACATTCGCAATTAGCTGCGCCCGCGCAACAAGGCTCCAATTTGTTTTGTAACATTCCCTTTAACTACGCATACACGTCGTGTATTGTTCTAGTGTGCACTTTCACGTTTAAGCTAAGTTATATTATCTAGGAACTTGCTTGTTTTAGATATACTTGAGCGTGGAGTGGTTATAAATCAGCAGCTTTCGAAATTTTCACCAGATAATATACGAAGTGGACTATAATTATTTGCTAGATAGGAATGCCGTGAACTGCTGTGCTACGATTATTTGAGTATAGCATATGGAAGATGTCATAATCACAAGAAATAATGGAATGACTAAATAAATAATGCTGGACGATTCACACATCTTTCTAGCCTTGTGTTTTGTGTACTAGATAACTGATAAAGGATAGGTACTATAAAAAAAAGATAAACTGATAAAAAAAAACATTACAAAGATGGATATATTTTATTATTAATTGAAAACGACAAGAAAACCCGGAACAAATATCTGCAGATCGTACAAACGTTTGTCCCGAGGCGGGAATCGGTTTCACAACCCCTTGCATCGCAGGTGGACCTTCGCCCACCGCGTCACAGAGACTTATTACTATATATATATATAGACTATCATATATTAACTGTAGAGATAAACGAAAGAAAAAATATAGCAATTGTGAGAAGGGATAAAAATGAGAAAGAAAGACCTGCTGACATATGTTATGGTATAGGTACATAACATTCACATTTTTTTTATTATATAATTATACATAGAAAACGACCAGAACACGCAACAAATATCTGTAGATCGTATATTTTTTTGTACTCGATGGCAGACGGCAAAAGGCACTCAAAATAAGATACAGCAAGAAGCAATCATGCACCGTACAAATGTATACCTCATCAATTACAAACATGTTTGTACAAAAACAAAAGCACTGCATGTTAAACTTTAAATTACTTCCGATCTTAAGATTTATAAAAGAAACGAATGTGCCTAACCCATAGCCACATATCATTAAAGCCCATAAAGCCCCGATAAGCCAAAAATACGTAAGTAAGATAAGAGTGTACACGTACGGAACTCGTGACTACATTGCATAACATTGCTATGCGACAATAATAAAAGTTAAGCTTAGAAATTACAGGGACAAATGTTTAGAATAGAATGGCCACTAACTAAAACTAAAGTTAATTATTTGAAACAAAAATTGGTACAACTAAATATTATCAAAAGTCGTCAATAAGTGCCGGTCTGGGTCTCAGAGTTTGAGGGAAGATGTGAAAGAGTGAATAAAGTCTTTCAAAAAATTAACGCTATTAGAATATGTCTGATTAAATCAATAATGTAATCAATAACGTAATGGCGTTTTGGAAAATATCTTTCTGTAAGTCAAGTGTGAATGATAAATAAATAAGTTCCGATAGTACTTTTATTAGCAGTACAAATCATCGAATAGAAGGCGCTGTTTTGTTCCGTACTTACGATATGCAACTAGACGAATCTCACTTATATCTCACTAATATTATAAACGTGAAAGTTTAGATGGATGGATAGATAGATGGATGGATGTTTGTTCTTTTATCACGCCAGAACGGCTGAACGGATCTGGATGAAATTTGGCACAGAGATAGATTATAGACTGGAATAGAACATAGGCTACTTTTTATCCCGGAATTCCCACGGAAACGGGAACTACGCGGGTGAAACCGCAAGGCGCTGCTAGTAAGAAATAAAACTTAAATAACATTTACACACAAGCACTCACAAAATGTCCGTATCACTCCGAAACATCTAGGAGTTACGCGAAAGCTGCAATCAGCTGATCTGGCCTAGCTACGTCGTGACCGCTCCTGCAGCAGATTAGTGGACATGTGTAGCAGTGCTGATAGGCAGGTGGAATGGAATGTACGAGTACCTCCGTTAGTCATCGCATCATCATATGTCAGACCGTTGATTTAAAACCTACTTGCTGGGTACCTATAAGCTTCCTTTTGCGTACGTCAGCTCAATGGATCCTGTGTAAATCTCAGACACATTTTTCCGCTCGAATGATGTGTCAAGAAACGAGCATGCATTCCACTCCACCTGATTATAATCATAATCAGGTGGAATGCCTGCTCGTTGTTAGTTCGTTTCTTATCAATCAATGGTTGAACTTTTCCTCCTCCAATGGCCGCTTCTGTGAAGGTGGTGTAGGTTGTCAATTGGTTTTGGTGATGAGGAGGCCCATGTCGTGTAAAGACGGTGGACGTGTACAGGCTGATATGATGATGATGGAGAGGTTTTAGTGGGTATTACGTCCTCAGGTTTACTGGTACTAAACCTACAGGTGGTTTGTTGGTTACCAACCATCATCCTTCTTTTAATACCGAACGGAACGAACACCTTTGAGTAAAATCTAAATGCCTCGCAAATCCGAGGACAAAGACAGTATGTGTTTGAGCTAAAACAAGATAAAGTTAAAAACTACAACCCGACTACGTGAAAGTTATAAAAGTTTGAAACATTTACATTGACAAAATAGAATGACGTATCGGTCATATTTGATAGGCATAGAGTTGAAAATGAAAATAGGTCGTAGGTATTGTAGTTTTTCTCTATGGGGCCTGCAGCCTGCGGCTACCTAAACTTTAATACGCGTTTTGAAGGCTTATTCGGGGGCGGAGCCCTAAATCTTATAGCCTATAACCATCGGGGTATTGAGACGAATCAATCGATACATAATTAGTTGAAATCGAACCAGTAGTTTCAGCGCTACGTGGGAACAAAGAAATCGGCCACATACATACATACATACAAACATACAAACATACAAACATACAAACATACAAACATACAAACATAGGGTGCTAACCTCATAACCCTCCCCTGTTGGTAGTCGGGTAAAAAAACAAAAATAGGTTTACCATTGATGTTTACCGAACAAAATTTCATACTCTCTTCACATATTTAAAGCGGAAAAGCTATCTTAAAATGCCCTAAAAGTAAACCACACCCAAACACACGAATCTTAAATGAACATTAGGACTAGACTTTCCCATTTATTTATCGAAATTCCTAGACTAATTTTCGAACCTAACATCATTACTACAAACATCGTTTACGTACCTAACTTAAGTAGGTTCATTTCTAAGCTATTACTAAAGCAGGCAGAGCAATGTATTAAGACAATAGTGGCCAGGTAGCTTTGGGCTAGGTGTGGAACATCCAGGTTAGTTTTGTAGAGCTTGTATTTTGAATGAATTCTATTGAATATGTGTTTTGAATTTATATAACTTTCTAGTAACTTTTGAAAACGCAATGCAATCTTATCCGAATTCAAAAATTCAATAAAGGTGGTTCGGCTGAATGTTTTTTTTAATATGTTAGTCGATTTCTTCATCGATTAATAAGCCTTTAGTTAGACGATTAATTGAAGACTATATTTGTCAAGTTGAGATTTGTGGCAAAAAAGAACACTGTTCCTTTTTCTTC
Source organism: Eupithecia exiguata (assembly GCA_947086465.1). Classification (NCBI taxonomy): domain Eukaryota; kingdom Metazoa; phylum Arthropoda; class Insecta; order Lepidoptera; family Geometridae; genus Eupithecia; species Eupithecia exiguata. The sequence goes on from OX352245.1 coordinate 9,158,843, forward strand.
TACAATCGAGGTCACGGTAAGCTTGTTATTTTGGTTATTATTTCAATTGACATGCCGAAAGAATCCCGCTAATGAAAATCTTGGTTTTTCTTAATATTAGAAATTTTTCGCTTTGTTTTATCTAGTCTTAAAGCAAGCAAAGTTTTTTATATTTTATTTTTTACTAGCATAAAAGTGAATCAGCTGTTTCCAATCTGACTATGCTAAATAGTAATTGCATCGTCGTGTATGAGCCACTTTGCTTACTGCTCTAATATTACGCTCAATTTTGTCCATGTGATTGTGATATGACTTTTATGAGTCGTAACTTAAAGATAATGCACGTACACATTAGGCTCTCAACAATTTACAGTAGATAGGTATCATTACAGCAAAGCTATTTAAAATAAATTGTATATCTACTACATGCTTCGACAATTCGTGTGTTATTTAAGACGAAGTGAGCTCGGTTTTGCCAGACAAGGACGAGCGAAGGTCGCGCGGGGAAGGCGAGAAAGGAAGACAAGAGCCGCGGAATGGCCAGCAAGCGCGCAATTTCACTGCTCTTTATTTATAAATTTGTTTTTATAAGACCATAATCGTCTAAAGTGTTTATAGGGTACGTAGACCAATTTTCATTGAAATATGTTAAGTAGCAAATGAAACTGCTTTTTCGGAAAAAGCAGTTTCATTTGCTAGTTACTTAACATATTTCTCTGTAAAAATGAAGATTAAGAGGAAACTTTACGATTTTTTTGAATACTTGCTTCGACGGAAAAAGCAGTTTCATTTGCTATTTACTTAACATATTTCAATGAAATTTCGTCTACGTGTCCCCTATGAACACTTTAAATGATTATGGTTTTTATCGAGTTTAGTTTAGTCATTGGTGTTGAATGTTCCCATAACTTTCTAACTAAAATTCTAAACTTTGAATGCTCATCAAAAAATAATAAAATAAAACCGGCCAAGTGCGAGTCAGACTCGCACACGAAGGTTTCCGTACCATTATCTATGAAAACGGCAAAAAATATATAATTTAAGGCTTTAATTATGTACAAGAACCTTACTAGTAAGTAAAGCTTGAGTATTAAAGTAATAAGTGATAATTTTTTTAATTTTTTGGACTTAAATAACCAACCAAGTCATTAAAAAAATTTATTAACAAAGAAAGTAAAAGCAAGAAATTAAAACTATACTTCGATTTAAAAATCTATTTTTTTTAATTTTTTTTTTATAGTTTGAATATTATAAATAACAATGTTAATAAATAATGCTGGACCATTCACACAGCATTATCAAACCCCAAGCTAAGCAGAGCTTGTGTTATGGGTACTAGATAACTGAATAAAAAGGGTTTACAAAGCCCAAGGAATATTGGTGGAATGGAAAATATTTAACGACTTTGGTATCATCGAAGCAAAGCACAGAAGTTCGAAATGTTTTTAGCTTTCAATCATCATTTCATAGATCTCGATCATTTTCGAATTCGAATTCAAACATTTTTTTGAAACAAGTTTGTGTTTAACTTTTTTGTGATAACCTTTTGGTTTTCTCTTATTGTAATCAGTTTCTTTTAAATTTTCTTTCATAACTGTCTTCGTTGACATAAAATATCTGGTATTTTAAATCAGGGTATAGTATTTACAATTGAAACAATTGTCTGCCTGCTTCGATCAAAAATAAGAGGGGGGCCGGCAAAGCCGGAAATTTTTGATCGAAGTCTGCCTGTGACCATGGAAGCTGAAAAGCCTCCGAAACGTCAGGTTATAAACAAAATATAAAATATACGCGATTAATCCGGTTGAAACAGTGTTTTATTATGAGTTCTCGCGAAAATAACCTTAGAATATACTATGAAACAATTGAGCTAACTGTAGACTGAAGCATATCAATACCAGCCGGAAGCGTCCCCAAGACGTTGGCTGCATTTCCCCGCAATGCTAGTCAATGCTGATACGCTGCGCTAGAAAAGTAAGTTATTTTTACCCGACTACCGACAGGGGAGGGTTATGAGGTTAGCACCCTATGTTTGTATGTTTGTATGTATGTGGCCGATTTCTTTGTTCCCACGTAGCGCTGAAACTACTGGTTCGATTTCAACAAATTATTTATATCTTTATTTAAGGAGCTTTAATCGTTGTCGATATATAATTTATATAATATTTTATTTGATAATACCTTAAATAGTTGACCACCTACTGACCCCAACAGCAGTTGGTCAAAGGAGCAAACTAAAGTTAGTAAAATGAATTAAATATCCGCAAAAGGATCGGCCAATATTCAAATGTAGAGCACTCGTCCGAACAATGCAGATAATCAGGTGTTGCCGGGTACCCTGTATCTAACGTTATAAATACTAGGTGTTACTGGGTACCCTATATCTGTAATACCTCTCGGGTAGCCTGTATCAAACGGTAACACGGGAGGGAAGTACAGGATGTTTCTCTTTTTACAAATTATTTTAGTAAATAAAGTTTTTTTTAGTTTATTGTCGAGTAATTTTTGTTTTTTTGGTATAAAGCTTAATCCACTGAGTAAATAAGTGCAAATGTAGTCCAAATTATCCTGATCCTAACTATCATAATATAAATGCGAAAGTGTGTTTGTTTGCCCTTTCTTCACGCCCTAACTAAGCAACCAATCGACTTGATTTTTGTTACAGAGTTAGGTGAAAGGATGGAAAGGAACATAGGCTACTTTTTGTCCTGGTAAAACATCAAATTCCCATGGGAGATTCACGGGAATAATCCCCCTAGAAATGTGAAATTCGACTTTAACGCGGGTGAAACCGCGGGGAACAGCTATTCAATACTTAATATTATAAATGCGTGTGTTTGTTTGTATATTCGTTTGTTTGTTTGTCCTTCCTCCACGCCTTAACTAAGCAACCAATCCGTTTGATTTTTGGCATGAAGTTAGTTCAAAGGATGGAGAGTACTTTTTATGCCATAAATGAGTTCCCATGGGATAGAAATAACCTTAAACAACGCGTGCGAAGTCGCGAGCAGTACTTTGTAAATAAATAAAGGACATAATACAAGATTAAAAGCAGTAAATTTTATTATTAAACTCACCCTTTCTACAGCTTACAAACACTTTCATTGAGTGTGTTCTAAAAATAGCCCTGTATACGGTACATTGTCCTTCAAGCCGTGGGCGCTACCGGTCGCCCACACGTACGTATCTATCTCTACACCCTGTATAGCCTGTGTAACTGTGATATTGTTATTTTATTTATAAGAAACTAGTGTATGGTTTCTGCTACCACTGACCTAACAGTAACTGGCTGGTGATAAGAAAAAAGAAATTGACTAATACCTACCTACCTAAGTTTTTTTTCTAATAACTGTACACTTTATTAGAAAATAACAATCAAATAATAGAATTAAAATAAAACTAGTATTTACAATTGAAACAATGGAGCTAACTGCAGACTGTGGCAAACAATCTACAAGTAGCTCAACTGATCTATAATCAATACCAGTCGGAAGCGTGCCCAAGACGCTAGCTGCATTGCCCCGCTGTATAGCAATGCTGATGCGCTGCGCCAGATACTCGGGTCACGCGTCGCTAAATACGAAATTAAATATGTTCCCCGAAAGTTTTCGATTTAGGCGGTAGGTACTCAACCCCGTGCCCGACCCTATTTGATTCTCAATTCGAATTTTCGATTTCAGGAAAAGACTTATTGCTTCAACTGTACTAAATTTATTATAATTTGCCTATATAAAAACCGTTGGCCGAATGTGGAGCTGAAAAGTAGGACGAAATAAGATTTTTTGAAATAAAATTTATTGCGGGCCGAATATGGCATACAATGTGGGACGAAAGCAGATTTTGTCATGTGGGCCGAACTTCTTAGGGACGAATATGGCATAAATCATTTCGGCGGGTCCGCTGAAATCGTATTTTTTTTTAACTTATTTAATTTCTTAGAGATTACCCAGAGTGCGAGGGTTTACGCACTATAATCAAAAAAACTACTCGTAGTACAATATAAAATTATCATTCATATTAATTTTAAATTTAATTTTTCATTGAGTTACTAAACTTTTAACCAACCTCATAACCCTCCCCTGTTGGTAGTCGGGTAAAAATAATACCACGCTTTCTGAACACTAAAATCACTCAGGTACCTATACTAATTCTAGTATATTACTAACCGTGTTATTTGATTGATATTTCAATAACTTCATCAAACGCAGTGTATTTATAGCTTACCTAAGCTCCGTTCACACTATCTATAGGCACAAGTGCGAGTGAAATAAACTCGATACAAGTGAACATATCAGTACAAGTGGATACTGTCATAACACAATATAACGAACGAGCCAGCCGGACGTGTCGATATCTCGCCACTGATTGGAAGAAATAACAAGTAGCCAGTGAAACTATATCTAATGCAAATATCTCTCCAGATAATATTTCTATTGAGATAATAATGATTCGGACATGATTGTATGGCACTGCCTTGTTGATTACCTATACAGGGTTATTGGTAAATTAGACAATACGTGAACTGCAGGTTCAGCTCATCATCACAAACACGTTTGTGAATACGCCAGGTCTTAATTCTTAATTTTGGTTTCAATTCTTAATGGGTACCCCCCGCAATACAATAATCGTTCGTTAGAGGTTTTATTTGAAACTCAACTTAAAAACAGCTCTGCCCTCAATTAACAGAAGATATGAGAGTGAAAGATCGGTCTTAAGTAACTCGTTCTTCTTAAGTAACAGAGATGTGTTTTCGTTTAGTATCAGAGGTGACTTATATTTTTTTTTAGAATTTAGACTTGACGCCTTCACTAATGTGTTTGTGATGATGGGCAGGACCTGTAGTTCACGTATTGTCACTAATTTACCAATAACCCTGTATAAGCACTGGTTTATTTGCTGTGTCGACGAGAAATTGTTTTTAAATATGAAGAATCAAGACATTGATCCATAATACGAAATTACACGTTACGAAACATAAACACTCAAAAGTCAAAAGCCAATAACTTTATTTCTTTAGGCTTACAAAAAAGCACTTAGACAAGTTAAATTTTATACATAAACACTTTAATAAACAGTAATTATCATCAAAAACAAAATGTTATTGATTGTGTTTGCTTAAATTTTTTGTCCACTAGTGGAAGAAGCGAAAAGTACACTCTTTCGAAGAGCTCTATTGTGTTTTTCACAAACTGTCAGTACTTTTTCAGATTGCAGAAAGCCAGCTATGTAACTGTAAGAAATAAACTCTTACCTCTGTTTTGTAGGTACCCACACCCTCCCACTCACGTACCTTACATTAGTTATAGATATAAGAAACTCCATTCCCTTCAAGGCGGTGTCATAATCATAACCTGTCAAGCAGTGTCACACAAAGGCACCCATATCGTAAGCTGTATTGTGTTGTGTTGACATGTTCGTGAGCTAATATTTATTCGTATTTACCTTAGCGTTACTAGCACTTGCTTACTGCTTTGCTTGTAGTATAAAATTGAATAGGGCAAGGATTTTCCTAGGAACTACTGGAACTGGTGTAGATAATGTTACTTCGGCAGAGTCAAGGCTTAATTATAATCACTACTCTTGTAGACTGACAAATCCCTTGGATGTCCTTAAAGTTTGTTTTATTTCATTGTCAGTTGATCTACCTGTAAATTGATTGCAACAGTCTGCAGTTACCTCAATTGTTTCAATTGGAAACTAGTTTTAATTTAATTATATTATTTGATAGTGATTTTCTTTGTTAATAAACTTATTAAAACTTTATGTAATTTATCGCTTGTACCTATTTTTTCCCATTTCTTCATGTTCCCTTTTATTTGATTTTGTATGAAGGTATACCTACTAAGGCAGTTCTTCGAAATGATATTAATCGTACAATGAATTGACAGAAGTTTTAATACATTTTACGAGTTAAAGTTAACCGACGAAGCTGCTTCGGTATTCTCCGATAATCACATGCCTCATTTACGTTTTTATTTCTTTACCTTAATAATAATAATTCTTTCTTGACGAAACCGTTGGCTAACGGAGTAGGTTGGTAGCTGTGCAGGACGCAATAACTTTGTATCTACGTACTGTATAATTTAAGAAGATCTAGACCTATAGCCGCTAAACCTAGATACGTCTATTATTCAGTAGAAACTTGCACAAACATACAAAACTGGTTCGAAAGCATTTGATATATGCAGACACATTCACATAAATACAAAAAATGTACGTATGTCCGCCTGTCAGTGCATCGGTACCGTATCTCCTTTGAATATATTAAGTCATTAGGTTTTAGAGTTTGGAGTACAGATGCGATAACGCCAAGGTACCTTTTTACCAAATAAACAAATTTTAATTTTAGGTTATGTCTGCCAAAAACTTATTTATATTTCTGTTCAGTGTTAAACTCAGTGTCGATGACTAACGAAAATGATTCATCTTGACTGGTTACTGAATGGCGACGAGACTTATTGGACAACAGTACATAACTAATGTTGACTGAAACCTCGGAAACGTCCATAACGTCAGCCTGTAGAAGCATAGTCATGATGAGCCATGACTCTGCCATCATCTGGGCTTTTACGAGCCTACAAGTTAATATAGTAGAAGACACAAGAGTTGCCAATTTTATTCAACACCACAACGAAGAATTGCCTAATAAACATAAGCTAGGAACAGCTTTTGAGACAGCAGCTAAATATCCAAAACCTCTGAATCTTTATGCTTGTGCTCCTGAAATTATAAAATCATCATCATATGCCGCGGATTCATCCACCTTCAGGTAAGGCCTTCAAGCTTGTGCTACTCCGGACAGTCTCCAGAAACCGACATCATCCATTGCCAGGAATAGGATATAGCTGGAGAACCAACTGTTTCTCCTACGGTCTTGTCTAGTCTTCATCCAGGTTCTTCATTATCCGCTGCCATATTTTACCCACTGCTGGGTGTAGGCCTCCCGAAGTTTGTGTCATCCTGTGCGAGCTACCTCCATTGACGCCCCTGGTCGCGTCCTATGTCGTTGACCTTGCAACTGGTCTTCAGTCGCTTCTTTTATTTATTCGTAGTCACCAATTAGTTCTTGCTTTACTCCACCATTTCACCAGATTAACCCTACGGTTATATCAAACAAATATCTCTACAAAACAAATACTTTAGCAAGTTTCGCAATCTTATTCTAAAACCTACTCAACCATCGCTTCTGTTCAGGATACATTCCCCATCGATTGAGTACATCGATCAATTGTAACTTTCTTACTAATATGTGTAGGCCTCCCAAAGTTTGTGTCATCCACCACAGTCCTGTGATAGCCACCTCTGTGATTGACGCCTCGGGTCGCGTCCTATGTCGTCGACCTTGCAACTGGTCTCCAGTCGCTTCTATTGTCCATTCTTAGTCACCAATCAGTTCTTGCTTTGCTCCACCATATCACCAGATTAACCTTACGGTTATATCAAACAAATATTTTGGGTCATTTATGGAACTTATTTCATTTCTTAGAGATACTCAAAGTGCGGGTAAGGACTGTAACAAAAAAACCTTCAAACAAATATCTCTACAAAATAAATACTCTAGCAAGTTTCGCAGCCTTATTCTAAAACCCATTCAACCGTCGCTTCTGTTCAGGATACATTCCCCATCGATTGAGTACATCAATCAATTGTAACTTTCTTACTAACGAGTCCAGTCGACACATATGCATAGAGAGACCATAATTTAGCCATCCAGTCTCTAACTCATAGCACTGACGACAGGCTGATTTGACGTGCACACAAATAATATCAAGTCTGTTGGTATAAATGACTTGCAGATTGGAATGGGATACGTTATTGAAGCGAATGCAGCAGCGGTGATTTTAAGTAAGGTATATTGGTAAAGGTATGAATCTGATTTCGTTCAGTACTCTTCTTATAATGTATTTGTCAAATAAAAGGCACTCTGGTCTCCAGATATTTAAATTTAAGGTTTTTGCTATTCTAGTGAGTGACTCGCATTGCAGCACTGGGGAAATTTTCTAAGAAATTTAACTAGTCCCAGAGTTTTTCGACACCTACGTCACTTGACCTTGTGGCGCAATTGACAGCTCATCCCGTACTGAAGGAGGGCTATGGCTTCAAGTCCCGCCGAAGTCAACATCTCACTAATATTATAAACGTGAAAGTTTGGATGGATGGGTGGATAGATAGATGGATGGATGTTTGTTCCTTTATCACGCCAGAACGGCAAAACGGATCTGAATGAAATTTGGCACAGAGATAGATAGATTATAGTCTGGAATAGGACATAGGCTACTTTTTATCCCGAAATTCCTACGGGAACGGGAACTACGCGGGTGAAACCGCGAGGCGCTGCTAGTATTATTTTATTATATTTAAATAAATTTAAGTTTTGGGTTTTCCTAATAAGACTTATAATCACTTGGTATATTAGTGTATTTTTTGTCTAAGCTATATTATCGGTTTTGTTTACGGTAAAAAGGGACCATTAATTTTCGAGACATACGAGTATATATAAATATTAATATATATAGACGTCTTTATCTTATTTCTTATACGTTCACTAGACGTTCATCCCCATGGCCATTCTTGTGTTTAATTAGCTCCGAGTTAGAGGAATCATTAGGATCCTTAATTTATTTCAGCTCCCTCAGCGTCTGTAGCTCAGAAAGGCTCAGCCTGTTCCTGAAAAAAGTTACGTCAATAAAAAAAAATTGCGAAACCAGTAGCCTCATCTGTAACACAAAGTAATTTAAACTGTAACATACAGAAGCGCAACTCCCGAGCTCATCATAAAGCTACGCCCACGTGTGCTCCTTGACAGTAACACCTCCTCGAGGGCTGCGCAAATAATTACTGAGCAGATTTTGATGTTTAGTGCGTGCTGCTGCGTGTTTACGTTGGCTTGTTGGAGGGTACAAGACATTTTGTAAATATTGTTGCTTGGTTGTGCGATTTTGAGACGAATAAGTCAACAAAACTAAGTAAGAATTGATAATTTACAAAAACATGTACCGAAACTCTTCTTTTGCATCTAAAAAGGCTTTGGATGATTGACTATATGCAAAGATTTTTATCGATGACTGTACTTCAACCTTCAATACTAAAACTGTTAACTTTTCAAGACTGTGAAATGAAATGACTGAACGGATCATAATGAAATTTAGCAAAGAAATAGATTGTATTCTGAGAAAGGACGCTACCTACTTTATTTTATGCAGAATTTATATTTAAATAAATAACTTAATAAATAATGCATGAAAAACGCGTGTAAGGCCGCAGGCATAGAACATCTGTAATAAATCTGTAATATGAATCCAAACAAATACAAATACAAATACAAATCATTTATTGATAACTTCAAGTTACAGGTCCAAAAAGGTAAGCAATATAAAAGTTATATTGACTTAATTAATACTAATTGTAATATAATAATAATAATATTTCATATAATTTATTTAAATAATTGGCAATTGGTAGAACTCTGCTACAGAATAGAAAGTTTTGTCTAGAAGCCATTTTCAAACACATCCTATTTACCTTCAACCTGACAGGGACTCGTTTCAACCTACTCTAATTAATATCCATATGAATATACATAAAAGGGTTTTCTCTAATCAAAACTTTGTTATTTATAGTGTGAGTCCGCAAGGCCAGATCATGCAATAGGTAATTAAGCTTAGATACGCAATTCCCTGACTGAAGTGAGTCAATTAAAAATTCAAAGTGCTTTATTTCCTTTAGACCTTATAGGACTCTTGGACACGTCACAAAACTCAGATTACATAAGTAAACTAGGAAATAAAGTGATCACTTTGATTTTTTATCCACTTCAATCTTTTTAAGGTAAAGTAAAGAAGCGAACAAGAAACCTTTACCTTGTTAGAATGTTAGTTTTCGAGTTGGAGCAAAACTCGTCCCAAGCTTTTTTATCCTCTAGATAATCTGATATTTTATAGTAGGTAGGCCTTTTTACAAAGGATGTGTTTAACAATTTGTTTGAATTTATTTATTGACAATTTTTGCAAATCGCTTGGAGTTTTGTTGTAGAAGCGTATACTACCCTTTAAAAGATACGTTAATCTCGTGTAACCTAAATTTCAGCCCGATCCGTTCTGTAGTTTTGACGTGAAAAGGTAACAAACATCCATATAGGGTAAAGTAACACAGTTATCTTGTAACAGAAGCTCTGCTTAATTTGGGATTAAAAAGCTGTGAGAATTGTCCAGCATTATTTTTTTTTATTTGACAGCAGAATTAGGATCAAAATGCTATGAATCGAGGATATCCCCCGGCTGGTAAGTTCAGTGTCGATGAGCAAGGAGGAAGCGAATAGGTTCGTAAATCTCCTTCACGTGTTACACATCTATACACCAGGACCTGTTCATCCACTCCTCAATGCTGTCGACCAGGCCATTTGCATATACAAGTCCTATGATAACGAACGAGGTCGGGTTGGCTTCCTATAAGATGTTATGCATTTACCACACTTGAAAATCGAAGTTCTATTAATTTATAGAATCTGGTTTGGTTCATCTTGATTTGAGTTGATCGTGGGACGTCGTGGGTTTGAATCCTGGTGAGTGAAGTCTTTGCGTGACTGATTGACAACTATGCGACTTGAAGTAAGGAATTTGTAGTCATTTCTTTTGCATTTTAAAGGTTACTTTCGGAAAAAAATTTAAACTAGTTTTAAAAAAAATTATATGCATTTTTTTAGATTAATAACTCAATTTATAGAATAGAATATAGAAAATTATTTTATTTATAATTATTTATGCGCATCGGGATTTCCATGCAGGCGGGCAAATGCAGCTATTGGAGTAATCTTGGAGACGCTATCGATTAGTATAGATTTGGATCAGTTGGGTTACCTCTACATTGTTTGCGATAACTGTTTTACAGTTGTTATTTGTAAGTATTAGTTGCAATTTTCATTGAAAACACAAAATATTTTATGAATTGCTTTTATACTTCGAATCGGGAATCAAATTAAGTAATCCGAAACGTAAATTTTAATGAAGAGCAGGATTGTGGTAATTTAAAGCCCAAATGCATTAAAATTTATTTGATTTCTTCTTATATCTTGCGACTTGCAATGTGTATCTAATGTGCTTAAATTGACGCATAATTTATGACAGGAAATTGCATTTTAATGTTTATCGTAGGTACTTATAACATTTTGAGTTTATAATTATCGTAAAATAAAAGATAAAAACCACAGCAACATCCTCTCCCTTAAAAAATAATCTCAATTCTTTCTCCTTTTAAAAATAATTGAATTTTACTTGGTCCAGGGAACCTCTTCGAAACCTGAGTGAATAGAATAGGTGTCTTCTAGATTTTGATGATAAATCTTTACTTTCCATCAGGTGAGATTGTGGTAAAACGTAGGTCTATTGTGACCATGGAAGCTGAAAAGCCTCCGAAACGTCAGGTTATAAACAAAATATAAAATATACGCGATCAATCCGGTAAAAACAGTGTTTTATTATGAGTTCTCGCGAAAATAACCTTAGAATATACTAGGTCTATTGATTATAAATAAAACGTCAAGTGCGAGTTGGACTCGTGCATTAAGGGTTTCGTACAAACTTGTACTCGTAAGTTATTAAACATTTTTTTTGTGAATTAACTCTTTTCAACTCTATACCTCCACATTTTTCTGAGAAAAGAGGGTTGAGAGACGGACAACAAAGTGATCCTATACTTTTTTCTTTTTGAGGTACGGAACCTTAAAAAGATCTGGAAACCCGTGTATTTTAGGCAACTTTTGTTGAAGACACACGCAGAGATAATTTAATTGTATTCTTCATTTGATGCCTTAAGGCGCTTGCATACAAGCGCTTGGTCTAAGAGTCTTGAGGATTAGGGCGGAGTCAAAATTTCTCCCCGCGCCTTTATATATCTTACTTGTACTTTCACAAGTATAGAAGTTTATGGTTTGGACCATTCTACCTCGCGCGTATAAGGAAAGTTCTTTATGCAATTACAGCAACCCAGGCTAGGAAGTCCTAGCCAGGGTGTTGCCAGGTGATAGGTTACCCTTCAATTACTCCACCGGACATTAAACATTGCATTGTCCTTCGCATCCAAATACCAATTCTCAATTTATATCCTTTATCCTTACCCTTTAACTGACTAGCAATATAACGTAATTTCCCATAGCAAATTGTTCAGAATTTCGTAAAAGTAAATACTAGAAATAGATAATATGGTGACGGGTACGGTGGCTCTTACTGATATTTATTAGTGTTCTTTGGTTAATTATTTTACTTTGAATAATTGTTTGTTTGTAGTATCTTTGTGGACTGTTAAATTGTTGCTTGATTGTTGCCAGAAATTCAAGATTTTATTAATGAGTGGTAGGAGCTTAATTGTTGAATCTTTCGTCCTTTTTAGGGTCCGAACCCAAAGGGTAAAACAGAACCCTATTACTAAGACTCCGCTGTCTGTCTGTCCGTCTGTCACCAGGCTGTATCTCATGATCCGTGATAGTTAGACAGTTGAAATTTTCACAGATTTTTTTTTATTCTGTTTGTCAGTATTTGTTGTTATAGCGGCCACAGAAATAGATCTTTTTGCCGCTATAACACAAATACTGAAAAACAGAAAAAAAAATTTAAGAGGGCTCCCTTACAACTGATACAACAAACGTGATTTTTTTGCCGTTTTTATAGATAATGGTACGGAACCCTTCGTGCGCGAGTCCGACTAGCACTTGGCCGGTTTTATTATTTAGTGCAATTATGAAGTAGGTATCAAGTCAAAGGTTCAAGATTTTTTGAGTATAATCGCATGTGCGACAAAGCCCTTAATAAATAAAAAAAGATCGTGAAATTTCACTTTTCTCATTTACTACTATGAATTTCCACTTTTCATGAATATAAGTTATGACATATTTTCGGTTCGAAGCAATTTTGACCTTTGAAGTGATTACTTACTAAATATCCATCCTTCATTTTTTACTTATTTTTAACTAAATAGGTATCATCAAAATTTTCACGTAGAATAGACATCCCAATCGAATATCTTAAAAAGCTTTAGGCGGTATATCTCTAGATTGGGTGTCAGGTTCACGCAGCTCTAAACTGTAAAAACTTTGGTTATAGATTCAACAGGTAGACACTAAACTCGCAATTTCTAAAATTTAACTTTATTTATAAGTTCAGAAACAAGATAATGTTTATACAGAATGTTTGTTTATCAGTTTGAAACTGAGATCCGTCGACGTTTAATTACGAGCTAAAGTTCTAGACAATACAATGGGATATCACATTACTCCGTATCTTCCCTGATAGATCCGAGATTAGCTGAATGTTTAGATAAATAAATAAATTTGAATCAAATAAAAGTTTGGTATGAGTTCAGAGATTATTCACTATTTTGGTCTCTATGCTACAAAGACTTAGAAAATCAAGGTTTTAGAAATGAATCTAATTGCAAACTATTTATGTCTTCCATCCCAGAATGTTCGCCAAAAAAAATTATTTTCTATTCTAAAATAGACAAGTGCCTGTTTGTCTATGAGTCTGTTTGTGGCATCGTATCTGCCAGACGGATGAACCAATTTTGGATGTTGTTTTTTCCTGTTGGTTAAGATGACTCATCAAAAAAAGGTATCCGCGCGGGCCTTACGTGAATAAACCGGTTTGATGGACTCGATGGAGAGTTTACATTTTTACCAATTTTTTTTAAACATTCGTGATGAATAATACGTACTTACGAGTAATTGGTCAAAATGTAAAATTATTCTTCGCTTTATATTAAAATTTTAACAAAACGGCTTGTTTTGTCTGTTGGTTGATGTTTTAATAACAGGTTTAATAACGTAAGTATCGACACAGTTTTGCTAAAAGATCGACTCCATCCTACACCTTGTCAGTTTTAGATTTTATAATTTAAGCTCTATTAAAATCTCTACTCTAAATGAATATTACTTGATTGCTAAAATGGCTCTATTAATAGTCGTAAATCATAACACTAAGTTATTATGAATTCACAGTTATTTATTTATTAGGTACACAGGGTTGCTTAAAAGAGTTTTAAAGTGTTAAAAAGATTAAGAGAAAGAGGTTGTGTATGGTGACGGCTGATTAGGAACAGTGAGAGTAAAATACGGAAGAGTGAAACAAAAAAATAAATGCATAATGTATCTACTAAAGTTTAGTAGGTTAAGTTACTGTATTTTAGCTACAAATAAAGATTATCTTATTTTTAAAAATGTATTTTACACACAACCACAACATGTATGTTGTGGTGACCCCTCCTAGCGTGAGATAAGAACCGAAAGATGACCATCATCTTCTGGTAGTACTCCAGAAGATGGTGATCATAATACTTAAGGTCATCATCATCAGCCTATATTACTCCACTGCTGGACATAGGCCTCCCTTAATAAGCGCCATAACGCCCTGTCTTTAGCTTGCCGCATCTGCCAGTAGTCTTTCTCAAATCGTCATCCCACCTAGTCGGATATATGGTATGGAGAGAGCTATGCTCGGAGTTTCTCTGAAGGATAGGATTCGCAACGAATACATCCGACAGAGAATCAAGGTTATCGACATAGCTCAAAGGATTAGCAAGCTGAAGTGGCAGTGGGCTGGCCATATCTCTTGGCAAAGGTAGTGTAGGACACTCTCCGACCAGGTGGGATACTTAAGGTACTTATTGAAAATCTGTGGATTAAGTATAATCCACAGATTTTTCAATAACAACCTTTTTATACCATGATTATCAGTAGTCATAGTGTATGAAGTCATTTTGAGGCCAGTCATTTCATAAGCTTGGCAAGTAGATTTGAACACGGTGCCATGAGGTTCACAGAACGCAGTCTCGCCTCTAGGCAAAAAAAAGTAGTACCCATAAAATAAAACCCAATAAAAATTGGTGAGTTAGTTAAATTGATAGGGGGTTAAATTGAATATTTTTTTTTTTACATGTATTTTTTTTTGCCTAGAGGTAGGCAAAAAAATACCCAATTAAAATAATAATTAAACTTTATTTTAGACACACAATCCATAGACAATTAACAGTGATAATAGAACACCCATTTATTGCAATCTTTGTGTGCTAATAAATCAATTAACAAGTATTCTCATTAGACTGCTGTTATCGGGAATCGAACCCTGGACCGGTCGCTCGCGTGCGGGTGAAAGTGTTAGCATGTTTGATTTATTCTGTCGGTTTGTTTGTGTTTGTTTATTGGTGAGTAAGTTATTGATAGGTGGTGAAGTAGATGGTCGAACTGAGGTGAATGTGTACTATCACTAGCTACCGACCGCGACTTCGCATGCGTTTTTCCGGGAAAAACTCGCATTTATTCCTCTCAATGACTATAACTATTTTAAGGAAAATGTACTGGCATAGTATGTAGATTCCTAAAAATGTTGACAAAAATGCCCCCCTACAGTATTTTTAAATAAATTATATTTCTACATTGATATCTATTTACATATGTTGATTTAATTTTACATATCAAAAATAAATGTACCTACCTACTGACTGACAATATTATTTAAATTCACGTACATAATTTACTTTTTAGTATTAAATTTTGTATTTTTTACCCGACTACCAACAGGGGAGGGTTATGATTTCTAATTAATTAATAATATATTATTTTCTGTTTTTCTTTTTAAAAGTGATGATGAAAGAATTCTCTATCTATCATTATCTCGGGATGCCAACTATATCCTGGCCAAAGTTTATTAGACTCCGTTCAGCAGTTTAGGAGTGAAAGTGTAACAAACAGACATGCAATAGCACTATTCGTAGAGATAAATTGATTATATTCTTAATTTTGATAATTTTAGAAAAGTCCGATATGCTGCGGCCTGGGAATAGGCTAAGTGTAGACCCAGTAGTAGGTACTGAGGACTTACTGAGTTACTAATGATGATAATGCCTTAGCATATCGCATTCACTGCCCGCTACATGCTGGCGCTGACCGACAAGCGCATCTAGGGCAATGAAAGTGTTAGCTTACACCAAGGAAAACTTTTATAGCTAGGTACATTAATCTCGTAAGTATCATACATGTATAAACTTGAATAACCTATCCTACATGTATTTTACAAGTTTGTAACTCAAATTACGACCTGCAATCCAGTAGCCCATAATAATTTATAATTAATAAATCTAAAAACGGATCCAGTTTCCCTCGACCAGTGCTCCAATATGCAGAGAGAGTCGTTAGATGTGCTACACAATGTGCTAAATGTCTCGCTTACATTGGCTACTTGTTTTTTCTTTTTAGATATAGACAGACGATAATAACAAAGACACAAAGCTTTTACTTATGAGGCAGCACACAGCAATTCGGATTTATGTCAGCAAGCTTATCCTATAAACTTATTTCGAACCTCACTATGCTGAATCCGCAGTTTTGTACTCTGTAATGCTCGATAATGCTTGTAGCGCCTCGGTGACGAACGTGGTAATGAAATGTACTAAGTTGAGTGAGATTTGGACTTTTACCCTAAAGAATGACACAATACAATACAATTGGTATTCTGTAGGGTAATTCACAAATCATCTCGATACTTGAAACTCGAACTTACTTGTCAAATAAAATGATACAATTCAGCGATTGGATTTGATCACTTGAGTGAATCCGAGTTCGAATTCGAACTTTCACAGAATGACTCTACATATCTCCATTCTCATTCGATAATTCCTTTGACAACAGTCACAAATCTGCTGCCGCTGTTTGTCAAAAAGCGTTTAGTGACAAGAGAAATCAAAGCTGCCAGATAAACGGTAGTTCCAAAAAGGTTATTTTTTTATCAATTAAATTATTAGATCTTATTGTTTTATAAACGGGCGCAATCAAAAGATAATCTAAACGGGTCCAGTTTCCCTCGGACCGGGACTGGCCCTGTGCTCCAATATGCAAAGAGAGTCATTAGATGTGCAACACATTGTGCAGGATGTCTGGCCACTTCGATGCAGCGGCTTTCTAACACCACAGAGACTAGCTATTTGTTTCATAAACTATCGCGATTTGTAAAAATGACCTTGTTTTATTAGATAGTTCGGAAGTCAACTTTATTTCTTTAGGCTTACAAAATAAGCACTCAGACGATAAGTCTAATATATTTTTAAATCAAATAAATTTTTAAGCTAGGCTATGAATAAACCAATTGTCTGAAATTAATTATCCTTTTTTTTAAATCTAATTAGGAATAAATTGTTAATTGATTTAGTCTTCGCATATTCTTTTGTCCGCCAGCGGAAGAAGTGAAAAAAGAACTAGAAATTCATCATCCCATAAACCAAGTTATCCCGATAAATGTCTATTATTGTACTTGTTGCATTTTGCCCTTTCATCTTATTTGTACTTTGAGTAGTTATCTTCAAACGGTATTTTAGCTACAAAATTAGTATCTCTGTTGCATGCCATTTTTCCCAATTTGTGCACCGTTATCGTTAAAACATGTTGATACCAACACCAGGTGTGTAGGTATCAACATGTGTAAAATATTATATCTACACATGTTTATGCAAATAAATGATCTTTACCTTTACAAGTACAAGTAAGTTTTGATGACCGCGCGAGCTAAAAAAGATGCTAAAAGCCCACTCTAACTCTTTCGCTCCTACAGTCCATGGAAATTTAGCTAAAATCTTTTCGAAGCTACCGACATTGATGCGCTACGATTTAGTAATAGATAGATAGATCCTACTATGACTCCTACTTTGTTAAAACCTATAGTGAAATAGTTTTATTATAAAAAAAAGGTTATTTGAAAAAAAAAATTGTCGCTAAAATTTTTGACTCCTCCTGGATTTCTCTATTTAGATTCAAAAACGAGAACCGGCAAATAATGGGCAGAAATATAATCTCTTTTCTGATTTTGTACGGGCTTCAAACAAAACTTTAGAATTTGAGTAAATTTTCAAAAGTTCTGAGCTGAAAGTTTACAAATTTCACCAAGTTCCGAGCTTACGTACAACTTGCAAACTTTCTATATGAATTGTAGGTGCATGCATTGTAATGGGTACACGATAGACGCGGCAAAGGAAAGTCTGTTCCTAGGGGTGATTACCATTATATCCGATCGATTCACATTACTCACGAGCTTTTCCTGCTTCACACTGCCCTTTCAATTATCTAGAATGTAAATTTGCAAAAACACCGGTAAGGTTTTTTCCCCTTGCGCATATCTTTAGTTTGGTGAGTTAAGTATTTTGTGATCTTGTTCAGTTTTTCGGACTGTGGTCAGTCGATACTATAAGTTGTACGTTTTGCTTTACCTACTTACGTCGTTCTCTATTGTTTTCGTTGCAAAAAAGAAGTCTCAGGACAGAATACAGAATACAGAGTACAGAATACAGAAAAACATCGCAGTATTCTCCAATGATGAAAGAAACCTAAGATAGTGCGTGCGGTACTTTTTGCACGGATAGATTGATCGACCTTGTCAAGGTTAACAAGGTTTAAACCTTGACAAGGTTAAAACCATTCTTTTAATCTCTCCGTACAAAAAGCACCGCACGCACTATCTTTACCCGCGTCCCTCCATCTGTAGTTTTTTTCATCAAAGGTAAAATGTCAAAATGTGTCTTATTAAGACGATACCATTGTTATGGTGGAGATATAACGGGCCCTGCGGACAAGCGGGACAATATTCAGTAATTTCATTACATTTTCAGGGTAAGATACGATAAATCAAACAAGAATCTTTAATAAACAAACTGACAGTTGAAAAAGCACCGCGCCGTACTATCTTAACCCGCGTCCCTCCATCTGTAGTTTTTTTCATCAAAGGTAAAATGTCAAAATGTGTCTTATTAAGACGATACCATTGTTATGGTGGAGATATAACGGACCCTGGAGACAAGTGGGACAATATTCAGTAATTTCATTACATTTTCAGAGTAAGATAAGATAAATCAAACAAGACTCTTTAATAAACAAACTGACAGTGTAGGTAGTTCAACCTACATGTCCAGCAGTCATCTACATACAGAATCAAGGAACAGTTACTGTAGGCACCAACCTGAGCTTCAACATGCAAGCCTACTCCGCCGACCGCGTCATTACGTACTCAAGGAACCAATAATCATTTAATTATGAGGCTAAATAATTATTCGCATATAAGCCATTAGGATAATACGCGAGGGCAATAAAATATCGTAATAAATCCGGCCAAGTGCGAGTCGGACTCGCGCACGAAGGGTTCCGTACCATTATATATAAAAACGGTAAGAAAATCACGTTTGTTGTATGTGAGCCCCTCAGGTATTTTTATATTCAATAAACTAAATATTTTGGCAAAAAAATCTCATATACGCAATGGGAGCCCCCATAAATATTTATTTTATTCTGTTTTTAGTATTTGTTATTATAGCGGCAACCGAAATACATCATCTGTGAAAAGTTCAACAGTGTAACTATCACGATTCATGAGATAGAGCCTGGTGACAGACGCACAGACAGACAGACGCACGGACAGCGGAACCTTAGTAATAGGGTCCCATTTTAGCCTTTGGGTACGGAACCCTAAAAACGAGAGGTTATTCTGGTTTGTCTCGTCCGAGATTGTCGTTCGGCCGATAAGATTTTCTAATTAAAACATGCACTGGGATGGTATGCTCATGTACATGGCTAATCGAACGGGGGTTATTAGAAATATCGTATTAGTGTGTGGGTTTAAATAGTTTTGATACGATTTTAGGTATTTGGTATGAATTTATGCTTTTGCCATGTGTTGCATTTTCTGGTTATTCTTGTTATGGTGCCTTTACTTGCTCTTGAGAGTGTTATTTTATATATTCCTTATTCCCTGGACCACGTATAGAACCAATCTTTTGGTACTCAAGGTGCTCAAGCTAGAGCTGAAGCAATGCCTATCAACGATGTGCCTATGCAGGATTCCCTGGTAAGACCTGTATAGAATCTTTTGGTACTCAAGGTGCTCAAGCTAGAGCTGAAGCAATGCCTATCAACGATGTGCCTATGCAGGATTCCCTGGTAAGACCTGTATAGAATCTTTTGGTACTCAAGGTGCTCAAGCTAGAGCTGAAGCAATGCCTATCAGCGATGTGCCTATGCTGAATTCCCTGGTTTGACCAGTTCTTTAGACAGAGTTCTTGAGTCATATAGCCTGCAAGCTCTGAGACAACCTCCAAAAAATCATCGTTACGGGAACAGTAGAGGGAAAAAGACCGAGAGGAAGGAGGCCAAGGCGCTGGTCAGAACAGATCCAGACTGCACTCGCGTTACATGTCACTGAAAGCCAGAGCGATGGCACAACATCGTACGGAAGAAGCTGCTTCCGTGATGGATCACGACGACACCCTGTATTGGGGAAACGACGATGCAAGAAGGAGGAGTGTTTTTAGTCAATTTCTTTTAATGTTGCAAATTTTCCAGGCTCCAAATAATTATTAAAGAGTTAAGTTAGTTATTATTATTAAGTCTCTCATTGGTTTTTTTTCATAGTGATTATCCACGCTAATGGCCTACTAAGCAGGAGTTGTTTATTTTGGGAAATAACAAACAAAGCTATAGAAATTGAGGAAAAAAGCTTATACCATAACTTATTTATAGAGCGTAGACAAAAGTTTGTAAAAAGAAACTACAATGATGGAATTTCTAGAAAATCATATTTTGTTAACAATGCTGGTCAACATTGCTAACTAAATATTATTTTCTAGTTCTATGTTAAGCGTCTGACGTTGTCTAGACTCTAGACAACAAGGTTTATACAATGTCAGTTCAATAGCATCTCTATTATATATCACCTAACTGCTATAACCTTAGGTTTACTATTTTAGTATAACTAAAAGGCCAACTATGCTCTTAAAACTGTCTTTAATGAACTCTGCCAATTCAATGAGTCATCATTTACATACGAGCTGATAACAGCTTTAATGGGAGTTAGATTATATTAGATAGCAAGCAGGTAACTTGTTAGCAAGCAAAGCAAGCAATCAATTGCTTGATAGCTCTTGATAGCTTGAAACAGAAAGGTTATGAGATCTTTTAGCAAACGGTAGCAAGCGGCAGCGACGTTTGATGGTTTCCGGAGACTTCAAAGAACATGCATGAATAGTGGATAATGAGGTGATATGCAAAAAGGTTGGTTGATATCTTGAACTGGTAAACTTATCGGAAAGTACAAGAGCAGGTATAAGAACCTATATTACTCGTAGCAGATGTTACAAAAGAAATAATTCTTGATACTTGGGAAAACGATAGTAACTTTGAAAATAACAATAACATAAACGTCTTTAAATACCCCGAACCAGATGATGAAAAGTTAATATCACGTTTCGCAACTCCAATAGTGCCTACAGAACCTTTTAATGATCTACTCTGAAAACTGGTAATTATTTTGAGAAACAATAGCACTGTGTTCAGAGAGATGATTTATCTAATGTTAAAAGCTCATCTTATCTCACTGAGCCAAGTGCTCTTTCGATAATTTAGGTGACAGCAACAAAATCATCAAAACAGCTATGTGATATGTATGTTAGATGTAACATAATGACGACATGCAAACGAGCAGCACTAACCTCCTCAGTAATTCGCGATAGAATCGAAGCAACGGTGACTTCCGAATAAATTACATTGAAATACCTAATCTAAATATCATAATATTAAGACAAGAAAAATACTGACGGACTGTCAGTATTTTTCTTATCGAAATTTCCAAGAAACATACTGAAACATACACATAAGTTTCGAAAATTAGGTTATACATTGATGTTACCATGGCTAAGCTTTTTTTATCACTTTTATGATTTAGAAGAACAAACTAGACCAGAAAATGTTTCACAAGAAGCAGGATCTCACCATAAGGTGGACCTTCACTCGGGATTTTGACATTTCCCGACGGACGTCAGTATTTTTAAGAAAAATACTGACAGTCCGTCAGTATTTTTCTTATCGAAATTTCCAAGAAACATACTGAAACATACTTATGTTTCAGTATGTTTCTTGGAAGTTTCGAAAATTAAGTAATATACATTGATGTTACCATGGCTAAGCTTTTTTCATCACTTTTATGATTTAGAAGAACAACCTAAACCAGAAAATGTTTCATAAGAAGCAGGATCTCACCATAAAGTGGACCTTCACTCGGGATTTTGACATAATACATGGTTTTGCTCACTAAAAGCACTCATGACTGCTTACGCGGGACTTACCACTAATTATGGGGTTTTGGCTGCAAAGATCGAGAATACACTAACAAAATAATACCAAGGAACCTACAACTAACCAATAAGACTGATTTTACTCCTCATCTGCGTTAGAAATAGCTGCAAGCATTATTACCTTCATAATAAACATTGGTCCAACCGAATCTGTTGTCAAGGAAAACCAAACGAATAATCCTGAGTTCAAAAACACAGACAAAGTCACATGAATTCACTAGCAAATGCATAAAACATGCATAATAAACCTGTGGACGGGAGCCGGTATGCAAGCTCACATGCGCTGCGCATGATCTGATACTCGTAGAGAAGCTCACATAGGAGCTGATCTGATATGCTTTACTGATGACGCCGCGGCTACCACCGGCTGATTTAATGTGTGCAGATATTAACGGGATGCGGTTATTGTGAGGAATGTCTGATAAATGAATAACTTATGGTTATAACAATGATTTTGCAAAACATATTGGATGAAGGTTCGAATTTAGTTTGATGGTTTCTCAATTCGTGGCGTTCGGGGTATAATTTGTGAAAAACCTAGACGTTACAATCTGCATTTCATTTTACTTCTGAATGGCAAAATTCAAATTCAATCGGATTGAATCCATATCCATAACTTGTCACCCTAAAGTTATTTTTATACTTAACGCCTTCCTGATTTCTGGGTAAAAACCACAGCCATTTCAATGCACTCCACCACCAAAAATTTCACAAATTATTTCACATTTCGAAAGGAAATTCTAGAATCTTGCACTTCATCATCGACAACCGAGCTCACAGTGACAATGCATGTAGCTGATTTAAATAATTGCCTGCGATCGATCGCCACCAGATTGCAATGTAGAGAACAGCTTTCTGCAACTGGTTCCTTGATCTAGGAACAGTTATGCATTTTTATTAGTTACTCACTTATGCTTATGGAGCGTGGTTATACTTTGATAAGGACTGTTAAAGTAGGATCGCTTTTTATAGGTCTGTTACAATGGTGGAGGCGAATAGATTTGTCATTTGAATGAAGTTGTAGAATCAACAAAATAACTTCTAGTGTTATAGTAATAACTTTATAGTGGTTTATTTTTCATTTCTTCCACTAGTGGACAATAAATTCAAGTGAATAGTCGCCTGTGTCCTCATAAAATCAAAAACATCTTATTTCTTACTTGATAATAACTGTTATTTATAAAACTGTTTATGGTATAAAATTGGACGTGTCTAAGTGCTTTTTTGTAAGCCAAAAAAAATAACGTTATTGATTTTGAGTTTTGAGTTTAACATTAATTTCTATTAAAGTTAGTAGTTTTATTGCTTGAGGAACGCAGAAAAAAAATTATCACGCGCCAATCCGCGACGAACCACCTTAGTTAGTTTTGGCGTTGTGTTCGCACAACCATTTTCACAAAAGCACAAACTTTTGTCTTTTTATATAATATACGTAGAATTTTTATTATCTTGCTCACACCTAACATTAAGTTTCACAACCATCCTCAGTAAATCAACAGGCTGTACCTCTCGCATACCTCGCCCACGACCGCACATGCAAATGAAATGCAATGTATCGCGGCATCAGTCACTGCCAGATCAAATGTGATCCTTTATGCTGATTCGAGAGAGCTGCCTTGAATTCAATGTGTGGAATCGTAACTTTTCTACTTGGGGATTTGATAAATGTTAGTGGAGATATTCACAGAGCATCGTAAAGTTGCTTAGTAAGTTAAGCTTGGTTTATACGAGTACCTGACTATCTGATGATGATTCATAGTGTGAGGACAAATGAAAGTAAATTTTTGAGTTTTGAGTCGGTCGCGTAATTTCGGTCGCGTGATTTCTGCTGCATTTGGTTTCATAGAAAAGTCAAAGTTGGGATTTTTCTTGCAAGAAAAATACACAGTAACACTGGAGTTATGTGTTATACCCCCGTGTCTTGGAGCCAGTTGAACCGTTGGTCCTGCACCTGACCTATCCCCGGTCGTGTCGGTCTGCTACCACATCGGATTCTGTGAGTGATAGAATGAATAGAGATTAGATAGAGTTTAGATAGAGATAGAGATTCTATGAGTGAATGAATAGAGACAGTTTCTGTGTCTGATTGTACTCGCACTTGGGCAGTATTAATATGTCCTGCGCACCTGGCCGTTATTCGAAACTGGCCATCGTGGCCGAAGTTTCGGCAAGTAGGACATCAATAACTCGTACCTTAAATATAGACATGCCTACTCTATTCAAATTTTAATTATTTTATTCATTTGACTTGATTTATAATTATATCCTATCCTAACTTCCTAACTATATAAGATTATAAATGCGAAAGTGTGTTTGTGTGTTTGTTTGTTTATTTTTTTGTTTGTTTGTCCTTCCTTCACGCCCTAACTAAGCAACCAATCGACTTGATTTTGTTACTCATAGAGTAATTTGAAAGGATGGAGAGTAACGGCTATTTTTTGTCCTGGTTAGACATCAAATCCGACAGAGAACCAAGGTTGTCGACATAGCTCAAAGGATTAGCAAGCTGAAATGGCAGTGGGCTGGCCATATCGCGAGAAGAACCGACAACCGCTGGGGTAAACGTGTTCTTGAGTGGAGACCGCGACTCGGCAAACGTAGTGTAGGACGCCCTCTGACCTGGTGGGATGACGATTTGCGAAAGACTGCTGGCAGATGCTGGATGCGGCAAGCTGAAGACAGGGCGCTATGGCGTTCATTAGGGGAGGCCTATGTCCAGCAGTGGACTGATATAGGCTGATGATGATGATGATGATGAGACATCAAATTCCCATGGGATATTTCCGGGAATAACCCCCCTAGAATTTAACGCGGGTGTAACCGCAAGGAACAGCTAGTTTTCAATAAATTTATATTGAATATTGTTTTTGTATTTGCTATGTGCCTATTTAAAATTAGAACCATTAAAATATTGTTTAATCTCATCTCACTAATATCTCATCTCACTAATATTATAAACGTGAAAGTTTAGATGGATGGATAGATGGATGGATGTTTGTTCCTTTATCACGCCAGAACGCCTGAACGGATCTGGATGAAATTTGGCACAGAGATAGATTATAGTCTGGAATAGAACATGGGCTACTTTTTATCCCGGAATTCCCACGGGAACGGGAACTACGCGGGTGAAACCGCAAGGCGCTGCTAGTATATAATAATTAGGCTAAACCTAGGTAAACGTATGAGATTTTCATTAGTTTATCAGATCTATATTGTACTAACATACTTTCGCAAATAAACGAATTGATTGATTGATTGATCATCTCTGGAATGCGATTTTCACAGAAGGTTTTATCACCGTGAGGCACGTTTCACCACTTAGACTATGACCACTTTACGCTAGAATTGAAATATAAGAACCCTAGATTCCTATAAACGTGTAAGTCTCTGCCCAGGCGCAGATAGTTAATAACCAACGTAAAGACATGCGAGCTGTCAGAGCAAATGATCTTACGATCCGCAACGAAGATAGATTCTCAGCCAGTAGGCGGCTTTATACCTTACCTACTTAGTTAGTACTAAGTATTTAAAGCTAGCATGCTAGGTAATATGGTATTTTATTTTATATGTCAAAAACATCTAAAAATATTTTATAGTGAGACAGCTAATTACAATTTCTTTATTTATTTAGGAAACAAAATCCACAGCTCTTAAATCTAGATGATACAACACTTATAACGATACCGGCAGCCAAAAAACGATTTACATTTTACAAAATTAAACTTAAATTGACTATCACTAAAACATATACATAAACTAAAAATAAAAGCTATAGCTTGTTCTTATGCATTAAATCTTACAAACCTACCCTTGTACATACTTATATTTGTACTTCACTATACACTATACAATCAAATAATATAATTAAATTAAAACTAGTATTTACAATTGAAACAATTGAGCTAGCTGCAGACTGTTGCAAACAATCTACAAGTACCTCAACTGATCCATATCAATGTCTGTTGGAAGCGTGCCCAAGACGCTAGCTGCATTGCCCCGCTGTATGAGACAGCTTATGCAAAAGCAGCCAGAAAATTTTCGTTTTAGTTCTATTGACGTATTCAAGCAAGGGCTAGCATACAATTCAATTAGTACACGTAGCCAGAATGCCAAAAGAAAAGTGGACTACCTTAGTCACTTCAGCAGAAGAATTGGTGGACCCTAGCAAGAATTTCAAACGAAAACCAAAATAAAACACTGTTTTAACCGGATTGATCGCGTATATTTTATATTTATGTATTGTATTATATTATGTATATCAGTTATCTAGTACCCATAACACAAGCTCTGCTTAGCTTGGGGCTAGATAATGCTGTGTGAATTGTCCAGCATTATTTATTTATTTATTTATTTTGTTTATAACCTGACGTTTCGGAGGCTTTTCAGCTTCCATGGTCACAGGCAGATTGAGGTGACATTTGTCTTTACAAGTAATACAAAATTGGACAAACGTCGCAGAAAACCGCAAACACTGGACAGGACTGGAGGAGGCATTACCCAAGAGGGGTCCTAAGTACTTACAAAATCATCATTATCATCAGCCCGGTGACACCCACTGCTGGGTATAGGCCTTCTCTTTTACACGCCAGTTAACTCGGGCCTGTGCGACGCTATAATACTAAAAAAAAAATTGTATTGCATGACATTTTTGTTTAAATATTGTTTTATAAAATAGTTAACACATCTAAATTAAAATCAGTTACATAATTCTAAAGAAACCTCCTCATTGTTCTTCTGACTAGGTTTGTATGTAATATTTAAACAGGTACAATAAAAAACTACACCTTGAGCATGATAGTACAAAAACATTCTAAAGAACAATAAAATGCAATTTTCTCATTAATAGTTATTAGTCGACCATCTCGTTCTAATATTGCATATTACCGAAGCAATTTTTTGTACAGTAGCCATACACAAATCCAAATATACACCTGTACACTGTCTGCCAAGAAAATTGTAAGATGCAATACACAGTTGGAACATAAAACAGTAACATGAGATGAGCATCATCCTTTAAAGTAGCTAAAGCATAACCATACGAACACCTGTACACTGTCTACCAAGAAAATAGTGCGGTACTGTACACTGCTGGATCAGAAAACAGTAACATGAAATGTAATGCTAGTACAAGCGCACGTGCCGGTATTTATCCTTACCGGTACGGGAGCTCTCCTTTCTAGAGTTATGGATGCTTGTGTATACTTAGGGGACGGAAAAATGAAGTGCCACAATTATAAAGCCACTTTCAGAAAAGTGGACTTAAATTTCGGCTAGTTAGTGTCTTCTGAGTTATTGGTGATGATTTCGATAGAATCTTGCCTTGAATACGTTCAAAGACTGAGAATTTATTTAATGAAGGGACATCTTACAAGTTTAACTGTCAAAAGAGAGACAAAACAAAATAGAAGAGTAATTTCCACAAGCTAATCAAAAGAAAAAATTGTAAACTAAATGTCTACAGTCATTTCCGTTGTGAAATGTGCAGATAAGGTCCGAAAACAAAACAGCAAAATCATACAAAAAATAATACTTGCATACGCAAAAATATTTATTACTTTGCGACAGTCGAATAGTATAAAACAAAACACAACCCCGCGTCGCGAACTCAAATCAATCAACTGACAAATGTCTTCATTCCCCTAACGATGTGCACTTCATTTGTCCTGCAGTGTACGCATTTATCTACGTGTGTTACAGTTATAGTTATAAATAAAATGGCTCGCGAGGTCTAAAGCATTACTCATGAATTGCTGAGCCCCGGCGCCCGGTTAAACCTGCGGTTGCTGAGATAGCGTTGCCGTTTTATAACGTTCGTTTTTAAAACCTGTCATGTGTGCACTTTACGCGTCACAGAGCGCCACAGAGTCTACGGATCTATCCGCATACGTCGCAGCTACTCAAGAGTATCTGATTCGTTGTTTGGGAGGCCTATGTTTCCTAAACCTCAATCTCCTATAATACTGCATTGCTGGATTCAGGCCTCCCCCTGATGATTGCCGTATTGGTTTTTATCTCCTGGGGGGTAATACCCATAACCCCACGCTGGGCATGCGGGTTGGGGATCGCAGTTCGGTGGTAGATCTATTCTGCAAGAGGCGCTGCTGCCCGCCCCCCGGAGTATGTCCCTCAGTCTTATCTTACGACACCCACGGGAAGAGTTGGTGGTGCAAATTCTAAGCCTATGTTTAGCAGTAGATATTTGTGAGCAGCTGTCTGCTGAGATGTTTCATACTACTGGGATAATCTACTCAATTTCCTTCCAAACCTTGCTATCACTTGCTTGTCTGAAAGACACATCGTCACGCCTCCTTTGATATGCCTCGGTGACGTCGTCTTTCCTCAGCTCTCACTGACTGTCTAAGCATTTGTTCCTAGATCCATTCACCCACAGAGGCGACTGTTATGTTATGATGATAAAAAAATTAATACTTACTGATAGGAAACCCAATATTCAACCCTTTGTTGAATAATCAGCGATGTTCTATAATTTTGTTTTTGAATTCGTTATTGAATTCTGGATTCACCATTGCTATCATTAACGGACACCATAAAACGATCACAGTTTTTCAGTACCTCTGATTTTAACTCATATATCGCGACTGGACTGAATTCCACTCCGTAAGTACCCGTGGTTATGTATAGCATATTATGTATATTTATGTATAGTGCAGTTATTTATGCAAGTGATTGTATATTCATTGGAATGTATGTTGTAAGTTCGAAGGATTTCGTTTTAGTCTTTTGATGTGTTTATTTAGTTTGATCGAGTAAAACTAGATACTAAGGGCCTTATCACACTGGCGATTTGCGAGCGAGTTCAATCAAAGCGAGGGGATTGCTTAGCGAGCTCTCTGCGAGTGCGACACATAAGCCGCGAGTTCATAACGAGCGCGCGCCGTTCTCAGTGCGAAGAAACCGCGGGCGCGCAGCGACAAACTTCTTCCGAAGCTTCCTCCACGGCGAGCTCGCTTTGGATTCGCTTGCAAGTCACCAGTGTGATAGCGCTGCAGTAAACTCACCGAGAAGACACCGCGGGCGCGCAGTGAACAACCCGACAAACCTCTTCCAGCTTCCTCCACGGTGAGCTCGCTGTGCACTCGTCTCGTTATGAACTCGCTTGCAAGTCGTCAGTGTAATAGCGCTCTTTGAGTAGGAGTACAATATTTACGAATTTACCAACCATCATCATTAAAATAACCGAACGATGCGATATTCAGCTTTGCACACGTTTTGAAGTATTTGTCTAAACTTTAAAAACCCTCTGGCTGCTGATACGTGGTGGGGTTTTAGACTACTTAGGTACTTTTGATTTTTTTAAATTTAGACAAATTTTAAAAAGTCTTTAAAAAGTCTTTCAAGACTTTTTGAAATACTTCAAAAAGTCAAAAGTACGTAGTTTGTTGGCATGTTAAAAACACTACGTGATTAATTTATTTATTTGATGAAAAACCAGAGGCTTTTATACACAGAGTTACAAATTGATAAATACCAAAGCTTATCGAAGGTTTTCACGGGTTTTATAATGGTTAGTATTTTTTTTCTGACCATCTGGACCATAAGTCAAATCAACTGTTATGACTGACTTACGTAAATACAATATAATGTTATATCTAAGTACGTGATATATAACTTTAAGTTATAATATAAGATCACATTAAATTCCGTTATTGACATAACATCGTAAAACTATGGAACTGTACGCATTGATATCGAGGACGTCAAAACGTGCCCCACTTGAAATTTGTGTGAAGTGGTCAGTTCAAAGTGGATTACATTTTGGCTATGGCTAAAATAACCCAAGAAGATGAAATCAATAAAAATTTAAACTGTACAGGTTTTTGAATACTAGTTGGTTTACAGGGTCATTAATCACATCACCCCCTTTTGGCTAAGTATACCTGTATAAGAAAAAATGACCATAATAATAATAAATCTTTTATTTTTGTGAAACAAAATATGGTATTAAATCTATCGTTTTACAAGTTGAGGGTAGTAGATACAAAAAACTCAATGAGATTTCGTTTGTTAGGTAGTAAGTTTAAACCAAGAGATTAATTAGGTACTTATAACTATGTATAATTATATTAACATTGTTTCTTAATTTCAAATTGTAAAAAGCGCTAACTCCCACCCTAGGACAACCTGTGTTGTGGGTAGCTAGCCTCTTTCGTGCAAGAAATCAAAAAGTGAAACACACACTAAATTATGGTGCAACAAGTATGCTAGACACAATTTGTGTTATGGGGACATGGTAGGTAGGTATGGGATGATTGATTGGTGGTCTCTCATAATAATGAAATATTTTGAATTAACTTGTTGCTGGCCGAGGAGTTTAGCTTTATAAATGTGAGTAGTTCCTTGAGTGGATTGTCCAGCATTATTTATTTATTCGTTATTTGTGAAAGTAACTTAATAAAACAAACTCCTTGTTTTGAAAGTTAAAGTAATTTCCTAGATCTCTATAAGTATCCAGTTAAAACTTATGTTTAATAACGAATGGTACGTAAATTCAGGTCCTGTCTGTTCTCTGTAACCTTTCGTATTATACGAGTCGATATAAAACTGATATTGGATACTGCTACTGCTGAGAGAAATCTTGGACTTGGTCAGAATTCAATCTGAATACTGGAAATGGTAGGTTGGTTTGTAACAGTCGGCTACAGAGATGGTAAACGGCCTAAGCGAAAAAATTAATAAAACAAATGACTAGGCTCCTATACCAATTCCAAGAAATAAATCTAGGTTTTGCCTGTCAAATATTCCCACAGTAAAAATGACAAGATTTAATTATTGACCAAAATTATCGGGTCGTAGCGACGCGTGACCCGAGAGCTGGTGGGTATCAGTCTGGCGCAGCGCATTAGCATTGCCATACAACGGAGCAATGTAGCTAGCTTCTTGGAGACGCTTCCAACTGGTATTGTATTATATTCATTAATTTCCGATAACTCAATAATCCATATCACACATACACAAAATTAAATTAAATTCAAGATTACATAGTCAGTTAAGTGACGAACAATTATTTAGAACAACAAAAACAGTATTGATTGAATTTGTTTCTATAGGTATTTTAATTGTTATGGGCCGATACTACCTCAAATCAACTCCAACGGATATCGATATCTTCCGAACTACTGAATATTTATCTCACTAATATTATAAACGTGAAAGTTTAGATGGATGGATGGATGGATGGATGGATAGATAGATGGATGGATGTTTGTTCCTTTATCACGCCAGAACGGCTGAACGGATCTGAATGAAATTTGGCACAGAGATAGATTATAGTCTGGAATAGGACATAGGCTACTTTTTATCCCGGAATTCCCACGGGAACGGGAACTACGCGGGTGAAACCGCGAGGCGCTGCTAGTATTTCATATTTCGTTTATTGCAATCATAGGTAATTAATTATACATAGGTGAATGAACATGGTTATTTTACTATTCTAACACTCTTAGTTGGTAGATTATAATTATGTACCCGGTCCGAGTTTAGCAAACGTAAAAGATGGTTTACATTATATAATACTAGCAGCGCCTCGCGGTTTCACCCGCGTAGTTCCCGTTCCCGTAGGAGTTTCGGGATAAAAAGTAGCCTATGTCCTATTCCAGACTATCATCTATCTCTGTGCCAAATTTCATCCAGATCCGTTTTGCCGTTCTGGCGTGTTAAAGGAACAAACATCCATCCATCCATCTAAACTTTCACGTTTATAATATTAGTTAGATTAGTTAGATTAGATTAGTTAGATTGGAACGTCCGTTAACCATAACCACATCATTTTAAAAGACGGTTGTTATTCATTGTTTACCTAATCATTTATTACCTTTACAGTACTCAGCTACCACCGAAGAAAGCTGGAAAACCCAAGGACAACCCTATTTCACTAGTTTCCCTCAGGTCCCTTACTGAGCGTTTTATGAAGGTCTGTCTGTCCGTAGACAGTTCAATTTGGCTCTACGCATTTCCTTTATAGAACTTCACAGCTTCCTAAGCTCGCAATCACAGCGGATCCGTATTTACAGGACCGTTTTTAATGATTCTTCGCTACTTGAAACAATAGTTTACGAGATCCGGAATACTGTCGGGTGCGAACTCGCTCCTACAACTCTTTACGCCATCACGAAAAAAAGCGGATCCTTTATAACGAATGCTGTGTGAATATGCCCTTAGTTGTTATTTGCTATTTACTATAAGATCTTTGTATTGTTCCTCTTGTGCGTAGGTATGCAAGCTGTGTGCTAGGGAGTTTAATATAATACTGGCCTTTTCGATATCCTACGAAAACAAGATTCGTTAGGCGTAAGTGTGACTCCCGCGCCGAGGGTTTCGAACGTTTATCAATTACAAAAATAATGTAGGTACCAGTTAGAAACTTCACTGTTTAATGCATACCTAGAAACAGTAGGTTCATTTCAGCTGGATCGCTCTGCAAACTTCGGAGAATAGGGTGAAATTGGGACATTATCTGAAAGCAGTCAAAAATTGGTATAAAGCTTATCGCACACTTGAAAAGCGTCACGTAGCACAGCTCAAATAGTGCAATCAAATATGGGCCTTCACTCGTACCTTTTAGCTGTATTTTACAGTGATAAAATTGCAACAAGCTCGAAAAGAAAGGTCCGCGAGCTGTCTGAAATCAAATGAAAGGATTTTTTTTAGGTTTCATGGTTGTTAAAATATTAAAAAAAACTCAAAAATTGACCAATGGTTTGCCTATACAGCCTTATGATATTGCACTTACAATTTCGTAGTGTTTCAAAAGATTAACAAAACTGAAAACTTTGAATTTAATTTTAAAATTGATTTTGTTATTTTATGAAAACGAACATTTTACGACTGATTTTTGACTAAGCTGTCTAAATAATATATTTTTAGATTAATTCTCGGATAGAGTAAAATACTATAGTGATTACGTAGATAGTAAATTAAATACAATGTCACTTAAAGCTTACGCACTCGTTGCTCACCGGAATCCCATTCACATCCCTGAGAGAGAAATAAATAAGTAAATAAAATAATGCTGGACAATTCACACAGCATTATCTAGCCCCAAGCTAAGCAGAGCTTGTGTTATGGGTACTAAATAACTGATATACATAATACGATTCAATACATAGATAGATATTTTTTATTATACATAGAAAACGACCAGAACTCCCTGAACAAATGTCTGCAGATCGTACACACATTGCCCCGAGGCGGGAATCGAACCCGCAACCTCCTGCGTCATAGGCAGGCTTTCGCCCACCGCGCCACAGAGGTCGTCAATGTCTTCTATATAATGTTCAGATGTAAAGTTCTTACGTGCAGTTCAGCTTCCAGCATCAATATTGCCTATAAAAGATTACCACCACATTTCCTCTCCAATATTTCAATTACGTAGATTAATTCCACAAACCAGCAGAAATTTCTATCGCATTTAGAATCTACAGTACAGTAACTGTGCCTTTAATATTATAACAGTACACACAAGGAACACTAATGTCGGGAGGCGTGTGTCCAATTTAACATATCGTGCGCCCGCGCATGGTATACGGACGTACGGACATGCGACAGTGTACAGAGAAATCGGTATGCTGACTTCTTAGGATCATGGTAAAACGGAATGTATAAGAAAGGATTTCGGAAGGTATAGGATTTCACGTTCATAGGAGCGGGACAGAGCAGAGCAGCGTTAGTGCGAAAATCAAGTTTTTGCTTTTTATCTATTAATTATTCAAATTATAAGCATGATATTCAAACGATTATTATACAAGAACATTAGTTTGGCTATGTAATTCGTAAAAAATAGTGGTGTTGTCGCTGATAATTTAGAGCATTTCAATTAACACAGTTGTCTTACGTGATTTTTTATTATTATTGAAACGAGTTATTTTTTAACCTGAACATTTACGTTCGTCAACATAAGAGCGTTTTCACACGAGGCACGACACTACACGACAAAATGCGGTGACGAACCCGGGCGTCATACATTTCTATGAACCTGTTGTGCTGTGAGGTGTCGTTACGTGTGTAAACGGTTCATAGTAATGTATGACGCCCGGAGTCGTCACCGCATTTTGTCGTGTGGCGTTGTGCCTCGTGTGAAAACGCCGTAAAACTAAGTGTTTAAAAATACACATTTTACTTGATTTTTGCATAAATCGCACTCTAAAATTTATGTGAATCAATATAATTATGTGGGGAAGAAAGAGACGGGCCAAATAATGGAGCTGGACATAAACTAAGCAGCTACTGACTGTGGTCATAGATTGTAGATTTATTTTGGCTTTATTTTCCTCTCGTGTCTAATCAGTCGGAAACTAGAATGTACGAACGGACATCTTTCCTAATCAAACGCTATGAGGCAAGAGTAATCGTGAGATTTTATTTGTTTCAATCACAAATAAATCCGATTGGGTGATCCGATCCGATTTGGACTGAATCGGGGTGCAGTCAAAATACCTATGTGTAATTTCTTAAATTTTTCTTCATCTCTTTCAACGCGTTTCATTCAAAAGGTCTACAGGGAACTTTTCTGCTACGTCCTGCAGTTATGTTGATCCCACTGTGAGATTCTGCTTAACCTGTACTATGTTTCAGGACTGGCAGCAAGGTGCGTGGGCCGGCGTAACGGACGCGGTAGCGACTAAATCAACCATTGTCTGATTGGGTGTAGCCTGCCGCATTCTAGCGTAGCCTGGCTGGATAGTGTGGACAGCCCCTTATACCTGAGATGAGTGGAATTATCTGGAAGATAAAAAAAAAGTGGTGTGAATCAAACATTGTCTGATTGGGTGTAATCTGTCGCATTCTAGCTTACCTAGCTGGTTGGATAGTATGGACAGCCCGAGATAGAGAGTCTTTAGAGAGAGAGAGTGTCTCTTATGCCCTGAGATGGGCTAATTTTTTTCTCTCTCTCAAGTAATTCTCTCGGTTCCTTTGCTATTTTCCTATACTTAAGCATAAACAGGAATTAGCAGCCGTATCCACACGTTGCCAGCTCTCACATGTCCCGTTCGCCGGGGTCCCGCGGCGTCGATTAAACTCATGCGTTCTCCGCCAACTCCTTATAAAGCATGATCGCCTGGTACATTTGCTTCATCATCATTATTAGTGACCGGAGTTCACTGAAATGAAAAATTCAGCTTATAACAGAAAACTTCGGCTACCTACATTGGTATTGCCAAAAGACTTTTTATTTGATTTCAGATTTGAAAATTTTAAACCCTCAACGACTCGACTCCTTTCTTTTTTTTCATAATCATAATCATTTATTCAAAAGATTTTAAGATATTAAAACTATAATCACCGATTTAGAATCCAAGATATTTTATGTCAACAAAGACGTTTTTTCATAAATGAAAACTAACTTATTAGTCAGTTAGTTTTAACAACGCATAATCTCACATGTGCAGTGAATTTGAAAACGAACGAGATATCACATAAATGATGAATACAAAACCAAAAGTTGCTACGAGCTTTTGAGCTTTGCTTCGATGATACCAATGTCGTAAAAAAATTTTACCAATATATCCGTGTGTTTTGTAACCTCCTTGTGTATACTCCGATTCAAAAACCTGGATAATTTTTGTATGCAAAGGGTTTACAAAAATTATCCATTGAATCGGAGTATACCTATCCTCCACTAGTGGACAAAAAATTGAAGCGAACAAAATCAATGACATTTAGTTTCTTATTTGATAATCTATAAAACGGTTTATGTATAAAATTTGACTTGTCTAAGTGCTTATTTTGTAAGCCTAAAGAAATAAAGTTATTGAATTTTGAATTTTTGAATTTTCGGTTTTTCGAATGGAATCATTTTAAGTTATCTTAAATTAGTATAGAATACTTTAAGCGACATCTTTGAAAATATATAAATATAGTGTAAATATTAGTTGTAATACTAGTTCTAATTTAATACTATTATTTGATTTTAGCGACATCTGAATTAACATTATTATTAGCTTTGCCCAAATACGCGGCAAAAAATATCCTACAGGGCTTGAACTTGTTGTTTTTAAACGTACCAATGGAAAATCCTATTTTGTTTGATTATCTAACTGTTAATATAAACTTCTTATCTTATGAAATCTCCTTAAGTTCTGATTTGAACCTAGATAGCAAAGAAAGGGATTGCTTAAAGTAGGTACCTTTGACTAAACAATCGAAGTCCTAGCACTTTCAAAAAACTTAGGTAGCAACACCACACCCACACTACACGGCTCTTTACCAGACACTTTAGTCCAGCAAATTAGTGTAACATAAAGGGAACATT
Organism: Eupithecia exiguata; assembly: GCA_947086465.1. NCBI lineage: Eukaryota > Metazoa > Arthropoda > Insecta > Lepidoptera > Geometridae > Eupithecia > Eupithecia exiguata. The sequence goes on from OX352245.1 coordinate 9,195,240, forward strand.
CCACAATCAGGCCCAGAATACGGCACATGCGGGCATTGTGCGTAATTGCGCAGAAAGGACGACGCACACTGAGCTATGTACAACAAAATACTGTTATTGGAGTAATATAAGTGTTAAAAAATTCGCGGGCGAAGAGTGGCAAAAAATATCAGTAACTAAATTGAAACAAAAAACAAAAAAATCGTCAAAACTATTTTGAAAACGGCTTACATGATAAAACTTTTGAAACTATCATGGTTATTACTATAGAAATCATTTAGAACGGGATATTTACCATGATTCAATTTTTGAGTTTTCCAATATTTCGGCACAGTTTCATGCGCCATGATCACGGAAGAACTAAAGTCACTGCGAGTTGGTTTTTATTGGCAGACATACCGATCTACCCTCATTCTTTGTCTTTTGCTGCTTTTGTTTTTGTGCCGAAATATTGGAAAACTCAAAAATTGAATCATGGTAAATATCCCGTTCTAAATGATTTCTATGGCTTACATGATATCAGATTATCTAGCTAGATGATAACAAAGGTTGGGACGAATTTCACTTCAACTTGAAAACACCTCACCTTAACAAGGTTAAGTTTTTTTCTTCTTTATGTCAGTAAAAAAGATTGGAGTGAACAAAGAATCTCATTGATCACTTTATATCCAAGTTTTACTTAAGTACTTAGGCGAAATTTCTGACGTCACTCAAACTTGAGTGACGTCAGAAATTTGTACTTAAAAAAAAGTACTTGTACTTTTTTATTTGATTTGTTTTGATTACTTTTCCCATTCGAAATTCAATATATTTCATTCCAGACGAGCCTACTAACGAAGCTTTTCGTCACTTTCTTGCCGTCGATTTTAACACAAAATTTGCACTACACTTGATCTCGAACACCAAAAAGATAATTTTTGATCTTTGTGTTGAGAGTTGTTTATAAGCATTGTACATTCGGAATGTCAGGAGTATTCTTAATTAGCAAGCACGAGTGAAAATGTACGGAATTTTTTAATAACGGCGGCTGGTGTACTTGGTCCTTTACCCACGCATACTACCTACATTTTCCTTCAGTTTACACTTAATTAATGAATTAGTTGGCGAACAGACCTAGGTGCGGTAGAGATACAAGATATAGACTTGTTTGTACCGCTTCTTGTGTTGTTAACGCGCACTCACAGATTAGGTACAGGTAGATGTGACAATACTAAAGATATTTTTTATGATTATTATTAATTAAAATTATTTAAGTGCTTGGTCGAAGCGTCGCGTGACCCGAGAGCTGGTGAATATCTGGCACAGCATCAGCATTGCCATACAGCGGGCAATGCAGGCAGCGTCTTTGGGACGCTTCCGACTGGTATTGATATGGATCAGTTGAGCTACCTATAGATTGTTTGCAACAGTCTGCAGTCTCAGTTGTTTCAATTGTAAATATGAATTCTAATGTCATTCAAATTTTCTAGTATAATAAGGGAAATAAAGATATAAATTACGAGAAAAATTAAAAATTTTTGGTATTCCGAAAGTTTAGAAAGTGCTATGTGACAAAACGTTGAAAAACACTATTTTGGTAATACAGTTCTGGTTAATAATCCATGGAAATTAAAAAAAAAACCTACTAGACTATCACGCAAGTTGTCAGAAAAAAACATACGGCCGAATTGAAAACGTCCCCTTTTTTAAATCGTATAAGGAAACAAAAAATATCTCCCAGCCTTATGGACTCCCTCATCTGTTTTCCCGCCCAATATCATGTGATTTCCTAACAGCGATCTTATCACAAAGCTTCAATGTACGCCGCACCTTAAAACTTCCTTGTGTTTCATTAAAACTATATCGGAATTCATTATAATTAAGAGGTTCCGCTGTCGTTGAAATAAGCTAGGAATAATTCACTCAGATTTAAGGGAGTAAATTTGCAAGTGGCTGTGGCCGGCCATACCTCGCGAAGAACCAACAACTGATGGGTTAAACGTGTTTTTGAGTGGAGACCGCGACTCGGTAAACGTAGTGTAGGACGCCATCCGATCTGGGGAAAGACTGCAGGCATTTTTTTTGGGTTCTTTTTGTGAAATTTATGATGGTAAAGAACCCTCCGTGTGCGAGTAACCGCACTTGGCCGTTTTTATTTTTTATATATAAAAAAGCACGTTGCCGTTTTCTACTAATAGAAAAATGTAGTTATTGTAATCTCAGGTAATATTTGAGGTACATATTAAAATTACAATCAAATATTAGAATTAAATTATAACTAGTAGGTATTTACAATTGAAACAATTGAGCTAACTGCAGACTATTGCAAACAATCTACAAGTAGCTCAACTGATCCATATCAATACGGAAGCGTGCCCAAGAGCTAGATTTTCAAAGTGTAGACATAATGCATATTAAATGCATTCTGGGTGAATTTTCTTAAAAAATAGTTGAAATTTCAAACACGATTTAAATTTCCATGCCACAAAATGTCAATTTGATTCAAATTTGATACGATATATTTAGTTCCTTTAGTTTTTAAACGCTTTGTTTCACAAATACAATGAAAAGTGAGAGCCAGATTTTCAAAGTGTAGACATAATGCAAGCAAACAAGCACCTGTGTACGACAGCCTCCATAAAATCTAGACCTGACCTAAATACCGCGAGTTTATGACCTAACTCTGAGAAACCATAGGCTTTGAACATACGTTCTAATTCTTAATCTTTTTAGGATTAAAAGTTAGGTAATCTAACTCGTTAAGTAAGAAAAAACGAAAACTCACTTGCTTGGCGTCGAGTTTCAGATATGTTATTATAAGCAATATTTATTGAAGGATCTATCTAATCGAGAAATTGTAAATTAAATATAAAATGTCGCGGCAACATAGTGAGTTGAGTTTGTTTACAAAAATTGCACATCGTGCTTGGCTGGTGTATAGTTTCAAAAACGATGCTATACTATAAACGCTTTTTACTATTCACTGACCGTGCAAAAATAGGTCCAGAGTCCAGATATGAAGGTGGGCTAGAACTATGTTAGCAAAAATGCAACATTTTGCTATGGAGTCTGGAGACCAAAGTCAGCGACGCGACCCGGCGCGGCGGCGGCGGCGGCAGCGGGTTGGTGCGACTTCAGTGTATAAATTTTGTAGCAGCCGACTGTTTTGTCAAGTTCTCTGCCGCCCAATACAAAGACTTTGGTGTGTACACTTCATTATTGTCAGAATACCATGCTAACATAAAAGTACACTAAAAGTAGCTTCTCGAAAGTGGAAGGCTCAAATTAGGTGCAATTAGGTCCACTCATCTCAGTCTTAGTCGGACCGGAGGCGGCGCCACCGCCGCGCCGGCGTTCGTGTTTCGCTTTTGCGGCATTTGCAGACAGGGATAGAAATATTACATTAAAACTTTTTAAACTTTCGCGATTTGTTAACATATTAAAGATTACATTCGTGAGTAAAAAGAGATAGCAATACACGTCTTGTTTCGAGTCGTCGTGAATGTGTAGTATTTGTCTCGGTCACACTTCGGTCTAGGTACGTCTTTCCATCATTGTTGTTCATTAGGTAGATAATTGCACAAGATTGGAAATAATGTGTTCTTGCGTTCAGATGTAACACAACACAGGCCATTCGTTGAGTTAGCGCTGGGAGAACATACCTACCATATCTTCCGAATTTTACTTAGATCTAAAAACTCACAGTTAGTTATCTCCATGAAATTATAATCCTATTACAATCTATAAATTAAGTACCTACCGTAAAAAAAAAATTCTTCTTCCTCAGTTTGTCACCCGTGGTCAGCATCGGTGGAAACAACTATGAAGGACTGTCTCAGTTTCCGTACTACTGTGATAATGATATCTCAAATCGATTGCAATTGCAATTCCATTCATTCCCTTTCCCACCTTCAATCAGTTAAAAATAGTCGGTGGTCGCCACAAGGTGCCCTAAGCATAGCTTAACACGACAGGGCACCATAATTCCTCCCTAATGGAGTCCGCAACACGCACCAGCCACACATCAAATAGACAGACAGGCTGGTCCAACCTATTTATTGGCTAGGGAAATTTGAGCTTTATTACCTAGTGCTGAGATAAAGTTTTGCGTGGGATTGGGTTTCTTTAAGACCCCGGTAGGTTAGGATCCGGATAATTCTGTAATCGGAGCGAACCAATAATAGTGATCGCAGGATTAAAAGTCTTACGTATTTATTGTCTTGTTTTTGATTGCTAGCTTATTTTTGTAAATAAACTTCAACTTCTTTAGGGCGCCGCTTGCTGTTTGCCGCGAAGCGCTTACCTTTTTCAACTTGACATTACTTGAAGACAGTTTCAATCGCGGTATCAATCCTTATTTCAATTTCATTGGCTGGTAAAAAGGTTGGTTGTTGCAAATTTGAACGAAACCAAAAAAAAATATTTCCTATAGTATAAATATTGGCTATTAAAAGCTTAAATTTTGACTTCTTTAAGAACTTATTTTTTAAGCCGACAGAAATAAATAAAGTGTGTTAAATTGTATGCTTACCAATTTTGATTTGTAATTATTAATTATTACGAAAATATTACTGTTATGTCTTTTTTATGACTATTAAAAGCTGTGTGCTCTGTTGTATTGACATTAAATTTATTTTACTTAAATTAAATTAATTATTAAATAAAACTTAAATTTATTTATTTATTTTTGGATTACCAGGGACTACCACAGGCTTCTAAACTTCTAACAAATGTGTGCGATCTTTTATCATATCGCTAACTTTTGTCTCTATAGCCCAAGTGGTTTTGCAAAGGAGCTATGATATGAGGGCCCGTAGGAAAACAGTAATAGAACTATGCTTGAGTCTCATTTATACGATAGACAAGCGATACTCTAGCAGCGATTGGTAACTGCAAGTTTTCATAATACGGACTTTAGTTCCGATAATTTTGCACCATTGAGCAACCTCCCTACAACCACTCGTTCCTTCAACGTATGCGTCACATCTCACGAACGTCACATAACTCTAAGTCCTCGGAATGAAGCAGTTCCTATCTATCTCCTGTCGATACCATACGAACTGGTGCGGTGGTGCGGAGTTGTAATACTGACTATGGGTATGGGCATATTGAAGAGTAGGTTGAAAAACTTGATAGAATTGTTAGATGAGATGGAGATTTAAGCTCAATAACGAGACTAAACCGAAAGCACCAAAGGAGTCGAACGCATAAAATTTTAGAATTCTGTGTGTGAAGAGAATTCTGAGTGTTTCAATAACTTTATTTCTTTAGGCTTACGTAATAAGCATCTTTATTTACAAAGAAAATCACAATCAAATAATAGATTCAAATTAAAACTAGTATTTACAATTGAAACAATTGAGCGAACTGTAGACTTTTGCAAACAATCTACAGGTAGCTCAACTGATCCATATCAATACCAGTCGCAAGCGTGCCCAAGACGCTAGCTGCATTGCCCCGCTGTATAGCAATGCTGATGCGCTGCGCCAGATATTCATCTGCTCTCGGGTCACCCAATTTTGTGAACAAAGAACCTTTTTTGTTCACAAAATAGGGTTCTTCTGCCTTTTGACCATGATAAAAGTACCTTAAGTCCTTCAATGTTTAGCTATTTTCACTCCGCGGTACAATAACCTTGCATTGAAAAGTAGGCTAAGTAGCAGCTCATGCCGGTTATAAATCTAAATGCAGTCACACATTCATAAGGTTTGGCAAGTGCGAAGGCAGCTACGGTTCAATTGGAAAAGTACTCTTATTTATGTCTTGTTTAATTTATGAAGTGTTGGTTCAGTGAGAGGAAGGCTGGTTTTAAACTCGGAGGTAATGGTCGAACCCAAGAAAAAGAAATGGCTGGAATTAAAATCCAAATACATTACAAAACAATACTTGATTGCCAAATGTTTGTATTTAAGAAATTGATTTGCGAGATCTTGAAAATTACCTAATTTTGTTTACCGACTAACTAGAAGGATATTAACAATAGTTATATTACTGTTACCATAAAAATATAGTTTTATAATAAAAAAGGTTGTTGTTTTGCGAATTACGAGTGCTAGCAGGTTAGCGCACTCACCCTAAAGAAGTCTCTCGTAAAGGGAGGAAACGTTGGTGTCTACTGACTTCCAACACAAATATGATTCGAAGTTAACCCGCCTACATCCATAATGACCTAAATAATTTATTCTAATAAATCTCTATTTTTTGTAATCTGTAGACCTTCGTTTAACCTGATGGAAATTTATGGTTTGGCTGACGATGCTAAAGACATCCTATCTATAATGCTGATGGTAGGGTTGCTACGCCAGAAATAAAACAAAACCACCAAAGTTTCGTAAAAGCATCAGAAGATCTGACACTGATTAAGATCAAATATTTTTGAACATGACTTACCTATACGGGCTGATGATAAAGAAGTTTTCGAAACTTTTTTGTTTTGGTATTTTGCAAATTCATACCGGATTCTCAGGTAACTCCACTTCTTCGTGTCCTCTTCCTCTTAGTCGCTACACTTGTTGAGAGAGTGGTTTTGGTCGTCATATCAGGGGAGGGTGGCACGCGTTATGACGCGTTACAATCCGGCGCCATTCTACTCGCTTGTTGATTATACATAATATCGGATTATGTATATTTTCTGGTAGTGCCGATAAAACGTCCTAATCTTTTTAATACCAAGTAAGATGCACAAAACAATAGCGAAACTGTAATTTTACACAACAAAAATACTAATTACAATTACAAGGCTACTTCACTTGCAAATTACATTACAAATTATAAACAAAAGTCGTGATGTCGTAAGTTTTTCCAAATTACAGAGGGCTGAAATATGCCTAATTCTAGTGTGCGCAGGAGATTTCTATTAGGAAATGTGGTTTAGGGATAGGGTTTTGGTGTTGAACTGGGCGATCAACAAACCATCTTATAGCACGACCGTGAAGTGTGAATTTTGCCGGCTACTTGGCACCGTTAAGAGTGAAATGAGACAATTATTAGGCTTCGGACAAAAGTTTGGCAGGATGGTGATTACGCTGTCGATGAATAACCTCAGTTGGAGAGCCTATTGCACTGCTGGGTTCCTTCAAAAGTGTGGCAGGCAGAAGGCTGCTACAGATCCCTCAACCAGCATTTGGCCGGACGCGGGCGTCATCGTGCGACTTGTATGTAACATTGAGGCTGTTTTGCGCACATTTTGTTTGATATGTGATACTCGTGTCATTCAATCTGTCGGATTTGAAGACATCGTTTTTGGTTGCTTTGCTTTGTTTGTTTAGTTATAATAATCTACGTACTGCTGCGACAGCAGTCTCCCTGTACATTTAAAGGGTCGACAACGCGCGTAATGTCCCTGATTTTGCAGGCGTCCAAAGGCTGCGGTAACCGCTTCCCATCAGGCGGGTTGCGTGCTTCTTTGCCACCATTCGTGTTATAAAAAAGTATCAAACGTACCGTTATTTTGTGTGAGTATGTACAACGCTGTATGACGTCTTGTTATGAACACGATAGACCTTTGATTCCTCGGCCAAATATTTTGCGGGCTAGGTTAGAGAGATCCTATTGTGAAAGTGCTTTTTCGTGGACAGCGGAACGGCCAAGACATCATTCAGAACAATTCCAAAGAAACCCTTAGATCTGGCTTCCTCCCCCTTGTACAGGGGTAGGTCGTTCTCTAGAGAAAGCTCCATGATGCTCTTATCATGACTCGGTGTCTAGACTCCTCTTAGATGGTTTATAAACCATGATCTGTCCGCTACCCGCTCCGCTCACCACCTGCCTCAACTCCAAGCAGCACCTCACAAGAACGACATTCCTACGTTGACCGCAGCCACACGCTCACGCGAAATTAATCACAATTATATGACAGTAAGCTCGACTGTACCTAGATCATAGAATATATCATGGGGCAGTGGTAAACGAGACACCTCTTTGCCACTACTTATTATTAACAGCCTGAAGTGTCCCACTACAGGACAAAAGCCCCTCCTTCCACTCCTCTCGGTTTTTAGCAAGAGGGTTCACGTCTCGTCGAAAACGTCCAGCTCATCCTGCCATCTCGGTCTAGGCCTTCCACGTGGTCGTTGTCCGTCCGGGACCCAGGCAGACGCGATCTTTGCCCACATGTCCAGCCCAGTTCCTTTAAAAACTACCTACTTGACTTGAAACTTTAATTGCTCATGAATGACGCACGAGGTGGTACTGCATATAGTCTCCAGCTCTATGTGAGGTGGGCTTTTGAGAGTTTGATAAATCTTTTTCTAAAAGGTTACTTATTAGTGATACCAAGAAAGCTGGTCATAGTCTCTCGTCTGTAACCCACATAGAATAAACTCCACACTTGTGCGTTACCTCCTACATCGGCGGATAAGTCGGATTGTGACGTCACTAGCCCGTTATGGATGGCTCTTGATGCTAAGTAGGCTGAATCAATGCTCCTGATTCTGCCATTCTACTCCAAGTTGCATAATATACATTATAGCATTAAACATAATAGCTCTGGTATTGGTCGTAGCGATCGCGGCGTTAGAATCGATTCCTTCAACTACTGCCTTGAATGTTGTAACGCCGACTAAGGGAATCTTCCGGAATGGCAGAAACACTGCGAGCACTAATCCGCCTGCATGGTTATTATGACAAAACCCCCTTGGTCAGGGGGGTAGGTTGCTCTTCGCAAGATTAGACTCTTGCTAGACTTCAATGATGGAAAGAAAACATTACTTTAAACATGGATGCGAAAGGCTCAAGACAGAAAAGGCTTGCAAGAATTAGCCCCGACTCCATTTTACGATGGTATCGAAATGTGACCGTGACGTCTTATTAGGATTAGTGTAGATTAGCGTAGTTCTAGGATAAGCGTAGTTCCCTGTCCGCACGATAGGAGGCGCTGCACTGTATCAAAACCTATGGAAAAATTAGACGTTACGATCACGTCTTGAGTGATATAGTCAACTGGACTCGGGGCTGTGTTACTCATAATATGTCGCCCTCATATTATGAGGGTGACATAATAATGCTGCAACAATGATATTTATACACCAATCTTTTATATATTATTAGTTATTACTAATAACTAGCTTCTACGTGCACGTTTACCAAAATAAAAAGAAGCCCAGCAGTGTCTATAGTGACAATTAATGAAGTATCAAAAGAAATAGAAGATAATATTATGTTCAAAACAAATTTACGAAAATATCTAATATCAAAAACCCATCATAACATTATAGAATACTTTAACATAACCACTCCAAAATTTAGATAAATATTGACATTGGTTTCCTATTGTTATATTATAGAAAAGTACAATTTCTTTAATTTTAAGTATATTCTATACTAATATAAGTCCGAAATCACTCAACTTCAACTGTTGAAGAATTTATAAGTTCATAAGACCAACTATGTTACACAGTTTACAATAAATGATTCTTATTCTTATCTAGATTATAAACACCTCTGTATACCTATAGCGTGCAATAAACGATTGAGTATTGAAGCTTTCTTTGTTTTTTTAGGATCCCTAGACTCTTTTGGACCTTAATCAGGGGTCGGTTTTACGACTATGGTAGACCCTGATCAGGGCTTATGCGAGTCTACCGTACTCAATAAAACCAAACCCAGGTCAGGCCTCAATAGAGTCTAGAAGTTAAGAACTAGAGACTACTACACAACACAATGTCAGCCAGATAGATAGGTAATAATTTATTTGCATTTGCAACACAGCCAGCCCGTTTTGTTCAGTAGCTTTGGTGTTATCCGCTCACAACATACAATATGAATGGCCTCGTTCCCCTTCAAAATTGACAGCCAAAATTACAATTTAAGAATATGGTGACCATAGAAGCGTCAACTTTAATGAGAGCTGAACGGAAGTTTTATTAAGCTTCCTCAGACCATAGAGTTTTGTCAGCTTCTTACATCAGATAGATCTCACCAAAGATACACCACGTTTCTTTGCGACGCTTTCTTGCCACAGATATTGAGCTCTTCCACTTTAACAAACGATTTAAACGCCATTATGGCTAGTATGCCAGTAACAAACATTAAACAAGTAACTTCGTAAATAAAGCTATTTTACTGCGCTCGCGCAGCGCGTCCAAACATGGAGTATTCGCGCGAATGTGACCTATTTATGTATCGGGAGCGGGTCTCTTACGGAGAATCGACGAGCTTTTATTATTTTTGCGTTGAGAATGAACGTTTTTATTAGTTTTGCGTTGAGAATGAACGTTTCAAGTACAATTGAACCGTTTCAAGGTAACGGAGTTTATTAAGAAGGGCATTACCCATATAAGCGCTTCTTAGGCGAAGCTTACGTCCAGCAGTTTACTGTTAAAAGTGGACTATATTTTTGTTATAGTGAGTTTATTTTGTTTCGGGTTTTTCATTTCATTCATTCATCATATTCACTTCAGTCTTTTGAATTGACCTCTTTTTTACACGCCATCTTTATCAGTACAGTGTGAGCCAACGGCTGGTTAATTAACTGACTATATAGCCAGTTAATGGCTGGTATGTGGCCACCTACCTATATAGGTACTTTGCCATTGTGATAAAAAATAATAAAATCACATTTTTACCGTGTTTTGAAAAGTTTTGTAATAAGATCAGATAGAGTCTATTGATCTTTTTTTTGCAGCACCGTTCGCCAAAATAATCATTTTATTGATCTTCGAAAATAATCATACCTACTCTACCAAATGCTGGCAAAGATTCGTCTCAGCAAGCCCTGCTTCGCTTTCGGCGATCACGAGTCCCGTGTTCGCTTATTAACGCTACAGTCGCGATATATCACGCTCTATACGGACGTCTTGCTTATAGCCCGAACATAGACTTACGAAATGTAGAGGTGGAAGGGACACGATCTATGTGTGTATGACACGATTGTTTTTGTTATGACACGATTGAGTTGTATTGCGACAGAGTTTCAGAAATGCTTGTTTGTGTTTTTTTTATAAGGTTTTAAGAAAAAAATGTTACACTGAGATTTTCAAGGGCCTTAAATTTGATAAGCGTCAAAGTTGTGCCCTTGATAAAGGAATTCGAAGTTAAAGGATAAGGTATTATCAAAGTTCAAGGAACCCAAATTTCTTGCTTCCAAGCTACTGCTGGAAATAATAAGATATTTGTTTTTTTTTTAATCTTGTCATATATCATCATCTTTGCTTCTGCAAATATTCAAATTTTTGCAGATTTAAATTTGTAAGATAGCTAACCTAGCCTGGTTTTTGAATGAACAAGTAAAATTTTAGGTATTTTACTTTTATTCAGAATAACAGAACGCTAAATAGATTGAGTTCAGAATTACTATTTCTTTTCAGTACATTTTTTATATATTTTTGCTATGTTTTTATTAAAAAAACTCAGCACCTTCTAGATTTTCCTCCCGCTACGCCATATTGTATCTAGTAGGAAGTGATTTATTTGGAGCGAGCGTATATCGCGACTCGTGCGTCTGCGCAGCCCGTCACTGATTGTGTGCTGAGCTATTGCCGGACCGGGCTATTAACTAAATACATACTGTAGACTGTATACCACGGAGATCTTAGCACACTTCGTTTGACCAATAGTTTAGAAATTGTAGATGTATTTGGTAACATAGTACCTCTCTTCTGGTACACTTCTTCATTTCTGACCTTGAGCAGAATATGGTGAAAATGTATTTTACGACCAACTATTAATTTAATTCCTACCCATGTTCTAAGCGAATAATAATAAATGGTTTCATTGATTGATTTAAAATGAGCTTGACCGTATATTCCCGGAACAGGAAATGAGATTTAAACATCATCTTCAGAAACTTCTTCACTCTTTAACTTCAGAAACTGTACAGTACACGGCTCTTTCTGGACAGGTATCGAGTGAGCCGGTATCAGAGCCAGAACTTTAACCAGAGCTGTTACTATGGTGACTTCAATTTAAGGACTACTTGGATACATATCTGATAAAAGAACTTCGAAGAGCGCTCGTTTACCTAATGCATATAAAGATTGTTTAATTGGCTTTCCCGCAAATGTCTTTTCCACAACTGTCGTTTTGTTTTTGGTGAGCACCCAAGATACAAAGAATCCTCTATTCCTCCGTTTTACATAAGTCATGACAAATGCGACCGTATATTTGAATTCTAAACCTTATCTCGATCGATACAACTCCGCACAACTCTATAGTCACCTCGAATTGTAATGCATAGAAAAGGGCAGGACCACTATCACATAACCTTACGTACGCGAACTGATAGGCGAACTTAACTCGCCTAACCCGGTCAGCTAGGCGAGCTAGCTTACCTCCCACTAGGGAATGGCCAATAATAGCAATCACGAATTTAATTATTATAATAACCTTGCAATATATTGTACCGTATGGTAGTGGGTTCAACAACCGGTCCGATGCAGTTCGGCGGCGCACGCGCTTGTCTAGATCCAGGGCTGCCACGACAATGGTGGACTAAAACCTTTAATAACAAAGAGAATTTGCAATCATTTAATAGAAACAAATTAGAACTAGTATTTACAAATGAAACAATTACTAACTGCAAACTGTTGCAAACAATCTACAGGTAGCTCAACTGATTCATATCCATACCAGTCGGTACTGTGCCCAAGACGCTGACTGCATTGCCCCGCTGTATGGCAATAATGATGCACTGCGCCAGATACTCACCAGCACTCGGGTCACGCTCGCTTCGACCAGAAGCTCAGATTTTTTTTAAAACCCGGAGATAGATAGATAGACAATTCTTTATTACATAAACCTAAACATACAGTACATTATAAAACTTAAGCTAAAGAGAGGCAATGAAATTGGCGGCCTTATCGCTTAAAGCGATTTCTTCCAGGCAACCAAGGTGTACGGAGAAAATCATAGGATGGCGGTACTTATGCTAAGCTAATACAAATCAATTACCTATACTAATACACAAATACAAATAGATTAATATACTAATACATAATAACTCTCGCGCCTTCGCGACTCGGCAAACGTAGTGTAGGACGCCCTTCGACCAGGTGGGATGACGATTTGCGAAAGACTGCTGGCAGATGCTGGATGCGGCAAGCTGAAGACAGGGCGCTATGGCGCTCATTAGGGGAGGCCTATGTCCAGCAGTGGACTGATATAGGCTGATGATGATGATGATGACATAATAACTAGATTATAATAACTTTCATACATACATGCTAATACTCTAATCTGACGTTATACCTAGATAATGATTATAGACTTTTCTATTGAAAGGAGAAACTCGGTACGTACGTAGGTACGTGGGGTACCGTGACTCTTCGGGCTAATATCTATTATTATCCGATCTATAATTATATTCCAATCTATTCAAAACTCTTTTATTAACAAAGTGACAGCCCTAAAAGCAGCCTACAACGTGACCAGCCAGTGCTCCTATTAAAATACCTGCCTCAAGATTCTATTATCAATAACTATGTTATATGAAAACTGGAGCTCGACTAGATTTAGGAATCTAGCTGCAATATGGTGTCCGGGCGATGGATCTGTATTTCAGTATTTCAGTATTTTATTTATTGCATTCATACAGTCAGGTCTTAGTAGTTAGGTGAGTGTTCATAAAATGTTCACAGTATGTACCCATTTAGGGTGTTGCAATGGAAGACAGGCCAGGTTTCATGCCTTTCTACTTATGATGTACTTACTTAATAATAATGCATTCAATACCTATTAAAAAGATTACGAGTCGCTAAATTTATCAATGAAGAAATCGTCAAGTTTGTAAAAACATTTTTTTATGAGTATCGCTTTTAATTTGGATTCAAACATGTCATTTTTTTCTATACTTTTTAGTTTTTCTGGTAAAGTGTTGTAAATTTTTACCGCCATCGAGTTGGGGGAGGATTGGTGGATTTTTAATTTTGATGCGGGCATGACATCTTATCACCCTTCGATATAATCACCACGAAAATGCTCTCGTGTTCGTTCATCAGGTGTACAAATAGCTCCGAAACAAAAAACGAAGCCCAAGGCATCACATATTTTCCCGCGTAAGTAGATAAACCAAACTTTAAATTTTCTGATAATCCTATACCTTATCATTATTTCATCTGTGAAACGGTACAGTTTTTGAGTGAGCGCTGGTAGAACGTACCGTATCTTTCTTTTTTACTTTTATCAAAGTTATCACCTGTGTTGTTAAGTAGGTAGGGTAAGTACCTACTGTAGTGTAACTTTATTGTATTTATATATAACTTTAAATTATTTGCTAGATCTGTGTACTCGTGAAGTATTTGAGTGTAGCATTACTCTGATTGGCTTGTTGGTAGGAAAAATCTTACTTTAGTAAGTTATTATTTATTTATTTTATTATGATTATTTCTTTATTTATTTAATTAGAACGGTGGCGATTGCCAATTACACTAATTAATTAATTATAATTTAAACACAAACACTAAAAACACAAAAAAAAGACAAAAATTAAATGATTAATTATTATACATAAAGAAGAAAGGAAATGAAGTAAGATAAGGTTTAATTAGGATTAGGTTTTGGTTAAGTGAGGTTTACCTCACGCTGACATAATTGTGACATGTGTAATAAACCGGCCAATCGCGAGATGGACTCACACAGGAAGGGTTCCGTAACATCGTAGAAAAACGAAGGAAAACTCAAGTTTCTTGTCCTACTTAGGTAAATAATATTATAATTAGGTCTGTTACTTATTTAGAAAGTTTGGTTTTAAAATATTTTTTTATCTCTCTTTAGTTTAACACCATTTTTCGAGAATAGGCTTTTTCTCTAAATAAAAAGTGCGAGTCAGACTTCGCACCGAGGGTTCCGTATAATTATAAAACCTTCTTTCTTGCCCAATGTCATGATTCTAGCTCAACGGAAAGTATACCCTGTAGGTTTTTGGTCCACGGCGAGAATATTTTTTTTTCTAGTAAATGAACTAGAAATTTAGGGTTTTCTGATTTTTTCCTTTACTTGTGCTATTAGAACTTGCTTCTTGCCAAATTTCATGATTCTAGGCCAACGAAGTAGAAGTACCCTATACGTTTTGAGTGCACGTGATTCCCGAGGAAATTTCAAAAAATGGTATATGAAGCAGCTGTAACTTTTGATTGCATTAACTTAAAAGTTTTGTTTATATCACAGCTCCAAGGCGCAACGGACTTAAGTATTTGATATTCATTTCAACTCAATAACTCCACGTACTCTTAAAAAAAAAGGGTTGACAGGCGGATAACAAAGTGATCTTAAAAGGGTTCCTTTTTTTCTTTATGTGGTGCAGAACCCTAAATACGACAATAAGGCAATTTAAATCTTAACTGTTAATAAGTCAAGGTCTATTATCACTATCAGTTATCAGCCCCTGCATTGACCGCACAAACAAAGCGGTGCTAATGTGCAAAACAATTGCAATTGTTCTGCGATGCTATCGTAATGGCCTGTTATGGCTCCTAGTGTGCAGTTTCTATGGCCTTTCAATTATGTTGACGGCAGTAACGATGGATGGACTACTGGAATGTACCTTTAGAAGCCACCACATTACATAGTTGTTATTATTGCATCTACTTAGCTAACTCTAGGAATTAGCAAACTGAAGTGGCAGTGGGCCGGTGTTCTTGAGTGAAGATCAAGAGTCGGTAAACGTAGTGTAGGACGCCCTCCAGCCAGTTGGGATGACGACCTGTAAAAGACTGTAGGCAGATGCTGGATGCAGCAAGCTTCAGGTTTGCTGCAGTGGTAGTGGGCCGGTCATATTTCGCAAAAAACCGACAACCGCTGGGTTAAAAGTGTTATTGAGTGGAGACCACGACTCGGTAAACGTAGTGTGGGACGCCCGTCGACCAGGTGGAATGACGACCTGTGAAAGACTGCAGACAGTGCTGGATACGGCAAACCTGAAGTGGTAGTGGGCCGGCCATATCTCACAAAGAACCGACAACTGCTGAGGTAAACGTGTTCTTGAGTGGAGATCACGATTCGGTAAACGTAGTGTAGGATGCCTGCCGGCCGGCTGTGAATGACTGCAGATGCTGGAAGCGGCAAGCTGAAGACAGGGCGCTATGGCGCTCATTAGGGAAGGGGAAGCCTATGTCCAGCTGTGGACTAATATAGGCTGATGATGATGATTGCATCAACTACTTTTAGGCTCCATTACGGATGTAAGCGGGTTTACTACGAACCTTATTTTTTTATGTATTGGAAGTACACCTACGTTTAATCTTTAAACCAGGGACATACTCAGGGCGAGTGCGGTTCTAGAGGCACGCGACATGTTTAGCAGTCTTTTAGCTTTGTTAATTTTGAAACAAAATAAGTGCCCAAATCCAGTAATGATCCCTATAAAACTGGGTATTATGGAGGATGCCAAACACAGAATTCGTCACATCTAGATTATGGCTAGAAATACACTGAAGTCCTGAAAAACATCACTGATTGATGTTTAATTGACATTTGACATTATTTAACGCCAAGGTCGTACGAGACGCTTTGACCAAAATTATTAATGTAATCTTTCTTATTACCGGCCTAGTCTGATTTGATAATTTTTGACATACCTCTCTTTTCATGCCCGCTTTTTCTTTAATATTTGCATCCGTAAAATATTAGGGTCCCACATTCGATCAAAAATTTCCGGCTTTGCCGGGGAGGCCGCGAACTACTTATTTTTGATCGAAGGGTCCCCACCTTCGATCAAAAATTTCCGGCTTTGCCGCGAACTACTTATTTTTGATCGAAGGGGACCAATAAACATAATAAGATAATACACATATCGCCGAAATCTCGAGAATCTACTTAAACTTGTCAATCTTCCTGAAAAATAAAGTTATATCGCAATTTTCCGTTTCAGCTAACCCCCTTTTGGACGTGTGACGCGAAAAATCTTAACCACAAACGTGGAAGAAACCAAGGAATAATCAACCTTACATCTTTAAGAATAAAAATCAACTTGAGTTGAACAAAAAATGTGACACATTCGAAGGGCCATTCAAAAAAATAGGAGTGTTATTGAAATTTGAATCGTAGGTACTAGAGATAGGGTTGTGTGCGAGTGCAGGAGTGTGTTTGTAAGGCTGTTAACACACTGCGTGATGGATGGCCCGCTTCACGCGTGACGTATCTGTCACGCTGAGGTTTTGAACGCCAGAGATGTGATTTATACTTACCAACCTACTTTTTGCGGAGATATTGTCAGTAATTTTTCATAATAAATAATGCTGGATAATCCACACAGCATCATTTAGCCCCAAGCTAAGCAGAGCTTGTATTGTGTAGACTAGACTGATATACTTATTTTAATATATTATATAGATAGATATATTTTATACTATATTTATGTTGAGCTACTTGTAGATGGTTTGCAACAGTCTGCAGTTAGCTCAATTGTTTCAATTGTAAATACTAGTTTTATTTTAATTCTATTATTTGATTTTATTTTCTTTGTTAATAAAGTTTTTATACTAAACATAATAAATACCCAGAACACCCAGAACTAAAATTTGTACATAGATGGTACAATTTTTTTTCCCAAAACCGGAATGAACCCATCCTCCTGCGTCGCAGGCGGACCTACGACCGCCGCATCACTTCGGTCGTCATACGATACTTCGTTGATTTAAAATAACACCACTTTCAATCAAACTGACAAAAAATTATGAAACCGAAACTACTCGTACATTTTCAAAGATAATAAGAGAGTAAATTATAAAAAAACCTGTCGCTATGTCAAGTACTAATTATCATCATATTTTTATTACAAAGAAAACCACATTTCACATAAAACCATCACAAAGTAAACTTAAAAAGTAACCTATAAAAACCAATAATTAAACATCGAAAAAAGCGATTGGTTCATCTAAAATCATTTTCCGTAATTACAAGAACCGCTACCGGCTACGCCCGTGTATTTGCTCTCATTAAGGATAGTGCACGCACACGGGCGGCGTGAATTTAGTTTTTTTATAGGACGTGATGGCTTTCACGGCGTAAGAATCGACCCCTATAACCAGCTCGTGGGTATCGTTAGAGTCGACTATGGATATCTACCAGAGAAATGACAGCAGCCTCCTGTGCATCGACTAAAGAATCTTACTATAGAGTAAAGATACGCGACTGCGAATGATTTGATGAGTCGAATAATCTACAACTACTAATTTACTCATTCGACTTGAATATTAGTAGTATACTAATCTTCAAAGTGGAATGACAACTACTAATTAGTAATTACTAATGCCTCTCGGAGTCGAATGAAATGTAGGTATGATACTCAACTATCCAAGTCGAATGGGTAACCGACTGAGTCGGCAGTCGCCAGTCGGTCTCTCACTGCCGAGTCGGTCGACGACTGCCGAGTCTATCCGAATCGGATCGACGACTCGGCAGTCGTCGGACCGACTCGGCAGTCGTCGAATAACGAATTGAGACCGACTGGCGACTGCCGACTGAGTCAGTCGGTCGAACGACTCGGGATTACTAACCAAATTAGTTACTTATTTGCTCTTGTCATTCGAATGGTTCGAATGATTTCTAAAGTCGAATAATTCGAATGAAATCATTCACAGTCGCGCATCTTTACTATAGAGATAGTGCACCAGCTTCTTCCCATGTTTTTTAACACATTCACTGCGATCATTGGTCCGCTTGCCAAGCGTTGCGATTATGGCCAAACATATCTTGCTTGCAGGCATGATATTATGACCAACAGGGGACGATATGTATGATGAAGAAGGCAGTGCAAATGGGGTGAATCAACGGCAGATTTAAAAAAATGAATTGTTTCTCACAAGTCAAAACTAAGAATTAGCAGGGTGAAGTGGCAGTGGGCCGGCCATATCTTGCGAAAAACCGACAACCGCTGGGGTAAACGTCTTTTTAGTGGATACCACGTGTAGGACGCCGTCCCGCCAGGCGGTATGACAAACTGCTAAAGACTGCAGGCAGATGCTGGATGCGTCAAGCTGAAGACAGGGTGCTATGGCGTTCATTAGGGGAGGCCTATATCCAGTAGTGGACTAATATAGGTTGATGACGATGATGATCAAAGGTCTAAACTATGTTAGGTTAGGTTAGATTATTTATTAATGCTACTTCGGGCTCATTGAATGCACGCTTGGGCCCCCCGAAGGCAAAAGTGTAATGTGCACGTTAAACTTGGTAAGTGTTAACCCGTTCGGTCTTCCAAATTGGTCCCATTGGCCCTACAGTTGAGGCTAGTCGTTTTGGACATTTCAAAGTAAAGTAAGAGCTTGTTTTATGAAATGTAATGGTTGTCTAGTAGAGGTTGCTTTTGAGTGATAAGACTGCCAATAGTCATATATTTTTAACTTTTTTAAATTAATTTTTTGTGTAATAAAGAATTTTATATCCATCTATCTATATGAACCAAGTAGAGACTGAATTCGTTTTGAAAAAAAAAAAACAAATACCTACTCCCAAACACGTAATCTATACGAATTACTTTACAAACTCAATGTGAAAAATAAATAAATAAAAGTAAAGGTTTTCAGGAATTCTTTATTCATACTGAAAACAACTTCGGGTAGTTTTTTCACCCATAAGGGTAAAAAAAACTTGGTGGACTTTAGTTCACGCGAATGAAATTGCGAGTGAGTACGCTAGTTTTCCTTTTTTGTTTTTTAGTTTTTTTTTGTTTTAGACAAGGTGCTATGGCTCTCATTAGGGGAGGCTTATGTCCAGCTGCGGACTAATATAGGCTGATGATGATGATGAAGCTAGTTTTATTATAGATACTGACTTTCCCGCGCGGCAATCGAACTTGCAAACGTCTGTTCTCTGGTAAACATTCGCCCACTTCGCCACAAATAAAAATCTCTACCTACGTTATTTGAAATTGTGACATTTGCATGTCTTTCTTAAGTACCTATCTACCTTAGAAACATCTCATAAAAGTCTTACAAAAGACACAAAAAATCTTCAACAAACCAACTCCCAATCAACCCAACGCCAGCCGATAACATACAGCAGTATTGATTAAAAAAGCAACATAAATTAGTGAATCGTAGGGTGGCGGCCCCTGTTGTCAAAAAACTTTATAAGTGTTTATGTGTACACCCCCCCGCTTCCCACGCGGACACCCTTTCGCGTATACCCACATTCGCGCTGGGTCGGAAGCAGGCGGTTGTGGAATTAGGTGCGGGAACGTTTCAGGAACACGAAGCGGTTTCAGTGAGCTTATAGTTTTCAAAAAAATCCCTGTATTGCTCTTACATAAGTTATAAAGTCTACTTTGTAGATGTATTAGGATGATAGACCTTCCTCTCCGGTTTTCCGTTCTCTCTTTTTGGTTCTTAATAGAGCGACCATGAAATTTAACATGGTTTTTTAAAACAGAGTGTTGGTTGGGAGACCTTCTATGCATTAAGGGTTTTTATATCAACTCCTCGCGCTCTTTTATGATTAATACATAATCTAAAACATCATCTACAAAATTTTATCACTTTTTTGCTAAAGTAGTTTTTTTAGAAGGGAATCAACTATTTTCGTTAAATCTTATACTAACAAATTACTATTTCATTCATATTGTAATCGTTAGGAGAAGCATTAAAATAGCCTATAAGTACCGACTTTGTGAACCTATCTTTTGTGAATAAATATTTATTATTATTTTTGTTATATCATAATTTGTAACTATTTGTGTTTTGTAGCATTTCTTCCATTAAAAGAAAGAATCAGTAGTTATAGAACATATTCCATTTTCCCCAGCCGCGATACGCTGACATACAAGTACATGTAAATTAAACACAACCGCACACAGCCACGCACACAAATAAAAACCGAAAGAAACTCGACGAGAGGAAGAATGTATTAAGAAAGCGCGACAGAGACAGCCTTCTAATTAACACCCCGCGAGCGAAAGAGACAAACAGCTACACGCTAATTAAGAATACAAGAAGAAAGACGCTTTTATGTACGGAAATTGTCTCTGTGTGTGTAAATGTGTGCGATTGCGCGTGTGTGTTGTTATTAACTCATTATGTGAAGAGTTGGTACATAAGGCTTTATTTACTGGTTAATTGAAAGCGCTTTCTTGATAAGAGTTAAGATGGGGCAGCCATCTGATTTTTCGCAAACGTAAAAATAACTGGAAGTTGTGAAGTTCGTAAGACGGCGGTTTCCAAGTTTTTGTAAGATCGGATTTAAGGGTTAATGGAATTATTTTCTTAAAAACTCACCAACATCTTAAAATGTTTAACTTACTCCCGGAATTAGAAACAGAAATTTTTGAATTTAATACCTAAAATTGGCTTAGGTCACCGAAGCCAATTTTACCAAGGTGCTACACCTATTTGATAATATTATTTATTATATTTTATTTGGTAAATGACTACTAGCTATTCTTTTTAATGACTTCTAAGTCTTTACTGGCCAATCAGACCATTCCCTATAGCGACATCTAGTTCTAACCTGAGAACCAATCTCTAAACCAAATAAGTGTTCCCTACGATGAATATTCAATTTTCAATCTAGTAAGACCGAGCTGAAAAATAAGAAAACTAAAACTTTTTAGCCATGTCTTGACTCAAAAAAGAACCCAACTTTTTTCCAGAACCGAAGTTAATGACGACTGCCTTCTACGGCGATAAGACGTCGTCAGATCACCTCAGCATCCGACAAAACCTTATCTTGCCGTAGGTTTATTTGTTTTAAGCTTTCAATACGAACGAATGAAACAGGCTTCGTGTATCGTATTACACAAAACAACGTATCTTTAAGTCTCCATCACTTAAAACTAGACTTTATTCTTACGAGTTATAGTTGAGATTTGAGTGCGGTGGAATGCGAGATATACAGGGTTATTTAGGTTATTCGTCTTGCTCTCGGAAAAAGCTTGCAAGAAAGCAAAGAATGGCGGAAGAAAGGGGAAGGGACACCAAGGAGATATGTCTCAGTGCCGTGATGAATTAAATTTTTAGGGGGTGTTTAGGGGGGCAACTTGCCCCTTTCATTGGCGCGTCTTTATCCAAGTTCGTTTCTTTAATTTGTATTTTAATGTATCGTGTTTTGTTTTGCGTAGATGCTGATGTACCTTCCTATTGGGTTCTTTTTTGGACGTTTGGTCCGAGTGGGTACTTTTCATGATAATTAAGATACACCCATATATTTCCTCGACACATTTCATAAAAGTTGCGAATTTTGTTCTTTTATATTTGAATACAGGACCGTGGACACTTTTGTATGAAGACTGGGCCCCGTTTTCAAAGGTCCAACGTTGATGTGTTGGTGCTTTTTAGAAATAAGTTAAGTCATATAAAATTTTGTAATTTATGAAATTTTAACATGTAAGGTTTGGAGATATGAGTTACTAACACCATTTTCACGATCGATTAAAGCTGCCAAAGAATAAACTAAAGTACGTGTCCAGAGCTTTCAAATTACAATCGTTTCATCACTGATGGACAAAATTTTGAAAACGGGGCCCAAAATAACAAGACCATGGGTATTTTGGGCATAAGTACATAAGTATAAGGTTAAAATAGACATAATTTTTACAAAACATGCATCAAGTATTCAAGATTTTTTTTTCCAATTGAGTTCAATTTAGTTACCTAATTACTTTTTTTTACATAAAATCTACGATGATTTGAAAAAAATACCAAACGTACCGACAAAAACAAAACTTGCCGCACCTCGTCCGTTCAAATCGATGACGTCACAATTAATATCCCAACTTCCGACGTTCCCTCGCGAGTAAACATGCAAACGCGAGCACGTATGCACACCACTTACAAAAGAGGAATCGATAAAACAAAACAAAAGAGTTACCCTCTAAAAACGCAAAAATCGATGCGAAGAAGTGTCATTAAAGAACCCCCAAAAATTAAACCCTGTATATTCTTACATGTGTGCGTAACCCACACATGTATACAAATTACTTATAGGCACACAAGAGTATAATGAACTATTCAGAAGCAATTTTTGTTTTTGGTTACGCAAAAGATGTAATCACGTTACATTCGTGTTACGTTATTCGATCACGTTTTTAAGTTAATTAATGAGTTTTGAACAAACGTTTTTAAAGTAATTTCGTAACCATCTACGTAATAATGAAGAACAAATTCTTAGCTGGAATTATTGAATCAACTGTGCCCTATAAGTCGTTTGAACGAAAAGTGGCAAGCACCTGCATTCGGTCCACAGAATTTACCTACCTGAAAAATCTGACCCTGTACAAAAATCTTACAAAACTCCTAATAGAGTTCACAGGTGATCGGAAGGTTATTTTGGTCAACGAATTAGCATTGCCATTCAACGTGGCATTGCTGCCAGCATTCTGGGCACTCTGCCTCCTGGTGACCGCTAAGATTTTTAGAAAATAGATTAAGTGTTTATACTAGTCGTAATTATTTTAGGTATTCTGCTATTGCATGGTTTTTAATAAATAATGTTTTACCCTAATATATATATATAATATATACTCAAATGTTAGGTTTGGTTTGAGTAGGCTGTCAACAAATTTTGTGACATTATGTCTTTCGACGTAACTTTTGAGGATATAGCTTATTCTAGCGCAAAAGAGCTATAGTGTCTAATAATATTTTACCTTTACCTACTCCAAAAAAAAAAATCATTTGACGACCTCTGTGGCGCAGTGGAAGGTCGGCCTGCGAGGCAAAGGGTTTCGAGTTCCATTCCCACCTAGTGAAAAAAGTTTTACGATCTGCGGATATTTGTTCTGCGTGTTTTCTATGATGTATAACATATCTATCTTCCAAATAAAATGTATTAGATATACTAATTATCTAGTACCCATAACACTAGCTCTGCTTAGCTTGGGGCTAGATGCTGCTGTGTGAATTGTTTAGCATTATTTATTTGTTTATTTTTCATTGATTTTCGTCTCAAAATTGGCGTCAAACCCATAAATAAGTACCAAAACAAACATTCCCTAAATTCATAACGACTTTATCTCAAGCAATCAAAACATTAGCCATATTTCTCGAACCGAAAGAACCTCCCGTAAAGATTGCATTAATAAAGGTCTACACACACACATACCTACGTACGTATACGAAGGCGGCGATGAGTTTTAAAGTTTTTAAGGGTTCGCCGAAGATTGCGTGGCTTGATTACCGCGCCACCCTGTGGGGGAGACACACACGGACGCAGCACTGCCCTCCCTTTTTTAAGGAGGGAAAATTAAAAGTGTTGTGTTGGGGCGATCGGTTTTGATGCTTGAAAGACGTTTAATGGATAAATGAGTTTTTTACGGGTGATTTTATGTCTTGGAATTTTGTTATGGGTTTGGTTTTGGGTTTGTGATTTTGAGGTTTCACGAATTTTTAGGTTATGTTCACAATTCGTGATGTATATATGGGATTGGTATGCAGGAGAAATGACACAATTAATTGTCAAAAAAGTTGCTAAATAAAATGTTGTTACCTACTTACTAAAAGCTATTTTCATTCGATGGAAAGTTTAGTAGTAAATTAAGAAATTAATATATATAGCTGAAGCCGCTGTTAATTTGGCCAATGTTAAATTGGAATATATTTATTTTATGTTTGAAGGTTACGAAGAAAATAAAACTATATGAATAGGTCGTGGTAGGACGTGTTCTTGAGTGGAGACCGCGTCTCGGCAAACATTGTGTAGGACGCCCTCCAACCAGGTGGGATGACGATTTGCGAAAGACTGCTGGCAGATGCTGGATGCGGCAAGCTGAAAACAGGGCGCTATGACGCTCATTAGGGGAGGCCTATATCCAGCAGAGTCATAATCATCCTAGATAAATAGGTCCTACAAAAAACCTGACTCTGGATTCTTCACTTTTGCCGAAACACAAAAAAATTTGGTAGTTGTACATGTTACAGGAGACCGGGCGAGTATGGTGATACCGCATTTATCCGCCACGAAAAAAAAAAATCGATAAACATGCCTCGCAAAAAGGGCCAATAGGTTCATTGAAGTATCAAGACCGTTTCCCCGTAGTATATCCCGAAGACATGTTGTGCGTAGGACATCGTTCCCGCTCGTTCATTTACGAACGATTGTAATTTCTTATCTGTGGCACGCGGGAGGTTATTAAAAATATTACGTGGATTTGGTTACGTAATATGAGGGATTTGGGATGTTATGTTTCTTTTCCGTTTATTACGATCGTAAAATTTACCTATGAAATGAGATTCTTGGTACTTCGTTCGTAGGTAACCTAAAATAGACACAAAACATGGGATGTTTTGTGTCTTTTTTATGATCTGAGAAGAATATTGAAAGATTGAAGTCTTTTTAACAGTTTCAACGTTTTAAGGTCACAAAAAGACAATGTAGGTCACTACTCCATAAGGCACGGCGAATTACCGATACAATAATAATTGACAGCAATAATTACTGCAGTTGAAACATCAGAACACTTTTACAAACTTCAAATCGAAGTAACAATAGATAGATAGATAGATAGATAATTCTTTAATCACCTTAAATTAAAAAGAAAAACAGATTGTGTAAAATTAAAGAAAACAAAGGATTTGGCGGCCTTATCGCTTGAAGCGATTTCTTCCAGGCAACCAAAACAATTGAGAGACAAGGAAGGGATGGCGGTGCTTAACATTTTTAAAGTTTCAACATATACATAAATTTAAACTAAATACTAATACACATAATACTTATACCTACATAAATCAAATCAATTAGCAGGGGTATTTAAAAATGAGGCAAGCGCCGCGAGAGAGCTACCTAAAACATCCGAGTGGGTAAAACAAGGAACGCAATCTAAATTTTCGCGAACAGCATAGAAACATTTCAAAAAAATCATTAAAGAATTCAGATGTCAATGAACTACCCAAAAAAAAACGCGCACGTCACCCCAAATTAAAAACAAAACGCCATAAAGGCGCGCACACACGCGCGTTCTAATTATCGGGAGGGACTTTGCATAAGAAAGTATTGGTGCGTTTTACGACGCGTGTCCCCCCGCCACCCTCGGCCCAGATAAAAAATCTCCCATTTCCTTAATTCGTTTATCGGCGCTGGTAAGGCTTTGTCTCCGATCGATGGAGGACTCCAAATGAGCGCGGGACGTGACGCGAGTGTGTATTAGGCTTAAGGTGACAGTTTTAAGACGGCCTCAATTTTTTGGATTATGAGTTCTTTGGGGATTTTTTTGATGGCAGATTTTGTGAGTAGGCTGAATGTATAAGTATATGACAATATATGCTGCAAGCTTTACGTTAAGATGTTTATAGCATTAGCTAAGGTATCATGCTTAAAACAAAAGTATAGCATAGTGTCCAGCATAGGTCAAAACTCAAAGTGCTGTGTTCCTTTAAACCTTACAGGACTCTTGGACACGTCACAAAACTCAGATTACATAAGTAAAACTAAGAAATAAAGTGATCACTATGATCTTTTGTCCACTTCAATCTTTTTAAGGAAAGTAAAGAAGCGAACATTCTTGTTCGCTTCGCCTTTACCTCGCCTTTACCTTGTTAGTATGTTTGTTTTTTTTTAGTATGTTGGTGTGCTAAGCGATAAGGCCGCCCATTGTACTATTATGTTTAATGTTTATATCTGTTTCTTTTAGTTTTATTTTGCGGTGTACAATAAAGAATTTTGTATTGTATTGTATTGTTTTCGAGTTGGAGCAAAACTCGTCCCAAGCTTTTTTAATCTCTAGAAAATCTGATATTTTAAAGTAAGCCTTTTCACAAAGGATATTTTTGACCATTTGTTTGAACGTATTCATTGAATTTTTTTCACTCAACTCACTTGGAGTTTTGTTGTAGAAGCGTATACATTTGCCCTTTAAAAGATACAAAGCACCTACGTATAAAAGCCTACAGGTCATTAACTAGTCATCTCAATAACAATAAAGTACATAATAATTTAAAAATAATAAACATTATAGTAAATTACATAAATAAATAAAAACACTTATATTATGAATGCGAAACTTTGGATATTTAGGTGTTAAGAACTTTCTTACGTATTCACGCCTATACTACTGAACGGATCTGAATGAAATTTTGCATACATGTAGTTCCAGGCCTGGAATAAAACGTAGAGTACTTTTAATACCAAAAATCAGTTCCCATGGGATATAAATAACCTTAAACAACGCGTGCGAAACCGCGAGCAGAAACTAGTTACCTATAACTAATTAAAAAGCCTATCAGATATTTATCGCATCAATTTTTTTTCTCGACGTTTCAGCCGCGTTGCAGCGATGCATAACTGATTTAACTTCCATAAAACTGACTAACAGATCCATGGAAATCTATATCTAGACTAAAGCACGGACTTTCACAAATAAAAATTCATGAAACTAAAAACTAAATATAAAACTAAATTAAGTAAAATTCCACCGTAAATATATAACATTACAACAGAAACTTGAGATACAAATTGGCGTTGAAAATAATCAAGATAAAAAAAAAAAAAAAAAAAAACAAGATCAAATTGAATTTCAAATCTCAATTAACGGGTCTACACATTATTTGAAATAGAAACAAAAGAAAGGCAAGGCAATAACAAACTAGACATGTAAATCCTACACCCCAAAAAAAGTTCACTAATCAAACCCACCCTAAAACACGCCACGAAAGTCAATAAATTAAGCTTGAGACACATGTATCACCCCTCGATAACTTAGTAATTAAGAAATACATTAATCAAAGATCGGAGACATGCCGGTTTTCTATGCGTTTGATTGCGAATATGACAAACTGCCATAAGTCATGCGTCTTGCGAGACTCGTGGGTACTAAGCTTTACAATGGCTCGGATATGGCTGAGTTAAATTGAGTGAATATAATTGTGAAATAGCTATGATTGTATGAGAACTGGATTGGTAGACAAAGTAATAATAAACCTACGATGGAGGTATCGATTCGGCAAACGTGGTGTAGGACGCCCTCCGACCAGGTGGGATGACGATTTTCGAAAGGCTTCTGGCAGATGCTGGATGCGGCAAGCTGAAGACAGGGCGCTATGGCGGTCACTAGGCAAGGCCTATGTCCAGCAGTGGACTAATATGATGATGATGATGATGGAGGTATGTAGATTGTTTACAACAGTTTGCAGTTGCCTCAATTGTTTTGATAGGGTATTTAACCCCTTTTTTTAGAGTGTCAACAATAGGCATTTGACTACACCGAAGAATAATTGCAAATTGTTTTCATCCTTGTCAGTGACAACGTAACAAAGCGAAACTACACATTTGTTGATTGTGTGACGTCATCAAGTCATGTCACCGAAGCCATGACATAGATTATCGTTTTGGCGCGCCATTTTTTTATTCAAACTATAAAATTAGTTTTTATTGCTAATACGACTGGCCTTGAAGAAGTATTAATTACATTCTGCATTATTTTTATCAGACAATACGTTAGAATTATTTCTCAGTTACTGAGACTACTACTGTAGTAGTCAAGTAGCCTATGGAGTATTATTTATTTATCTATCTATCACTTCATAAATTGTACTGCATCATTAGCAAATCTAACTAAAAGTCCCTCAGATAAAAGTATAAAGCATTTTATTCCCTTCGCTGTCTAGTATGCAAACAATCGTGTGCAAAATATCAAAGGGAGACTCATAAGCCGCCATTTCTCCTACGTTTTTTAATATCCCATAACGTTCGCCAAAAATTAGGGCAGCGTTTACACCTTGGAAAAATCGGAACTCCCCCAAGGTTCTCGTTCACTCCATTTTACCTTATTGCTACAAAGTCTGGGTTGATTTTTGTGTGAGCTTTAGGAATACGTAAGGTGGTAAATTATAGGGTATGGACGTGACATTTATTGTTTGACAAGCATCGATCTGGCCTTTGGTATGCGAGGCGTGAGCTAAAGTTCATGATGTGGAGGTGGGCTGAGGTGTCGAGTGTGGAAGACGGTAAAAATCTGAAGGTTTCTTAGGATATTTTTTCTAGAAATAAATATCATCATAACAAAGAAAATTACAATTAATAATAATAATAATAATTTATTTCAAATCAAGCACTTCAACAATTATAAACTAAATACATGAACTCTGTTTTGGCTTGGCATCCAGTTTAGGGTTGCAGCACCTACACTAAGTGGTTAGACTTGTGTCGTAGGGGCTGCATCACTTCCAGGGTGCTAATCAGATCAGCCACAAATTAATGGTGCAATTTAAATTTATAAAATCGACTAATACACATTATCAATTAATTTGTATAGACCAAAATAAATAAATTGGTAGGTACAGGTATGCCATGTTATGCCAATATTTATATGCTACATTAAATAATAGCAAATAAAAAATAGTACTTAGAATTGAAACAGTTGAGCTAACTGCAGATTGTTGCAAACAATCTAGAGATAGCTCAACTGATTTTTATCAATACACAGGCGAAAGCGTCCCTAAGACGCTGGCTGCATTGCCCCGCTGTATGGCAATGCTGATGCGCTGTGCCAGATACTCACCAGCTCTCGGGTCACGCGTCGTCGCTTCGAACAGCCGCTCTGATAATTTCTTAGGAATTGTTTTGGTTTCATTAACAAATTAGTCACATAGTCTACTTTGAGAATGGCTACGTTTATCTTGAATCGGGCCGGTTTCACCACTAGTTACCTAATCGTTCATTAGTCAACTGTAGAAACAAATAAGTTACGGACTAGTTAAGTTAGGTACATTGTTTTCAAGTTACTTAGTTTTTATTTTTACTATCTGAATGAAGTTAACAACTAAGATAGTTACTAAGATAACAACTAAGACAGTATTTCTCGTACGAGAAACACTGTATAATTCGGTGAACGGATAGTGTAATTAATAGAAAAAGTATGTATGATAACAATTAAAAAACATAAAAGTCAACACAAGATTTCAGATTCAACAAGCTACAAATGCTTTATATTTACCCAAAATCACCAAAAACATTCAAGCGGCGAGTTGACAAAATCGTATGCGTCAGCCGGAGAGGCATATTTACAAAATCCAACGCGTATTATCCAATTTGCTGTCGGATGTCGACACTCGAGACAAATAAATCCTCATCGATCCCCTCATATCCACGCAAATGTGTTGACCTTGTGCGCCACTGCAAGAGATAATATTTTAAAGTGAAATGGAGTTGATTTTGTGACTTTATGGCCCTGCAATGAAAGCTTTTGCAATCATCAATCTATGCTTGAGTTACGTTTATGCCATAGAAAAGCGTTACTTAATCATTGATAACTGAGCAAACTTTCATAATACAAGCCTTAAATTCAATTCAATTAAATTCAATCCAATCGAATTCATTAATTTATCTAGTAGCACACTTACAAAATAATTCAAAGACTTTTTCATTAAAAAAGCTATTTTACTACAAGCTTAGCTATAGCTATAGCACTTTACTTACACTTTTCGTAATCAACAGACCTTGTTTATTCTCAGCGTCAAAAAAAAACTAACTATTGAATGTCGTAAAATGCAATCAAGGAATTTAAACAAAAAAGTGAATTGTCCAGAGTTATTTATATAAAATATTTCCAAATCGAACAAAATAATTCAGAAGTCGTTTTAATAAATAACACGATTTCTGTACAATTTATAGCTTTAACTGGACAACAACCCTATTTTCTACCTCAATAAATGCCAAATCATGTCAGCGAGTATCGAATGTGGAAACAAGGGTAAAGACCGTGCCACAGATGTAATCACAGAAGTGGCTTGTCTTTATTTGAATATATTTGTGACATTATAATGTTCGGAAATGAAATAATATTTTAGAAATAAATAACGCTGGGCAATTCACACAGCATTATCTAGCCCCAAGCTAAGCAAAGCTTGTGTTTGGGTAACTATTGATATAGTTACCCATAGCTATCAGCTAAGCAAAGCTTGTGTTATGGGTAACTATATCAGTTATCAGCTAAGCAAAGCTTGTGTTATGGGTCACTATATCAGTTATCAGCTAAGCAAAGCTTGTGTTATGGGTAACTATATCAGTTACCAGCTAAGCAAAGCTTGTGTTATGGGTAACTATATCAGTTATCAGCTAAGCAAAGCTTGTGTTATGGGTAACTATATCAGTTATCAGCTAAGCAAAGCTTGTGTTATGGGTCACTATATCAGTTATCAGCTAAGCAAAGCTTGTGTTATGGGTAACTATATCAGTTATCAGCTAAGCAAAGCTTGTGTTATGGGTAACTATATCAGTTATCAGCTAAGCAAAGCTTGTGTTATGGGTAACTATATCAGTTATCCAGATAACTGATATAGTTAATAGAATACATAACTTAAGATTACTTAATGTGGTTGTAGTTATAAAGACATGGTTAAGAAAGTAAAAAGTGAATTTTAAATCCCCCCCATCTCAGAAAGAGTATTTTTGCTCTTCGATATCCGAGTGTAAAAGCCGTTTTTATCCGCTAGAGGATAAAGTAAATTGAATTTAGAACATCGTGCGCTCGATGACCGAGAGAGATGAGGTGGGATGAAAAGTTACGTGTTGCACTCGAGTGCAAACATTTTTTACCTCGTGCTCTTTTGACTCCCTCGCTAACGCTCAGGATTCTAATTTTAGAACCCTTCGCTTGCTCGGTCATCAAAATTGAGCACGCGGTTAAAAAGCAACTTTGCACACTTGAATAACAAATAACTATTTCTTTACCATGTCTAACCCAGATGATTACAGAAGAAGTTGCGCAATGGGCGACTTTATTAATATTTTATCATGTCTTTGTAAAAAAGTTCAAGAATTCCCCGAAATGCAAATTGTTCACTAAACGCATGACGTCAGCCACTTACCCTACCCCGAACACACCCCGAGGCGATCTCTAAGCGATGCGACACATTGTTGTGTGAACAGGCTATTGATGAACGATTGGGAATTTGATGACGCTACCTATTGAAAACATGCTTACCTTGTTGAGAGGATGTGTTGGGAAGTTGTTATGACAAAGTGGGAAAGGGAAGAGGAGGGGGCCTTATCGTTAAAAAAATTGTTAAAATAAATAAATAATGCTGGACAATTCACACAGCATTATCTAGCCCCAAGCTAAGCAAAGCTTGCGTTATTGGTACTACATAACTGATATACATAATACTAGGTATATATACCATAGATAGATATTTTTTTATTATACACGACCTGAACCACTTTGAACAAAGGGCTGCAGATCGTACACACATTTGTCCTGAGGTAAGAATCGAACCCGCAACCTCCTGCGTCGCAGACGGGCCTTCGCCCACCGCGCCACAGAGGTCGTCATATATTCGTCGGATATTTGAGATAGATAGATAAATAATTTATTTTTCGTCTGCAGACACACATATAACACAATAAACAAAGTAACAAAAGTGATTTTAAACTACTTAAGTGTTAAATTATCCTAAACATAAAACAGAGATAAACACACATATAACAATCATAACAAAATTAAACAAAATAGCAACTACATTTGAGTCATTATGGACGGTGCTTAGAGCAAGTTCTTATATGAATACTTACCTAATACTTTGGCTCAGTAACTCAAAGTGAATCTTGGCCTACGACTCAAGACTTCTCCAGGCATGGCGGTTCTGAGCTGTCTCTAGCCAACTATAGGGCGGCCAACTGGTATTCTGATGGTTTTTCCTCATACGACTTCTTGACAGCCCGATATTTTAGGCTAACCTGCACTGCGGAATTTCACCGCGCGGTTTTATCCGCAGGATTCTGTAACATATGGAAATTGTATGAAGGTAACCGAACTCGCGGAAAAACATCCGCGGAAATAATATCTCAAAAAAATCTGTGTTTTGAATTATACGCGATATTTTTTCCGCAGTGCGAAAACTAAATCGCGCGGAGATTTCGTAAAGCGGGTTTACCCGCTTTATGAAATCTCCGAATCACCTATATCATCATTAAGAATCGTTTCTAAAACTACATGTGCTTAGACGAATACATAAATTAAATTGAATACAATGAACCTTTTAAAATTTTGACAAAGGCTCTCACAAAAACACCTACTAAGCAGATAAAATTCCAACAGTAGTAGGGAGGTTAGTATCTCAGAAGTATCTTGGAGACAACAAAAACAAATGACTAATAAATAACTCTCACAAAACAACAAAACAAACCTCGAAAAAATTACACCTAAAACTCTGTTCATAATCTCTTTTCACATCCCCACATAATTTAGAGGATAAGGGAAAGAATACCTACCCTCATACAAGTATGCGTACAGTCACGCTCATACTTAGTGAGTTACACCCCAAATTAATAGCATCCTAACAAAAAATGCCCCCCGTCTTAGGGGGGTGCCCATTTGCATATATGTCTCCCTGGCACCCCAAGGAGCAAGGATGTATTTTTAATTTCATTCTTATCCCTGAGCTTAAATCATGAGAGCGGCCATGCGTGCGGGGGGCCCACCCCCCTCATTTAACCCCCCTGTAGCTTGCGTCATACGTCGCTAACCGCGTGCGGAGTAAAAAGAAAAGAAATCTTAATAAGTTTGTTAGGGTGCGTCAGGAAAGTATGGATACGTCCGTTGTTTTAATATTTTAAGTGTTGTCCACTTAAAATGCAGGATGAGTGTCCACTATCTTCTTTATTTCTGTAAAATCCCTTTGAAATTGTATAAAACGATGTAATCGTTACTTAAAACGAAGTACAAAACTGTATTTATTAACATAGAAAATAACAGATAAATAGAAGAAAAAACAAGTAAATAATATTGAAACAGATGAGCTAACTACAGACTTTTGCAAAAAATCTAGAGGTACTCAACTTATCCAAATCAATACCAATGAAAAGCGTCCAAGATAAAACTAACTTCGTAGCACACATTAAAAATGCTATTGATTTCGTAGCACCTCGAGCGCGTTTAAGTTTTTTCTAAGACTTTTAATCGATTGCTACGTCTCGTAGCAGATGCTACGAAACTTGCTACAAGTGTAGCATTGTGTTTTTTTATAGCTACGTAACTTTTAAAATGAAAATGTAAATATAGTCATTGAAAAACAGTTGTAGATATTATTTCGAATTTTAAGTTAGACTGGTTCCAATTTTTTTTTAGTTTTTTTCGTACAGGAGCCAAAAGAAGTTGAAGATACCTTTGTTTAGATCATTTGACATTCGATTGACCGCATTCTCACGTGATGGAAAATGACAATGTAGCCGACGATGTATCACGGAGGACGACACCTATTCACTCTTGTTTTGATACCCAGATACCCAGGTTGTAATTGGCCGAAAAAACAGTTGCAGGCAGCGTGTTCTAAACCTAACCGGTGCGTTATGGGGCGATTCGAAAAGGATGCAATCTTTAGTGAAATCAATAGTTTTACTTAAACAATGTAGGAAATTAATTAGGCTGTAACAATAATGAAGGACCAAACTTTCAGGGGCTCTGCTTTTCTTTTTTGTTTTTTTTTTGCTTTGATCACAGAATACGGGAGATATATTATAAAAATTCCCGACTTTGAGTTTTCGAAAAAAATTATAAAAACAAAATATACATGAGACTAGACAATAACCTGATGCATGTGCTTTATTGTCATGGAATCGAAGAAAAAGTATTTGTTTTTTTTTCATATTATTCGTGTGTTCTGGTACTCCTTCTCTTTGGTACTCCATTTTTGTTACACCTTATAATATCTTACGTATTTTTGTAAGCATAAAAATGCGTTAATTACCTCTGTCTTATCCACAACAGTCTATCATCCTATAAGCAAGCACCTACAAAAAAACAAGCGTCGTCATTTGGGTGAGCAAATTTCGCGGAAGTTTTCCGTTCTTCCTTATACTACATCTTTTATTCTTATACTACATGTATATGATTTTGTATATGTATAATGCGGTTTGTCTGTGTGTTGGCACGGATGCCAATTTAACTGTAATTTGAATTCCTCATTTGGAAGTGGGTATTGTTTTTTATTATTTACAAAGGACAGAGGTTTTTGTTATATCTGATTTTATGACGGCGGCCCAGGACCGTTCTTTATGGTGTGTGTGTATGAGTAAGGGATAGTTAATGATGTGTACTTATCAGATGAGATAGAAGAGTCTAGCTGTCTGATGTTTGATTTGGATTTAAAACGCTACGCGCCTAGCATCAAAACGACCAGCCTACCGGGTTGCCTACCTTTCTAGTAGGCCGTGGTCGTAGTTATGGACTTAACCCTCCATTAGATAAAAGCCACTAAGGCGATTATCTGGGGGAGGCCTTCGTCCAGCAGTGGACTATTTTAGGATGTTGAGGTTAAGGTGGTCGTAGGCTTTTTACAATTGCGTGTTTTCTGTTCTACATGGGTAGGTACAATGCTTTAAAATTTTCAAATATACAAAAAAACAAATGAACTAATAAAAAGACAAATGAATTAATAACAAACAAAACAATAACCGTTTCTATTGTTTATTATTTTTCGAATAACTTCATTGAAATAACATAAACATTACCTACAAGTGCATCTTCTATTCCTAGAACTTCAGTTTAGCGCTCAATGTTAAGCTACGTTCGTTTCTTAGGTTGAGCTATTCCCAGTATTTGTGAAATGAGAAAGTTTTTCAGTAGCTGGAAACCGAGGTCTTTGAGAAATAGCTCTGAGTTAGGTTCAGAACTTTAAACTTCAGATATTCAACCCTTTGAAGCTTTATTAGTATCTATACCTACTCGAAGAACTGAAGCCCAAGTTTATAATACATAATTGAATATACATATAGTACGTTTTCAACGCTACATACTTATTAATTGACCTGTATCTAAATCACATTATATTTAGACTTAGATAGGCAAATAACATTGTATTACATTTTAAGTATTATACAAACTTACTAGTGGTTTATTTTTCGCTTCTTCCACAAGTGGACAAAAAATTGAAGTGAACAAAATCAATAGCATTTTGTTTCTTGTTTGATAATTACTATTTGTAAAGCTGGTTATGTATAAAATTTGACTTGTCTAAGTGCTTTTTTGTAAGGCTATAAGGAAATAAAGTTATTGACTTTTGACTTTCATGAGTCTCTTTCAAGAATATCGTAACTCTCCTAGCCAAGTGCGTGAACAAGAAAATAGACGATTTCAGAAGCGGGTGAAATTTAAAGAAGTATAAAACAGGGATTTCATTGGTGCGAAAAAAACCACTAATACTAAACCCTTGGGGGTAACTAATATTATAAGTGTGAAAGTTTGAATGTATCGAAGTTCGTTTCCTCTTCACGCCAAAACTACTGAACGGATCAGGCTGAAACTTTGCATAAGTACAGGCAATTCTAGGTTTGGAATAAACTTACCTGGAATATATATTTTTTATCCCATAAATCAGTTCTCATGGGATAGAAATAACCTTAACAACGCATGCGAAGCCGCGGGTAAAAATATGGCATGTCATACGGGTTTTAAAGATTCCATGGTGTTCTTTGTACCAGGTACAATGCTAAATTTAAAACTCTTAAGCCAACGTATAAAAATATGTACACACGACACACAGTTAGAACACTTAATAGTTCTTAGAAAACATCCCACTCTGAACGCCGCAGTCCTAGGGGTGAACACATTAAAGTGGCGATCACAATAGGCCTATCATGGCCGTAGTGATAAGTATGCCACCAAAAGCAAATAAAAAAAAAACATCCCAACGGAATCCTTTTCACAAAAAAACCCTTTTTAAACTACAATTACTTTAAAAACCCTTGCTAATTGAAATTCACGGCTACAAACAATGACATGGAGACCAAGAAATAGGCCGAGCGACGTCTTAATTACTGCGCAGAATTTATTCCTATCGTGTTACAGGACTTTGATTAAACCAAGAAAATATTGTTTTACGGAGCCTCCCTACCAACGAATCCTTATTCAAATATCAAAGAAATCATTAAAAGGAGTGAGTCCAAATAACGGCATTTGCCTGCCTCGGAAACAATAGAACCATAAACGGCGATGAAATAGCCGTAAATTCTACATAAAATCGATCTTTGGAACAATAATTATTATTTACGTCAACAAA
This sequence comes from Eupithecia exiguata, assembly GCA_947086465.1. Lineage (NCBI taxonomy): Eukaryota > Metazoa > Arthropoda > Insecta > Lepidoptera > Geometridae > Eupithecia > Eupithecia exiguata. Next base: position 9,232,052 of record OX352245.1, read on the forward strand.
TTAATAATTCACACAGCATTATCTAGCCCCAAGCTAAGCAGAGCTTGTGTTATGGGTACTAGATATACTAGATATACTACTAGATAACTGATATACATAATACAATACATTACATAGATAGATATTTTTTATTATACATAGAAAACGACCAGAGCACCCTGAACAAATACCTGCAGATCGTACAAATATTTGTCCCCAGGCGGGAATCGAACCCGCAACCTCTTGCGTCGCAGGCGGACCTTCGCCCACCGCTCCACAGAGGTCGTATTTACGTCAATATTTATACTATGTAAGGTTTTTGTGCACTTAATTATCCTGTTCAAATGGCGTCTACGTTAAGACTCGGCCACAGTGGCCGAAGTACTATCCTAGGAAGACATCATTATCGTCGTAGTTTTTTTATTTAGATTACGGAAAGATGGAACCCACTGCAGTTTCTAAGGTATGTGTTCACCAAAAGTTAATCGGACAATTAGGCAGCTTCATCGGTTAACTATGACGTTTAATGTATGAAAATTTGTGTCAAAAACGTCAAAACAACTGTTTTAAATTTAACCATCTGTTGGTGAACTCGGGTCTAAGTAGGATAAAATTATATCGCTTAGGTACTAAAACATCCAATATAATTTTTTGTAGTCCTATCGAACCTTTTTCCTTTTTCTACCACAGTGTTATAAAATAGTACCGCAGAATATAATAAAACTCATTGCCAAAATAGTATCTAACTAAGTAGTTGTTTTATAGAGTCATGTAAAATAAATTAAGTCGAAGAAAGCCGAGCGAATCGACTAGTCCCAACAAGAATACAAAGGAGGCCGAACGGAGAATTTAAAGGCGGCAATTTTAACCTACACTCTTATCCTGATCACAGGATAATTTATCTTAACGAAAGAAAGGGGTGGGCAGGGTTTTAGGGAGAGAGGGGGTTCTCCCAAAAATTGGGTAAAAATGTTGCCAGCGAGCGATTAAACCTTGGGGAGATGCGTTGTATTAATCACCACCCGCGCGGAGTCGTCTTGGAGGATTTTCGCGGTACTTTGCTGAGAGTTGGTAATACCACCTTGGTGGAAATGTTAGAGACAACCTTGAAAGTTGACAATTGGTGAAAAAAACTGTTGTACAAAGCCCAAAGGCAATGCATAGAGAGCCAGTTAGTTATCGAAGGCGAATCGTACTTTACCATTTATTATTTGCTAGCTTTTTTCAGAAACTGCTGACAATTTTTCCGGTGCGACCGTCTAAAGTTGAAAGAACAACATACCTATATTTTGTCGCGACTAAACTTGCTTGTAGTGTAGGGTTTTACCTTCATGTATCATGTGCATGTATAGGAGCCGATTAGGAATTTTTGGGTGTTGAAAATATTTTCTTTCTCTTTCGAAAATGTCAGGTAAAGCGGTATGCACAGCTCTATGGATTCCTAAGTCAGTGTGTCCGGGCGGGGCACCTTGGCTTTGTTTTAATATTTTCGCAGGCATTATGAAGGGTTTCCTCGCTTTCAAATAATTTCGGCTTCTGCTGGTGAAGTTTTGATAAAACTTTCATTCTATCAATAATTAACGGGAACAATCCTGGGTTTGCTGATGCGATTATAAAGGTTGCTCGAGTTTTTGCCTTATCTTAATTTGGACTTATTTTTTCCAAGTTCTGGAAGTTTTCTTTGTGGGTAATCGAGTTTGGAAGTTCGGGAAAGGGGAGATGTGCGTAATAAATTATGAATTGGTGCATAACGGTCTTATAATTACGGTTACGAAAATTTTCATTCAAAGTTTAAATTTTGTCGTTTGTTGTAGAGGTTTGAAACAAGGACAAAAATGAAAAATCCAAGGAAAATTACTACGATTGTCTTCTGGCCTATCTCCTAAACTCTAAACCTTTCTCCAAAACCTTCATAACATAGGATAGAATAGAATATTTATTTGACGAGTTTAGCTCCAACTCGAAAACTAACATTCCAAGCAAGGTAAAGGTTTCTTGTGTAAAGGTTGTGTAAACCTGTCGAAACGTCGAGAAAAATAGGTAAATAAACGCGATAAATACCCGATAAATAGTATTACTAATTATGTGTTCAGATCGCGTAAGCTTAAAAATATTTAAAGGTTTCTTGTTCGCTTCTTTACTTTACCTTAAAAAGATTGAAGTGGACAAAAAATCATAGTGATCACTTTATTTCCTAGTTTTACTTATGTTATCTGAGTTTTGTCACGTGTCCAAGAGTCCTACAAGGAAATAAAGCCCTTTGAGTTTTGAAGATATTTTTATTATACATAGAAAACGACCAGAACACCCAGAACTATCTGCAGATCGTGCAAACATTTGTCCCGAGGCGGGAATCGAACCCGCAACCTCCTGCGTCGTAGGCCCTTCGCCTACCGTACCACAGAAGTCGTCAAAATGATTTTTCATAGCATAAGACCACATGTATTAATTCTAGTATCACATCCAGTACTACAAAAACAATCCCCCGGGAACAACCACGTTTGTCAAACCCCAGGTTCAAATATCCGGTAAAACCCAAACAATGTAAACAAGGACTTTTTCCCGCAAAACAGTTCAAAATCACTTCAGATTTAAAAGTTTCGCTCACGTACAGTTTAGTATTCAAAAGTAACAGTGCAGAGCAAACAGGGGTGGATGACGTGTGGTGCCTATTCGCGACACGTATTGTGCTGACTGTACTAATGAAATTGGAGATTTTTTTCTTCTTTTTATCCGACGAAACGAAAAATAATTTCGTTGCGTGATATGAAAAAGGATGTTTTCTGTGTTCGGTTGTTTGTATTTTTATGTATGTCGATTTCTCCGAGAACTATCGACTGATTCGGAAAATTATTTCGCTACTGTATGAAAAAAAAAATGATATTTCCGAGAGATAAGTATTTGTCCCGAAAAATAAATATCTGTAAATAAATAAATAAATTATAATGTTGAACAATTCACACAGCATTATCTAGCCCCAAATTTAGCGGAGCTTGTGTTATGGGTACTAGATAACTGTTATACATACTATAATACAATATAAAGATAGATATTTTTTATTATACATAGAAAACGACCAGAACACCCTGAACCAATGTCTGCAGATCGTACACACATTGGTCCTGAGGCGGGAATCGAACCCGCAACCTCCTCCGTCGCAGGTAGACCTTCGCCCACCGCGCCACAGAGGTCTTCAAATACTAAAAATACTTAGGAATTTCAAGTAGGTTTTTAGCTCTTTAAAACAATGAAATGATTAGAAGTAGGTTTCTTACCTTGTCAAACATTTTCGTCGTAGGAATACCTTAATACTTTTTAGTTACATTCAGATCAACTTTACTTAGAAAAAAGTGGGTACTTAATGATGATTTTCACACAGATTTTCATTGTTTAGTCCCTTTTTAAGTATAATTATGTCAATTTTGGTATACTTAAGAAATATTACCCAAGACAAAGCTTAATGTTAAATGCCTTGATGTTGATTTTATAGAAAACTTCTTCCGAGGTTTTTTGTTATAGTGCTAACCCGTATTCTGGGTATCTCTAAGAAATGAAATAACCACCGGCCACCGGCGCTATAGTCCGTAAGAGGTCCCAAAGATTTTCGGTTGAACCGACTAAGGGTTTCGTGGCTTAATTGGTTAGAGCACACCCGTACTGAGGGTGGGGCGCGGGTTCGAATCCCGCCGAAACCGATAATTTTTGGGACAAATTTCATTTCTTAGAAAACTTCTTATCTTCGAAACTGTTCTCAGAAGGCTTGCTACAAAAAAATTAATGAGATTACACCATTCTGCAGTAAAACTATTCCCACAGCTTTTATAGGGTCCACAGTTTTTAATAAAAATATCACAAATACTCCAAAACTCCGAACTAACCGACCAACAAAAAAAATTAACGAACGCGAACAAACACCGCTCTCGAGGCTAGCGTACTTTTGTACCGCATTTTTTATCGCTTTTTTACCGCTTTTTCGCGACCAGTGCGGTATTGTACCGCTAATTGGCTGCGACCGATGTTTGCTTAAACTGACCCGTGCTTGTTGATCCCGGATTTAGTTAGCAGTTGGATGGAGAACAGTTTTATGCAATGCATAAAAGTATGTTCATAACCGCTGGGATAAACGTGTTTTGAGTGGAGACCGCGACTCGGCAAACGTAGTGTAGGACGCCCTCCGATCAAGTGAGATGACGATTTGCGAAAGACTGCTGGCAGATGCTGGATGCGGCAAGCTGAAGACAGGGCGCTAAAGCGCTCATTAGGGAAGGTCTATGTCCAGCTGTGGACTAAATATAGGTCAATGATGATGTTGATGCTCATAACAGCTTTACAAAAAACTTTTAAATTTTTTTGTGTGTAAATTTATGCTATCCATGGTCTCTTAAAAATGCTGTTGAACATCTAAAAGCCGTGGCGACGCGGCCGTGGCTTAAGAATTGAGCCCTCAACTTCATCCCGTGGATGTCGTAAGAGTCGACTAAGGGAACCTCTCAGAGGAAAGCTTGTTTTTGTGTATTATTCAACACCTTCGCTGCGATTACCTATCTGCCGTGATGATTATGCCAAAATCTCCTTTATTTATGGATAGGCATATTCAGCGTTGGGAGAATGTTTGCTGCTGTAGAGAGAGATAAAGAACTTTTAGCATATTATGCTTTTTTTAACATATTATGTTCAACAGCACTGACAGTTAGCCGTCCGATCAGATTTAAGTTGCTGAACATTTTGTTATCAACCGAACATTATAATCATTATAATATTTCGGAGTTAAAACACCTATTCTACTCAATGCGTATCTCAAACGTCTGCTGTTTGACGTTAGACCAATTTTACAGATGACCAATGATGAATTCTACCAATGGCAACTTGCGGGCGTTTTTAGGTAATGCCAGATGGAAATACAGCTCTGAAACACAGGCCCAGGTTGCACTAAGCTGTTTCCATTTCCATTTTCTTCTGGACAGAAGAAAATGGAGGAAACAGCTTAGTGGAACTCTAGATCAGGTTTTTTTGTTACTCTAGCTAGATTGTACTAGAGAGTCATAGTAACCATGTAGGAACGGTCTCGCGATTCGTGTAGTAAGAAGCCCTAGGCTTGGGCCTGTGTTTCAGAGCTGTATTGCCATCTGGCATTACCTAAAAGCACCCGCAAGTTGACATTATAATGACTGTGCTCCGTTAAATATTTTTTATTTATTATTTTAAGCTTTTATTGCTAAAAATTATATTTCTTTACCATTTCTTTTAACACTCTTATCTTAATATTTAAATTTTTAGCGTGTCCTGTGACATAAGCCTCTTCCAGCTCTTTCCAGTGTTCTCTGCTGCGTGCCGTTCGAGACCACGTAGCACCTCCTACTTTCTTTATTTCGTCCACCCATCTTTTGAGCTGTCTACCTCTTTTCCGTTAAATATATGTAATGCAAAAAAACTCTGGTTGCATCTTAAACATTTTCAAACATAACAATTATTTACATCAGAATTTCCTCTATAACCATTTAACAAGAACCAGCAAACTCCGCCTCAACCCCTAATATAACCCACCACGTAACCTTTAAATGGTAACCCATAAGCCAGTACCATTACAGACATACAGCGAACATTTTTCCGCCCAATAATTTGAAAGTTAATATAATGCTAAAAGCACCACGTGCGAGGCACGGTATGGCACAGCAGTTCGTGCATGGATTTTAATTATTGTCATGTACCAAATACGGCTCCTAATAAATGTCATTATGAACCTGTAAGTTAGCCAACTTATGCACACAACCTTGGAAAACCTTCGAGCAAAGCTTTCGACTCTATCGCAATGAAACTAAAGTTGGACGTTATAACAGTGGTGTTAAATACCGGTATTGATAAGTTGGTTCTGATATAGTTCTTTAATGGAACGGCGATGCCATGTGCGTGACAATGACAGTACGTAAATAAAGGTATAATGTGAATGCAAGCGAAGTCTAGTTCGAAAGTTTGCGGTATTAAGGGTACCTATATACCCATCGAGGTACCGTCACATTACCATGCTTATTTAAACAGCTTAATACCGGTTTTTTTTATAAATAGTTTCTCTGATCGGCGAACTTGGAAGTTTTTTTATAAATTGCAAAGAACCTTGCAGTGTCACGCGAGTATAATTCATTTGAGAATTTATATCTGAGAAAATTTAATTAAATTAGTTTTTAAGTATGAGGCTTCGCTGCATCGTAGGAAGTTTAAGGTCGAAGCGACTTAGTAGTGATTTCAACGCGATATTTTTAAACTGATAATATTTACTATATTTTCGTTCTTAGTAAATAATGCTTGGCAAACCACACGGTATCAGCTAGCCTCAAAGTAAGGAAATTTATGGGTATTAGAGAACTTTTTTATTAATACGTAGTAACCATCCAGAAAAACTGTAACAAATATCTGCAGATCGTACTACCATTTGTCCCGAGTTTAGAATTGAACCTGCACCTCCTGCATCACAGCCATATAGTTTTTTTATTATTCCGGAACAGTGACAAATTAGATAGAAGTAACGATCAATTGTGACCGACTATGAAATTAAGTCATTTTTAATCCCTACCCGAAACAAATTCGCAATACGATAACAAAACGAAAATTAATTTATTAAAATAACACTTAACCTACCGTCCTTAGATTGAACCAAAACAACGGACAATAAGAGCCAGTAGGCCGTATAAAACGTTCGCGCATACACCCTTTGGGGTGAAATGGGGGTGACCTCTACTTAAGTCCTACCCTTTAAAGATCCCGTCTTATTTTTAAGACTTTACAATACCAACACACATATATACCGATGGTTCTTAATTTATATTAAAAGGGACGTAAAACGCAAGATGCGTTTGTCTGTGTGAGTGAAGATTGGATTTTTCCGTGTTCAATGTAATTATGTACCTTTAGTGATTCATTAGGGATGTGGGGATCCCTTGATGAGACACCGAGGGATAAATTAATGCTTATGTGTCTGAGCGCATTGAAGCTTTTTTTAATTAGGGAAAATCTATGAGTCCAATTATATTACAAATAAACTTTCGCAGGTGATTTTTAGGGTTCCGTACCCAAACGGTAAAAACGGGACCCTATTACTAAGACTTCGCTGTCCGTCTGTCCGTCTGTCACCAGGTTGTATCTCATGAACCGTCATAGTTAGACAGTTGAAATTTTAACAGATGATGTATTTCTGTTGCCACTGTAACAACAAATACTAAAAAATATAATAAAATAAATATTTTAGGGGGCTCTCATACAACAAACGTGATTTTTTTGCCGTTTTCATAGATAATGGTACGGAACCCTTCGTGCGCGAGTCCGACTCGCACTTGGCCGGTAATATTACAGATTTTACTTCGACCTTGTATCACAATGTTTTTTGTGTTGTGTCAATGAAGTATTCAAAGAAATTACAATCATTTTATATCCAGCAAGTTCTAAGCAAAGAAATCTTTGAAGATTTATGGTTTCTTGAAGGTGTATAATTTCTTCAGAATCTTTGTTTTTCAATCAACGCGTTACGTCTTTTATAATGAGATTCTTAGATTGAAGTCAGAATGTTTTCAATAAATCTTTTGTCTGACTTGCATCATATTCACTCGCTGTGCCCACAACCAGGCTTCACAAGATTTATGTATCTTTTATAGGGCAATGTATACGCTTCTACAACAAAACTCCTAGTGAGTTGCAAAATCTATCAATAAATAAATTCAAACAAATTGTCAAAACCTTTCTGTGCAAAAAGGCTTACTACAAAATATCAGAATATTTAGAAGATAAAAAAGCTTGGGACGGGTTTTGCTCCAACTCGAAAAATAACAACTAACAGGCTAAAGGTTTCTTAGTCGCTTCTTTACTTTAGTCTACGAAGCGACAGAAATCAAAAGTACCACTTTATTTCCGTGTCAGTGCTTTATTTTAAGAATTTGACCTTTTCTAAGTGTACATTTTTACAAGAATTTTTGATTTTGATTTTGACTCGTACAATGCCTTACTAACCTCATTAATAAACATGTTCCTTATTTAGTTTGCTATTCTATTTAAATAAGTCTTTATGGTACTAATTTACCACTGTGGGTACTATTTTTAAGTTGCCTGAACTAAAGTATTATTATTACTAATATACTAACTACTACTATTATTACTAATATACTAATTCACTTCTCGCTGATACATCTCTCATCTACGTATGTAACATCTCCTCAATTTTGTATTTTACCTATCTTGTTTGTGTTTGTCTGTGCAGTTCTTGTTGTGTCAAATAAATATATCTTTATCTTTATTATGAATATTATACAGTAACTCAAACATTTAAGAAAACTTGTTGTTAACTCATAAAAATATCAATCGATTCGCCAAAAATAGCGATGTACTTAATTAAAATACTAGAAATAAGAATAAACTCACTGTATAACTAGGGTAGTCACGATTAATGTAACCTTTAAAGGGCAACGTACACGCTTCTACAACAAAACTCCAAGAGAGTTGCAAAAAATATCAATAATTAACTCCAAACAAGTCAAACATGAAGACAGGGCGCGATGGCGCTCATTAGGGGAGGCTTATGTCCAGCAGTGGACTGATATAGGCTGATGATGATGATGAAGTCAAACATATCCTATGTCAAAAGGCTTACTATAAAATATCAGAGTATCTTGAGGATAAAAAAGCTTGGGACGAGTTTTACTCCAACTCGAAAACTAACATTTTAACAAGGTAAAGGTTCTAAGGTTTTTATTTATTATACTCTGGGTAATTTCTAAGAAATTAATAAATCCCGCTGACGGCGTAAGTGCCGAAAGAACTCCCAAAGATTTTCGGGCCGACTAGATAAGATCACGTAGCTTAGTTGGAAAAAGAGCACCCCTGCGCTGAAGGGGAAGGTGCGGGTTCGAATCCCGTCGGGATCGTAAATTTTTGGGATTTATTAAGGTAAAGGTTTCTTGTTTGCTTCTATGCTTGACCTTGATAGATTGAAGTGGATAAAAAAATCAAAGTGATCACTTTATTTCCTAGTTTTACTTATGTAATCTGAGTTTTGTGACATGTCCAAGTAAGGTCTAAAGGAAATCACGATGAATTTTGAGTTTTCAATTGTTAAAAGCCGCTCGCTTCGGCTTCTTATTGAACTCACGCACTTGAGAAAAAGTACCTACATACAAATAGGTACCTTCTTATTAGAATATGACATTAAAGAGCCCTCTGTCTGACAAACAAGGTCCAGGATGTAGGGGAATGCAAAGCAGCAGGGAGATCTAATGTGTGCCCAATGGTACGACACTCGAGTGTTCTCTGTTTGCATTTTTATTTTTGCATTAGAATGCTAATACTTTGCGTAAGTACTGCCACACTGTTTTGACGTAGCTTTGGTTTTTACTAGAGAATCGAGAAAAGCTTTGGTTTTTACCAGTTACATTGATTTAATAAATACAGTAAATGTAGTTTATTTTATTTCTAAACGACAAATTTATTAGTTATTCATTTGTTTTTGTTTGTTATGTAATGTCACGAATTATTAGAAATATGAATTGCGTTGAACATGTTACAAGTGTTAATTTTTTATATTTACTTAGTCAGTTTCAAGTCAGGTCCATTTGTTTTTGTGACTTTATTTTCTGCACAAGATTCCTGTATTATTCTTCTTTACCAACTTTACGAGTATAGTTTCTTTCTATAATCCTAAAATACCTATGCCAGAATAAGGTTCACACACGATTCACAATTTGTTGAGGTTCACAATTTATTTGTGATGTGATGATGAATAATTCAGGAAAATTCATACAGCATCATTTAACCCCTAAGTTGTTTGTATAAAGTACAAGATAAAGTTAAAAACTACAACCCGACTACGTGAAAGTTATAAAAGTTTGAAACATTTACATTGACAAAATAGAATGACGTATCGGTCATATTTGATAGGCATAGAGTTGAAAATGAAAATAGGTCGTAGGTATTGTAATTTTTCTCTATGGGGCCTGCAGCCTGCGGCTACCTAAACTTTAATACGCGTTTTGAAGGCTTATTCGGGGTCGGAGCCCTAAATCCTATAGCCTATAACCATCGGGGTATTGAGACGAATCAATCGATACATAATTTGTTGAAATCGAACCAGTAGTTTCAGCGCTACGTGGGAACAAAGAAATCGGCCACATACATACATACATAAAAACATAGGGTGCTAACCTCATAACCCTCCCCTGTTGGTAGTCGGGTAAAAAGGTACTAGACAACTGATATACCTATTCTAAATAAATTAATCTGATAGTGACTTTCAGAAAGATAATTAATTTTAAATTAAGTTTTGCCAAAAAACACTCAAGTAATCCCTTGTGAAAAAGTACCTCCAAAAGTTGATTCGAAGTCCAAAGTCTAATGGGTTAAGACGGTGACACCGACTTTTTGGAAAATTCTCTTGTAATTAGAGACGCTATAGCATTAGATCTGTCACTTTTGGTTTATGGCGCGGAGACAGGGGGAGTCCCTTTGTGTGTGTCGGAATGTAAAATGGGAGATTATTGATTTTAATTTTAAGGTTTTCTTTCTTGGAACTTTGTGAGTGACTTTGCAGCTTCTGTACGAAGCCACTTTGCCTTTTGGTTCTGGTACTTCTCTCCCTAATGTTGTCTTTATGGGTAGGTATATTTTCACTTCCTGAGTAGTCACATAATGTATTATATTTTTAAGTAGTAGGTATATCAATAGACATCTTAGTGATAAAAGCGTTAAATATCTTCATACCATATTTTGACGACCTCTATGACGCGGTGGGCGAAGGTCTGTCTGCGACGCAGAAGGTTGTGAGTTCGATTTCCGCCTCAGCACAAATGTATCTATGTATCTGCAGACACATGTTCAGGGTGTTCTGGTCGTTTTCTATGTATAATAAAAAATATGTATTGTATTCTATTATGTAAATCAGATAACTAGTATCCGAAACACAAGCTCTGCTTAGCTTGGGGCTAGATAATGCTGCGTGAATTGTCCAGCATTCTTTATTATGTTGAAAAACAGGTTTGTGACCCAAATGACGTAGAGCCGCAGCCTTCAAGTAAAACATTTTTCTTAGAATCATTTCATTATGTTTTTACCTCGGGAGACATGTACATTTCACCTTCTTCGTTAAGAAAAGAAGGTACGTTGACACAGAATGTAAATGACGGTAAAGGGAGCCACACACAAACCGCGATGTAGATAAAACACGCGTGTGCCCGACGTCATCAAGGAGCGCTCCGGTGTGGAGTGGGCTTCTTAATGATTTCACGAGTGGTGCACCAATTTATTTTGTGAAGAGGTGAATAAGTTATTGAATGACAAGATAAGATTTATTTTGAAGGATCATGGCTTTAAATATTGAGTAGTATAGAGTGACTCTACAAAATAGGTATGTAATTAAAAGATGAACATGTTTTTATTTGGTGCTTAGTTTTCCAGTGAAAAATGTTAGAATCTTTTATCAGTTTTTTAAGATTATTTTTAAGTAACGCCAGCTCATTCCCATATTCAGAATAATCATAACTTTGACTGACCCCTGCTTTTGAAATTTGACTATTATTTGCAGTTAAACAACCGATAGACAAAAGTAAGTAAAGTTTAAATCAAAGGAAAGGGTAAAAATGGTTTGGCACCTTTTCCAATTGCTTAACGATAATAGAAAACAAACCCTGAAGTTAATAAAAAGCCGCTTCCATAAAACTAACAACGTCTTCCGACAATCTGTCTTCCTCAGAGCTTGTCAACGGCACCTATGCAGCGCACGTTTCCCGCCCTGTGTGTAGGTGCCTTAATTGCTCAGTGCCGTATAATTAATTGTTCTATAATTGACTGGACTGATAGATATGGAGCTTTCGTCGCGTGGTAATGTTTATAATAGCCAGTATGGTCCACCAGTCTTCACTTCGTGTGAAAACACGATTATTATTTATATTTTATTATACAAACAATTGCTAGTAGTAAAGTACCTATGTTGTATTATTTTTATTTTGACCAAAGTATGTACCAAATTTGTGTTCTGTTTTTATTTATTTACTGTGTTAATTATTTGTATTATGACATCTTTTTAACTTTTTGTTTCTTGGTTCATGTGATCATTTGATTGTATGTTATTATTGTTTATAGTACCCAAACATTCCGACACAAGTATTTGTTTGTGAATAAAGAATCTGAAACTATTTAAGAATTTTGTTGAAGTTTATTTTGATTCATTGAATTTCACTTAAATAAACGAACAATGCTATAAAAAAAATAATTGGGTTAGTCGGTGATTTAATTATGACTTACGCAAACTAAGCCGAGTGGCCCTGCTGAGGGTCATGATCTCCTTCTAGTCGAATTTCGACCAATGTGGCCAGTCTCAACGGACACTGGCCATGTGTGAAGGATTATAGTGCACAGTGTGTGCGTCAGTACACACAAGCTGACAAGCTAAGGGTCATAGAGTATTTACGACTAGAATTTTTAAGTACTGTACGTAAGTACTGTACCTTAAGAGCGTTTTCCCACGACGCACGACACAACACCACAAAATGCGGTGACAACTCTGTGCGTCATACATTTCTACGAACCTGTCGTGCTGTGCGGTGTCGTTGCGTGTGAAAACGGTTAATAGAAATGTATGACGCCCGGAGTCGTCACCGCATTTTGTCGTGTGGTGTCGTGCCTCGTGTGAAAACGCCTTTATCGTCACTACTTTATGACTACAGTGATCTTTGCCGTGTCCAAGTACATAGCGACTTCAATACATCAACATAATTTATACCGTTAGAAACAAAAGTCAACGTAAACGAAACATTCCTCGAAAAGCATCCGACCTTGCAAAAGTGAAAAAGTATCCACAAGCGAAGACAATTTTTAAGTCACTTTTACGTTTACACAGGCCGAAAACCGTCCACGAAATAAGCGAAAATCGGTTCAGACAATTATTTTTCGAGAGAAATTCGAGACTTAAGGTGCTACATAATGGTAAAGCAACGCCAATTCCCTGAAAAATAGACATCCATTGAGTTACCTATCCAAGCTATTCAGCTGGTCTATTACCGTGCATTTCTAACATTTTTAGTGTAAACAATCACTCATAGTATTATCTTTGCTCATTGGCTGCATCTCGAATACGAATAAAAAACAAAAGAATATCAGCCAATCAGCGGAAACGCAGTCACCGTAGTCGAAATCGGCTGGGAGACATCATAATCATCATTATCGTTATCATGATGGTAAGTGTTTAGTAAGCTATAATATATATTTATATAGTAAGCTATATATTACGGTATAGCATGCCACAGACGGTGGCTATGCTATAATATATATTTTTGCAATCATTAACTCTGCGGTCATCATGTTTTACTATACCAAAATATATCGTGCTATATCTGTCGACATATTTTGGTGACGTAATAAAATATACGTTATAGCTGTATCTGTGGTCACTCGCCGTTTACTATAGAAAATATACCGTAATATACCTTGCTATGATTTATATTAATATACATATATTATAGCTCTGTCTCTTGTGGGCTATAATCAGGTTTTTACTTGTATCAGTATGTTGACGACCTCTGTGGCGCGGTGGGTGATAGCCCGCCTGCGACGCAAGAGGTTGCGGGTTCGATTCCCGCCTCGGGAGAAATGTTTGTACGATCTGCAGACATTTGTTCAGGGTGTTCTGGTCGTTTTCTATGTATAATAAAAAATACCTATATGATGTATTGTATTATATTAAGTATATCAGTTATACCCATAACATAAGCTCTGCTTACCATGCTGTGTGAATTGTCCAGCATTATTTATTTATTTATTTTTCCATTTTATTATTGAATTCCGTAAAGTGGGTAAATAATACCGATGGGTTGATGAAACACCTCAGTCGTCACCGTTGCTCTACACGAGAGACTCAAGAGTTTTCCCATACGATGTAGCAGCATTCTGCATTTTATCAACAAACATACAATATTTTCCATTTTATATCGCACGCCACTTTACCGCAATGCTTCCAAATTCAAATCGCTTACCGAGCGAAGGAATTATAGGAGCCTGCGCATCTTCAAAGGTGGCAACCCTTTGGGTGGCGGGGGAACGCACAGTAATATAGAAAACTTGTGTTAGCCCAGTTCCGAGCCTTTGTAACATCATTTCGGCTGCCGGTGTACTGCGGGAAACTGTTTTGATACTTGCCTTTGTATTTTTATTCGGAAAGCTTTTCTTTGATTATTCAGTGTTTACAAGAACAGAGCCTTGACTTGATTTCAGTTTGAGGATATTATCTTTGGGATTTAGTACGGCATGGCACCTTTAACGTGCGGACAAGGAACTATGAAAATCTCATAAAAACGTTGTTTCGATGACGTCTACAGTGCCCCGATATCCTTTATGCCCAATTATCCCGTAGATAGACGATCCTCCCACGCGTTCTCTCCTAGACCGAGACACGTTCTCGGTGACCCCGTTGACCAAATCGCCGACGCTAACTATAATATGGCCTACTCGAATTTAGTGTTCTCATAAAAATAGATAGTAAGATTTTACGAGAGCATCCATTTCATCGTGAGAGTTAAATTACAACAAAATTATTACGAAAACAAATTATTGGACTCTCACACTACAGCAAGAAAACCCTTTAAATGCATTGGGTGAAAAGTATTTTTTCTTAATTCTTTTCTTCCATCTGTTTGGTTAGAGCCCTAATAAAGATAAATTAAATTTAGGTGAAGAATCTCTATGTCACAGAGTTAGTAGTTTCATTATCGTTTTGAAAATTATTTTTACTAACGTTATGGAACCATAAGGTTACAGAAGTGATAAGAAGTTGTTTACACCATGCTCGGATTTTTATCGTTTTCTTATCAGTTCAGTAGTCTAAATAAACTTCTGCTCAATAGCAAGTATCAAAACCGTGGGATCCACCGCGAGCTTTATAATTTAAGAAGAAGAAACAGGCCATAAGAAATAAATGTAAAGAAGGAGAAGAAACGTTTGGACCCCGAAAGGGTTGAAAAAGGGGTGCGAAATCACCCCCACCTGTACACGTCTTTGAATTCATTCTACAATGGTTTTAAAGGTTTGTCTGACTGTTTATTTTATAGATGATCTCAAAAGAAATTTCTATGTTTTTAAATTTAGGTATTTAGAATAATTTTACCTTTTAATGCCTTTTTTACCCAATGCATTTAAAGGGATTTCTAGTTTTAATTTAATTATATTATTTGATTGTAATTTTCTTTGTTAATAAAGACACAAAAAACCTTTTAACTTCCTAGAGTTTTAGAGCTTCAGGACACAAATACATTCAAAAGATTGATTTACGCTATGTAACTAAACCTGCTTACCCAAAATTATTTCAATTAGCTATATGGATCTTAATAGATCTTTGCAATTTTGATGCACTTTTCCAAAAAATAAAGTAACTAGTAGGTAATTAGTCTTTATTGCACACCAACTACACAGATACACAGGACAGGAAAGAACAAGATACAGATTACGTTGTACAATGGGCGGCTTTATCGCTTTGAGCAATATCTGCCAGGCAACCTTTGGATGGACAGGGAGTGATAGAACAGGTGTAGACAAAAAATATAGTTCTTATTTTTTATTTCCCATTTGCAAGCAAACCCGCTGTCAACAACTAGTTGACAGCTATCGTTGTGTGAGTAGGAATTTTTGCTCACAAGAAATAAATCGCAAGAAACATGCTCAAGACGGGTCTTTGTTGCGACGGGGCGGGGTGAGATTCGGTGATTTAAATTGTTTAGTATAGCTATTGATTAGGATCCTTTTGTTTTGTTTCATTTGGTAAGAATAATTATATGGCTTCTGGAGCACAAAAATAATTGTATCCAAGAGAACTACCTATTTGTTGGTGTACGTTTAACTTTGTTTTGTAAAGAAAGGTAGTAGCTTAATCAGTTTCTTATAATTACTGGCCCGAGAATAAAAGAGATCAACGTTCTCGGTCGTTATTATTTATTATTGATCGATTTATTATTAAAGAAACGAAATAAGCTTCTTCACGTTTTTACGCTGCATCACCTTAGTAAGCAAAGTTTTGTTTGGTCACCATATCAAATGAAAAAAACGTAGGGTTACGTCAGGTTATGGCCAAACGCAACCGTCAACAGAAAAGCAATGAACGGGTAAATAATTTGGGGTAAAATTTCCAATTACAGGTAAATAAATAATGCTATAAATATAAATAAATAATGAAAATTCACACAATATTATCTAGCCCCAAGTTAAGCAGAGCTTGTGTTAAGGGTATTAGTGACATACATCACTAAGATAGATATTTTTTACTAAACGTACCTATAGAAAAGTAAATCTTGCTCTGTGAAGTAAACAAATTCAGAAGGCATGGCGGTTTAAGGTGTCAAATTTTTATTTGTATTTCTTCAAATGAAAATTTGACACCTTAGACCGAATGCCAAAAACAAAATCGTACCCACATTCCCAACCCTTTCAAAAGAAACCCCACAAAAAACCGTGACAAGGTGTCTTTCAATCGAAATTCAATACCAATTAAAACATCCCCATTCCCCAAGATAGTATTTAAATTAAGGAATATTCTCCATTGAGACGTCTCCACGGTCTCATTTAAATTAAGCTTTTTGAAAAACTCTCATATCTTCTTTACCAGGGGCTGAGGTACAGCCACCCTGAAAGGGGTAAAGGGTAAGGTATTTTTCTTAGGGAGGGGGTGGGTGCAAAAATGCGTAGCGACGCACACACTTTTGCGTGAATATTTACTAACTCACACAGCGGCGAGCGCTGTATGTAAAACACTTTAAGAAGCGGCGAAGAAATGCTAGACGCTTAACAGGTACAGGATGTTCTTAAACAAAAAGTCATTATAAATAAATCTAAGAATGTAGAAGTAACCACAGGTCAAAAAAGCTTGCTCAGTATTATTGGTCTGCTGAAAACAGAACATGGTCCAGGTTTTTTTTTGTTATAGTGCTTACCCGCACTTTGGGTATATCTAAGAAATGAAATAAGTTCCCAAAAATTCCGGTTTCGGCGGAACTCGAGCCACCGCGCTATACTCCGTAAGAGGTCCCCAAGATTTTCGGTTGAACCGACTAAAGGTTTTGTGGCTTAGTTGGTTAGAGCACACCCGTACTGAAGGTGGAGCGCGGGTTCGAGACCCGAGTTCGAGTATTTCATTTCTATGGTCCATTAAGCTCATGCCTAACTTAGCCATATAGTTTTGGTAGACTCGTCCTGACCTCGTTATGGATGGATGGATGGAGGATGACTTTGATATTTCTAGGTAGTTAAATAAGCTATGTACAACGGCTGCATTTTCCACCAACATCAGTGGGAAAATTACATAATATAAGTCATAATACATCATCATCATATCACCCCATATACGTCCACTGCTGGACATAGGCATCCCTCATTCGACGCCACAAAGTGCTGTCTTGAGCCGCCTCCATCCTTCGACATTAATACATGTTCGCACATAAATATCAGGCCCAAGATGATCAACCTTTTCGGTAGGCCTCTTGGTCGATGGTCGCGCTGTAAAAAAGAACCCAACTCCCAAGAAATCTTGACATCACCCTGTTGAGGGGGTAAAAGCGAAAGGGTTGCGGGGACGACCGCCGCCCGGGGGTGTCCACCTACAACGTTTTTACTAAGGGGGGTGCAGAGTAATACACTGCAGAGACTTCAGGCGTATTGAAAATTGCTAAGAGATTTTATAATGGCGTATTTTCCAATTTGATTACGTTCAGCGATGTTTTGAAGCGTGATAAAGAATCATCATCATTAGCAGCTCATATTTATTGGACATAAACTCAAAACTCAAAGTCCTTTAGACCTTACAGGAGTCTTGAACTCGTCAGAAATTTCAAGTTGTAGTTTTAAGGTTCAATAATTATAAATACAGGAATCTGTCGAATTGAAACTATTCACAGAGCTACACTTGTTATAGTGTTGTATGGATATTTCCTTATCACAATATTTATGTATCTAGGTCATCATCATGTGTGGGATACCACTGATGGTTTCCGTTTCCTTCAGTATTTGTTACTTAAGCTTCGTTCATCTTAAAATGCCTTGCAACTCTCCCGATGTCGTGAATCTTTATGTAAAATCTTTCTCTCTGAAAGAAACATCTATCTTTGAAAAGCAGTTCAGTGGAACCTAAGAGTAACTGCAAACATATGGCTTCACTTTTTAAGAATTTCCAAGATATATGACAAAGGTTTCTGACGTCATCATATTTTATGGTCATTTTGATTCACATTACACATTCTTCGGTATGAATTTCAACACTATTGTGTATTACACGATCAAAGTATCGATTCAACGAGATTATCCGAATTCAAGTCCTGGATCGAAAGCTTGCCACTAAATATCCACTTCCTTTTATAAGTGCCATCAAACCACGGATATCGGTAAAAATCACCAATAAATTAATTTACTTTTGCACAGCGCGAACTGTGTCGCCAAGAATGTTGTACTAAGGCAAGAGGGAGGCGGGTGTAATTGCAAAATAAAATTAGCCGGGGTACGTGCTCAATTTGAACCACCCAGCTCTGATTTGTTTTCACTCCTCCGCGTCTATGTACGGGTGGACTTCTCTGCTCTGTTTCTTAGCCTATATATTATTGATCTTCCACGGCCATATTGTTTTGTGCAAAAACGCTCATTACGTCGTGCTCGGTTGGTAGAGAAGTAGAGATCTTGAGAATTTCTCGCATAAAGTTGTTTTTTGTTTGGTAGCTGAGAAAACAACAAAGATAAAGGGAAAAATTTGGTGAGTTATGCCAATCACGTATGCATGTGTCTATACGGTCCTTATACCACGTATAGTAACTAAGCTGGATATATCAGAAAAAACTTCAGTGTTTAAAAGAACTATCTCAACGTAGTAACCTATATGAATTTTTGTTTATAATAATAAATTGACGTGTTGCTTTTATTTCAATAGATTTACTTACCATCCGATACTATAGCATTTGCCTGTTTGGTATCACTACTATTTCGAAAAGCAGAAGCGTTTTTCCATCGAGTTATAACTACACTTCTCTAATTAGTTGACAGACCGACAGTAATCCTGGGGCTATAACCGACTCGATTCCACAGCGCTGTTTAAAAAGGCCAGAACTTCTGGCGGAGTCAATACCTTTTTATTTTCGCATTTTCTTCCTTTTCCGGTTGAACTTTCCCAAAGTTTTTATTTTGTCGAAGTTTCGTAGTGTCAGTTTGCCGTTTTC
The DNA here is from genome assembly GCA_947086465.1 of Eupithecia exiguata. Taxonomy (NCBI): domain Eukaryota; kingdom Metazoa; phylum Arthropoda; class Insecta; order Lepidoptera; family Geometridae; genus Eupithecia; species Eupithecia exiguata. Next base: position 9,251,239 of record OX352245.1, read on the forward strand.
GCAATTCCGCGCGCTTTCGGCCGATAATTGCGGCCGCAGGTGGAAATATTATTTGTTTTTTTTTCTGCGATTTTATTTTAGCCTTTACTGCTTCGCTGCCTTCTTGTTACTGCTGAGGGTACGTGTTAAGTTTCGATTAAATTAATTGTGTCTACCAATTCTACTTATGACTGAATAAATGGCCTATTTCTAGAAACCTAGTCATGGATTTCGTCTAGTGGATGGGGAGTTACATTCACGCCCAAGAGAAAAAAACGTAGACATCATTGATCTATGTCCATATGTTGTCAAAAACGATTGAAGTATAAAAAAAAAAAATTTTTGCACTATCTTCGGAAACCCATACGTATAAAAGGAGGCTACAAAAGCTTATCAAAACATTAACCTCTGCACCAAAAACCTCGCTCTACAAAACCTCCACACCCAATAGACATGAGTAGGCAAAAGTTAACACACGTTAACCCTCCTACCGTCACATATCGGCACGCCTACGACACACGCCCACCCATAGTCATATACACATACGTACATGCGTTCACGTGACGTACGTGGTCACATGTTACTTGAGGCGTGTGCACTGCGCATGACGTAACCCGTAGGCGTGGCCTGTTACGTTTACGTAACGTTAACGTGAAGCGAAAAGCGTCACGTTATTTCTGTGTGCGAAAAGAGCAAAGAGTACGTAGATGTGCTTAAATAAATGGAAGTAGGTGAGTATTCTTTATTTATTTAAACTACCTTCAGGTTATGCTTATAGGTATTAGCTAAGCATAACAGTACAAAAAACACACAGAAACACACACACACACACACACAGAAAAAGTACTTAAAAACGTCGGTTAAGTAATGTTTTTATTAAATTGTTGCGATAAAGATGTACCTATCCTATCCTAAATATGTACTTTTTTGGCTGCATCTTATTGCCATGAAATACCTACTGATTTCATTTATAAAAAAATGTTGGTGCCTTATCTTTATTATTGAACAAGTATCTAAAAATACGCGACGTATCAAAAATACAGAATAAAACAGTGATTTTTATTTATGCAAGGTTATTAGACAAAAGTTATATTGATGTAGAACCAAAAAGCAAGCTTTTTTGGTTCTACATTCTACATTAGGTTCTACATGAATATAACCTACTGACTCATGGTCTCCCTGAAGTTCCTTATTTCAAGGCTTATTTTCAGCATCTTAGAACCTCTGTTTTATACATTTTACTCTATGACAACGCGACACTTTGCTATTTATTCCGACGGAGCTCGACGATAAATGAGTTATAATTTATTTTTACTCGAAAAAGGAAGGGTTAGGGGGATGCCTAGTAATTAATGGCGAAATTGGCTATTCCAAGTATTCGCGGAACGGTAATGAGGTGAGATTGAGATTAAAACTCTCCTAAATGAGCTCCCTGAAGGATTAAACCGGAAAAAATTGAAGTTTCCGGCCGCAGGTTAGTTCTATTGGTTGGTATGGGTTTTTAGGTTGGCTCGGTTTTGGGTATTTGAGAAATTGACGTAGTTAAAAGTCAATAATTAGGTATATTGATAGAAAACGCAAGCACACTTAAATCGATAAAAACAATATAAAAAAAAACATAAAAACTAAGTGACAAGCGACCGTCTTATACCTCAAGAGCATCTCTACCAGACAACCATGGATGGATAGAATCATTGGGTATGTCTAATAGATTGAAGAAGAAGAAGAAAGAAGATTACAATCAAATAATAGAATTAAATTAAAACTAGTATAATATACAATTGAGCTAACTGCAGACTGTTGCAAACAATCTACAGGTAGCTCAACTGATCCATATCAATACCAGTCGGAAGCGCAGAAAGAAAGAAAGATGTGAATCTTTTGTTCAATTTAGTTCTACGGACTAAAGAAGAATGGCAATGTTCCATACATCCGCTGACCCAACTTTTTTCGACGGCGTGCATCACCCAGACCCTTTAAAATAAATAATTCGTACATTAAAGATTCCGAAATCAATAGAATAAACCTGTTACAAGTTGGGAGAAAAAAGTTATTGTAGTTTATGCTTTGTTAGAATCAACGCCTTCTCATATTATGAGAGCAAATTCAGTTGAACATTTTCATAGCAAATAACGTACATAGGTGAAAATATACTCCTCCTATCACGTACGCTAATTCACTAAGCATGTGCACTTGCATTAATTACTATTATAATAATAGAATAAACCGTTTGTTAAAGACCTGGCCTTCTTATTTCTTTTAGGGACTGCTTATTTTATTTAGATTTATGGAATAGAATAGAATTAGTCATTTATTTCAGATAATCACAAATCCATATAATAGTTATCCATATAATAATAGAAGGTATAGTTCGTTCGTGGTTCTTCAGTTTCATCCGCCAAAGAATGTCTTCTAACGCGAGACACCCGAAGCCGACAATTCAAACATCGCAAAGACAGTACTGAAGATCTTTAGCCAGTCCAGTCGTAGGCGAATCAGTAGAATGCCGTGCGGCCGAGGTTTCAATTTGTAAGCTACCTAGGTACCGATGCGTACCTATCGTCAGAAAAAGAGGGTAGGTAACTAACAAATTGATACCAATGGTAGACAGCAAATTCAGTAGGTAGTTAGCCAATCAGACTGCCGTTGTATCTATTTTTTTTTCTTGATAGATTTACTTTGACATTGACAGTTACAAAGAAAGTCACGTCTGTGGTCACGTTCTAAGCTATATGCTACCTTTCGTTTCTTTCTCGCACAAAATACAAATAAAAATATATTTTGACTCCCTGCTTCTAAAAATATAAGTGATAGATAGAAAAAATTATAAAAAAATAATAAATCCGGCAGAGTTTATTACATTACTGCACATCGCTTGTTTATTTTTTCTTCGGACTGGGTCGGGTATTGCCATTCTTCTTTAATGAAACTAATTTTAGAAAGTTGATTTAAATATGTTTATTTTTATTGTCTTTAGTATATTTTCAGGAAAACGTATCTTTATTGTTCGCCTCTAGCTATAAGATAAAATAAATTAATTTCGCATTGCTTTCCTGTGAGCTTCTGAAAGCTACATACGCCCATTTTCCCTAAGGGGTGAGTTAAGAGGATTAGCCTATATTTTAATTACATTTGGCTTTTAAATTACATCATAAAAATAATTGGAGCTTTACTTTCCTTTATTATTTTCCGCTAGTGAAATAACAGTAAGGGTAAGGCAGTGTTAAAAGGGCGATATATGACGCCATTTTGTGGAAAGGATAGGCATAGAGTTTCGCGTTTCTACGAGCGGGACAGAGCAGAGCAACGTTAGCACAAAAAATCCGTTTTTGCTGATTATCTATTAATTAGGAAATTTATTTGCAAAAATAAGCCGAAGGGCCCCTTGGTAGGTATTTTATTATTTAACACGGTGATGACAATAAAAAACCTTGTGTTTGATAGTTTAGGAGAAAAACGGTATCAACTAAGAAAACAGTTGGTTTTTGCACAATGGTTTCTGATATTTATATATATGTTTCGGAGTTAAAACCTTATTATTTAATTGACTTATTAATCATTTGCAATGCGCCTATTCTACTCTATGCGAATCTCAAGTGTCTATGGTTTTGACGTTGGATCAATTCTACAGGATTACAGAGAAGGAATGAAAAGATTCAGATAAGTGCCTGGTAGAGTTTCGGTAGCAAGTTTGTACAAGAAGGTCATAAAATCCATGTGGTCTTGCGATTCGTGCTTGGGCCTGTGTTTCAGAGCTGTATTTCCATCTGGCATTACCTAAATACGACGTTAACAAATAATGAACCTACTCCGTTAGTATATCCCATAGATTATAATGTATTTTCGAAGCTTTTTTTGGTAAAGATAACGAAGAAAAAAGGTTTTAACGTAACCCAATTCACGTCAATTAACATATATCCAAGCCTTCCTACCAATGTTTTAAAGGCGTAAGTTTGACCGTAGACGACTTCAAACCTACTTGATGTATCAAGCTGAAATTTTGCTCACAAAACTTCTAGACCTAGAGTAACATGATAACCACTTTTTTTTCCTGAAAAACGCGTGTAACGCTGCAGTTGGAAGCTAGTAACATGATTCGCTTTTCGTTATTATGCATTCCAATGCAACCGTCCGTAGCAAAGCGATTTGTCAGCATTTCGGACAAATGTGGTTGACAAATAGACACACAGCAGGATGAGGTGACCAGTGACCGTGCCAGGAATGCAAGGAGTGCTTGACGTATGGGTTGTCAGAACATCACGTGCAGGGATTAAGTGATTAAAATGGGACTTTGCACAATGCTTTTTAATAAAGTGGACACGAGGGAGTGATGTAAGGGTATGTTCGTATGGCAAACTTTTGACGCGCGTTTTCAAATCGCTCGTATAGCTAGACATCCTTGTATGTACCCAATCCCAACCAAGGTTTAATCACCTGATCCCTGCACGTGATGTTCTGACAACTCATTAATCAAATTAAAACTAGTATTTACAATTGAGCTAACTGCAGACTGTTACAAACAATCTACAGGTAGCTCAACTGATCCATATCAATACCAGTCGGCAGCATGCCAAAGACGCTGGCTAGCGCCTGCCCCGCCCTGCCCCGCTGTATAGCAATACTGATGCGCTGCGCCAGATACTCACCAGCTCTTGGGTCACGCGTCCCTTCGACCAGACGCTCAGATAATTTTTTCAAAACCCGGAGAACCTCGGCACCCCACGGACCTGGATTCTCGACTCAAAGGGGAGCACAGGGGAGCAGAGGGCTCTCTGTGTTTTTGTAGCTTTTCAGTTAAATCTCAATGTAAAATATATATACTTGGACCACAGTCTCCCCTGAAAAACAAAACCTGTAGACTAAACTAGCCATTACAAACTGATAACCAATATTTCGCGTATCCGGCTCCCTATAAATTGTCTCTATTAAAATAATGCTCACAAAAGCAAGCTAATCATAGCCGCTTGCGCAGATTCTCCGATAGCGATAGGTCGGTGATGAATGGTAGCCGCCCGCTGCCATGTCTTTGTTGTGGTGGGAAGTTGTGGAGTCGAACTGTGCTTTAATATCAATGAGATAGTAACAAAAAAGTATTAGTAGTGCTTATCCTACCTAGTTATCTCCTGTGGTTTAAGAGTGGTAAGAGCAAGTGCGTAAAAAACACTGGCTGCGTCGAAAAAGAAAACATTCTAAATTTCGTCATTAAACTTAGTTTTTGTTGTGTTTAGTGCATTTATTTTTCGTCAGGCTGGTACTATTTTACACCTACCTCCTCTCGCCGCATAGCCTAGCTAGGTGGTAACAAGCTCTTGCAAGGAATATAAAAAATAAATAACGCTGGACATGTCACACAGCATCATTTAGCCCCAAGCTAAGCAGAGCTTGTGTTATACTTACAATAATTACTTATTATGGAATTTTGTATAAGGTATCCGTTTTATGTTTACTATTCAACCGCGTTTCAGCGATCGTGGTCGGGTGATCGAGATGACTGATATTCGGAGTAACCTCCGAGAAAGGCGTATATATTTTATGATATGCGCACGTTCTTTAGCACAAAGTGTTAAGATTGAGCTGAAAGAAAAAACCTATAAAAACATGCACAAATCTACTTCACACCTTTCCATGGGATATCACGGATGAAGCGACACTCTGGTAGCAACCTGCACGGTAACTTATTACTGTCACTGCTATAGACACTCTTTTGTCTATGGTGTCGCCTTGCTCTGGTTTCCGGCAGAGTATCTGATGCAGAAAGAGATATACCTGGTTATCAGTATATTAAAAACTACATGAGTAGGTCAGCATCAGTAGTGAACTGGTTAAAACGGTCTAGCTAAGATTAAAATTAAAAACTTAAGAGCTGGTTCTCAAGAATAACAGAACAATTCGATAACAACCTTTCGGAAGGTTGATATAGGCTCAAGCGTCTTGGGGACGCAGGAAGGATCAGTTGAGCTTCCTGTAGATTGTTTGCGACAGGCTGCAGTTAGTTCAATATGAAAATATGAACTTTACGACGATGATTTACTTGACGATGATCCCTATTTGGTTTTGGTAGTCACCGGGCGAATAAAAAGGCGTTTATCTCAGTGTTACTGTCCCTGACCTCCTACTGCTAAGTTTTGTTTTTCCGTTCCGTTCCAGTCCTGTCCCGTTCCCATCCAACACATTACGTGGTAACGAAACTTTCCATACAACAACCCAATATTCATAAAAAGAACCAAAATTTTTCGTTAGCTTCAATACGTTATAGTAAATAAATAAATAATAAAAAAATAATGCTGGACAATTCACACAGCATTATCTAACCCCAAGCTAAGCAGAGCTTGTGTTATGGGTACTAGATAACTGATATACATAATATAATACAATACATAGATAGATATTTTTTATTATATATAAAAACGACCAGAGCACCCTGAACAAATGTCTGCAGATCGTACACATATTTGTCCCGAGGCGGGAATCGAACCCGCAACCTCCTGCGTCGCAGGCAGACCTTCGCCCACCGCGCCACAGAGGTCGTCAGTAATCAAAACCTAAACAAAAATATTAATTTTCTATTCTACACCCACTCAATCTGTACAAAATACCGAAGCTTATCAGATTGATCTGATATTATCTGGCTATCGCACACGATCCGTTTGGACACGGCTAACACACCGTGACGAGGCTGACTAATAGCCCGGAGTCTATTCGACCCATATGGGCAATTTGTCATTCAAGGAAGCATGGTATTGTATGCCTAGTTAGATAAGTTGGTACCTTCTTACATTACACAGAAGGTTTAAGGTGAACATCGTTCAGACAACATTAAATGATGTTGGATTTTTTCTATTTTGAACACCAAACCAACTTTGATATTTTCATGATAAAATATTTTTTACTGTAGCTTAAAAAGATTTACATATAAATGTACTATAAGTACTTAATTAAATAATAAACACTACTAATACTTACAATAAATACCCACTTAAAGAATAACAGAGAGGTACATAATTTGATTATTAAAATAAAAAAACTGATATTGATTCATAATTTTACACTGTTATTAAGTTTTGAGGAATGAATAGTAATTTCTTTAATTAAATACTGAAGAATACATTTTTATGAGACCACCTTGGGATTACTTTTTATACAATACCTAAAGAATTTTCTAAATTGGTCCATACTTGACAGATAAATCGACGAACATACAGAAAAAAACCTTCACACAGCCGAAAACAGAACCTTCTTTTCAAAGTCTAAAATTGCGTCCAACTCAGCATAAGTAATGTTTAATTTGTCTCGATCAGTATGATTTATATCATATTTCTGTGGCAGAATTTACAGGTCTTAAAAAAAAACTACATAACCAAAGCGAACCACGCAAAAGTAGCATGCCAAATACTGGATAAGAAATTGCCCTACAAAATTATATGACCAAGACATGCTCTGCTTTGACATTGTATAGCTTTTATGACCTATAACTCATATATTTAATGGCTTTGTTCGGTTATATAGGTCACAATGCGAAAACACGGACCTAAACAGCTGTTCTCCATATAGAGAGAGTGGCGTAAGCCTTTTAGCCGACTTCGCAAAGGTGTATGGTCAAGATACGGGATCATGCCTTCAGGGGAACATTGTTCGTATGTTGCTATCTATAGTTTGAAAATCTGTATTGAGCCCACATTTGTGTTGAGAAATTGTGTGTAGTTTCTCCATTATAAGCATATGATTTACCCTTTTAACTATGTTTAAAATATTAGTTTTATATTTTTAATCCTAAGACTAACAGCCGGTTTTTCATTCGCTTGTTATAATTTGACAGTAGTTTAAACTTTTGGTTTACCTCTAGTGTATTTACTTGTGTGTGGAGAAACCAAGACTTGGTTCGTAAACCAAATGAACAAAACTTACTCAGGTTAAGTGCTATAATAGCTTTAATAGTGCTTTGTATAGGAGTGTAGTCCCTCTACGTAAAGCTCGTTTTTTTTTTTTACGAACCAAATCTTGGTTAAAATACAGCGGGGCTATGCAGACAGTGGGTTCGGGATGGTTCCGACTGGTATTGTGTTGGATCAGTTGAGATACCTGCAGATTTTTACAACAGTCTGCAGTTAGCTCATTTGTTTGAATTGTAAATACCTATTCCATGAAAATATTTTGGTTTTTGTAACGAATGAAACTATGTTTTTATTTTTGGTATTTTGACTCACAATCAGTCATGTCGTAATGCTTTACCAATTCAATTGTAAATTCTAGTTCTGATTTGTTTCTATTATTTGATTGTTATTTGCGGTGTTAAAATTATCATTATTTAATCTTTATCCACAAGTAATCACTATGAATACGAGCAGCTATAAACAAAGTGTATAGCCAGTAATTCTGCGGACGAGAGTGAGAATTGTTGCCTTCAGGATATACGTTACGCAAACGCCTTCCTGATGGGATCCAGGCTTGCGAATATAACGATATGGTAAGTCAACATCTTCTACAACATGCATATTAAATACCGTTTTGTATAGGTTTGTGTATATTATTACTACATTTTTTTTACTTGCTTACTAATTGCCCTATCTGAAAACCAGCGCAGTATTGGGCAATATACGGATCCATTTTACCCTATGTTTAACAGTTGTAAGATATTGTATGCACTTTTTTCAGGTAGGTACTTTTTTTTTTGATTGTTTTTGTGTTTTTGTTTTGGTAAATAAATGAGTTTATAACTTTGTCTTCTACCTCTAGATGCCGAATCCACGTCCTCTGCGGTTTCTGAGCTCCACGTGAACTGATAGCGAATTTACACTCTTGGCCAAGCCCACAGTCTATACCGAGATATTGTGTTACAGGTGGCTCAGCTTCCTTACTGCCGCCATCATTTCAGATAAGTAACTGTATCAACACGTTCACTAAACTGATAGGGAACTTATTATAAAATGTAAGTACCTTTTGAATTTCTGGTTGAATCGGGTATTAGTTGTCTAAGCAGCTGTTTTTGGAAAATATTTGGGTACCTAGTCATTTTTACAAGTTAGCCATATATGAAAATGGGAACTCAGTTACATTTGACAAAATATTTTCTTTACTTTTAGGAGGGGTTTGGACTGCTTAGTCGGACTCTGACGTTGTGTCCACTCGTAAGCTAAAAAAGCTGAGTAGGGTGATGACTACAGTATTTTTAGATCAACTGTATTTATTATTCTTTCATATATTTAGCGAATAAACGATTTGAAGTTCTTTGCTCCACTTGGAGTCGAAACCTCAAGTCCGCGGGGTACCGAGGTACTCTCGAGGTACGCTCTCGGTTTTTTTTGAAATATCTGATCATCTGGTCGAAGCGACGCGTGACCCGAGAGCTGTTAAGTATCTGGCACAGCGCATCAGCATTTCCATACAGCGCCAGCGGGGCAATGCAGACAGCGTCTTGGGGACGCTTCATGCTGGTATTGATACGGATCAGTTGAGCTCCCAGTAGATTGTTTGCAACCTCTGCTGTTAGCTCAATTTTAAATGTATTTACTAGTTCTAAATTGTTTGTATTCTTTGATTGTAATATTCTTTGCTGAAGATCTATTGCTGCCGGCCTTTCATAGCGAACGTTCCTCAAAGTTAAAGTTCCTTAAGAGATGTGACCAATCAAAAAATAGTGGAGATAATCCAAAACTAAAGAAAAAAGTGCTACCGTACCTTTCCACTATTTAGTTCCTTTTAAAAACGTTTAACGTTATCAGAGCACGGCAATCTAACAAGACAGTAAATGGATCTAAGTGGATGATTAATTCTGTCCCATCGCGTATATGAATTATCTATCGCCCGTGACGGATCGACGGACACACGGAAGTTTGGGGAGGTGGTAAGTGAGAGGAGACTGGGTAGAACTGTGTTCTACATTATAGTTCGTAGAAAGTATCCATACTATTATTATAATTCGAATGTAACCCTGCCTGTGTGTCTGTCTGTCTGTTACCGTTTCACGCAGGCAGGAAGATAAATTGTATTTGGAAGATGGACATAGGCTACATGAAAAGTGCGTGCGGAGCTGTGGGCAACAGCTAATACAACATATTTGAAGAACGTTTAGTTTTTAAAAATTTGTTCCTAAAAGGCCAAGTCCTGAAACTTCTTGTTTCGAATTAGGTATCTGCCAAAAAGTTAACAAATCCGAACAATAAAAACTTAATATTAATATTTAGGTTAAGACTGCAGAACTCTTTATTTTTTGAGTTATTAAGAAAATCGAGTATACATCGTTAACTAACAAAGCGTGCAAACGGCTGGTGTTGAAAATAAAGGTAAAGGCTTTACTTTTTAAAATAGTCTGGTTTAGCCACCACCAGCAACATGACTGTTTTTTGGACATTGCATTTAAAAAATGGTCATCAAAAGTCTCGCTTCTGACGGGTTTTGAACCCGAATCTGAACGTAAGGCAGGGCCGCGCGGCGGCTGCAGTCCTAAAATATTATCACATATTCTTGAAACTTTTGACAACCTATACTTAATAAAAGCCTGTTTCGAGATAACGGAAGTTGGGAAATAACCTGAGGGATAAAGACCTAAAGAGCATAAATGGTCTACCTGGGAATGCTGCTAGTGGATTTAGCAGCATTCCCAGGTAGACCATTTATGGCAATAACTATGATACATTTTGGCATTTTACCTTCGAAGAAATAAACAACATATGGAGAGGCGCACATTAAAAGTGACAAGGTTCAAACCATTCTACCAATCGTCTCCGTGCAAAGAGCACCGCACGCTCTATCTAGAGTTTCTTTCATCTACAGACGACTCTGTGACGATACCACTGTCATAGTGTAGCGATCGGTTAGCAGAATTTAGCCCGTGATGTGTCACCGTTCCATAAGTCACGGTCACCTATAGTTTTCCCATTCCCCCGCAGAACTCTAAAAGGCGACAGGCCACCGAACTCACATCAATCCGGTCAATTTATTATCAGCGTAGGAGGCAACTAAAAATTAACCAGAACTACCGGTGGTTTTAAAATAACGTAAGAGTAATAGTCGAGATTAGGCGCTTTGTTGCCGGGAGGCGCTGGATGAATGCTTATTAGAATTTATACGCGCTTTGAGAGGACAGGGCTGTGGGAAGAATGGAGGTTCAATGCAACCTCTATATGTCTTACTTTTAACCCTGTATAGTCAAACCATCAGCGAAAGTCATACTCAACGTTAGGTGGGCTATATGCTTGTTTTCTGCCGCTAGTGTATTATATAAATATATGCACATCTATGTAAAATACATCAGACATCTAGTACGCATAACACAAGCTCTGCTTATCTTGAAGTTAAATGATGCTCCAGCGTTGTCTTGCAATATTTATTTTATTTAATTATCTAGCGACTATCTAGATATGAAGGCATATATGAAGGCCAGCCAGCTAGCTGGGCCCCAGCTCATGACAGCCGTGTGGTTAGAGACATCCTGAATGAACATTTTGGGGATAGATGGATTGGCACTCATGATGAGATGGCCGGCAAGATCACCCGATCTTACACCACTTGATTATTTCCTATGGGGTTACGTCAAAAACAAACTTTACAAAGCTCGTTACGAAACAGTTGAGAGCTTACACTTACATACAAAGCTCATTGCTTTATATTTTATCGAGGATAAATCCTGTCATGATATCAAATGCAGTAAAGTCTCTAGAGAGACGTATAAACTTATGCATATATGGTATGTGTTGGATAAAAATAACAAAGTTTTGAGAAGGAAACGACTGACTCGGACTATTAAGAAACAAAAGGCTGTCCACTGTTTTGCGAACCGCGTATCCATTTCTATAATTTCGCCGTCCACTTCCGCGTTGCAACTATGATGTAGCCTCGCCGTTTTTTAGAACACCCGAGGACTATCATCTGCTTTATTAGAGGAAGGAAATATGGGAGCAGTTTCTGACGTGCACCACGCTTGTTAGACCTCGCTGCAGGCTCCGTACGCAAAGTAGGATAATTCTAAACGTAATTTGAGCTGTCGACGAGCTTTCAGCCTCTGGTGACGAAGCCAAGCTTACGCTTCGCATAATGGTCAGTAAGTAATAGCCAAGGCTGTTCGGTAGCTATAATAGGTGGGCTAAAGGCGTACCCGTTTCTTGCGAAATTATGTGGAATTTTACGTACAGAGTGGGGACATGTTCGAACGCACCTTTTGCTCAGAACACAGCAATTGGTACGGAATCTGACAGGTTGATGTATGAAACGATTCTTGTGTATACCCAACTGGAATCTAATGTTGTGTTTTAGTCGGGTTTTAGTTAATTTATTTGCGGTGATATTTCATGTAATTATGTCTCGGAAATGTTTGCTTTGTGCTGTTTGATAGTTTTATTATCACTTAATTTTATAGCTGTTACTGTTATTACAACTCAGTCTGAAATAAGATTATTTGCTTCGTTTTTGCTTTGTGTGATGCAATGTGATTGAAAGCAAAAACTAATAGATTAACATAGACGAGAGTACAATAACTTATGCATGTCGAGACAGTTGGTAGTATTCATAAAGTCAAAAGTCGATAACTTTATTTCTTTAGGCTTACAAAATAAGCACTTAGACAAGTCAAATTTTATACATAAACAGCTTAGTAAATAGTAATTTTTAAGTAAAATTACTATTTACTAAGCGTAAAAAGTTATTTTTAAGTAATTATTCATTAGGACATTGTTCGGTATACTTTTAGAAATACATGTGCATAGATTCATGTCATATGCATACCTAGTCTACTTAAGGAGCATACCCGACCCAAACTAGCGCCACCATCTACTTTATCTTATTATTCCGTTTTATTATACCTCCTCACCAAATTTTATTAAGATCCGTTCATCCGTTTAGGTGTGAAAAAGAAACTGACAGACAGACAGAGTTACTTTCAAATTTATAATATTAGTATGGATGCTCATTTTAAAACGAACGTACGAAATAAACAACCTAATTCACTGACATGAGAAACAAAATCATAAAAACATTATCGAAACATAAATAACATTACAACAAAACATTATTTGCTCAACAAATCACCACTTATGGGACATAATCACTTCATTATTACTCTGTAATCGATCAATAATAGCTTGTATAAAAGTTTGGTTCTCAGAGTAAAAATAGCGGGTAGAGTTCAAACCTCCCGAGTATGAACATGAAACATCAAAGTGCTTTATTTCCTTTAGACATTACAGGACTCTTGGAAACTTATTGAAGCTTAGATATTGGTTATAATCTGCATGGAATTCAATGAAGCCGTCATTGAATTCCATACATTACGGCGGTACCCAGGCGCACACTAGCGCCGCCACTATATTATATTTATCTTATTATTACGATAAACAAAGTCAATTTCAAAAATTCATCGCACAGTTTGTAATACATTATATTAATCTTTTTTTATGCGTTTGCTTTAGTTTTATTCTGTATAGTTTAGGCAGTGATTCGAAAATAGATTTTGGTGGCCACCAAGGGCAACTTTGAATTTCTGTCTAAAATACCTATATAAAATCGATTTTTTAAATTTCCTTTGTTCAACGTAATAATAAGACAAAATAGGTGGCGGCGCTAGTTTTTAATAGAATTAAATTAAAACAAGTATAAACAATTGAAATATTGAGCTAACTGCAGACTGTTGCAAACAATCTACAGGTAGTACAACTGATCCATATCAATACCAGTCGGAAGCGTGCCCAAGACGCTAACTGCATTGCCTCGCTGTTTGGCAATGCTGATGCGCTGTGCCAGATATTCACCTTGGGTCACGCGTTGCTTATAATTTATTATAATATTTAATTATATATGCATAAATATTATTATATATTGGTTAATAATTTATTAAATATTTTATTGTATTAATCAGGTTCTTGCTGATTTTTCTTGCTCTAAGGTAAAATGTTTACATCAGCCGGAGGTATGTTACGATTAAATTTAGTTTAATGTTACATGTATGTTACTCTTAGTGGTGTTTACATAGTTAATTCACTTACAGCTGACTTCGCAATCAACATTCTCTCATAATCAGATGTGTTAAGGGGAAGATCCATAGAATTTTTATTGGTTTAATTTTGGCTTACCTATAGATATATACATAGATAGGTAATACTTTATTGTATCACGCAAACACTAATTACTAAGACTTCTCTGTCCGTCTGTCACCAGGCTGTATCACATGAACCGTGATAGTTAGACGGTTGAAATTTTCGCCGCATGTATTTTTTAACAGGAATACATCATCTGTGTGTCAATCTGTGTGTCAAATCAGTAGTTGTGATAACAACAAATACTAAAAAACAAAATAAAATAAACATTTAATAGGCTCCCATCTTCGATCAAAAATAAGGAGTTCGCGGCCTCCCCCGTAGATACCTAGAGCCTTACAAAAATGTCACTCAAAATTGGGTTCGTTTTGTTTTGACGCAGACAGTTTGCGCAGAGCCTGACAAGTTTTTTCCATACGGAACAAGAGATTGGTGGAGTCGAATTCATTTTATTTTATTTTGTAAGTAGGTAGGTACCTACCTGAGAATTATATGCCTACCTACTCAGTTTATTTTCTATAAGGATTAATTAACAGAATTCAGGTAAAGATAACGAATCATTTATTGATGAAACTATAAATTGGTGTCTCAACAGTAGGTATTTATACAAAAGGGTCATTTCAGACATACAATAATTTAAACTTACAATACAATTTCAGGCAGGCACTCTAGATTAAAAAGGACTGGTTCCTGTCTGCGGCTTTGCACGAGTTTTTTTTACGGGAAAAAAATAAACGTTTTATAAATTCATACTTCTGGTAGGTAGGTAAGAACCTAGTCTTTCTTTTATTAGAGAGTCTACGCAAATGAAATTTTAGGGCGGGCCAACTAATTATTTTAAAAATCATCAACTAGTAATATTAAACTTATTTTTATGAAAAATATATATTAAAACATACTATAAATGAAAAAAAAATTTAGAAGAAATAGCCTCTCCATTTATCAATTTAGAACAAAATTAATATTTTAATATAGGCAAACCAAACAACAATATTTTATGCTGATTTCACAAGTATATGACTCACATCTCAATATACGGGTAAAAAATATATATAAACTTACTGAAAATAAGAAATTCCATCCTTTTTCAGCACTTTGGACGAGTGATTCTTGCATTTTTTGTACGAGCACTTACCCATGCTTTTTGCCTGAACGCTAAAATGACACTAGTTGAAAAGCTTTCCTAACATGTCAAAATGTATCTCTTTTACTACTGAAGGTTGTGGCGTGCGCATTGTGAATCTAAGGGGGGCCGGCAAAGCCGGACATTTTTGATCGATGCCTCCCATACAAGAAACGTGTTTTTTTTGCCGTTTTTATAGATAATGGTATGGAACCCTAAAACCGTACAAAAATAAATGCTACGAGAAGACGAAGTACAAAGGCGGCCTTATTGCTATGAGCGATCTCTGCCAGGCAACCCTGGGATAGACTGGACATGTAAGAATATACCAGACAAGCGTGGACGGATCTTATTTCATTTAGGGTTCATTACTTTCGCTTTCAAGTAATAAAGAATTTGTTTTTAAGAAAACTGAAACGGTTCAAATATGTCTATTTCTTATCCGAATATTAATGCAAAATTTCATTAAATTCAAGAACGTTTTTTCCAAAGGAATCGGTAAGTACGTTTGTATGGGGGCTTAGAGGTTCGCACCCACCTTAAGGTAGGCCCTGTAGCAAGAGGTTCGGACCCACCTTAAGGTTACCTCACAGAACTTTTACTTTCCTCCCCTTAACTAACATAACCAGGAATATCATTACGAATGTACCCACTCATTACAGAATGTAGCTCATACGTGTGTTTACACTAACTATACGTTTAGAAGTGTGTCATTGCTTTGTCGACAGTCACTTTTAGTTTCGATTGATATGTACTTACTCAAGGCAAGGCACTTGTTTATGATTTATTTTGTATCTGAGTGTTTTATTGGTCGTTGTTGCAAGTGTCACTTTTGTTTTTTATCGTTTAAATACTTTTATATTTTTTAAATCGGTGGGACCACAAGTCAGAAACCCTCTTGAGCAAAGGTAGAGCCAACCTGCAAAACCTAGGTAGAGTCGATTGAAAAAGGTAAAGGAAATAATAATTTACACTTTTGAAAGCTTTTAAAAAAACACGACAGCGGCGGCATCGGTTCTATTATCGCTAGTTATGTTAAAATATTTAACTTAACTAGCAAAAATAGAACCGTTATTGCTTCATCATTGGTCTCAATATGCACGAAGGAAATTTCATGTAATGTTCGTTTGGTTGGCAGCACTTTCATAGAAGAGTTAGGCAAATACGAGATGCGATGCGATAAAAATTACCCCAACTTTGTTTGCTTGCATTCTGTATAATACCAATAATTATTAGGTAAATTACTCCGTTTTTATTATGTAGAACATATAATTTGTTAACAAATAAAATTGCAATAAAATTATTGAAACAAACTAGAACTTTTATTCAAATTGAAACAATATTAACCTAACTGCAGGCTGTTCCAAACAATCTATAGGTAGCTCAACTGATCCATACTAATCTATACCATATCATATCAGTCAGAAGGTTCCAAGAAGCGTCCCCACGACGCTTGCTGAATTTTCTTGAAGAGGCTTTCAAAAACTACCTCTTTCTATTATTTTTTTTCTCTTTCTGTTTCTCAGTGTTAAGGTCGAGTATTGTGGTGTCCTGATGATGTCTCGTGGAGAGACGAAACTAGTTGACGTCTTGCTTTGATAGGTATATTTTCATTTTGTAGTTGGCGTCGTTTTCTTCTACAACGCGGACTACATTTTGTTAGAACTTATCGGAGAAGGTTTTTTTCGCGGAATTGTTACTAAATATTTTCATCCTTATATTTTGCAATGGATTTCCGCAAAGTAACGCCTGATTCTATTATTTACCTCTTTCTAACTTAAGCTTGAACTTGTATTTATAAGACGGGACAAAACACTGTGATGAAAACACTCGTTAAATCTATCCACCCATCACAAACACGATCAACCACAGTACACCATCTAACAGTAAAACACATTGATCAGCCATCCAGTGTTTATGTTAAATCGCCGCCGAGAGCGCACTATCAGTTAAGGTAAATCATTGAACGGTGGACAGGAACCATGTAATTGTGCCTCGAGGGGCTGCCGATGACATATTCTATCAAAACTAGGGGTACTGTAACGGTTTTACTATGTCCTTGTTGGACGCCTTGGGGATAGTGGTGTAAGTGCTAACGAGATAGTTTTAGGCGATGAAAAAAGTGGGTAATAATAATTCAATGGAGAACTTCGTGTGTAAACGTTTTTCAGACCTATCTGATAAGGCTACTAAAGCATGGATAGTTCACCTGATTATACTGTTTTCTACACTAATATAGAGGAAAGATTTGTTTGTTTGAATTAAATAGGCTCCGAAACTACAGGACCGATCTGAAAAAATATTTCACCATTAGAATTCTACATTATGATCCTGATCCTGATGAACATAGCCGATAGAATATACCCGTACGAAGCCGGGGCGGACCGCTAGTATCTTAATAATATGTGGATCGAAAAAAACACAACAAATGTCAGTCCCTAAGTTGTTAGGTATTTCAGGTTTTTTTTCGAAATTAACTTATTAATTACCCTTCACCTTATTAAACATTACTTCAAATAATAAATAACATATATTATTGTTATTTTTATATTTCGTAATTAGTTTAAAAAAGAGTCACTTAATTTTCACCCGAAAAATTGGCGAGATTGCCACTTACGAACCTAGTTTCCTAACCCAACTGCCGATATGTCATTGTGACTTGCAAATCGAGTTCTGGAGAAAATTGCTCGAATAAACGTATGTAAAGGGACCATCAGGGACACATCGATTATTATAATCGATTATTCGATATGCATTCGATTAGACGTGTTTACGTGCGTCTCGATTAAATAAATATGTAAGCGCTATCGATTTATCTAAATAGGATGTGTAAAGTAATGTCGGGTGATTAAGGAGGCCTACTTTAAGAAAAACTTAGTTGTAGTATTAAATGGCCTGTTTAATGAGATCATATTGAGTTTGCGTGGAATTTATATGCACGGAGCCTTCTCTGTACCCAAGTCAATACAATAAATATTCGAAATGAAAAAGAACCATTGATGTTGGAAAAGGAAGAAACGGAAACGGCTTAGAATAATGGTAGTAGACACAAACGAGGTCCTTTTCTTTTTCGTATTCGTGCACTCGTATGCGTGAAGATTCGTAAACGACTCGTTTATGCCTTCGAAATCAAGAGAATTGAAAAAAAAAATGTTGAGTGAGCGTGTTTTACCGCTATGATTGACGTGTTTTTTCCTCTCGGTTCTATATAGCAAATGCATTAGCCGGTAAGTCCATCTATTGCTCCTTATTATGTTAAACTTACCTAGAGAGAAGAAATAAAGAAAATACATTTATTTTTACTTAAAACATTGATAAAATAAAACACTGTTTTTACCGGATTGATCGCGTATATTTTATATTTGTTTATAACCTGACGTTTCGGAGGCTTTTCAGCTTCCATGGTCACAGGCATTGATTGATACTTGTAAGTAGCTCATACCTGCCTTGGTTTATCTGAAAAAATGATATTTTGTTGGTTGCCATGCCAACATTTGTTAAAATAGTGATTTTTACCATCGTCTCCGTCGGATATCATTAAAAAGCTCAATTTTAGAACTTTTTCATCTCGTCCAAAAACCGTGTGAAACTATAAATAAATTGGATTCTACCACTCTAATAATATGGATCAGTTTCACATTTATCACACATACACATACTACCGTTGAATTTATAACCCGTCACACATTTCACATGAAATTATAACTGAGGCAGCGTTTAATTTACTGAACTACCGGGTCGCTGTCTATCGGTATATCCATCGGTGAATAAGGGTTAAAGTGACTGTTTGTACGATCAAACAGTTTGGAATATTTTCTGATAAATCCAAACCAATATTGACGTGGCGCATTACGCAAAAATAAGCTTTAAATATAAATAAATAAATCATTTATTTCAGACCATAAGAACAGTAATATATATAATAATTAACTTATTCTACGGTTTATAATAATAATGGTCATTTATTTCAGGTAACATAAGACAAGTACATAAAAAAGTTACTTTATAAGTACTTGTCTTATGTTACCTAATAATAAAAAATATATATCTATGTAACGTATATCAGTTATCTAGTAGGTACCCATAACACAAGCTCTGCTTAGCTTGGGGTTAGATAATGCTGTGTGAATTGTCCAGCATTATTGTTTATATAAGAGCTATTTCTTATCTCCTAAAACAAAAGCGAACCCAGTTACCACAGCTAGTTTATAACCGATGTATCTACAATTACCGGTTGGATCGCCACTGATTTATGTGATAATCACAAGACAGCTAGTCCAGTCGCATTTCGTTATTCATGCGCGGAACACAGGAGTCATGTAGAGGTAATTATAATTATGAGGTTGGTTTACTTCTGGTTGCTATGTTATTCCTGTGTAACTATGCTGTAAGGAAACTTAGCATTTTTTCTTGAAACTCTATGCATCGAGTAGATGTTATCTGGGACAGCGGCCAGCCATCGGGTAGGAATAGTCAAAAATCTACTCGGAAATATACCAAAAGTGCATCCTATAAGGTGAACCGTTGCTGGGTTTCATTACCAGGTAAAGATCACAACAAACCTATTAGTTTCAATAAAGAAAAAACAATACAATACAATAGGTACAAAGGTACTTTATTGTACACCAGAAAATAACATTACAAAGAGAAATCATATAAGATAAGTACAATGGGCGGCCATATCGCTCAGAAGCGATCTCTTCCAAAAAACTGTCTTAATCTCGTTAATTTAAGAAATGTTTTTATTTTACTTTTGTTTTTGTATATGGCTGAAATATGTATATTATGTGTATCTAAGCTGATATAAACGAATTGAATTGAATTAATCTACTCATAAAATATGCTTTGAGGCTAGATGATGATGAATGAATTATTTAGTATGAATAAACTATTCATAAATCATTTTTCATTTTTATTTATATATCTACTTAATATCAATAAATATATCACTCTCATTTATTTCATTCATTTGCATTTGGTATTTTTATTTTTATTACAAAATCTTTTATTTTCTAAATGCTTCAAAAATACCAGTGAATCGAAGTTGGTTTTATCATGAGTTCATAGAAAATGGTTTACGATTTGCGGCAAATTACTTTTTCGTTAGTTTTATTGCTTGTTCCCACAGAAAAATGTTAAAAACCTCAAAAAAACTAGCTTATCGTTACCCTAAGTACCTATAGTGCATAACATTCATACTCGTAACTAGAGGTGTCTCGAGAACGTAATGAGAAGTAACAGCGCAGTTTATGTCACAGCGTGATTATAGCCAATCAGTGACATGCAGTGCCGTGTGTCGTTTACTTAATGAATATTTAATGTTCTTGAAGGAAATAGAAAAGTTTTTGCGAGACGTAGGTACAGGAGAAAAGGTATAGGACATATGCTCTTTTACAGAATGATATAAGGGCCTGTTTATGTGTACAATATAAGATCACAAAGTTATCATGATGTTATAGGAGAAAAACGCATCTACATAATATATCATGTAGGTACAGTGCTTTGAACTTATGAGGAAAGGTTTAACCGATTTTTATATGAACTTCAGGTTGTCCCTCAGCTGAACGAAGGGGTCTTAATTTAATTTAAAAATACATTATTATCTTTTTCTATATTTCTGTATTTGAAGTTATAGATAAATATAACTATTAATAACATAAACAAACTAAATCTAAGTAAATACATACCATTATTACTGTAATTGGATAAGTAATCGTCCTAATAATAATAAATATATTCATATCAGTTGAAATATAATCACTGACAATAAATTAGCACACTCTAAATAAGCTTGCTTGAAATACCTTTTCAAAATAACTTCTTCAACTGATTCGTCGTCGTTTTCTGTGTGTAATAAAGTGTTAATTCATTTATTCAAACCCTTCCGATAGATTAGCTGTAAGCTAGACAAGTTGAAAGCTAGACTAATTATTTAAAGACAGTTTTAATACCATTTTAACTGATCCTAACCTATAAATAGAACGCACTTAAAGACTGGAAGTGATTTAAGGGTCTACACGTAGCTCCACTTTCTATGGAAGAAACGGTACTTTCCAGTAATCCACAGTTAACTGGATTATTGGAAAACATATTGAACAATAACAGAATACGGTAGTCGGGCCACGATTCTGTCTATCGGACTGTGTGATACTCACATAGATTATTCTTGAATGGAAATGACATTGATAATGTCATTCTCGCCGAATTTCGGCTTCGGCGGCCTGTCGCAACGGAGACAATATTATTATGTACAAGTGTACGCGTGGTTCTTTCTGTGCAAAAAGGCTTACTACAAAATATTAGATTTATTTAGAAGATGGAAAAGCTTGGCACGGGTTATGCTTCAGTTTTTTTTAAACTAATCTATTTACCCCTGGCGGCTGTCGCTTTTCGACCGAAATAAGCAACCAGAAGCGATTCCATTTAAAAATATAAAACCGCGGAATTGGACTACTTATGCGTATGAGGTCGTAAAAACTTTTAATTTCGAATCACATGAATTTTCGACGCATTTACAAATAACTTCGGCTATCTACATTCGGCTATTTATCATACTTGAGAGTGAATCTGTCGATTTATAACGAGGCGTTGTTTTAAGTGTATGATAATTATCACATCTAGCTTTATTTTATATCTCTGCAAATATTATTTCCAATTGATCACGAGACGTGACGCTCGTGTTAGAGAAATCTGTTTTGAAGTGATTGAAGTCAATTTTTAAAGGGGATTTAACCAGGGTTTGGTCAAATAGGTCTTAAAATGTTATCATTGCGCTTAACTAGCTCCAGCATACAGCTTTAATTGCAATTATGCAAGCAAAGCAATTATGCTTTGCTATCTAGAACTCATCTGTTTGCCACCTTGGTAGAATAAAAAAATATCTAGTTATTTTTTTTATTTATTCCTAGTGGTCCGTCTTGGCTTCGTACGGGTTTATTCTATAGCCTATGTTACTCAGTGATAATGTAGCTTTCTAAGGGCAAAAGCATTTTTGAAATCGGTCCAGAACTTTTAAGTTTATTCGTTACATACAAAAATACAAATCTTTCCGATATTTATCTATTTTTAGTTCAAGTACGATAACAATGAGATGTAAATACAGGGTGGACCAAACAGTAACGTATTGTCAAAATAACAAGCGCATGAAAAACCGGCTGTATGCTTTCTTAATATACAAAATTGATACCATTGATTAGTATGACCATTAATTGTCATGTAAAATTGAATGAATGAACACTTTATTTTACAATAAAAATAAACATGAATAAATAATCTTATATCTAAAATAAACATAATACAGTACAAAAGGCGGCCTTATCGCTGAGAGCGATTTCTCCCAGGCAAAATTTATCCCGTTTCTCGAAAAAAGCTACTATGTGACAAACAAGTATCCTACAATTTAACAAAGACATTACAACTCACCGACCATTGACAATACAGATCTGTCACATCTGTCAACCTGGCGATCAATTTGTCAACAATTGACAGCGGCGCGGCGATCGCGATGGACACAGATTGCGCGGGCGACTTATTTATGAATCTTTTGATGCGCACGCGGCGGTTCTTTATTGGCCATTTTGTGTTGTTTATAAGTTGTCAATGTGATTATTGACAGTATTTGTTATGAATAAAAAATATCGTCATGGATAAAAAAATGTTTTATAATTTTGATAACTCAGATCCAAATTTGGAAAAAGTTACTTCAGTTTTAATTTAACTAAAGGAAACTTGTTTCAATTGTAAACACTAGTTTTAAATTAGTTCTATTTTAAGATTGAAAAAATATTATAAGTTGAAAAAATTAAATTACTAAAGGATATTTAGGATAAATAAGCGTACAAAAAGTATGACGGGTTATTCATTATTATGATTTCTGAAGAGAATGAACTGCCCACTCCAATACACTCGAACACACAAGATCTAATACTCTCGCTAGATGACCAAGCTAACAAGTGTTAATACACTCGTTAGCATGGTAATTTTTATAAAATCCAGGCTATTGCCTGGATTTCATATTTTTGATAATTATTAAAGGTAAACCAAATCTATTTTCTTCTGCATTATAATAAATACAATTATGTCTCGCATGGTATCTTTTATCTTAAGTATTGGATGAGCCATCAATTTACTTGAGATACGCAAAAAAAATCCCAGAAAAAAATCGAATAACACACTTCCGCCTCCTTTCCACATTTATCACCTCGTGCAAAATCGTATTTAAATGTTGCATGTCGAAATCAGCTTTCCATCCGTAAGCAAGGCTATATTATCTGCTCCTGGCTTCCGTCATGTACCGTTATTGGTAAGCTATCTGCAAACTAGATGGTATTATACAACCCATACATACAATGTATAATCAACTTATACATACAATATATAATCAGGTAATGCGCTTGTGTTTGTAATGATAGGTACCGGTACGCACATGCGGTGGCTTGGGGCGGTATTTGCTATCAGGGGGAGGCTGGGGTAAGATGATCATGGTAGTTTATGAGTTATTCTAAAAGAAAAAGAAAATTTAAGGTACTGTAAAATAACTATTATTCTTCAATTTTATTCTTGATTTGCATAGTTCCACTTTTGTCTGTACACTGCTGCAAAGAGTGTCTACTTTTTAGAGCTGTAAAATGGTTTATTTAAAGGTACCTAACCTCTGCAAGTTTCCATCGTTTTGTTTTTTGTTTTTGGGCAGTACCTTATTATTATCAGTACCTTACCTGCAGAAGGTCCTGCAGGTAGGTATGTGTATGTCACTCATGCTACTGGAGCCTAACTTTAATGATCACATGACAAAGTTTCACAAATAACGCAATTTCATTCATACTTTTTACCCGACTACCAACAGGGGAGGGTTATGAGGTTAGCACCCTATGTTTGTATGTATGTGGCCGATTTCTTTGTTCCCACGTAGAAATTTAAACTAGTGTTATTTAAACGACGACGTTTTAATATTCACAGAGGTTTTTTAATACATTTTTGATGAATAATATATATTCTACGATTGTTATGGTCTAATACACATTAAAATTAAGAACCTATGTGATTGAAAGGAAATAACAAACTTCCTCGCGGAAATCACACAGTCCAAACTACCCATACCTCCCCCCACCACTTGACACACTTCTGTGTATAATTGTAGCAATTTGTGGACTCGTACACGTCAAAACATATCGACTTGCATTACGCAATCGTGATTAGGTCTGATTGAGCTATCGTTTGTGTTTATGCCAGTTCCGCTAACCGTTGCCGGGTGTCCCTAGGGTACGGTAGTGTGTGATGGTAATAAATAACATAATTATTTAGATGCAGCACGAATAATAAAATACTTATCAATTGATAAAAAAACTATTTAAAAACTGAAAACTTAAGCACTTATTTTTAAAGGAAAGAATTACTTCTAATATTTTTGTAGTGATTTTGGTCATACCTACCCAAGGACGGACTCCTTGGGTGGGAATTCTTTCCTTTTGTAAGTAAGTGCTTTAGGCCTAGTTTTTTATAGGATAAAGGTACATCATATGGTTGTTCGTTTCGTGACGGTGAGAAATTCAATTTTTTTGGTTCTTAATTTTTCAGTGTTTTACAACGCGAAAGCTAGCGAAAAGGTAATTTGCCACCAATCGCTAACTATTTTCTGTTAAATTATGAAAAACTTTTATCATTTCACTCATACCATTACGAAGTGAACTTACATCATTCACTTCATAATAGTTTTTTCGGATAACAATTTTTTTAGAACTCGTTTTTTTTTAATTTTTGTCCTTCACAATCGTAATAAAGATGCTGCTAAATTTTACCTAGTTTCTAGAAACTAGCATCTAGATGCTTCAATATTTTATGAATGAAAAAATAAAATCGAATTATAACAATGATAGTGGTTTAAAAAACTTAGTAAGTATCCGAACGATTTAGAAGTTAAGAACTTTTTTTTACATTGGTGATGGTCAATCTTTTGGCCACCATCTCACTTGAATAAGTGACTGTGTGGCCTACTCGTATAAGATCGAGCACGCTTTCCCAGAAGGAACTTATTCACCCAATGAGAACGTACTTAAGTAAGTTACAAAAACGAATTGATATTATGTACCTCCCAAGTAGCATTTTAGTGACGATTAAACCTTTTTTACAAGTTAAAGAGAGATATAGATGCTACAATAGCTGCGATTATAACATCTAGCGATTTAAAAGCGTTTGTAAATTAACACTATCACTCTATGCAATATTACAGGTATATGAAAGCCATAAGAGGTTGAGCTAATAGGTTTATGCCGTAGAGTAGCGATTTTTTTGATTTTGATGTGATTCTGATGTGATAGATTGGTAGCTACCAATAGATTGGTAGCTACCAATCTATTTATACATTAAAATAAAAAACATCTGTTCATTTCTTGATGACCAACCTAAGTAACTGTTAAAGAACAAGTGGTCATTATTTTATTACCGTACAGGCCGACAAAAAGCACCGCTTTCACAAGACTCCACAATAAGGCATGAAATGAGCTGATACCCGCGTTACGCATCGCGGAGGTGTCGAAAACTGTGAACGTGTTAGATTAGTGAAGGGTATACAGTATACACATATACAGGGTGAAGCAACACTTTGCTTGCGAGATTGGTCAGAGAGAAGAAACGTATTGACAATGATGCGTTTAAAAAACTTATTGACCTGAGTGTGCCTAGATGGGATGGCAACATTACTGTAAAAATGACGCGAAATATTTGAAAAACGAATGTTTTCAAATCTTGCTCGCACTATGAAAGTACAAGACATTGAGTTAGGATTAGCAAACTGAAGTGGCAGTGGGCTGGCCATATCGCGGGAAGAACTGAATCCACACAGCATTATCTAGCCCCAAGCTAAGCAGAGCTTGTGGTATGAGTACTAGATAACTCTTAGCTTGTGTTATAAGTATTTTTTATCACACATAGAATACGACCAGAACACCATGAACAAATGTCTGCAGATCGTACACACATTTGTCCCGAGGCGGGAATCAAACCCGCAACCTCCTGCATCGCAGGTAGACCTTCGCCCACCGCGCCACAGGGGTCGTCGAATTTACTTAAGTACTATGTTTATGTAATACGTTATACAACTAACACTTTACCGATAAAAAGATCTCATACCAATATCTATTTCTTTATAGAATAAAAACAGTAAATCCAAAATGAATGCACGTCGTCGGCAGTACATTTTAAAGGAAAGCACGTATTCGTCGCGCCCAGAAAAAACGTTATTTCATTCACAAACGGAGTTGCATTGAGAAACTCTTTTTACGGTGGCGATTGACGTGGATGACAAAACTTTGATGTTCAGGGGTGAGAAAGTATTTTAGAAATGGGAGTATTTTTTTTCTTCATTCTTTAGGAACCTTGATTCATTGGTATGACCAAAACATTACCTAATCGGTGGTATAACTATGTCAATCCCGTATTTTAAAAACCAAACTAATCATTATAACAAACCAAAATAATTTAATAATTTGACTGCTGCATTCAAAAACAAAGAAAAGGCTCTTTTTATAATATTGCACATTTTAAGCTTTCTAAAGTTTAATATACTATTTATTGACAGATCTTATTTTGACACGGGACGTTATGTTATGTTTTAGGGGTGTTTTGTTTCTATGTGGTTGCCGTTTTGATACTTCTAAGTCGTGGATATAAGTGAATTGACGTGAATTGGGTTACGTTAAAACCTTTTTTTCTCCTATAACTTTATGGAAAAAGCTTCCAAAATATACATAATAATCTATGGGATACAAGAAAGATTAGCTTTGTTTCAAAAATGAAAAAAAAAACACCGATTTATATATCAGAAATAATTGTGCAAAGTACCTTCCATCTGTTTTCTTAGTTAACATAACTAAACTATCAATCACAAGATTTTTTTATGTCATCAACGTATTAAATAGAAAAATACCAAGGGAACCTTCGGCTTATTTCTGCGTATGTCCTCATTAGTAAAATATAGATTTTTGCGCTTACGCCGCTCTGCTCTGTCCCGCTCCTATAAACGCAAATATCTTATGCCAATCTTTTTCACAAAATGGTGTAACAGATCGCCCCCTTACTAATCAAAACGGCATAGGCTGTTCTGATAATATGGTATCAGAAGACTCAGCTGAGCCCCGAATTAATTTGATAGTATCGTGATCGTGACGTTTCATATTTGTATAGGATTTGCGCAGTTCCCTATCCGCACGATAGAGGCGCTGTAACAAAACATATGTAAAAATGAGACGATCACTTCATATAAATATGGAGACGTCATCGCCTTGACTATGGGCTCAGGTCTCCTGTATGGTATTTAGCTACGTTAAGCCCCTTTTTTTTTTTTTTGGCAAAAAAGTGATTTTTAAATTAATAACTTCTTGTAAGTTACTAATAGCTTAGGTAAATATAAATAAATATTCAATTTTTGTTTTGTCACATTTTAAGTAAGTAAGTGTTATTAGTAAGTATCTCAACTGTCAGCAGTAGGATAACATGGGCTAAAACAAAGTAAGTCTCGTTACTGTAAAAAAAAATTGTATGAGTTGCAATGTAATCAATGTATATAGATGTAATCGTAAATTGCTCAAATATCGGTAAATCTATTTATAAGAAAGTAAGTTCAACTTACCCGTACAGTTTCTTTTTAATGGTTTACATTCAACACACTGTTTACACTCGAGTGGTTCCGTCACGGAAGTCAAACGTTCCCAAGCGTTTTCTTATTTTAGGGAACTCTATTATTTTTGTTAGGACATTGTGGCATGCGTGATCTAATCGTTCATTGTTTTTTACCCGACTACCAACAGGGGAGGGTTATGAGGTTAGCACCCTATGTTTGTATGTTTGTATGTTTGTATATTTGTATGTATGTGGCCGATTTCTTTGTTCCCACGTAGCGCTGAAACTACTGGTTCGATTTCAACAAATTATGTATCGATTGATTCGTCTCAATACCCCGATGGTTATAGGCTACAGGATTTAGGGCTCCGACCCCGAATAAGCCTTCAAAACGCGTATTAAAATTTAGGTAGCCGCAGGCTGCAGGCCCCATAGAGAAAAATTACAATACCTACGACCTATTTTCATTTTCAACTCTATGCCTATCAAATATGACCGATACGTCATTCTATTTTGTCAATGTAAATGTTTCAAACTTTTATAACTTTCACGTAGTCGGGTTGTAGTTTTGTTAACTTTATCTTGTTTAGTTACAGGATTTTTTTTGATGCACAGAATAACTGAGAATAAGCGTTAATAATGAGGATTTTTAGTTTTCCAGTTATTTAAAAATAATGAAAACCGGACTTGCTAATAAATTACTGAATATACCATTAAAGAGAGGTCCAGGACCATCAAAGAGAGGTCCAGTCTTAAGTAACTCGTTAGGTTCCAGACAAAGATATTTTTTCATTTAGTATCAGAGGTGATAATTTTTTTTTTTTTAATTTAGACATGGCGTCTTCATAAACGTGTTTGTGATGATGGGCAGGACCTGCAGTTCACGTATTGTCACTACTTTACCAATAACCCTATATAATATGCTAATAAATATATTTTTTGATCTTAATCAATAGTAATTCCAAAAAATACTATTCTAACTATACTATTGCTATACAGCGGGCCAATGCAGTTAACGTCTTGGGCACGCTTCCGACTGGTATTGATATGGATCAGTTGAGCTACCTGTAGATTTTTTGCAACAGTCTGCAGTTAGCTCAATTGTTTGAATTGTAAATACTACTTTTAATTTAATTCTATTATTTGATTGTAATTTTCTTTGTTAATAAAATAGTATTATAATTTAATGTTATGGTTTTACACAATTGATTTCAAGAACCATACTATTTACAACTGTAAATCCAAACTTTACTCTCCCAGAGTTCAATTACACTAAACATACAAGCAATTTCAATAAAGCTCCATTTAAATAAATAGTAAACCGGCGATCACGACTCGATGCTTTGAATCGATGCGATCCATCGATCTGTCGTGCGTGCGCGCATGTATTAGGTAGACGCATTCTAGGGCCACTTGCACCGAGATCTAGTCAAGGTTATATTTTGAGCTGGTTAAGAATACATACTACAGGCAGATGCTGAATGCATCAAACTGAAGACAGGGCGCTGTGGCGCTCATTCGGGGAGGCCTATGTCCAGCTGTGGATTAACATAGGCTGATGATGATGAAGAAACCATAAATTGGAAAGTTTTCAAGGTATCACAGACTAAACATTTGATGAAGATCGATAGATAGATGAATAAATATAAGTAATTTATTGTACCTTTTACGTTATAAGTAATATTACAAAACTTTTGAAACTATCATGGTTATTAACATAGAAATCATTTAGAACGGGATATTTACCATGATTCAATTTTTTGGAAAACTCAAAAATTGAATCATGGTAAATATCCCGTTCTAAATGATTTCTAAGTAATATTACGTTTACAAAAATGATGTTTGCTAATTAGAAAGCACGTGCTCTGAAACAAATAAAGGATTTTCAGTTGGTAAGGTATCTTAATATACCCATGGAATTATAAACAAGCATAACACACCGAACGTAAAAAAATGTTGTAAGTACCACCTCTTCTCAGATTTTGTAAAACACTTGGCTCTAATAATTTTATCTGTACCAGAGATCCGCTTCCTTCGGTTTATTTAACACCCTAACTGCGATCACCAATCCACCTGCCAAGCGTGATGATTGTGACAAAACCCTTCTTCTTTGGGAGAGGAACGCCAAACTGTGGACGTATGTGTTCTGATGATGAGAGGGTTCACTTATTTTTTTGGGGGCAATGCTGTATAACAAGGTTTTATCACCTTAAGACTTCAGCATCCTAACCGCCGGTTAACTAATACTCCCATTTGGCGCAATCAGCCCCAAGTATGCGTAGAAACCTGATAGGCATCTAGGAAAGGATCGTTAGTTAGTACCATGCCGGCCATTGCGGGCATTTTGCACGAAATTAACAATTATAGCGCAGGGTTATTTGTTAGCATTGCATTGAGGGGTGAGATTCCAAATGCACTACTTAATTTACTTACTTGTCTTGTTACCTTGAGTAAGGAACTGGGTGATTTCTTTGTTGGCGTGAAGTAGGTACTATCAACTTGCAACCAATGCAATCTATACCTACTGAGTAAGTATTGAGTGCCTACTAGTGTTTAACGAAAACGAAAGGAATAGGGTATGCGTTTTTGCAACAGTGGGAGAAAGTTTGTGAAAAAAACGTCTTATCCTATCGATTTCGGATTCAAAAAGATGTACATAATAGAGTGGTGTGTAAGTTTGTTTGCAAATAAAAAATACGCTTTCGGATATGAGGTGGGATGAAATGTTATGTGTTGCACTCGAGTGCAAAGATTTTTTACCTCGTTCTCTTTCCCTCGATGACGCTCAGGAATTTTTTGGAATCCTTCGCTTGCTTGGCCATCAAAGCACGCGGTTAAAAAGCAACTTTGCACTCTTGTTTATCAAATAAATATTAAACCACATCGATAATAATATCTTTTGCTTACAACAATTAGAAAATGTTAAAATTATAATTATTCAAATGCATAATTGTCAAAATATATTTATCCTCTAGTATTCCGTACAATAATATGCGTAAATTATGATATTAGTATCGATTTTTTTTAGACTATCTGATTATCTCTGTGTATTAGACAGTTAGATTCTCGAACGAACATCATTCGCTTCATTCATAACATCCTTATAAAAAGCAAAACCACATAAAACAGCATACTGAGCAACTGTTTATGGTTATTTACCAACAGTCTTGCATTTTATGCCTCTTCACACATTCCACTAACGTAGGCACTACAAAACTTCAATTCACTGTGGTTTCAACTCTAAGGTTAAGAACATACGGATGGTGTAAGTTTTCTTGCTAGAAAAAGTTCCTAGTCGCAGTATTGAACGTAAAACTTATGTGAAGCACGCTTGAAAAGTTTTATAGAGCTTAAAGTTTCCACTTAAGGAGTAAAGAGAATTTTTGATATAAAATTGATGGTTTATACTGATGCGACTACATTTTAAGGGAGTTTAAGTTTTGTGATCTATTTTATAAGGTTTATCTCCGTCTGAAGCTCTGTATTACGTTTTTATCTATCTGTTTTACTATCTTGCTTTTCTTTTCTTTCACATGAAAAAAAGCTGTCAGAGTGTCTACCATTCGTTTAGTTTTACGTCTTAAGACTTGTAAAAGCTTTGTGCGATTGGAAATGAACCCAAATGTAATAAGTTTAGGATTCATTGTTCCAATCCAAGCAAGCTGCATCAAATTATGGTGAATATGATCATAATGGTGCATTTAGTAGAAATATAGTTTTCATCACCCTGAAGAAGTCCCTCGTTAAGGGATGAAACGTTAGTGTTCTACCAACACAAATAAGCTTCGTAGTTAACCCGCTTACATCCGTAATGAATTCGTCAAACTACGATAGCTTTTATAGTAAAATATAGTTTTGTTTAATTGAATCTGACTTGAAAATTAAGACAAGTAAGTTTTTTGCAAAGACGAGTAGTATCTCTGGTGCGCAGGGTCCGGGTCAGCTCCAACAGCATTCTCACCCTCTTCGCCAATAGGTTTGACTGCATCTACATGTATCACTCTTCGAGGATGCACGCTTACTAATAATGTTATTATTAGGAGGCGAAGTTCGATTACTAATAATATTATCATTGTTAGTATAATCGTGCAAGATTGCTAAATAATTATTAATTATTGATACTATTTAACGGGTATTTATCTCGTTTATTTACCTTATTTTCCCGACGTTTCGTTGACGTTTCGGGATGACTCGGGATGTCATCCCGTGACCACGACAGTGTGTAAGCCTGTCGAACCGTCGGGAAAATAAGGTAAATTAACGCGATAAATACCCGTTAAACAGTATCTATAATTATGTGTTCAGATCGCGGAAGTTTAAAAACAAATAATGATTGTAGGTGAATATTTTTTTCTCTTGGTTCGGTTGTTGTGTTCAATTTGATAAAAGTTTTCTGTAGATTAATTTGACTATTTAAAAATTATAGAAGATACCAATTTTATGTAACCTATGGAGTCTGATATAAATAATTATATTTCTTTATTTATTAAACTATCTACTAAAACTAAAAAATATACCCTTTCATCACGTGTTCTTTTAGGCTATGGAATGGGGGGCTCTTTCCATATATTCTGATCTTTTTCTGTCTTCATTTTTTTACCGCATAGGTAAAAAAATATGCATTTAAAATAAATCTACTCACCTGCTAAAGCTTCCCCTAACGTGAAACTTAGAACACCTAACTCCTCGTTCTATCAATTTGTAGCTAAGAGGTGCTCAAATTACGTTCTGGAGTACAAACAAGCAGCCATTAACATAGCAGTGTCCGATACCGGAAGGGTTCGCGCAGACCGGCAACAACCTTCGACATCACACGACGACAGTAGGGGTGGGGCGTGTCGAAGATATTTTATCGATTGATCGGTGGTATAGATTTTTTGTTTTTCCGATGGGCGTTTTAATAAAATATAATTTAACATCAATACCAGCCTATGATAGTCCACTAATGGACCTGGGCCTCCCTTAAAAAGCACCATATTGGCTCTTATTAAGGGTTTATCTCCATGCCCTGCATGCGGGCTGGGGATTATGTTAAAACATTACCCATCGCCATAGACCTCGTATAGGTATACAAAAACCAAAAAAACTACGTGCTACAAAATGAAGTTTCTAATGACCTTTTGAAGGGTAATAATAGCCCTGTTACTGATGTCCGATAGCCAGCTCTTCCTAAACTTAAAACATTATTACAGTATTTTAACGTGCCTAATAATTACTTAAAACTTCCAAAACTCAATCTCCAAGTGAAAAATCAAAAGCTCGCTAGCTAGGGCACGTTAAATCTCATCTTAGGAGGTGGGTAATTATCCTGGCGACACTCCAAAGTGTCGCGCTCATTTCAATTAGCTCTCTTAAATATTCAATGTCTTTAAAATAGGCTGCGCGATTCCACGTCGTCCGACGGCTAGGCTTTAGGGAAGAGACGATGAAGAAAGTCGGAGGGCGAATAACTGCTAAAAAGCTTTTGATAAACTAAAAAATCTTTTTGATTCAAGCAAATGAGTTTTCTGTCCCACACAATCTTATTTTGTGGTTTGTCTATGACTTTTTCAAGATTTGTCGAACTTTTTAGTAATGACCACCACATTATCTATGATTTAACTGACTTTTGCCTAGGTTTTTGCCCACGTTTATCAAAGAAAATAAGAAGTAAAGCTTCTTATTTTCTGTGATCTAGCTCTAGAACGACACTTGTGCAAAATTTCAGACAAGTTGATTCGGTAGTTACGGCGTAAAGAAGGAACAAAAATCCAACATTTTATATATTTTATTAATGTTGTCATTAAATATTTTAAATCTATTTAACAATAAGGCTGAAATTACACTTAAAATACATACATGGAAAACAACAAAGTAAGCCGAGAAAAGTCGTAGTAATATCTACCTAGACAGTAGGCAAGTAGATTTACTTTATATATTTTAAAATATATTAACTGTCATCGACATTTGTGCGTGTCTGTGGAGCCCGTGAGAACACCAGTCTCTTATGAGTCTGGGCAACAGGAGCCACCAGCGGGTTTGCATGCATGTCTGTAAAAATATTAGTGTAAAAGGTCGTAAAAGTGCAGGACTTTGTCAAAAATTTATAGAACACCAATAACATCTGCAAGCAACCAGCCCGCAAAATTGTCAGCACAGAAGGTTACCTCTATCATCCACCCTCTACCGTCTAACGCCCGACGCAGCCGTGTGGCATCCTTAGCCGGGGCTAGTTCGAAAGTTTCATTACAGCGAGGTTAATTGTTGACTGGAGTTAGATGCGTGGGTTTTATTTTTACGACATCACCCCCACTTTACGAGTTATAAAGTTGAACTGTCCGTTGCAATCAAACTGAGATTAGCTCAGTAAATTATTAATTTCAATTCAACTGAGTTATTTATGTTTCCTATGCTAAGCACTGATAGTAATCAATTTTGTTTTAGACACTTAATGACAAAATTTATGTGTGCAATAACAGCCATTTTGTAATTTCGATTGACAGTGATATGGTGAAAAGCGCGTAAATTGTAGGAAGCATGAGTCGACACATTTGGAGCATGGCTTATCGATAAAATCGATAGATGAGTTATCGATACGCGCGCTTCACTACGGACTGATGATCATTGCCAGCGCATGCGCTCTATAAATAATATGTTGTAAAACGATTTTCGATAGATTAATCTGAATCGTGCGCGCAGTCGTGCGCCGCCGGGGTGGAAGAGGATCTATTGTCGATCGACAGTGATTTACAAACGTATAGATACGGCTATGAATGACTGCTTACCTGGAAAGTGCAACAGGTTTTGCTATTTCCTGTTTTTGGGTTTGCTGTCGTTGGTTCGAGCTTTTTACTGCGAATATTAGATATTTTTTTTATATTCTTTAAATGAGAGATCACTGCAGGTTGCGGAGATACTGTTCAGCACAAAATGCTACCTATAAATAACACAAACACTATATTTATCACTTAAATAAATCTATTAGGTACACAAATTCTAAACACACTCTATCCAAATAAAAATAATATAACAATAACCAAGGACAAAAGATGAATTAAATTCTATCGGATTTTAAAAAGAATTAACTCATATTTTGATGTCTTGTATTGTCTGCAGTCATACTTCATCACAGGAAGCTTATGTGGTTAGTAGGATTTAGCCAAAAGGAGCGAAATACAACACCTACCAATAACTGAAATAGTACCTACTTCCTAGGTTATAATTATGCAAAAAAATTACGGGCTGGTTACTACGTATAGCCGCCTCAAGAAAAGTTTTAAAATGCAATCAGTTCTATTCTATCGCTTCTTAGATCTGCGTAACAAAAGCACGCGTGTGTCAGTACGTAATGTGAGCGGCCAGTCCTGTGGGAATATTCATTGGACTATTTATTCTAGGATAGACCGTTTATATTATAGTTCTACAGTAGGCACGGCTTTGAGAAAAGATTTTTTAGGTATGTACCACCGTTCAACAGTGAGCAAGACCTCGGCGCTTCGGTGTCAAAATATGCTTGAGCAGGTGGCTTCAGGTGTTTTATTAAACATAGAGATTGATTGTATCGTTTGATGAGATTTCGAGCAGTGGTGGCGGGTTTGATTCCCGCGCTCGGGGCTGTGATCAGCAAATAATATCCTCTATTTAAACTTCGCCCTTGGAAGCGCTGGGGTAAACGTGTTCTTGAGTGGAAACTGCAACTCGGCAAACGTGGTGTAGGGCGCCCTCCGGCCAGGTGGGATGACGATCTGCGAAAGACTGCAGGCAGATGCTGGATGCGGCAAGCTGAGGACAGAGCGCTATAGCGCTCATTAAGGAGGCCTATATCCAGCAGTGGCCTAACATAGGTTGATGATTATGATTAAACATCGCTCTTTATACTCCCTCTATTTTAAGTTTCTTTTTTTTTTGTTTCCTGTCTTTGTGTTGTTATTATAGTTTGTTTCATCTATCTATATTTGTTTGATTTTGTATCCTCATAAATGCAGAAAATTATCACACGTTTTGTATGATACCAAATTTTATGTATTCTGATTGTCATTTTGATGAATAAAAAAATATAACTAACTCTCATGACATCGTTGAAATTATCCTACATCATTAATTCAATCGATCAATGAGTTTTATCCTTTCAGAACAACCCTAGTCTAACTTATTCCCATTTAATCCCTGTTACCCAACCAGTGCATGGCCAAACGTTGCCCACGATTGCCCAAACGGTCCTACTCTCCTAAACCATAAAGGCCAGTGCCACAGGTGCAAGCCATCTCACAAAGCCTTTCCCAACTCGAGATTAGCTCAAATCGATAGGTGCATTGCAATAATGCTAAAGCGTAACCGTAAAATGACAGCAGATCGCAATTAGCGATACGTGGAGCGGGCAATTGGGACGCGGAAAGGACATTGTGGCGAGGCAGGGGACTATTCTGGGAGTTGATAGAAAATATCGATAAATGTTTGACATCACTATGTCTATTTCAGTCAAAATCTGTATAACGTTAGTACTCTATAGTTATTCAGTGGTTTATATAAAACAAAGTCGTGTTAATTACAACATTTTTAACTCAAAAACGGCTGAAGCGATTTAATGATTTTTGATTTGTTGGAGTTTTCTGAAACCCAGCGTAGCACTGGGCTTAGCCGAATGCTACAACATAAATGAATAAATAATGCAGGACAATACACACAGTATTATCTAGCCCCAAGCTAAGCAGAGCTTGTGATATGTATAGGTACAAGATAACAATACAAGATAAGATATACATAAATAAAATACAATATACAGATACATATTTTTTATACTTGCATAGAAAACGACCAGAACACTCGGAACAAATATCTGTAGATCGTATAAACATTTATCCGAAAATCGCGGAAATCGAACCCGCAACCTCCTGCGTCTGCTACAGAGGTCGTCACATCCGGAGATGGGGACCCTTTTTTACCATATTTTTATATCCCTTATTGTATAGTTTTAATTTTAGTTATTGTACCTACTATTTAAGTCTGTATTTATAATTATGGGTAAAAATAAATATTTGTCTTCTTCTTCTTCTAAGTCACGAACATTAACCAACTTTCCCTCCACCAGAATAGCCACCCTCTCAACACACGTGTGTGACAAGATCTCATTGTTGGTCGATCGTCGGATAGCGGCCGCAACTCGAACCGAACACGTCGCTTTTGTATTCGAGATTCGAAAGTACTCCATGATAGGGTAATGTTAATCGTTGCTAATGCCCTGGTATCATAATAGTTGAGAAGCAAGGCGTATGGTCACAGATAAGGTAGAAATAAATAAAATAAAAATAAAATAAAATAATTTATTCATTAATAACTTAGGACTAGACAGATAACAGAGTGTACATAATCTCACTAATATTATAAACGTGAAAGTTTAGATGGATGGATGGATAGATAGATGGATGGATGTTTGTTCCTTTATCACGCCAGAACGGCTGAACGGATCTGAATGAAATTTGGCACAGAGATAGATTATAGTCTGGAATAGAACATAGGCTACTTTTTATCCCGGAATTCCTACGGAAACGGGAACTATGCGGGTGAAACCGCGAGGCGCTGCTAGTATTATTTATATAAAGGATAAGATAATGCATGTGCCTGAACTAAGTAAATAAATACCTGTTTTTCAGGCAAATAAAGTGCTGACAAATTAACAAAATGATAAAATTCATTGGACATAATAAACACCAATGTTTACTCTGTAATTACTTATGCTTACGATGAAATAAATCTCACTAATATTATAAACGTGAAAGTTTAGATGGATGGATAGATGGATGGATGATTGTTCCTTTATCACGCCAGAACGGCTGAACGGATCTGGATGATATTTGGCACAGAGATAGATTATAGTCTGGAATAGAACATAGGCTACTTTTTATCCCGGAATTCCCACGGGAACGGGAACTACGCGGGTGAAACCGCAAGGCGCTGCTAGTATTTATATAAAGCTTAGCTTAATAGTGTTCTCCCATGATGCCAATGTCGGTGCGGAACTGGGCGACATCTGGCCAAGCATTAACATCATTGATATAATCATCTATGGAGTAAAAAGCTTTCTTGATAAGATTTCGTTTTCTGTACTGTGAAGTGAAGTGGAACATTAAAAGAAGTTGAGATAGTCCTGCCTAGAAATAGCGTAAAATAAAATACTTATTCTATTTTCGCAGTGAATCCATGTTGAGTAATGCTAAGCTATTAGTTTTTTGTATCTGATGTAACGAAGCATTGTATTGAGCTATGAACTGATGCATAATAAAGTGGTAAATTTTATTACCCTCTGTTCTCGGGTTTTAAGCTGATCAAATCTTTTTCAGAAGGCCGTTAGATGTTATATTGAGAGTTTATATTTCAACTTGGCTTTAGTAAATAAGCAGTAGATAACACCAGACCCAAATGAATATCGAGAAATAGTGAGGGCTTTATCCAGAAGTTGGAAATCATAAAATCCTTATTAAATATTTATTTCGCATACCTATCAATAAGTTTCGTAGTCAAAAAAACTTTTTTTAATGGCGTCATTTGTCTGGTTGACCACTTTTCTGTCAGTGCCCGTTTCGCACAGAAGGTATTTGGCATCATAAACACCAGAAAGACTTGATCATGACTGATTTGAAATTTAAAATAAAACCGGCCAAGTGCGAGTCGACTTTATTTTTTCTAAGGTTTTTATTTATTATACTCTGGGTAATTTCTAAGAAATTAATAAATCCCAAAAATTTACGATCCCGACGGGATTCGAACCCGCACCTTCCCCTTCAGCGCAGGGGTGCTCTTTTTCCAACTAAGCTACGTGATCTTATCTAGTCGGCCCGAAAATCTTTGGGAGTTCTTTCGGCACTTACGCCGTCAGCGCCACCTACAGAGGAAACAATGAAGTTATCCAATTCTGCTCAAAGACCAAATTTACATTTAGTTCTTTGACGAGAGGTTTTGCCGTTGCTTGATTCTAAGGTTTTTATTTATTATACTCTGGGTAATTTCTAAGAAATTAATAAATCCCAAAAATTTACGATCCCGACGGGATTCGAACCCGCACCTTCCCCTTCAGCGCAGGGGTGCTCTTTTTCCAACTAAGCTACGTGATCTTATCTAGTCGGCCCGAAAATCTTTGGGAGTTCTTTCGGCACTTACGCCGTCAGCGCCACCTACAGAGGAAACAATGAAGTTATCCAATTCTGCTCAAAGACCAAATTTACATTTAGTTCTTTGACGAGAGGTTTTGCCGTTGCTTGATTCTAAGGTTTTTATTTATTATACTCTGGGTAATTTCTAAGAAATTAATAAATCCCAAAAATTTACGATCCCGACGGGATTCGAACCTGCACCTTCCCCTTCAGCGCAGGGGTGCTCTTTTTCCAACTAAGCTACGTGATCTTATCTAGTCGGCCCGAAAATCTTTGGGAGTTCTTTCGGCACTTACGCCGTCAGCGCCACCTACAGAGGAAACAATGAAGTTATCCAATTCTGCTCAAAGACCAAATTTACATTTAGTTCTTTGACGAGAGGTTTTGCCGTTGCTTGATTCTAAGGTTTTTATTTATTATACTCTGGGTAATTTCTAAGAACGTAGCTTAGTTGGAAAAAGAGCACCCCTGCGCTGAAGGGGAAGGTGCGGGTTCGAATCCCGTCGGGATCGTAAATTTTTGGGATTTATTAATTTCTTAGAAATTACCCAGAGTATAATAAATAAAAACCTTAGAATCAAGCAACGGCAAAACCTCTCGTCAAAGAACTAAATGTAAATTTGGTCTTTGAGCAGAATTGGATAACTTCATTGTTTCCTCTGTAGGTGGCGCTGACGGCGTAAGTGCCGAAAGAACTCCCAAAGATTTTCGGGCCGACTAGATAAGATCACGTAGCTTAGTTGGAAAAAGAGCACCCCTGCGCTGAAGGGGAAGGTGCGGGTTCGAATCCCGTCGGGATCGTAAATTTTTGGGATTTATTAATTTCTTAGAAATTACCCAGAGTATAATAAATAAAAACCTTAGAATCAAGCAACGGCAAAACCTCTCGTCAAAGAACTAAATGTAAATTTGGTCTTTGAGCAGAATTGGATAACTTCATTGTTTCCTCTGTAGGTGGCGCTGACGGCGTAAGTGCCGAAAGAACTCCCAAAGATTTTCGGGCCGACTAGATAAGATCACGTAGCTTAGTTGGAAAAAGAGCACCCCTGCGCTGAAGGGGAAGGTGCGGGTTCGAATCCCGTCGGGATCGTAAATTTTTGGGATTTATTAATTTCTTAGAAATTACCCAGAGTATAATAAATAAAAACCTTAGAATCAAGCAACGGCAAAACCTCTCGTCAAAGAACTAAATGTAAATTTGGTCTTTGAGCAGAATTGGATAACTTCATTGTTTCCTCTGTAGGTGGCGCTGACGGCGTAAGTGCCGAAAGAACTCCCAAAGATTTTCGGGCCGACTAGATAAGATCACGTAGCTTAGTTGGAAAAAGAGCACCCCTGCGCTGAAGGGGAAGGTGCGGGTTCGAATCCCGTCGGGATCGTAAATTTTTGGGATTTATTAATTTCTTAGACTTTATTTTTATTAATATTTGTAAATAGAGAAGCAATAGGGATCTACACCCTGTCAAAATTTCAGCTATCTACTTATTACGGTTCAAGAGATACAGCCTCGACAAAAGTAGAGCAGAAAGCGTTTTTTGTATGGAACCCCCTTTATTATTATTTGTTGTTATAGCAGCAAGAAAAATACATATCCTGTAAAATTTTCAACCGTCTACCTTTTACGGTTCATGAGATACAGCCCGCGGACGGACAGACAGCGAAGGCTTAGTAGGGTAATAGGGTCGCGTTTTCACTCTTTTAAAGGGTAAAACGGGACCCTATTAATAAGACTCCGCTGTCCGTCTGTCCGTATGTCACTAGGCTGTATCTCATGAACTGTGATAGTTAGATAGTTAAAATTTTCACTGATGATGTATATCACTGTTGCCGTAATAACAACAAATACTAAAAATTTATAAAATAAATATTTAGGAGCTCCCATACAACAAACGTGATGTTTTTGCTCATTATTGATAACGGCAACAGGTAGACGCTTGAAATATTCACAGAATGTTTTGTTATACATGTTATACACTTTACAAATAAATAATTTAATTGAAATAAAACAAATATTTAAGGGCTCCCATACAACAAACGTGTTTTTTTGCCGTTTTTATAGATAATGGTACGGAAGCCGTCGTGCGCGAGTCCGACTCGCACTTGGCCGGTTTTAATTATTTTATTTTAGCGGCAAGCCCACGGCACCTGAGGCTTCATTGCAGTACTTTGTATAGTTAGCGAAAACACGAAAGCAAATCAAGTAGCCCATTGCAATATAGTGTTATTTAATTGCATTGCAATCAATTATTGCAAGTCCATTGTTTACGGCCAGCCCAGGGCCGTAGGTGGCTATTGAATGTTGCTAACTACTGGATAGAAATTGTATGCTGTAGGGTAGATGGTTCGATTGATAGCTATACTAGGATCTTTGGATTTCCCTTTCTATTGAAACCTACCTAGGTACCTAGGTACTAAATTAGTAGGTAAAAATACTTTATTATCACAGAAAATTACAATCGTACTAGAAAAATATTAGAGCTAATAGTTACAATGGAAACAATTGAGCATTTTGACGACCTCTGTGGCGCGGTGGGCGAAAGCCTGCGACGTAGGAGGTTGCGGGTTCGATTCCCACCTCGGGACAAATGTGTGTACGATCTGCAGACATTTGTTCAGGGTGTTCTGGTCGTTTTCTATGTATAATAAAAAAATATCTATCTATGTATGGTATTCAAACTTTATAATTCGTTTTTTATAACTAATTAAGACATTATTGTATGGTATTGTATTATGTATATCAGTTATCTGGTACCCATAACACAAGCTCTGCTTAGCTTGGGGCTAGATCATGCTGTGTGAATTGTCTAGCATTATTATTATTATACCTAGGTACATAAAAAAAGAAGGCTTAGAATGATAGAAGACACAAACGACACAAAAAAAATAACAAATAATTAGCAGAATCGTTTGAGTGTGTCAACCTCTACTCCTTGTTTTTCCTCACACTCCACACACGCGTCGACAAATTTCCCTAAATCCACTCAAATAACGCTAAGTGTTTTCCCATATCACCCATAAAGCTCGGTTTTATAGGCCAATAACATATCCCTATAGGAATCCATCAAACTGACGCGGGATTCACGCCTATGAGGGCTCCTTATCAGACTTGTCGTCTACCATTCAATCACCAATAATGTGCAATACACTGTGTAACAATGTCACCTCACTTACCCTATTAGAACCTTACATCATATCCACCAAATTTCGTGACAAAGTATTTTGAACTTTGTGCTGACGAGAAATAGAGATGTATACAGCAAAATCGAGAAAATTTCCGAAAAAGAACTCGCATTTTTATTTTTTAAAGTGAGGGTAAAGAAAAGTGAGCTTTATTTTGTGTGATGGGAAAGTTCAGGTTGGGGTGGAGGGATAAATAGCGGTTAAAGGGGAGAGAAGGCAAACAGCGTCATATTAAGTGAGCACATGAGAGGGTAACGCGAAAATGTGGGAAAATCGGATATAGACGTTTATCGGTGGATTTTTCGCGTGATTTAACCGCGACAAATCTGAACTCGAGTCGGCTAATGTAGGTTGATCCGTGCTCAATTTTCGGGTTTTGCAGAAGAATGTTGGTTTATTTCCTGAATCGTCGAGTTCTAGACATCATGTTTAATTCAAATCTGAAGAACTGAGCTACCTCTAGATTTTTTGTTTGCAACAGTCTGCAGTTAGCTCAACTGTTGCAATTGTAACAACGAGTTCTAATTTTTTTCTATTAATTACACGCTTTTTTCTATGTCATAAATATACG
The DNA here is from genome assembly GCA_947086465.1 of Eupithecia exiguata. Taxonomy (NCBI): domain Eukaryota; kingdom Metazoa; phylum Arthropoda; class Insecta; order Lepidoptera; family Geometridae; genus Eupithecia; species Eupithecia exiguata. The sequence goes on from OX352245.1 coordinate 9,293,857, forward strand.
TACTGACTACTGAAGTACGTACTATCAATCAATTAAGTTTAAATGACCCAAGACTCGGTTTCCATGCTTATTTTTTTCAGGTCTTAACACTCTCTTTGGGCACCTGAAGTGCTTCCCCTACTCATCGGTAACTGAGTCACTAGGTCTGCGTAACAAACTACATATAGAAAGGGCTATATAAATAATAATGCTGGACAATTCACACAGCATTATATAGCCTCAAGTTAAGCAGAGCCTGTGTTATGGGTACTAGATAACTGATATAAGTACATAACACAATACACACATAGATATTATTCATTATACATAGAAAACGACTAGAACACCCGGAACAAATATCTGCAGATCGTACAAACATTTGTCCCAAGGCGGGAATCGAACCCGTAACCTCCTGCGTCGCAGGCGGACCTTCACCCACCGCACCGCAGAGCATCTTGCAAGCCTATAGAATGCAAGATACGAGAGGAAAAACCATTATGTAGAAATTAATAACAAAGTGAATAAAAAATCTGGGCGCTTTTGCAGCCTTTCGAAAACTTTAAACACACTAAGACGTTAAATTTACTTTCTGACCTAATTTTTTATCACGCTCCTTTTCTCGTCTCACATACTCAGGAGAAATCTCTCGAGAGTGACAAAAACGGGTTATTGAAAAAGTTCTCACGGCGATAAGAAGGAAAAACTCTATGGTAAAGTTCAGAATAATCTGGTCGTCTAACTGACTACATTGACATAAGGGCATGTCGATTTATTGCCCTTATTGCCCTACAATCGAAAGGGGAAGTCGTGTTTATCTTTTTCTATTTGGCAGCAATTTGTCGTGACGTATGTTGTTGGTAAGTGGCGTCATTTTATTCCTCTGCCACTTTATTTTACCCGGAGTCGTTACAGGATAAAAAAAATGTTTTTTTTTTCTAAGTCGAAGTAAGAGTCTCGTTTTACCACAATCTCACCTGATGGAAAGTGAATTAAGTAGTCCCTTTCTCACATTATCATCATCATCAGCCTATAGTAGTCCACTGTTGGACATAGGCCTTCCCTAATGAGCGCCATAGCGCCCTGTCTTCAGCTTGCTGCACCCAGCATCTACCAGCAGTCTTTCGCAAATCATCATCCCACCTGGTCGGAGGGCGTCTTACACTACGTTTGCCGAGTCGCGGTCTCCACTGAAGAACGCCCTTTCTCACACCATAGGTCATATAGCTCGCAGAAGTTATAACCGCTGGGGAGTAAAAGTTCTCGAGTGGTGACCGCGATGCAACGCGAAACGGAGTGTTGGGAGACCATCAACTCGATGGACCGACGACATCGTAGCGGTCGCAGGGAGTCGATGGATGTAGGCGGCTTAGGACCGCACTTTGTGGCGTCGTATAGTCAAAAGTCAATAACTTTATTTCTTTAGGCTTACAAAAAAGCACTTAGACAAGTCAAATTTACATACATAAACAACAACTTTATAAATAACTAGCAGCGCCTCACGGTTTCACCCGTGTACTTCCCGTTCCCGTAGGAATTTCGGGATACAAAGTAGCCTATGTCCTATTCCTGACTATAATCTATCTCTGTGCTAAATTTCATCCAGATCCGTTTTGCCGTTCTGGCGTGATAAAAGAACAAACATCCATCCATCTATCTATCTATCCATCCATCCATCTTAACTTTCACGTTTATAATATTAGTGAGATGAGATAATTATCAAACAAGAAACAAAATGTTATTGATTTTGTTCGCTTTAATTTTTTGTCGGGTCTATGGTGGAGGACTAGGAGGCTGATATGATGATGATGATGATGTATTGGCATATTCACAATCAGGTAGTATTCCTATATTAATAACGATAGTGAAAATTAGATCAGTCAATCATTTCGAATTCGATAACCTCCAATTTCTAAGACAAATGTCTTCAATATTTAAAACCATCTCAACTCATCAATCTCCATTGTAAAGCCTACCTTACTGTTCACACGTTAAAGTTTGATTTACTGATGATATTACAGAGTTAGAGATCATTACTCCAAATAGTTCTAATCGACCACCTTTATAGAATTCAATAAAATTAATCATAGGAACCCGCGAGCCGGGGCCTATTCGAAGAATAACTCTATCAAGGTTAAACTAAAACTTTGCTAGTTTACTTAAACTAAAAGTTAGTCTACTTTTTCCCAAATGCTCCCAAAATCTAAATGAATCTAAGTTAGTTTTATCATGAGTTGTTAGGAAATTTTGCGGCATTTACTACTACGGCAATAACTTTTCCAATAGTTTTATCGCTAGTGGAATGCAGAAAATTTTAAGCCACAAAAAATTATCCCGTGCTAACCTGCGTCGAACCGCCTTATGTTCACAGTCAGAGGGTTTAAGTAATAAAATAAAATTCAGGTACCAATAAATACGCACTCTACTCACTTGGGGCCAGGTAGGTAAAGCTGTGAGTGACCGATGATGTATCCAGTATCTACTTACACAATTCTAGAGAGCTCGAACAGTTTAGTGTGGGCATCAACCGTCGTTCTTTGAAACGGCCCCTCTCCCTCAGGCGAACATGGTCGGCGACATTCAATTTCAAACCTCACAGATATATGGGTTTGTAGCTAATTACGTAGGTTTGTTGATGTATGCCTAGGTAGTAGATGCCTGGAGGCGCCATTCGTCTTTGTGGTCAAGTGGTCAGTAAGAAAGAGTCTTTAGTGATTTGAAATTAATGGTAGCCAGATCACTAGTAGTCAGTAGTGTGCTTCTGAAATTCAATTGTTTTTGATTTAGACAAGGTGGTTTTTCGAGATGGTGGTGGTAATTATTTTTCAAACTCTATGCTCGGAGAACACACTTTAGACATCATGGTATCTCTAAACGAAAGTAAGTGCTTATATTAGCTGCAAAGGGTTTAAAAGATTTTACGAAATTCAAACAATTCGAAATAGATCTCATTGTTTAAATCTCCTTGCATACATTTCCATACATATTTTGAGGTTCCAAATTCAAACTCATTACTGTACTGGGAATTATGAACATTCATTACTCCCAAGGGAATAATGAGATTAAAGGAACATCAAAACATGTTTGAATTTTTTTACCAAGAAGGATCTTTGAAATTCGAACCGTACCTCTGTTCAGAAGGTGGAATAAAAAGCGAATGCCGCAAAACACGTCAAAAATCTTCTACTACTTACACGCAGGAAGTGTTAAAAATATACTCAAAGGTGTCTTCGTCTTGGGCGTGACTTAATCCTTCTTGCACTCAGGATTCTAGTTACTCACTCCTGCTCCTATCCTGAGTTGTACTCAGGATTTAATGACACCCGTGACGTAAGACACTGTGTTTTTTTTTGCTTTTTTTTTTTGTTGGTGCCTAATCTACAATTATTTCGGTCACGGCGGCGGCCAGTGTCAACGGAGACTAGCCACTTGTGCGCAGGACTACTAAAGCAGAAGTGTGTGCGCAAACACAGGTGCAGTCTCTATTCTGAATACTTGTCGAGTTAGTGATTATGATGATGATGTCACATCTGTTTGACCGTCCTCAACATTATTATCATCTCAGGACGAATAATGACGATGTGAAAGTCGATGCAAACAAAGCTAATGGGTATAGTTTTCGGCTGTTTCCGTGGCGCTCCAAAAAAACGACAGGGTACCTACATGAAAAAATTATACGGCACAAGTTAACGCTAAATAGAAAATACGGGGCGGTATACTTAATTCACCTGGGGTAATTCACCCAGGTGCACTAAGTACACTTTTAGTAAACTTGATTCACCCTGATCATTTCCGGGTGCATTAAGTACAACTATTTAGTAGATATAAATCATCTTGATAAATCAATTAATTATCTCTACCAAATCAGAGTATACTTTATGCACCTACAAAACCTCCTTGAAAGAGAAAATAATTAGGGAGTGGCATGTCGACTTCAAAGAAATAGGAGTTATTCCTGTTTGGTCCCACTAGCTACTAGCCCATTTGGGACCTCACTAGCGATTAAGTATAATATAATATGTATGTTCTTACATACTGTTAATTATTCAAATCAAATTTTACCTCTATGGCCCTTTCATACGAATATTATATTCTCTTCTGTTCTAAATAGCAAAGTGTGAGATTGACATCTTAGAATGGTATATTCTTGTAGCCCCGCTAGCTGTAAAGTTATTGTAGCAGCTAATAATTAAGAAAATTACATTAGCACAAAAAAAAAACAATTACAACTAAATATAAGGATGAAAATATTTAGTAACAATTCCGCGAAAAAAACCTTCTCCGATAAGTTCTAACAAAATGTAGTCCGCGTTGTAGAAGAAAACGACGCCAACACAACAATTACAACTAGTATTTACACATATCTATTTCCTAAAAATCTAAGCCGTCACCAGAAGGTTGAGTGCCCAGAATACCGGCAGCATTGCCACGTTGAATGGCAATGCTAATTCGTTGACCGATATAAATAACAGCATTCCGATCACCTGTAGACTCCATTTGAAGTTTTGTAAGTTCTTTGTACACATATTGCGTGTTCCATAAAAAACCCAAAGCACCCTCAACGGCTCAAATAGGTAACATCGTTCAAGAATAGCGTAAGCATTTTCGCCGTTTAGGACTCCGCTGATGTTGCTGCGAAGCAGGCTCTTACTGATTTCCCTGCAAGATGGGAAGGCGCTATGTAGGCGTATCTTCCAAGTATTTTTAGACAATAATTATAGTTTATATAGGTACTACATACTGGCAAGAAACTGCACGGGAAGTGTGAAAGAATATATGATTTGAGTTCTCATTTCGATAATAACTGAAAAGAACTAAAGCTGTTTATGTATTGCAATTTGGCTTGTCTAAGTGCTTATTATGTAAGCCTTAAGAAATAAACTTATTGAATTTTGAATTTTGGATGAAAAACGTTCGTTCGTTTCATTTTAAAAAAGCTTGGGACGGGTTTTGCTCCAACTCGAAGAATAACAACTAACAGGCTAAAGGTTTCTTCGTTGCTTCTTTACTTAAGTAATAATAATAATAATAATAATAAAATCGTTTATTTCTGTAGGTCTTACATTATTACATTATAAGTATAATATTGTGCGTAACACCTAATTCACCATTTTTGGTTCAACTCCTCGCTCTAACTAAGTTTAAGAAACTTGTGGAATAGACGCGAGGGATCTCTACCTCTCGGCAAATAGCCAGATAGGCAATTTAAACAGGTTTAGTTACAGTATCAGATACAACAATTTATAAAGGAAACAAACTAGAAATGACTACTTATTAAATAAAAGAACTAAAAAAACTAAAAATAGAAAACAGTAAATTTAACTATCTACCTTTATACTAAATCCTATTATTCTATTGTTGCTGAAGGCAATTTATGCCAGTGAGGATTAATGATATTATTATGTAGTATGTGTGTGTGTGTGTGTGTGTGTGTGGGGAGGTGTGTGCGTGTATGTGCGTGGTCGTGTTGATTTTATATGTGTGGTATGTATGCGTTTGTGTATGACACAAAAATATTTTTAGGACATAACTTTCATCAGATTTTCAGTTTTATTGTAATCTAGGTCGAGCAAGTAAGTTTTGATCTTTGCTTTGCACTCAGTATGAGATAAATTTCTTATAGAAATGTGTTTGCTTACAATGTTATAGATGTAAGGAGCCAGAAAAGGAACATGCTTTTGGGCTGTTTGGGTATTACAGTATGGGGTTTTATATACAAGGTCCTTCCGTCTCTTACTGAGTGATGTTTCATCCAGCATTGGATTTTTATGATGTTGTCTCAATATTAATTGTTGTACACATAACTGTCTCACAGTGAGTAGTTTACAGTCTGCGTATAGATCGACTGTTGGGTATCTGTAAGGTTTTGAGAAGGCTACCTTGAGCACTGCCCTTTGTGCTCGCTCTAGAGGGAGCAGTTGGGTTTTAGCTGCCCCGCCCCATGCTGTAGCACAATACGTAAGTAAAGATTCGCAGAGCGCGTAGTAAATTGTGTAAATGTGTGTCTTGTTAGCGGCATGTTTGATATTTTTGAACACAGCCATTAGTTTTCTAATTCTCGATGTTAATAAGTTAATATGTGGTACATACGTCATCATTGAGTCCAGCGTTACGCCCAGATACTTAATGGTGTCGCAACATTGAAGAATAGGGCAGTCCACACAGTGTGGTGAGTTTCTTTGTAGACAGATTGCAGTATGAGCTCTGAGTTTGAGGGAGGAATTTGTAGAGTCTGGTTTGGAAATTTTCTTTAAATAGAAGATCATATATTTAGTTTTATCGGTGTTAAGGGTCAATATATTTTGGTATAGCTGTTGGGATATAAGGTTGAATCCTTGTTGAGCCTTGGCGTAAACGCGTTCCCAGCTCACGTCTTGGAATAAGAGTACGGTGTCGTCTGCAAATGCAATTAGTTTGCCAGACTGTAATTCTGTTTGACAAATATCATTCAGGTAGGGTAAGAATAGCGTTGGACCTAGAATGCTTCCCTGGGGTATACCGTAAGTTACCGGTGTATCTCTTGATATATTTTTTCCAATTTTAACGCGTTGGTGTCTATTTGTAAGATAGCTTTTCATTAGGTCGAGTTGTTTGCCACGGACACCCATATTGTGTAGCTTATGTAATAAGAGTGGTATGGAAACAGTATCGAAAGCCTTTGCAAGGTCTATAAAAATAGCTAGGCATTTTTTTCTTACGTCCAGCGATCCTATAATGTAGTTGTTCAGTTCTGAGACTGCGTCGGCAGTGGATCTGCCTTTTCTAAAGCCAAATTGGTTGTTTGACAGTAAGTAGTACTTCTCTAGATAATTGACCAGGCGTGTGTTGATAGCTCTTTCTAGTATTTTAGATAATGCAGGCAAAATAGAAATAGGTCTGTAATTAGTTGCGGCTGATTTGTCACCGTTTTTATAGATTGGTAGAATGATGGATCTTTTAAATACTGTAGGGAATATTGCGGTAGAGAAGCTGAGATTGCAGATGTATGTGAGAGGTTTTATAAGACTTGATTGGTTTTGTTTTGTAAGTCTACATACCGAAGCGACAGAAATCAAACATAACACTTAATTTCCGTGCCAATGTTTAATTTTAAGAATTTGACCTTATCTTAGTGTATGTAATTTTTACATTTATTGTACCTAATAATGAAAATAAAGAGTTTTCGATTTTTTTCAATCCCTGGGCTGTCGTTCTCCTTTGGCAGTATCTTTGAATCCCAACATGCCACACCAACACCGCTGACTGTAACAAATGCAATTCACATGACTTTCTAATCGTATCATCTTTAGCATGTAACTGTTTATTGGTACATGATTGGTACAATTTAATTTAAGATGTCTTAACACATCTTCTACGGGATGACATTGGTATTTAATGAATATTCTCATGTTGTTCTTAAGCCGATTACATGTATTACCTACTTAAGTATTCCAACCACATGCACCAAAAAAAATCATATTTTAAAATTCGTTGAATGAAATGGTATGAATTCTCACGCTAAGCGAGCCGGATAAAGCCTCAAATGTGACAAAGAAATCACCTAAGTATTTTTTTTAACAAAACTTAAAAACTGACTTCAAATTCCAGAACTCCAGAGGTCTGCGCGTGGATAAAGACGTCCAATTATTTGCACTATCCTGCGCGTTTTAGGGTTCCGCGAGTCCGACTAGCACCTGGCCGGTTTTGATTAGTCTCAGATGAGACCAGAAAAGTCAGCCTAGGTTATTAATGTTATTCCAGGTCCAGAACTGAACGCATTCAGATTCTGTTGGTAAGTAAGTAGGTACACTTCTTTTCCTAGGGTATTGTCAACCGCCTTTAAACAACCCCTCTTGTTTGCTCATTGACCTACATGTTGTCCTTAGGACATTCGAGCTTTCCACGCGTCTATTGTTCGTAGATCACGATTATTGCCACAGTTGATAAAGTACAGTAGGTCAAATTATAAAAACTAATTTAATAAAGCAAAAAAGAAGTACACACACAAACAATTATGACACTCCGCAGTCGAGCACAGAAATAAAATAATGCTCTAAAATTCACAAAACATAATTAAGCCTTAGTAATGCAGAGCGTGTGTTCTGGAAATGAGGTGTCTGATCTGCGAATCAGTATTTTTTTTTAAATAAAATGTTATATTGATATTAGGTATGTACCTGCAAAGAAAATACCCAGACTACGAGTCCACGAACCGGCAACGGCAACGCTCTGTATTTCAGAGTGCGCGGCGGATCCCAGAGCATCATAGTCGTAAAAAAAAACAGGAAGAGATTTTTTTTTTCATGAAAGCTTTTGCTATACTTGCTGACATGGTTTAAATATAAACAGTGTGAATAATTCTAAAGTAAAAGTAGTAAAACTTTGACGACTGAGAACCAGGATGTTGTCAAACTGCTTATTGGACAAATCCCGTTTTGGACAAACTGCGTAATTGATACTCCGCATATTCGACAAAAAACGATTTGGGCGAATCGCAATTGAGACGAATTATTAAGAAATCGGCCACATTTAAGTTGACTCACTGCATATTTCAAGCTATGTGTTGATTTTAATTAGCATTCAGAGTGCTAACAGCATGTATCTAGTTGACATTTCGCATGTCGCGCGTGTGCCGTGTAGTATGTCGAAACAATGCTAATTGTTATCACTAATTAGGAGTTACTCTTATCTGATTGGGTAGGCTTTGGCGCCGATGCTTGATCTTTGTTAGAAGTTTTAGGTAGGTATTTAATTTAAATGGTTAATAATTGATTATTGCGGTTTATTCCGTGGCTATTACCTAAGTAGAATTTCCATCAAAATAGTTTCAAAATATTGGACAAAACTACGTAATAGATTATGCAAAAACACCTGACCTGACCTTCACTAGTTTTCCTTAGGCTCAATAATTTCCTATGGTTTTGAAAACGAACTTAAAATTTTTGTCTAACCTACTGGCCAGATAAATATGCTATGACAAACAATAACAAAACGTTCGAATTACAAATTTAAAAGCGAAATATTGCAAAGTTCCAAAACATTTGCGAAACGAAATTCGAATTTCATTCACACTGGCCGATCATACACACAAAACAAAAAAATACCATTCGAATTACGAACCTATGCTACAAACGGTCGTTCATTCTACGGGCGGTCACGCGTCGGATTAACGTGACCTTTTACATACGAGGTTAATACTATTTTTTATTGAAATCGGTGGTCCGATTTTGTTCTTATAGAAAGGTTAAGGTGCTTTCATGCTGCGATGTAAATAAATTCTTATCTATACAAATTGATTTTTGTATTATCGCAACCCTAGAATTTTTGGTACCATAGTATTGAGCTTTTTTAGTAGACGTAGAGCGTTTTCACTATCTAGTCGAGAGTCAAGAGTATATTCAATGATGCTTGATGATGCTTGTGTTTCATTGACTCAATGCTGAATCAATGAAACACCCAAAAATGTAGAGGTGAAAAAACTAGAGCCAAAGTAAACCCAAGAAAAACCTCTGCTCTTTATACGTTTTAGAAAAGCTCACGTGATTATTGAGGGGTACAGTTAAATCTCACGAGATCTCACAAGGGGAATATAATCGCCATAATCGCCTCACCTAATTAATAGCATACATTACCCTTACGCCGCGACCGTCACAAGCCAGATTTCCCTTCTCTATTTAATTATAAAATAATTAAGTCCCGTAATAGCTCGTGAGTCGAAGGTTCCTAGACTAGTAAAAGGATCTAAATAAGATCACCTATCGGTTTAATGCAGTTAGTGGCCGGTGCGGTGGTTTCGTCACCGTGCATTTGACCACCGCCTTAGATCTGCCGATATGCTAACGCTTAGCCGCGTTTACAATGAAAGCTTACAGAAACTTATTTGAAGTTTCTGAGAAAAAATACTTTTTTTTATAGTCAATAGACCTTCGTTTGACCACAATCTCATTGAAAGTGAAGATGTGGTTAACGGTGTATTACGAAGGTCTAGAAGATACCTTTTCAATCTTGACTTGAAGAGACAGGTTCGTTTTATTCCATAGAAATAAAAAAATATTTAAAATCAATTCAAAGTATTCAGTTTTTTTACATAATTGTATTGTCATACGGCTATATTATTATAGGTAAACTTAAAAGTATCAACTGATATCAGTATTATCAGCGCATTTATTCAGGCCTCACCTCCAACTGACGTCATGACCGACCGTCAGAGCAATATATAGCGAATCAATATAGCATCTAGCGTTTTGGTCAAGTTACGCCCGCATACATTTTTAGGGCACTTATCGATTGATTAAAAACTTTGTAATTTTTTTTGTTTAACATTAGCACTAAAAAATTTAATCGATACACTTTCAAAAATGGGTGTACTTAATACTTTTATTACGGTCCAAAGTAAGTTTTCGAATATTTGTAGCATTTGCTTGCTAAGAACTACTTGAAAGGAGCCGTTATCAAATAATTATATGAATCTAAAAAAAACATGTGATAAGTTAGTAGTTACCCTAATCAAAAATTTTTTAGTACTATGTGAGCGTAAGTAACATGCTTTCTATGTAAATGCATCCAAGCGGTTTGGCATTTACAATCGTGTTGTTACTCATAATGGAATCTGTTACAGTTATAATAGGTTATTTATGTTATCATTAAATTACATGTATTGTTTGTGAAAGGTTGCCTGGAAGATGATTTTCTACATAGCTACGCATTAGGTACTACACAACTCTCACTTGTATGTGAGAAACATAGGACCGAGGAGGCCTGTTAAAGCCGAAGAAAGCCTGCTTTCTGACAGCCTCTGTAGTGCAGCGGTCGTAGGTCCGCTTGGGACGCAGGAGGTTGCAGGCTCGATTCCCGCTCCAGGACAAATGTTGGCACGATCTACAGATATTTATTCTGTTCTGTTCGTAATGTATTATGTATGTCACCGTAGGATAGTAAAACCCGTAAAATTATAAAAATCCTAGACACTTTATAATTTTCCGGAAAATAATCAATTGGGCCGCGTCACTTACAATGTAACGCATTTAAACACGTCAAATTATGATTTTCCGAAATCTAACCGTAAGATAATAAACGGGAACGCAGGACGCCCGCTGATTGGCTGATGGGCGCTTGCCTGCACCGCCATCTTTTGCTGTCATTCATTAGACGCCCGAATAGTAACAACAAAGTTTTCATGGTGTGTTTCATCAGTGTTTTTAAATAGTTTGTTCATGAGTAAAATTGGAGTTGCTTAGTTGTAGACTTTGTGGAACAGTGGTTAATAGTTTTCAAACTGTTTGTAAACGAACACAAACATGAGCATCGGCCACATCGACCAATCACAGGGCAGTTTATTATTTTACGAGTGAAGTGATCGCCATAGATTTCGTAAAATAGTAAAACAAGGCTGTGATTGGTTCACAGGTTTGTTTGTTTATTATCTTACGGATAAGCTTCGGAAAATTATAAATTTACGTATTTCAATGCGTTAAATTGTAAGTGCTTCAGTCCTGTTGATTATTTTCCGGAAAATTATAAAGTGTCTAGGATTTTTATAATTTTACGGGTTTTACTATCCTACGGTGACATATCAGTTATCTAGTACCCATAACACAAGCTCTACTTCCATTTAGGCCAGACAATTCTGTGTGAATTTTCCAACACTATATTTTACAAAAATACAGAGAAATGTAGAGAAATATAGTTTTTTTTTTTAAATATAGAGAAGTCTGTAAAAATAACTTTTTGGTATGGTCAAAAAGGGAGGGTATTTTTTTAGGGGTGTGTGCTACCTACCCGAGTTGGGTATCAAGAAAGTCAATCATTATGAAAGGTATCGGTTCGGTATCGGGTATAAAACGATAATCTCTGTCATGGCTACCGTTTTCCAAGCTATGACGTCACCCCGCCATACCACACTTAACAAGACGAACTCATTGAGACTGTAATCTGAGGATGTGTGACATCACTTGCGATCCAACAAAACATATAGCGTTTTCGGTCACGTGATCATATTGTATCAAAAAATATGTAATTTTAATCCCATTTTTTTTTTACAAAAAAGGGCATATTATTAATAAAAATCACCTGATTACGCTTTGTTACGTTGTTGACTAGGATGAAAACAATTTGGAATTTATTTTTAATGTAGTCAAATAGCCTATTATGTAAATTTTACTTCATTGCATTCTCATCCATTATCATCATCAGCCTATAGTTAGTCCACTGTTGGACTACTATAGGCTTCTCATCCATTCTCATCCATAGACAGGTACAAAAATAACATAAGAAATTCAGTGCCATTTGCTATCGCTATCATAGTATAGGTTATTATAAGACAAAACCAAAGATTACAGCAATAATATGTTATTATACTGCGACAGACTATCTGGACTGTATTATTTATCTGGCATGTGCATGACAATTTTATAGATTATTTCAATGATCATGCATAGGCGGGATAGTATTGGCTTGGGTTTCAGATAAATCCGACTCCTTGGTGTAAACACGCTTTAAATAAACTTATAGAAAAATATCTACAGTTTTACGAATTTATCTGTTACGCTGAAAAATAATCTATTTTGGAATTCTGAATAGATTAAGTATTATATAATTATTTTATAATTTCTTTTTTTCAAGTGCCACTGTCTTTTTTGTTCTAACTTGTCCAGTCCATCCCAAGGTTGCCTGGAAGAGATCGCTCATAGCGATAAGGCCGCCTTTGTACTTCATCTTGTAACTTTTTATTTCTGTACTGTTTTCTGTGTTTGTGTGGTACAATAAAGAATTATCTATCTATCTATCTATCTATCTATCCGTCCTTAGTCCAGCCATTTTGAATTCACTGCCCGTTATTATGATGAGATGATATTAAACATGTGAAAGACAGTTTCATCGAAACTAGGTGGCAGATCTCCACTTAATTATTTTATGTTTTGTTTCAAACGTTGAAATATGCATTATATTTTTTACCAAAAGATTCCAGATTATAACTCGATGTATTTTGTCTGTATACCGCACATAGATTAAAGGGTAATCTATTTAATCTATGTGCATCCACAGCGTACAAAGACCGTGCAAAACAAAAAACAAAGCTATCAGAGCCCCAAGTTCATTTGACTATACTAACGAGACGTGATCGTGACGTCCCATTTTCCAGTGCTTTTGGTACAGCGCCTCTATCGTATGGACAGGGAACTACGCAAATCCCATACAAATATGAGACGATTACATCTCGATACAATGTCTCCATACACGTCGCGTCAAATGAACTTGAGGCTTAAGGTCCACTAACACTGAGCGGAACTGCACTACAACCAACGGGACTGCGCGACACGGTGCGGCCAGTTATTCATTGTATGAAATCCTATGAGACTGATCGCACTACGCGTCAGCGGAACTGCGCGGCTTTTTTGTGATTTGTTCTAATTTGACAGAGCAGTGCCGCGGCCGCGCAGTTCCACTGGCTCGTAGTGCGCGGGCACCTTTAGAACTCTCAAATTCAACCTCCTTTTATCGATTCGTCTGCATTTCCATCGTATACTACAGAAAGATACAAGGCCTATCCCTTTTGTCTACTCACCGTGCGGCTAGATATCCCTACATTTTATTGTTTCCATATGAATCGCAATATATCGAGATATATATCGACTATAGTCGACTAGTCGAGTAATAACAAAATATCGATGCAATCGGACCACCCGTGATTTGCAAATACGCTTTTGTTGTTTATTTTTCGAGAGCTTTCGAATTATTTGTGAACGGGTTTTAGACTGATGTATACGACTTAGAACTCGATTAAGGAGATAATCTTTTATAATTTAATAGATTGGTGTGTTAAATAAACGAATATAATAACTTGCTTTTGCCTGCCGTTTCGCTTACCTGGTCAATATTTTAGCCTATTATTTTGGTCCTTGCTTTTCCTTTTCAAAGAAATAGAGCATGGAGCTCAAAAACAAACAAACCAACCGTAATTCAGTTAACAGTAATAAACCTTCATTAATTACGCAACACACAAAGGCAAACAACATAAAGGTGGATTCGATTGTCGAATTCAAACGCACCCTTATTTGAACAACCATTAAGGCTTCGATCACACTGTTATACGAGCCTATAATTTCAGTGTGAATGAGGTCCTAGCTTAAAATGTTTTCATGAAAGTGCGATGGGCACAATTCTTAGTCGTGTATTTTTATTGATACTGGTGCGCATAACCATCAGAACTACATTACCTCCAGCGATGAAGAAACCAGGCTATCATGATTTTCTTCCTAATCTATCTTTGACAAAATTTGAGGTGATCAGATATTGCTTATAACCAGTTTTAGTTTTAATTAAGACATGGAAGAGAGACTATCAAAAGCGTATTCATGATGTTATTTCCATAGGTCATTTCACGTATTAGTTATTTGGCCTTTGGTCATTTGGGGATTACATGATGCTTTTTTCATTGGTCATTTCGCGTTTTGTTTTTTTGCGTATTCATGATGTTATTTCCATTAGTCATTTCACGTATTGTTTATTTTATGCTATTGGTCATTTTGCGTATTCATTATGTTTTTTTCATTGGTTATTATGCGTATTAGTCAATGTTGCGTCAACGGAGTGGACCAAAACTTTGTGAAAATTATCTAGACTGGTGTCAAAATAGCATCACCTGATGTAATCAAGATTCTTTTGGTTGTTTTTACACAGTTGTCATCGGCAGAATGTACTACAACTACAGGACTTCACTACAACTACAGTACTTCACTACAACTACAGTCAGAGTTCAACTTCAAAACAGCTCCTTTCTAACCTTAGCTACTATCAATAACAACCACTACCGCTATTCCAATCTATCGCAGGTCCCATAACTCAGCGTTGTCGCACGCGCCAATGCGACTATTTGTCGCAATACAGCACACGTTATTATTTATTTGTGTCGCGGAATTGAGGTTGAGATGAGATAGGTCGTCTGGTATTGTTCCTGCATTTTGTTTGGTTTTACAGGGTCTATCTACCATGTAAAACGAAAAAAATACGTAGACCTTTAGTGGCATCATAGCTGAGTCAGCGAGTTTTGACTTGCTTTACGATTCCACTTTCCTCATCAGTACACATGAGTCCACTGCTGAAATAATCACCTAGGCATTCGAATTGGTGACTTATTGTCTTCTTTACAGGCATTCGAATTGTTGACTCCTTGTCTACTTTACAGGCATTCAAATTGGTGAATAATTGTCAACTTTACAGGCATTCGAATTGGTGAATAATTGTCTACTTTACAGGCATTCGAATAGGTGACTAATTGTCTACTTTCAGGCATTCGAATTGGTAACTAATTGTCTACTTTACAGGCATTCGAATTGTTGACTAATTATCTACTTTACAGGCATTCGAATTGTTGACTGATTGTCGACTTTACAGGCATTCGAATTGGT
The DNA here is from genome assembly GCA_947086465.1 of Eupithecia exiguata. NCBI lineage: Eukaryota > Metazoa > Arthropoda > Insecta > Lepidoptera > Geometridae > Eupithecia > Eupithecia exiguata. The sequence goes on from OX352245.1 coordinate 9,309,219, forward strand.
GAATAACTGTCTACTTTACAGGCATTTGAATTGTTGACTAATTATCTACTTTACAGGCATTCGAATTGTTGACTGATTGTCGACTTTACTAGCATTCGATTAGTTGAGTAATTGTTTACTTTACAGGCATTCGAATTATTGACTAACTGTCTACTTTACAGGCATTCGAATTGGTGACTAATTGTCTACCTTACAGATTATTGAATCGCCTCAAACGAGTTTTCTTATAATTCGGTCTATAAGTAATCTGTAAGTGCAATATTATTGGGGTTGTTGTCTTAGCATTTTCGTAGTAAAGAGCCAATAAAAATACACGGAAGCCTTCAAAAGTCAATTTAACTACTCTACTTATTATTCAGATGTTTATCATGAAATAACCATTTCATATTTTGATAATCTCGCATTATACAAGCGAAAACACCGCAATTTTAAACATTTCACAAGTTTAAATTATTTGTTTGAATAAACAAGCCCGCAAAGTGCAATACCAAATCAGGCGTCCAAACTAATAATTTCATACTGGTGAGATCTTATCACGTCAATAGTTCAAACTTTGCCGGTAACCTGTGATTAATCGAGGTGGATTTGACGCCTTTAAATCTGGGTTTTTGATTTATTGTCTAATTCTTATTTGGGTTTAAATAAGGCTGTATAAATGTACATACAAAAACAGTGTTGGAATAACGGGTTTCAGTGACAGTCAACTTTTCGATGCGGCTAATACACCGGAGGAAAAATTGTAGTCCTCCGTGCCAAATTTTTGGTCACTTCGGCCTCAACAGAGAGAACTTTAAAGTGCACAAATGTGCGCGTAAACACAGGTGCACTCTATTTCCTCACTCTCATAATCCGATGAGAAGGCAGACCGGTGACAGGCAATCGGTGAGAGGTCAGGCGCAGGACCAACGGATTAACGACATAGACGGACGCGGACGGGAGGACATTATACATCATCATCCACAACCAGACTTCACCCACTGCTGGTTACAAACCCTAGTGCCAATAGACACGGTTCTGCGCTACGTTCCCCCTGCTCCGTTCATGGGACCTGCAGGGGTATTTTCTATTGATTATAATACCTCGGAACGGATTTAGTCATCAGCCCTAGTATGTACCAGGGTTGGTATATACCAGGGCTGATAGCTCGATAGGTACTGTTTTACGCTAGCCCTCCTGGTTGGTAAGTGCTTTGTCAAAGGACATACAACTATAATCAAAACAAAATAGAATTCGAAATACATTACGGACCGCATAGAGCGGACAGTAATAATATTACTGACTGCCTGTTTGGGTAGACCCGAAAGGTCGACTTTGCTCAAAGAAGGTTGTCAAAATAATCAGTTGATGAGTTTGCTATGTTTGAGTACAAACAGTTAATAAAACACTGTTTTTACCGGATTGATCGCGTATATTTTATATTTGTTTATAACCTGACGTTTCGGAGGCTTTTCAGCTTCCATGGTCACAGGCAGACTGAGGTGACATTTGTCTTTACAAGTAATTTGAATTTTACATATCTACCGTCAATTATACAAATTTAATTATAACGTTCCGTATGTACGCAGTAATCACTAACAGTGTCTTGATGGGTTGTAGCTATGGATTGCTGGGTGTGGGACCTGACTCGATGTAGGACTGGATCCCAAGCGGCAGGTACTCTCCAACCATCTTCTCCATTGAAATTATTCGGATGTTTTTGAATTTCAATTGCTTCTCGGAGCATTCTAGGAATGAAACGGTTTTCTCTAGCTAGTATTTGAGCTTTGTCGAAGCGAAGAAAATGACCGGCGTCCAGTGAATGTTCATAGACTACAGACTTTGACGACCGTTTGTCGCGAAAATAACCTTAGAATATACTACAAACAGTTAGTAAAGTAAATTCGTAAAGTAATGGAAGAAAGAGGTAGAGATGGCCACTCATTAATTTTATTTGTCCTGTTCTCAGACAATGGAGTGGAGCCGTGCATCCTAGCCAATAAGTAGTGTAACGGTCGCGTATACAGGATGATTTAAATTTACAACTCGATCAACTAAGTGTGATTTATGGGGTCAAAATGCAGAGATGTTTGATCTGATGAAGTGACCAAATTATTGATTCTTTAAAAAATGTGGGATAGATGGATCTTACTAAAAGACCAGGAGGTTTTTGAAACTATTGTTTTGTCCATTTGAGTCATCACATCATCGTATCAGTCCACGTACAGCCAAGGCTGGACAACGCCACAAACAGCGGTCCTGAGTCGGCTCCAGCCAAAATGTCGGCGATCCAAGAGTAAAATAGGTCAAAGAAACATGGAAGAAGTAAAATAAATTCAGCGTTTCCAAAGATATACTAACTTTGTAACTACCCTGTCTTTTATTCCTTACCACTTCCCATACCAAAATACTACCTAAGCTACAACCGGTCTACCACTTGACTAGTGGATTTTTTACAATAAAATTCGAACAGCCTGTATCCCCAGTCTGATATGATCTAAAGCTCTCTTGTCAGTTGTCAGCGCGTCGCTACCCGAGCAGTGACTACTCGAGTGGCTATAATTGATGCGTCTGATGACAGTAGCTGGACCATTATTATGCTTGTACACTCGACTTAAGAGGCGAACCTAACGGGTTTGGTTGTCAAAACAGGCTTAGATCTCAGTACTCTTAGACACACATACGTGCCACGTGGTAAAAAACTCGAATTACATAAAACTTAACATTTTCAGTTTCTTGAAAGTGAAAACACGATTGAGACTAATAAAAAACGTGCACTTTGCGCCCTTTTGAGACATATTAGAATAATATAGCTGAGAATTTTCAACTTTTTGAGGGAATTTAGTATTGAGAAAACTAGCAAATCTTTGTTATTTTAAAAGAACAGATTTACCTAAGCAGTGGCTTAGAAATCTATCTCGCAGTCGCCTTTTGCTAAGCCGTTTCGCTTCTTCTACAATAAGAGAAATAGAGTGTGGATGAATAACTTCTGACTTTTTATGATGAAACAATATTTGAGACTAGATTTGGATAATAATGTGTTTCTTCCCAAAAATTGTGGGTCTATATTATCTTTACTGTTTTATGCTAACTCATTGCCTGCATGAGGTTGCGGGTTCAATTCCCATAGGATAACTGTTCTTATGATCTGCAGGACTTCGCTCCGGTTCCGAGTTTTATATAATTATCTATTTTAATCAGCAGCCCTCTGGTACAGATATCACAGGTTTGGGAATTTGATAATACAGTGTGAAGAATTTTATTTCTTTTTCCAGTAATCGAGTAAATTTGAATTATTATCGAAACTATGCTATGTAAGGTTACCTGGAAGAGATTCCGTGGCCGAAGGCCATCCGACCAGGTGGGATGACGATTTGCGAAAGACTGCTGGCAGATGCTGGATGCGGCAAGCTGAAGACAGTGCGCTATGGCGCTCATTAAAGGAGGTCTATGTCCAGCAGTGGACTAATATAGGCTAATAATGATGATGATATTTAACCTTTGTACTTTTTCTGTGTTTGTGTGGTACAATAAAGTATTTAATCGATCTATCTTTGCCGCATAACCTTTCCAACTTAACATCGAGACATTCCACATAAGAACAAAAAGCTTGTAGCATTGTTAAAAGAACATTATGAAGCGCTTCGTATAAGCAGCTCGTTGATAATACCTTTTAGTTAGAGATAAGGAGCTATGATCGATTGTGGGAACATTCGGGCTGGTGACAGTTACCTACATTAGAGGTCTAAAGACCACCAAGTTTTATATTCCGGTGTCAAAAATTGGAACTAAAATAGTGGCTTGAATAATACTTTTTGGTACTAAAACTTTTTATTGGGAAATTTAGCATGGTTTATTCCATGAATATTGAAAATTTAAGTAGATAAAAAATAAGGGTAGATGTTATCCACCCATGGTGTGTTCGAGATTTTTATCCACACTGAGACTCGGGTACCCATTGGTTGTTGTAAAAGGCGACAAAGGGATATCCACCGGGGAGCGGGCAGTGCATCCCGTAGAACAAATCTACCACCGAACTGCGATCCCCAACTCGCATGCCCACGGATTATGGGCAATAACCCCATGAGACAAAAGCCTTTAAGGCGCTTATCAGTGGAAGGCTGGCGTCCAGCACCTCCTTGGTTTACACCAATATAGGCTATTGACGTGAGGAGGTTAGGTGATTGTAACCTAACTCCGTCCAGAAGCGCAGAATCTTCACAGGCTTCTCGGAGTGATCTCGGGAGGTCGAGGATTCCGTTGCACTGCTGTTACTCCCTCGCATTCCAGTACTACGTGGACCATTATTGTCCTACTCGCAATTTAACTTATCATCTCATGCAATTGTGATTAACTGAAATAGTTATAAAAACACTCATAGCCCATATCCTCCAAAACAAAAAATATGGGAAGTAACCCATACGGGTTACTTTAACCAAGAATACATTCTTGGTGAAATAATAGCCACGATCAAACGCTCAAATCTTCTTAGTTTTTTAAGTTTACTCTCTGACTATAGTAAAAGCGATGCTAGCGCCACTCTTAGTTGCATAGATAAGTTGGTCGCTCCTTGATCTTTGGGCGTATGGGCTTGATGTGATAGCATCTGTAGTGCGGGTGCTCCGTTTTGATACTTGTGTCAAAGGATGGAAGTTTATCTGTAGATAATTGTTATGAAGTACTATCGGGTTAGACAAGCTTTCATTGGGTTATATATTAAATTTTGCTCACAGTAACCCATCCAATTATAGTACCTGTCTTGAATAAAAAGACAAGCTTTATTATTACGAATAACTACTTGGTTTGGAATAAATATGTTTAAACTTACACGATCTGAACACATTATTATCAGTACTATAACGGGTATTCATCGCGTTTATTGACTTATTTTTCCCTACGTTTCGACAGGTTTCCACATTGTCGTGGTTACGGGATGACTGCGCCTCTGCGAAGCGGTGGCAGCATTATTTGTAACTACCCTTACTTGGTTTTCGAAACTAGGGATGTTCATCTGCACATTCGAACGACACACAACGGTTTCATTTTATTGAACCATAATATTTTTCGGTCTGTGCCTTAAATAATTCCAAGTATCAAGCTCGCCTGACCAGACTACACACCGAAATGTCTCATACATTACGCGACTGACATACATTATTATAATCCACATAATCACATTCGTATAATACCGTCATTAGAATTAGTGGTACCGAGCTTCGTGTGCGGTCGCCTTTAGCTAGGGTTGACAGATAAAAGGTGAAAGACAGATTGGGCAAATTCACATTGTACTAATAATGCAGTCATATTAGGGGTTTCACCTTAGAATGACAGATAATAAGCTGTAAACTCGTATACTTACCTTTATTTTGATGTTCTAAAAATTGTTTCAAAAGCCTCACAAAATCAAGTATCTGCGCTATAAGTTGTCGCGAAAAACTGATTTTTGTGACCTTTGATCTTGAATAACTTACGGCGCAGACAAGATTTTATGACAACTCAACTTGATGAGACCACTTTTAGACAACAAAACGACTTTCAATCCTATCGTTTTGAACCGTTTTTTAATCCCTCAAAATAATAAGTAATCATATTTTTATGATGGTCCCATAAAAAATATTTTCTATACAATAGCAAAAGAATTTTAACAAATCGCTCCATAATTGACGGAGACATCGACAAACATCCATAAAAAAAACAACCGAACAGCCGTACCTCCTCCTTTTTTCGAAGTCGGTTAAAAAGTTAGTGACCTGTCAAGTCAAGTTGCGGAAACGAACTAGTATCTAACTTTATCCATTCAACAGTCACGAGAGCAAAACGTGTATGGGGAGCTAAATGCCTGTGAATACGTGTGGTCCGTTTTTTGGGAGCGTTTTCAATGTGTGACGCGAATATTTTAGTAGTTAAGATGTGATCTGATCTGATAGGACGGGGAGACGTTGGCGCTTCTTTTTATGAAGTGAGTTTTATGGCAGAGCATTGGTTTATGACAGAGAAACAGAGACATCGACATAGCACTGAGAATTAGCAACCTGAAGTGGCAGTGGGCCGGTCATATCTCATGAAGAACCGATAACCGCTGGGGTAAACGTGTTCTTGAGTGGACACCATGACTCGGTAAACGTAGTGTAGGACGTCCTCCGGCTAGGTGGTATGATGAGCTGCAGATGCTGGATGTGTTAAGTTGAAAACAGGGCGCTATGGCGCTCATCATAGTGGAAAAATCAATTAAATAATATCTATATTATAGACATAATAATATTTTCACTTCTCTTGCTTAAAAAGTGTGTCAATAAAACGTTGCTTAGCATAAAGTAATTTTTCTTTTTAAGTTTAGTTTGATATCGTCACCCAGTACAAGACATTCGCCCTCTTGCATAAAGACTTGACATTTTGGTGTTCTATTTACAAAGAACATACATTTCACTTGAATTTTTTTTTGAAAATGGAACTGAAAGCGCCTTTTCTGTCATTGTTGGATGTTTTGTATCGTGATTCTTCCGCCATAGTAGAATGCGTATTAACTAACGAAACGAAGACACAAAAAAGTTAGTATCAATCAGCGCGAAGTTTCTTACAAAAATCACTTTATTGCAAATGGGACAGAATGGCAAAGAAAAATGAAAAAAAAAACAATACCTATGATTCGAACTGTTGCGGTCGAAATCACGAGAAAAATTGTATATAAACACTAACGCCAAATTCGTGAGGTAAAGAAGTGAAATCGGCATGGAATATTTACTGAAGGTATGTTATAATTCTTCTATTTTTTCACACTTGAAGTAAAAAGTATCATTTATGGACAAAACCACCCATTATAACTCGGTCTTATCATCCTCCCTCGCTACGCTCGGGAGTATAAACAAACTCGTACTAAAATGGGGAAAATAAACTATAACGGGGTGGTTTGGTCCCTTGTATAAAAATATACTATTAATATAGCAACACCGCCTAACTTTCTAGCGAATTTAAACAGAAGCTTTTAACCAAAAATATCTCACAACACCCCAAACCAGCTGTCAACAAAACATCAAAACAACACCTTAACTCCATAACACATCGTAAAAGTTTAACCCACAACAACCTAGGACCAGCCAACCGAAAATAAACCCTTCAGCGCGAAATAAATTGAATTTTCCGTCGCGAAATCTTTCGGTCCCATGTCCCGGGCCGTTCCGGCCTATGTGTGTATGTGTTTATGTATGTGTGTGCGTATGTACGTGTAGAATGTGATGTCGTGTGACCAACAGGTGGTTGCCCGTAGGGTTAAACGGTGATATGTTGGGGTGTGATGCTTTACTTTCAGGTTTCACTTTCAAAGATTTCGGGAGTTGGCTAACATGCAGATCCTTTTGACGACCGATGTAGCGCGGCGGGTGATGGTCAAAATGGTCATGGCCTGTCATGGGTTATTCCCGCTCTTCCCCACGTTTCGTCCCCAATGGACCAAAGGAAAGTTTCCTTCCCGTTCAAAAAAGATAAAAAATGAGTTTTACTATTTTCTAGGTACTACAAGTAATTTAGATAGCATATAAGAAGTTTTCTGCACATTGAAAGCCATTTGCTATAAGCCCACGTTAAAAGAAACTATATACGAATCAATAGGTTCTATGCATGTGACTTCAAAAAAGCTGATAATTTATATTCGTATTCTCTGTTGATTTAGAAATATAATCTGCGAGGACCTCTGTGGCGCGGTGGGCGAAGGTTTGCCTGCGATGCAGGAGGTTGCGGGTTCGCCTCAGGGCAAATATTTGTACAGGATGTTCTGGTCGTTTTCTATGTAAATTAAAAAATATCTGTCTATGTAATGTATTGTATTATGTATATCAGTTATCTAGTACCCAACAAGCCACATGCTCTGCTTAGCTTGGGGCTAGATAATGCTGTGTGAATTGTCCAGTGGGTATTATTTATTTAGGTATTTTATTTATATATATTTTTGTATATTTGGAAGTTTTTAGCATGAAATTTAATAATTGTAAAGTAGAATTTAATCGCAAAATTTATAAACGTGACCTCACCGTTCATCGTATTGCTACGTAGCTTTAGCAGGATATCTTTATTCAAAGAAAGAAAATTATTTTTTATCTGAAAAATACGGAAGCACCTATTTTATAAAACCTGGCTGATATTTTAGTGTGGAAAAGTAAAGTAGAGCATCCTTGCCAACGAAAATTCTTAGCCTAGGTCGGAAAATATTTTCTCATACATGTCGGGAAACCCCGGATGCGTACAGCCCATGGAGGGCGATTTATGTCTCACTTTTGTTTTACGAGCCTAGAGCAACAATGTAGGAGATAGTATCATACCTACAAGGTGACCCGAAACAAGCTTACGAGCGAAGAGAAACAAGCTACGAGATAGGCTAGTTATACAAGGTGACCTGAAAGAGGCAGCCTATAATACTGATTCACTGCTGGAATCAGGCTCCCTTCTGATAAGCGTCTTAATGGCTTTTTTCATAATATGATAAACCCCATATTATGGGATGTGATGCCCATAATCCCACGCTGAGTATGGGGGTTGGGGATCGCTGTTCGGTGGTAAAAGGGTTTACGAAAATCTACCTAATACCAGACTTTTTTACGCGACATCATGGCCTTAAGTAGGCAGAACTGGAGTCATTTTTTTTAAGTCAATAGACCTTCGTTTGTCCTCAATCTGACCTGACGGAAAGTGAAGATGAGGCTGACGATGTATCACGAAGATCTATGTGAACAAGATGACTGTAATGCATTTCCTTATTTCAACTACAGAGTGTATGAACTGAACATATTATTTTAGTTCATACCTAAGTGCATGTGCATCGCTCTTACCCCGAGGTTTACGAGCACTCTCGGTCTAGTTCATAATACTCCATTATGTACAACCGCTTTATGGTCGTGATATATCAGATTTATGCACTGCATGTGAAACTCCCTTTATTCGGTAATGCCTTTATAGTTTCTGGTGCATAAGGATATAGGTTTATGCTTTTTTGGTGTCGTAAATAGTTTTGGTGTTTGGGTTTGGCGGTACTAGATCCTCTCCTTAACTACCTTTTACTTATAAACTTGGTAGATACTTTATTAACCAAAAATAATAACTCAATACAATACAATAAAGTCATGCTAAGTTTTGTTTCTACGTTCACACAAGTCACGTTAAAATTATGCTTACAAATTGTCATAGTATTTAAATTCTAAAATGTTCACACATCGTAATTCTAGCACACCCTTTACCAATTCTCACCAAATTCCACAGCAATCAAGTTAATTAACCACGTATCACGTAAATTAACGTAACACCGTGAACGTTTAACGTAATGTGTGATAATGGTAGGGGAACCTCCCATGGGAGATAATGTTACTCAACGTTACTTAACATGAGTGTGAGATTGAGCGTGATTCGGGTAAAGTTGACTCTAGGTACCAGTTATCGATAAGGACAAAATTTTGTTTTATTTGTTCTTGTCTTAAAATACTTAAATATTACAAAAATAAATGAAAAACATTTATTTATTTAATTAATTACGGATGTAAGCGACTTTTTTACGAACTGTATTTGTGTTGGAAGATTTTTTATTTATTTATTTACAGCGCTCTCACATTACCGCGCGGTACCGTAGGTGCGGGGCCGCAAGAGTTTCGCAATTACGTTGTCCGTTGTACAAGATGCGGAACATATGCGAAATTGCCGCGGACGCGCTGCGGACCTCGAGTTGCGGCTCCGCAAATTCGATTCCGCGCGGTAATGTGAGACGGGCATTAGAACTGGCGGTCCGCACTTGTTTCGAACGGGTAGGATGAGGTAATGGGGAAAGAATTTTTCAAATCGGTCCTGTAGTTTCGGAGCTTATGCAATTCAAACAAACAAATCTTTCCTCTTTATAATATTACTAGCGGTCCGCCCCGGCTTCGCACGGCTATATTCTATGGAATAATAGGTATAGTAACATAGGTTATAAGTTATAACCTATGTTACTCAGTGATAATGAATTTTAGTTTTTTTTGACATGGTTTGTTTACAAACATTTCTCATAGAATTTGGGCTAGGTTATAGTGTTAAAATTTTACTATCATAACTTTGCTATCAACGCTAATTAAATTTTCCCCAGCCCTTTAAACGTAAACTATTAAAACTCAACCAATCATAAAGTAAAGAAAACGGCTTCATCTACAAATAACATCTACTCTCCAACTAGCTCTTAAATCGCTACAAAGTAAGCCAATTGAAATTCTATGGCCAAAGATTAATTTCATTGAACACTTTGAATACTTGGAGTATCCATGAAGATACGGACTCACTAAGGCCTCGTGTCCACGAGGAGACTAATGTCTCAACGCAACACGTATCGCTTGTTTTTTTTTACATCAGGCAGGCCGCATGATTGTCCGGCAGACAAACGTGCGGCCTTTTTTTTTCTTTTGCGGCGAGGAAATTCGTTTACGAATAGACTGGTCTGGGGGGGACCAGAGTGATGTGGGCTGCCTGATCTGCATAATATCATCATCATCTGTGTTACTCCACTGCTGGACATAGGCCTTCCCTAATGAACGCCATAACGCCCTGTCTTCAGCTTGATGCATCCAGCATCTGCCTGCAGTCTTTCGCAGGTCGTCATTCCAGGCCGAAGGCATCCTTCCTATGCATCATACCCATCGTTAATCAAGTCGTGGTCTCCACTGAAGAACACGTTTAACATAACAGTGGTTGGTTCTTCGCGAGATATGGTCGGCTAACTGCCACTTCAGCTTACTAATTCAAAGAGCTATGCCGATAACTTTGGTATTCTGTCGGATGTATGTTACGAATCCTATCCTCCAGAGAAACTCCGAGCATAGCTCTTTCGCTCGCTGAGTGACCTTGAGCTGGTGGACCAGCTCTACCGCGAGTAACCATGTCTCAACTCTGTACGTGACGGGTAAGGCTCACTGATTGAAAACTTTAGTTTTCAAGCATTGCGAAATGGAGGACGAGATGACTTGGCGTAGTTATTTTTTTTGTTTTTGGCCTTCTTAATAAGAAGCGGTTACCGCAGCTTATGGACGCCTGTTACTTCAGTCAGAGCCTATAAACGCGCGTTGCCAACTTGAACCTTACGGTCAGCGAGCATGACGGCTCCAAGCTATGGGGTTGAAATATCTACTGATTAAGCTTGTAATGTCGGACCACATTATCGTCTACTTCGATACGACTCATTCACGTCGGCCTCACTGAGGACCTAGCTACAATCAGCTTCAGACACGGTTTCAAACACGTTCATAGAGGTAGTATTCCTAGCTGCAAAACTATCTCCAGCCCGCTTCATTCACGTTTTTCCGAGATAGAAAATAGCTTGTTAATATCGTACCAAGCGTTTAAATCATCTCCGCCGTTTGGGCGTAAAAGTTAATATACAGTTAAAATGACAGACAGACGGTATGACGTGTAGAATTATACAAAGAAGAAGAAACACTATTGGGCACAATTCGCCTGATGTTGCCAGACTTGTGGTGCGATTTCGTTCAACTTCACGCAACATTTTGTTGTATGGTTGCGTTTGCGATATAAGTCGCGGAACTCGTCCTCGTCTCCTAGTGAAAAGGAGGCCTAAGATTACACTACATACTACTTAAACGGTATATAAGTACAAATGGGATAAGATACATGAATTGTTCATTAGGCTACTTTTGTATGGAACCTTAATAGGTACGGTATGCATAACAAATTGGTTTGTTTTCATTTGAATTCGATTATGCTCGTGTGGCAATATGTTGATTGTATTAATTATTGCGGTTGATCTAGTTTTGCATGTGAGTTTGCTCGATAAGTATTTAGGTATTTTATAAAACCGTTAAATTATTTGCTGATCGTACTTCGAAGTCATATTGAAGACTGTATAACTCCAACAATATTAAACCTACATTATTCTCAAATAAGGTTTAACCTAAAAGGTCCCACCTAAAAGTTGATCCTACTGTATTGTTTTGATGATTTTTTTATTTCGTTTGCTATTATTTATGTATTATTTAGTCCTGATAGTGGTGTTGGTGACAAATGAAAAGAAAATTATATTTAATAAGTTTGTAACTGGTTAAGGAAGGATCATTCCCGTTAGATCCACTGACTAGATCCATGATGTTTCTATCGAGTTCTTAATTTTTCATATGATCCGATTGATATATATTAATATAGAAAGATAGAGAACATACATTAATGAATATAATGGATTCAATGGGAATTGGAAGCTTTACTTACTAAAATGTACCAAAAGCGGTTATTAGTCAGAGGATCCTATGTACCTACTACATTTAGATTTTTACGGTAGCGTACACGTGTACCTACGTATACCATAGTAAATTAAACGCAGTCATTAAACCTTTTCTGCTAACGCTACCGAAACCGCTATTCGGTGTCTAATCTCAAACGGCGAGTTATTCGCGTGTTACTATCGCACGCACGCTCTCTGTTTTGCTGACGCTACTACCATACGCGTCTATTCCTATCTATTCCTACGTGGATGTAAGGAATTTCTAGAAGAGATCTCACAGGGTTAATAGTAAGGGAATTAATAGATATTTAAAACGGTAAAGGTTTATTTATGTATTAATTTAATATAGGAACACCAACAGTAATACATAGGTATTTTGCTATAATATATTTTGACATCAGACAGGTTCTAAATATACCCTGTATTTAGAACCTGTCTCATGTCAACATTTTGGTTATATTGGTAAATTAGTGACAATACGTGAACTGCAGGTTCAGCCCATCATCACAAACACGTTTGTGAAGATATAAAAGGTGGACACAACATTCAATATACTGAAATATATCTAATATAATTAATAATTTGGTTACGTAGGTTGGCGGAAACTTTAATGAAAAAAAAAATAGTGCTGGTCAAGGCACAGCTACTAGTATGTCCGTAGCTATTCACAGGTTCTAAAGATGTTTTGAAGGAACAACAAGAAACTGCCAACCCTATAGGTAGGGAACTGCTACTCAGAGAGTTTCTTCAAGTTACTGAAGTATATTCTGAAAAAATCTGATAATTATCTAAAAATACTGAATAATTTTCATAAGAAATGAAATAAATCCCAAAAAAATTCGGCGGGACTCGATTCCGCGCCCCACCCTCAGTACGTGTGTGCTCTAACCAACTAAGCCACGAAACCCTTAGTCGGTTCAACCGAAACTCTTTGGGACCTCTTACAGACTATAGCGCCGGTGGCTCCACCTGCAGGGGTAACATTACATTTTAACCAAACCTGCTCAGCGACCAAAGTTACATTTGATTCGTTTGACGAGAGGTGTTGCCTTTGCTCAATTCTAGGGTTTTTTGTTATAGAAAACTTTCAATGAGTAAACAAACAAGCAAAAAATAATCTTACTTTTTGTACAAATGTACTCACAAACCGCAAAAATACACTCCACTATCTTAAATTCTTTCAAAACAGAGCAAATGTTCGTAACAATAATAATTTATCAAAGGAGCTTAATAGTTTTCACAAACAGGTAAGGTTTCATAACACAAAGACAGAGGTCAGCCTCTGTAAAATAAAATACAAGTTTCACGACACTCGGACACAGGGAAGAGGGAAAACCGCTGGGTTAGTGCAGGCAGAAGGTAAATTTTTAATTTTAAAGTAAATTTTATAATATTATCAATTGATCCATATCAAATACCAGTCGGAAGCTTGCCTAAGACGTTGGCTGCATTGCCCCGCTATGGCAATGCTGACAATATAATAAATCATTTATTTCAGATGACTAACAACAATAAATATCATATTTAACTTACTCTACGGTCCAAAGTAATATACTACCTTAATACTAACATAATGTACATTTTAACTAATATATATTACAAATGCGTAAGTGTTAGTTGTGTTGACTGTTGCTGAATTTGTTTTCGAGTAAGATAGTAACTCTGCCTGAGTTACTATCCTACTCGAAAACAAATTTCAATTTGACATTATAAAAAGTATAAACAATACATTATAAATAAAATTCCCCAGCTGTTTTACACTGAGCTTCGAACATAAGCTAACCGCGCTATCCTGACACCTAATTGTTGAAGGTTAGGGTTCATTTTAGAAAGATTTATTTGATGAATAGCGTTATAGCACCTATTTATCGAAATAATGGATTGTATGAGTTGTGCAAAGTGAACCAAGCTACGATCTGATGGACTGGACAATGGGAGAGACTAAAAGTTGTGGAGACGTTTTGTACTATATTTTTTGTGTCTCCATGCGTCTATATTTTTTTTGTATGTCGTTGGTCATGGATGCAGTAGGCGTAGGTAATCGTTGATCGCCAACAAGGAATTAATTGTTAAAACAATGCTGTCAATAACTTTACAAAACAGTAATGCTGTTGTTTTACACATGGATTTTGTCTGTCTTGTTTATGTATTTACATACTACCGTTATATATTTTTTTCCAATGAAAAATATATTCTCTAGTAACCCAAAAAACCTACCGTCTTCTTTATTTCCAATCGAAATTACCTTAAAAATTATTGACACCTCTCCATGCCACCTTTCGTCCAATGCAGGCATACAGATAAATCGCTACAATTCTGTGCACATTAAGGTACAATTAGACCGAATCTGGACACATAAAGCATTGTGACGTTTCATAGTGATTGCAGGATGTTAGAGCGTCATGAGGGAATGTAGGAACACTTGGGACAGGCATAGAGCAAGATATATCTAGTAGATACAGTTAGTGGATCGCAGAAACAGGCAGCTCTTATAAATAATATATATTCCTTTCATTTTTTTCAAGGGCCACCGCCTTTGTTGTTCTTACATGTTCAGTCCATTCCAAGGTTGCCTGGAAGAGATCGCTCGCAAAAAATAGCAGTATAGATGTATGATGAGTATCTCTACTACTTTCTTCTAAAAAGTAGCAATAGAGATATCTTTTCTGCTATTTTTCTTTCAAAAATGGCAGTAGAGATCTTTCGTGCTATTATTCTTCCAAAAAAAGGAGTAGAGATCTTTCCTGCTATTTTTCTTCCAAAAATAGCAGTAGAGATCTATCCTCCAAAAATAGCAGTAGAGATATCTCTACTACTACTACTACTTTCTTAAAAATAGCAGTAGGTAGAGATATTTCTCCTGCTATTTTTCTTCTATAGTCACCTAAAAAGGCACGTTTAGCAGTGGTAGAAGAGTCACCTGAATCCCAAACACTAAAGATGAATATGAAAATGCAAAATAATAAAAAAAAATCAAAGGAAAGACACTTCTAGAATCTTAAAACCTAAGTCACACAGTAAAGATTTAGACCAGCCGGCAAAGATTTACCCATTCCGATTACTGCACGGATTCCAGGTCATTCATTAGCGAATCTCTATGCACTAACTACACTTTTATGGACCTATATTGAACATTGGACGTTTAATTGAACACTAAGCTGATAGGAAAGGGTTAAATGAGGTGAAAATAGAATTACAAACACAAAATTGTGATGTTCCACGCCATGGAGAGTAGGTACAGCTAGTTTAAGGTGGTTAAAACTGGTATAAATCATTTACGTACACTTCATTAAACGAGTTTGGCTGAAGTATAGGTTCGGCAGAACCTGTCTGTCCCAATGAAGGGTCGTTTGTTTTCACTAGTTCAATTAATTCGTTCGATCGTCTTAGTTGTGAGATTTTTTTCGACCATTTTATTTTAATCGAAAAACAAAAATTTTGAAACGCTATTGTCGTCAATATGGTAGAATATAATGGATTAGTGGCATTTCGTGCGCTGTCATTTTCGAGTAGTCACCCAAATAAGTCCCGTTTCGTGCGTTCAGCCAGTTGTCAAACAAGTATCTTACCTACCTCAACCGTTTGTTGCATCTCGTGCATTGAGTACATTATAATTATAAACAACCAAGTTTTAACCATAGGGCTGCAAAACTTTTAGAAGTCTCATTATAAATAATTAGAGGTACCTTATCTTTATTATTATTATTACCTACCCAATGATATATGCATCTTCGATGGTACAGTTAACTGGACCCCTCATTTTGTGTGATATTGAGTATTTCAAAGAAAATTGCAATCAAATAATAGAAACAAATCAGAACTGGTATTTACAATTGAAACAATTGAGCTAACTGCAGACTGTTGCAAACCATCTACAGGTAGCTCAGCTGATCCATATCAATACCAGTCGGAAGCGTCCCCATAACGCTAGCTGCATTGCCCCGCTGTATGGCAATGCTGATGCGCTGCGCCAGATACTCACCAGCTCTCGGGTCACGCGTCGCTTCGACCAGACGCTCAGATATCAAAAGGGAGCATTTCAAATTTATATACTACTAGCAGCGCCTCGCGGTTTCACCCGCGTAGTTCCCGTTCCCGTGTGAATTCCGGGATAAAAAGTAGCCTATGTCCTATTCCAGACTATAATCTATCTCTGTGCCAAATTTCGTCCAGATCCGTTTAGCCGTTCTGGCGTGATAAAGGAACAAACATCCATCCATCTATCCATCCATCTAAACTTTCACGTTTATAATATTAGTGAGACTAGCAGCGCCTCGCGGTTTCACCCGCGTAGTTCCCGTTCCCGTGGGAATTCCGGGATAAAAAGTAGCCTATGTCCTATTCCAGACTATAATCTACCTCTGTGCCAAATTTCATTCAGATCCGTTCAGCCGTTCTGGCGTGATAAAGGAACAAACATCCATCCATCTATCTATCCATCCATCTAAACTTTCACGTTTATAATATTAGTGAGATAGTGAGATATACAGATTTTTAAATAGTTGTTAATTGTTATCAAATAAGAAATAGGGTGTTGATTATATTCACATCAATTTATACCCCACGTTCACCATTGGGCCCTGTCTTTGAAATATCAAAATTCAATAACTTTATTTCTTTAGGCTTTCGGCAAAATAAGCACTTAGACAAGTCAAATTTTATACATAAACAGTTTTGTAGATTATCAAATAAGAAACAAAATGTCATTGATTTTGTTCGTTTCAATTTTTTGTCCACTAGTAGAAGAAGCGAAAAATAAAAAAATAAAAAATAATATCGATTCTGTTTCAACTGACTACCTTCAGTAAATATATCTCTCTCAAATCTTTAGAACTACAGCGATAAGAAAGCGCCATCGTTAGCAAAACAAAAATCTAATAGATAAATTAGACCCACAAGGACACAGATAACTTGTAGTGGGCCCAGTCGCCTGTGTCCTCAACACAAAACCGTCTGCACTTAACCACATGTTTTCTTCGTGAAAATCTAGATAACCACCTCATTTTCACGCCCAGTGTTTAAATTCACGTGCTACCTTCATAAATTATGAGCGATAGCAGAATAAGTGCTCAGCGCGTGGCCGACGCATCAGTTGAATGACGCATTAACGCTCGGCATTCATCAGGCGACTAATGACACGTCCGCACGTCACATTTCTTTGGGCAAAGTGACAAGTGATAGGCGAGAACCGAAATTTGTACTTTTCATCAGCAATTAGACGATTGACGGTACGATGTATGACTTCGTAGCGGTCGCAGGGAGTCGATCGATGGACATGGCTCAGGACCGTTCTTTGTGGCCTCGTCATATGAGGGCGGCCTATGTCAGGGGACGTGTATGGGCTGATATGATGACGATGATGATGATGAATGATATTTCAAAATTTAATAACTTTAAACAATGTTATTATTCACTGAGATTCACAGTTGACCTTGCATTACAGTGGATGACTGAGCGTCGTTCCTCTATCTCAAAAACGATTACATCTATGATATACATTTTGGAACTTGTCGCAATTTTTATGCTCAGTATCTTTAATAGAAGTTAACATCATTAGAGCTACAGAAACCGAGATAATTGCGAAAAACTAATATGTGTGACCTTTGACCTTGAATAACTTACGACGCTGACACGAGATTTTATGAGACCTTTCAAACAAATTTTAGGGCACCAAAATGAAGGTGTATACAAGTTTTCAGTTTATTATCTCTCATTCCGAGGTAAAACCCCTAATTTGACTGGATTAAATAGACAATTAAACAATCTCGAACAACAGCTCCTAAGGTCGCTTGTCTCTCGATCTTAGGATACATTTTGGAGAATACTCACAGCAACTACATAAAAGGAATACATGACCTGATCCCGCCATCTCTCTTCTACAACAGGACAAGCAGAAGCACACCCCTACTTGGTGGATATACCGTCCGCTCGCACTAAGCGGTTTTCCTTCAACTTCATCATTCGTACCGCTGGGGTTCGGAACACGCTCTCTGCTACTGTTTTTCCGGTCAATTACTACCTGGGTCTCTTCAAGGCAAGAGTGTCTCGAAGAGACCCAGAATGAGAAATGGGTATCTTCTAGTCTAGACCTCTGTGATACATCGTCGGCCACATCTTCACTTTCCATCGGGTAAGGTTGTGGTCAAACGAAGGTCTACCGATTATAACCGTAATAACCTGGATCATAATGATGCTGGCATCGCGTGGCGCTATCAGCCCCCCTAGCACGGGGATTGTTGTCTAGGGTAGAAAAGACAATGCCATACATTGCGTACATTATTGAAGTTTATGGAATGCATTAAAAATAATTTACGCATTGGATGACGAAGTGACGTAATTTTTCTATATTCTACCCTAGACAACAATCCCCGTGCTAGGGGGGCAGTTATCAAGCATTAAGTTTCTTTTCAAAGAAAACGCTTTCACTTGTTTCTTAGCCCTCCATAACGAGAGATGGGCATATTAAAGCATTACATATTTTTCGTTCTACCTACATTTCTCGGTTACCGTTTCAGCGTAATTCTATGCCTGAATGGATACAGCGGCAAACATTAAAATGTTTTAAACGAATTTATAATCTGTTACAGAAGTAACGAGATGGCTTCAAATGAATCTTATGGACCACATCCACGGGTGAATCAGCCTTCAATAGAGAATGAAAATATTTTCATGCCCTAATAGTAAAAGTCTCATTAATTTCACTATTGAATTTGGTAGACTCCCGTTATTGGCGAACTCATCGGTTTGGGAACTCACGGGTTTGATACATGCACTGCGCCTTTGTAGTGCGACACAAAAGGGCGGGCGGCGGTAGCGCGCTGGGGCTGTGGAGCCACAAGCCGGTATGGCCATGAAACAAAACCATCAAAAGTAATTTGTATTAAACGAAAATAGATTTTAGAAAGATTTAGAATGGTAGTTTTATTACTTCTTTACGGAGAATAGAATAGAATAGAAAAACATTTATTTGGACACAGGTACACACAAATATAAAATAAAGCGGTAAACAACGTCAAGTCTATACGATAGATTTGACAAAGTAATTAAGAAAGCTAGGTCGAATGTTGTAAACTTGGAATTAAAAAACTGTGTGTGATTTGATTACATAGTTTAATATAAAATGTAACATAATATTCATGTAGTTTTTGTTATCCTTTCTTCATAACAAGTAGATTTTCTTATCACAGGTACCTCTAATATAAATATTTCACGGAAGAGCAAGCTCATTTAGATCGTGCTAACACAAGGTTACATTAGGAGCGCTAACGGCGCTGAATGTTGAGTCGTGAAATCCTACGGTTATGTTATGAGGCTGTTGCGGAGATTCAAGACCTGTTGGAGAAATAGGATTGGGTTTGAGAATGAGGTGAGTCATGGGTTGTTTGTATGAACTTATTCATGATACTCCAATGTCCAGTTGGACATGAATGCTATTACCTTAGGATAGATCATTTGAGATGGGGCTTGGGAAAAATGATACATATTTGTAGACAAATAGAGCAAAATTCCAACCTATTGCTTATTCCTGTCAATGCATGCCTATGCCTACTGTATTTTTTAGTGTTATGGACTGAGTACTAGCTTATGTCTGCAGCTTTGCACGCGTTTTCCGGGAAATAAAGTAGCCTATATGTTATTCCAGGTCGGGAACTACGTCTATGCAACTAGTTTTGGCGTGAAGTATATGGTAACAATCATCTAAGCTTTCATATTATGTTAGGTAATTGGGTGACGTTGTCTGAAATACATATAGGTAATTTATTACCCAGTTCTGTGCAAAGAATATTTTTTCCTTGTATGTACAAGGGAAAAATATGCTGGTAATGTAACTCGGTAATGTACGAGTAACAAGGGAATTTAACATCAATGACTGGTAGTCCCACTAAGCAGTGGAACCACGAACCCATGATTTCAGGGATAGTGGGACCACGAGTAATAGTGGTACAATCCCAGTGGGACCACGAGTCGCGACTCAAAAATCTCTACAGTAAAATATTGGCTAAAATAGTTACCTATTAGCAAACAAAGTGCTAAGAAAATATGTCAATTCGATGCAAAGACTAGGTACATGTTTAAAATTGCACTACCGTTTAAATTTTCCGCAAAAGTTTGTTTTGTTTATTTAGCTTCAACTCATTCCAAAATTTTATACACTACGCTGTAATCTCACCTCTCCTCAAACATCCCAACTGTAAAACTAAACCTTTTTACCTGTACTATTTAGCACGCAAAAATGTGAGAAACTTCTAGCCGCGCTGAAGAGGGTATTCATACGTAACACCTGAAGGACGAGGGTCTATTACGGCCCATTATGAACCTGGGTGTAACCGGGTAAGTTGTACCTGGCTATAGGTATACCCGGGTGTTATGACGTGCATAATAGCAGCGGAATAATGTGTGGAAGGAAGTCTGGTTTTTATGTTTTCTGCGTTTGTGCGGTTTTTGTAAGTGGGTTTGAAGATGATGTTAGTGTTGATGTTAGTGTAAGGATACTTTGCCACTTGATTGTTTTATATGTTGGATGAGATGCACGGCAGTCTGTCTATAAATATAGTGTACATTCGGAGATAACTCTCTCGGTTAAGGTCTAAATTTTGAATATTAAATTAACGGAGAACATCATTATCATGGCGAGGTTATACTGTTGATACATATATATGTCAAAATAGTTGCTTTACCCTTCCATCCATGTTCACTGTCCAGTCCACCGATTCAGCCCATTCTTTTTAGGATTCCGTATTAAATATCTTTTAGCATAATACCATTCCGTTATTATTATTTTACACTTCATTTATTTAAAAACTCGTAAAAATGAATGTTTTACCTAGAAAAATATTCTAGTAACAATATATCAAAACGGTAGATCACCGGCCGCGAAGCTAGGCTCAAGCAGCCGGAGAGAGGAACTTTCTGACGATACGTGCCGAGTCCAGGAGTACCGCCTTTTGGATCTGGCCCTTGATACAACTTCCTAGCGTCTCTTGAGATGTTGATCGAGACTCTTCGCTATCCCGCCGCTAACCGAAACAACTATCGGGACGATGTTCGCTGAATCTACATCCCACATGCTGACAATTATTGTTATTGTTGAGTTATACAAAAATAATAACTGAATTGTATCTCCGACGAAGCAAAAGAAGTACAGGCAGGCAAAACAAGCGAAGGGAAGATGATATCAAAAGCCCATTATAGAGCCGCACTGCAAGGAACAGGAAACAGTGGAAGACCTTAGAGAAGGCCTATTTCGGGCAAACTGGAATGAAGGATAAAATATAATTTTTATTATAGGAAAAATGAAACTGTAAAAAAAATTCAAAGTTCAATAACTTTCTTTCTTTAGGCTTACAAAATAAGCACTTATACAAGTCAAATTTTATACATAAACAGTTTTATAATAGTAATTATTATTAGTATATAGTATTGTAATCCAGAAATAAAGGCATATTTTATTTTATTGGCTTATTACCCAAAAGAGAGAAGAAGAAGAAAGAAGAATCTGGATGAATGTGGAAGAGATCGCTTTTAGCGACAAAGACGCCCATTGTGCAACTCTGTTTTCTATCTTTTCCTGTATTCTTTTTTTTTGTGTTTTCTTGGTGTGCAATAAAGTGTATTGTATTGTATTGTACCCAGGATTTGTCATGAAATATCAATCGTATTATTGAAATTTTCGATATCGTTTTGTTGAGTAGACGCCCACTGCATTAGTGTAACGATAGCCGTTACAATACGTACGTAAATCATTACCAGTGATAGTTCACAGCTGAATCATAGACAAATCATGATTATCACTCGTCGTAAATATGAACTAGATCAGAAATCAGTGTACAGTCGGTATTTATCAAAACTACGCTTATGTTTACACTTGTTTTAGTGTCCGACTTTACTTGCTTGTATCATGTTCTAGCCTCTTTCTCTTCATTTTCCATTTAAACCATTTTCTTTATTTCTTTCTTTTCTTCTTTCTTTCTTTTTCTTTCTTTGAGTACCCTTAGACCAGCCATAGGTACACACCTCATATCTTCTTCGTCCTTATTTTATACTATACCTACTCAGAAAGTTGATTATTCCTGTTCCAAACATAACCTAGAAAGTTCGTCATTGCAAAGCGGAACGGAAAACTGTATGGAATTTCATTTCACGCGTTTAGCGGGAGAGAAAAGTGTATGGAAACCAAAGGAAATCCATTTAAAACGTGTTAATTTTTTTTAATTTTTGAAGTAGCAGCCGGTAGCTATGTTTATTTTTATAATAGGTCAAACGACACAAAGTTTTTCCTCCGAATCCGCCGTATGATTTGGCCTCTTCCGTACTATTCGGAAAAATAATAGAAAAAGATACATGTGAAAATCGTACGAGCGTATTTATTGCTGTACGATTTTCACGTAATCCGAGTTTACAGTTTCAATTTACACAGTGATTTTGACGATTTTTTTGTAGGTGTAGTATAAAGCACTATATGATGTACTCGATAGGAATCAGGCTCGTTCTCGCCTCAGTGAACTATGTACTATTTCTCTTTCATCTCTTTTGCTTCCCTCTCTTTTCTCCTACAGTATATTTTTCTCGAAGTGTGTCGAGTGTGAAGAGAAATCCAAACAGACGGCAAGCAGGCAGTATTCAGCAACATTACGTCACGTCTCGAGGGTGAGGCGTTAAGATATCGTATCTCAGTCGCTAATGCACCTCTAACTCATGAGCTGGCGCAACGGTCATGATTACTGCGGTTTCCTGGTGTTTTTATCTCACGTGGCATACCCAGAGTAGTATGCCACGTGAGTTAAAAACACCAGGTCCATCTGAAGTTTGGTTGTACTGGAAATATTCAGAGGAAAGTATAAAATTAAAATTATTTTATTACAACTGCTAAAATCAAATTGTACTCAAAGTTTTTTTAAACTTACGCGATCAGAATCATTCTCAAACATTTGTATAGTACCTACTCAATTCATCCCGTGACTCAGTAAACCTATTGAAACGTCGGGTAAAAGACGTAAATAAATGCGGTAAATACCCGTGTCTAAGGCATAAATCTATCAGCAATTCAAAGAAAAAGTCAGCCCGACCTAGACAGTCTCAGTCACGGGCTGATTTTTTCGAAAATAAAAAGTTAATTTATTGATGATGATTTTTTGAAAACCACTGAAAGTAGCACGCTTTGAACCAGCTCCTTTACATTAAAACCAAATATTTCTATTCTAAAACTTTACTATAAAGAGACTTCTTCCGTTCTAATTTTGTACACCGAAGTTACAAAATCCTGGATTTCTATCTCAACATTAGGCCTGTAACAACTCTGTGTCGCGAAATATAGAGCCAGTTGAGATACCCGAATGCCTTCGTATCGTCGACTAGAAAGCAAGACGGTATTATTCTGTGACCATGGGTCGAAAGTGGGTAATAAAACCGTATGTTGTCTGATTCGATAAGATTATCTGCCGCATAAATTTGTCAAGCATCTGTCAGGTAACGTGCCTTTCGCGATATGTGGGTTTGGAAGGCTTTATTTGTTGCTTGCAGTATGGAAAGTTAACTGAGTAAACTATTTTATTGGTAGACCATATCAGTTCTTCTTTTTTAGATTTTTGTTTCTCTGATAGGCCTTGCCTCTCCCCCCCCCCGCACAAGCACCTTGAAGGTTATCCACTCATTATGGGACACTCTGTCACGCGTCCGAGGTACAATTTTAATGAAATGGGACCTATTACAAGGTACAAAGACTATTATTAATACTATTTATTGTCTTGTAATTTTACTAACCATTTTCAATTTAAAATACCTATATTATGTCTATGTGCTACTAACAAAATGGATAAATAAACAAATATCTGAATAAATGAATTTCAATTTCAAAGAGACCTAAGTTTATTAAGCTAAACCTAGTCTGGTCTATTAGTTAGTATTATTAAATACTAGCCTGATAATTATTAGCTACGATAAACATCTATCGCTATTATCAAAATCAATCTACCGCAAAACCCGCTTCTCTGTTAAAAACAGCATCTCGCGGACACATTGTGGCGACATCTACCTCTAAATCAGTAACCCGATACGGTAGTGTCTGTGTGTCGCAGGTCCGTGTCGAGGCCCGCTGTCCTGGTGTGCGGGGATGTATTCAGGATAGAGGACTTAGGGGGAATATCCACAATTAGGTATTTGATATGAGTTCCCTTCAATTAGCTTTTGGAATGTTGGTTTTGTGGAGTCAAGTATATCTATTTACAATTAAAATTAAATTGTATATCACACTATTCCTTATAAAGGAAAATAGTGTGAGTTCTACCTCTGATTCCAATACGGCAGTGCATGTGTAATGGTCTGTATTCAGGAAAGAAGAAACAGGCTAATGAGACTCTTATTCCAATTCAATTATCAATTTAAATCCTCAAATGATTTCAATAGCTAGGCCAGTACATTACCATTACGACGTTCTGAGTTTAAGTTGGTGACAACCATCCATCCATGGTTCAAAGTTTTGATAACAGAGAAAGACCAATTCACGGTGAGGGTAGTACATTGTGTTGAAGGTTTGCGATACAAAACATCGTCAATACTCCCTTTAATTCATCCTAGGTAAGTCCCTGTATTCCAAAGTCATGTCCAACGAGACCTGCTTGATGTATTACGTACACGTTGATTATGTAGCTAGTGTTACAGCGTATTGGGGGCTCGCATTACAAAATTATGTTGAACCCTCCCTTTATTCATCCTGAGTCCATCTCCGTGTTCCAAAGTCGTGTCCAGCGAGACCTGCCTGACGTATTTACTTACACGTTGATTATGTAGCCAGTGTTACAGCGTATTGAGGGCTTGGGTAACACGATCGCGATACAAAATGTTGTTGAAGTCAAATGTCGCTAAAGGTTTCACAGGTATTTGTGGGAAATACCTATTTTGAATACTTTTTTGCTGCGTTTTTTGTTGTGCCATGTGAATTTGTAAAAGACGTGTTTGTGATTGTATTTTGAGGAATAAAGTGTCGTACAGGAAAATAAGGATGTTTAACCTTTTTTAGCAAAGCTAAAACTATCCTTGTAAGCGGTGCCGTTTGAAAATTTAACGACGTATAAAACAGGGAAATACCTATATAGCAAATGGCACACCTAATCATAGATCACCGAATCCGCATTCGTCCCACTCGCCTCGGCCCAAAGTAGTCCGAACACGGAAAATTAAATTTAACGATAAAATCAATGCAGTTTCGTCCTATTTTAAGATTTCTAACAGAAAATTAGCAAAAATACTGTCGTTCACACACATCTCGTGCAAGAAGATTAATGAATTGACTACGATAGAGATTTCCCTTAGGGTATATTTCTTTCAAAAAGTCGGTACATAGGTTCCGGCTATAAATTGACCTTACACCTTGACCTTTATCGCTAAAATAGAACTCCATAAGAGTTCAGCTTCGATAGAACCTTTTCAATTTTATTTTAGTTCCAAAAAAGGCAAGGTTTCTAAGAAAGGCAGAAATAGTTACTTACATGGAGAAACTCGGTCTGAACCTTCGCGTTCTCAAAACTTCATAACTTAAATTAGAAATACAATATAACAACCGTATAAATATTCATTGCCTCAGAAATCATCATAGTGGGCGTTTAGGGTTCCTTATGAAATAATTCGAAATGTACGGAACCGCTAGTTAGTGCTACAATATCTCACACGTAATGCGTGCAGTGACAACGTTGACAACGCTCTGTGAAACCATTCTGTAAAGAGATTTATTAGTTTTGATCGTTGAAGCTTATTGAAGCTGTTAACAGATTTGTTAAACTATTGAAAACACGATGAGTTTTTAATAATAATAATAATAATAATAATTTATTTCAGACTATAGAACAGTTATAGATCTTATTTTAACTTTTTCTACGGTCCATAGTAATAAACCCATATTATTATGTTAAGGTGGATGCGAACGACTAAGCCTCCATACAAACGTACTTCCCGATTGTTTTGGAAACTACACCTTTATTGCAATGAAACTTTGCATCCATAATCGGGGACGTAATTTCCAAATGAATCGGAAAGTCCGCTTGTATAAGGGCTAAGAGTTCACACCTACCTCAAAAAAATTATGACATAACATTTTGGCAATCTTTTTGTGAATTCTGCAGCAGGTTACTTACTAAACTAAGTTATTTTCATACGAATATTAATCATCATCATCATCAGTCTATATTAATCCACTTCTGGACATAGGCCTCCCCTAATGTGATAGAATCTGATAAACTTCACAGAGATTAATAAAACAGTGCTTTATTATGAGTTCTCGCGAAAATAACCTTAGAATATACTTCACAGAGATTTACAGAGATAAAATCAAGCTATCTGCAAGTATCAAAATGCCTATTTCCGATCGGAAAGGACAGTTTTGGTGGTACACTCAGAAGTAACAGCGTCTGTAGACATATAGTCTTCCGAACGTTAGTATGGCATTGCACATACTGGCGAATATGTCTCTTGTACCTTCTTGGGAAACTATTCCGTGGTGAAGTTATCAGTAGCGATAGTTTCAAGCATTAAAAGCGATAGTTTATAACTCTTAATTCATAACTTGATGCTTACTCATTAAGTCAGCCCAAAAGAGTTCGGGTCTCAGCTTCATGCAGCCATATCATCGCTCCCATCGACAACTTCATGACATTATTAAGATATTACTAACCTATCACATTCTCAAGGCGCGAATCGAAACCGAAACCTCTTGCATCGCAGGCGGAGCTTTGCCCGCTGAACCATAGAGGTCGTCTTTATCCGTCAGTTTGATATCTTGCTTATCTGGTTCCTAAGTTCTTTACATCCAAGATGTCCTACGACTGATTCCAATGTTTGCTTATTATAGTGCTTTAATAGCAATACTCATCTGGCGAAGACTGCAAAAATAAAACATGGTCAAAGCGACGCGTGATCCGAGAGCTGGTGAGTATCTGGCGCAGCGCATCAGCATTGCTATACAGCGGGGCAATGCAGCTAGTGTCTTGGGCACGCTTCCGACTGGTATTGATATGGATCAGTTGAGCTACCTGTAGATTGTTTGCCAACACACTGCAGTCAGCTCAACTGTTTCAATAGGCTATTTGACTACATTAAAAATAAATTCCAAATTGTTTTCATCCTAGTCAGTGACAACGTAACAAAGCGTAATCAGGTGATTTTTATTAAAAATATGCCTTTTTTATCTAAAACATGGGATTAAAATTACACATTTTTTTATACAAGATCACGTGACCGAAAACGCTATGTGTTTGGTTGGATCGCAAATGACGTCACACATTCTCAGATTACAGTGTCAATAAGTTCTTCTTGTTACCTAGGTGTAGTATGGCGGGGTGACGTCATAGCTTGGAACACGGTAGCCATGACAGAGATTATTGTTTTGGCGCAGCATTATTTTATTCAAACTTTGAAATTAGATTTCATAACTAACATGACTGGCCTTGAAGAAATATTAATTACACTGCATTATTTTTATCAGACAATACGTTAGAATTATTTCTCAGTAGTACTCGAGTAGCCTATTGTAAATACTAGTTTTATTCGCCCAACTATCAAATTAGCAACTTCCCGACTACCACACGTCACTGCGTCGTGATCTCCACTAATTGTGGCCGGCGACCGCACTCGCGATCACGAGAACATCCTACATTAATCATACATATTGATAAACAATTGCCCTGCCTTAAATAAGGGGTCATGTACCCAACAAACTAAAACCCAAAACACATACGGTTTACGGTTGATTTTGCATCGTGATCGCTTCGGCATTTGAAATTCGTTTGGTTGCGATTGGTTCCGTTTTTCTTCGATGAAAATTAAATCCTTCAGATCAATAATAAGGTCGATAATCGGTAATGTTGGATGGAGATGGCTTGTTGTCGGCGTCTCTTTGTCGTAGGCCGACAAAGGCACGTGGGAACGTGCGCATGAGCATTCTTAGAGGTAATGTATGACTGTTAGATCGATTGATAGATTGATTTTTTGTGTGGAGGTCAAACAGTAGAATGGCAATTTTGATTGACCTTTTACTTGGTGGGGTTTTGGATATGGTGGATAACTTAACTTCTTAGTGTGGATTTTAAATAACAATTTAGTGTGTTTGGTGAGCAAGTGACAAGATGCATGATTATAACGAATGGGGAAGATAATTACTATTTGTAAAGCTGTTTATGTATAAAATTTGACTTGACTAAGTGCTTTTTTGTAAGCACAAAGAAATAAAGTTATTGACTTTTGACTTTTGAAGATTCCGGATCTCCGTGTTAGATTTAATTTATCTACTCACTGAATGCGACGTTGTGTTTTTTTGTAATAAGTTAAATTGTTTTCGATTATTCGGAAAGATAGCTATCGTCCTGTAAAATGCATTTTTTTTTCTAATGATAAATCTCATCATCCCAATATTATAAATGCGAAAGTTTAGATGAATGGATATTTGTTACTTCTAAGTGCTTATTTTGTAAGCCTAAAGAAATAAAGTTTTTTTAAAATAAAGTTTTTTAGTCTTTTGACTTTTTTAGGCCGGGAATAAAACATAGATCCGTTGCCATTGAATAGAAATAACATGAAAGTCGGCGGTCGGTAGTTCACTTCTGCAAATCACCAATCAGCTGATGGACTGGACAGTGGGCAGTCTATAAAGTCCAAAACTGTAATAACAATTACTGTAACCATTATCGTAATAGAATCTGCTGATATAGACATGACTCGACAACGCTCGTGTGTGGGACCGTACGTAACCTATCACGTTTATTGGATGACGAAAAGATTTGGAACAACCAAATACCAATATCTGAAAGACCACAGTTCATATCCGAGCCGAGGAAAGCCAAGGTTCATCGTGGCTGGTGGCTGAGCCGCAAAAGTAAAGTGTGTATATTGTTTCAAAAAACTATTGTTACAACATGAAAAACGAGGCGCGCAGCTGGTTAGCTTTATCAAAAGTACTCCTATTTTCCTACACATAAACAAATTATAAAATCGCTGTTTTTTAATTTTTGATATCGTACAAAAATAGAGAAGAACGTATTGCTTGTTGGTTTAAAAAAAAATACAATACAATACAAAAATTCTTTATTGTACAGTCAGCTGCTCAGATATGTATACACTCGCAAGTTTTCACTTTTATTTTACTCAGAACTTTACAAATAAAAGTCGATGCACACATTTTAAGTACAAAGTAGTCATCGTACTTGTCAAAATGCGGTATAATAAATTATCAAAATTACCATGCACTGTCTATTCAGTCAAATTGAAAACATGGCAGTGTTTACATATTTTCGCAGCTGACGTACACGAGAATATAACATAACAAAGAGACATCACATAAGATAAGTACAATGGGCAAAATACATGTGTGCCTAGCTGATTATTCGGAATGGGTTAATCAAAAGTGATTCATTTCATGTTTTGGAAACTTTTTAAACACCTCAGAGTTTATACATAACCATTCTATACAAATAAGCTTACATTCTACTAATATGCATGTAAGAAAGTTTATGAGGTTGTGAAAATATTTCGCCGAAGACGCCAAAACCACTCAATGGATCGGGCTGAAATTAACTAAACTAGCCTAAAATTATTACCGTCTCTATTTTTTCGATTGAAAGCAAGGGGACAGCAACATTTTTACGCTAGTTTAATTTAGGTTTTGTGCCAACAGAATTACTACCATTGGCTACTTTTTATTCCAAAACGAGTGCGAAACCGCGAGTAGAAGCTAGTTCTATATCAAATCTTGGAGTTGGACTAATTCACCAAGTCATAGTCTAAGTTACAACCATATTACCTGCAATCTCTATTACCTTCGCTTATTACTAACTGATTCTGTAACAATATCGCCTTTAGTCGCTGGGGAGCTGTTGAACCTTAATGAGCGGACGTAGTGTTGTATCACAGACAAAGTGCATTGTAGTTATATTAACCGTTGTACTGGTTAAAATGATGCATCTTAGTTTAAATTCTATGTATAATTAGAGATGCAAATTATTCAACCTGAAATTGAAACGGTAAATACGTTGAGGAATCTTATAGACAACGTGAAATTTGTAAATAACAATAAATAAATAATAAACAATGCTGGACAATTCACACCGCATTACCTAGCCCCAAACTAAGCAAAGCATGTGTTATGGGTACTAGATAACTGATATACATAATACAATACAATACATAGATATATACATAGATAGATATATATTTTTATTATACATAGAAAACGACCAGAACACCCTGAACAAATGTCTGCTGATCGTACATACATTTGTCCCGAGGAGGGAATCGAACCCGCAACCTCCTGCGTCGCAGGCAGGCCTTCACCCACCGCGCCATATCATCGGTCGTCAAATAATTCATGTCTATGTTATCTTTCGTTTTCTGTCCTGAGTAACAACCAGTTTTTGTAAACATATCAATTAAAAAAAAATATAACTAAAATTTTACAGGTGCTGAATGAAACAGCCAGTTAAAACATTCACTGCCCAGCCTAAACGTTGCGTCCCGAGGGGTCCGCTCACACACTCACATAGTTCTGTGGGTCTGCTGTTACGAGCTTGTCACCAAGCCAAGTGCGTCGTTGGGGGCATTCATAGTGGTTTTTAATTATTCAAAAAATATCAACTATTTATATTACTTTTAAAAAAATAATTAAACTACTATATGACGGTACTTCATATACTACATAGAAGATCTTCAATGAAATTTTTATCCAAATAGGAACCACAAAGCAACACTCAAAATTTAATTTTCTATAAACATTGTCATCTTTTGTGACATTTAAATGACATAGATTTGATATTTCCTCACAGAATGGACCACATTGACACTACCATTATCCGGAAATTATACCAAACGTATCATTGTTTCGATATAACAATTCGATATAATATCGATTCTAATGTATCATTCGTCTCGCGTGCTCAACTATTGCATTACGAGAAATAGGGTTTGAAACTTATCGATGTTATAGGAGATTATTTCGAAAGGGGTTATCTAGCTATATCGATTCATTCCGAGTTCCGATTGATTGATAAAGGTTTCTACCACAGTAATGTCTAGCTACTTTTTTATGGTGTCTCTACTCTCCGGCAAGTATACATTTAATTATGGCTGCTAATATTTTATAGTTCAAACCTCTTTATTATTTATACTAATTTTGATCGTTACTAAGCTAAATACTTAATATTTATTTGAAATATTGACGATTTGTTATTGGTAATGGATGAATAACCAAGCAAAGAAAATGAAAACACTTTCAAGTATCCTTCTTAATAAACATACCTAATGAATTCGTCTTATAGGTACCTCATTTGATGAAAACGATTTATGAAGACCTTACTATCGATTACGATAGAATTCATAGTACCTACCATGTCCCATCCCTAGCCGCACTAACACCCGGTATCGAACACGTGTCCGATGCGTATAATTAAGTTAGGAGTCACTTATCAACTATAATTTAGAAATAGTGCGCACGAGTCGAACAATACGTCGGTAACGTCCATTTGTGAGGGGTATAATCAGGGCTTTACGGATTATTCGATTTAGAAAATAGTACGTATTTATCGATAAAATTATGATTTCTACACTTGGAGTGGGCAACACTATCTTTACATATAACAATTAGTTGAATGTAAAGATAGTAAGGAACTGTCGTTTGAATATTGTTAAGTCTATACTACATCAAATTACTTCTTTTCAACTCCGCCGGATGACAATATCTTCCAAACTACGAAATATTTTACTTTGAAATTTGTAAATGGTAATGGTCAGGACTTATTCTATCCGTCATTATGTTTTGAAAATACGATTCCATAAAATTTTCTCGATAAGAAAAAATCGAAAATTTGCTTCAAAATTTTTACTAAAACCTTAGTTTCTCAATAAATAGAGAAGATAAGATGAGAATAAGCATGGTAATTGAACTAATTATAGTGAAAATTTAATATGTAGGGTTATTTTTTTCAAATAATGTGCAAGATAATAAGTAAAAACTTGATTTTTGGGCTTACGTTGCTCTGCCCTGTCCCGCTCCTATGAACGCGAAATTCTATGCCTATCTTTTTCATAAAATGGTGTCGTAGTATGCCCCCTTAAGCAAAACCTCACCGCTAAATCGGAAATATGCGTTTTCGTGCATTTTTAACTAGTTTTTGTTCAACTTTGCTAATTAACTGGAACGAAAAACCGACCAGAGTTTTCAAATTTAACCCGAACCTGCACGCACTCAAAAAAAATCGAAGTGTCTATTATTAATTTGTACACTCGAGAAAATTTCATGACGCAGTGAAGTTGCTTCCGAACGAAAGTTTCGTTTGGAATTTAAATTCGAATATCGAACAATGAGCTTTTTGTCGAACGGTCGCGAATTTAGTCGCAGGCAATTAAAAAGTTTTTGAATGCGACGAGTTTCGATGTGTTTTTGTTTTTGATTATTTTTTTTGTTTTGTTTTGTATGATGCTGCACTCTTTTTAGTGCAACTCATTGGTTTGCATACCTTTTATCCTTTTAAAGAGCCCTCCCAAACCAAAATACTGTGAAATTACTTTTTGATAAATATCACTGCCTCGCCCAATTAAAGCATCAAACCACAAGCAAATAAATGTATTGTGTATTCAAAATCCGGCTGTGTATTTGTATTGCAAACAAAACGTATGCCTGCGTTCGCTGATCTATAAAATAGAGATGTGATCTCTTACGTTGATTATCAGAAACAGGAACAACTCAGGACAAAAATAAAAATAAATTATGTAAGGAACTCCAACTCCATGGTTAATTAATTAATCAGTTAATAATCCAATTCTGTATCAACTAATTTAAAGATTTTTTTAAACTTATCAAATATAAGTAATGAAACAAATCAGAAAATATGACCATTAACTGATCTAAACGATGCAATATTTAATTTTACAATATGTGTGTAGTTTTAAATAAACTCACTGTAGAAAATGCACACCATGAGCGCGCGCGGAGTTTTAGCTCTCACAAGGAACAGAAAACACCAAATGAATAAAAACAATTAAACTACTACTTCCATTTCAAATTTTTCCTCTAAAATATAAACGGGGGCGTCAGCCACGGGTGCGTCGACCATTGGGTGCCTAAGCCACGGACCCAAAGATTTTCATTTTGGTTTTGGTTATATTTTGTGATTTGTTTCTTAACTTACATAGATTTTATAAAATCATCTAATTTGTAAATATTTCCCAGGGAATGCCCATAAGAGACTCTTGTCTTTACCAAAGGCATTAGCTTCAATAGAAATTTTAAATGTAGCTGGCAAAATATAGAAAATCTCATTTTTTTTTCATTAAAAAGAAGTTAGTAAAACAAAATGTTGGTTATTGTTGATCAGTTCGAGAGACCCTGAATTTTTTAACGAAATTTAAAAATATTTTTCCATTTACATATGCCACCCAAAAATAGAAGGTATATGTTGACAACGAAACATGTGGTAATACGCTATTTTCCGGTACTTTTCAAAGTAAAAAGCATTTAAATACCCCAACCCTATTGGCGTATAAAAATTGCTGACGTATTTGACGTTTGAGCCCGCCATTTTTGAGCCAATATGGCTACCATACCAGCTGCAATTTTGCAGTCAGCATTTTGACTACGTATTTGTGTAAGTGAATTGGCATTCGGTTCGGTTTATTTGACTTTTGACTTTTTGTGGTGTTTAATCAAAAAAGCTGTTTTAATCTTTAATTTTTCATATTATCATGTTTACTTAACTTACATGCATTCAGTCACTTATATATTAGGTATATCCATTGTGAACTATCTTGTAAACGCCCATCTCACATTACCGAATGGTTACCTGGAAGAGATCGCTTCTTAGCGATAAGGCCGCCCATTGTACTTATCTAAGTGATGTCTCTTTGTAATATTATTTTATGGTGTACAATAAAGTTTTTTTTTATCGTAGGTATGGTTTTACCGCGTGGAATCGCGTTTGCGGAGCCGCAGCTCGAGGTCCCCAGCGTGTCTGCGACAGTTTCCCATCTGTTCCGCATCTCGTACAACGGACAACGTCATTGCGAAACTCTCGCAGCAGCACCGCACCTTCGGTACCGCGCGGTAGTATGAGAGTGCTCTTAAGTAGATACGTTGTTTATAAAAATATGCCAAATTCTTAAATAGTTAATAAGGAAAAAAACGCGACGAAAACACATAAAATAAATAAATATATAATGCTGGACAATTCACACAGCATTATCTAGCCCCAAGCTAAGCAGAGCTTGTGTTATGGGTACTAGATAACTGATATACATAATATAATACAATACATAGATAAACATTTTTATTTTACATAGAAAACGACCAGAACACCCGGAACAAATGTCTGCAGATCGTACACATTTGTCCCGAGGCGGGAATCGAACCCGCAACCTCCTGCGTCGCAGGCAGACTTTTGCCCACCGCGCCACATCGGTCGTCGACATAGGTATTTGATTTTTGACAAGATGGTTAGAACGTTTATGTTTGATAAGCAAAAATCAGCACCTACCTACTTAGATAGCAGAAAGAGAAAAATAATCAATGACAGATTTACTTTCATAAAAATTCTTTGTTTGAGTAAATCTAATAAGTACTAATAACGTCGAACCAAACTCCATATATCAACACAATTCAGAGGCTCAGAGCACTTAATTTCAACTACAGAGAACTGACATTAAGATTTTAGTGGGACAGTGAAAGTAGAATCACTTGGCAATTACAGTCTGACAAATGGAGGGGTATTAGGGACACATGTGCCGGCAAGTTCCTTAAGGATTGGGGAGGATCTCCCCCGTCGGGAGGAATTTTGAATTCCGCTTTGGGTGGACATAAGTTGGACTACGGGTGAATATTGTTTAAAGATTTGTTGAGTGAGGATACAAAATGGTCTTGCTACCATGCGTCACTGAAATTGAAAAACTAAACACTTCAAATAACGTAAATAATTATTATGCTACCGTTGATAAACCTACATAATATGTAAGTAGGTATACGTTTCAAATTAAAATTTCGATATACAGGGTTATTGGTATTATTAATTAGTGACAATACGTGAACTGCAGGTTCAGCCCACCATCACAAACACGTTTGTGAAGACGCCAGGTTTTAATTCTTAATTTTGGTATCGGTAATGGGTACCCCCCGCAATTCAATAATCGTTCGTTAGAGAGGTTTTATTTGAAACTCAACTTAAAAATAGCTCTGCCCTGAATTAACAGAAGATATGAGAGTGAAAGATCGGTCATAAGTAACTCGTTGGGTTCCAGGCAAAGATGTTTTTTCATTTAGTATCAGAGGTGACTTATATATTTTTTTTTTAATTTAGACTTGGCTCCTTCACGAACGTGTTTGTGATGATGGGCAGGACCTGCAGTTCACGTATTGTCACTAATTTACCATTAACCCTGTATATGACTATCCGCCATATTCCATTGAAAAAGCGAAAATCGTCAAAGAAGTCGTCAATAAAGTTAACGAAAGTTTTGTTATCAAAAGACGATAAAAACGAAAAAAGCTTGAGTGACGTTTATGCCATAGAAAGGCACTCAAGCATATATCGATGACAGAGCTACGAAACTTAGTAAATCCGCTATGGAATCTATTGGGTTATATTGATAGCTGAAAATACTTGTATCTCTGCGACTTTAAATTCAATACAAATCTGAAGTTACAACAGGAACTAAACAAACATTAAATTGAGTTACGATAAAGCCACACATCCCAAAACATCATTAATACAAACGTTACAGAGACCGTAACTGATTATCAACAGCAAAACCAATGATCAAGACCTGCAAACCTTACAAGGTATGTTTAGAAAGTGATGGTTTAGCGGGTCAGGAGATTTTGGTCAGATTTTGCCACGTAGGTAATAAGTGTGGAGCTTTCTAGCGCCCACGTAACGCCCACGAGTTGTCCTATCTGTGCTTAGTGCTGTGTGCATAGTGCCTGAAAAATATACAGAAATTATACCTACAGGTATTTGAAGGAAATTAAAGGTTAGGTATTTGTTTTCGGGACCGCTGGATGTCAAGCTGAGCGGGTTTTAAGACACAAGACAATCTTTGGCTGTGGTATTTCCAACGTGGAAGTCGTTTGATGCTGTTATGGAAGTACATTAAAAAGAATAAAATCATGGGTTTCGTACCATCTCGTACAAAACTATTTTGCAAAAGATACCCTAAAAGGCAGATAAAACATTTGCAAAAACTCAACATGACGCGGTCACCCATCCAAGTACAGACCGCGTCCGACGTTGCTTAACTTCAGAGAGTACTCAACTTGGTTTGGACGTTTGAACCCTTAATTAGGTATTTTTTTGTTATAGCGGAAAGAAAATTCATATTCTGTGAAAATTTCTTCTTTCTACCTATTACGTTGTTGTTATAGCGGCAAGAAATATGCATATTATGTTAAAATTTCACTGCCTACCTATGTTCATGAGATACAGTTGCTGACGGGCAGGCGGAGAGACAGCGTAGGCTCTAGGGTCCTATTTTAACCCTTTGGGTACGGAACCCTAAAATTGATAGCGTGTTTACTAAAGCAGCATTCAAAAGTCAAAAGTCAATAACTTTATTTCTTTAGGCTTACAAAAAAGCACTTAGACAAGTCAAATTTTATACATAAACAACAACTTTATAAATAGTAATTATCAAACAAAATGTTATTGATTTGGTTCGCTTCAATTTTTTGTCCACTAGTGGAAGAAGCTAAAAATCATTAGGAGGTAGGAGTTTCAATAATGCCTACTGTTTAGGTCAATCTTCATCAAATCACAGTCCCCTTTGCGTACGATACTGGGTAAAGCCAAATAAATACCTCAAATTTTATGCCATCTCAAAAACCTGTATTTTTCTGTACGAAATATCAGGTCAGACAGGTCTTTGGATCACTTCACCTTCTTTTGCCTAACAACCTGATCAGTATACTGTTTGTTCCTGCTTGTACGAGTGACAAATAAAGTTTTTTCTATTTCTATTCTATTCTATTTCTATACCTAGTACCGATTTAGATACAGAAAGCTGAACCTTTAGTTTATTAAGTACTAGCCGTCCGCCCGGGCTTCGCACATATCTATCTCAGATCATCGCTTAAGTTTATCAGAGATAATGTAGCATTCTAATGTTGGAAGAATTTTTCAAATCGGTCCAGTAGTTCTGGAACATATTTAGTTCAAATAAACAAATCTTTCCTTTTTATAATATTTAGTACAGATATAGATTATTATTAGAAGAAGTATTATTTTCGCTCCTAAGACCGCAGCCTTAGACCCCATGTCCATATTTACTGCACAAAGGGCGCAAGATGGCCGCGACGTGTGAACACTGAACTTCCGCAAGACTGCGTATATGGACAGTTCTAACCATAATAGACCTATTATAGTGAATATAATTTGAATTATTGCTTTGATAAAATAAATCTTCATTAACAAAGAAAATTACAATCAAATAAAAGAATTAAATTAAAACTAGTACCTATTTACAATTGAAACAATTGAGCTAACTGTAGACTGTTGCAAAAAATCTATAAGTAGCTCAACTGATCCATATCAATACCAGTAGTAGTCCTTAGTAGTTATAGTTACACAGTTTTTTTAAGTTCTTCGTAATAAATATTAATACCTCTGATGCAGGAGGTTGCGTTCGATTATATTTTGTACCTCCACTCCAAGTCAGCCGGACCTGATAACATCAGCCCAAAATTTTTGCCTGCCGTCTTCTTTTAAGCCAGGCAGGTAGAGCCAATCGGCAGGCAAAAGCCAACACCACACAGCTAGCTCTATCCCCAACCTACAATAACCCGCTATAACTCTTGCCATTAAGTTTTCAATAAGGCACACATTGGAACCCAACCATTATAATTTTGATACGGGTAAAGGGATCGCCAGTAGGAATTAACTTATCACGGCGGCACCGCATCTGCATACCTTTAACATTTATTTGGGGGACGGATTTGAGCTGGATAGTTTTCTGTTTCTTTACATGTTGACCATCAAACATCAAAACTCGAAGTGCCTTATATCCTTCAGATCTTACAGGACTTTTGGACACGTCACAAAAACTCAAATTACCTACGAAAAAATAGCAAAAAATATTTTTTTTCACTTCGCTTTTTTTAGGTAAAGTAAAGAAGCGAACAAGAAACCGTTACCTTGTTAGAATTTTAGATTTCGAGTTGAAGCAGAATTCGTCCCAAGGTTTTTTATCCTCTAGCTAGATAGTCTGATATTTTGTAGTACGCCTTTTTACAAAGGACATGTGGTTACAATAAACTTCAGGTCTGTGTGTGTGTATTTGTGAAAGCATCACTTTAATTGCTCATGTTATTCGAAATTTCTGAGGTGTCTACGAGTCCTGTAAGATGTAAAAAAAAATAACGCACTGAGTTTTTTTAGTTCCGTTTTTTAGTTCTTTTTAATTCGCTGCTGGTCAATTCATTGTCTTTTGTTTTATTTGTTATTAAAATGCATCAAAATGCGGTGAAAATAGTATGAATGAGTCACTCACGAGTACATCTGAATAGACCACCTGCTACGTATTCTAAGACAGAATACGTAGGTAGGTTCAAAATCAATTCATGTATACTACTAAATTTTTATTTTCCCACAGATTTTCGTTCATCTCATGTGGCATGTCTCATTTGTGGTTTGATTTTCTGATTCGGCTCCATTTTTTGAGCTACTTGGAACTATGGAACTCCTTCTTTCTGTTGTAACTTTGATTTGATTTGATAATTTGAAATGTATCTAATTCGGCTCCATTTTTTTTGAGCTACTAAGGAAAACATAGTAATGCAACTTTCTGTCGTAACGTAACCTAATTTAATTTGAAATGTATCTAATTCGGCTCCTATTTTTGAGCTACATAAAGAACTATGGAACTCCTTCTGTCTGTTGTAACCTAACTTTTTTAACTGATTTC
This sequence comes from Eupithecia exiguata, assembly GCA_947086465.1. Lineage (NCBI taxonomy): Eukaryota > Metazoa > Arthropoda > Insecta > Lepidoptera > Geometridae > Eupithecia > Eupithecia exiguata. The sequence goes on from OX352245.1 coordinate 9,348,346, forward strand.
TATGTGAATGTGTATTTTAATCACATCCTTAGGTTAATAAAGATTATTTAATTCCAAGGAAGAAACAGTGGCCTGCTTAATCATCTAAAAATAACAATTAACCGGTCCAATTTGCCAAGTCCGCCTCTGCGCCACCCCATTCGGACCCGGGTTAAGACACATATCTCAGACGGGGCTGCAAGAAATGCCCACACCCCAATATGTAGATTCCTACTTCGCCGACTCACTGTGGTCATTATTGTAGAGGAGGTGGATGGGTTTGATACTTTTATGACTAATTAATTATTAGCTTAATCAATCTTTTAAATTTATTAAAATTGTTAAAGTTTCTCTGGGTTAAAACTGAAATATCCACAGATTTTTTTATTGTAAATACCTAGACGTCTCAATATTTCCTGTTTTATTTTTTGATTTACTAACAAAGACGGTGGTGCTTCATAAGTTTCAGTAGGTATCATGGTCAAAGCTCTACTAATAGATTAAAAATTCTATGCATTTGTTAAGATAAATGTTTACCTATTTAGTATTTACAAACCTATAATATTTTTCTCTCAAAATTTAAGTAAGATTTTTCCTTTGGTGAGAGTTTCGTTTTCTTTTTTTTTCTAGCACTACCTAAATGGAAAATTATGAATTGCTAACTTATAATTTATCTACTGCCAATATCGATATTCTTCATGGCCTGTATGTGATACCTCATATGGAATTTTCCAAGACGCTCTCCAAGTATCAAGACACCATCATCTTAGAAACATACCTCTACCCAATCAGCACGTAGTGAATGTTTTGTCTGTGAGAGAAGCCGGCATATGCTACGAATACCCTCCATCGGCCACGACATGTTTCGATTAAGACAACCCTTCTAGCTCAGGAGATGGAGTTATAATAATATATGGTTAATAGAAGAGGAGATCCTTCAATTAGAAGAACATTGTCGTGTTGACTGGACAGTGCAGTGTATGTAATTTGTATTTTGTGACGTGTCCAAGAGTCCTGTAAAGGTCTAAAGGAAATAAAGCACTTTGATATTTGATATCACCGTAATAAATCAATAAATAAATAAGCTAAGCAGAGCTTGTGTTATGTGTACTAGATAACTGATATACATAATACAATACATAACATAGATAAATATTTTTACTATACATAGAAAACGACCAGAACAACCGGAACAAATACCTGTAGATCGTACAAATATTTGTCCCAAGGCGGGAATCGAACCCGCAACCTCCTGTGTCGCAGGCGGAGCTTAGCCCACCGCGCCACAGAGGTCGTCAAATTAATGCGCATTCCTAAAGTGTATATGCGAGGTATGACTTTGATAAGCTCAGCTGAACATTAAACTAGTTAAAAAGTCGCCTTACCTTACTGAAGTTTTTGGGCAGGCCATTGCAGTCCATTGGCATCGCATTGTCACCAATATCTTGTCCCTTTTTTCTGGTGGTAGGTTTACTAGGTAGATACTACGCTTATGCTGAGCCGTTTTCAATTCTTACCTAATCTTTTCCGTCTCTCATCTTTTGGTTTTTTCGTACGCTGAAGACAAAAAAATTGTCTTAATAAGTAATTATTTATTGGTATGGTGTGCTGTAACAAGGCATGGCTGGCAAAATGGAAAAGAAGCCTATACCCAGCAATGGGTAAAACAAGGTCAAAATGATGATGATGATGCCGTTACAAGGATTGATAATTGAAAATGTCTGTTTGACAGTCTCACTAAGCACTGGCAGAGTCGTAGCGAAAAGGAAGCGGGGCGTCATTAAGAAAGAAGTTGACGGTCTACATAACTATCTATAGCTACAGAATAACGATATAGTAACTATAATAATAATAATAAATTTATTTCAGGCAACACATGAGTACTTACAAAGTAACTTAACTAGGGCCCATACTTCGATCAAAAATTTTCGGCTTTGCCGGCCCCCCTGAGGCCGCGAACTACTTATTTTTGATCGAAGGGCCCATATGATAAATTCCTTAAGAGACTAACATATATAATTATAAGAAAACTTAAAAAGAATCGTGTCACTGGCACTAGGTCGAGGAGGTGCTCGCGGTGTCGCGTTCCACAAAACTTCCTGAACACGACACCCTTCGGCCAAAATCCGCTATCCATAAAATTTGTCTATAGCTATAACAAAATCAAATTCCAAGCTGGTTGCAGTATGAGAACTGACACGCTCCCGCACTACTCTGCTGTCTCAAGACAGGGTTGTCCGCCGCAGACGCCAGTAATATAATAACATTATAACCTGCGATTGTCGTATGTGAGTCTGAAGGAATTATTGATGCTATACTGCACCCGACGCAAGATGTGGGCTTATTCAAATAGGTTTAGCATTAGTGGGTGAAGAGAACTGAAACTCAGAAAGGAAATTATAATGGTGTAGTTATAGGTCAAAATCATTGTAAATATAGTAGATGTCGAATTACCGCTCGCCATCACATGTCTTGACCAACATGTTGACGTGCTACAAGAAACTCGGGTAAAGGTAGGTAATATTTTGATGATGCCTACATATGAACTGTAAATCAGATGAATTTCATGTCTAAGTTTTAGTTGGGAACGACTGTTGGTTGTGCTTGTTCTCAAAACTATCAATTAGTGTAAAAATTTATTTCATACGAGAAGGAACAAAACGGTTTGGTTCGGCAAATCCTACACAACGACGTCATGGAAAAAGAGCCAAAACCAGCAAGGTCAAGTGGGAAGTCTAAACCTAAAAAACTAAATAAATAATAATAAATAATAATGCTGGACAATTCACACAGCATTATCTAGCCCCAAGTTAGGCAGAGCTTGTGTTATGGGTACTAGATAACTGATATACATAATACAATAGAATAGACAAATAGATATTTTTTATTATACATAGAAAACGACCAGAACACCCTAAACAAATGTCTGCAGATCGTACACACATTTGTCCCGCGGCGGGAATCGAACCCGCAACCTCCTGCGTCGAGGTTTATCAACCAACATAGAAACAGTTTCAGTTCAAGGTCAAACCGTGTCACAACTTTCGGTCTGCATTTGTTAAAGTTGCGTATCTATACAACATTCCTTTTCACTGAGTTTTCTACACTGGACTTGACTTGTCCTTTGGGTATTGATTAAACTGGGGCGTTGGACTTGAAAATTGACTTTGGATGTCTTGTCTAGTATCTCATGCGTCAATACGTGATAGCTTGTTTAGCAGTTTGTGTTTATCAAAACCATATTGTCACTTTGGTTCTGTTAAATATTTTCACATATCCTTTGTGCTAAAAAGCTAGATCGCAATTATTGCTTTTTTTTAGCTGTGTTGATAAAAGTTTGATCCTAACGATCATCTTACCAACAGTAGAATATTAGTTTTCTGTCACATGTCATGATACGTTTCATCAATCTTTAATAACAATGAAAATTACAATCAAATAATAGAATTAAATTAAAACTAGTATTTACAATTGAGCTAACTGCAGACTGTTGCAAACAATCTACAAGTAGATCAACTGATCCATCAATACGTTTCATCATTTTAATTTAAACACACTCTTCGACAAACCTTTGAAAGTTAGGATTAATCGTCAGAACAGTGAGTATTACACTTTAAAACGTTAGGTACCAACTGTTTTTATAAATTGACTGAGTTCGAGACTCAAAACAACATGCATATAAGCTACTTCTAATCCAGGTTAATGTGTGTTTAGTAAAATGCATCTTTTATCTACGAAATTATCTTTAGGTTAGGGTAAAAAATGCGAAGGTATCTTATTAGAATTCAAGTTTTCTTGCGTCTATCCATCCTATTTGTGCAGACATTTGGCAACCCTTGCCGCTATCGTTAGAAGCTGGACAATGAAATATTCGCTCATTAGACCGTCTGCTGATTAATTGGGCTTCTTAGTGAGAGGGCATGGTGGGGGTTTGAGCGATTTAGCGCTTTTAGCTTCAAGTTACGTTGGGATGGAGAGTTATCCCTAATCTATGCTCTTTTAAATATATCTTTCATCTCTAAAATTGTTCCCTTGTTCTGCCTTTCTGTATACTACTTTTTTCTCTCTTTAATCTCATCGATTGACAGTATTTTTCCATCATTGATTATGATGGTTACATTGAGTTGTTTGTTTGCACTTACGTCTAAAAAAAAAGGTTATCCTTAAATCTACTTAACTGACCATTCATTATAACTTTTACACGATCTGTTGTTCCTCAATCCAAAACATTTACTAACACAATACATTTCACATCAGACCTCATCATGTTCGATTTTTTTACTGACTGTCATGTAATTCGCTATTAAGCTGATACTAAGACCAAACCTCCTTTATTTGTCGCTCCTACTCCGACCACCTTCCTTTTCAGCTAAGTTGGCTATTCCATTGTTTGTGTATAATGTGTTTTGTCGGTACCCGCTATGATACGAGCTGTTTTATGAGACAGATAAATGGGTACAGGAATGTGTAATTTAAGTACTTATAGCTAAAGCTGAAGATCGATTGCTTTGAAGATTGCGCTGCCTAATTTGGAGAGGACTATTCAAGTGTTTAAATGCAGCTTTGGCCACTTAGAGTACCGTATGATGTCTTACAAACGCATGCCTGAGTGCATTTTAGTAGACAGTCTAGTAGAAGCGGATATGAAAGTGTTTAATGGAAATCTGTCCGCAGTAACCAAATGGTTCCCCCCCCTAGCACGGGGATTGTTGTCTAGGGTAGAATAGACAATAATGACATTGCATCGCCATACATTGCGTACATTATTGAAGTTGATGGAATGCATTTAAAATAATTTACGCATTGGATGACGAAGTGACGTAATTTTTCTCTATTCTACCCTAGACAACAATCCCCGTGCTAGGGGGGCTAAACTGTCGAAAGTGTACACCCGTTAACGGACCCAGTAAATTTCTGCTGGTCAAAAAAGTCCTGCTGGTCGATTTAAATGTATTCGTGAGTATACCCCTCATTGTTTTTGTCGCTCATTGGCTGAATCTTGATTTTAAATATATTTACAACTGAAACAATTGAGCTAACTGCAGACCGTTGCAAACAATCTACAGGTAGCTCAACTGATCACGAAAGAAAATATTCAAATAAGCGGTGACATTAGTATGAGTCTCTTACATATCGACATGCAGAACTAAACACATATGGATGACAAAAGTGAATGAAATGAAATGATGAAATGAAATGATGAAATGAAATGATGAAATGAAATGATGAAATGAAATGATGAAATGAAATGAAATGAAATGAAATGAAATGAAATGAATGTTTCGATGATATTCACAGACACAGTAAAAAGAGACACAGATCACAGACACAGATATGTTGTCTTTAAACGAATCACAACACTAATTGCAGCGACAAAGAGGTGACAATCACGTATCACGTAGGCAAAACAAACTCTCAAAGCAAACAAAAAGGACACAAACCAAAACGTGCTCAAACAAACCCCAATAAGCCTTACACATAACAAAATAGATCATTAAAGGTATACCCATCCCGTTCATTTCCATATAAATAGAGAAGGTAGGCTACACATGAACATAATTGTCGAATACAGATGTCGCAACCGAGATTAATTCTAACAAGGGACACTATAATTATACGGGTATCGAAGTGGACTATGTTATAAGAATCAAACCTAAGCTTACTTGCGCTTATTCGTCCCTTTGTCAATCTACAAGCTCTCCTGAGTTTTTACATAATATCAATCAAGTTCTGCATTGCCATACACAAAACTTGGTTTTTTCTAGTCTATGACGGTTACTCAATCAACTATTCTGCCATATAGAGCCCTAGTAGGTTACTGAATAAAAAATCTGTAATGATAACTAGATCATTGTAAAAGATACTTTGCCCTAATTCACTTAAACTCTCCCACCAAGAAAACGTTAAACAAATCTCATCTCACTAATATTATAAACGTGAAAGTTTAGATGGATGGATGGATAGATAGATGGATCGATGTTTGTTCCTTTATCACGCCAGAACGGCAAAACGGATCTGGATGAAATTTGGCACAGAGATAGATTATAGTCTGGAATAGGATATAGGCTACTTTTTATCCTGAAATTCCTACGGGAACGGGAACTACGCGGGTGAAACCGCGAGACGCTGCTAGTAACCCATAAATCAATGACTGTAATTACCCAACCATTTCGCACAATAACGAATTTACTTCCTTTAATTCAGTCTTCCCCAAAACAAAACACTGCCGTAGTCCTGACAAAGATCCTTGGATACAATATTTCAGATCCATCCTTTCGTAACTTGGTCCACCACCCACAAACCGTGTATTAGCACACGTAGCCTCGAATCCGATCACGTGATCGGGTAATCCTCACAAACACAGGCCCACACGCCTGTAATCTGGGGTTTGATAGCTCAGTTGTGAGCTGATCCTATATTCCTGAGGATATGTAAATAAACGAGCAAAACACGAAGGTGTATCTTCAGCCAAAAAGTTTTTGGGTATATCTTTTCAATCAGTGTGAATCAGGACATCATAGCCTCTTAATCTGAGATCTGATCGTGACTTTTATAGATATGTAACTGGCAGTCATCATCATCATCAGCCTATGTTAGTCACCAACTGGACATTAGGCCTCCCATAATGAGCGCCATAGCGTATTGTTTTCAGTTTGACGCATTCAGCATCTACCTGCAGTCTTTCGCAGGTCGTTATCCCAATGGCCGCACGGTGTCCTACACTACGTTTACCGAGTCGTTGGCTCCACTTTTTTTCCTTTTTTTCTCCATCCTTAATTTTTAGAGCTAATTCGATGACTTTGGTTCTCTGTCGGATGTATTCGTTACTAATCCTATCCTTCAGAGAAACTCCGAGCATAGTTCTTTCCATATCTCACTGAGCGACTTTGAACTTGTGGACCAGCCCATATGTCCAACAGTGGACTAATATATGCTGTTGATGAAGTATAATTTCTAAGGTTTTTATTTATTATAGTACTCTGGGTAATTTCTAAGAAATTAATAAATCCCAAAAATTTACGATCTCGACGGGATTCGAACCCGCACCTTCCCCTTCAGCGCAGGGTTGCTCTTTTTCCAACTAAGCTACGTGATCTTATCTAGTCGACCCGTAAATCTTTGGGAGTTCTTTCGGCACTTACGCCGTCAGCGCCACCTACAGAGGAAACAATGAAGTTATCCAATTCTGCTCAAAGACCAAAGAAGAATGGCAATGTTCCATACATCCGCTGACCCAACTTTTTTCGACGGCGTGCATCACCCAGACCTTTTAAAATAAATAATACGTACATTAAAGATTCCGAAATCAATAGAATAAACCTTTTACAAGTTGGGAGAAAAAAGTTATTGTAGTTTATACCTTGATAGAATGAACGCCTTCTCATATTATGAGAGCAAATTCAGTTGAACATTTTCATAGCAAATAACGTAGGTGAAATACTCCTCTTATGACGTACGCTAATTCACTAAGCATGTGCACTTGCATTAATTACTATTATAATAGTAGAATAAACCGTTTGTTAAAGACCTGGCCTTCTTATTTCTTTTAGGGACCTGCTTAATTTATTTAGATTTATGGAATAGAATATAATAGTCATTTATTTCAGATAATCACAAATCCATATAATAGTTATCCATATAATAATAGAAGGTATAGTGTATGTATAATGTAATCATATTTTCATTTCCTTGCTCCTCTGGTCTTAAAACAAATCGACTTCTTATCCTTAATGTTGATCGACCACATCCAACACAAACACGGCTATGGCCAAGGTGCTGTGATGTCCCAGCCCCTTCTTGTGAACTTTCATTATTAAGTCGGGTTAGTTCCCAACATGCATGACAGATATAATCATGCCTGGATAGCTGAAACAGTAGTTTTCTATTAGAAAAGTAGGTACGTATTCCACAAACATATGTATTTATTCATCAGTTTATTGCAGCATAACTAAGTCTTCACTTATTGGCAGCAAGAAGGTAATATCTACTTACATCTTGGGGGTAAACCCATCTTCTCACTCTCTCAATCACTTCTTCAGTTTCATCCGCCAAAGAATGTCTTCTAACGCGAGACACCCGAAGCCGACAATTCAAACATCGCAAAGACATAGTACTGAAGATCTTTAGCCAGTCCAGTCGTAGGCGAATCAGTAGAATGCCGTGCGGCCGAGGTATCAATTTGTAAGCTACCTAGGTACCCTCTTTTTTCCGATGCGTATCGTCGGAAAAAAGAGGGTAGGTAACTAACAAATTGATACCAATGGTAGACAGCAAATCCAGTAGTAAGCCAATCAGACTGCCGTTGTATCAATTTTTTTTTCTTGATAGATTTACTTTGACATTGACAGTTACAAAGATAGTCACGTCTGTGGTCACGTTCTAAGCTATATGCTACCTTTCGTTTGTTTCTCGCACAAAATGCAAATAAAAATATATTTTGACTCCCTGCTTCTAAAAATATAAGTGATAGATAGAAAAAATTATAAAAAAATAATAAATCCGGCAGAGTTTATTACATTACTGCACATCGCTTGTTTATTTTTTCTTCGGACTGGGTCGGGTATTGCCATTCTTCTTTACATTTAGTTCTTTGACGAGAGGTTTTGCCGTTGCTTGATTCTAAGGTTTTTATTTATTATAGTACTCTGGGTAATTTCTAAGAAATTAATAAATCCCAAAAATTTACGATCTCGACGGGATTCGAACCCGCACCTTCCCCTTCAGCGCAGGGTTGCTCTTTTTCCAACTAATTTCTAGGTAAAGAACTATAATTTCTAGGTAAAAAACGTACAGAAATCGAATTCCCATGACTAAGGGAAGAAACTAAATAAACAAAACACATTTAAAACACATTAGCCGGTGATATCACACATCGATACACGATTGTCACGGAAATTGAATCCATCTAATATTATTGTACTTTCAACTGCGAAACTGATTTAAATGGAGGTGGCAATATAAGAAAGTTACAATGGGAATTTGACTACTGTCTTCAACAAAACATCATGAACATGACGCTTCGCTTTAAGTTATCCGGTTGAATAATAGTTTCCAAAAACATATACCTAATTAGTTCGTTAGTCACATTATGGGAAGATATTGGACACATATTTTTTTCTTTTGTCCACTATACAAAAAATCATGAAGATATAGCCAGTTATGGGTTCGTCGTCACGCCGTGCGACACTTTTTAGCACTGCGGTATGACGTCACGAGATCCAACTGCCAAACTTTGAAGCGCTTATCTTTGTAATTTTTTGTTTGATTGACAAAAGAAAAATTAGGTGTCCAATATCTTTTGGTAATCTAACTGACGGACTAAATATAATGTTTTTTTTTTACCCAGGAAACTACCCCAATTACCCTTTTAAGAAATGAAAATCATCACCATCAGCAAGCAGATTGGTGATGGAAGGAACTGTTTTAGATAATTTTGAAGGATGTTGATGATAAAATGAATGTTCATCACGTTTTTCATGGTCGAAAGTGTGAGTGGAAACCATCAATTTCAAAGCTTCTTCCTTTCAAAGATTCCAGTGGAATAATTATGTGAAATCTTATTCCACACAATTATTATTTTTATTGGCGGGTTAGAGTGTAAAAAAATATGGATATTTTTAAGCTTACGCGATTAAGTATTATTTACCGGTATTCATCGTGTTTATTTACCTACTTTTCCCGACGCGCGACGTTACAACCGGTTTACACATTATCGTGGTCACAGGATGACTTGTTAAAATGTCGGGATAAATAGTTAAATAAACGCGAATAATAACCGTTACTATCGTACTTCTAATTAAAAATATGGAATTAAGTCTAAGGGTGCGTGTTGTGCTTTAGCAAGTGTAAAATTATGAGCAAGATATTGCGAAGACGTAAATTGTCAATACCACATCCAATTTTCGCACCCCAATCTCCAGCAGAGCACACGTAACGAGTTATTCGCACCGAATCGATATTATTAATTCGGATATGGATACAGATAGCCGGCGGGAAAGCCTTATCGATATCGATGTGTCGAGTTTCACATCACTACAATATATCGAGTTCCCGCCTCCAGCTTTTTTATGATTGAATTGCATGGGGTGTTTTACGGAAATCATTTTTTGTTTTTTATAAGAATTCAGTAAGCTTTTACGCGATTGCGTGTAAGTTTATTTTGTTTATGGATCTTTTGTCTGCATTTGTATCATATTATTGTTCTTGCGTTGGAAGAAGCGAGTACGTATGCAAGTACCTATGAGATTTGTATAAAGATCTGCCAGCGAAGTCAGGCTTTTCAGACTTCTCGGTTTTTTAAATCACAAGACCTAGACGCCAACTCAATCTGAAGGTGGAAATAGAACAGAAGGAAATTTAGACCTAGTATTTACAATTGAAACAATTGAGCTAACTGCAGACTGTTGCAAACAATCTAAAGGTAGTTAAACTGATCCATATCAATACCAGTCGGAGGCGTGCCCAAGACGCGTAGATATTAAAAAAAGAAAGCTTTAATATCATTTTAAATGTATTACACTTGATTAGTAAAATGAAGACTTCTTGCTCTATTCATCCAAATTCGGAACCATCGACCTTCGAGCTCTGATCAACGACCTCTGTGGCGCGATGGGCGAAGGTCCACCTGCGATGCAGGAGGTTGCGGGTTCGATTCCCGCCTTGGGACAAATGTTTGTACGATCGGCAGATGATTGTTCTGGTCATGTTCTATGTATGATAAAAATATCTTTATGTGTGTATTGTATTCTGAATATCAGTTATCTAGTACCCATAACACAAGCTCTGCTTAGCTCGGGGCTAGATAATACTGTGTGAATTATCCTGCATATTATTTATTTATTATTATGCTAGCTTCTGCCCGTGGCTTGGCACGTGACTTTCAAATAGCCTATGTCTGTCATCTGGATGTTGTTTTCCTCCTTGCCAAATTTCTTTATGATCCGTTCAGCCGTTTAGTGATAAAAAGGTAACATACAGACAGACAGACAGAGTTACTGTCGAATTTATATTATTAGTATGGATCGGAAATGTTTTCATGGGTAAGCAAGCACTAACATCTTTTCACAATTGATGACGATGATGATGCTGGCAAATAGATAACTTCAATTGAAATTACACATAGACCTACCAAACCCAAAACTTCCAGAAGTACACGTGTAAATTCAAATTTCGATAATTGAGTCCAAACATATTAATTTTAAGCCCACATCAGCTATTCGCAAAACTTAGTAGTTGGGACCGAAAGTCATGGGCTGTGGATATATTACCATAGATTTACATATCACACGGGGATGCATTAGCAGACGTGATTTTAGTTTCGGGTGGGTTTGACCTTGTTTTGACCTTAGAGGGTATAAAAGTTATAGAAGAAACAGGAGTCAAAGATGAATAAAAATCTATATTTATAAAGGAGAAGAGAAAACTAGGTGGCATATCAAGAGAACTCTGAAACTACAAGAGCTACGAAGCTGAAATTTTGCATGGAGTTTCCTTTTAGGACGTAGATGCCGCTAAGAACGGATTTTCGGAAATTCGTTTTCTAACATAGTTAAAAGGTCATTTTATAATAACTTCAGAACCGTTATTGTTGGCCCGTCAAAATTTCTAGCGTAGAAAGCTGATTTAAAATAAAAAGACACGTGATTCAGGGTTTTTTAAAATTCATACCCACAGGTTAAGGGTGGAGTATTAGTTTTTATGTACTTTTATGTCTATCAAATGTTTCATATGTCCAGTATACAATTACGATTTCCGAAACAATTTCATAATTGTGTGTGAAATAAATAAATAAAGATGAATTCAATAAAAACTAAACAAGCGAAATCTAAATACAGCCAAATAATTTTGTTCTAATTTCCCTTGATATCACCAACTCTTCGTAGATTTTCCCAAAGAAAACAGTTTAATAGTCTCAATCAATGCTTTAAAGACGTCTGCATCAAAATGTTTGCTGAAATCTTCGATAGAAATTGCGTACGGTCCAAGCTAGGGCCCTATTCTGCTAACCTCATTTACTATGACAATGGTATCGCCACCATAGATACGTTTTGGTATCTTAACTTAGATGAAAGAAACTACGAATGGTGGGACGCATGTCAAAAGTTATCAATCTACCACCATAGATACGTTTTGGTATCTTAACTTAGATGAAAGAAATTACGGATGGTGGGACGCATGTCAAAAGTGGTTGGAAACAATCTACATAATAATAATGCTGGACAATTCACACAGCATTATCTAGCACCAAGCTAAGCGGAGCTGTGTTATCGGTACTAAATAACTGATTTATATAACATCATACAATACCTACATAGATAGACATTTTTTATTATTCACAGAAAATGACCAGAACACCAAATTCAAAATTAAAATTTAAGAACTTTACTTTTTTAGGTTTACAAAATAAGCACTTAGGCAAGTCATATTTTATACTATAAACAGCTTTATAAATAGTAATTACTAGCAGCGCCTCGCGGTTTCACCCGCGTAGTTCCCGTTCCCGTGGGAATTCCGGGATAAAAAGAAGCCTATGTCCTATTCCAGACTATAATCTATCTCTGTGCCAAATTTCATCCAGATCCGTTCAGCCGTTCTGGCGTGATAAAGGAACAAACATCCATCTATCTATCCATCCATCCATCTAAACTTTCACGTTTATAATATTAGTGAGATTATCAAATAAGAAATAAGGTGTTATTGATTTTGTCCACTTAATTTTTTTATCCACCCTGAACTATCTCCAGATCCTACAAACATTTGTCCCGAGGCGGGAATCAAAATCGCAACTTCCTGCCGTCTAGAATCATTCTATCAATCTCTCCGTGCAACTTGCACTGCACGCAGTATCTGGAGTTTCATTCATCTACGTGTCGTTACACCATTGTCATAGTGAAGCGGTTGGTGAGCAGAATTAGGTACCTGCCTGGTCCAAGACGCAAGGAATGGGCCGGCTACGTAGCTTGCATTGGGAATGTAGTCTGTCGATTCGAAGCATCATTCATGTCTTTGGTTTACAAAGTGCTTTGGGAAGATTAAGAATTGCAGCTATTTCAAGATGGATATCAAAGCTCAAACCAAGGTGCTTAGGTACTGAAAATTGTAATGCTTTTATTTATATATTGTAATTTCAATTCTTAATTCGTATGTTGTACAGACTTTCACTTTTGGATAGAGACACGACTTTTGGATTTTTTGGCATTTGATTTTCACTCATTCTAAATTGATACACTGGGGTTGGATTTTATGGAATACAATAAAAATGTTCATGCTACTAAGCGGTAATCTCGTAAGTAAAATACTTTATTAAAGAAAATTAAAATCAAATAATACAATTAATTTAAAATTAGTATTTACAGTTGAAACAATTGAGCGAACTGCAGACTGTTGCAAACAGGCTACAGTTAGCTCGACTGATCCATATCATATGAAGCGTCTCTAAGACGCTGGCTGCATTGCCCCGCTTTATGGCAATGCTGATGCTGCATGTAGCATCCCTTACAATAGGCTTCCCCAGCTCCTATGGGACTAGGGTCATACTGTCGGGCCTTTTACCATCGCGATGGTACCAGCCCAGATGGACCCCAGTGTATCAACTTAGAATGAGTGAAAATCAAATGCCAAAAAACCCAAAAGTCGTGTCTCTATCCAAAAGTGAATGTCTGTACAACATACGAATTGAAATCGGCATTACAATTTTCAGTACAAAAGCACTTTGCTGCTAGCTACGCTACGATGCATCGTCACGCAACAGACCATTCGGTTCGTGAACAGCTGGTACGTTAGCGGTGACAAAGGCCCGCCGGATGGTGTTTATTTTATAGTTAAATAAGTTAAACTAATGGATTAAGTGCCGCAGAGTCTTTCTTTCTTTCTTGCATTGTCGAGGAGCAAACCGGCAGTTCTTTTTTATATATATCGGAAACGGAACTACTTATTTCCACAGAGAAGTAACAGAGAGTGTGTCATAGATATCAAATATTCACAGATCAGAAAATGTCGATATAATAGACGATGTAAGATTGTTGGATGTCAACAATGCGTAAACAAATAGCCCCACTCACCTCACATCTCGTGGAAAGCCACATAACAGCAAAGCACCTCGACGCTTCAACAAATCTCCTCCATAAAGCAGGCGCGACCGTCAACGCGATTATCTCGGCCTTTCTCACACACTGTCGCATGCGCATTTGTTTAAATTACATTTGCATGTGCATAGTTTGGTGAGGCTTGATCTCCACTAAAAGCTATTAGTAGAGTGCTTTTCACGAAAGTAGTCGAAATAAGTGAAACGAATTTTTTTAACTGTAAATTCACTTATCTCTTTCGGTCTCACTGCCGACAGCGCGTCGCGTCCAGGCATTCCTTTCGTTAAATGTACTCTAAAACAATTTTCGGCTCGAAAACAGTCATGGCCGATCGGTTTTCTCATTTTTTTATTATGTATAATGCCGTATTGAATGGCAATGCTAATTCGTTGACCGAAATAGAAGTCAGCATTCCGATCACCTGTGGACTCTATGAGAAGTTTAAAAATAAAAGCAACTTTTTGAGCAGGTGTAGTACGATGAACTTAGTCCCAGAGTTTTTCGACTCCTACGTCACTTGACCTCGTGACGCAATGGCCCATCCCTTACTGAGGTAGGGTTGCGGGTTCAAGTCTCGTCGAAGTCGAAATGTTTTTGGGACTTTATTATATTTTCGTAGAAAATTGCCCTAGTGCGACTTACGCACTGTAATAGCAAAAAACCATAGGTTGTAGTACACATAATGTTTCCTCTCCCACAGGACAATCACCCTTCCCAGCAGCGCTGTGGCAGCCACCATGCGTGGGCGCAGCACGATGCGTGCGCAGATTAAATTGCATTAGCGCTACATACTGCGGTAATATCTTTTTGTGAGATATTTTGTTAGCAATAAACATTTTTAATAGGCGTGGGTTTTGTCACAAATAATGTGTTGTTTGGTTCATTTGTTTGTATAGGGGAGGGTAGAAGTGAAACTCTTTATGTTTTCGGCAGACAGCAGGGAGCGAGAACGGGTTTTTGAGTTTATAAAATGCATAAAAGATAACAACTACAGTTTTACTCTCCGGTCAACTTCAAGATACTATTTCTATAAAACAATACCCATTACTTAACATAAAAATCATTATCATGTTGTTGATTTTTTGACAGATTTGCACTTGTCGATTTTTTTCCTACAATGCAAAATCAAATGGTGCCATTAATTTGATGAACACGCACATTTGAGAAACACGACGTTAAAAAGTAGATTTTTATGTTGTGAGTTGTTTAGAGCTTTGAGAATGGCTTTAGAATAAGTTACGAAGTAACATTACCTAATCTGTCAAAAGTTTTATCATCCTGCTTAAGCAGGATGTAAAATTTTTGCCACGGAAAATTTGACTTCTGTGTTGTATTAGTTTATCCTTTGTAGATATAGATACATGACATTCATAACCTACCTAAAATCAGTGTAATTGGTGCGAAACTGCCTGTGTCTATGTCTCCGAAACAGCTGTTTAACTCTAGAATTGTCGTCGAAAAATAAGTTTCATTTCTACACTAATTTAATCTTACTACTCCATGTTTATTTGCTCAAGTCAGCACCTACTTATTCAGTTTAGTAAGAATGGATACTAAAATACAATGGTTATGAACGAATTCAAATTAAATGACCTGCTCGGATATAACAAGGTCTACTGAGGCACGTTATTGACTCTTCATACAGTGAGTTTATGAACTGGCTCTATACTATAACCACAGCTATAAGTTTACATGTACTACATAGGTATGTACATATAAAATTATATTGAAATTGAGATTTATTTCTTTATTTACAAAAGGGCATCCTACGTGAAAATCACATGAAGGCTAAATATTACACTACAAAACCTTATAATCTATGTGCTTTCACACTTATGGGACGCTGCAGCGTGCACAAAATTTTTACTCAACTTAACAACTTATCATATATAACACAAACAGTAAACGTACCTAAATGAGATCTGAGAAAAACGATAAATGAGACAATATAACTTTAATTTAACTAAAACATAATGACAAGAATTACCATTCATAAATAAATGGGTCATACTAATTCTAATAAAAGAAAGAGAGGAACAAACGTATGGTAATATCATCGTCAGTTTGTCTTTGAATTTTATTTAGATATGGCATAAGAGGCAACACTCAATATGCTCATGACCTAATACAGTCGTATTTGACAAATAGAAGACAAATAACACACATTAAAAAACACGAAAATTAGGTGTTTTTGAACCCGTTTTCTGTCAAAAATATTGATTGTGGAGTTTTGAAATTTATATATCCTGTAACACATAACTTGAAGGCGTTCTTGGCGGTCCCAAATATTTGCCGTAAATTATAGTTTAGTTGTTATAGTGTTAGTTATAGTGTGTGTTTAGTTGCTTCGAACCCACTTTTTATCGGTGTCTCAAATTCGATCAGTACCAAATTCAGTATAGTGATTCACATAGTTCATACCTATTTCTTGGCGGTCCATTATCGTCGAAAAGCAGTCAAAATAACGATAATAAACGTAAAAACGTATTTTTGCCTACAAAATCTATGATACAAACCTGACCAGTTACTCGTCACCTAACCGCAGAGGATCGTATTATTTGGTTGATTAGGGCACTACATGGTATGCTAAATCGAAAACAAGCATTCTTTGCTGCATTATAGGCGCGCGGAAATGTTCAAGGTCATTTGCCTTACTATTCGCCTTAACAAGTTCTGCTCCTTATCATATAAAGAGTTCGAAAACGTTGTTAATTTGTGTAGCGCTCCATTTTTAATTATCGGAACAATCTTTGATCCCAGCTGTCAAAAATCAGAGCTTCTGTGATAATTATTATCAAGATACTGCGACACGGACTATCAGTATTATCATGAAATCGTGATAATATTGACCGTGTAACATACCCCAACAAAATCGAACTGCAAATGATGATGACACCGACCCCCCTAGTTAAAGCTGATGCTGCAAAGGAAACCATCATAACATCATCCAATCAGCAATAATTATCAGTTATCGAGTACAAGCTAAAGGTAGTCGCACACAGGAGGCGATTCGGTACGCTCTGCGCTAGATTAGGGTGCGTGCACACCGTAATTAAGAGTACCGGAGAGCGAACATGTTTGTGTCATGTAATTGTACTGTCGCGACGAATAGTGCTAAGAGCAAGTTGTTTTTGAGCCTTCACACTGACGATTTGCCAGCTATTTCAAAGTGCTGCTATTGTTATTTAATCAAATAATTAATGTAAGTACAATCAAGTAATAGAATCTCACAATTGAAACAGTCGAACTGACTGAAGACTGTTGCAAACAATCTACATTTAGCTCAACTGATTTATATTCCTTGTTTATTTTCTGAGTTGAGCAATGGAAACCAAAATAAGTTTGACATAGAAGGGCTCCGTTGCGCAATTTGCTCAACTGAGTTGCGCAATTGAGTTGCACAAAAGGGACCTCGCGGTCTAATGCACTTAACGCGTTGTGGTTGAGTTTGAGTTCGTAGTCAACACATGCTCGCTGCGCAATCGCATCGCTTTAAAATCGCTCGCAAATCGGATCGGATCGGAATTTGATAAGGCTCAATCAATGATCATGTTCAGTTCTTGATAGTGTTTTGTTTTGATTACCGTACATGCCCGCGTAGGACCCTGTAGGACACGTTTTTAATTGTTTCTTTGTGGTTGTCTGATTGTCTTTTTTACCTACATGCATCTAAACGGCTGAAGCGTAGGTACCTATACATACATACGGTATCAATATAATGGTTTTAGCTTCATTTTGAAGGCTTGTTTTAATTTACATGACATACATAGATACATAATTGACATATTCATCTTCTGCTGAAATTAATTTATTAAGTAACTATATAATTTTAAATTGTATTTCATAATTTGACATGTTTAAGATTTTTTAAGATTTAAAATAATAAGTACCTATTGAATATAAACAAAAATATTAATGCATGCCTCTAAATAAAAGAAAAGTATTTTGATTGTTAATTACTATTTTATTTAACAATGTATAACGAAATGTTTGTACGCCTAAGCGGCAGAATCCAGCGATCTAATATAAGTCCTATGTACTGACTGTAAACTAACCTGATTCACAAACAATAAATGAATTATGAATTTTAGTTTAATCTCTTTCATTTAATTCTCCTCTCTAGGTCGTCATGGCAACCACACATAATTTTTTTTATCAACTCTGAAAGAACTCTACAGATTGTGTCGGCGCGGCGCGGTGTGTAGGATTCTAACCATAACCGATCGACACTTTTCTCCCCACCTGTACCTAATCCCGATCAGCGCATACGCAGCGATGCGTAGCAGATCGCCTTATTAATGCTCTGTACGGGCACGCCTACCGCGCATCGGCATAATTGACTTTAAGTTAATTAGGTCGACGAAAAGGTTTTAATACTCATCTTGTTTTACTTTGGGAAAACAATTAATTGTTTCGTGTAGGCAGTTTTTTTTCTAACTTTCTCACTTAGTTTTCGGGCGAGAGTAAGTCACCTCCTGCGGTATGCAACCGGAGTTGCATTGAGCGTGACAAAAAAAATCGCGATTTTTTCAAATCGAGATTTAGTTCCCTCTGGACTACAACATGGAGTTTTTTAAAAAGGGTCTCAAAGGCATTTAAAGGGTCGGCAACGCGCGTGTGATGTCCCTGACGTAACAGGCGTCCATAGGCTGCGGTAACCGCTTCCCATCAGGTGGGCCGCACGCCTGTTTGCCACCTCGGTGGTACAAAAAAAAAAGTCATATCGCGATTTAGGCGTACTGGCTAAACCTAGGTATATACATATTAAGTCCAAAAGAAACAAACCCATTACTTTAGGCTAGTTGTGCGAAAAATTTGGTGCGTACACCATAAAAACTGGCTGTTCTCGAACTGTATCTTCATTTATTTCTCGTAAGTCTCAAAAGCTGACAATAGCTCGCATATCTTTTAAGCATCGGTTATTTCAGTTATTTCTCGTACATTTTAATGAGTTATAAAAATAATTGGGTAAGCAAGTAATACCTACTTAACAACTTATCACGCAAGTAACAGAATGGCACTTGCAAATACCGGCTAATAATTCTCACTATCAGCTGATTACAGTTCTCGACTGTTATGTTGGCACTTTGTAGACCTAAACCGAAACTAGTTGACGTTTTGCTTTGATAGGTATTTTTTCATTTTGTAGTTGGCGTCGTTTTCTTCTACAACGCGGACTACATTTTGTTAGAACTTATCGGAGAAGGTTTTTTTCGCGGAATTTTTACTAAATATTTTCATCCTTATATTTTACTTTGTAGACTTCTTCTTTTAGAGCCTGGAAATAAAAGGAATTGTTTAATAAATGTATTTACTAACATGAGTCGCCGCAGTTGTTCGAAATTATATTCTAATGATACAATTCAAATGAATATAAACCTATGTTCAGATAAAGAACAACAATGTAAATAATAAATAATAGATTCAGGCGTTACTTACATCTCTGGTGGGACTCTGCCGTTGTTGTTTGGCGCTCTCAGTGTTAAGGTCGAGTATTGTGGTGTCCTGATGATGTCTCGTGGAGAGACGAAACTAGCTGACGTCTTGCTTTGATATGTATTTTTTCATTTTGTAGTTGGCGTCGTTTTTCTTCAACAACGCGGACTACATTTTGTTAGAACTTATCGGAGAAGGGTTTTCGCGGAATTGTTACTAAATATTTTCATCCATAAATAATGTAAATAATTATTAATGTTTTGTCTTTTGTGCTTCCTATATAAATCATCTACCATGGTACTTCATTGTTTTCCGTTTTGATTGTCTTATTCCTATCGTTATGTTAACGTATATGTGAAAACGAAAGGTTTTACTTCTATTCTAATATGCAAACCCAAATATTACGAGATATTTTGCAAAAACACAGATTCTGCTAAAATAACATGACAATCCGCAAACTGCATGTAGGTAAGTACTTAGTAGATATGGACGGGATTCCATAGAAGCAGGAGGTCGCATTGCCTCATTATTGTATTAACACGATCGTTGTTCCTTGTTTCATAACGGCCTGAGAATGTGGACGGGGATTTTCAACGGTTTAAATACCTTATTTGTGATATGGTTATAGAAATTACATCTATCTCACTAATATTATAAATGAATATATATAATATTATAAACGTGAAAGTTTAGATGGATGGATGGATGGAATGATAGATGGATGGATGTTTGTTCCTTTATCACGCCAGAACGGCTGAACGGATCTGAATGAAATTTGGCACAGAGATAGATTATAGTCTGGAATAGGACATAGGCTTTTTATCCCGGAATTCCCACGGGAACGGGAACTACGCGGGTGAAACCGCGAGGCGCTGCTAGTCTATACTAAAATTATAAAGAGGAAGGAATTGTTTGCTTGTTTGAATTGAATAGGCTCCGAAACTACTGGACCGATTAGAAAAATTCTTTAACCATTAGAATCGTACATTATTCCTGATGAACATAGGTGATAGAATATAGTCGTACGATGCCAGGGCGGAGCGTTAGTTATACATACAATAACAACAACCAACCTACCTATCTTTAAGGAAGGTTCTTTGCTTGTATCCCGCTCGACGTCGTAACGTCGCAGTATTGTACGACGTGACGACGTACTTTTAAAAAGACGCACGCAATATTAATTGGCTCCGAGTCTGTTATCATATCACACTAATAAATAAATTTATAATGCTGGACAATTCACACAGCAATAGCGCATAGGCTCGCGCGGCAGCCTCGCGAGCCAAATGCCTCGGCTGGTGTGGACGTGCCTCGGGCTGCCTCGGGAGCCATCGAGCGATGGCTCCCGAGGCAGCCTCAGTAGTTTTGTTCAATTTACACGAGGCATTTGGCTCGCGAGGCTGCCGCGCGAGCCTGTGCGCTAGGTGGGTACGCGGCTAATATCTAGCCCCAAACTAAGCAGAGCTTTGGTTATGGGTACTAGTTAAATGCTATACATAATACAATAAATTACATAGATAGATATTTTTTATTATGAATAGAAAACGACCAGGACACCCGAAACAAAAACCTGCAGATCGTACAAATATTTGTCCCGAGGCGGGAATCGAACCCGCAACCTCCTGCGTCGCAGGCAGACCTTCTCCCACCGCGCCACAGAGCTCGTTTAGTACTTAACAATACAAACATACGATGCATAATAATAAAACACACATTAGTAATACATAATCAACTTTTATAAAACAGATGCAAAATAAAAACCAGCAATTTATTATGACTGATGAAAGATAGTGTTCATAGACCATGTTCTTAAATACAGGAAGAGACTTTGCATGTCTAGTACTAGAAGGTATTGTACCTTCTCTTTTGAACTTTTGAGTACACAATCAAAGGTTGCCTAGAAGAAAAGCTACCTGTAAGTTTAGAATAAGGAGAGATTAGACAATCACAGAAAAAAATATACATCGCCATCGTTTGATAGTAAGAGATAGTCAAGTATTTTCCTTAAACGCAAAATGAGGAAAGGAGAGGAGGAAAGCTTATTTGATACCTAAATTTGAAGCTCTCTATATTATTTACTCTTCAACCCTTCATTTGAAAACCATTAAATATTTGAATAGATAAATAAATTCCAAGTTTAATAACAAATTTTATTTTCTCTCAGATTCGAGTTATGAATTTTTAATGAGATAGCGAGAGATTAAGAGTCAGAAAGTCATTTCCCGGTAAAGAAGAGCACAAAAAAAGGATTGCTTCAGCCATAGCGTTTGTTGGCCACGAAAAGAGCGAGTGAGCGATAGAAAAGTGACTATTGTTGGACATCACAGATTATCATAAAAACAGAACACAAATAGAAGTTTGTTACTTCTTCACGACGAAACTACAAAACAGATTGAGTTGAATTTTGCATTACTGAAGCCCCACATAGGCAACTCTTTATTCCATAAATCAGTTCCTAGGAATAGAAATAGCTTTGATTCGTTTCCATAGAAACAATGCGTGCCAAGATGCGGGTAGAAAATTGATCATGATCAAAGTTTACAGAGGCTTGATTCTTGTTAAAAAATAATGCACTGCTTGAGATGTTTTCTTCAGGTTTTCCTATAATATTATTTATTCTTAGTTCAATTACCATGCTTATTCTTAAGATCTTAACTTCTGTATTTATTGAGAAATTAAGGTTTAGGTGAAAAAATACAATACAAATTTTATGGAGTCGCGTTTTCGAAACATATGGCGGATAGAATAAGTCCTGAACTTTTAAAGTTAAATATTCAATAGTTTGGAAGATATGGAAAATCGACGGAGTTGATTTAAGATAGTATAGACTTTTAATAATGAGTTTGTTAAAAAGTGCACTCCAAAGTAGCCAGCCGCCGACAACTTGAAATAATTATGTCCAATGCTTAAATTTTTCATACTTTGAAATGTTGCACCAACCCATAGAATCCAATAAACTGACCTTAGGCAATCTAACCCGCTGTCACTGACCGACCGAAGATCAGTTCAGGCCCCTCAGGACGACTATGTCCACTTCCTATTATCGTATCGCAATGACTGAGTTCGTGGCCACACCAGCCCGTACCTACCATCTCAAGGGCAATCCAACGTTTCGGTTTCGGGTTGTGTGCCGCTTAACCAAATTTTTATTTTCCTTTTCTATTCTTTTATTTCTTTTTTGTTATTATTTTAGTTTCAGTCGTTTCCCGTCGCCGGATCGGTAGAGTGCTGGCTTTAGAGGGTATGGAGAGTGCCATTTCAGAGTCCGCTATCTGTACTTACAGTTGAGAGTAGTTTTTGAAAATACACGTTCTATATTTGAACTTTTAACCACTCATTAGCTATCCCGTGTCATTCCTTTTCACGAGGATGACCTACGCACTTATAGAATGGCATTGAGACGGATTCGAACTGGGCCTTATTAGGGTATTTTCTATGTTAGAAAAAAAATCTATAAATATGTAATTGAGTTAGCTTATGCAGAAAACAGTCGAATTTTTGAGCGTTAGTTCATAATGAACAAAATAAATTATAAAATTCAATTTTTACATTTAAAGAACCTGAATACATGGTTTTATGGTGTATAAAACAACACCATAAAATAGTAGGCACAATGCTATTAAGCCAACTGTCATCGGTAAAAAAATCTCTTAAAAGTTAGTAGTACTTATAAATATTAAACTTAGTCTAAGTAAGCCCATGCGTGGGCGCGTGCCCCTTTCCTCCCGTCGGAGATTACCGCGTATAAATTAGACATAACCCACGCGGACCATGTGAGGATTTGTTGAATTAGGATTTATAGGTGCACGGTAATCCGCGTTGTCTGGCTGCTTAAGGGGTTAAATTAGTTGTTTTTTATTCATAAACATCCGCTATTTTGAACGCCTATTTCCGGGATGAAATGAAGGAACTTCATGTTATTTCGGATAGAATTTGTCTAGTAAGTCTATAAAAAATCAGGCAGATCTGTTTATTTGTGTTGACGTCAACCTGTAATAGACATCCATCGTAACTTTAACAAAACTAAAATAAAATTAGATACCTACATATTTTACTAACTAATAGAATTAAATTAAAACTAGTATTTACAATTGAAACAATTGAGCTAACTGCAGACTGTTGCAAACAATCTACAGGTAGCTCAACTGATCTTACTTAACTGATATTTTTATAATTATTTGCACGAAATCGTTGGAAACCTCGAACACTTTCGACTTACGGATGAATCGTCAAACGTTTCCTTTTTATTCACTCGATTTGCTTTTTCGATTTTTTGATCGAAATTACGTTTACTATTACGCTCAAATTCGAAGTGAGCGTACGCGTTTGGCTCATAACTTTCTTTTAAATTAGGAATGTAAAAACATTTTTTTTAGTCGAGATCAAAACGAGCGAAGATCTCAGTGGAAAGTAATAATGAACCAAAAAAACCTTTGGCTCCGATAGGTATTCATAATCACATGATGAGTCTCACAGTCCCCTAATGAGGTGTCATACGGGACTCAATGACAACTCTTGCGGTTGTGTCTGTATTCGCTGTATTGAAGTTTCATTCGATTCTAAATGTAACACAAATTCCTAAAATTCAGCTATTTTTCTATCAATTTCAAGCAACACTTATGACGTAACATTACTTTATCTATGGCAACACGGTGTTTGATATAAAGAGGTTGATTGATAAAATAATCGTTACTTACATAAATTATTCTAAGCTTTAAGGCAACATTTTACTATCAGGATTGTTTTTTTCACCGAATATAAAAAACGAGGAAAATAAACAGAAACGTCAGGTTTTAAATCCCGCCTGGGTGCGAGAGTCCTAATCCTACAAACCAAAACTAACCTCAATAATAATAATAATAATAATATATTTATTTTCCACTCACAAAAAGGTTTTCTTAAGATATTTGAGTAAAATGAAATTAAGGACTTAAGCTATTAACCTGTTTTGTGAGGAGCTGGAGCTTGAGATAGGCTTATAAAAGCCTGTATTACAAGACACCAGTGCCCCCACTCCGCGGGTGTAATAAGATGCTATGGCACAAGTTATAAGCGAGGCGCACTCTTAATTTGGTATTACTTAGAAACAAACATTCAGTGACCAATTTGGATGGTATGTAGGTACAAGTAATTAGCATCATGAAAATTTATTGAACGTGAGATTAGAAAACTAGATTATTAATGTTAAATAAAGATAAGATAAGATAAGATAAGATCATTTATTGTCAAATAGGCACACAAATAATAATTATACAATTGATACATAAATTAGATGTGTAAACTATGACTTGTCAAAAAAAAATACAATTTTGCTGTAGAGGGGCAATAGTCGAGAGATAAATTAAAAATAATATAGTAATATGGTCCTTAAATAATATTAGAATCTAAGTTAGGCGACTCTACAATAGTGTCAGGTAACTTCGTGGAGAAATTAATGTCTAGGTGACTGTAGTCGTTTTCTAAAAACTCTTTAATGCTATATAGCGTTTTGTCAACCAAAAGGTTTCTTAGTTCTAAATTAAACCTATTTTCATTTTTAATCAGTTTCAAACCCAAAGGGAGCTTATTATAGAGTTTCTGACCCATTATTTTTGGGAGTCTTTTTTGTATATTAAGTCGGTACATGATCGGCTCTAACATCATTTTGTTCCGCACGGCGCGTTTACTTTTACCCCCTCTTATAGTGTAATCACTTAAATGTATCCTGACAAATTTTATCACCTCCATTATGTAGACAGCCACTGATGTTGGTATGCGAAGGTTTTTAAAATGATCCCGGCATGATTCCCGGAATTTAGCTTTCATTAATACCCTTATGGCACGCTTTTGCAATTTAAGAACTCTTTCATAGTCTGTTGAGCTACCGAATAATATTATACCGTATGACATAATTGAATGTATATAAGCATAATATATGTCTTTAAGAGATTTTTCTGACGTAATAGGTCTCAATTGTTTTAGTGCATAAACTCCTCGAGCCATTTTTTTACATGTTGTGTCAATATGTTGCTTCCAAGACAGTAAAGGGTCTAATTCAAAGCCTAACATTTTTACCACACTAGAACTAACTAAGGTACTCCCGTTTATAAGATTTACTGGTACTCTACCTTCCGTTTTTGCCGTCGTAGTGAAAAATATTATGTCCGTTTTATCTTCATTTAGCTTTAAACCATTCATTTCAAACCAATTACCAAGCTTAGCTATCGTGTCCCTTATTTTGCTTATAAGATCATCTCTACTTTCTGCTGCCAAAATAACAGTGGTGTCATCCGCATACTGAATACTGTCACCTTTGAGATCCAGGTGGACTATGTCATTCAAGAATGCCAAGAACAGGGTATTCCCCAACGAGGATCCTTGGGGAACTCCGATGGTAGAGCTTTTGGCAGCCGATCGAAACCGTTTTCCTTGTATTTTAATTTCTACTGTTTGTTGTCTATTAGTTAAGAATGATTTTATAAGGTTTAAGCTGTCTCCGACCAAGCCGTACACCTTTAGTTTTTCTAATAATAGTTCGTGATTTACAGAATCAAACGAAACAAAATAAATAAATTATTAAATTAATAAAACACTCATAAAAAATAATCAGACAGAATTTATAAAGCGATGACAGTAACGCGAGTTCCACAAATGTGTTAATTGGAGCGCCGCGATTAATGAAGGTGTTGGCGTGATGTGTGAAGTGTCGTTTGAATTGAAATTCGAACACGTTCTAATTTTCTCCTTCTATTTCCAGAAAAGGATCTGCATTCGATTTTTCAAAATTCTTTCGACATGAATGCATTCAAGACTCATGTACTAGTCTTGAATGCATTCTATCTTCAAATTTGATTATAGTTAATTCTACTTCCCTATTATAAGTTTGATACTTTTTTATCGCGGCATTGTCGTAGAATGTTGCCTTAATCCAAAGAAAAAAGAACTCTAAGTACAAATGAGTTACGTACCTAATCAACCTATGAAGTCAGTGTGTGTACCTAAGTACCATTATAGCATGACAGCAATAAATATAGCGTGAATTTGTACGTATAAACACTTTGAATAGGTGAGTACTTGCCATAAGCTTCGCCCCAACTTGCCAGATAACAGATTTAATAAACATAACATTCGCAACCTTAGAATAACAAAATTCTTAGACATTTACTTTTAATCGGCAAATTAATTTACTACTGGCAACCCATACATCACTGGCCAATAGCAATAGGTCGCGGGCGTGGCGAACACGTTCGATTAAGAGATTGAGATTGCGTTCCTAATTCAAAACGTGTTAGAAAATTGAAACAGCAGGCCACTGCGCATCTTAATACCATCTATTTGGCCTGGATTCGGTAGATCGTTGTAGTTGTAAGTGTGTGGGTTGCATAATGACATTAGAACGGATGTTCGGAACAATAGGTTGACTAGATTGTTTGACCTCTTCTCTTCAGTAAAGGAAAGGGACTATCTGAGAGATAATCTCTGTAAATTAAATCTAGAATCTTCACAAAAATAATATTGCTGTAGATAAACTCACATAATCTAATATCTAGAGCTTATATAAGTCACAAATGGGATAGAAACTCAGCCTGTCGTCGGCCGTAGTAACCTTTGTACGACTAACCAGCTGAACGGATCTTGACGAAATTTGTCATGGAGATACATTGTCCTTCGCTTTTTTTAGGGAAAACGTGTAAAGCCGCGGATAAACATGTTAGTGAAAAGGTGAAAAAATAACAGGTGTCAGTTTAAGCTTCATTTGAATAAAGTTGGTAATATTGTTATTAGTTTTCTCATTGTAATAAGACATTGTGTATTCAGACATCCTACATCCCTTGACACCCCCCGATATAGGTAGGTACTACTGGCAACTCTAGACTGAGTTTTCTATACAGCCTTATAAAATAAAAACTGACCGAGATTATCAATGGAAACTCATTGCAAATCGAAGTTTTTTAATAATAAAGGGGTATAGGTGTTAATTGAGGATCTGTTGACAAAGTAAAATTTTCGTATTGTAATCCTCATTGTAACAAGACATTGTGCATTCAGACATCCTCCAGATATGGGTAGGTACTGGCAACTCTAGATTGTATTCTCCCCAGATTCAGCCAAGCTCACCCTTGCATTTCAAATCGTTCGAATTTCGCATCCGTCTGCGGTGGCGACCCTCGGATCACGTGACTTAGAACACGCTTCGAATGTGTTCCAAGTTTGAATTATGATTGTTTTGAGTATCAAAACATAAGTTTCTCAGCTTGGGCCTGATTTTATTTAAAAGTTTTGATTTTATTGTTAGTTTTATTGCTGATTTAATTCATTCTTAAGAAGTAGGTAAAGTAAAATTAAATAACATTATTAATCCGTGATCGACGCAGTTATGTCTATAACAATTCTCAGCATTTGCTCGTAAAATACCATAATTTTCATCCACATGTCAAGTTTCACACAATTGATTCTTTAACCCTTTGCCGCTTACCATTATAACGAAGGTATCCGTAGAGGAGCTCATAAAACAACCAGCGCTATTTAGCGGACGTATTCTTAGACTGCGGAGAAAAATTAAGGTGGAAGAAGCTAACTCATTAAGTACCTACAAAAGTCTGCAGTTAGCTCAATTGTTTCAATTGAAAATACTAGTTTTAATTTGGTTCTGTTATTTGATTGTAAAGTACCTAACAAATTAGATTGGAGATAGTATAATCGGAAACGAAACCGTTAGGTAGGTACCGAGTTTTATAGGAATTATTACAGATGTGCGACACCGAATGTGCGATGTTGTATTTGTATGTTGGTATTATTTTGAATTCCGAATGGATATAATGGTTTAGTGGAACGGGAATTTACATTTTGCGTACGGTTCGGATTTGGTACTACCTGGATTGGATTTTATTTCTTTGTTTTTTTTTTATTTCTGGTTAGACTGTGACTTTGTCCTTATACCTAGAAGTAAAAAACGCCCGCAATAAGACGGCCTTTTTATTTTGAGGCTTCCAAGTTTCCCTATTACATAATTATTGAGTTAGCAGACCTACCCGGTGATTAACCATCCGTTTAAGCATGGTGTAGCCAGGTGCGAATGCATTTTACTGCACGTTTATCGAATGAATATTTCATTTGATAAGTGATGGTAGGTTTCTTTGTATAAAAATGCCATTGTTACGGAAAATTTATCTAGTACACCGATTTATAGAACACTAGCGTCTGCCCGCAGTTTCAACGCACTTTACCGGGATAAAAAGTAACCTATTTGCGACCCTGGGATACTGTCTACTTCCCTGCCAAATTAAGTTAAGATCCGTTCAGCCGTTTAGGCGAGAAAAGGTAATAGACACAAAGACAGAGATACTTTCGGATTTGGATGAATATTTACTAACACCACGTTGGGCGCCAAACTAATATAAGTAACTACTTTAGTCGTCTTACTTACACAAGAGTCCAGTGGTTAAAAATACATGAAGATTGTTTGCAACAATCTGCAGTTAGCTTGATTATTTGCATTGGAAATACTAGTTTTCATTATATTTAATTTATTTTATCTTAGTTAGAGGGTCAATTTATGTAAAACTTCCAATACTGCATTTTAAATACACAGTATAAAAATTAGTCATTAAATAACCCGCTCCTGACCATTCCCGGTACAAAGGTGCCCATAACACTTGCAGCATTGCCTCGCTGAATAGCGATGGCCATCTACCACGTTGGACGCCACGTCTTTACTTACACCGTGTTGGACGCCATTTTTTTCTCAGCTAACACTCATAGCTTACGTCACCTCACCTCACCTCACAGCCTTTTATGGTCCACTGCTGGACGCAGGCCTCCCTTGATAAGCGCCTTATTGGCTTTTATCTCATGGGGAGTAATGCCCGTATCCTAAACTTAACCATAACTCAACTCAAATCAACGTTAATGGATAAAATAATGTAAATAAATAAAATAAATAATGCTGGACAATCCACACAGCATTATCTAGCCCAAGCAGAGCTTTTGTTATGGGTACTAGATAACTGATATACATAATATAATGCAATACATAGATAGATATTTTTTTATTATACATAGAAAACGACCAGAACACCCTGAACAAATGTCTGCAGATCGTACACATATTTGTCCTTCCTCCTCCTGCGTCTATAATATAGGTAGATAGTGATATGATAGATAGTGATATGTCATCAGATTTAGGAAACTTCTTAAATCTAGTGACACATCAAATTGTTTCACATTATATAACATTTGACTCAATCTCAAATGAGTATAACAACTAAATAACAGTTGCAAGTTATTGTAAGTCATGAATCATTGGATAAATTGCTAATTGTATGCAATTTCACGGTCATTAATTAGGTAGTCTACACATGAGGGTCTTTCGCGATGCATTATGAAGGCTCGCGTGCGGACCGCGGGAACTTCAGTCTGCTTTAGAAAGGACAGTGTTGATACGCTTTATTTACGATTCGAAAAACGTTATTAACCCTAAAGCTATGAATTGCGTTTTGGTTTAAATAAGGAATGGTAGCCTTCGCTGCTTAACACTTCATATTTCATTTATTTTTGCTTGCATGTAGGTACATTCCATCTTATTTCTAAGGTAATTGGTTTTCACTAGGTACATACATGCACCCTGGAAGGGCACGGTAAAACAGTTATTTTTACATTGTCAAATGGAATTTTACAATAACATAAATTTCATGCAATACATAATAAATATAATTAATTAAATTGAATTGAATTTTGAATTTAGAAGCCAGAATGGTGGAATAACTTCAAGAAGGAACAAATTTTTTTTTCTAATAAGCGCTTTTTTTAGCTTACCCAATGTAGCTACACTACAGCACCGATTTAGTCACTGGTGTCTTAAAAGAAGACCTTTCCGAATTAATTTTCATCATCATCAACCTTTAATAGTCCTCTGCTAGACATAGGCCTCCCCTAATGAGTGCCATAGCGCCCTGTCTTCAGCTTGCCGCATCCAGCATGTACCTGCAGTCTATCGAAAGTCTTTAAAAAATATATTTTTACACAACTGCAGAATCTGCCTATGGTAAGTGTACTCGTAAACAGTACAGAAATGTTTTTTGCTTACCCGCACTTTGGGTATCTCTAAGAAATGAAATAAGTTCCCAAAAAGTTGGTTAAACTGTAATGTTACCCCTGAACTGGCCGCTATAGTCCGTAAGAAGTCCCAAAGATTTTCGGTTGAACCGACTAGGGTTTCGTGGCTTAGTTGGTTAGAGCACATCCGTACTGAGGGTGGGGTGCGGGTTCGAGTCCCGCCGAAACCGAATTTTTTTTGGAACTTAATTCATTTCTTAGTTCAGAAATGTATTTTCCCCAAGGTTAAAACCATTGTTTATCGAAGCCTTATTGAAGTTTGTGCTCGCGCTCCAGTATCGGTGGTAGAGAAGGATTTCCTAAGTCCTGTAAGACCTTATCCTCTCTTTGCAATCGTCACATGACGGATGGGCCCACCTTGGTCATTCGTTTTAGTTTCATTTAATGACACTCGTTATCCATTCAGACTTTCATTTTGCGACTCACAGTCATGCGTTGTGAAAAGGTAATTCATTTTTCAGCTTTTCATCATAAAACTGAATGGTTATCGTTGGTACCGCTTATAGATTTGTAAATATTTTTAAACTTGGGTGATCTGAACATATAATTAATAGTAATGTTATAAGCCTTTGTTTTAAAATAATTACTATTATTAAGCTGTTTATGTATAAAATTTGACTTGTCTAAGTGCTTATTTTGTAAGCCTAAAGAAATAAAGTTATTGAATTTTGAATTTTTAAACTATTTACACATTTTACTGTAAAAACTATCGTAGTTTGACGAGTCATTACGGAAGTAATCGGGCTAACTACGAGTGCTCGGAGGGACGCGATACGACGCGTCTATAACGGCACTCACCCTGAAGAAGTCCCTCGTTCAGGGACGAAACGTTGGTGTTCTTCCAATACAAATAAAATTCATAGTTAACCCGCTTACATCCGCATTGTATTTACACATTTATTACATTTTTTATAGACTTCTAGTTGCTTGTTTGCCGCTTGGCAGAGGTCTCCCCCAGCCTCCTCTATTTCTCCCTGTCTTGAGTTCTCCTTGTCCACGTTGTGTCTGCTCTTTTGACAAGTTTATCTGCCCATCGTATGAAAGGTCTGTTCTGATTCCTTTTTCTTTCTCAGGGAAACCATGTTGTTAATGCTTTACTCCATTTATCGGGATTCATTACGTGGCCTTTGAGCTGTTTTACTTTATCAGATATGTCATTTAGTTTTGTACTCTCTCTCATTATGTGAGATTGTTAATCTTTTTAATTTTTCTCATTAAAAGCAAAAATATATCATTTTTTTTTCATTTCTTCAGAGTGCACTATAATAACAAAAGACATTAAGCAAAATAGTGTTTAAAATTCAAAAAATCTTAGAGCAAAAGTTGATATCTTCGGGGTTTAGGATCACCCCTTACGGCTTAGTACACATGTTCCATGGCACCCTGTACCTACTGATAATGTAACTAATAATTTCCAAAGTTTTCATTTTATTCGTTAACTTCTACTACACATTAATAAGACTTTCAAAGTGAACCAATAATAACAACTCTGTAACATTTTATGACTTTTCCCATTTTCCCTATGTGTGAACTATCAAAATTAAGTGCCTATAAGTTTCTGAAATTACACCTATTATTATAAAAACTTTGTGGTGAATTGATGTTTGTATTGAAGGGTTCAGGAAAGTTTTAGGAATTCACAATTAAAAAAAAATCTACTGATGTAGGTCCTTTTAGTAGGTAAGGTAACCAAAAACATTTTTGTAGAGAAGGTTGCACAGAAACTCTAGTTATGCTTTCGCTGTTGAAATATCTTAAAAAAGAAATATATAAATTGTATAATTTTTTCATGAAATTTTTACAGAATAGGCTACTTGACTACTACTGGAAAATAATTCTATAGTAATGTCTGGTAAAAATAATGCAAAGTGTAATTAATATTTCTTCAAGGCCAGTCCTATTAGTTATAAAAACTAATTTTAAAGTTGAATGAAATAATGGCGCGTCAAAACGATAATATCTGTCATGGCTCCCGTGCTCTGAGGTATGACGTCACTCGCCACACCACACTTATCAAGAAGAACTCATTGACTCTGTAATCTGTGATAGTGTGACGTCATCAGGGATCCAACCAAACGCAGAGCGTTTTCGGTCACGTGATCATATATAAAAAAATGTGTAATTTTAATCCCGTTTTTTACCTAAAATACGCATATTTTTAATAAAAATCACCTGATTACGCTTTGTTACGTTGTCACTGACTAGGATGAAAACAATTTGGCACTTATTTTTAATGCAGTCAAATAGCCTATTATTAAATCACATGTGGAACCAAGTCCCAAACTCTACAAGTTCAAAGTCTAGAAACTATTCAGCTCTACATAGATGCCTCAAGCAAAATACGGGTCCCAATCAAAAGTTTGAGTAAAGGCATGACATACGCTAGACCGTGCCAGGTTCAAGCCGAGTGTCGGCCGACTTCTCGTTCGTTGTCCGTTGCTCGGCCGTCACTCGGTTACCGCTTGGTATAACGTGAGTGTGTCCATACAAAATATATGTAATATTAGTTGACCGTGCTACGGCCGACACTCGACTCGGACCCCGACACGGTCTAGCGTGAGTCATCCTTTACAGTGTACAAAACCAAAAAAACAAAAGACACTCAGCACGAAACAGCAAAAGGAAAGAGAGTGTAATCGGGTGTGAACTGAAGGCATCAATATTTGCGCAGCGATAATGGGGGCGCGGTCGTCAGCGTCAATCGATGGGGTGAAAATGGGTGAAAAGTCAAAACGAAACTGGGTCTCTAGCTCGTTAATGTCTGAAAAAGTTGTGATCCATTATTTGTGGTGTTCACTATAAGTTAAATATTAGTTAGTCAAAATATTCGATGCTGCTTGGATCATTATGTTTCTGTCTTCTGCAATATTTCCCCACACACACAAAATTTCTGACTATTTGACATTTTGCCTGTGCGGAGAAATATTGCAGTAGACCAGTAGGTATTGCATTTCATTCCTATAACTAATTTAACATTGCAAAATTAAATAGATACGTAATAATAAACTGATTTATAGCCTTCGCGTGGCAAACAATCAAAATGCAACAAAACTAAAAACTTATAGAAACATCAACACAAAATTTTACTACCCTTTCTTACTCCAGTCATCCATATTCTATTGTACCTATGCAAAAAACCTGAACGCTTAACTTGAAAACGTATACCCATTAAGCATGCGATTGTAAGGAATGTCTCAAGATACGGAATTATGGTAAGCTTGAAATGTGTGGCGGGGACATAGGGTTGCCAGAAAGAAACTTGAGGTGCTCTTTTTAAGGCTGTGGTATGGGTCAAACTAGCGCCCCCACCGATTTTATCTTATTATTACGTTGAACAAAGGGAATTTCAAAAATCCATCGCACAGTTTGTGATACCTGTTATAAGCTTTTTTTTAATGCCTCTGTAATAGGTTTACTCATTTAGTTTAGCCAGAAAATCGAAAATAGATATTGGTGGCCACAAAGGGCCACTTCGATATTCTGCCTAAACCTAACAGAATAAAACTATTACAGAGGCATTAAAAAAAAGCTTGTAACAGGTATCACAAACTGTTCGATGGATTTTTGAAATTTTCTTTGTTCAACGTAGTAATAAGATTAAATAAGTGGCGGCGCTAGTTGACCCATACTAGAGCCTTAAGCCGTGTACTGACTGGTGGCGCTTATGCGGGTCAGAGGCGGTACCACTAGCTATCTGAATAGCTGGAAGGCTGGACGCGGACTGCGCTTTCATGAAGCACTGGACGCACACAATTAGTGCCATGTGCTTATGAAAATAGTGTTCCAATAATTTAAGATGTTTTAATTTTACTTTTGTTTTTACTAATCTATATGGCTGAAATAATATGTATAATGTGTATCTAAGCCGTAATAAACGTATTGAATTGAATTTACTAGAAAAACATAACATCCTCCTTCTTGCGCAGTCAGTCAAAATACCTTGATATTTTACTTGACAGCCCTTTCCAGGGGGAAGAAAGAACAAGGGATAGAAACAATTCAGTAAGTGCATCCATACGGCATTGTGACGTGTACACGTCTGGTAGGGGTCATGCGATTCGATGGGCTACTCCGAAACGAGTGCTGCAAAAATGTATTAAGTTTTTATACGAAAAAGGGAATCCCTCTTTACTTTTATGAAAATTACAAAGAAATATCGGCCAAATTGGGACAAAAAAAATTACAGGTTACACATAGGAAAAGGGGAATCCCTCTTTACTCTTATGAAAATTACAAAGAAATATTTGCCAAATCGGGACAAAAAAATGTACAGGTTAGAAATAGTTACATTTTAAAGCATTTTTAAATTTTTACTACTTGTAAGACGTAGTAGTGAGTAGGTATTATCAATTGAAACAGTTGAGCTAACTGCAGACTTTGACAAACAGTTTAAAGATATGCCCCAATAAATAGGTTTTTTTTGACTGCTTAGATTTTTAGAAAATAGATTTTAGTGTAAAAAATTGTTGTAATTGTTTTATTCTGTTATTACAATTTTGTACTAGGTAACAATATATTAATATTATGTTATTAATAAATAAAGTAGTTGTTTCATGGTTTTACAGACGAAAATACTTATCAAATTAGTGATGTGAGTCATAAATAAACACAAGACAACTTCGTTAAATAGTTACGTTTGGTATGTTTGTTTATTATTAAAACTAACATTAACATTTACTTCTGTTTTATTGTGTTGTGTGCAGTAACGAATAAATGCTATGTCTCAAAATATCCGTGTATTATTTTTTCAACATTTTTCAAAACTCATGTCTAGTAGCACCCCGACGCAGGCCACAAAATCTCTATTGTGTTATGAATGGGGCGTTTGTACACATTGTGTACGGAACAAATTTTTATAAGAACGCATCTCTTTTCATATTTTTAAAATCTTGCGAATTCATCCCAGGTATTGTTTCAGAGTTACAGGGTTCTGTACACTTGTTGAATGGTTATTTTTTGATGGAAACGAACTGCAAAGGCTGAGAAAAAGTTCGCGGCTACTGAAAAAATTAGATGTACAATGAAAAAAGATTACATTGCTAACATAAGCCCGTAAAAAATTCGCAAGCGCGTATAAAATATGGTGTTCTATATCATATCAAGGTATGTTTTATTGGGATCAGAGGCCTTAGTCTGAGTTTATATATAAAAACATTCGATAAACGTAATCGAGAACCATTGATGCCTTCCACGAAAAAAGCTTAGAGCGGTAGTAGACGCAAACGAAGTGTAGCCAAAAAAAATGCGATAAATGAGTCTCATTTTCCTATTCGTATTAGTGCTATGCGTGAAAGTACTGAAGTAGTAATTATGTTTGTCAACTCACACATATAGATTCGTTTTTATCTTTGAAATCATGAGAATTGTTGAGTGAGCGTGTTTTACCTCTATGATTGACGTGTTTGGGTTAAACTTGGTAGGCTCATAGGACGCAAATGAAATACTTAGATTCGGTGCAAGTACCCAGTGAAAGGTTTTCCCGTGTGTTCTTATTTTTCTTGAAGCACCAATTGAAGTCATTTCTGTGACCAAGAAATGTTGGAGGTGCTCTATCTACTTACTTTCATAATGTCAATGCCGCAAACACGACTGCCGCTGTCATGTCAAAGTGCAACAAATCACTCAAAATCATTCGAAAACTATCATCGAGCTTTTAAGAATCGATTGGCTCGTTGTAAAACTACGATAAGTAGTTTTTGTCGATGACGTAGGGGCGCTACAAGGCGCTAAATGTATAGGAAGGACTCGAATTCGATGGAAGTATTCGAGAGATAATGCGTAAAAGTCGTACTAGGGCCCCTGGAAGCTATGATGAACCCATACATAATATTATAAATTCGAAAGTAAGTCTGTTTGTTTCCTTTTTATGCCTAAACGGCTGAACGGATCTTAATGAAATTTGGCAGCGAGGTACGCGGGAACGGACATAGGCTACTTTCATCCTGGAAGAGTGTGTGCGAAGCCGCTGGCAAAAGCTAGTACATTATAAAGATAACTATTAATTTGTTAATAACTCTTTATTAACAAAGAAAATTACAATCAAATAATATAATTAAATTGAAATTAGTATTTACAATTAAAACAGTTGAGCCAACTGCAGACTGTTGCAAACAATCTACAAGTAGTAACCATTTGATAATTAACATTTCTATTCCTTATAATAATTTATACTGAAGGACAAATCTTTATTAAAACAAATTCTTCTTCTGCTCCTACCGTGCTGAAGAATGTTTTACAAAAGGAACTCTAACCATATTGTTGGTTCCGTAAAACATTGTGTGAATACTTACCCTAAGTGTATTGTATTGCTAGCGTGTGGTTTTCTTCATTCTTTTTACAAAAAAATAAAAGGCATGTACACACTTTCGTCGGAAAATATTGTCGATCTAAATAGGAAGACACAGATAGGGCGGATAAGGCGTGCTAATAGTTTCCGTTTCACCTAACTAATATCGACAGCTGCTTAGGCGTAAAGCTATGCATGTTTTGCTATCACATTTAAAGTAGAATTTATAGTAACCTTAATAAACAGCTTTTACAGCGGAATTCACAGCATGTAAAAACCAAATGAAATTAATTATCTAGCTAAGTCTTAGACAATTTAACCCGCTGAGCTAAGTCTTAGACCATTTAACCCGCGCTAAGTAGATAAACTTTTATACTTATTATTCATCAAATTTACCATTGTTGTTGCATTTAATTTAATTTTTTTGTAATTTGATTCAATATTTGCTGGACTTTAATAAAAAAAATTCAACAACTAAGCTAACTGGAGACTGTTGCAAACAATCTACAGGTAGTAATTAGTTGATTATTTGGTCACATCATATTCGAAGGCATGACGTGAGTTCTTCGAAAATAATAGCAGACAAGTACGAATAATTCAGAATTAGACAGATCAGAATCAGAATCAGACAATAGAGAATTATCATTATCGGTCTATAATTGACGGAAAAATCGATTAGCGTACATAAAAAAAATACAGCCAGCCTAATTAATATACGATAATTATGTACAACATCTCCTTGAAGTCAGTAAAAAGCAGCCAACGAGTCCCGAAAATAGTAAAAGTTAAACACTCACGAACATATCTATAAACCAGCAGTTTATTTTTAATAAGTTGATTGGTAAAGTCATGCGGTTTAGATCTTCTTGGTAATAACACAGAGCTTTAGCTATTCTCCGGTTGTAAGATTCCAAATTCAAAAGCCATTTATTTAGAACTTTTTGCTAAAATTTCTCGGAGCATTGCAAGGAAAGAGCAAACATCAAGTATCGTCCACTCCACCGTCTTAAGACAAGAGATTCATGTCTCAAGAACTGCGGCCTCCTTCAAACTTCGTGTTTTCGCTGGACTAGATGCAAGGCTGAAAAAAAAAGAATATAAGGGTTTTGTCTGAAATGCTAGCTTCCGCTTCCGAGTTTGCTTTCATAGTACTTAGATTAAAGTCTGCTAGGGATAATGTAGTCTAGTTAACTACCAGCTGACGCAAACAAAGTAAAGTAAAAATGTATTAGTCACAGCAAAAGACTTAATTACATAAGGTGTTCATTCAAATAATTATGTATAAAACAAGATATCTATCTATCGTATGTATAAAACAAGGCATCATATGGAAGGGACAGAATTAACACACCAAAATAATGAGATGAACAATTAAGTTACATGAAGATAAAGATAAAGAAGACATTTATTTGGCAAACAGGTACATAAAGGTTTACAGAGAAGTTGCCATCTTATGCATATAATGTATATAAACGACGGTATTCTGTTTCATTTCATGCAGGCCGTTCTCATAGGTTTAATTTATACATATAAAAAAATTAAACGGTTCGTACTTTTTTCTCAAACCTCTCGCTAATTGCAAACCGTAGACGGTGCCCATCTCTCATGCGACTCTATTTATTTTTCAGAATCGGAACAAACCTTTTTATAGTGAATTACTACTGCAAAACACATAAATTTTAGAAATGTTTATTGTTTATTTTGCTCACATGTACACATGTACATGTGAGCAAAATAAACAATCAACCTAGGCTAACATTAATATCTAAGCTGTATACATATACAGCTTAGATATTAATGTTAGCCTAGGTCAATAGTACATGCACCCTGTAGGGCACTGCAAAAGAATTTATATAAAATGGCAAACTGTAAGTTAACATAATTAAAGGTACATATTTTAATGTCAGGTTCATGCATGTCAATTATAAGTAAAATTAAATAATCCTATAGTTAAAACTCAATACAATGTCAAAACCGCAGATTTGATTACATATGGGGTCTAGGGTAGGCAAAATCACATTGGTAAGATAAGGAGTTGAGGTCATGTGTATTCTTGCTTATAAGAGACGACACAACAACACGATAAGTTGAACTTCGAGTACTCACGCCAAAAACCGGAAACTTAAACTACAAATAATTAATAACATAGCTAAGTACTTAAGACTTCATGCTGAAAAGCGCTTGCACACAAAGAAACCTTCCAAGTAAAAAACAGGGTATGGAGGGGTAAACATAACCACGGAAAAAACAATAAAATGCCCATGTTTTGTTCTTATTTCGTTGCGGCGTGTCTTAGCGACTCTTGTGACTTCATTTTACCTGAGACGGGATTTTTGCATGAGTAGCCACCCGCCTTTACTCTGTAGTGATGTGATTTTATCGATGCCGTAAATTTTATTGACGTCATAACTTGATATCATTTTTGTATTTTGGTTAATTTTATTAAGGTATTCTTTGTTGTGTTACGAAGCTTCAACTATGTCCAACATAATAGTTTCATTAATTTGTGATTAGATTAGATGTTTTAGAATGTAAAGTAACCCTAATAAGCTATAGCAATTCGAACGTAAATCGTCTGAAGTTAGAATATATTGGTTTCGTTTGGGAGTTTTGTACTAAAAAACTATTTCTAGGACGACTAAAAAGCGAATTATTCGGTAGATAGTGTAGGTATATTGAGTTTGATAAAAATTTACATCAACACACACAGCTACAAAGAAAAAATACGGCAAGTCACCTTATAATGTCTAGCGTTCCTTATACATTCGTTTGACAACTATCTCATTTGATGGAAGTGATGATGTGGACGACGATTTTGGTACATCGTCGTCCACATCAACACTTCCATCGAAGGTCGAAAGTAGGAGGCACATATTCACTCATGTTTTGAAGAGACCCAGGTATTAATTTGCCGGAAAAAACATCAGCAGACAGCTTGAACCAAATGTTGTAGATGATACAATAAGAATCTACGAACGCGTGCGACTGGAATCGCACTCAACCCGAATAAATCACTAGTTAAGGGACTATATGTTGGTGTTCTTTCCAAAACAAACTAGGTTAGCAATCATTATCATCAGCATCAGCCTATATTAGTCCACTGCTGGACGTAGGTCTCCTCTAATGAACGCCATAGCACCCTGTCTTCAGCTCGCCGCATCCAACATCTGCCAGCAGTCTTTCGCAAATCGTCATCCCAGCTGGTCGGAAGGCGTCCTACACTACGTTTGCCGAGTCGCGGTCACTCAAGAACACA
Organism: Eupithecia exiguata; assembly: GCA_947086465.1. NCBI lineage: Eukaryota > Metazoa > Arthropoda > Insecta > Lepidoptera > Geometridae > Eupithecia > Eupithecia exiguata. Next base: position 9,388,481 of record OX352245.1, read on the forward strand.
TTTACCACAGCGGTTGTCGGTTCTTCTCGAGATATGACCACTGACCAGCCCACGGCCACTTCAGTTTGCTAGTCCTTTGAGCTATGTCGATAACCTTGCTTCTCTGTTTAGCAATTAAACCATTATATTCATAATGAAGATTATGAATCATCGATATCGACACGACGACTCCACAACCCTATCAACTTCTTCAGTACGTACCTACATTACTCTCCCGACCTACGGAACCAAACCTATTTAACTTCACTTGAGGACGTACCGTAATCTCGGTCTAGATTAACTCTACGGATATTTTTCATATAGGTATGGATTAGACTTGCAATCTCATTCCAGGTTTGTGGGATTATTGGGGCAGGTATTTGAAGGAGTTCTATTGAATTACGTCTTGCATGAGTTGTATTTAGATATAGGTTATGGCATTTATAACCCATATCTAAATACAACTCCTAAGCCAGTTTTAGGTTAAACGACATCTATTGATAATTCTAAAAATATCTACAATATTTTTGTGTAAGTTAACCTCAAGGGTTAACATATCCGAAAAATTCTTGTACTTATGGTGTCATATTAATAAGTAAACTTATTATATTACAAATAAAATTACAATAACAGAATAAAATAATCAACTAATATTTACACTTACATTTATTTTCTAAAAATCTAAGCCGTCATCGTGGCATTCAACGTGGCAACGCTAGCAGCATTGCCACGTTGAATGGCAATGCTAATTCGTGGACCAAAATAAAAGCCAGCATTCCGATCACCTGTGGATTCTATTAAGAGTTTAAGTTTTCATATTTATGTTGTCTCTTTATCCTATGTATTGCAAAATAAACGATTTTTTCTTAAATTTAGTAACGTAACTCATAAAAATGTATACTACGTTATCGAACTAAAATATTTAGAGACTAGGAAAGTCAGAGGTTTTTATTAATCGAGGTGTATGTAGAGAAAAATAACACTTCTTCCCACTTCTAGGTATAGGCTTGTGTATGTAGAGTTATATTGTTTATTATAATTGGATTTGTTAACAAATTTAAAATTTAGCACTCCCAAAATCCGGTCTCTACTATTTTGCATACGGCATGCAGTTCGGAAATAATGATAACAGACTTGAAAAAAACAGCTAGGACAATCAAGCAAGAGAATTTTCGCAACAAAATTTTGTGTCTGGTGTTATCTGAAAAATATTTTTTTCACTTCTTCGTCGTGGACAAAAAATTGAAGTGAATAGAAAATCAATATTTGCACCTTATTTTCTGTTTCATAATAATTACCTACTATAGATTAAAAGGCGGTTTAAAATATAAAATTGGACTTGTCAAAGTACTTATTTTGATAGCCTAGAGCAGTAAAGTTATTGAAATCTGAAACAAGGTATTATCAGAACTAAGAGTCCAATAAGATGACCGCATGAATTTCGTCACCTATATATTTTTTCCGTAATTTAAACCGTCGACAAAAAAAATATTCGAATCGATGACGCCGCCGTTTTTAAGTTATAGATACTGTTCTGTGGTTATAACGAGACCAACGAACAGCCATTGATTTTTATGTATACAGATTATTTATTGATGTTTTATACAAAAACACACCTTGACAAATAGAAATTCCGCTGAAACAATTTTATTTATTTTCAACTGACTGCTGGCTACCTTCCCGTGTGAATTTTGCATGGGTATAAGTTGATTTTTTTTCACTACTCAACACTGCACAAGCTATCTAAAATAACCTATGTAGTTACTAAAAGGAAATTGTTAGCGCAACGCTTTATTTGCGAATTTTCGGGTGTCTACCCACCCCTTTGTTTTCTCCGTGTGTGTATACTGTAAAGGCCGTCATTAATTTTTTAGGCTCCAGCGGAAATGAGAGGTTTACGTAAGGGTTTGCTATGGGGAATTACGAAGAATTTTCTCGGACGAAGATATACATTATAGCATTTTAATTTGTTCTAAACATTTCGAAGGTTACCACCAAATATGTATTTTAAAATAGTAATAGACTACTAATAGGTAATTGAGTGTTAGGACACTGACTGTACTGTAAGTAAATTCCACTACAAAACTATTAATAAAGTCCCCCACTAGATAACAGAAGGTTGCATATGGCGGAGGAATATTTTTTTAAAGTGGTCAATGATACCTAAGTAGTTCTGAAAACCTTCTATGCTGAGACCATAGGTTTGTGCATAGTTTGCGAGAACTATAAAAGTTTACGCTTCGATCCATACACTTAGCGCCTTACAGTGATTAACTCCTTCTCGTAGTGTGCCAGCAATCCAGTAGTTTTTACCCGACTACCGAAAGGGGAGGGTTATCTATGAAATTTTTGACTACTTATTCAGCGGTAGGTAGGTAAATAACTGTCATTGTTCTCGATTTTAGTCTCTCTAGTCATTCTGAGTACCGAGACCGACCGCCCTCATGCCATACTGAACTCGGCCACAGATTTGTAAGTATAGTACTAAAGTAAACTCGGCCTTAAAAAATTATGTCATCGATGACGTCCCGTGGCAGTGGACCATCGATCGACGTCACGTCATCTTGAGCACGTCAACGTTAGTGAAAAGACGGGGTATCACCGTTGACGTGGCGGTCATGCCATTTGTTCCTACCCTGACAAATGACAGTCATAGCAGTACGATAAAAAGAAATATATGCCTACAAACGTGCTATTAGTACTTACTTATAAAGTCCTCAGTGAAATACCAACTCCAAGTGCATTTATGCAGTGCAGGCAATGTCCGGGTGAGTAGGGGCAAAAGGGGTCTGCAATTAAAATTATAATTTTTGGCAAACTCGCCCACCCCTCGGCGTGTATCTGTATCTTTGACTTGTTCCGCACCGGTGAGAGGTGAGGATACACTGAGTGAACCTACCCGTTTTTTTTAAAAAAGTATTCGGCTTTTTATGTATCGCTCATACTTTTTTAGCCGCTCATTTTGTTTATTTCATTTTGATTTTATTCGTAGTGAAAAGTCAGCCAATAAATAAATAAATAATGCTGGACAATTCATACAGCATTATCTAGCCTCAAGCTAAGCAGAGCTTGTGTTATGGGTACTAGATAACTGATATACATAATGTTTTACAATACATAGATATATATTTTTTATTATACATAGAAAACGACTAGAACACCCTGAAGAAATGTCTGCAGATCGTACACATATTTGTCCCGAGGCGGAAATTGAACCCGCAACCTCCTGCGTCGCAGGCAGACCTTCGCCCACCGCGCCATAAAACAAGAATGAACGATAAACTCACATGATTATGCATCTTTCATCTGAATCGACAATCAGGATATTATGTTTTGATAAGGTTTTAATCTTAGAATCATCATCAAATGATACTGTGTGCATTTCCAGCATCTTCTTCATTGTTACCCTTTTCCTTTGATAGACGTATCAGATGTCTGTGAAATCTCGTCTTATATTTACTATGCCAAGTGCACAGCGTGACTGCTCACTTTCTTTAACATGTATAAAAGAAATTTATTTTGTGTACATACTATTTAGCACGCCCATTTTTATTTTGTTTGTATGAAATGTACCTAGAGCCGGTGGACATAAGCCCCAACGCCCTATGCTAAGATGAATGGATAAAAAGAAGGATAGGTAAATACCTATCTCTCTATAAAATTCCAGAGTTTAGCAAATGCTAAACTCTGGAATTTTATAGGCTGTGCTATACCAAGATATGAAATGTTTTTAAAAATAGATAAAAATGGATTTTTCTTTGTCAAAAATAATATAGCTCTCAGTGTAACTGAAGGAGGAACTTGACTCCCAAAAATACGTATCCTCCTAGATTTGGGCGCCCCAAACGTCATTGTGGAGTGAACTCGTAATGTTTAAATATTCATTTTGCCTTTAATCATACTTTATGCACGTGAGCGAGACATTGTTTTTTACTTTTTTTTGGAACTTGAGACTTGATTATTTTGATTTAGCATCAAAGTAGACGCGCTTCGTTATTTCAGTTTTATTCATGACTACAGACGTTTTTCGGGTGTATTATGAGTTATTTTTACGCAGGCGTACCCAACCCAAGTAATTAATGCTCACAGTAATGCATTAATTAAAAAAAACGTCACAACACACAACTTTTTATTTGGTAGGTATTGTTGGTGTAGAGCTGTTTTTTAGTTCAGAAAAGACCAGTTTCTGGATCAGTTATTCTGCTCAGTCAAATAAACTAAACTTCAAATCAAAAGAAAGATTGAATTCCTAATAACAAATCAGCTAGACACCTTCACGGTCAACCTGTGCGATCGCTCAACCGCTAACTTCATTTCCATCTTAACCTTCAGACGTGTGCTAAATTGAATCGCTAAGCGAAGCGAGGCGCGTATAAGTAGTCGCCCATCGGCTAACAGTTTTACACGTAATCACTTTACTCGGCGTCGTCTTACCCCATCCTCCCCTTTAAGCTGCCTATCTGTGGAAGTTGATAACTTTTTGCGTTTTAGTTTTTTTTGTTTTTCTCGTTTTAAATTAGTGTCGTAATAAACTAGTATAATGTGATCAAGGGTTTAAAAATAACATTTTTTTTCTCTTACTAGTTAACCTCTTCAGCGTACTCGTCCACTGCTGAATATGCCTCTACAAAAATAATCACGCTTGGTAGGCGGTTTTGTGATCGCAGTGGACGTGTTAAAAAAACATATTGAGGTGTTAAAATATAATAGATTTTATCCACAAGCTGAGTTGGAGGGGTCAATTCTTACGCCGCAACGGCTACAGCCCAATTGTGATATACCTACATAATTTTATTTTTAAGTAGGTATCTTGAAGTTTTTTTCTTGTAAAAATCCATTTTTCAATAAACTATTTTCTATAATAAACATTCTTTTTTCAAATCCATATTACAATCTGCAAACTGATTACACAATAATTTAATTCATTTACCCGTTTATTGCAATTTCTTTCAGTTGGTACATTTTATCGACAGTATCGGGAATGCCCGCCTCAAACAAAGTTACCTTCGTCGTGATTACTTTTCCTGCAATGCATTTAGAGTTGTGAGAAAATATATTTTCAAAAAAAAGCCGGTCAATTATTTTTTAATTGTAAAAGGGCAACTATTAACTAAACACAGTTTATAACTTATACAATGTTCTATTCTTAATAAAGATTTTATTGTATTTTTTGTTTTTCTCCCTGGGTCATAATTTCCCCTTACTACCTTAATGCATTAAGATGGGCTTTTTGCAACTCATTGACATCAGCTATGTACGAGTACCTACATCTGCTAGTACTTCACCTACTGCCTAGTAGAGATCGCTTCTAATAAGGCCTCCATTCTACTTACGTCCTATGGTTATGAGATATCTTCTTAGTGTCTTTTTTGTGTTTTTTTAACATACTAAACTTATCGTACAGCGTATTCGAAAAATGTCCGTAGTATAATGTATATTTTCAAAACTTAAAAAAAATCTAGAAATGATTTGATGTTTATACCTTAAAAAAGACCTAATCAGAAGCCAGTACCAGTTAAACCAGTTAAAAACCAGTTAAAAAAAAAATTACCCTACTGCAAATTCCTACACAAAATAAATTTACAAATAAAAAGTGTCAAATTTTTCCGACCGTTTTCCCCAACTCTACTCAGCATTGCATTGGTAGTCGCCTATTTATTGCTCTCGGTTCAATGCACGGTTCCATTTGCACTATATCTGCATACAATACGTGGAAAGGTGTAAAGAAACACTTCTAGTGAATTTAGGATTATTGACATTATCCGGGTCATGCATTCAATTGCTTAAGAATTAGGAAGTCAACATGAAGGTTAGGAACTTGTTATAAAGTTAAGAAACTCTTTGTTCACTATTTTTGTGGACTATATGTGTGGCGTACTGGCATAAATTTACGTGCATTATTGGGTCATCATCGTCATCATCATCAGCCTATATTAGTCCACTACTGGACATAGGCCTCCCCTAATGAGCGCCATAGCGCTCTGTCTTAAGCTTGACGCATCCAGCATCTGCATGCAGTCTTTCGCAGGTCGTCCCACCTGGCTGGAGGACGTTCTACACTACGCTTACCCAGTCGTGGTCTCAACGAAACACATTGTATTATTCAGTGTATCACTCATATTATTTTTTCTTCTGAAAACAAAAGAAGAAACAATTAGCAGCGAAAATAATAGCTCATGGGCTGCATTCTGATAAAGAAATGTATTACAACGAAAATATAAAATACATGTTACATGCACAAGACCAGATGATTCTATTCAATAAATCTCTAAAATTATTATTTATAAGGGACTGTTCATTAAAATTCATGAACAGTCCCTTATAAACATACTAAGCAACACTAATTATTATAAGAGTAACACCGTATTAAGTTATATGAAGTTAATAATCCCTCACAACCTCGTAAAGTAAAACGGCTCATAAAAGCACACGTAAACAAAAATCCATTATTATTCATCTACGGACTGACGTGGCGAAGTCAATGTCTATCTTATTTCTTTTATAATTATTCACGGGGGTGGACTTACCCCCCTCTCCCCTAGGGTGGGCAGGGTGCGATAGAGAGAACGTCTTCGGTTTTTGCGGCGTTTGTTTCAAGTTTTTTAGGGGGTTAACCCTTTCCTGTACATGACAGCAATTGGATCATTAAGCCTACGCTTATATTGCGCCCTAACGGGCACTTTCGCCGTCTTAAATAATGTGTTACTTCCCTTGAATTTTAAAAGGGTGATGCCAACAACAAAATAAACTTGCATTTGAACTTCTCCAAAAGATCCCTTTTAAAACAAAATGTGAAGTATTCAGAAAATTCTTAGAGAAGCATTCTAAAACGACTTCTTCAAGCAAAGTAGGGATACTTATCTCTACTTACGTTTATTTTATAAATAAAGCAAACCATTTCTATAATTTTATGAAAAATTCAAACCAATACATCCAAGTCATAACGGAAGACCGATTGCGCAAAAAACTAAGTAAAAACTCAACTCCTTTCATAACTCGATATGAGCCGACCTAATCAATTCAAATGGAACACGGGGTTAAACATTGGAGTTAAACTTACTAGCTATAGAGGAGACACTAAGTATGAACACAAACACAGGAACACTGAGTATGAAAAAAACCGGCTAAGTGCGAGTCGGACTCGAGCACGAAAGATTCAGTATTTATCTATAAAAATGGCCAAAAAATCACATTTGTTGTATGGAAGCCCCCCTTAAATATTTGTTATATTTATATTAAAAAAAAATTAAAGTGAATAAATAACTGAATATTCTGTAAATATTTCAAGCGTCTACCTGTTGCCGTTATCAATATCGAGCAAAAACGAGCAAAAAAATCGCTTGTTGTATATGAGAGCCCCTTAAACATTTATTTAATTCTCTTTTTTAGTATTTGTTTTTATAGTGACAACAAAAATACATCATCTGTGAAAACTTCAACTGTCTAACTATCACAGTTCATGAGATACAGCCTAGTGACAGACGGACAGACGGACAACGGAGTCTTAGTAATAGGGTCCCGTTTTTTACTCTTTGGGTACGGAACCCTAAAAACGAGGTTCGACAAATGACAGGAAAACTGGGTTTGGGCGCATAAGGTCCCATTCGCAAAAAAAGATCCCTTTTATAAATGTCCCATTCACAAAACGGCCATATATTATAATGTCGCGTTCTTAAAACAAACTGACAATTCTTCATTTTAATAAAAGGATTGCTAATTTTATTGTTACAGATAATTGAGAATTTTGAGGTTTTCAAATATTTATGCTAGGTAAAATGTGGGCACTTGTGCCCATTAATCGGACTGGAGCATTTTCACTCTTTGTTCAGTCTATAGAATTTTCTTACTCCACGAAAACCGAACACGCGTTCTGCTTATGAAATTATACCGCGGAAAATCCACGATTCGAAATTCGAATGTCGAGGAATTATTCTTTTTCTTTTTTTTTCACGATGCAAGCCAGTCTGAAACGTAAATGGGTTAGAAAATTGAATGAGGTTGGTATGCCTAACCAGGTTGTTTTGAATAAGTGTGTGAGCGTGAGTCTGGCTTTTTATTCGGCTTGTTTGTTCCTGTGTTATGTTGTTTGTATAAAGTGGGAGAGTTTGTAAAACATTGTGGGCTTTTTATTAGGTGATAATTTATTTGGACTGGGACAAGTTTGATTATTATTTGCTTTTGATAGAGACGTATACGTGATTATTTTACAAGGAGAAACGTCTTCCAATTCTGACGATAGGTGGAAATATGCGTCTAGAAAAGTTTTATTCATTTTTGTGTCAACTATCACATAAACAATAAATAGAAAATGAATGCGCTAAAAGCTTTTTATTTTTGTCTTTAACTTCTCATCAAAACTTTTTGTCCTTATCTAAATTTAATTCTTGCAAATTTAAAAATCTCTAAATTTTGGGTTCGATGGAGGTTTAAAATAATTCAATATTAGGCCTGATGCAAAAAACTGTCAGAGCCATTTCTACTCGTTAAATATGATTAACTCTGTGGCAGTCTATCAATCGTCTTAGTGGTACTAACGAGGTTCAAAGACTTGCATATGTGGGGGAGAAGTGATCAAAAGAGATCAATGCGAAATGCAAAAGATAGGAAAATTAAAATGTCTAGACGTTGAGGATCTTGTTCTTTGTGGTTTTTGTGCGCTTTTTGATGGCAGAGAAAATGTTATTTACATGACATGAACTAGTGAAATGGGATGAAAATTTCTTTTGGTAGGTATATATACTGTAGAGGGTAAACGTGTTCTTGAGTGGAGACTGTGACTCTGAAAATGTAGTGTAGGACGCCCTCCGACCAGGTGGGATGACGATTTGCGAAAGACTGCTGGCACATGCTTATGCATTGCATTAGGGGAGGCCTATGTCCAGTTGTGGACTAATATAGGCTGATGATGATGAAGAGGTATAGATATATTTCTACAAGCTGGTGTGATCCTCTTTCGTTTGTACTGCAGGCCTGGATTTGTGACGTCAGCGTGGAGAAAGAACTGTATGAAAAAAAAGACAAACACATCAGATATCAAAAAAATTACCTATTTCGGTATTGACCGCTAAGGTAATCATGGATTAGTATTATAAAGTCCTTTATTCTAGTTTAAGGATAACACTTTGATTGATGTTTCACAGCTGCGGCGCGCGCCCCTGGCGGGTCGCACCGCTATGACTGGGCAGTGAATGCGTTAAGTGGGCTTGACCTACTAGTGGGATGAATATTAAAATAATTATGACGTATGAAAAACTTTTAATTTATCTATTATTTTTTGTTATAATTGGAATTTTTCGATCGACTGTTTAAAGTACGTTTAGGTAGGTAGGACCTAATTATATGTCTTGGAAAATCAAAGACTTTCCAAAAAGGCCAGAAAGCCAATTAAACAAATTAACGAATAGGACGCAACTAAAGGCTTCGGCAAAAAAGCCAAGACATTCTCTTCATTAGCGACAAGAAAAGTGATGTCATCCTGTGGCGGGGAGGTGTGTTCCCCCCCGCGGTCACCCGCCGACTGACTTCGTTCCCCCCTCGGGGGCGCTCGGCTACGTTCGGCTTTCTCTTTCATTTTTCCTTCGCTCTTCGGCTCATCCAGTTACATCGTTCTTATGTTTTATTTTTAATTAAAGCGTACGCAAGTTGGATCTTTCACCCCCCTCTCCCCATCGGGGGTACATACGCGGGTGTTGATGATTTTTCAATGGGGAGAAAGAGTTCCCTCATTTTCTTAAGAGAAAATTGCGTTTTGTTTTCGAGTAGTGCCTTCTAGTAATGGCTTTTGTTTTGCAGGAGCTTCTTGGCATGTGAATGCTTGTGATATTCTTCTTACTACGCTTATTTAAGTTTTGTGTTGTTTTACTGAACTTGGGTTCTCTTTAGCAAACGTAAACGAGAAGCAATTGTATCTTTTTGTTTTTGAGCTAGTGATGCGCTCATATATGGGGAGACTATTGTACAGCAGTGCACATTTTTAGGCTCATGATGTTTAAGACGTTGACTTACCTTATTTTTTAAATTTATATAATAAATTTACTTAATTTTCTTGCTGTTAGTAGGTGTTAAAGATAAGGTGTCGTTAATATAACTTATTGAATTAACTAAATAAGGTAATTTAGCCTCATTTCGTTAGAACCGCACATAAAACGTGCTTTCAGAAAATTTACCAACAAATTTTAAGACACAAACAAATTTTAAACTAGTCTTAAACCTCTCATTAAATAGAATCGCCTTCATTTCCCCAAAAATGTAAACCCACATACCAACAACACATTACAGCGTCTCAAAAGTTAATGTAATGAAAAACAAAAAGGGCCAAGAAAAGGGTGCGTTAAGTTCTGCCGAAAAACGAGAATTTGTAAGAAGTCCCCCGCAGGGTGAAGGGGGGAACACTGCCCCCTCGTGTGCGAAAATAAATTGCCAAGAATAATAATTATAATGAAAGCGAAAGAACGTATAAATTAGTGGGGACGAAGACTTGAAATTCGATGTGTGCGTGAATTCAAATATGTCGTGCATGTGTGTGTAACCTTACAAAAACAGACGAGAGGAAATTATTTTTCTTATGTAAATAAATAATTTTTGAAGTACGATAGAGTGTCATGTATTTTGCTTTAGACTAGAATCTATTTATGATGTACTATAAGAAATACTTTAGTAACAAAGAAAAATCACAATAATATAATAGAAACAAATTAGAACTAGTATTTACAATTCAACTGACTGTTTTGAATTGCTTCTTTTGATTCTGAATTAACTGTTTTAAACAATCTACGGGTAGCTCAACTGATCATCACGTACTTAATTATCGTTCATTAAAAAACCTAATTATCGTTTTGGATCAATCGAATAGCTCAAAGTAGAGCGAAAATTAAGTCTTTTTTTAATTCCATTGTTTATAAACGTAAAGATATTATGAGTATCGTTTTAATTTTCGAGTTAACCAGCATTTATCTTATTTATAGATGATAATGATATAAATCTGATCTAAATAATTAAGAAAAACCCAACAGCACACACTTCTTAATTAAAAGAGACATTGACATGCCTACTTTTACCCAATGATGACACTTGCCCAAATGCCATTTTAATTTTTCCGCTAGTACGTGCCGGAACGCCTATGGTCTCTGATTTAGCCCGCTCTCCCCTCATTATAGCGATATTATGAAGTAATGGACATTCTTCGTCGTTTTTACGCACTTGATTTTACACTGTGATGGGGAGAAATGGATATAATCATTTTAAATTGTCAGTTCGACCCATTTGACTTTTGCGTCTCCTTTTGTACAATATTCAGTCTCCAGTGTTTCAAGTATTTTTTAAATAAGTTATTCTGGCACTTATTTGCTGATATTTGGAAAAAACAATTATTAAGTTTTAATTGATTTCTATGTAAATAGCCATATAAAACACAAGGTTTTAAGTTTTCGTAAAAATGCTCATCACAAGTTCCGCTTCGGACAGGAATAAACCCGTCAGAAATACTTTTTAAGTATCTAATTCAAGTGTAGGACGCCCTCCGACCAGGTGCGATGACGATTTGCTAAAGACTGCTGGCAGATGCTGGATGCGGCAAGCTGAAGACAGGGCGCGATGGTGCTGCATTAGGGGAGGCCTATGTCCAGCAGTGGACTGATATAGGCTGATGATGATGATGATATTAAGAATGGACACTATTGCATGAGCTGGTCAATTTATATGTACCTTAGTTATTCGTGAATTATCATGAATACTATTTTAGCCTTAAATTGGTTAATTTTCTTTTGTTTCTTATTCGTCATTAAAATACTGTTAAAGAGCGGCAAGAATAATATTATTAGCTATCTGAAGCTCATTTATTTAAAAAAACACAATTTTCAGAACCTTGTAGGATTTTACTCAAACAATCGAAAATGAATTACTCAACACCATGACAATTTTTATTAATCAACTACACTTAGGTATTTATCGCAACGATACAACATTACACAAGAAAGTGAACGTCCGTTCAGCACGACGACTCGCAGCGGAATAAGCCCCGAGCGCCGGTTTGCGCCCGCTTTTATAGTGTTGCCGTGTTTTCATGCTTTCGTCTCCTAACACGTCCACCACGTCCGACCGTCCGACAAGAAGTGAAGTGAGGCTCCGGCCGCGCCGCGCCACCTCGCCGCGTGTTACCGCTGACGTCACAGCATCAGGCGACGCTTGGCCCCGCCCCTATTTCTGGGTTTATCTCTAACACGGCTTCTCCTGACCTTGCGGCGACCTCGACCGCTTCACCAGCAGAAGCTTCTTCCAGGCTATCTAAGACACCATCATCAGACAGATCGTTATCTGAAAAGAGCATCACTTTAGCAAAGTCGAAAACCAGCTTTCAAGTTACGACGATTTCGCATAACGATAACAAGCGAGCTCTCAAGCCATCGTACACGAAACCGCTTTCACTCAGATTGTGAAGGGACCTGTCTACTGCTAAGCTCCTAATATTTTCGACAGCCCTATCAAATCGAACTAAGAAGAACTTCAATATTATTCAAATCGAAATACGAACGACAGGTTCCGGATTCCCGTCGCCGTATCGCATGGCAAGAGCATTAGGTTTTTAAATGCATTTGCTATGCCCCGTGGCACGAAGCATCCAATTCGCTTGCCACGATTGCCTTGACCATACCAGAGGCATCCCATTCGCATAGTATGGCCACTACTCGCATAGAGAAAGCATTAGATCTATAAATGCAATCAATATGCCCCGAGAGCTCTAACACGCCAAAAGCGTCTGCGAGGCAAGGCCCCTACGCGTCCGAGACACGTCTGCGAGGCAAGGCCCCTACGCGTCAGAGACACGTCTGCGAGGCAAGGCCCCTACGCGTCAGAGACACGTCTGCGAGGCAAGGCCCCTACGCGTCAGAGACACGTCTGCAAGGCAAGGCCCCTACGCGTCAGAGACACGTCTGCGAGGCAAGGCCCCTACGCGTCAGAGACACGTCTGCGAGGCAAGGCCCCTACGCGTCAGAGACACGTCTGCGAGGCAAGGCCTCCACGCGCCGGGGACACGTCTGTGAGGCAGGACCTCCACGCGCCGGGGACACGTCGGTGAGGCAGGACCTCCACGCGCCGGGGACACGTCCGTGAGGCAGGACCTCCACGCGCCGGGGACACGTCCGTGAGGCACGCCTCTCACGCCAGGCACCCAAGCAGGCCGCGCTGACTCGACCAGGCCGCACAACAGACATGAAAATAAAAATCAACGGTTAAGGAGATATTCTAGTGCGCGCAGATCGCGCCAAACACTGCACAGACCACGCCACAAAGCGAGTAAATCGCGCCATGCCGTCGCAGTAGACAGCACGTGGATCGCACCACACAGCACGCAGGTCGCACCAGACAAGCGCGCGGGTCACGCCAGACAGCGTGCATCTCGCTACAATGCGTGCAGATCGCGCCGTACAGCCATAGCAGACAGCACGCGGATCGCACCATACGCCGCGCAGATCGCACCTGACAGCGCGCAGGCTGCGCTAGAGCGCGCCAGTCATACTGGACAGCGAGCACACCTCGCTGAAGTTCGCTGGCCGCGCTAGACAGAGCGTAGGCCACGCAGGAGCGCGCAAGCCGCGCTGGACAGCGAGCACACCTCGCTGAAGTTCGCTGGCCGCGCTAGACAGAGCGTAGGCCACGCAGGAGCGCGCAAGCCGCGCTGGACAGCGAGCACACCTCGCTGGAGTGTGCTGGCCGCGCTAGACAGAGCGTAGGCCACACAGGAGCGCGCAAGCCGCGCTGGACAGCGAGCACACCTCGCTGGAGTGCGCTGGCCGCGCTAGACAGAGCGTAGGCCACACAGGAGCGCGCAAGCCGCGCTGGACAGCGAGCACACCTCGCTGGAGTGCGCTGGCCGCACTAGACCGAGTGCAGGCCACGCAGGAGCGCGTAAGCAGCGCTGGACAGCGAGCACTCCTCGCTGGTGCGCGCAGACCACACATGAGCGCGCAGGCCGTGCCGACACGCGAAGGCCATCTTGCCGACTGTCGCAAGTCGCACAGGCCGTGCAGACACAGGAAGGCTGCGCCGAACAGCACGCAAGTCGCGCAGGCCACGCCCGAGGCGTATGCCGTAGTTGCAGACATGAAAAAATAAAAAACGACATATTTGGAACATAAATCAACAACCGGACTCGGCCCCACCTGACTATGTTCAATCATCAGTCCCAAATAATCACATCTGCCCAAAGTCAAAGCTACCAGAGTCGAAGATGTAAACTCGAACTTGTTTGATACAACCATACTGTATCGAAGCCATTTTTAATGGTGTTAACAACTCGCAACACTAAATCATCATCTTTTGCATTGTACCCAGGAATAAACTCAAATCGATACTACATATCGCTTTGTCAAATATTTATAACAAAATGATTATTAGGCTAAACACGCATCCGATCATAGAGCTGGCGTCCGTGTGCAGCTCTGTAAACAGCTAAGGTCGCTGGGCCAGTCAAATATCACGAGCACTGGCTCACTCGTGAAACACTTGATGAAGCAGGTCCTTACACACACTCTCGTGCGAGTGGCGCCATTGGAACTCCACATTGTTGCCCGTTAGCCTGCCTATAAGCGCAGTCCTTAACTCGTAATCAGGCGTGTAATGTACCTACGAAAATATCCAGCAAAACATAACAATAGGCAAACCTGTTTGTCATTCGTGGGCACAACAGAGTTATCACAAAACTTATTTCACTCTCGCTCGGTCTGACCTGACCTTACGACAAAGTGCGACCCCATTGAGACCTTCTTCGATTCTTACTTTACTTCTGTGGCCACGAAGGTGCCCTTCTTCAGGTTTATCAAAACTCGACTCGCAGACCTTTGCCCGACACTGTTATACAATTTTGAAGCACAACAAAACAAAACGACTTATATGGATCATTACGGACGTAAGCGGGTCAACTATGAACCTTGTGAATTGGAAGAACTCCGAACTCCAACGTGTCATCCGTTATAGTAAACCTTGATGTAAATATCACTAAGCTCGATTACCAAAGTGATATAGCTAGTCCTATACACAGACACACAATCACCATGTGTGATTTGTTTTAGGCAAACCTAGAGAGTAGGTTTAGAAATAAACCAGATGCGTGACCCGCTGTCCAGTAATACAACAATCCCTACACACCGTGTAGGTACTACACTTGTACTACCGCGGACATAACGTTACTATCACAACACTATAGGCAGAAGTGCCTTTCAACTCTCCACAAAACTTTACATCAAATAAACAAAACATTTAAGTACATCAAATAACGACCCGTGTACATTGATCTTTTTCGGTTTGGAAAAACACATTCATTCTAAGTTTTACCGGCAATGCTACAATGCCAAAAAGTTGATTTCAGTTTGTACTTGTCCGTCAGATCAAGTAGCACATCCTTCTGCATTGCGATTGAGAACATCTCTTTGTACACTGTGCAAACTGAGCGAAACTTGGAGTCTAGTGTAACAACGTTACACATAACACTAACTTACGTACTCAATGGTATGAAACCATTCTAACACACGAATGTTTAAAATATTTGTTACGCGAACAGTCACTCGTCAACAATGAGGATAGGTAACGATTTCTTTTTTCTCGTTACTATCACCAAAAACTATGGGTAACGCTTACAAACATTGTAGCCAGAGTTCGGCTGGAGTATAGGTACAACATTAACATAAAAGAAATCTTCAATTCGTAGCTTTAATTAAGGTAGGTACGAATTCTTCACTAACAAGAAAGAACTCACAATTGTTTAACCATCGTTTGTCCTTCGTTCGTGTCCATGACCTTCGCTTGTCGATAGCGATAAATCATAACGCAGCTGTTTTCAAACTGTTAAAATGTTATAGAAACTACCTCACGCGACGCGTAAGAACTGTCACACATACATTATACGACGCAAATTACTTTACTACCCTTGCTTGAGCTATGGGATTGATCACAATCTCGACAGCGGTAACTGCGTTTCAACTACGGTTTCTGCGCAGACGGGGTGGTTCTAAATAGGCAAATACCTAGCTGCCACTATATCTGCCACGATGACGACGTCAATCGTAACTGCCACTACCTACCTACTAGTTTGTTCTCGCCTATTCACAGTCACGCACATTAGCAATCTTGTTTACCAAAAATACATGTAGGTAGGGAACTTAAGTAGGTACGGCTTATACCGACATAAAAATTACCCAAATCACAATTCTATGAACGTTTCCTACCGTGGAAAAATAGCAACAACAAAACACGTGGCACATCGAACCACTGCAATGCACTATACATCACCAAAAACACAGACGGTCTACGCGACCGTTAACTGATGCGTCGAGCGATCTGCGACCAGCTACGCAGATAGCTACGCGATCGCCGACCACGAAGACGTCGATGTGGAGATCGGTCACGCGTGTGACTGCGGGATCGCCAGCCACGAGACTTCCTGTCTCGCGAACATTCGCTCCACAACCCAGACAGCGTCTTCTATGACGAGACCGAGAAAGGCTCGTCCTCATGTCCTTGTTTTACTGCAAAAACACAATAAAGGTGCCGCAACGCACCAAAATTAAATAACTTCGTCAAACAACACAAAGCGTGGAATTAAACAAACTACCCGCACAACTTTAAACAAGAAAGTTACTTATAAACTGTGGGCAATGAGAACTTTATCCCCAGTTCTGATATTAGCTATCTGAAGCTCATTTATTTAAAAAAACACAATTTTCAGAACCTTGTAGGATTTTACTCAAACAATCGAAAATGAATTACTCAACACCATGACAATTTTTATTAATCAACTACACTTAGGTATTTATCGCAACGATACAACATTACACAAGAAAGTGAACGTCCGTTCAGCACGACGACTCGCAGCGGAATAAGCCCCGAGCGCCGGTTTGCGCCCGCTTTTATAGTGTTGCCGTGTTTTCATGCTTTCGTCTCCTAACACGTCCACCACGTCCGACCGTCCGACAAGAAGTGAAGTGAGGCTCCGGCCGCGCCGCGCCACCTCGCCGCGTGTTACCGCTGACGTCACAGCATCAGGCGACGCTTGGCCCCGCCCCTATTTCTGGGTTTATCTCTAACAATATAATAAACTAACAAAAACCTCTGAATAGATGCTGAATATCAATCAATACACAACATAACATCAAATGCCGCGATCGCCAGGATGCGAAAAGGGGGAACGAAAAAAAACTAATTAAAAAAGCAATCAAGGTTTTCTTGACGGCGCTCACGTTCGCCCATATCGTCTTACCCCCTTGGGGTGTTGGTGTTGCCACCTTCTCCCCACTTCCCCCTTAAAGGGGTGGGCTGGGCCGGTACTAGATTTGCGTAACACGTTTAAAGTGTGTTTTGATGAAGTAATCATCCCATTTCCAAGGACTGCGTTTAAGAATTTTGCGGCGGACGACGTTTTTTGCCTCAACTCTTTAATCTGGATTAGTTAACGAGCTGTCGACGTAATTTGTGGGTAATTTCTGATGTTGTGTGGGTGAGGATTTATGAGAAAATCATGGAAACGGAAAAAAAAAAATTCGGTAAACAAAAGTACTACTAACGCTACTTACTCTAACCTTTTCATAATACCTATAGAGGAATTAGTAGATGCAAACTTATATTTTTTTCTGTTGACGTAACAAATAGACAAAAATAAGTTACTAGAGATTTTTTATAATAAGTAGATGACGGAATAAGTACCCACACAGATTCGTACAAATTTTATTAAAATACTCTACCATTAAGAATTATAAGATAAGAAAACTTACTATTGTAATACTTATCTATAAGATACCTACACCTATTAATTACCTGACCTGTAACTTGAAATGTTATGAAAAACTATGAACATATAAGAAATATTTGTTGCCATTATTTAGAAGAACATACAAAAAACATACATACAACGTATGTTAGAAGAACATTTAAATGAAAACGCCGGCCAATGGTTTATTTGCCTTAAGTTCAAAATGGCAACCCTCAAATCTTAGAACATCATAATAGATGTTACCCATTTAGTTCTTAATTGTCACGGAATTAAGTAACCGAAAATGTTAATAACATTATTCTCAGAAATTACAATAATTGAAACTCGTACACAAGTCACTACAAATGAAATTCCTTTACTTAACATCTTCAAAAGACTGTCGCTCATAAATCGACCGTGTCCTTCGCCTATAAGGTCGATTATTCCGTGAATCTATGCTTTATTAAAATACTGCGGCCGTACAGTACAGGTACTGAGAAATAAAAACGGAAGGCAGTTACTTTTATGAGGGCGCGAATAAGATGTTTGGACTTGGTCTAAGAAATGAGACGAAGGCAGCGCACACTTGGCTGAAATCACGCTTACGCGTTCACTACCCATTTTCACTTCAGGAGCTCCGAATAAACGAGTGCGTTGAGGGACACGAAAGTGTTAAAAAGAGGATGAAAAGATTATCAAAAGCTACTATTTATGAATTGTTTTAATGAACACGCTGCGTGTTAGTTTATGACATTCAGAGAGCGATTCACACAAACAATGTTCATCTCTCATTGGTTCTTTTTCAACGGTATTGAACAAGCAGCCAACAGGTAATTGACCCGTCTAAATAATTATTATTTATCGATATTTACGCGTGCCTAGTGTTATTACTTCCCATAGGTTTTCATCGTGTTACAGCGATTGTGGTCACGGGGCGACATAATAAGGACACGAGGTACACGATAAATACCCGATAAATAAATCATATTAACTCCTAGACACGTTTGGACTTAAATATTCGACTATGGTATACCCTGATAAGGGCTTATGCGAGTCTACCGTACTTAAAACAACGTTAACTAATCGCGGAAGTTTCTTCTCGTTTGGACCTAAATTTGGGGCTGGTTTTGCGACTATGGAAGACCCTGATCAGGGCTTAAGAGAGTCTACCGTACTCAAAACAAAGTTAACTAGTTGCGAAAGTTTAAAAATTTACCAGACATTCTAAATTTATGCCAAGCACTTTTTTTTCACCAGGCATCGTTACGTTACCAACCAATTCCATTTTCAAATCAATCACTGCTAAATCCCATAGGTACTCTTTCTTTCGCCTGTGCCTTCCTCCTTGACCGTTATTGTTGTTAAAGGTCTCTCTCTTTATTTTGTGCTTCTTGCGTCAAAGCTTGCCACGCCACTTTGATGTTGACCTATGATGAATTGAATATCGAATTCATTCACCAAACATTCTGTGAAGTAAGAGAAAGTTTTTTGAATTCAAAGAATCAAAAGCGCTAATCCCACCAAATGTGCTACCGTCTGTCAAATAAGTAGAAAATTTTATGATTCAAAAAACGAACACATCAGCGCTGCCAGCGCTATTCCCACCATATGTACAACCTCCCGAAAAAAATAATAAAACGCCGCTCCAGTAACAAGCGTCGTTGGAACAAAGCGGCAGCTCGCGCTCAAATAATTTGTATCAATTTGTAAAAATGCACCCACTTCAGTCCTCCCCCCGGGGGGACATCTGAGCACGTAATTATTACGTCTTTGAAGGAAAGTGTTGTAAATAGAAAAAGGATTCTTAGAATCTAGTTCTTCGAATATTTAGAGGAATCATAGCAATTTCTTTGTATCGAGTCCAGTTAAGTCAATCGTGTTTTGACTCCTAAAATCTTCCTACTTACTAAAATCCTAAACTTTTCAGGCTCATAAAAATATAATAAAAAACGTGTCTCAAATTGATTTTCCGCCCAGTCAAAACGTGGGTTTTCGTGGGACGTGGGGACTCACTTCGCCTTAATCAATTTCCCGAGCAAATATCACACACTATTTAAAGTTTATTTCATCTGAGCATTAATTTCAACGTGACGCTTCTGTAACAGTATTGCCATAGTCAAGTGATTGGCTAGCAGAATAGGGTCCTAGGTCAAATTACTCTGGTGGTCATTCCATTGTTTTGTCGCGTTTAGCGGTCGAAAGCGTTTCATTACCATTATAAGGTGATCATCATCAGACGATGATATGGGAATGAATGCATCGTTAGTTATTCGTATCGGATGTGTCTTTGTATAGGTTATTTTGACCACTTTGTTTTTCTATGTGCAGTCAATGAGACAAATATTGCTTGACGTTGTAAGTTTATAACGTTTTAAAAATTGAGCATATTAATGTACTTCTCGAACATTTTCAATTACGGAAATTGAAAATGTCTCGTACCTCGTACCGAGGCCTTGTCTTAGTTTATACAAAAAACATTCGATAAAACGTAATCGAGAACCATTGATGTCTTCCTCGAAAAAGGCTTAGAATGATAGTAGACACAAACGAAGTGTAGCCAAAAAAATGCGACAAATAAGTCTCATTTTCCGATTCGTATTCGTGCTATATGTGAAAGCGCTAAAGTTGTAAGTATGTTTGTCATATCACACATAAATAGATTCGTTTTTATCTTCGAAATCAGAGAAATTATTGAGTGAGCGTGTTCTACCTCTACGATTGACGTGTTTAGGTTAGACGAAAAAGGCTCAGAATGGCAGGAGACACAAACGAAGTGTAGCCAAAAAAATGCGATAAATGAGTCTCATTTTCCTATTTGTACCTATTAGTGCTATACGTGAAATCACTGAAGTTGCAATTATGTTTGTTAACTCACACGTACATAGATTCGTTTTTATCTTCGAAATCAAGAGAATTGTTGAGTAAGCGTGTTTTAACTCTATGATTGACGTGTTTGGGTTAGACATCCTGTAGCTTTATCATACAGATCGAAAGGCTTCATCATAAAGATTATTTTTTGCTAAATAACGTAGTGTCAGAAATAAAAGGAAGACCATGAATTTTAATATTTTTAATACAAAATCAATCAATTTATCAAATAATGCTTCCTGTTGAATATAGAGACGCACTCTTTTATTTATTTATTAAGAAAGGAACGCCAACAGCGTATACATAGAGCATTCTTATAGATAGGTAAATTATATAAAATAGGTTCTAATATATACGCTAATAACAGGCGGACACAATATTGTTCAAAAATATTACTCTTTTGATTATTTCTTTCAAGGTAGGTACTTTCCCTCCATGCGGAATATCCGTGGGACGCCCTGTATAGTAAAGTTCATCATAGATTTAGTATCTACCTACAACGTTAAGACACCACAACGTAAAAAAAAACCCCGTAACACCCTAATTTACGTTACACCACACATGCCCTAAATAATGAAGCGCACTCCAAACTACTTCCGTTGAATTAGGCCTGCTACACACGAGCCGAAATTAGGGCTACTATTCACAAGCCGGAATTAGGCCCGCTCTACACGCAAGCTCACACGCCACGGTACAATCACGAATGGATCTTGATAAGGAACATACGCTCATGCATGGGGAATTAGGTTTCTTGAACTACGTATTATAAGGAAAGTCCAAGAAAGAAAGCCACTTTATGGTTTTGTCGCTATAGTGAAGTGGAGTGTTCTGTCTGTCAATAGACATGATATTCCGAGATGATTTTAGACAAGTACTGAATATAAAATAAGTAAATCACATTTCTGCAACAAAAAAAAAATGCGGAAAAATTGAGCTTTGAAAAATGTAATTTCTATTTAGAATAGAATAGAATATTATTTATTTGTAACTCTATCAACAGATACAGACATTATTTAGAATATATTATATCTGTTGATGGAGACAAAGCTACTGTCGATAAGAGTCACAAAACGGTCCCTGTCTCAGCATGAGCTAGTTGTAAACACTTTACAACCAACGCTGGTCTTCCGACAGAGCCGTTTGGTGTATTTCGATCTCAAATGTATACTCAGTGGAGTCTGAGTATGACGTCACCGATCCACGGACATTTGACGATACATAATGACCACAATATTGCCAAGAGCAGAAAGTCAGACCTTTTATATACTTTATATAGTTTTTCTGTGCCTTTACATTACATATTGTTACGTCATGACGTCAGAAATCGAGGGCATGACGTCACAAATCAGTATTCTGATTGATGTTCAGCAAGTTTATTTTATCTAGATAAATAATAATTTCTCCGATCAATATAAAACATATAAAACGTGTTTTAAGTATACGCAAGTTAATAGTCTCAATTGAGACTAGCCCTGTGTGCAGGACCTCATTTATGTTAAGTGAGTGCGCAAACAGAGGTGCACTCTTTATTCCCTCACACTCATAATCCGATAAGATGGTAGACCAACACGACCGGGCAGAGGTCAGGCGCAGAAACTACGCTTAACGTCCTTTCAAGCACGGGCTTGAAACACCGCCAACTTTCTGCGTCCGGGCTGCTACTGTGAATTATTGTTGACTCTCGGCTATAGCATTTGACCATGATTTTAAAGCTGCGCAGGTACCTTACGCCAAGATTTTCTTGTGCATTTTGAGAATGGAGCGCAACGATTATAACAAAAACGCGACGAAGTCCACTCCTTACAATTTTTCTTCGCTCGAAGCATTTTTTCTGGCGCTATACCGGCTTCTACATAGAATTGACAGATCAGTGGACAGTCGGCTTTAATAACCTCGACCACAGGTACAAAGCAGTGGCTACTGCTCAGAGTCATCAATTGTGGAGCAGTGCTGCAGTGGTCTCCTTTAGGAGTCTTGTAAATAGGCTATTTTCTTCATTTCCCTTGGCATTATTGGTTGCTTGGTTCACCACATGGCCAGACGTGGGCAATGTTTGTTGAATTATTCAAATTTCAAAAGAACATAATTGCTTGACCCTGTAACAAGAAGGCAAACCGTTCAGGCTCATGCAGACCAGGATTATTGAAGAATTATGCTAATCGAGCATGAACTGGATAGTTAGAGTATACGACAGATTGGGAGAAACAATCCAACCGATCGAATAGAACAGAACAACCTATCTCACAAATTTAACTTTTTATGTTGACCGGATGAAATACTTGGTTTGCTGGTAGGTAATTTTAGCTGTAGATTATTGAACGTTGCCTTATCCCATGTAAGTGTCTGAGGAAGTTGAATTGGGTTGGTACTTTGCAAAGGGATAATTTCTACAAAAAGTTTGGAAACATCGTATCTGCTATTGATGATGCTGTGCGATTGTCCACCATTTTTAATTTATTATTTATTTCTTTATCCTTTTTAACTTACGTTTTTACACTTTAATTAAGATAGTAAATTAGATTATTGCTTGTACTCATATAAATTAACATTGTTCTTTTGAGTGAATAATTCGTTGAACTGATTTGCCATCGCTGTCTTTGACTGCTTCCTGTTAATATCAATCTCTCGTCCCAACTTTTCTTGGGTGTTTTATCATTGAGGCTACTCAAGTGATAATAATGTCTTCTTTGTTTTTCAAAATCACCAAATCCTGCGTTATCGTCTTCTCCCTACCACAGTCAGCACATCACGCATTGGCCAGTAAGTGGCATAGCGTTGCCCAAGCCTGTTTGATATTCGAGCGTGACACAGCCGTGCCCCACGGGCCAATTTGCTGTAATCACACTACCATTACTGATTAACCACTTTACATTCACAATTCTGGGAAAATAGGTTTTTTTTGTTTTAGCAAGATTTTACTTAACCTTGTATGACTAAAATGAAAGGATTTGGTGTACCAAACCGCTTATTCCCATTAGTTCTGAGCAGAACTCGTGGGATATATTAATAAACCGCTCGCATGTGAGAAAAATGGTGCTTTATCATGGACATTGAAGTAGTACTACTCAAACAATTGCGTAAATTTGAAATGTCGGTGGGTACTTAATGGATAAAGTTATAGGATTTTTATATTTTTCATTTTTTTCATATTTTGGATCCCGTCCTTGAAAGGTCATCATGGCATGGTGACGAAGATGATGGCTTAGGCGTCATGGCATAGGCGTAGACAGTGCGGCAACGTAGATAGCGGATTCTTTACAGCTTTCAAAAGATAGTAGCAAAATTGACTCATGACCACCAATGTTCATGAGTCAATTTGAAAGCTGTCAAGGATCCGTTAAACTCCCGTTCCGTCCACGCTTATGCTATGACGCCTATGCCACCATCGTTTCTATTGAATTAAGGTAGGTAGATAACTCAATAGATTAATTTATTAATTCAATAGATACTATTCTACGATTATTCAATTCTAGTTTTAAATTAGTTCTATTAATTGATTGTAATTTTCTTTGTTACTATTTTTTTTCTACGATTGTGTAAATTATTTAAAATGTAGATACTTAATGGATGGAATTATAGGAGTTTTTATTCATATTTTGGATCCATTCTTCGAAAGGTCTTCATGTCATGATGATGCTGATGAAAGCATCGGCGTCATAGCATAGGCGTGGACGGAACGGGAGCTTGACGGATCCTTGACAGCTTTCAAAGGATAACAGCAACAATTAAACCCAATGAAATATTTTTAAAGTCACTAATGAAAACTGTCAACTAACCGCTCTCACGAATGCTCGTGTTTCCCACCATAATTGCATCCTTATAACTATATTAGATCTCCTACGAAAACTTTTTAATAATATTCCAAAAAATTTCGATTTCGGCAGGATTTGAACCCGCGCCTCACCTTCAGTACAGGTGCGCTCTAACCAACTAAGCAACGAGATCGACACGTGCCTGGTCGAAAATATCTGGGACTTCTGTATAGATTTTCTATATTTTATATAGATATCTACAAATTCCTGCCTTCAATTTCAGCCGATTTGCAGCATGTATTCCCACCACGTCTAACATATTTGTTTTGCTTTTTCCTATGAAGATGTTACTCCGTACTTACCCATGTCAAAGGTTGATAAATATGCAATATCCTCGAAGATCCAAGATCGATCGGGCGTGTATTCTAAAACCAGTTCAATCAGGTCTTCCCTGCCTCTCGAGATGGACAAGAAATGGTCAAGTTATAAGAAGTGAGGTAGGGTTGGATGTGTCAGGGTAATCTGGATGGGTTGATGCATTGTTAGGAAATTATAGACGGCGCCTGAGGAGACGAGTTGATGTTTACATTCCATGGAGTGGTATTCTGGAACTGATGGTCTTTTGAGATCAACGTCGATAGGTACAAAATAGTCTGTTAAAAGCTATCATTCATCACCTTTTCCTAATTTTAGGTAGGTATGTCTCAGTTTTACCCTTAACCCCTCGTGTGGTTTGGCATAATTTTATGGTATCAGAACGAACACAATTTTCGTATGGGCTTGTTTCGTTATGTGTTATTTACGTCGCAGATTGACATGACCATCTTTTGATGGTACTTAGGTTTGTTACGTGAAATAGATTGATCCACACAAACACAGTAAACAGTACAGAAATATATGCTACGAGTAAACGAAGTACAAAGGCGGCCTTATCGCTATGGGCGATCTCTGCCAGGCAACCATGGTACATGCACTACTTAACCTTAAAAATTATAATAAACTTACATGAACATAAAAATAATAATAAAATATTATAAACTTACAATATACAATACAATAATAATTACAACTAATATTTACACTTAAATCTATATTCTAATAAAAATCTAAGCCGTCACCAGAAGACAAAGTGCCCAGAATGCTGGCAGCATTGCCACGTTGAATGGCAATGCTAATTCGTTGACCGAAAAAAGCCAGCATTCCGATCACCTGTGGACTCTATGATATATGAAATATTATGATCTAAAAGTATGTAAGTTAAATTACAACCCGATCCGTCCTGCAGTTTTGTCACTCGTCGAGCAAATACACACATCTCATCAACTTTTGTGGATCAAATATTACAAGCAGAAAATCTTCTAGGGATGGCTCGACGTTGAACAACTATACCTTAGTAACATAATACCGGCCACACTGATGTGGTCTAGGATGGTTTAGGAGGTTACAGGTCGGGGGTGATTACCGCGCGCTGTTTGCTCGCTGATTTGAATCCGATCGCCAATCTGGATCTTGTTTGTTCTAGTGTAATTGGCATGTGCAATGTTTGTTCAACAGACCATGTCAAAGATCTAAAAGTTCTAGCATTGCCTCACAGTGTATGTGTGCTCAACTCGCAGTTGAGCACACATACACTGCTGAACCTGCCTCCTCCAAACAAGGGGGAGGCATAATCACCACGCTTTGGCGCATTGATGATCGCAGTAGAGGTCTGAAAAATGCTCTGAAGGAAAATTTTGTCCCTTTTCTGGTAGGTTTCTTTAGTGGATAGCTCTATCATTATGTAGAGTCAACGTCAAAGTTCATAGGGTCAAACTTTCAGAGATGTCTTATTGTAAATGATTCTTCGAAAAAATATGTTCATCAATTTACAACCTGTGTTTTCGTTTCTTATTATTGGTATTGATATGGATCAGTTGAGCTACCTGTAGATTGTTTGCAACAGTCTGCTGGTAACTGAATTGTTACAATTGTAAATACTAGTTCTAATTTAGTTATATTATTTGATTTTAATTTTCTTTTTTAACTTAGCCTAACCTCGTGAAATTGACTTGGGTACGTCGGGGTCAACTTTTTTAGTCTGTTGTTTAATGTTTAATTTTTTTTATTTATAGGAAATGTCACTAACTATAAAGAAGGCATTTATATATGTAAGAAAACACTTTGCCTATACTTTTTTTAAACATAGACTATAAATTAAAAGTAAACATTAATCATTTAAAAAAATTTCGATTTCAATGGGACTCGAACCCGCGCCCCACCCTCAGTACGGGTGTGCTCTAACCAACTAAGCCACGAAACCCTAGTCGGTTCAAACTTAATGTATTCAAATAAATTTTGCCTTTACCAAAAAAAGCCGTCTGATTACAAAAGTTCCACTGCAAAATTTAAACATCACAGGTAGAAAGATTCCATCTTGATGCTTCGTGATCCAGAACAAATGCCCATAGCTCCGCTCGTGACGATGTGATGTAGACCCCAGGGTCAGTAATGACCCTATGTACTGCTCATATCGTAATAATGGTGCTTCGTAAAGTGTTTGTTGAGAAATGTGCTCTTATGTCATGATGGACACTTTAGTCTATGAGGTAGAAAACATAGCAGATAAAGGGGAAGCTTGGTTTGAGTAGGGACTTGGTTGGAAGCGGTTAAGATTGCCTTAAGGCTATGGGTCAAACTAGCGCCGCCACCTATTTAATCTTATTACTACTTTGAACAAAGGAAATATCAAAAATCCATAGTACGGTTTGAGATACCTGTTATAAGCTTTTTTTTAATGCCTCTGTAACAGTTTTACTCTATTTGGTTCGTAGTGGAGAACAATACAGACATGCTTACTTGTTTAGAATAGAGGAGGCCATATCGCTATAAGCGACCTCTTCCACTTAATAGGTAGGGGTACTTTACTTTTTTTTTGTAATTTCGTAAAAAAAAAATACTTTTTACTTCTTAACTTCAAATTGAACCAATTGAATGCATTCTAACCTATCTTATATTTCAATAGTTGATGTAAAGTCTTTTGAAGTTAGGTATTTTCCATCGAATTGTTTCATCAGGTCAATGAGATCATGAGATCAAATACCAGTTCTATTGACAAAAAAATAATCGGAAAAAATATATTTTTCAAAATGTTTATCACTTTCTTGCCGTTGACAGCTGTATCATTATGTCAAATATAGCTCAAAGCAAAAAAACGTATCAAAACACTAAAATTCATAAAATCATATCAAAACAACAAGAAGAGCAAACCACTGTTCATTTCTATCATAGCAACCAATCTGCTTTCAAGCAAACACCTATTTAATAGCAAACACTGAGAAGCATCGTGAAACTCGTGTTTAAGTCTAGAACTGACATTGAGCCACTTAAAAGCCCTGCTATCATAAACTTGGGCCGTATTTATAGCCAAGAAGAAACGTTGGATGAACAGTGTGTGTTGTATAATTGCTGTCTCGTTTCAATCAGAAGAAACATGAGTTGGATTGCTGAGGTCAAATCCTGCTCACCAATTACTTTACTATGTCAATTTTATCGGCGCAGAATCGTCTATAGATGAAAGAAACTCTGGATAGTTCGCGCGGTGCTATTTGCATATTGATAAAATGGTTTCAAACTAGGTACTTTTGACACGCGTATCTGTAGTGTCGTTCATCAAAAGTAAAGTGTCAAAATTATGTCATTTTGATACAATACCATTGTTATGGCGAAGCGATAGTGTATCTGTAGTGTCGTTCATCAAAAGTAAAGTGTCAAAATATGTCATTTTGATACAATACCATTGTTATGGCGAAGCGATTAATTTACTGGAATCATGACCCTGTTCAATTGCTGCGGTGAAGGATATGCTGCCAAAGAAAACAGCAGTGTCACGTAATCCTTAGGTTTCGCAAAGTGTCTCCTCTTGGTTCTGTGAAGTGTGTGCTGTTGAATACATATACAGCGGAAGGATCCTTCCTTTAAAAAAAAGTATAATACATGAAGCTCTCTACAAACCTCAGGATCGTAGTACGCTTTACAGTATGTTACCAGCATGCGTAATCTAGTGAACACGTTCATTTTCCGCACTTGTTGGTGATGGCACTTAATGCTAAACCATATGACTTTGCATCTTAGTCAGGCAGTTTTTAATCATAAAATGGTTTATTATTTTTTCTCTGGAGTAACACCAGAGGATGTTTAAACTCCAGACTATGAATAGGGACGAATGGGAGAGCGATGTGTAGTTCCCGCGATATGCTGCTACAATAGCCACGTTTTCGAACATTCGCTGAATAAGAGTACAATGTGCATGAATAATTTTGACCTTTTTAAAACAGATTTCTCAGGCTACCGTTCTCTGTTCTGTTCTTTTTACTTTAAGTATCGAAAAGTAGTACGCGTTGTTATAAAAAAAATTGGATAGTGATAGTTAATCAGCGCGCGAAGCGAGCCAGACGTGCCTGTGGAGTGGTAATGAAAATGAATGCCTATAACCAAAATTTATAATATATATTTTTGCTAAAATATGAACAGAAACTTTGAGCCGAAAAAATAAAATG
Source organism: Eupithecia exiguata (assembly GCA_947086465.1). Classification (NCBI taxonomy): domain Eukaryota; kingdom Metazoa; phylum Arthropoda; class Insecta; order Lepidoptera; family Geometridae; genus Eupithecia; species Eupithecia exiguata. The sequence continues at coordinate 9,417,355 of OX352245.1, forward strand.
TATTAGACAGGCTTGGGTGTCTAAAATATCTTTATTTTTTCAGACCGAAAGGGCGGAACCTTTCGTTCCACCCCAATGTCCATCAAGGAGTGATCCCAGCCAGGCGAGATCGAGGATGATCGCTAGAACCAGTGGGAAATGTCCTGATTCTAAGTTTAGTGTCCTAATATTCCTTTGTCGCACCCTCACCGATGGTACAACCGAGCACACCAAGGCATCGGTAACGAGTCGGAACGCCACGATTTTGCGTGAATTAGAACAACAATAAATAAATTATTCGAGTCGACTGTACCGCGGATGCAATTTACCATCTGGGTGCACGTGTGCTGGCTTTTTTGTTTTCTTCTGGCTGGGGTAATGTTTGTTATTGGTATAAATTGAACATTGTGAAGGTGAAATACTCCAGTAAAGAATTTGAACCTTATGGAGGCATACTACTTATTACCAGTATATATTTGAAGGAGGCTGATGATGATGACTAAAGCTTGAAACAATGTATACCTAAAACTTAGTTTCATAACGAGTTTTGGCACCTAAAGAGAAGTGGGATGCGAGTCGTTAGTGAGACCCACTCGAGGCCTTCCGATCACTCTTGTCGATGCCTACTTCAAGCAGCCTTTAGAAGGTATAGAAATGACACAGTGATGTCAAATTGGGGCACAAATACCAAATTAAACTAATTTTACAGCACTAATGACACAATGTCATCCGTTTCTTGTCAATCGAAATAATTAGGATTACATCATCTTAGTGATCTCTAATTACTTTTGTTTAGTTTTTGTACCATCTGAATTGACACTAATTGGTACTAAACTTTTGGGTTCCGTGTTGAATAACTCGCATCCGTACGCTGACGAATAAATAATTGACAAAATCTCTTGTCAAATAGTTTTTTCTCATAACAAATTGGCGTAGAAAAGCTTTTTTTTTTTAATAAATAAATAACATTAAATTTGTATGTAGTGTGTAGCAAAATAGATGCGTGAAGCTGAAATACAGGGCTCTATGGTGTTCATTAGGGGAGGCCTGTATCTTTGGACTAACGTAGGCTGAATATAATGATGACGTGTAGCAAAATTTTGTACAATTCTTCATCTTCCCAACTCTATGTCCCAACTTAAACGGCGTAGTAAGAATCTCCAAACTGTAGTTAAGTATACAAATTACTTAATTTAAGGTTAAGTTGGCGTCGATCAGTCAAGTGCTCCTAAATGCCCCGGTTAAGTTTGAACTAAGATCCGGCTCGAAAGACCACCCCATTTCAACTACGTACACGTGCAAGTTACGTATACATCTTTTGATCAACTGATACTGTGAAATTGTGTAACTGTACTTATATGTTTTAGTGCTAAGAATATTGCGGACATCCGCTATTATAAACGTACACAACATTTACAATTCTCTTTTTCAAAAGATTGTTAGACCTCGGACATGTGAAAAGAAGAAAAAAATATATTTCTTTTCTTTTCTTTTTCTTTTCAATTCTTTTCCTTTCTTTTTCTTTTCAATTCTTTTCAATATTTTTAGGCATAAAATGATGCTTTCGTACATTCACTGCAAATGAAAATTCCACTTTTGTGAGAAATTATAAAAGTCCGATGCATATTAAAGTTAACGTAGTTATGTTTTTTTTTAGTTTTCTGACTAACTTGGTATTCAACGAAATGCGCACTAAAGTCACAATACTAAAAAAACAGTAAATTATGAAGACTGGTATCTGTTATTTTTTTAGGAATCTGGTAATTCCTAAAAAAACAGATCTGTTTATCTGTTATCTTTTTAGGAATCTAGTAATTCCTAAAAAAAACAGATATACAGTAAGATTAGAAATGATAGACTTTGACAGCAAATTCACCAACTAGTATCAATTGTCCGACGTCCAACTTCAAAATCTATTTCAATACTTTGGATATGCATATTAAAGTTAACCTAGTTATGTTTTTTTTTAGTTTTCTGACTAACTTGGTATTCAACGAAATTCGCACTAAAGTCACAATACTAAAAAAACAGTAAACCATGAAGACTCTATCTGTTATTTTTTTAGGAATCTGGTAATTCCTAAAAAAAACAGATATACAGTAAGATTAGATATTATAGAATTTGACAGCAAATTCACCAACTAGTATCAATTGTTCGACGTCCAACTTCAAAATCCATTTCAATAATACTTTGGATATGCACAGATAGATTTATTAATAAAGGGGAGGTGGGGTAGCCCCAGGGGAAAGGGGGAAGTTGGCAAGCTTAGCTTGTGCCGGACAGGAGTGGTCATAACTAAGATATTTTGACCGTCAAGCAATTCCTTGGGCATGTTGGTGTACAGGGTGTTTATTGTAAATAATGAATTAATTTTGTGGCAACAGTTCTGGTTGCTTTAGAAGATAATGTTCGTTAATGTTTTAGGTACTTGGGTGTATGAAATATGTTTTATTTTTACCTATCAATGTGCCTTTGGTACCTTTGTAAAATGAAATTATTATTGAATGGAAATTAATAATTCTTCCTCATCACAATATTCCTCTGAGTGATTATCACTGTCTACAATTCTTAGACATGAATCGCAAGGAATATTGTTAAATTCTATGGACCTGATACTATGTGCATTTATTTTCAAGACCTTTTGAAACCCCATGACGCTGGGTTTCAGAAGGTCTTGAAAATAAATGTGCCTATGAGAAATAAATGGATGAAACTGACACTTCTCCACCGGATATTTTTGTTTTTGCCATTCGATTCAGTCTTTCATTTGGTCCAAATACAATTTACTTATTTAGTAGGTATTTATTGATCATTGTCTTGTAATTTTACTAACCATTCTCAATTTCAATTAAATTACCTATACCTATGTGTTACTAACAACATGGATGTTATATCTGAATATATGAATTTTCAATTTCAATTATTGCTCACAATAGGTGAATAACGATAAAATATTGCCAATGGAAACGAAATCTAAGTACCAATGTACCATGTGTGCAATATGCAAGTCTTTGAACAAGTTTGCATAACTGAAATTGTTTCCCCTGTAGGTGGCGCTAACGGCGCTAGAGCCGTAATAGGTCTCAAAGATTTTCGAAGAAACCGACTAGGATTTCGTGGTTCAGTTGGTTAGAGTGCACCCGTACTAAGGCGCAGGTTCAAATCCTGCCGAAATCGATTTTTTGGGAACTTATTTAATTTCTTAGAAATGTAAGTATGTTTTAACATAATAAACAATGGTATGTATATACTAGTTTTAATTCAATTCTATTATTTGATTGTAATTTTCTTTGTTAATAAATTCATAAACAATGAATATCTTGTAAGTTAAATTAAGAGCACCCTGTATAGGGATGAACCACCAAAGAGCGCTGAATACGTTTGTAGCAGAGACGTCTGTATATGGGGTGATATTAAATTCCGACTGGCCGAGAGTTGAAATATAATATAATATGCTAATTCAAGTTAGCGTCTTTGAGAAATCTTCGGATGTGCATTGCTATGGTTAATTAGATAAGTAACTTGTGGTTGGAATTATCAAATAAATTTAAGGCGAACCCTGGACTTCAGTCCAGAACGGACAGCGGAGTCTTAGTAATAGGGTCCCGTTTTACCCTTTGGGTACGGAACCCTAAAAACCATAGCCTGAGTAGTTTTCTTCATTTATTCTATTCTGAAGAATATTTCATTATCATCATTTATTCTATTCTGAAGAATAGAATAAACTATTCTATTCTGAAGAATAGAATAAATGAAGAAAACTACTCAGGCTATGGTTTTTAGGGTTCCATACCCAAAGGGTAAACCGGGACCCTTTACTAAGACTCCGCTGTCCGTCTGTCCATCTGTCCGTTTGTCACCAGGCTGTATCTCATGAACCGTGATAGTTAGACAGTTGAAATTTTCACAGATGATGTAGTATTTCTGTTGCCGCTATAACAACAAATACTAAAAAACAGAATAAAATAAATATTTAAGGGGGCTCCCATACAACAAGGGTAATTTTTTTGCCGTTTTTATAGATCCCTAGTAGTTTTTAGAGATTAGATAGATATGGTTGTACGGAACCCTTCGTGCGCGAGTTCGACTCGCACTTAGGCGGTTTTATTAATTTCTCTCGTCGAGTATAAAGTTACTCGCAAAACCTTTAAAATTGACGAGCTTATGTAGAACCAACGTACTCATGTAGAAGTTATTTTAATGGTCGAATCAAGTGGGAAGTAGGTATCCATGCCCGACTACTCAAATAGATGGGTCAGATAATATTCAGAAGAAAATGAGTACTTAACTTTGTTTAAGTCGTGAGTTTCTGAAACCAGCACATCCTCCAAAAAATTAACACCTATGGACCCACCCATCTTGAAGAAATATTAATTACACTTTGCATTATTTTTATTAGACAATACGTTAGAATTATTTCCCAGTAGTAGTCAAGTAGCCTATTACACCTTCTAGAATTCGGTCTCAAAAGACGGTCAAACTTATTCACCTCAATCCATCACAGCTGTACCCTACATTATAACTTCAGTGGTCACTCGCAACAAATATTCTCTCTATAGTTATTCAGGTAATTTGACTAAAATATTCGTTGCCAAGCAATAGACTAGAATTTAGAATACTCTATGGCATGGTCCGAGCGCCCACGGGTCCGACTCGTAAATTCCGAGCATCTTCAAATTCAACTATGTCCAACTATTGGGGGATTGAGGATCTACGTTTTATGGAAGAGACATTTGTGAGTTGACATTTGGTTGAGTCAATTTAGTCTTTTTTTAAGTGCGGATGGCGCGAGGGTCCAACGAGAACAGCGTGTATTATTTCACTGCGGATGGCGCGAGGGTCCAACAAGAACAGCGTGTATTATTTCACTGCGGATGGCGCGAGGGTCCAACAAGAACAGCGTGTATTATGGAATTAAGGGTGCTAGAATACGTTAGTAGAGGTTTCTGTGAGGTTTCTATTAAGGTGGGTACTGACTGGTGTTACGGGGCGTAACTTATCATTCGAGCATGATACGTTACGCCTTGTGGTAATCCGTCTCGTTGCTCTTTGCGAGCGCTTTCTTTCTCCGTACTGATTGCACGAACGCTCGTTGTGTAACATGGTATCACCATAAGGTTTACCTAACAATAGCGGAGCGTTTGCCAATCAGCTTAAATTCTTAGATCGAGAATTCGCAAAATTTGATTGTTTTCAAAGTAATTTCGCTGGCTCTAGCTGCGATAAGGTTGACATTTCCAATCGTTGGGCATAGGATCTCAGTTTGATGGTGATATCTTCTCTAACTGTCGGTGTCTGTAGATCGTAGTGCAGCTGGTCATTTTTTACGAACCATGGAGCGTTTGATATGAGGTGAAGCATTTTTGATTGAAAGTGTTGCAAGATGTCCAGGTTTTAGTTAGCTAGTTAGAGTATAGTCGTTATTCAATTACTTAGAAATTATCCTGAGTGTGAGGGTTGACGCGCTTTATTAACAAAAAGCCTCAGCATATTATCTTAACGTCTGGCCATATCCAGTGTAATTCTCTATCAATGTACATGAAGTAGGTCCTTCACACGGACCGGGGCGTTATTATTGCGCCTCTGTCAACGGAATATGAAATGTATTGGGATGAGCCTTGACCACCCCCCTACCCCCCTGAGAGGGTAAAGTTTTGTGCAAGGAGGTGAAGATTGTGGATCAAAGATTATGATTATTACGGTGTTTATGGAAATTATGAAATGATTTCTTATTGATGGTCTTGACCACCCTGTTGTGCCTAAAATTTCGCTAAATAGAAACTTGTAGGTACATGACATCCATCTAGTATTGTTTTACCTAATCTTTCATGTATCTAATAAAAAAAGTACTTTTAATCAAAATAAGAACGAATCATTATACTATAAGGATGGAAATATTTAGTAACAATTCCGCGATTTTTTTTTCCGGGGAATTGTTACATCCTTATATTTTGCAATGGATTTCCACAAAGTAACGCCTGAATCTAATATTTATCATATACTATTTGGGCAAGTAGGTGTATAAAATATCTACCTGAGTGTGAAACCCTCACACAGTGTAATAACAAAAAATCTCAGCATATTATCCTAAACGTCTGGCCATATCCAGTGCAATTCTCTATCAATGTACATGAAGTAGGTCTAATAACTAAGCTTAAAACTAAGTAGTTTTAAGCTTAGTTATTAGCGCCTAATTGCCAAAAAACTTCATTCATACTTATGCATGAAGTTTTTTGGCAATTAGGTACACATTTTAAGGACAACAGTTCAACAGGACTAAGTAGTTTTAAGCTTAGTTATTAGCGCCTTCGATAAAAGTAAAAAACCTTCTTTACTTATATCGAAGATTAGCGCACCTTCTTTTTAACATTCTTTGCTATCGTTGTGAAGGTTCAGCATTGTCTATTAAATATGGAACTTTGTAACCATATATTCGGAGGATGATGTTAATGCTCGCGACACAGTTTTTATAACTACTGCGTGCATTATCGTTTTCATACCAGTTGTTTATTGCCCTTGTAATTTTATCCAAATAAGGATAATTTTATATTTTTTTTATAATTTTAATCCAGCCTGAAAATTAATTTCATTCATTGATATGAATTTTCAGGTAGTAGGTTGCAGACAGGTAAGATATCCATTTATCCTCTCCGGATATTAGTTTTAGCAAGTTTCCAATCAACCATATTTGAAAACAGCTAGCTCAACTTGCTGTGTACAAGTCAGTCCGGCTTGATGTTTGAGTTGCTTTGCTACCTGCTAACTTGAAGTTGAAGCTGGACATACAGGTGCGTTTTCAGTAGGTAGCAGAAGCGGGGCGGATTATTATCGTTTGCAGTTGAACTTTTCCTAACGCAAAATTTCTTTATGAAACAGTCAAAAATAAATAAATAAATATTGCTGGACAATTCACACAGCGTTATCTAGCCCCAAGCTAAGCAGAGCTTGTGTAATGGGTACTAGGTAACTGATATATATAATACAATACATAGATAGATATTTTTTATTATACATAGAAAACGACCAGAACACCCTGAACAAATAAATGTCTGCAGATCATACACACATTTGTCCCGAGGCGGGAATCGAACCCGCAACCTCCTGCGTTGCAGGCCGACCTTCGCCCACCGCGCCACATCGGTCGTCAAAAAAAAACGATCCTACAAATGGCATCCGGTCGGCCTATGAAGGCCTGCAACATGTTTCTGGAATAAACAAGTACATTATTGCCTAGCCGCCTTTTTTATTTTAAATATCTTCTTTATAATTTGTTTTTGCGATGTCGTCTTCCATTCTTTTGAAATGCGTTCTGTCGTATTGATTCTTAAGTCTGAATCTTGTACTACCCTAAACTAGATTATCTAAATGTTTGAATTTATATGCGGTAGAAGCTAATTTTCGGACAATTACTGTGGTCTTCCGTTTACTTAGGGTTGTGGGGAGGTTCTCTTTGTGTGTTAAATGTCTTAGTTTACGCAAGTTATTGGACCTACGGTTTATTTCCTCAAATTTGTAGCTTCGTGTAATAATTTATATGTTAGTTCTATATTGAAAAAAGCCTTGAGTGTAACAAAGAACAAAAATGCAGAAACAACACATTTTTAGAGGTTATATAAGAAGATTTTAGGTGAAGTTTTTTTTACAGGAGCGGATGAAACGAAGTAACCATCTACAAAATAAACTTACACCTGAAAAGCAAAGAAAAAAACGCTGCTATTGTCGCAGATAATATTGTTATTATGAACTTTACATGAGTGTGTGAATTATGAACCATTTTTCTCCACAAAACTCACAAAACAATGACTGGAAAAAAACTCTAACTACCAAGACAAAGACTCCAACCAAGCAGTAACCCTTCCAACAGTGAAAAATATACCGGGCTTGTCAAGAAAAACGCAGCTAATTTAAGTAGCCAGCCTTACCTTATTATCTCTTATTTGATATAATCATAGAAAAGCGTTAAAACTAAAAGTACCTATTACAAAAAACCAAATGAATAAAAATCAAAGACGTTCTGGACTTTCCAATTTTATCGTTTTCAACTTGAACTGAGTAGTTTTGTTTATCAGCCCATTTCGTCCCCCTGCTGGATAAGTGATGATGTGGTCTAAGATGGAGCACGCTTTCCCAGAAGGAACTTAAATTCACCCTGGATTTGAAGACTCCAAGATTGGACGACAACTCGGGCGGGAAAACAGACGCTGGAAGCTCATTCCAGTTTCTCCAAAAACTCCCAAATTAATGGCGCCAAATAAACTTACACTATCAAGTCCGAGACTCCAAACAGTAACCCTTCCGACATTGAAAAATACACAGTTCTTGTCAAGTAAAACGCAGCTAATTTAAGGAGCCTACCTTATCTTTGTGTAAGTTCGACGGGAACCGTCATTTGTCTTCGTCAGTGTTGGTTGGTGATCATTTATGCCATAGCACACCCTACCCTTTGACGGAGAAACACGGGACATTAGTTTGTCAAGCTTGGCTTGAAGTTTTTTTTACTATTATATCTACTACACAAAAACTTACAGCGATAGTCCAATTAAAGTTTTACAATTTTGTCAGTGCGCCTTGGGAAACGGAACGTAGGATGCTCTGCATCCAGGATGACGACCTTTAAAATACTGTAGGCAGATGCTGGATCCGGTAAGGTGAAGACAGGGCTATGGCGCTCGCTAGGGAGGCCTATGTCCAGCTGTGGACTAGTAGGTAGATCATAGACTGATGATGAGTAGATAGATCTGAAGGTCTTAGTACAGAGATGACAGCTGATAGAGCACATGAGATGTTCGGCTATCTGTTCCACTGGGGCGCGTCTCTGGGACGCACCGCTGAGACTTGGCAGTGAAAGGGTTAATATTAAACAGAATTTATTTCAGAACGTAAAACTTCTTGTAGTTTTTAGGAGTCTCAAAAGAAAGCCTTTTAAAGTTGCAAAAGCAAAAAAAAAGCCATATTTTTTTTTTTAGATTTTGTATAACTGTATTAAAAAAATTGGTTGTTGTTAAAAATAAATGTATTTTCTTTCTTTCTCTCTTCTTTCTTCTTAACAAGTAGATATGTACATACTTGCTGGACGAATCTCCCTACCGTGTATTTCAAGCCACAAGCATTTGAAGCACGTCACCTCTATTCTTGAGTCATTAGAAACGACTTTTCCTTGACATGTGTGGTTGAGGGATGACTTAGAATTTTCTCGAAGGAAATTGCAGGCACTCGAGGATGTACAATGACGATGCTTTTTACAGTCAGAGAGTTTGTTGATTAGGTATATCTGCTTACCGAAAAAGTAGGTTTATTCATTTCAGATACTATCTAGATTGCTTGTTGTTGAACAGTCTGCAGAACTCTTATTTTATTATTAAAATAGTGTATTTTGTAAATACTTCCTTGTATCTATTGAATCTAATTTTCAGAGCTGGTGTAGCGGGGGCAGATTTGGCCGAAGATCGCATTGGCTCCCCTTGGAGTCGATACTCTAGGCCCGTGGAGTACCTGATGAATTTATTCAAATAAAAGCAAACAAACTGATTAGAACTTGATTTATTGAGAGAAGTATAGGGCATAGACTATATACCATTAGGGAGGTGACAAATCTCTAGTGTTGTGCTAACCTATAAAGAAGGGATTGAAATTTATAATTACAACACTCTTACCAAATTGAAACCCTTCTTTCAAATATAATGAGAAAGCTGAGAACTTTAACAATTTAAGAATAGACACAACATGTAGGTTTACATACTACACAATATGAAGAAATTACTCTTATTTTCTAATTTGAGTACTTGCTCTTACCAGACAATAACTTACTAAAACAATTAATTACACATTTCACAAAGTTTGTAGGAAGGTAATTATTGAAATTTAACTACTCCAATCTTATTTCTTAAATACTGAAATTGATCTCTAGGTAAGGCCTTTGTAAATATATCAGCATATTGCTCTTTGGTACATACATATTCTAAATCTATAATTCTCTCTGCCAATTTCTCTTTTATGAAGTTATATTTTACATCTATATGTTTGCAGCGTTTATGATAGTCCACGTTTTTAATCAAACATATTGCACTTTGATTGTCTACTACTACTACTGTATATGTAAAGTCATCGAATCTTGTTGAAATGAACTTATGTCCATTAATAATTATTTTAACCACATAGCCTCTTTTGTGGTAGCACATGCCGCCATGAACTCGGCTTCTGTAGTAGATAGAGCAACACTCTGTTGATGTTGTGTTGCCCATGTTATTGCAGCGCCATTTTTCATAAAAATATATCCGGTCAGGGACCGCCGTGTGAATGTATCTTTAGCATAATCTGCATCACTATATGCCTGTACTTTGTTATCATGTGACGATGTGTAGCACAAACCATAATTCTTTGTTTCTTTTAAATATTTCATAATTTTCTTGACAACATTCCAGTGTGTATGATCATAGCTATTGAGATATCTACTCACCAGACTGACTCCATACATAATATCAGGTCTGCTTACTATAGCCAGGTGCATCAAACTGCCAACAGCTTCTCTGTATGGGATGTTCTTGTCTGGTGCTGTACTCTTCTCCAGAGTAGTATGAGGGTCCACTGGAATCAGGTTTGCATTGGCATTCTGCATATTAAATTTACACAATAGTCTTTCAATATAGTTTGCCTGGTGAATAAAAATTGATTCTTTGGACTTCTCTATCTGTAGTCCAACAAAGTTCTTTGGTTCATATTGTTTAATCTCAAAATTCTTACATAATTTAGCCATGACAATATTCAAAGATTCTCTTGAGCTTGACAATAGGGGCCCATCATCTACATACAGTAGCAGGTATACTTTGTTGTTGTTTACATTACTGATATAAACACATTTATCTGCATGGCATCTTTTAAAACCATATTTATTTAGTAAACTGTCAAATTTGTGATTCCAGCATCGAGGTGCTTGTTTGAGACCATAAAGTGAACGATTGAGTTTACATACCAGATTTGATGAAGCTTCCAAACCTTCCGGTGGTACCATATATATGTCTTCTTTTATGTCTCCATATAGGAATGCAGTTTTCACATCAAACTGAACCATCTCTAGGTTATGTTGAGCAGCTTCTGAAAGCAAAACCCTAACAGAATCATATCTAACTGTAGACGAAAAAGTTTCCGTGTAGTCTACACCATATCTTTGTGCACAGCCTTTGGCACATAATCTTGATTTGTATAGCGGGCCAGATGGCAGATCTTTTATTCTGAAGACCCATTTACAGCCAATTATCCGCACTCCAGGTGGTTTTTCCACTAATTGCCAAGTCTTGTTTTGTTCATGAGCCAATAACTCATCTTTGATTGACTGCTTCCATTTCTTTGCATCTACATTATCTGAAGATATTGCTTCACTGTATGTCTGAGGGGCGTCTTGCTTATCTGAAATGTCATCTGTGCATATATATGTATTAGCTTCTTTATTCATTCTACTTCTTGATCTTGTTGTTACATTTGGATGACTTTCTTTTAAGTTCAATGTTTCCTCTGGTTCATATAAAGATCCCTCATCAGAGTGAAATGACTCATCACTATTTTCACTTTGTCCTGATGTTTCTAAAGTTTCTAGGCTAGTTTCATTTTGATTTATAACAGGATCTGAAGTTTACTCTGATAGTGGTAAGTTAGCATAATTTCTCATAACTGAATTTTCCAAAAATATTACATCTCTACTAATCATCACTTTCTTTGTTTTGGGATCAAAGAGCCTGTAGCCTTTGGTGTGTTCACTGTAACCCATAAATATCATCTTAGTTGCTTTTGAGTCCCATTTCTTTACTTTTTCTTTTGGTACATGAACCATTGCTTCACACCCAAAGATTCTCAAATGGTTAATATTTGGCTTTTGTCCGGTCCAAATTTCTTCAGGGGTTAAAAATGCCAGGGTTCTAGTTGGACAGCGGTTAGTTATATATGCTGCTGTGGAGACAGCTTCTGCCCAATAACGCTTTTGTAATTTAGCATTTATTAGCATACAACGGGCTCGTTCTAATATTGTACGATTCATCCTTTCGGCTAACCCATTCTGTTGGGGTGTGTAAGGTGTGGACGTTTGATGAACAATTCCACATTTTGTTAAGTGAGATTTGAATTCATTACTTAAATATTCTCCACCATTATCTGAGCGTAAAGTCTTTATTGATAAATCACATTGCTTTTCAACATTGGCTTTAAATTCTTTGAATTTATCAAAAACATCTGATTTGTTCTTTATTACATAAACAAATACTTTCCTGGAAAAGTCATCAATGAAAGTGACAAAATACCGTGCACCTCCAAGGGACTGAACTTCCATGGGGCCACAGACATCTGAGTGTATAAGTTCTAACAAGGCTTTTGCTCTGGAACCTTCTGAAGGAAATGGATTTCTTGACTGCTTTCCCTCCAGACAAGATATACATACAACTTTGTCTTTATTTTCCACTTTTACCCCTGTGCTCTCAGATAATTTGTTTAGGTCTTCAAAATTCAAATGAGCCATACGTTGATGTCATAGGTAGCAATCTTTTCTTTCTGTCGTAGACATGTATGCTGGAACACTGTGTGTGTTAAGCCGGTACATATTATTTATTAGTTTCGCATCTGCCACATGTTGATTATTCATGTTAAATATCTTACAACCTTCTTTGTCAAATTGCACTTGACAGCCATTCTTAATTATTTGACTTACTGAAAGAAGGTTTGTGGCAAGTTCAGGAACATAGAGAACATTGTGTACTGCAATCGTTTCGGATTTACCATTTTTATTCAAGACATGTAGATTCACTTTTCCACAAGCTTTCACATTTAATTTCTTGTCATCAGCTACTCTAATTGTATTAACCGGAGGTGGTATTTCATCATAGAGCCAGTCACGGTACATTGTTAAATGCATTGATGCTCCTGAGTCCACATACCAACCATTGTTGTTACTCGTTGATGCAGAAAATACAGCTACATAACCAGAGTTCTCAGTTGTTTTCTGTTCCTTTTTCTTGTTTCTACAGTTCTTACTAATGTGCCCATATTTATTACATGTGTAACACCTCGGACCTTTGTTAGGTTTGTTCACTTTTTCAAATGCTTGTTTGGCACACTGTTTATTATTATTTTTATTAGCATACAGCGCAGCAGTTTCTGGTTTTCTAACATCTTGCAGAAGCTTAGTTTTAACAGAATCAGCTGATATTGCCGAACCGGAGCTTTCCAATGCCATAATCATTGGTTGATACATATCTGGTAAACGCACACAAGCGCATGTATACGAATAGGAAATTAAGGCGAATAGTAAGGCAAATGACCTTGGACATGTCCGCGCGCCTATATGCAGCAATGAGTGCTTGATTTAGATTTAGCATACCATGTAGTGCCCTAATCAACCAAATAATACGATCCTCTGCGGTTAGGTGACGAGTAACTGGTCAGGTTTGTATCACAGATTTTGTAGGCAAAAATACGTTTTTACGTTTAATATCGTTATTTTGACTGCTTTTCGACGATAATGGACCGCCAAGAAATAGGTATGAACTATGTGAATCACTATACTGAATTTGGTACTGATCGAATTTGAGACACCGCTAAAAAGTGAGTTCGAAGCAACTAAACACACACTATAACTAACACTATAACAACTAAACTTTAATTAACGGCAAACATTTGGGACCGCCAAGCACTTTTTCAAGATATGTGTTACAGGATATATAAATTTCAAAACTCCACAATCAATGTTTTTGTCAGAAAACGGGTTCAAAAACACCTAATTTTCGTGTTTTTGCCTTCATATTCGCCTTAAGACAAATTTATCGCAATTTTTCGGCGACACCTCGTTTGTGTCTTCTATCATTCTAAGCCTTCTTCTTCTATGTTCTTACACTTTTGTAACCTAAAAATTTAGTCTACTTTTTATTGATGTACGTCTCTGTCATACATTAAAACCACTTCGTTTTGCTACCTGCTTCCAAAACACATGAACTATCTTAATTATCAAGTTAGCAACGCCCTTAATTGGGTAGTATTTGCATACGTCCAGTACCGTTTGTTTTTAGGATTTGGCACGGTCGACCGACCAACAATAACTTGGTCAAGATGTTGGAGAGTTAATTTACTTTGCTTTGATAAGGGTTTGACCCCTCTCATCCTTCAGGTGCTACAGGACTTTGGGCGTCTTTGAATAACGTGGATGGGTTATCAATTTTGATTTTTAGTTTTTAAAGCTCATCGAGCTTTATGGGAATACGATTAAAAGATAGGATCAGAAATGTAACCATTAGAAAGAAATGAAATAAGTTCCCAAATATTTTTGGTTTCGGCGGGACCTTATCTTTTTATGGGAACTTATTTCATTCCTTAGAGATACCCAGAGTGCGGGGTAAGTACTAAAAAAAGAGACAACAAGACAGAAAATCAAGACAAAACACCGACGATGACCTCTGTGGCGCGGTGGGCGTAGGAGATAGTGGGTTCGATTCCCGCCTCGGGACAAATGTTTGTACGATCTGCAGATATTTGTTCCGGGTGTTATGGTTGTTTTTTATAATTAAATACTGTCTATTTATGTATTGTATTATGTACAATAAATAACTAGTACTCATAAGCACAAGCTCTGCTAGCTTGGGTTTAGAAAATGTTGTGTGAAGTTTTCAGCGTTATTATTTGTTTAACAGATGTGGTACCTACAGAAGATCCTAAAGCTCAAATGGCAATGGGCAGGCCATTTACAGCGACTTCCTCTCAACAAATGGTCACACAGTCACCTCGAGACGTCAAGCAGGAGGTCGACCAACAAAGAGGTCGTGTGACGACATCAGGGAAGTAGCGGGGAGCACCTGGACCAGAATGGCCACGGACAGGAGCGAATGCAAAAGCTTAGAGGAGGCTTTTACCGCCGCCGAAGGGGGTCTATCTATACTGGAGAAAAACTGCACCGTAAACTGCACTGTAAATAGTTATAGATCTATTGATATATACCTAGTAAGTAGATGAATAATGTTATGTACGTATTTTCCAAATACAATTTTATACACAATTAATTGTTTTGTTGTAGAACATAATTGTCTTGTGTATAATATTCTAACTCCGGGAAAATGTAAACCAGTGTTTCCAAGTCAAGAATCACACATTTAAAGCCGTACCCGAGTCCACCACCATAATTATAAATTCCTCGTCACCAGGCAACGGAACAATGTAGTTAATCCATCAGCCAACTCCTAAGGCGTGGGAGATAAGACAAGGGCCCACCCTGTTCTTGGCCACCCTGATGAGGTAGGGTAGAGGGGTCAGTTCGCTAGCGGATGGTAACTTCGTTTAGGCATATACATTGTAAGCCTTTAGCTACATTTCTTGTAGTGGTAGGTAGGTAGGTGTTCATTAATATCTGATTGAGTACCTACCTACGTCGTTAAGTTGAATAAAAAAAATGGATAGGTACTATCAGGTCGCAGCCTCAGCAGAGGAAATGAAACGTCTAGTAATTAAAAACCATAAAACAGACAAGATAAACAATTAAGTATTTTAGGAATATACCGTACGACGTTTTCACCGCGAGATGCAGCGATGTTCTTTTGTCAGTTTCCCGCGTTTTCTTTTTTTTTATTCTAACCAGCCAGTGAAGTTTGTGTTGCTCAATATGCATAAAACCTGCACCTAACTAAATAGGTCAATTAATAAAAAGAGTAATTAATGACCATCGTTAAACTCATGTAAGTGATAATAAAAATAATTTTATATATTTATGCTGCTGCTACACTTAAAGATAATGTCTGTCATAATTAATTGTAAATTAATAATAACTAACTAGGTATAACATTGTATGCAGTTACTTACATAAGTAAAATACAGCTGGGATATCTAGCATGCCGTGACAGAGCGGGAAATTCTGTGTTCTTAATAGCTAACGTAGATTTTGATTGTTTTTTCTCAATTGTATCTGCGAATACCCACCTTAGCGAGGTTACTTCTCAACATTTTACTTTTAAAATTAGAAAGATTTATATCCGCTTCACTGAGGAACCATCTTCGTAGGCACGTTTCCTACCTCCCCCATCTATCCAACTCCCAACATTTCAATGCGCATTGACCATCCCTAAGTCCACCCTTCTCAGATTGTGACGTCCACCTGAGCTTGTCGTATGAATATTAATTCAACCATATCTTGACCCCCGTCCAGTGTCTTAATGTAAAATAGAACAGAAGCGCAAAGCTCTGTGTTGTTTATATTGTTTCTATACTATAAATGCCCGTTTTATTTAAGGTCCCTTTATTTAAGTACTATTGCTCCACCCCGACTTCGCACGGGTATTTTCTATCGCCTATGTTCATTAAGGATAATGTAGGATTCTAATGGTGGAAGAATTTTTTAAATCGGTTCGGTAGTTTCGGAGTCTATATTCAATTCAAACAAACAAAAAATTTCCTCTTTATAGTATTACTAGCAGCGCCTCGCGGTTTCACCCGCGTAGTTACCGTTCCCGTGAGAATTCCGGGATAAAAAGTAGCCTATGTCCTATTCCAGACTATAATCTATCTCTGTGGCAAATTTCATTCAGATCCGTTCAGCCGTTCTGGCGTGATAAAGGAACAAACATCCATCCATCTATCTATCCATCCATCCATCCATCTAAACTTTCACGTTCATAATATTAGTGAGACTAACGGCCGGCCCCGGCTTCGCAAGGGTATGTTATAGGTATTTAAGAAAAAAAAATAACGCACTCTTGCTACTCTTTCATGCTTAGAACACTCGATCAAGTCTGCTTTTGACAAAACAAACAATCAAAATCATCCGTTTGGGAACTATGATGCCGGAACGACCCACCGATAGATACACATACAGACATATAGATCTACCCATCAAACTTATAACAACCCTCTTTTTGTCACGGGGACGAATAAAAAGTTTTGACAGTAAAAATATATTTTAGATTTTATTATAAGTTTTTTTTATTTTCTACGATTCTAATGGTGAAAGAATTTTTCATATCGGTCCAGCAGTTTCGGAGCCTATTCAATTCAAACAAACAAACAAATCTTTCCTCTTTACAATATTTATAAAAATTTGTGTAGAAAAAAATTATAATGCAGGACAATGCACAGCACACCACACAGCATCATCTGGCCCCCAAACTGAGCAGAGCTTGTGTTATGGGTACTTACTAGATGACTAATACTCAATAGAATGAATTACCTAATATTCAGAACACCCGGAACAAATATTTGCTGATCGTCCAAATAGTATTTGTCCCAATCGAACCCGCAACCTCCTGCATCGCAGGCGGACCTTCGCCCGTCGCGCCACAGAGGTCGTCAATTATATGCAATATATTTATTTTCTGCTCTGACCATACTGTTTTTGATCATAGATATTTATCAGAACCAATCATTATCATTATGAAATTATAAATCATCATCATCATCTTAGTCCACGGCTGGACATAGGCCTCCCCTAAAAAATCCCACTAACATTATAAATGTCAAAGTTTGGATGGATGGATACATAGATGGACGGATGTTTGTTACTCAATCACAGGTGCACTGCGTAGATCCGTGGGATGCCTGCCACGTAAAGTCCGAACGACTATTTACAATTCCCTGGCTAAATCTCATTTGCAATATCTACTGGAAGTATGGGGTACGGCGGCAGTGTCAAATCTAAAATCACTACAAACATCTCAAAATAAATTAATTAAAGTCCTATACAAATATGACTATCTAACTAGCACACATACTATTTACAAGGAAACCAAAATTTTCAATATCAACCAACTATATACTTACCTCACTTGCATCCTTGTCAGGAAAATAGTAACTAATAAAATACATACGCAAATCACACTAACAAAGAAAACCTACACCTACAACTTAAGAAATAAAAATAAGTTAAAACTAAGGAGTCCACGGACCAACTATGGAAAACGAAACATCATGTATGAAGGTGCGCAGATTTATAATAACTTACCTGATAACATCAAAAACTGCTTATCAATGCACATATTTAGGAAAAGATTAAAGCAACATATTTACAACAAAATCTGTTAAACAAACGGTACCAAATAAATATTACTCTAAAAACATTATTAAAAACTAAAACTTAACCTACTAGCTAACTACCTATGTACTACCTACCTATTACAATTTTATATATTAATTAGTTAAGTTAGTACATAAGCTAAAGAATAATGTATGTACATTCTCATTTAAGTGAACTATGTTCTTTTTGAGAAATAAATTCTTTAAACTGATCACGCCAGAACGGCTGAACGGATCTGGATGAAATTTGGCACAGAGATAGATTATAGTCTAGAATAAAACATAGGCTACTTTTTATCCCGGAATTCCCACGGGAACGGGAACTACGCGGGTGAAACTGCGAGGCGCTGCTGCTAGTGATAAATAAAACCTACAAATAATATATGTTTGCACGTTTCACTTATTAGAAAGGCAATATCAAAATACATTCAGAATTCTGCGAACCTCTAGCTGCGGTCAAGTGGCGCCCCTAATTAGGGATGTCGTAATTGGCAGCCGATAGTTGGGAGTTTACAACTTTACAGTCCACTGGATAATGTCTGAGATAATCCTAGCAGGTTATATTTAGTGGTTAAAAATAATAATTAATGGAAGTGAAATTTAAAACTAAACTTGAAAAAGAAAGAGACTGCAAGGAAATGAAATAAGTTCCCAAAAATTTTCGATTTCGGCGGGACTCGAACCCGCGCCCCACCCTCAGTACGGGTTTGCTCTAACCAACTAAGCCACGAAACCCTAGTCGGTTCAACCGAAAATCTTTGGGACCTCTTACGGACTATAGCGCCGGAACTTATTTCATTTATTAGAGATACCCAAAGTGCGGGTTAGCACTATAACAAAAAACCTAAGCAAGGAAATATTTCCTTGCATAGGTTTTTTGATGGACTATGAACTTTGGTGCCCTTGAGGGGTACCAATTTACAGTTCACTGGAAAATGTCTGAGATAATCCTAGTAGGTTATGTTTAGTGGTTAAAAATAATAATTGATAGAAGTGACATTTAAAACTCAACGCAAAAAGGAAAGAGACGATGCAAGGGAATGTATATAACTTTGGTACCACTCAACAAAAGTCACTCTCTGGTGGCTATGTTTGCTGTATCATACATAGCTATTGAAGCAGATCAAAGAGATAGGGACTATAAGATTTGGACGAAGAAGGGATAGTAACTTTTTTTCTCAAAATTGCTATCCAACGATGTTAACATACATACATTGCTAATTGGGGGTTTAGTTTGGTTTCAGGAAGATACACATTATATGCATGTGTATCTTCCTGAAACTAAACACATATTTTCTTGTTTTACTACATTCCTATCTGTTTTTGGGAAATCCGCCATATTGAATACAACGGGGTCACCAATTGGAGCTTAAACATGGACTCAACTAATAGCCAGCTCTACCTTTAGCCCGATAGCTCAAGATATGCACCAAAATTGTAAAGAAAAATGATTATTTTATAACTATAACTGGGGTGAATGCTAGATGCCCGTATAGTTATCATCTGCTGTATTTATTTGTCAATCGTTGCCGTAGTTTATTTATCGTTATATTTTTGATTGTTTTGTGTATAATATATGTGTTATCTTCCGTGACGTCACCAAACGGCTCTGTCGGAAGACCAGCGTTGGTTGTAAAGTGTTTACAACTAACTCATGCTGAGACAGGGACCGTTTTGTGACTCTTATCGACAGTAGTTTTGTCTCTTGTTTCTAAATTATGTCTGTACCTATATGTTGATGGAGTTACAAATAAATAATATTCTATTCTATTCTATAACTACCCGTAACAATACCTACCCAACCATTGTATGCTTTATATATGCTTTATCTATGCATCAACTCCTTCAATACATAATCCATTCAAAAGCCCAAATCTCAAAGCACAATAGCAATTCCAAATTCGAAATGTATGTCGCCACTCCACGTACTTCCGGTCAAGTTTGAATATCCGTCCAAGTTGGACTTCCGGCGGAAGCGGCCGAAGCAACATGGCCGTCTTTATCTGAAGAGTTAACTGGCGATAGTCATTCAAATGTGTAGCTAGGTAACTTGTGATAAGGCAGCCAATGTTTTTAGCCATGGTTTGTAATGGTAAGTAAATGTATATTAGGCTACTTGACTGCTACTGGGAAATAATTCTAACGTATTGTCTGATAAAAATAATGCAGTGTAATTAATATTTCTTCAAGGCCAGTCGTATTAGTTATTGTAACGAATTTTAAAGTTTGAATAAAATAACGGCGCGCCAAAACGATAATCTCTGTCATGAGTCATGGCTCCCGTGCTCTGAGCAATGACGTCACACGCCACATCACACCTAAAACAAGAACTCATTGACACTGAAATCTGTGATAGTGTGACGTCACCAGCGATCCAACCAACCGCAGAGCGTTTTCAGTCACGTGATCATAATATTAAAAAAAAATTATTCCCTTTGGTTTTTTTACCTAAAATAGGCATATTTTTAATAAAAATCACCTGATTATACTTTGTTACGCTGTCACTGACTAGGATGAAATCCATTTGGAACTTATTTTTAAAGTAGTCAAATAGCCTTTTATGCTGGACGCTAAATAATCTGGCAATCAGTCAAGTAAATCTACCAGATCCACTTGCAAACCAATAAATCTCGTTGTGACCTTCATAGAGTTCTACAATGAAAGTATTATAGGTGTTTTACTAGTAGCAAGCAACACGTTTTTTATGGTGTAGTGTAGATAGATACTGAAATACCTAGTTAACCACTTTGTAAAACCCGCAACACACAAAAACCAGGGTTCAAATACTCGTAGATCAGCAAACAAACAATAGACCAAACTATACAAGCCACAATACAAACCAATACTCTAGTTACAGCACACATGAAGACAAGCAATAAATCCACACACAACGATCCAAGAAACACAATTAAACTCATCTAAATCCGTCCATATTTCAAAACGCAAGGTGAGTTAGAAAGGGTTGTATAATTGTGAGGGTGGACGGGGTGGTCAGTGTTTGTGATTTGTAAATGGGCTCAGACCTTAGCCCTTCCTGAAGATGGGGATATATCACGTAGCGGTGCGATAACTTTGTTTAACGGATCTTTGTAGAGATGATACAAATACCGTTAAGTTTATTCGACTGACTGGACTTGTTGAACATTCAAAAAACAATAAGACACAAAATACGGAATCGTGTTTCATCATCTGTGAATGTCACAGGCTACGTTATAGGTCACAAAATATAAATTACATTAAAAGTACATCTACAATGGGCTTTCATTTTGTAAAATTGTAGTGTTTCTAAAAAACCTTGATGCATTAATCAATCCTTTATCCATAAACGAAACGTAAATAGCAACTCACGTATCAAAAACCAATAAACAATACCTAACAATACAAAATAGTATT
Organism: Eupithecia exiguata; assembly: GCA_947086465.1. Classification (NCBI taxonomy): domain Eukaryota; kingdom Metazoa; phylum Arthropoda; class Insecta; order Lepidoptera; family Geometridae; genus Eupithecia; species Eupithecia exiguata. The sequence continues at coordinate 9,438,751 of OX352245.1, forward strand.
AGTTATCTTCTAAGTCAATGGTGTTATTATGAACAGTGAAATTAGAAACAGTGTAAGTCTAATGCAATAACCCTACGCTACACCTATAATAAAATGATATCCATTGATTCAAAAGCATTTGATAGATACCTACATTATGTCTTCAACACTGAATTGTTTTCCTCACATCACCATTACATCTCTGACACACCAATGTGATATCCAGCTCTACACAAATCCAGACCCCCGTACAATTGTCTGTCGAGATATCTTAGGGGCACAAAGGTTCCCGCAAATTGCCAAAGTAAGTGTAGCGCCCGAACAGAAATACATTATCTGGACTTGAAGGCGGTGGCGATCCTTAGATTTATCGTTTCGGACCTCCGTGGCCCTGTTTCATTTCCGAAGGTATTGTTTTGTTGGGCCTACGTTGACCCACTTGACTGACCACGGTAGATTTGTTTGCAGAAATTCTGAGAAAACATATTCTAAAATTATTTATTCTACCTTTGTCTTTCAGGATTAATTCGGAAAGCATATTATACGAACTATTATAATTCATATCAAAAATTTGAATCTGAATGTTGGTGACTTCTTCACGCAAAAACTACTAAACGGAGCGTACGAATCTTCACATACATATTAGATATATATAACTGGAATAAAAAAATAACATAATATTTATTACCAGTTAACAATAGTAACAGGTGTAATCGATATATAAATGGATGGAATAACTCACAAGCTACTATTTCTCCCATAAATCAGTTCCCAGCGAAGTCGCAGGCAATAAGGCAGTAATTAAGAATAGTGAAGAAAATATACACATAAAAATTTCGTTTTACTACTAAGTACTATCTCCTTTATCTCGCCGCCAAAGAGAATTTCCAGACTTTTTTGTCCTGAATTCCCCCAATCGTATATCCTGTTTTCAAGAATTTTAAGACTAATTTGAGGCAGTAACTTTAGTAACATCACAATATCAATATCTTATTTATTATATATATTTAATTTATTTCATTTCATTTATCGCAAGAAATATGCGTGTCACTGTGTCACATACTTCACCAAAACACATTGGCATGCAAAATTTCTTAGAAGTAGTTTCCTATATAAATAACATTTAAATCATTTTACCTAACTGAATATAATAAAACAAAATTAAACAAAAATATAAATATTTTTAAACTTACGCGATCTGAACACATATTTATAAATACTATTTAACGGGTATTTATCGCGTTTAATTACCGTATTTTTCCCGACGTTTCGACAGGTTTACACACTGCTCAGTCATCCCGTGACCACGGCAGTGTGTAAACCTGTCGAAACGTCGGGAAAAATAAGGTAATTAAACGCGATAAATACCCGTTAAATAGTATTTATAAACAAAAATATATTTCAATAATGTTGTGTAGAGTATCATGCTGTGTAGAGTATATATACAACATTTTTATTCTATTGTTTATTTTAATCACGTGCCTATTTCAGACATCACACGTTCACAGCGTCCGTCTCGCTTGTCGTGTCGGACCGGCGTTTAGCATTAAATATATGTTTAACCACCTTATAAAGATCGGGCGTGAAGCTCCGGGCTGCACGATGTGCTGCGTATACGACACTTCATGTTCTTGCGCCATGTAGTCTAGCAGCCAGTGTGTCAATTAGAGCTTGTTATTGTTTGCATTTGCCATTTTTCTTAACAAATGAAAGGCATCGGCGGTGTCTCTGGCCTAAATAATACCGTATAGATTTATTAATTTGATCTATTTACTTTGTTCATTTCTTTTCTGAGTGTCGTTTCGTTGTTTATAAATGTTATGTTACAGATAATGGGAATATTAAAACTTCCCCGGTATCACCTTAAAAAACGCACTATGCTTTATCATTTCTTAATGCATTTACTGGTCAAAATCGAACTAAAAAAGAAACTCTCTGCTGGTCAAGTGACAGGTTAACTTGTGTTGTTGCAGTTGAATCATCGACCCCCCCGAAGGGTTCCCGCCTTGCCGTGGCGGGGAGGGCTTAGTAACCACAGCCTGGTCACCTGCGGCGAAGCTAAGAGGAACCCATGGGGCCGTGCCAACGCAGACGGCAACACGGCCGGCCCCGGGACGGACCGCTCCTCTGGGTTTTGCGCTCTAAGCCCAGTTGGAGTGGTAGTAGGTTGCGGTGTCGTATGGGAGGCACCGTGACTGAGGCGGGCGGCTGTGCTGTATGGGCAGCATGGCCGCAGAGAGATGGAGGCCGCGGCGGGAGAGGAATGCCGGTATTGCGGTGCGCCGCTTTCCCTGCCTTCCGCAGCCCTGGCGGGGTCGCCACCGTTTGATGGCGGACGCGGTGGGGTCGCAGGGGAGGAGGAGTGTCGATATTGCGTGGGCCGCTCTCCCTATCCTCTGCGACCGTGTGGCAGGCGGCGGGGCCACTCGACTGACCCGTCGCAAGGGGACCTAGGGCGTCCGGACACGGGGTCGTCCGGCGCCCTTTTGGCGGGTAAAGTCCCCGAGGTGGTCGTGGCGCGTCACGTGTTTCTGGCGCGTCGCGAAGGGGGGTGCTCTTCACCCCCCAGTGAGGGGCCCGATACCGGGCAGCCGCGGTGGGTCCGTGGAAGAAAGCGAAAGCGTCCCCATGTTCCCACCACAAACGGCAGAGGCGGAAACACCCTGAGGGTTTTAGTGGGTTGGAGTCCCACATAATCGTACTGTCTCCCCGTGGCAGTACGATATGCGTGCGCATTTCCCTCAGGACAATAAAAAAAAAAAAAAAAAAGTTGAATCATCGACTGATCAATTCAGATTGGGTTCATGAGTGCATCGTTGATACTATTTTCGACGCTGATTGGTGCATTTTGATTACGAATTAAGAGGGCGCAATGCGCGAAATTTTGTGAAAAGGATAGGCGTTCATCGGAGCAAAACAAGAGCACACATTTTTGAAACGGCGTAAGTGCAAAAAATATTTTTTGGTTTGTTTACGAGAAAACTACACAACTTATGAAAAACGGGTTCAAAGATCCAAATAATTAGTAAAAAATAACCTACGAATCAAAACATAAGTCATTTCAGCAGCAGGGTGCGGGGTTCCTAAAATCTTGACCAAATTATGTGCAAAACAGTGTACTTTCGTGTATTTTTTTTCTCAATCGTGTTTTCACATTCAAGGAACCAAAGAAAAATGTAGAATTTAATGTAATTCGAATTTTTTACCATAGAAATCCCGTGAGGACTGAGCTCTAGGCCTAATTTGACAAGCGAACCCGTTAGGTTAGCCTCTTAAAATAGGAAGAGTCGTATATAGTATGAGCGATACACTCAAATACAATCTGAATTGACAGGATAATGATTAATCTGTGTCAATCAGAAATTAACCTATTTCCATGAATGCAATGATATTCGCACCATCCCCTGAACCTACAAGACTAGTGTATGCACGTGTGTACAATGTATATACATGTGAAGGTGCCCGTGACTCGCTGGAATGTTTATTGGACGGGTTAGGGCTGCAAATATCCACAGAATGGATGCAGCGATATGTAGTCTAAAAGTAATTTCGACAATAACGTAGTATCTTGTCCTTTGATCTTTGTTCGTTCAATACAACAACAACAACAATTAAATCATTTATTGGACACAATAACAGTGTTTCAGTTTATAATTGAATCCATAGGGTCCTGAACTAGCCTAGGCTGTATTTCAGGATCCAAGGCTTCTCCTTTTAAAGTATTCACAATTGTGCCTCTACTAGAAATTAATAACTACTTAACTAAAAATGAAATGAAAATAATGATGAAAAAATCTACTATTCTAATAGTTAACAAAAAGCACGAGACAAATAATTATTTTAAAAATGTAATAATAAAGTACTAGCATTCTACCTAAGAAAAAACAATGATAAAATGAAATAAATACTATAGATACTACATAATACTATTTAGTCATTAAAGATTATAAATACCTACATATACATAATAACCAATCAATGTAAAAATAATAGATAATATGAGTGTTGCGCATGTTTAAATTAGAAATATAAGTCAGCGAGCATTTTTTCAATGCTATAATATCTTATTAATTGAGTAAGGACTTAGGAATCTCAAAAATCGATGCTGTGTGAGTGGTTGAGCATTACATAATATCAATATATCTGAAAAAAAAAATGACAGTTGTGTAAAAAAAACCAACAAGACCACTATAATTCAGACATTGAATACCAAAGTATAAAGGTATGCTATGCACCTAATGCAAAGAAATTTTCTCATCTCAACGAATTTTTTTTTAGAAAGCTCCGATACAAAATTTATTAACTACTGGTAGGAGATGTTTTACTGATCAGTGTCAATAAGGTATATGCATAGATTTTTTTAATGTTTTAATCGATTTTTTTTTATTACCGGAAAAAAAATAACACAAACAAATTTAGAAAAAAATATTGTCGAAAAATACTAACAATAAAACTGCACTCTACTAACTACTAAACTGCAGTCTAGTATTTTAGATTTTTTTAGATTTAGATTTTTTAGATTGCTTTTAGATTTGGTTTTTATCAATATCACATATGCAGTATGGTTACTTCAAAGTCAAAAAGAGTGTTAGTTTACCACATGAAAAACATAACCAAAGTGGGAGTGAGTTGTTAGCTATTTGATTTTTTTCTTATTTTTGTCAAATGGCAACACTTTTTAGATCGGGCATCCCTACAAGCACTAACACTTTAATGCCGTACAATCAGATATTTGTTTTAAATTATGGTAATAAAATGTCTGGGAGAGTCACGAGCGCATTGCGCGTGCGGGATGGCCGGGTATCTGGATCGCCTCCATCCTTGTTTAACGAAGGTGTTCGCTGTTCTCTTTTGTAATAGAATACGTGAACATTCATCACGGTTATATTTTCTAACTCTAACCTTATCTATTAAGGCGCATACCCGACCCAAACTAACGTGGCGCTAGTTTGGGTCGGGTATGATCGACTACTCTATCTTATTATTCTGTTTAACATAGGAAATTTCAAAAATCCATCGCACAGTTTGTGATACCTACCTATAAAAAGCTTTTTTTAATGCCTCTGTAATAGTTTTATTCTATAGTTTAGACAGTGAATCGAAGTTGCTCTTGGTGGCCATCTAAATCTATTTTCGATTTACTGCCTAAACTAAATAGAATAAAACTATTACAGAGGCATTAAAAAAGCTTTTAATAGGTATCACAGACAGTGCGATGGATTTTTGAAATTTCCTTTGTTAAACGGACACATAATTGATAATTTTTTTAGCTCTTGGCTTGAGAATTCCTGATTCTTGTCTGTCTGGCCCTTAGTTTGATGTCCTAATAAAACTTCATGCTTCTAGAACGATTGGCTTTATAAGCCTTCTTCTATCGCTCAGGGTATTTCCGATTTCTGGCCTATTCTTCATTTTCCATTCTATCAGGAAAATGAACCCTAACACACCTAGATAGACGTCATTATGTAACGGTAGAACAAGACGAGATACATGATGGCTGACGCATAGTTGGCGCGGCTGCAGAAATGCAGAGATAAGCCGATCCGAGCGGACTTTGTGATGTCTACTGTCCGCGCGTCTCCGTTTGTGGAGGAGTAGGGTGGATAAGCCTAAATTGTTCAGCTCTTCTATAAGTTTATGGAAAGGATTGAAAGCAGTAGTAGCCACCTCTTTTGTGGTCTACGAGGTCTCCTTGAGCATTTAATATTGTTTTAGACTACACTTACTCAGAAAGTTAATTATTCCTGTTCCAAACATAACCTAGAAAGTTCGTCATTGCAAGCGTATTAAAAGCAGGACGGAAAACTCTATGGAATTTCATTTTAAACGTATTTCGCGGGAGAGAAAAGAGTATGGAAATCAATGAAAAAAATAACACGTTAAAAAAATAACACGTTAGAAAACGTGTTATTTTTTTAATTTCTAAAGTAGCAGCCGTAAGCTATGGTTATTTTCATAATAGGTCAAACGACAAAAAGTTTTTACTCGGAATCCGCCGTATGATTTGGCCTGTTCTGTACTATTCGGAAAACTATGTGAAATACGTACGCGCGTATGTATTGCGTGCAATTTTCACATGATTTGAGTTTACATTTTCAATTGTACACTACTCGTGTACCTAAATTGAGTATTTTGAAGATTTTTCCTCGTAGGTGTAATAAAGCACCATGTGGAGAAAGTGCGATTACTACCTCGTGTGTTTCACAATCACACACTTGATCATATTGAAATGAATTGAAGTAATCAGGCACGTTCTCGCTTAGGTGTACAATGTAATATTTTCTTGTTTTAAGTGAAAACATCTCTAGGAGCATTTATTTCTGTAGGTATTGAAAAAGGGGTTATGAAAAGTAGAGTCTTTACTAGTCTTTACCTTAACAGTTTTAGTCATAACCTCGTGTCGTATCCTCATTATCTCAACGTCCACCTAGCAGCAAATCTGTGCGGCCCAGAGCCGCATTGTTGCACTGATTTAGAACGGCAGACATCTCCAAACTAACTCCCAACTCTTCCCACGTATAATATATTCTACTCGATTCTATAATTCAAACGATGTATCGATTAGTAGCGATTATTGGCGAGATTAGAGCTGTGAAAGTTTAGAATCGAATCGTTGAATCGGATTAGATTTGTACGTGTTTGTTAACAAATGTTTCTCTGAAATGTTTATTGAATTAGATTTATGTCTTCCACGTCAGGTTACAGCGAAAGTTTTGATGTCTGGTTTGGAGAGATAGGTTTAGGTTGTTTGTTAGTACGAGTTCCTTCATGAATGAGAAGTTATTTTTCTATGAAAATTACACTAACAGAATAAAACAATTAAAACTGGATCAGTTGAGCTACCTGTAGATTGTTTGCAACAGTCTGCAGTTAGCTTAGTTGTTTAGATTGTAAATACTAGTTTTAATTTAATAATACTATTTGATTGTAATTTTCTTTGTTAATAAAGAATATTATCCTACCATTACCTGTTTAATATGTTAAACCTCACAAGTACTGATTTTCTATGTATAATAAAAATTATCTATCTATGTACCTATTGTATTATATTAAGTACCTACATATATCATATTAGGTATTAAGTTATTCTAGTACCCATAACACAAGCTGAGCATAGCTTGGGGCTAGATAATGCTGTGTGAATTGTCCAGCATTATTTATTTATTTATTATAAAATGACCTCATTTATTTCGACCATGAGGGGAATGGAACGATATCGTAAGTATTGAATTTTAAATTGAGAACGCCAATGCATTTGAACCGTTCTTTTAAATTCAACGGCGTTCCAATTTTAAAACGAAGCAGATGGAAACTCATCAAGGAGGTCACAGATCAGTCACGGCGTGCTGCCGAATGCAAATCCGCTACCGAGATACGCAAGACTGTTTGTTCAGGGCAGACCAACATTTTTTAGCATATAAATGAATTGAAAAAGAAAGCCTATCTAACTGGTCCTAAAAAATCTCCATACCTAAGTACTTCTGAAATTAGACAAAACAGGGTAGGTATACTACGCGGGTGAAACCACGAGGCGCTGCTAGTAGGTAGATAATAGATATAATAATGATAAGGTATAATAGATAATGGATATAAAAAGATGAATAGTAGGTATACCTACTCACTTATCTATTATCTACCTACTAGCAGCGCCTCGCGGTCCCGTAGGAATTCCGGTATAAAAAGTAGCATAATATATGCTATTCCAGACTATAATCTATCTTTGTGCCAAATTTCATCCAGATCAGTTCAGCCGTTCTGGCGTGATTGAGTCAAACATCCATCCATCCATCCAAACTTTCACATTTATGATATTAGTGGGATGTAAAAACTTTAGTACCTACCCATGTGTAAGTTTGTTATTAATCTTACGACATTCATTACACAGCTACGATTTATAGAAAACTTTAGCTAGCCTAAAAACATGACTCCACAAAATATTTTCCACCTTAACTTTCAGTCCAACTTTTCTAATTAAGAAAAACAGTTTCAGATCTAAGCACCCCTGCAAGATAAACGGAACCGCTTAAAAACGTAATTATACACACCGATGCGCATGATTCACGAAATATTTGAATACTGTATTGCATACAACCTTCTTGCTAAACAACCTATCGAGCAAAACACCTACAATCGACAAGGAGCTCCAAAACCTCTTTCGTATGTTCTGTTTTCGCTTGAAGTTGTAAAGTCCAATGAATTTTAAAATTCGAATCATAGAGATTCACTAAGGGGCACTGAATTGAGTTATTTTCGGTCTTGTGAGCACAGGAATAGAGCATAGATTACTATTTTCAGTGTTTTCAAGAAGAGCACACTATAACATGCCGTGGGAACGCTGGTTATGGATAGTTCTTGGAGAAATAAAGATTCTGCTGAAGATTCTCAATGTTCACAAACTAAGACTTAGGTATTTACAAAGAAAATGACAGTCAAATAATAGAAAAATATTAAAACCAACTATTATTTGAGATACAATTGAGCTAACTGCAGACTGTTGCAAGCAATCTACAGGTAGCTCGACTGATTCATATCAATGTAGGTATACCAGTCGGAAGCGTTCCCAAGACGCTGGCTGCGTTGCCCCGCTGTATGGCATTGCTGATGCGCTGCACAAAACAAACTTAAAAAATGATTCCATAACTTAATTTTGTCATACAGGTTTGGGGACCTACGTAATACAAAGGATATGAACTTATTACATGTAAGTCATTTGAAAATAGAACGTTCAATCACCGTTTTTGTTTTGTTGGTAAGTATTTTTATTTTAAAAATAGATACTTAAGTCCGTTAGGTTGGTACTGTATCTTCTTTAACGGGTAGCGACATACCTAATACACTGATCAAACTGAGAACGTGATCGTGTTTTGCTTCAAGTTTGTCTTTCCTTACCACAGCTCAACATCGATGCCGCTTCACCGTGTCGATAATAAGACGTCAACGTGTCAAAATATCATTATCGGCGTATTGTTGCTTCGAGAAGGTTCTATTGTTCCAGTAGATCTGATACGGTTGGTTAATTGGGAAGGATGATTATGTTTGAATGTTTGTTTGTATTATTTTATTGTCTGTAGATTGGTTGGTACCTGCGTCTTATGACTGTCAAAGATATTGTTATGATAGGGAATCTATAGGTAATCTTAATTTAGAGCCAAAAAATATTTTAGGAAGAGCCTTGGTATTTTTTTATTTAGTGCTTAAAGTACACGCAGCTGCTGTCGTAGATAAAAAAATTCACATGCACCTCATAAAAAGGAATATTAACATAGGAGAATGTTAGGACCTATATGAAAATTTAATGAGAAAAAAAATAAAAAATGGAAAGAAAAAAAAGTTCGTGGAAGATTACCCCAGTGCGACTTACGTACGATAAAGCAAAATGCTAATTATGACCTATGTGTAGTTACATAACGTACAGCAAAATAAAAAAGACCACGTTCAATTTTGAAAATAATCCATTTCCTCGATTTTTATTCGACGTCCAAATGTGAATAGTAACGCCATCTAGCGACGAGTAGCGCAGGCGACGCTCACCTAAATTGTGAAGCTTGTAGTTAGATTCGATTTTTACAGAAATAATAACTTTTGACGAAACTATTTTTTCATATTTCATTTATTGCAATCATAATTATACATAGGTTATAAATATTTTACTATTCTAAAACTCTTAGTTTATAATTATGTACCCGGTCAGAATTTAAGTTTTCCTACTCGATTGCGCAACGAGGTCAATATTTTTTCGAAAATGCTTATCTGAAAGGAGGTCTAGGTACTATCATATCAATATCTGTATATAGGCTGCGCTGTCAACCATAATTTTTATTTACTTTTAATGGAAAAGTTTAATATGCATGAATGGATCAGATGGATGTTTGTTACGTCTTCAATAATAGCGAAAGGAGGCCCGGAGCGAAACAAACTTAAGTTTTTTTTTATTAGTCGATAGTCCTTCGTTTGACTAAATCTCACGTTGTAAGTGACTTGACGATCAATTGAATGAATTAACAGTTTATTGTACAAAAAAAACATGAATAAATAATTTTATATCTAAATAAAACATATGTATACAGTACAAAAGGCGGCCTTATCGCTGAGAGCGATTTCTCCCAGGCAACCTTGGGATGGAAAAAATATATATAAGAAAAGTTGGTTGTTAGTGCAAATAACGGAACTAATACAAAAAAATTACATACATATTTACAATACAAAACTGCCTTGAAGATGTGCCCAAAGATGTATCGCGATTTAGAAGACCTATTCACTCTCGTCTTGAAGAGACCCAGGTTGTAGTTGGCCGGGAAAAAAGAGACAGGCAGTATGAAGGTGGAGGAAAACCACCACTATCCACCGGTATGACTAATTTTTGACCGGGCATGATCTGCATTAATAATTATTACCGCCCATTGTACTTGGCTCATGTAATGTCTTTTTGTAATGTTCTTTTTCTGGTGTACAATAAAGTGTTTTTGTATTGTATTGTATTGTATTGTATTATTATAAAGAGCAAAGATTTGTTTGTTTGAATTGAATAAGCTACGAAACTACTGGACCCGATTTGAAAAACTCTTTCACCATTAGAATTCTACATTATCCCTGATGAACATAGGCGATAGAAGCGATAGAATATACCCGTGCGAAGCCGGGGCGAACCGCTAGAATTTTATAAGTTTTTTTATAGTCTATAACCCTTCGTTTGATCACAATCTCACCTGAAGTAAGTAGGTACCTATCCTTTACTCCTATCTTACCGTGACTTGATTTGGTGTCCCTCCTCGATGTTCAAGGTACTTACTAGGTAAGTACCTTCCTTACCTCAGACTAAGTACATTTCTTACTTAGTCTGAGATCCTTACTATTAATATAAATTCGAAAATAACTCTGTCTGCCTCTTATCATTTCAAGCCAAAACGGCCGAACGAATCTTAGTCAAATTTGTAAGTGGTATCCCGGGGACGAACATAGGCTACTTGAAAAGTGCGTGCAAAGCCGAAGGCAAGAGCTAGTTTTAAAATAAGCATAAAATATAAGACTCATACCCACTCCTCATAAAGGTAGCTAATTCCGTTAAGTCTCTAAATCCGTGCGTGCTCCATTGTGTTAATTGCGTGCTCACCCGTTCTGAATGTGACGGATCTGCGGTTTGCACGAGCAGCTGATTATACAGGCTGATCTGTTTTGTTTAAATTGTAAGAAAAACACTAGAAGATTGTTTATAAATACATCAAATTGAACTCCCATTTGCGATCTAAACTTAATCTATTCTCATAACATAATTAGAGGCAAAGGAAAATGACTATTCAGTTATGTAATTAGGTATATAAATAGGTTGTACAACTGTTTGTTCTCCAAATAAAATAAAATAATAATTAAATAAATTACCTATGCTAAGGCCTCTGTGCCTGTGATAGGTCTGACTTTGACAAAAAGGAAATGTGGTTCCATAGGATAGTGCAAAAGAGATCAGTATCATATTTTAATAAGTTTTTAACAATTCAAAGGAGGTAACTAAAGTAGGTAGTCATGCTCTTAATAAATTAAAAGCCATAGTAGAGAAGAATAGAACACATTTTTAGTTAATTTGTTTCTACAAAAAGAATTTCTTCACACTCAAACACAAATCCTTGATAAATAATTCTTCATGAATTCTAAGCAAAGATAAATCTGCAATATAAATTGTATTTATTTGTGTGAATAGAATAAAGAGCACCCTGAGGATCGGTGTTTTCTTAGCGTTAGCGAGGTAGGCGTTCGCTTTAAATCTCGTGGCTCTACATGATAGGGTTGCCATTTTTTCGTTGTGCCTATTTTATTTTTTATAAATAAAACTGTGATGGAATTTTATAACTTTTATATTGGCGTCACCTATGTCGGTCAGGCGTTCGCTTTAAATCTCGTGGCTCTTCATGATAGGGTTGCCATTTTTTCGTTGTGCCTATTTTTTATAAAAAAAAAGCTGTGATGAAATTATATAACTTTTATAATGGTGTCACCTATGTCGGACAAAGCAGCACAGCTTTATGATCTGGCTGAATGCTGTTTTAAGTTAAGAAGTTAATTTTTGTTTAAATTTAGTTCATATTTAGATTTTTTTGTTCATTCTGTTGTTTAGTAAATTGTTGTTTAACTAGATATAAAGTAAGTTAGTGTAAGTAGCAAGTAAGTTATTGTTCTCTATGGGGCGATGTGGTCGCTAAGCGGTCAGTCTCTTGTTGTAAATAAAAAAAACATAACTTTCCAGGAATTGGGATTTTATGTTTTCTTATGTATAAATTATTATCTAATAATGCATAATGATTGTGCCTCCGGTAAAAATGTACAAAAGTTCATATTAAGAAGGCATTCGATGTCATTAAACCATTTTTTACTTAGTCTGAGCATTAAACGATTGAATTATATTACTAACTAATCTCATACACTAAATGCGCTAAACATTTTAGTTGTTAAACGTTATATAAGACAGCGACGTTTTAATAAATGTCACTGGCTTTTTAAGGTTCCGTACCAAAAGGGTAAAATGGGACCCTATTAATAAGAGTCCGCTGTCCGTCCGTATGTCTATCTGTCTGTCTGACTCGCACTTGGTCGGTTTTATTTATTTTTAAATATGTTAATAACAAAGAAAATTACAATGAAATAATAAAATTAAATGAAAGCTAGTGTTTACAATTGAAACAATTGAGCCGACTGTTGCAAACAATGTACAGGTAGCTAGTTAAACTGATCCGGAAGACGCTGACTGCATTACCCCGTTGTATGGCTAATTTTTTTAATGTCTGAAAAATTCCGTTTTTGGTTGTGCCAACCCTACCTATTTCGGCACTTATTCTGCGTCGCCTGGCACACAATGCTACTGTATGTTATAATTTTTACCCCCAAAATATATTTGCAGAACAAAAGGGCTTAATGAATGTATTGCAAAATTCGCAAAACCATTATTATGCATTGTTGGATTCCGGCTGTTTTGGGTCTTGGGATTTCTTTTCATTGTTGTAGGAAGACTGGTTTTTATCTGTACAGAAAAAGTTTTTCAAGCAATTTATTTAGCAAGTGAAGTGTGTGAAAGTCTTAAAATATTTTTAATGTCACTTAGACTAGATGTTAAGAGCTCTGATAGGTGCCAAGAAAGTGTGTGGTAGGTAAGGTATATATATTTTTAAAGTTAGTATACTATGAATTAAGTACCCAAGTCAATATTTTGTTAAGAAAGAAGGTCTCTTTGTTAAGATAACTAGTCGGCTTATAAGAGTACTCTATACCTACGTGGTAGTTTTATCGATGCGCCGTATTAAATCCAATGAAAAAATTAGATGTTAAGATGGCGTCTCGAAAATTTTGATGAGAAATAATGTCAAAAAAAATTGTCTCGTAGCAAAACTCTTACTTCGTTAGCTGTCTATATCTAGGTGGGAACCAAAATTCGGGAAGGCTCAACTGCTGTGATCTCATACGTGAACCAAATTCAAATTTGATGCAACAAATCCTACACTGTAAGCATCATACTATCCAATTTAAAACCAGTTGCTACAATTTCAACAAAATAAAACTAAGATTTAACAAAATTACGACTCAGACGTTTCAAGCGTCGAAACAAAAGAAAGTTGTGTGTGTTATCATTAGATACCCCCTCCCCCCACCACCCCCCAGTTGAAAGAACCCCCTTACCCGCGAATTCTATACAAAAGTTTGAATAAGAGTAATACACGTCTTGTCTTGAAAAGGGTGACTATGATTTAATGAATTTAAGAAATTTAGTCGGGTCAAAGCTGTTTACTTGATACTCGCTATACCACTCTGTCTTGAGCTAGTCGCATCCAGCACCCACCTGTAGTCAGATGCGATTAATAAACTTTTGGATGTCATCATCCTAATTAGCCCAGACAGCATTTTTTGGTAGCCGTTACCACGCAACTCGATACTTTTGCGTCTACACAGGTAACATTTTTGGTCGCTCAGTAGTCGTATTTTAGTCGCTACGACTAAAATTGGGGACGATCTAGACACAGTAACATATGGTTTTCAAGTTAAGTTGCTATGTTAACATTGTTCCTATTATGCAACGGCTTATTAGAAATCATTCGTTCGTTCGTTCATTCGTTCACCAGAAAGACATGGAAGTTTTAAAATAAAAAAAGTAAAAGAAGACTCCATCATAGTTTTTGGCCGGAAGGCATCCACAGTAGTTCCTACAAGAACATGCGGCCGTTGTAAGTTTTTCGCGAGAAAAAGTGCACCGTGCCCGGAAATAGACACCGTTTCTTTCCCCAACGCCTGGTTACCCTAACCCGAGTATGAAGCCAATTGTTCCGCAGATTGGTAAAAGCCGCATGTGATCTTAATTAATGAATAAGTACGAATGAGTAAGCTTATTCCTGTAATTTATTTATGAGAGCTTTCGCCGTGCGCGTTGAATTGTTAATTTGTGTTGTTTTGCCGTAAACATTGGTTTTGAGAAGATTTCTACTACCAAAAAATATATAATTGAGGTTCTATTCCTCATACACACATATGAGAACATCATTATTTACAATTTATTTATTTATTTAAAACTTTTATGCACTAAGGTACAAAGGGTGGGCTTAATGCCGAGGCATTTTCTACCTGCCGACCAATAACATAATGTTTAAACAGATGGTTAGACAATTATTATATATGAAATATTACAACAGTTGAGCTAACTGTAGACTTGGCAAACTATGTAGAGGTAGCTCAACTGATCCATATCAATACAAGTCGCGCGCGTCCCCAAGACGCTGACTGCATCAGCATTGGCATACAGCGCGGAACATTTACTCAGATTCGCACTAAATACCTAGTATTTGGATAGAAGTTTTCTTCTTACCTATTTCAATTAGTATTATGATCCGTATTTTAATATAATATAATAATATAAACATTTCCCCTAAAACGCAGTCAAATCAAAACATCGATATTTAATTTACCAGAACAGACTATTTGATAAAATAAGAACTTATTGAAATGAAAGCAGAAGGAGGAAGCGAGGACTGCATTACTTGAGATCTGAAGACGGTATAATGTGTGCACTTCTTATCGTGCGGAGACATACAGTCCGCTGCAAGTAGGGACAGCAAAAAACTCTTAAAATATTAAAAGCTTGACTTCTCAATCCACCTTCTCATTAGTACACAAAAGAGACCAAACAAGAGAGGAACGAGCTAACAGAACTACATATTTTTAAACTAAAAGATCAAACTCTATTTTGCGGCGGATTCTAATGGTATTTATTAGAATACAATCACCTTTAATATTGTAGTGTAGACTATTTATCATCGTTGTCTCCTGTACTTCAGCTATACAACATTTCGTAGTTAGTTGTTGAGCAAGACCGTTATAGACAAAATTATTTGTCTATAGCGATATCTCATGTGAAAATAAAAAGATGATTCTGAGAAATAAATAAAACCAACTTCGAATCTCTAGTTATAAACTGTTTTTTGAGTTTTGTGGAATATATTCTCATCCCTGCAAACAACCATCCAAATCAAACCATAAATAAATATAAGTAAAAAAAATATACAAACAGACATAATATACAAACAAACATAGAACTTCTTCATTTGACGAAGTAAGCCAAAAAGAGAGACAAAGCGGAACCAACTCAGAGCATGTACACTACTAAAAATATGCCTATAGTGTGCGTGCTTGTCTGCAGCTATCGGTGACGAATCGTGTCGCGTTTTAAATCTGGCGCTCCATTGTCGTAATACAAGTGTAGGTATCTCTGGTGTGTATTAATCAGGTTGAAGACCGAGATTGAAGGAATACCCAAAGTCCATGTTCACTGTTTATGTTCACTAATAAAAGCAACAAGCTTTTTTCCTTTTTTTTCTGCCGACCGTCCTTGGAGCAAATATTCGCCCACATTATCGGTACATCGAGCACATTTGAAATATTCATACGCTAACTAGAAAGCATTAATGCTCAATGGGGCTTTATCATACTGCACGCTTTTGACATCTAGTGCAGTGATTAAACTTTACCACAGATATTCTGTTATTTTTGTGAATAAATGTGAATTTCAGCATTTGAATAACCGGGTAGTGGACATGTTTATTCTGTGGTAGTGGGTACCTACTGACCGATGTTACAAGGTGTTATGTACAGACCCTTCACCGTAAGATGTCCACTGCCGTGATGTTGGCAATTCCCAAGGCAGGGGATATCTTACGGTGAACGGTCAGTACCTACCATTCGCAGCGTACATGAATCGTCAAAAATCTGTAAGTCCTTTTTTTCCCTTCTTTCCGTTTAGTGACTGTACAAGAGCTCGATGTGAGGCACGTTACATTACGTCTCAAAACACGTACCTTATGAGCAAGGAAATCTGAGTTTACAGCTAAGATGCTCCTAATTACTAACGACCTCTGTGGCGCGGTGGGCCAAGACCGGCTTGAGACGCAAGAGGTTGCGGGTTCGATTCCTGCCTCGGGACAAATGTGTGTACGATCTGCAGACATTTGTTCAGGGTCGTTTTATGTAGTATAATAAAAAATATCTATGATGTATTGTATTATATTATGTATATCAGTTATCTAGTACCTATAACACAAGCTCTGCTTTGCTTGGGGCTAGATAATGCTGTGTGAATTGTCCAGCTTTATTATTATTAAATCCGATTCCACCACATCATGTCCCAACACTACCGCTAAATCCCACAAAAAGTACAAAACAAACAGACCTGAAGACTGAAATGCAGACAATCAGAACCTCAGACGAGATCTAATAAACTGCCTGATAAAAATTCACCGACTCGAACTCACTGAGACATACGCGGTGCGGAATTAACGTAATAGGAAGAAGTATTGAAGGAAAAGGGGAGATTGATTCAGCCACATTCAAGGATTATTGAATTCTGATTTTTCATAACCAGAACTTAGTTGAATTGAAATAGGTAGTTGTTCGACTCTCCTCTATAATTATTGTTGTTGTTGCGTTTCGTTAGGTAGGAGTGGAACTCCAGGAAAAGGTTTTTTTTTGCAGTGGGAAAAGACAGGTTCATAAAACTCAAACCGCATATCGCAATCTCACATTTGCAGCATTTTTATTTTATTTTAATTCGTAAATGAACGAGCGTGAACAATTAATTAAATGATGAATGAAAGCTTTCAAAACCAAAAATAGTTTCGAGCTTCTGTGCTTTGCTTCGATGATACGAATGTCTTATACAGGGTGGGGCAAAGTTTTCAAAATAAAACTTCAAAATAAATAATAAAACCTCAAAATAAAATAAAAGGTTCCTAAGAACAAAACCTTCTAACTACAAAAGAAACGGTAGCTACCCTTAAGGGGCCAAAAATTTGCCCCACCCTGTATATAAAAAATAACCAGATTTTTGAATCAGCGAATACGCTTTGTATATAAAAAATAACCAGATTTTTGAATCAGCGAATATGGCTTAGAGGGCGAAGTCTGAGACGACAAACTTTTCTAAAATCTACAAATTTTTATTCAGGGTGTTTCTATTTTTGTTAGTCTTTTAAAACGAAGAATAAGGAAACGATCATCTGGTAAGTCTTAAAAAGCTCTGCTTACATTGGTGTTGGATGATGCTTTATGAAAAACTACAGAATTATAATCTTTATTTTTAAGTTGGCTAAACTAAAAATAAAGAATATAATGCTGAAGTTTTGCCTACAAATTGACGTGTCTCAAGTAAATTATAAGACAAAGAGTAATTTTAATTCCCTTTGTGTCGCAAAGACATCAGTCTTGACTAGACAGTAGACACACTACATGTCACGTTTTCCATTAAAATCCAAGATTTTAACACGACTCTTATCACAAGGGTGATAAAGATTAAAATGGCGAAGCAAGTGCATAATTTGAGGGTTAAAGCGTGTAGTATTACTGTTGAATTACAGAGGCGCTGCGGTTTTGAGTTCTGCAACTTGATAATGGTAAAAAGTTTACGCGACTTTAATGCAGGTGGCAAAACTGAGGGGAGTGGTGGACGAGACACTGGATACTACAAAAGATTTAGTTGCCACTTGATTTAAGTGATTATTATTAAGCATAGGTACATAATAATAGTTTTTTTTTCAGCCATAATTGTCATTGTCACTTTCACTATGTGCACTTTTTTAATGTCTACTTGTTTTTTTCTCATTGTCCGTGTTTTTGTTTTGGGTAAAATAAATGAATTTATTATTATTATTATTACTTGCCACTTCGGTGTCCAGAATTCCAAAATTCTTAATATAGGAACACGTTAGGCGTTTTAAAGCACTCCTATCTGAGCCTAGAGTTCAGTTTGATGACAGTGTTGAGACGCCATCGTCTTGACGTCTCATTTTTATATTGAATTTGGTACAGCGCCTCTAGCGTGCGGACATGAAACTACGCAAATTCTATACAAAAATGTGACGTCACGATGACGACGGCGACGTCTCGATTTTAAAGTGGGGGCGAACCTCTAAGCTCCCATACAAACGCACTTTTCGATTCATTTGGAAACTAAGTCCCCGATTTTAATGAAATTTTGGATACATAATCGGATAAGAAATAGCTATGTTTGTATTGTTTTAGTTTTTCAAAACACATAATCGTCACGAGAATTCATTTTTATCCATTTTCAAGCGATTTTATTACTTTCGCTCTAATTTAATGTTGATTATCTATATTGAAAAACTAAAACGATACAAACATAGATATTTCTTATCCGATTATGTAAGCAAAATTTCATTAATATCGGGGACGTAGTTTCCAAACGAATCGAAAAGTACGTATGTATGGGAACTTACCTTAAGTATTGGTGTCTTGTGTCATGTGCCGTTCGTGTGTGAAGTGGTACTAAAAGTTGCTTTTTTTTACGTTCCGCTGTCTATGCAATAGTTGAGACTGAATAGAATCTTTACTCCGATTTAGAAACCAAGATATAATTATGTCAACAAAGACATTTATGAACGAAAACTTAACAATATCAGTATTTGTTTGAACATCAAAAGCAACTTTTAGTACCACTTCACACACGAACGGCACAAGATACTTATCTGCCTGCTTAACTTGGGGCTAGATGATGACATGCGAATTCTCCAGCATTATTTATTTATTTATTTATATTTCGATGGATCCTTACTTCTCATCACACTTCAGACTAAACTTTCGCAATGCAATGCGATAGTTTGTATGTTTGGATGGATATTTGTTACCTCTTCACGCCATAACGACTGAACTGATCGGACTTAACTTTAACATAGATGTAGCTCTGTAGCGCCTGGAATCAAACATAGGGCATGAAACTTTTAATGCCCGAAAACAGTACCCATGGGACAAAAATAACCGTTAAACGTTTCCACAAGAACAACGCGTGTCCGCGCGTTCAGAAACTAGTGTTTTCATAAAGAAATGATTGTGTCTCGTTTGCTCCGACCTCAATTTGTAAGTGTGTGTCGTAGCTAAGTGTTCATCTCAGTCCCGAGTTGTGGTATCAAATAATTATGTTCGCAGTCATATGAGATTGCACGTCTGTCTGATGCAAATACTAAGATGTGGATGGATCAAAACAAAAGGAGAAAAAGGTAATAAATTTATAAATAAATAATGCTGGACAATTCACACAGAATTATCTACCCCCAAGTTAAGCAGAGCTTTGTTATGGGTAGGTACTAGTAAACTGATATACATAATATAATACAGTAGATAGATAGATATTTCTATAATAATATGTGGAAAACGACCAGAACACCCTGGACAAATATCTGCAGATCGTACAAACATTTGTCCCGAGGCGGGAATAGAACCTGCAGGCGGATCTTTATCCGCTGCGCCACAGAGTTCGTCGTATTTAAAAGGTTAGGTCTGTATAACGATTTTCGCCCATCAATGTAAGGACTAACTTTGGTAGTTATTGGCGTGGTGATGCAACGACTTCAAATTGATCTTCATCATTATCATCATCAGCCTATATTAGTCCTGAAGTAGTAAGAATATTAATCCCGGACATAGGCCTCCCTTAATGAGCGCCATAGCGCATTAGAACATTTGACATTGATCTTGACCCTTCGTCTAGACCTCCATTATTAGCAATAACCAACGAATATAGGTAGTTTATGTTACAAGAATCTTTGGTAGCACCCGACAAGTTACCATCACAGATTGGTATCACTCACAAGAGTCACAAGTATTCATAGTCCTGCCGTTTTATTTTATCGTGTGAAAGAATGTTATATTATTTTGTGTGGTTTATTTTAGCGACCTCTAGCGGAAAATTCTCGAACTGCGTTGTAGCCGTATTCAGCTGTAACTTCCAACCACGGATTAACGGCTCGCTTCGTTTGTCACTGTAAGCTCATCAAAAGCTTTTGGCTTAATTTCGCTAACTTCAAAAAGATAGCGCTTTTTTGAATTGAATATTTTTGCGATTTTCCCAGTTTCCGAACTCCAAAGAAGAAAAATCGCTGCATTTACTTTCCACAAAGGACCACGTTTGTAATAAACGTAACCAAAATTGACAAAATTAAAATTAAGAATATAGATAGGTAGTACGTATAAGCTTTTTTTTCCCCAAGCTTCATTTGTTATTATATAGAAAAGTTTTTTATATCTATTTGGTTTTTTCTGAAACAGCGGGTTTTATCTAACTACAAACCCGAAAAATCTGATTTTAGCTAGCATATCATTATCACTATCAGTGACTAAAACCCATGACCTTCAAACAGTCACTATGACTATCAATCACCATGATAAAAAAGCTTTCAGAATAATGGACTACTGCAACCGAAGCTTATCTCGAGTGGTATGAAAAACCCTGGACTAGTCATGCACGCCCTTACTTTGCTTAGAAACCTCATTCGATGAACCTCTTTCTTTACCTCCGTAGTAGGTAGGTAGCTACCTAACCTAAACCTAAAACTGCAAAACAAATTATGTGTGTGATATATGCAGGTAGTTTCTACCATTCATTAGTTACCCACTAGTTGTGGGTAGATTCAACCCTTTTGGCATGTACAGACTATTCACAGTAGGTACTTTGTGGTACCGACGGGAATAAACGCTAGCCAAGCAACGTGTTCTTTTTGTGGTTTTCCTTACCAATATCCCGTAAAAGTAACTAAATACTTCAATGTGAACTGAATTGATTTTATTTAGTTCATTTAAATGCACTGTGTCTTTATAACTGCGACGTAAGTAACCATCGAATACTCGAACGCAATCGAATGAAGGTAAATATTCGCAAGTCAGCTACACTGTTCTTCTGCATCTGCCAATAAAACTCCATCGAAATATTATGAAACTCTAAACAACACAAATAATGGAAAAAATATTCATCTAATCTAAATTAAAATCTAAATATCCATTCTAATAAGCAAACGTTTTTTCTAAACAGTTTTATCCAGCATTTCCTTTATGTTCGAAGTAGGTATCAGCCGCATGATTAAATGAACAGATAGACGCGTCTCAGTTATTTTAATGTATAGATTTCCATTATTGGACACTTGCCTGTCTGAGCCTACCGTGATAAGTAAACTAAACGTAGCACATTGAGTATGATATCGGATGAAGCAATTTTGTGCAAATTTTTAGTGGAAACGCTTTTTGTGTGAATTTAGGGTTTTTGTGACATGTTCTTACAGTACTGGAGATGGACGAGGAGATAGATTTTGATGACAAAGATGAACCTAAGTATTGGAGTAACTGGACGACGGATTATTTTGAAAATGTGAGTATAGGCCAGAGGCATATCGGCATATTCCAATTTTCTTTGTTAGACTAACGAATACTCAAACGCATCTCAGATTTAAGCACGTCGCAAGTCGTCATTTTTTGACAGTTTTCAATGAAAATCTGTCAAAACTTTGTCGCTTGAGACGTGCTTATATCTAAGTTGCGTTTGAGTTGCGTTTTGACCTATTCGGGGCTAAAGTCACTACAAAGCTGAGTAGAAATGTATCGGTAGTACCTTAGAACAACTCTAAGGCCCGTATTATGAAAGCTTGCTCAGTCAAAGATCTATGCTTGAGTGACGTTTATGCCATACAAAACCGTTACTCAAGCAGAGGTCGATGACTGAGCAAGCTTTCATAATACGGGCCTAAGGGTAGTACTTATAGTACGTAGGTTCCTGAAATCCAGTTCAAAAATCCATACCTTTTAGTGTTTTGAACAATAGATTTAAGAATCTGTGTAATTTACCTATTTGACCAAGTTTTTTCGTGTGAGTTCATCTATGTTTACCATACGGAAAACGAAACAAAGGTTGTTTTTATTAGAACATTGATCATAATATGGCTAGATAATGCTGCATTATTTATTTATTTATTGACGAAATAATTGTATTCCAAATTCAAAACGTTAATAACAGTATTGTTTCAGATTGACACATCTGAATACCCGTTCCCCAACACGCTATGGCACGTGAAATCGGCCAAGGAGGTCACCATCAAAACAGCCTCCATGCTCCTAATTGGGATCCCTGGCCTCTTTTTCAACTCTATATTCCTGCTCATAATCTTCAAGAACAAGTGGTTGTGGTGTGCTACTAACTTCATGATCTTCAACATGGCGTTTATTGACTTTCTAACTCTGCTGTTCTGCCCTTGGTTCATGTTGGTCAGGGATTTCTATCAGAATTATGTACTGCGGAACTTTGGATGCAGATTTGAAGGGTTTTTGCAAGGTAAGCATCAAAAAACATAATGTTTAGTTAGAATCTTAAAATAAAAAAGCTGTGGAAGGTCTTGCTGTGTTGTAATTTTTCGAGTCACAAAAATAGTTCTTGTCAAATCAACACACTTGTAAAAACAAACTTTATCAGATACTTACCTACCTTATATTATAACTATTTAGCGGGTAGCGACATACCTAAGAACTTATTAAACCTGAAGACATAGATGTCTTTTTGGTTGTATTTATTTAGACGTTGGAAATTGTATGAAGTCTCTTAACTTTGTGGAAAAATAGCTTCTGCCGCGGCATCGCACTCGTTTTTTCGGGATAGATGTTTTTATCCAGGTTTAGTTAAAAATCTATGCAAAGGTTCAGCCCGAACCGTTCAGTACCTAGTTTCGGCGTTAAGAAGTAACAAACATCCAAACTTTCGCGTTTTAAATATTATAGTGTGACTATTCAGCACTACAAGCCTTTGCCTTGTTGCAGCTACCCTCCTGCTAGCAAGCGTCGGAGCCCTATGTCTCGTCTGCTACGACAGACTCGCCGTCGCCGCGCTCACCGCTGAGGCCCGGATCACCAGGAAAGTGGCTCCGAGGCTGATCGTGGGCTCCTGGGTAGTCAGCGCTTTACTGTCGCTGCCTTGGATCATTAATAGGACTTTTGTGGTGAGGGAATAATGCTAATTATTATAGGTAAATAGTAATTTTTTTTGTGACAGGAATTCCGTGTGCCCTTCCCAAAAACAAAACACAACAAGAAACAAAAGACTACAGGCCGGGTTCTTAATGAGAGAATTAAACACAAATCCAAATAATAGACAAAAGTTACATTTTAATCCTACTAATCCAAAGCTTGTCCACCAGTTTAAAGTCGCCCAGCGAGCTATGGAGAGAGCTATGCTCGGAGTTAAGTTAGAGACATAGCTCAAAGGATTAGCAAGCTGAAGTGGCAGTGGGCTGGCCATATCGCGAGAAGAACCGACAACCGCTGGGGTAAACGTGTTCTTGAGTGGAGACCGCGACTCGGCAAACGTAGTGTAGGACGCCCTCCGACCAGGTGGGATGACGATTTGCGAAAGACTGCTGGCAGATGCTGGATGCGGCAAGCTGAAGACAGGGTGCGATGGCGCTCATTAGGGGAGGCCTATGTCCAGCAGTGGACTGATATAGGCTGATGATGATGATGATGATGAATCCTACTAATATTGTAAAGACAAAAGTTAGTGATCGTGCAATCAAATCAAAGTTTGTATCTCTTTTTGGTCACGTGTCATCGCACAAGTTCTGAGATAGACACTGAGTGAGATCAGGCCTCGCATGATGCCCATTCGCGCGATGGGCATCGCACAACCTATTAGGACACCTGTTGGCAAATAGGCATAGGCAGACCATCGCATGATAATTTTTGTCGAACGACGGAATCGCATCGTTCAGTCGTACGATCGTTAGCTAATTAGGCGACACCTAACCTGTCATTTATCTCATGTCTTCAGGAACGAGAATGGCTGGACTACGTCGAGATGTTCTGTGCAGAAGACGTCCAAGTCCTGGGTATCTACTGGCACTTTACGTTGACTCTGCTCGTCTGGATTCCACTCGGTCTGATGCTTCTGACTGTGAGTATAGTGAGAGCCCTATACCTCTCCGAGTGTGCGAATGCCACATGCCACATGATTGGAGTACCTGACTGGTGTAAACAGGCCATCCAAAGAGCTCCATCTCCTCCCAGTTTTTGGAGGATTTCACGGGATTCCTCTATTTTAATCAGCAATGTTTATTTCATAGTTTTGATTCTTATGATTGACTCTACCGGTCGGTGTAGGGTGTTATTTTTTAAGATTTTAGTTAGTTATACAAACTTACTATCGGATAAAGCAAGTAGCTTTTTAAAATCCTGTGAATGCATTCTATTTATTTTTAAAAGTAAAGATCTGTTTCGTTTCCGTAGAATTTGCATCTTGAATGTTTCGGGTAGCTGCCCTCCAGGTGACTTTCTTTTGTAGCACTGTTTTATCATCATCATATCAGCCGATACACGTCCACTGCAGCAGTGGACGTGGACGGGAGGCCTATGTCGAGCAGCTGGACGGCTTCCTCCATACGACGCCACAAAAAGCGGTTCTGATCCGCCTCCATCCATCGACCAACCTGTTTACTTCCTACTAATATTTAAAGGCGACAGTTTGTGCCGTTGTGAAAACTTTTGGCAAGGCAAAAATGCTGAATGGATCGGACTTAAATTTAACACACATAAAGATCTAAACCTGGAATAATAGGCTTCTTTTTAATTTAAAAAATGCGTGCAAAGCCGCTGACAGAAGTTTGATTATACTATATGTGTATTTTTTTTCAGTACGGAGCAATTATCTGGCGTCTGGAATGCAGCGTCCGCGAGTTATCATCGCGTGGAGGCGGGCGCTCCCTTGCACGAGTCCGAGGGCGTGCAATGAGGATCACAGCCTGCGTGCTGCTAGCTGGAGTGGTTTGCAGGGTCCCGTATACTGTGCTGATGTATTGGAGGAATAACATGAAGATTGCGATTAATGCGGTAAGTTTCTTGAACATAAGCAATTGGCGCTCCCAAGCGTCGGTCTGAGGATGCGCCAGTGAGGACCACGACCCGCATGCTGCTAGCTGAAGTGGCGTGCAGGGTCCCGTACACTGTATTCATGAATTGGAGGAAAAAAAAGAATATTGCGAATAATGCTGTGAGTTTCTTGCACAAGAGTAATTTGCGCTTCCTTGCGCAAGTCCGAGGGTTTTATTTCGGTTAGGGATGCACTTTCCCATGAAACAAACGCATCATGCAACTAAAATTAAGAGTTCAAATTCAAACTTAGTGATGATTTTTGTGGCGCAGGCGCTCTGGTTAGCTTGAATTGTCCAACATTATTTATTATTTAAAAAGAAATACTACAAATGTAAGTATTGTTCTTTATTCTACTAATCGCTCACTGTCTTTTGTTTCAGGTGGAAGGTCAGTTCAACGGCATGTGGTTCGCAGCTAATTACCTGATGTACGCCAACTCTGCCATCAACCCTCTCATCTACGGGTTCACCAACATCCGGTTCCGGAAGGCCATGGACCGGACGATGCCGGTGGCATTGTGCAAGTTTGGATCTTGGTGCTGTGTCTTGCCGAAGGTAGGTACGACTATTTTTTATGCAAAATTTGAATTATTTTGATGCAAAAACCAATTATCTTTTTTGCCTCATCATCATACGTCCACTGCGGAACATCACCGCCCAATCATGGCGGGTATTGCCATAATCACCACGTAGTGGAGGTGTTTATTTATTTTGATGGAAAACCAAAAGCTTTTATACACAGAGTGATAGACAAATTGATAATTACCAGTAAGCTTATCGTGTTGAAACACAGAATAAGCTGCTGAGCTTTTTGAGGACAGTTTTTCTTTGTCAGCTCTGACGACATCCACATACTACTCGTAAATATAAGGGATCGATTATTAGGTACGCCACGACCGCCACGGTCAATTTATTGTCAATTGTACATTATTTTTGGTCTCCCTGGCCCGACAAGAGAAAATGGTTTTCTTTATTCAAAATCTGACAAATGCGGACTGAATCATTCAACAACGTAACATTGGAAAGTCATAAGAGACCTGGATACTACTTACCTGCTAAATGGCCAAGTTATATTCTCAGTAGTTAATATTTACCCACCGATCACAAAGGTGGCGAATTGTTGGATCAGCGATCGTTTTTTATTGGGCTAAGGCCTCTCCAGAATCCTTCTCCCATTCGGTTTGATCGCGCACGATCTACAAACAAGCTCTCGAAATTGCGTTAAGGTACCTACTTGAAAAGCTTATGACTAACAAGGATAAACAATATTGTTACAATTTTCATGTTCCCAGATTAAGAAGAGACAACTAGACCTAGACGAAAAGAACACAGAGAAGATCTTCGTAATCGAAAACTCACCGAAGCCAAACAAGAAACTGAAGACGGTCATCAAGAACATACTGCACATCAACAGAGATATGATAGAGCTGAGCGGAAAACAAGATGAGTTGACCAAGCCGACGAAAGTCACGCCGTTGAGGCCGGAAAATGTGTAGATAACTATAACCTAAGAAAGAAAGATGATTTCTTCGTGGACCTTAGTAAAATTCTTGAGTGATTCTGCCATGACTCTAAACTAAACTGACATTCCCAAGCATATTTAAGTAAACAATCTAATAAAGGTTTAAATATTTAATGGAAAATCAAAAGATATATAATCTACCTTTTTCAGAAATAATACCCACATAAATTAATTTAGTGGTACCATAAAATTAACATTATTAAATTGTAAATAATGCCATAAATCAATTTCAGACTTCCAATTTATGTTTATACTGGTACGAAATAAACATGTTTTTCTTAATTCTAATGTCTTTTATATAAAATTACACTTTAAACAGTACACTAGAATAGCTTTGTGTTATTAATTTGTCTTTTATTATTTATATTTACTCTAAAGGTATGTCTTTTCGTTTCTTTTTAAATAAGGTACAGTCAGCTGCGAAAATATGTATACACTCCCATGTTTTGAAATTTTACTGAATAGTAAGTATATAGTTATTGTGATAATTTATATATCGTATTCGGACAAGAACGATGGCTACTTATTATGAAAAATATGTGCGTAGACTTTTACATGATAAGTTTCGAGTTAAATAAAAGTGAAAACTTGGAAGTGTATACATATCTGAGCAGCTGACTGTACCTAATCAAATAGTGTCTTTTGATCACTTATTTTACTGGCCATTTGCATTACCATTCTCTGCCATTTCAAACTGATTGGATAGATCTTGAATCTTCCTTTCAAGTGTGTCTCTCATCGCTGGCTCCACTCGTAGAATGTTGGTCGCTTCTTGAAGCAGCACCATGCTTTCCATCAGTGCATCCTGGAAAATAGAATTTAAGTTTTAAACTATTGTACGTACTTTTATCATATTGTATTGTGCTCTGTATTTTGTACTCTAAGAAAATCCAAAATGCCAATTATGGTAAATATTTATTTGGTATCATTGTTAATGCTGCTGTTTTTTTAACTATAACTACCAATCCTTTTTTATGCTACCGAGACCTGGTCCCTCTAGTAGGGCGATTTATGGCAACTTAACATTTTCCACAAGAAATGCTTTCAGTCCATTCTTTGGATACGTTGGCAGGATCACCTATCAAATCAAATGGTGCGGACATGTTACGCGCATGGCAGACTCCAGACTCAAAAAAATTGCGTTTTTCTCAGAACTTGCTCAGTGAAAACGAAAGCCTTGGGGCCAATTTCTACGATATACTGTTCGACACTTGGAAAAAACTGGCGTACCGCCGCCGGCCGGCCTGGATGGCGCAATAACGTGCATTTGCGCGCTTTGAGAAAAACCATCTTGAACACCTTTACGTCATGCCCCAGTTGCAGATATCCAGACCTAAAACCATATATATTTACTCCTACAACTCTTCTGGCCAGCTGTACTGCGCATGCGACCGGACTTTCAAAACTAAGTTTGATATAGCTAGGCATATTCGCTCACATCAGCGGAATCAAACAATCAAGAACTGCAAGGTTCTACATCAATGGATCCGCCGTGGAGCCCATCAGGTCTGTTGGTAGACCTTTTGGTATAAGTAGGAGGTTTTGATGTCTACTGGCCATCAGGCATATAAAATTAACCAAATAAATTGCAAATTACCTGTGCTCCAGCTTTAGTGATCTTCCCAACTTCGAACTCTCGTTTGGTCATTATGGTCATGGCTGCCTGTAGGTCCAGCAGCAAAGTGCCACGGAACCTCGAGTATCCTGGCTCTACCTTATCAGCAATCTCTAGAAGGTCATGGCAGAGATCGATCTTGCGTTTCAGATCGTGATCTGACAGCTCTGAAAATTATAATCGGAGATCAGTAGAGAGATGACAGGACTCTCTACCTACACTATAATAATGCAAATAGGATTTTTGCGCGGTCGGCGTCTTTGGGGGTCAGATTTTTGACAGTCCTCAATGTAGTTTTGTGCAATATTTTCTTAGAATGTGGGCTAAAAACTTGATTTCGATTCTGCTGTACACAAACCGATATGTTTCACAAGAGCAAAGCCGTGAGCAGGTAAAATAATATTAAATATTTTCATACCTGTTAAAATATAACCTTTGCAGTTGCCATAGATTTGAACCAACGCCAACTTGGCTTGCACCACCAAATGATTACTAGGATGCAACGTTTGACTGTATTTCTCAATAAAATCTTCAAACCCTCTCGGCGAAGTCTTGTTAATCTTTTTTATGTCTTGTTTCAACGCGTTGTTCCCCCAAACCATTTGTCGGGCTAGTATAACGTGATCACACTTCTCACATTTCCATGACGCTGTCTCATCCAAAGGATTTACAGATACTAGCATTGAACCAAAAGAGTCAGGTGTGCCTCCAGGTCCATTACAAATTGAGCAGTAAATATTACCGAGATAAGTCCCAAATTCAGTTGGATCCTTACATCTGTCACAATCACAATCGAAGCATTTGTTTACTTTTAACATTCTTCTTCTATCGAGAGTTCCGTACAAGGTCTGCGTGTAGGTGGCAGTTATAAGTTCACCTTTAGCAATTGGCACAGTTGCTATAAACGCGAGATGGAAGTCATCTCCTAGGAATATGTGTCGAGTGTTAGGTTTGCAGCTGTGATTGAGCATCGAGGATGTAACGTAAATAGCCCTCAGTTTTTTCAAACCATCTGGGGTCCTGACGTCGAAAGAATTTGTGTCGAAAATTGACGCCACCTTAAGTACCGTCTCTTCATCAAACGGCAGACCTAAAACTTGCACGATAAAAGTTGACAAGTTTGCCCTCAATACCATGTATAGTGGTGTATTGATTCGTTCCTCTAAATGGGACTGTAAGTTGATTATGTTCTCATACTGCATAGGGTTGGTTTCCTTCATCAGTAAAACTCTTAGCGGTGATATGACACAATAAGCAGCCTCGATTCTATCGGGACCTTGATATTTGACGGTACACTTATACTTTCTGTCACTCATAACTTTACATTCAGCCTTATGAACTTCAGCTTTCTCACATGTTGCATCACACATAGGCCAGTTGCATACCGAGCATTTGTAGAAATCGTATTGGTCACCAATCTTCTGAGGTTCTAATCGCTTCCCGCAACCCAGGCATTCAGGTGGACCAGTCATTTTCGGACCGACTATGGCTGGTTTCTCTTTGAGGATCATTTCACCTGGTTGTATGTCCCTGGTTGCTACCATGTGCCGTCCAAATACGTCTGAATATTGGACTTTGAAGGCGCAGCATTTGAATTTGTGGCCTTCCCTCCATCCTAGTTTCTGGTGCGCCTTAGAGCAGTAGTAGACAAGCTTACAGCCCCCACAAGTCTGGTTCGCAGGTTCCTGACAAACTTCACACTGAGGTATTTCACGTTTTTTAGGTTCCATCTTGTAGCTATGAACAGCCACCTCGACTGAAACTCGACACAACACTCATTCTAAATAGATGTATAATTAGGTGACGGTAACATTTCGGGAAAGTTGCCAAGAATTGTACGCGGTGCTCTTATTGTTAAAACGGTAGATAATGCATTCACTCGTCATGACAGGGAGACATTTTGATATCGCTACTGTAGATACTTACATCTTATGTGTGGGTGATGTAGATAGTTACGTAGATAGATACATCCTATAGGTAGGTTAGTTGTAGGTGTAGGCTCAAAAATTGGCAAGAGTACAGAACAGCTGGCTTGTTGCAGAGTAAATAAATTGTAGAAAGCATAAACTACTCGTAATGATGCAATAGAATTTCGCTTTGTAATTGAATGGGTTTTGTTGTCTAATAAATGTCATTTGTAACGAGGTTGTAAAGTTGTAGCTAAATGATTTACAGTGTGATAACTTTCATAAAAATTATGTTTAAAACTGAAAAATTAAAATGAGCAAAGTCGATTTATGAAATGTAAAGATTGCATCAAATGAGTCAGATGTTTAAAGTTAAAGCGATCAGATAGTTCTAAGTAAAGCACTTCTCAACATGCACCCTATAGGGCCATAAATGAGAGGACCTATATGATGTATATACAGAGAGTGACCTAGTTTGAGACCATAGTCACAAACTGTGTAGGATTGCATTTAAATACTTTACAACGCGTATGCCCGTGGCTATTCTGGATCATTCCTAGCTTGAAAGAGTGCAAAATATTCAGTTCATTCGCATACGGTTTTCTTACGTAACGATCTATTCCGTCGGTCCTTTCTGCGCTGAACTGTGCGCGCGCGTCGAGTTACAGATATTAATCAAATTGCTTGTAATATTCGTGTTGTATGTTGTTACTGTTTGTGTTGTGTTGTTACTGTTTGTGTTGTGTTGTATTTGTCTTTGGTCGTAAGTTTTTTTTTAGTCGATATTGTTTTATCGTTAAGTTCTAACCTATATAACATGGTATACCACGAATAACTGTAGCCACCAAAACAGGTGAAACTAGATTAAAAATAAATAAATAAATAATGATGGACAATGATGGATTAGTTTTTCGCTTCTTCCACAAGTGGACAAAAAATTGAAGCGAACAAAATCAATAACATTTTGTTTCCTGTTTGATAACTACTATTAATAAAACTGTTTACTGTTATGTAAGCCTACAGAAATAAAGTTATTGACTTTTGATTTTTGGACAAGTCACACAGCAGTATCCTCAGACTGAGTAAGAAATCTACTTAGTCTGAGGCAGTATCTAACTCTAAGAAGCAGAGGCTTGTGCTATGGGTACCTACTAGGTAACTGATATACATAATACAATTCAAAACACACATAGACATTTTTTCTTATAGGTAGGTACTTATAACACTACCAGAACAGCCGGACCAAATATCTGTAGATCGTACAAACATTGGTTCTAACATGGAAACCCCACAAAGAAGGAATGCCACAGAGGTCGTCAAAGTATCGACGAAAATTTTTGAAAAAGTCCCCTTAGCTTAAAGAGCCCCCTTAGATATTTATTTTATTCTGTTTTTTAGTATTTGTTGTTATAGCAGCAACAGATATACATCATCTGTGAAAATTTCAACTGTCTCACTATCACGGTTCATGAGATACAGCCTGGTGACAGACGGACAGACGGACAGCGAATTCATAGTAATAGGGTCCCGTTTTTACCCTTTGGTACGGAACCCTAAAAACTGACTATGTATTGCTAAGTTTAGAAAAAAGCCCACTGAAGATGATGATTATGTTCAAATAGTTAGTATGCACGGCCAATGCCACTGAGTTGGACCGGCTTGTTCGTTCTTGAAAATGGCTCCAATCCTGTGAATGATTAGGTACTACGGTTACGAGCTAATAATGATGATTATCTTATCTTGGCAACTCTCGCTGTGCAATTAATCTTGACAATTTAATGATCAGAACTTTTGAAACTATCATGGTTATTACTATAGAAATCATTTAGAACGGGATATTTACCATGATTCAATTGATTCAAATATTGGAAAACTCAAAAATTGAATCATGGTAAATATCCCGTTCTAAATGATTTCTATTATTTAATGATCACCATCGTCTAATCCAAGATCATTGAACTATTTACCTGATTAGGACCTGGGCACCGCACCTGGTGATCTGCCAATATTTTATAGCTTAGTGAGAATGAAATGAGTTCTACTTGTTTGTGTATACAGGGTTATTGGTATATTAGTGACAATACGTGAACTGCAGGTCCTGCCCATCATCACAAACACGTTCGTGTCCAGGTCTAAATTCTAAAAAAAATATAAGTCACCTCTGATACTAAATGAAAAACATCTTTATACCTGGAATAAAAGACCAATCTTCCACTCTCATATCTTCTGTTAATTCAGGGCAGAGCTGTTTTTAAGTTGAGTTTCAAATAAACCTCTCTAACGAATGATTATTGAATTGCGGGGGGTACCCATTACCAATACCAAAATTAAGAATTAAGTGTCGTCTTTACAAACGTGTTTGTGATGATGGGCTGAACCTGCAGTTCACGTATTGTCACTAATTTACCAATAACCCTGTACATTTTGTATAGGGTATGAATGCTTAATCAATATTTTTTTAATTTTCAGAACCAATATGGGTCTCGACAATGGATCTACCGAACCCGCTTATCAGGTAAAACTTAAGCTTTTAGACATAATCCAGACGAAATTATTTCCAAAAGGAAATAATTTCGTCTGGATTATGTCTAAAAGCAGATTAGTAGATTATTTTCTTTTACTTTTGTAAAAGAAAATAATCTACTAGTAAAACTAGTACATTATTTTACTTTTATGCCGTTCATCTCACAAGGGTTTTATGCTAGACTAGCAGCGCCTCGCGGTTTCACCCGCGTAGTTCCCGTTCCTGTAGGGTTTCAGGATAAAAAGTAGCCTATGTCCTATTCCAGACTATAATCTATCTCTTTGCCAAATTTCATCCAGATCCGTTTTGCTGTTCTGGCGTGATAATGGAACAAACATCCATCCATCTATCTATCCATCCATCCATCTAAACTTTCACGTTTATAATATTAGTGAGATGAGATTGTCCTTTAGATACGAACCGAATATGAAAATGATATTATTTATATTTAAAATTATGTTATAAGAAAAAGCTTTGAATAGAGAAGCAGAAATAAATAATTCCTATGCAATGACCACAGCACCGAGTCCATTTAACGATTGTATCGTGACGCGATCGTGACGTCTAATTATTGCGTAGATCCCTAGCGGCACGATAGAGACGCTGCTGTATCAAAATCTATATAAAAAGGAGACGTCACGTCTCGTTACTTTATTAGCATCAAATAGACTCGCCCCTCAGAAAGATGTTCTGACCTCTTTTTAATTTTTATTGAAAGCACCATCTGTTAGAATAAGGTGAAACTACATTCACATTGGTTCTATGTATTTAACTACGTTCTGCGTCTCAGCCAACTCAAATTAGAAGCGAGTGCTTTGAATAAGCGCTTTTATGTTTTTCAACTAGATGTCGCTAGGTGGATATTTTATGAATCTGTTAAAGCATGCTTCTGCGTAGGTAGATTCTACATAATAATAGCACTAGGTTAGATAGGTACCATGTAGTTGCTTAAACATCTTTCGTTTTCCACTAATTATTATTTCGTTTGAATCTGCCATCCCCTTGAAAAATTTCTTTAAGATCCGTTCAGCTTTTTAGGTGTGAAAAAGTAACATTAACAAAGACGACAGACTGAGTTACTTTCGTATAAATAATATTTGTAGAAATAAGTATTGTTGAACGAAAATTAAAACTGAATTAACGCGGACAAAGTCACGAGCAACCGCTAGTTGAGGAAAAATCTATAAACCAGTTTGCAACAAAGTGCCCGTCCGTTTGGGTTATTCCCGCTTGTCCCTCGCTTTGTCCACAATTGTCCCATAGGGACAGGCGGATTGATTCTGGCGTGGAAATAATTAAATTACCATTAATTATTTCCAGGTGAAGTCGTCCGAAGACCTAGGCCGCTACCTAACCGCTGCCAAAGATCTCGGTCCCGGAAACCTGGTGCTAAGCGAGCGTCCCATTGTTTTCGGTCCCAAGTCCATGCTAGACCCTGAAGCTAGCGTACCGTGTGTGGGGTGTTACAAGCCTGTGGAACCTGAGGCAGCGGAGAGATGTGCTGGGTAGGAGTGTGTAACCTAATAAATGATATTGACAAATAAAATTCCAAATGTATGCTTTGCAGTTGAGGAAGAGAACAACAGGGAATGTAATCTGCAATACTGAGCTCCTTGATAATATACCTAATCAAAACAACTTGGGTTTCTAACATATCATTTCACAATTTTGTCTCGTTCTCAAATTGTAGTAAAACTTGGCATGTAACTGAAAAGGTCCGTCCGGCGTATAAAATTTAGTGTAGCTCTTACAGCGCGGATCTTTTTTGGTCTGAGTTAATTGTTATTAATCTCTCACGGATATTCTAATAAAAACAAATAATTCCCAATTCCAGATGCGGTTGGCCTGTCTGTTTCGGAAACTGCCCAGGTCTAAAGGACCCAAGGAACCACGGCATAGAATGTGAGATCCTCAGCGTGCGCCCAGAGTGTGCACTGAGCAATATGCCAGAATATTACAGGTAAAAAACCCAAAATCAATAATTCTCTAATACATTCATCAATAAGTCAATACTCAATATTTTATTGCTAGCATGTGTACAATATAGGTCTTATGATAAAATAACAAACGTCCAACATGCTACATGCAAGGGCACGCACGAAAGATTTTTGTAGATTTTCACGCACATGGCATGTGGGCCTGAGTGATACACATTTGAAGTCTAGAGAAGGGAATTGATAGTTTATTATGTGGTCTTAGGTTTTGTAGGCGAGAATGGGTGTTGAATAAGTGGTTATTCTTTTTTACAAATATGCTTCTAATATATAACTCTTCTAGGAGACTGAAAATTAATTAATGTCATAGGTACTTTTGGTGGGAAATTGTTATTTTGAACGATTCAGGATTTAAAGGAAGGCGCCACAAGTTTTCACTATTCTATGTGCCCTGCAACGTTTTTTTGTTCATGTTCAAAACAGCAAAAATCCAACTTTTATTTATTTATTGAGGAATAACAAACACACTGTGCTACATTGTGCTTATTATACATTTCCCGAGGATGTCGTAAGAGCCAACTAAGGGTTTACACCAGGGGATATCCAGCAATTTCCACTTGAGTAATTTACACTTTTACTGCGATCTCACGTCTCGTCGACGTGCCAAGCGTGGTGATACCACGCTACGCAGGGTAGCTCTGAATGGACGATTAGGGTATGATGATGTAAGTACAGGCATCACCAAATCTAATTGAGTTCGTCTTAATTTCAGACACGACGCACTCCTGCCGTTGAGATGTGTCCTCCTCCAGAAGGCAGATCCTGACAGCTGGAGTACATTATTAGAGATGCAGTCGCACATGGAGAGCAGAACTCCTGGTTCTGTTGCTTATGAGTAAGTTTTTATACCGTTTTTCTCACAGCATGGTTGCCTGTAATTACCGAGACAAATGCGTAGCCGACCCTTATATATATTTGATATCTTAGATTTAGAACAGCTCTGTGTTGACAAAAGACACCTGTGTTGAACTGTTCTGCTTACTTTGGAGGTAGCAAGATGATCCTTCTAAAACAGCTGTTCACATTTACTTATAACGATCATGTCTTGTTCTTCTTGCGAGAGATTAAAAATTATCGCTGGATTGGCCGTGTTAGGTAGGTACAAGTGACGAACAAAAAGTAAGGTATGACAAAACGGCTTTTACTCCAGATTGATTTAAACCTACCTACCTTACTTTGAAACTTGCAGAAAGTTGCAAAGCTTTCAAGAATCTTACGTTAGTAATTTCAGAAATGTGATTACACCAAAACCCACTCTTTAGATATTTTAGACGATCTTGGCATTTTCATAAGCTCATTTCTCTTTTTGATCTTGTTTCAGAGAAGCGAACGAGTTCGTGGTGGAATACCTCATGAACAACTTTATAAGTAGCTTAGACGCGGATCTCAAGAGCAAATATTTACCAGAGATATCTTCAGAGCTTCTGCACAGAATGTGTGGGATTATCGACACTAATGCCTTAGAAATAAGGTTGACAGACGGCGCAGAGCTATTTGCTTTATACCCCAAGACGTATTTGGTAGAACACAGCTGTCTCCCCAATACAAAACATACTTTCAACTTAACGAGTAAAGATAAAAACGAGTTGTACACAATAACAATGAAAGCAGTAGTCCCGATAAAGAAAGATGATCACATAAGCACGATGTACAGTCATGCTCTTTGGGGAACGCCTGCAAGACGGCAACATTTGAAAGACACAAAGTTTTTTTCTTGCAAATGCATCAGATGCAGTGATCCTACTGAATTAGGTACTTACATAAGCGCAGCAAAATGTTTAGGACAAGATGGTAACCCCTGCGAAGGAATACATTTACCCGAAAATCCATTGGATGACGATACTGATTGGGCTTGCAACAGATGTCCAGCTAAAGTCAACAGCCATGAGATTAACATGGTGATATTCCAAATGGGAGAGGAAGTAGAGACAATACAGCTGATGGGTGGGTCTATTGAGATGCTAGAGAAACTCCTGAACAAACTATCAACGTTTTTACACCCGAACCATTACCATCTGTATGCTATAAAGCATTCTTTAGTTCAACTGTACGGAAGACAGCCAGGGTTTACTTCAGAAGATATATTAGACAAAAAGATTAAAATGTGCAGAGATTTGATAGGAATCACTAAGATTCTAGACCCGGGGAATGCGAGACTAAGTTTGTACAGCAGTGTATTGCAACATGAGCTACACTCAGCATTGGTTATGAAAGCTATTGCAAAGAAAGATGGTGCATCCAAACCTGTTGAAGAAATGAAGTTATTGCTACAAGAAGCTAAAACAGCTGTCGATGAAGCTTTAGCTGCCCTTAGTGATGACACAGAAGAAACTTCTGGCAAGAAATTGTTTTCAGTGATAGAGGAAACTAAAACATGTTTCGAAAGTCTTTGCAAGGAAAATAATTTACCACTTTAATTTTGGAAACATTTATTTTGTCGCATATTGCTAAAATAAAATAATAAGCTTATTAGGTAATATCACAGGTTAACTTTTCGCTTACGCTATTAATAAATAAGTTTATCTTTGATTTTGTTTTTTTTTGGTTCTCACGATTCCGTACCTACAAATTTTGGTTACGCAGACGCAGGCACTAAAAAAACCATTAATTGTAATGCCAGTTGCTATTTAAGGTACTTGTATTTTAGTATAGCCCCATAGGTTTCCTATTTGAACAAAAAAAAAAGTTTTGATATAAAAATTATCAACTCCAAAATCCACACAGCAGCTCACCCAAGCCTACGGAACCAATCGAATCCCACTCTACCCTGATCCTCATTCACATTCTCCACGATCCAGTCGGTATACCTGGATACTCTGGTATAGACTCCTGGCATCCTCGGCCTGGCGCAGCCGGATCCTGTTGATACCACACCTATGATCATGGTGTGACGTTTATCGCTCACCATGAGGGGGCCACCGCTGTCAGCCTGTAGAAAATATCAGGTTTAGAAAAGAACAAGTGGAAAAAAATACCTTTCGCGTGTTTTAGGGATCTAATTTTGACTATAAACATTCCAGTGTTTGTGTGTCTGCAACTTTAGAATATTAGGTCAACAAAAACTTGTTTTATCACTGATTGCGCCACAGCAAATATAAACTGTTTCTATAATAACCCTAGAGTTTATGCTTCTTTAAAAACTGAGACAACTTCATTACGAAGCTATCTCTTGCTACGGATTTTGATGACGAACTGTTTATTCGAGAAAGGAGTTTAATTCCATTGATTTTATGCATCAATAAAACAGAAGTATAGAGAGTATACCAGTGTGTGCAAAGCTTTGAAATGACAACGTATGCGTATGATAATTACGAGAATGTCCTGACGTAGATGGGTAGTCTCTGTTGAATATCCGTTGGCCGCCATAGTAGATATTTGGTTAGGTGGATATCTTCATGCAGTAATGTTGAAAATTGTTTAGGCACCGTTATAGAAAGCAACCTTATTAAAAATGGTTCAAAATATAATCCTTATCTCAAGGCACCTACCCAACAAGAATCTCTGCCTCCATTCTCGACTCCTGCGCACATCTGAGTGCCGATCACCTTTACCTTGCTGCCTTGCGAGCGGTACCACAAATTGCACTGCTCATTCGTCACCACCGTCACTTCTGCCTTTTGCAGCAAGCTTGGTCTGGCACCTGGTAACATAAATAAAGGAGTTCAGAAGTCATAGTAACAGCCTCAATAATAAGTAGCCTGTATTGTCATATCCCATGGGAAAATATTAAAATAAACTTTAGCATTTGAGGCAAATTGAGCCCTCAAAGATGTACCATAAAACTAAATTATAGAGTTGCATCTCAGTATTCTTAAATTTAAAAGTTGACATACTCTATGACTGCGTTCTGTCAAGTTGCTCTTTTATAGACAGGTGGAAGCGCACTACGCGTCAGCGGAACTGCGCGACCGCGGCACTGTCAAATTAGAACAATGACGAAAAAAGCCTCGCGGCTTATTTGGTGATTTGTTCTAACTTGACATAAAGTGCCGCGGCCGTGCAGTTCCGCTGTCGCGTAGTGCGTTTGCACTCGCGGGTAACATCTTATCGTATGGTAACTTCCTAGTGTAATCACCGAGACTCCTCTATTCTCAAGCTTCCTCAAGCCTTACCAATTTCTCTATCTTCATTCGTGAACCCCCAGCCCGCAACCACGGCAGCAATCCCGCTGAAGTCATCAGACACCGATTGGGGTAGACACGCTGGTCGCAGTGTTTGGGACCACCTCAACTGACGTGATGTCTTGAGTAGGGCGACGTCGTTGGACTTTCTGTTGCACCTAGGTTAGGGTCAAAATATGGTTTAGAACGGATTTTCTCGCCATCTCAACCGTTTTTCGTAAAATGACAGAATTTAATATCATTCGCTAAAATCCGTATTCATATTTTTTGAATGTATTTTCAACTCGCAGCGCCTCGCGGTTTCACCCGCGTAGTTCCCGTTCCCGTGGGAATTCCGGGATAATATATAGCTAGCCTATGTTATATTCCAGACTATAATCTATCTCTGTGCCAAATTTCATCCAGATCCGTTGAGCCGTTCTGGCGTGATTGAGTAACAGACATCCATCCATCTATCTATCAATCCATCCAAACTTTCACATTTATAATATTAGTGAGATTTATCTTCTTTAAACCAATTTACCAACGCTTTAAATTAATATTTAAATTCTCTGTTGGAGACAATTAGAGATTGTTTGCAACAGTCTGCAGTTAACACATGACTGCGACCGACTCGCGACTCTGCGACACTCGCCGCTCTCCGGGTGCTCGTTTATCTCGCAAGCGCGACGCGCCTCTGCGGGGTGATCCTAAACAGAACTAAAATATCACTGTGTTTATACAAGCGTTAAGTCAACAGTAGTCAATTATTCTCTTCAAACGAATAAGAAGTGATACCGAGAGTACAAACACTTATTGGAGCATTGCTTTCAATCATGTCAAAGAACTGAGTAACAGCTAACGCACACCTGTATGCCGAGCACTAAAGAAATGGAATGACATATTAGATTTCGTTGTTGAAAATCGTGAAAGGCTACCTGAAAGAAATTGCCGCCAGCAATAAGGCCACCAGTTGTTTTTTTAAATTAAGATAATTATAAGACATTTTGGTTTTTGTTTTGTGTACCGTAAAATATTCATTCAAAATCGTTTGAAAACCTCTCATACTTATCCGCATTCAATTCTTAAAAAAAAATTGTTCAAAAATAGTTCGTCCAGAACAAAACACGGGCGATTGTTCTTGGGACTGTCAAATTAATGTGGCATAGATCCTTCATTATTGTAGGTATAGACGTGACATTCCAAAGACATCCCCTGTCTGTGAGTTCTAACGTAAAAAGAGGTTTTATTCTTTTTGGAAAACGACTCATTCATTTGTTTCTAAGCGACCCTTTTGGATTTCTTGGCTCGGATAAATGAGCGATCTGCTTTGTAAGCTTTGAAATAATGAGATATCATTTTTAAATCCTACTTGACGTTAAAAGCTGGTTTAGTGTTCAAAAGTTTTAGATCTATTTGATGATTTAAATAAAAAGGGTCGGTTAGAAAATCTTCAATATCTTCAAAAGTACCTGACCTAGCTTTATGAATTAAAGACTCAATTAAAGAATATTGAATCCCACTTAAAATAATTTATAAAATCTTTTTATTTATTTTCATAATTGAATAAAAAACTGAAAATGTACCTTAAATAATGGTTAGTAAAAAAAAAAAACAAATCAATTGTTTCGCGTATGTTTTAGTTTTGCATAAAAAAGTTATAAATCTTTATGCTATTTGTAAATTTAAACAGTAAATAAAACGAAATCTTATCAAGAAAGCCTTTTACTCCATAGATGATTTTATTAATGATGTTAATGCTTGGCCAGATGTCGCCCAGTTCCGCACCGACACTAGTATAAGGAGAACAATTTTAAGCCTAGTTTTACGAGTAAATATTGACCTGTTAGATACAGGTCACATTATATTTAGACTTAGATTGGCAGATAAAATTGTATTACATTTTAAGTATTATACAAACTTACTACTTAGTGGTTTATTTACGCTTCTTCCACAAGTGGACAAAAAATTTAAGCGAACAAAATCAATAACATTTTGTTTCTTATTTGACAATAATTACTATTTATAAAGCGGTTTACGTATAAAATTTGACTTGTCTAAGTGCTTACTTTGTAAGCCTAAAGAAATAAAGGTATTGACTTTTGACTTTTAGCAAAGCGAGTTAT
This sequence comes from Eupithecia exiguata, assembly GCA_947086465.1. NCBI lineage: Eukaryota > Metazoa > Arthropoda > Insecta > Lepidoptera > Geometridae > Eupithecia > Eupithecia exiguata. Next base: position 9,479,729 of record OX352245.1, read on the forward strand.
GCGAATCTCTTCATTTTAAAGTATTTTTATTAAGTTTAGTGGGATAAATATTAAGCACCCAGGAAAACTTTTTTTTTAAATAATTTGACGAGAATTGTCGCGATACAGTCATATTTTGAATTTTCGCGAATTATGCGTCAGGACATAAATACTTACCTGTATTCAGGGTGCGGTAGAATAATGGAGATGGGCTGGTTCTCCTCTTTTTTCGCTATGTCAGTGTTGCCTGCTACTATTGAAAGTTGCTTTGATTTAAAGAAATCGTCGAAGACACTGAAAAGAGAAACAGGCTATGTGTGGAATGTACTTTATCATTTACTAGTTTCAGCACGCGGCTTCACACGCGTTGTTCTTATTGAAACATTAGAAACGTTTAAAGGTTATTTCTATACTTAGATAAAAGCAAAAAAGAGAGATAAGGTACGTTATCCCAGCGCTCACTCAAAAACTGTACCGTGTCACAGATAAAATAATGATAAGGTATTGAATTATCAGAAAATTTAAAGTTTGGTGTATCTAATTCCGCGTGAAAATATGTGATGCCTTGGACTTTGTTGTTTGTTTTATAGCTATTTGTACACCTGGTGAACGAACACGAGGACATCGTCGAGGTGTTTTAATCGAAATCCTACAAAAGTATACGTCGTAGCAAGCACGCGATACACAAACGCCACCGACCGCGCCGCCGGGGTGGTCCGACTATGACTGAGATGTGGGAACATAGTTGGACCTGACTTGAGCCATACACTTTCGAGATGGTAGTACCTCATCTACTTTTTTTACTTTTATCTAAGTTTTTATCCCATGGGAATTGATTTATGGGATGATAAGTAGCCTATTTTTTACTCCAGGGTTAGAAATAGGTAAAGAAAAGTAAGCACAGCTTTTAACAATTTCAAAATCGTCATTTGTCTTGCAAACCTGTTAAGTTACGCCCATGAACCTTCGTCTACGTGGGTTAATTGTGCGTGTAATGTTATGTGTAACTGATTAATGATTTAATTATTACACCCTAGAGTAACCGACCTTGTGTTTCTGCCAGACCCAAAACACGAGTCGATCTACCGACGACGTGTCGTCTTAAAATACAGTGTTTTCACACCTTATTCCTAGGGATTTGTCATCAATTTCCGGGAAAATCTCTATAAAATTAAACTTTTCTTTTAAAAACAGTGTATTCTTAAAATAACTAAGCTGTTTAGATAGTTTAATTAAGTTATGTAGGAAAAATAAACCAGTCAAGAGTTTCTCTACACTGTTTAACCCTATTCTCTGTTCCTCTTTCCCTCTTTGAACCCTTCCAGCGTTCTTAACCCCTGACGGAGGATATTCAGCCAGCTACCGAAACCGCACCCTTGGAGTCTACGAACCTGCACACACAATGCCCGGCAGTGACAAGCCACCTATCGCTGATGACAGTGGCACCGCACTGATGAGCCCCGTTCCTCCAAACGCTGGCTGCCCAGGGGAACTCGCCTGGTGCACTATCCTCCCCTCCGACTATACGGGCGGAGCGGCTGGTAGTGATGCCGCATTCTATATCTGCCACTGGAAATAAATGTTGATCAGTTGGGTTGTGTTGCACGTGTTTAATCGTTCTTCTTTCTCTCTCACATTCGTCCTTCCCTAGATAAGGTAAACTATCCAAAGAGTCCTGGCAATGGTATTTCTTGATCTCTAATACTGTTCCAAGAAAATTTGCTATACATATACTACTAAGAATAAAGTTAATATTGAAAAAAAGTTGTGGGTGGAGATGCCGGGGTGTTTAACCTCGGGTTTATTCCAGTTTTCCCCCCTGAGATCCCCCTTTGCGGGAAAACTGGAAACTTAATTTAAAAAGTCCAGAATTCCCCCGCACCGTTTTTCTTATTCAATTTTTCCCCCTTGAGAAAATTTGTTCAATGGAGAAGAAGGGAAGACGCACGGACGGTTTTCACGCGGTTATTTACAAGAAAGTCGCTTCCCTACTCCAGCGTGCGCGAGGCAGCGGCAACGGCATCCTGAAGATGATTGTAGAACAACAGACTGCCCCATCCAGAACAGGTGGATGCAAAGAGTCATAGGCTCTATCTGGTATTAATTTTAATTTTTGTATTAGCTCTCATTTTGACTTTTTTATTTTATTAAATTCCCGTTATTATGTGATGTATTTATTGTTTAAATTTTTGTGTATAATGTAACAATATTGTATGGATTTTTTTGTGTATAATAATAGTGTATGGATTTTTATAATCTGAAATAAATGAATAATAATATATTCTATTATATTCTATCATTATTTATATGGATGTAAAATTAAAATTAAGTGACTTTTTGGCATCACAACAATATATCATCCAGCCAATTTTAGAAGTTTGAAAATAATAACGTTCTATGAAAATGTTATTTTGAAACCGCAGACGTTTTGATAAGTTAGGATAATTGCAGGCATTGCCCTTTTATTATTAACTCTACGGCCCTATTATTTGAATGTCAAAGAATATTAATATTATCTTAGGTTAGGATCCCCAAAATGAATTCCAAGAAAGTAAAATAACATGATTCAATAATCTTAATGCACATAATAAGAAAGTGCTTGAATATGATTTTTGAATAGTTTTTTATTATACGAAACGGCACTAATATTTTTTATCGGAGAGTTTGGATCAAAGGCAGTTCGAAAAAAAATGAGTTCCCAAGAATTTCCGGTTTCGTCGGGACTCGAACCCGCGCCCCACCTACTACCACCTAAGTACGGGTGTGCTCTAACCAACTAAGCCAAGAAACCCTTAAAAAAAGGCAATGAATTTTTAACGCCAAATCACGTCGCGACTGATATTAAAAATGAATTTCATTATTCGCCAAAATTAATGGTATTTATTAGGAGAGGCCTGTGTCCAGCAGTGGATTAACATAGGCTGATGATGATGATGATGCTGATGAATAGTATACAGGGTTATTGGTAATTCACTGACACTGCATGAAGCAGGTTCTGCTCATCATCTGGAACCCAATGATTTAATAAGTAAAGACCGATTTCCCACTCCCACACACATATTCAGGACATACCTGTTTTTAAGTTTAGTTTCAAGTAAAGCCTTTCTTAAGGTGATACCCCGACCCAAACGAACGTCGGCACCTATTTTATTTATCTTATTATTTCATTAAACAAAAGGAATTTCAAAAATTTCTTTGGGCTATTTGTGATACCTATTATAAGCTTTTTTTGATTGCCTTTGTAATATTTATATTATGTACAGTTTTAGGCAGAGATACGAAGTTGCACTTTGTGGCAACCAGACTACATATATTCGCATCTCTGCCTAAACTTTCCAAAATAAAACTATAAGAGAGGCATTAGAAATAAAGCTTATAATACCTATCACAAAATGCCCAATATATTTTTAAATTTCCTTTGTTCAATGTAATAAAAAGATAAAATTGGTGGAGGCACTATTTGTGTCGGGGTTGCGCCGTAAGATCGATTATTGAATGAAGGGGGCTCCTCCAATACCAAGTAAACCTTCTACCAATACCAAGTTTAAAAATTAAGAGCTGGCGTCTTCACAAACGCGTTCGTGATGACCTGCCCCCATAGCACGGGGATTGTTGTCTAGGGTAGAATAGAGAAAAATTACGTATTTACTTCGACATCGAATGCGTAAATTATTTGAAATGTATTTCTTCAACTTCAATAATGTACGCAATGTCTGGCGATGCAATGTCATTATTGTTTATTCTACCCTAGACAACAATCCCCGTGCTAGAGGGGCTGCAGTTCACCCAGTGTCAGTAATTCACGAATAACCCTGCATGCATTCCTTCAAGCTCATGAATTTAGTACCTATATACTTCTTCGGGTTTTACCTTAAACAATGGGTTAAATTGTGTAAGGGTTTTACAAAAACCTACTGATATTTTTTTTGCAATATGTTCTTATAATATGTATTACTAATCCGGGGACAACAAAATGCTACTCTACATCCAGGAACAACAGGAAACACTGTCTCAATGCAGCTTCCATACATATATTCAAGAAAAAACTCAGAAAGTGGCTCACTAAATTGGTATTGTACGATATTAACGAATTTTTTAATTTGCCTGTATTATGAATTTATAATTTTATTTTTTATATTTAAGTGACATGTAATAATAGTATTATCAATAAATTTCTGTATTCTGTATTCAACGACCAGTCGAAGATAGGGTGGCGTCGAAGCAGCTAAGTTGACTCCTGAAAATCTCCTCAACGAAAGGTTTAAAAGCGGACACGACCTTCAGGAACGAAGAATACGATAAGGAAGATATATACCTATCCAGGAAAAAACGTTTGTGAAGGCAGTTAATTGTATAATGTCCAACGCTAAAAATAGCTCATTGATAAAACGAACACAGACGCGGCAAGCATACAGCCTTGTGACGTCACACCCGAATACTTGGGCCTAGGGTTCAGGCTAGGTCATCCATTGTTTACATGTGTAGTTCAAGGTAGTTTGAATCTTCTTCCTTTTATTTAGAGGTTATATTGTATATTGTTGGTTTCGGAAAGAAATGCAAATTCGGTATTGATAGGTTGAATCAGTTGAGCTACATTTTGATGTTTGCAACAATCTACAGTTCGCTCAGCTGTTTCAATTTGACCTGAAGAGATTTATTTCAATTATTTGATTGTTATTTTATATGGGAATAGAATACTTATTTATATTATTTGGTATATTAAAATATTTTGTTCAGTGCTGAGTAAATCGTTGGGTTGTTTGCTTATTGCTTATATTTCTTTGTAAGTTGCGCACTCACATCAAAATAGAAATTGATATGAATCAGTTGAGCTACCTGTAGATTGTTTGCAACAGTCTGCAGTTAGCTCAATTGTATATACTAGTTTTAATATAATTCTATTATTTGATTGTAATTGTATTTGTTAATTTAGAAACAGTATAACACAATTGAAATGAAACAGTTGAACTGACTAAAGACTGATGCAAACAATCTACATTTAGCTCAACTAATTTATACCTTGTTGATTTTCTGAGTTGAGCAATGAGGAACAAAATAAGTTTGACAAGAAAGGGTCCCGTTGCATAATTTGCTCAACTGAGTTGCGCAATTGAGTTGCACAAAAGGGAACTCGCGAAATGTTTACCTACTTATTTTTCATTCTTTCAAAGTCCGAGTAAATTCATTACGCGTGAAACAAAGAGATAGTGATCCTTAGGGAACAGTTGCTATGTGAAAGGAACTATATTTTGTTTTTAGTGTTATAATATGGTTATTTTATTTTATTTATTATTTCACAACCTTTTCACGGAAATTGTAGTTTTTTAAATAAATATTTTTTAACTGAAAATTGACAAAAAATAGCCAGCACCTACACCTGGTTTTTTATCAAATTCGTTTCTAACCAAATCGAATTTATTGATATTTATTGGTATTTTAAAGAAAACCTACTAAACCTACAATTTTTGTATGTCCAAGATCAAAACAATATTGCACCATTTTATCCTTCGACACTTAAACAAAGTCTTTTATTAGATTTTTATCTAACTTGCTCTCAGAATTTATGATAATTTCATATTTATTTTGTAAAATAGGCAAATGAATTGCAATTATTATTATTTAAGATTGCCGTATTTTATTTACGAAGCTGATATTTTCAAGGTGAATTGATTTAATTAATCCAATTAGTTTTAATATAGGTAAATGGTATCTACCTGACGAAATATTTAAACCCGTTTTTTCGCACCATATTATACATATTTATAGATCAGATTATTATTACATTTATATGTACGTATGTACGATACTTTAATAAACGTCCTTCAAAAAAATATTTGAATCTTGGAAAAAAAAATGTGATGAACCTCGTAAATCAATTTTTTTCTTCATATTTTGGGTATCTGCCTATGTCAATACAATATTTGTGACCATCCGATAAGATCTTAATGTTTAAGGTAATTTTAATCTTTGGAATGTTCAAAACTCACGATTTATATAGCATGATCCAAAATCCAGAAAAATAATTGACACTATTATTACACCAAACATTGTTATCACTTAAGTTCACTTGTAAATCGTTAAAGTATGTACTATATACGTTTTAAGTAAATAAAACTAAAAAAGATGTTATAATTACATAAATGATTTTATATTTATAAATAAAGAGGGTATACAATACACGCTGTCAAAGTGCGTGTAACCACTGCCCAGTTTCGTGATTTTCATAAGGATATAAGTATTCTATGATTTGTATCGACCCTCCTTCGTTTGTTTGAAGGCCTGACCCCTATAAGTTACTAAAAGGATGAGGTAGAGTTTTACATCGATATCGATATCTTGAGATCCGCCGACCCTAGAGCGCGAGCAGAGATCTCGATAGGGATCGATATGCACTAATTTTGTATTTGGTGTCGCCATGTGATTCGATAAAATTAGACCGATGTTACTCATCCTCATTGAAGTCTGTGCTGTTAAATAACGGCAGTTAAAAAAATGAATTAAACTTGATTTACTGTCAGAATTTAAATTTAAAACATAATTTAATTTACAAATAGTCTTCGGTTAAATAAACAATCTTCAAATAATCTAGTGTAAAATACTTTCCTTTTCACTCTCAATGCAAGTACTACTTGCATTAAGAGTGACCATCTTGACAAGTGTTAGACACATGAACTTATTTGTAAAACCAATAAGTTAATTCATATACTTAATAAAAGTTCTTTTCAGTAAATAAAAACTACACAAGTAAAACATTGGTAGTCAATTGTGCAGTTTACTTGCAGTACAAACTTATGTGCAATAGGTTGCATGCATTTGTCGAATCGACCGAAAATAATATATTTTGATTTTTAATGCATCCTTTAATTTAAATTTTTCATCGATATCTAAATAATTTCAGCGCATCACTAGTTAAAATTCATTGTCAGGTTCGCTCGACAACCTCGTCGATAAAAGTCGATTAGAGTCGCGGAAATGGCTGTCATTATGAACGTGGAAATTATCGAAATATTTCTATAATGTCAACATTACAACTTAGTGTCCATAAATTTCTTGAATTGAAATATTACGATAGATTTTATTATTATATTAATCACAGATTGTCTTGATCTTCAGACTTGTAGGGTGACAATGAATACTGAAAAAAATATAAATAGGTACTATTTTCGTAATTATTTATAAAAAACAACATTTTTTTAAATAGAAACTAATCTGTTGATTGCTTATTAAAATCTATCGATTTATGTAAGACAAAAGGAAATGCGATTAAAGTTCTCAAAGCTTTAATCTAGAGGTCAAAATGATTTCATAAAGAATTGGCCAAAGCCATAATAAAATAGACAAGAGGTCAACCAAGTAACCGGCAAGAACAACTAACTGCTTTAAATTAAAAGCAGTAAAACACATAAATACAGGCGAAGATGAAACTACTGTAATGGCAACAAACAGATTTACAAGTAGATGTGGTTAAGTAGCTACCCATCTTATAAATATAGTACATACCTCACAAACAGGCGGGTAGGTACTGATCGGTGTGACAGGGCGTAATGTACCTACCACTCGCGCCAAGCCTCCTTCACCTTTCGTCGTTTCCCCAATATTGGGATCGTAGCCCATCACGGAAGCAGCTTCTTCCGAACGATGTCGCGCCATTTGCTCAAGCTTTCAGCGACATGTATCGCTTCTGACATATTTATGCATATCATATTTTTATTGAGTGTGGTGCTGATCTGGTCAGACCAGCGCGTTGGGCTCTTTCCTCTCGATCTCTTTACCTCTACTTTTCCCGTAACGATAAGTTTTTGGAGATTGCCTCCGGGTTTGCGGGTTATGTGACCAAAAACTCAAGAATCCATCGGAGACATACCGTTGATAGGCGTTGCTTCCGCTCCAACTTGAGCTCCTTGAGTACCAGTATTAAGGTAAGTCCTAATTGTATAAATAAATAAATGAATAAACAAAATGTCCGCAACATAAGAGCCTCATGGTCACCGTACACAGTGCAATGCATCATTACTCAGTTGGTCAAGTGCACGTAAGTGGGACGTGGACATCTTGAACTACATTACACAGATTATGTTCATGACTCGAGTTGTGCTACTCGATGGACCTAATCTGTGTTCAAGGTCAGGTTTGGATGAGTCAGGGTATTGAATTTTTTTGAATCTCAGCTGAAAATCATGATAAAGAAACTTTTATCTCTTAAAGCAAGATTTATCAAATTTTAATATAAATCACTGTCGAAAAAGATTTACCAATTTAAGTCAAAAAAGATGTTCCAATTTTAGGCTAAAATGTGTCCGAAATCGAGTGGTTTTCACTCAATTATCATCTATATTTAACCTACAGCCTCTGCTGAACATAGGCATCCCACAAACGATACCTACCCCAAATTGCGTTCCAGAAGGTCTACTTTGAAAAAACAAATGAAGTTGACGTCGATCGTACGAAACCAAAAAACTTACCACCAAGTTACGGGCGCGTCACTATCTGACACTTTTCGTTTCGGATATCTATCATAAGGTTCGTCCAGATTAACGAAACATGCTTTAAAACAAAATATGTTTTTTAATGTGATGTATTGTAATATAACATTTTAATACTATGGACTTGTGATATACCTAACATAAGTTTTACAAACATGTTACCTACTCTAGACGCACCCTAAGAAATAAATGTCAGAATCATAGTAAGGGCATCGAAAGAACGGATTGGAACGGATCGGTTTTTGCGACCCGAAGGGATCCGTCCACTTCGTTCGTTTTTTGAAGTAGACCTCCATCTATCGACTCCCTGTGACCGCTACAATGTCGTCAGTCTATCAGTAGTGGGATCTTTCAGAACTCTATTCCACTTTTAATATCAATCAATGACAAAACTGGGCGGTTCTTGCTCACTCATTGTCTGACTAATACAATTCTGAAGAAATAACAATCAATTTCTAAACAACCATCAATAATGTCACTTCAACCTTTAAAACAAAAGACACACCCACAAAACAAAACGTTATCATGAAACGGATGAGTCAAAATCTCTAATCAAAGGTTAAGCTTGTAGGAAGTGCAAACGGAAAAATTCCATTTATTTATGTAAAACTGATAGCGTCGGTGTGGAGGTCGCGTCAAGGATTGCTACAGGGTGCTCTAGAACCACTTCAATATTATTATTGAACTTTTTTTATTCAACTGCAGTATATTTTCTTATAAATTTGTAGGAAATTTTATGGAGAATCGAAATATATATAGATGTCAATAGGTATTCATACAAAATAATTAAGGAATCAGCGAACATTATAATCCCATGCGCGCGGGGGAATATGCGCGCCAGAAGCGCTGCCATTCTGCGGAAATTGCTACCGCGCGGCTGGCAGACCGGTGGTTATATTTAGTTCCTGAAGAAGATTGTGAAAGAGCTTATAACCGTCAGTTTTAAAAAGAACCTTACAAAAGTTGGACTGGTTTTGGTAGCATTTATAACGTTTGATTTATTTATTATTATTTATGTGCGCCGTCACGTATTTTTAATAATGCATGTATTACCTTTTTAGCATACCGCCCGCGATTCATTCAATATGTCATCCGTTATTAAGCAAAAATTTACACCCAAAAAACAAATTGTTGATTAAATAAGGAAGGCCCTGTAGTTGTTTACAGTTTTTGTTCAAAGTTTTAGAAAAAAAACTAGATACGGAAAGAATAATTCTTTACGTTCAGCAGCATACTGTTGTACTCGTATAACGACAATTGTAGCGTCACATTTGAAGCGCGACATATTTATCAGTGAAATAAACAATTAGTAAGACACCTTTCACGTTACTCCGGTACACCCTATACACAGGTAAGTAGGCACTAACCTCTGTAACCGTTTCTATACAAACTGTGCATTCAACTGTATCCGTCTATTAGAAGTCTGGGCAGGCCCGCATATACTACGTTCTAAGAATACTTTTTAGTCATTTAGATAAAATTTGTAGGTATATGTCGCGTTGATAAAGATTAGGATTGCAAATGACTACCTCTCTCATTCTGTTCCGCTTCCTACTCATATTCATCATCATCAGTCTATATTAGTCCACAGCTGGACATAGGCCTCCCCTGAGCGCCATAGTACCCTCAGCGCGTCTTCAGCTAGCCACACCCATGGCATGGCGCAAATGTGGACGTTGTCAGATACAAGCTACTGATGACTATTTGATTTCTATAGAACCAGTATAAAATCAGATGGATCAGATAGATAAATTATCTATTTATCTATCTTTAATATTAAATTTGCATAAGAAATGGATATTGAATAAATTATAATATTGACCATTTTATCCTTTATTAGCAGTGTATGTAAGTAACTTAAAAAATGTAAGGTCAACGACCATAAAAATACATTATTCGGAAAATAATAAACTAAAATGTATATTTGTCTGTATATCCAAATGTGTTACAATGTCAGGAGAAGGACGGGTAAATGGGACAATGTCAGATGTGCATCGCACGCGCACGCTGCATTAAAACGTGGGCGAGAACTTCCTTGAATGTTACATAAGGCATCGACGTGTCTTTACCTGATTAAGTACCTACTTAGTTCACAAGTTTTTTAAATCTTAATCTAAAGTTTTGTCTGCACTGACTATTGTAACGGGGCGTAAAGCTGTGCGTCGACCGCATTGGAATCCAGGCGTATGTATGTACCCAGTGTACGAGGTATGGTTTGGTCCCGGGAAGTCCTTGCTCTGAAATTTCCGGGAGAGGCAAGAGAGATTTGATAGAATAATTGACACAACATCAAATAGCCTCAAACTAAGCAGTCGTGATTTGGTTAGATCTTCTAGTTTTTTTTTTATCAACTAAGTACACATTTTAGATTAATGTTATATACATTAGCTAGAGTATAATAACAATCTAGATACAGAATTGGTTAATGAGTAATTTTGCTTTAATTTAATTTTATAATAACTTTATACTAAGAACGTGTCCGTTGGCACTTTTATTATTGTCCATAAGGTAGATTATGTACTCTTTAACACTTGATTCATGTGTGAGAGAGTATCTTAGATAGTACTTATGCACATAATCTATAGTTATCACTACACCAACTCAGAAGTTTTTGTTTTTTGAGCCCTCTCATCGCGTCTGTGTTTTCGAGTAGCTGGATCGCCTCGACGTTCACATTATGATGAAGCCTATGTTCATAAGCCTCTGCTTGTTTTTCGTTGACTACTTAACTTACTAAATAACTGAAAAAAAAAACATGGATAGAAAACATATCTGAAACAAATATCTGCAGATCGTACTATCTCACTAATCTCATCTCACTAATATTATAAACGTGAAAGTTTAGATGGATGGATAGATGGATAGATAGATGGATGGATGTTTGTTCCTTTATCACGCCAGAACGGCTGAACGGATCTGAATGAAATTTGGCACAGAGATAGATTATAGTCTGGAATAGGACATAGGCTACTTTTTATCCCGAAATTCCGACGGGAACGGGAACTACGCGGGTGAAACCGCGAGACGCTGCTAGTATTATAAACGTGAAAGTTTAGATGGATGGATGGATAGATAGATGGATGTTTGTTCCTTTATCACGCCAGAACGGCAAAACGGATCTGGATGAAATTTGGCACAGAGATAGATTATAGTCTGGAATAGGACATAGGCTACTTTTTATCCCGAAATTCCTACGGGAACGGGAACTACGCGGGTGTAACCGCGAGGCGCTGCTAGTATTATATATCGTATTATATTTGTACCGCGGCGGGAACCGATCCCGTAACGTCCTGCGTCGCTGGTTCTTCGCCAGTTGTGCCACCTGAGGTAATTTTTTTTCCTTTTGCGCTTCTGCAGAAGAAGAACGTTTAAGAAAATGATAAAAATAAAACAAGGAAAACAGGAAATGATTTGTAAGCAAAACGCTTTTGACATTCAACACAATTTTTCAATGACGCATGACGCAAGGATGGAAATCTAAGGCCTTGGTTCCATTGACGATTTGAAATCCATTCCATTGATTTGAGAAACCACTCCGAGATCCGTTAAAACGGTCCTATAAACTCATTAGGTACCTCCAGTAGCAACGGATCCATTAAAACGATACTGTAAATACGGACTTTCTATGTGAACCTTAGACTTTCTGAGCCGCCTGGTGTTCATTCATACTAAAGCGTTGACTTAAACTCATCATCCCAAATAGGTTCTGACTGAAAACCAGCGTGGTTATCGTCCTCGGATGATGACGACAATAAGCTGAGGCAGGACCTGATTAGCCGCGCACATAGGGAAACACCAATTTTTCCTACTCTTGGGACTCTACTACATGCTTATTTTTTTATTATATGTTATAAATTTAAATCTCAAAGTATTATGTTTCTGTTTATCACGTTTTTATATTTAGTATTTTGTGTTTCCCTTTTTTGTAAAATATGTGTGTGGTTATTAATAAATTCTTTATTCTTTATTCTTCTTCTTCTTCATCCAGTCTCTCCGGATGGCGATCCATTGAAGGGAATATTTTACCGTAATTGCAGCTGGAGCTTACCAAAAACCATCGAAATTGCTTTGGCGAAAGAAGCTAGCCGCCCTTCTGCAGCGTTTATCATATTTCTACCGAAATATTGTACGCTTCCAGAGTCAGGTAGATTTAACGTTTTTTCTCAGGCCGGTTGACAACAAAGTCTTCGGGCTATTTGAAATTATAATTCATTTGATGACAGTTTCGGTTGCTCCTAAAACGGAGGAAATCCATCAATGTTATACCAACCGAAATTTATCATTTGCACTCCGAAAAAGCAATCCAAACCTTATTTCAAACTGGCAAAGTTTAAAGCAGAACGGTTCTTGTAGAGAAATGTACGGACTGAGGTTGTAATTTTTATGTTACGAATTCGATGAACAAAATGTAAAGTGAACTTCTTTTAGGAGGAATGAACAAAGAAACGTATTGGCAGGTGAATCCTGTATTATAAATCAGCTGATTTTGAATTCGTTTGTCAGTGCCGATGACGTTCGGAACGGTAGAGTTGCCATAAAAATTGAGAGGAAGAAATACAGTGATTTCATTTTGTATAAAATTACGTATTTACATAAACATTTAAATCGAGGTTATTTTAACGGAGTAAAGTGTCTTCATAATTATTAGTTTATATTGTTATTTAAACACAAATTTGACTACGGTAAAAAATTGGGCTTACTGCCTTAAAAGAGTTACCTAAGAGATTTAAAATAATCTATACCACTAATATCTCTTTGTCTTGACATAAAGACAAGCTACAGCCTAAACCAGTAAGCCTAGAGACTTGAAACTTGCAGGTCTTGGTATGAAAGTGAGCACTGGAAAGGATTTTAAAGGAATTTTGAAAATTCGTACTCTAAGGGGTTGAAAATTTAAACATAAATGCTCTGTATTTCATTAACGGTAACAACAGAACTACAAAATTTTGTGTAGATTCTCCTTACAAAACCAATACACATTTCATTCATCGTGTTCTGAAATTGTGACGGTGTTTCCCTATAAGTAACTTCAAAAGAAAAATGCTACGTATATCAGCAACCGTTAGCAATAGAATTACAAAATTTCACACGTAGATTAGTCTTTCAAAACAATAACACATTTCATCCATAGATTTTCAAAATTATGATTGTGTTTTTGTATATCCTTATTTAAAGGAAAATGGACTAAATGAACATATCGACAAACTGATGTACTATAAAATGTAATGTAGGTACTTTTAATTTGATACCTAATAAATAAATAAATACAAAATACAAAAAAAACTTCAGCCATTTGGACGCTCCGAGGCTTAGGAGTTCCTATCACATGACGACAAAGAAACACTCGAAAGACATAACTCGACTCGCAGAGGAAAAAGCAAGGAGTTACTCGTTTGAAATATATTTTGCAGGATTTTTCATATATTTCATGAATAATTAATAGCTTTAAGTTTATATACATCTTCAATAGAATAACTTTGTGAATAAAACCTTAACACTTTAGAACCAACAAAAAAATTCCAACGATTTTGACCATTTTTATAGTCAGGTCGTCGTCATTCAACTGTCCACTATCCTTATTCGCTAAGGTGGATTGAGATACATTATTTATTTATTTTAAACTTATAATAACACCCAGCAGTGGGTGAACGGGGGTTGCGGATAACGAATATGGTTACACTTACCGTCTACAGTGAAGTGCACTTTGGTTGCCCACGCGCACATGCCGTAGTCGTGTCTTCTGGCAGAGCGACGGCACGGCGGCGGCTGCAGCGACGGCGTTCCCCTGAAGGTCGCCGGGCAGTGAAAGCCTTAAAAATATGATTGTCAGAGTCAGCTGTTTTGAACAGCTTTCTCTGCACGTAAAAGTAACGAGCCGTAGTAACAATTGCGGGAACACACTAATCTGTGCCTTAAAGAAAGAAAGAGTCGTGGTTGGCAATGACAAAATATGGCATGGAATAGATACGGGTTTGTCCGATTCCACGCCGCTATCTTGTCGTATCTGTGTAACGCGTTTGGATTTTCAATAGTGGATAGCCCCCCTGATAGACCGTACCAACTTGAAAATTAAAAATAAATAATAAATTATGCTTGTATGACCGGAACAATTTAATACACGCCCATTACATTAATTACCGATTGTAGCCATATCCATACTAATATCAAAAAAATCGAAGGTTATTCGGTCTGTCTGTTTTTATGTTAGGTACCTTTTCCGGTGAAACCGCTAAGCCAGGAAGATAGAAAATATCCTGGCAAACGGAACAGGGTATATTTTATCCTGGAAAAGTGCGTGCCAAGCCGTGGTCAGAGGCTAGTTCCATTGCCATAGTGAATAAGGAAACCAGTTCGGAGGAATTTTATGCACCACTTAAATAAACAAGAAATATGCCTCCTCGGCGTTTATTAGATAGTATAACGTAGGTCTTCAATAAACTTAATGGTTCAGTTTGTTTTAGAACCCATCAAAATACTGGAACCATGGAACCGTTGAGGAACCTTTTAATAATAATTAAAGTTAAGCGACGTAGTTTTGTTAAATTATTGTCAACGGTAATAAGGAATTTATGATTGAAAGTCTACTACCAGAGAGCGTAGAAATGACTTCTAAATGTAGACATTTGTCATTTAGTTATAGGGATATATAGGTCACTGCAACTGCGTTCTAGCTTTAAATAATTTTCTTTCCTTCAAAAATGAGTTCCGTTAAAAAGCTGGATACCTTTTTTGAAGGTGCTTCATGACAATATGGTGACGTCACGCTTAGAATTTTTTTGATCGAGTCTTGAAATATCTACTTTTCAATGATAAAATTTCACAATAAAAACATAAAAAAATACAAAAATTAATATGCAGATTTATTTATATATCAAAAGAGAATACAAATAAAAATAATCAGATTTTTTTAAGTCACATGCATGTACCCTATTGTCATAGTATATGTTGCGGCCATCCTACCTTTCACACGTAGAATTTAGAATTTTGTTTTGTTAATTTGTTGTCTATTTTATGTTGACGGCAAAAAAATACAGACAGCTCGCGGACATTTGGGAACTGTGCTATTGGCTCCTCCCATTATAATTAAAATGCGGGACTTCTTCCGTGGAACAAATTAGTAAGTAGGTCCCTAAATACACAAATAAATTACCTAATCCAATTCAATAAACCAAATTATTGACCTTTTAATTTATTATGCGACCCGTATTGCGCGTGATAAATTTCAGAAGAAAGATGGCGAGCCAACTAGCACAAGATAATCAATATTAATGAAATACATGGCATAGAGAGATTAAAACCGAGTTGATATCTAGGCGAAAGCTGTACAGATGTGTGGGCGTTGAGTGAAAACCTGGCCAAGTGCGAGATGGGTTTATCATTCATCATCATCATATCAGCTCATACACGTCAGGTCTCGTAGGCCTCCACCATACAAAGCCACAAAGAGCGGTCCCGAGCCGCCTTCACCCATCGACTCCCTGTGACCGCTACGATGTCGTCGATCCGTCGAGTTGATGGTCTTCCAACACTCCGTTTCGCGTTGCATCGCTACGGTACATACTGGGATGCAACAAGCTGAAGACGCTATGGCGCTCATTAGGGGAAGCCTATATCCAGCTGTGTACTTACATAGGGTACTGATGATGATAATGCACCTGGTGACCCTTAAACATAATTAGCCCATGCTAGTCCTGACCTAGATGTTTTCATACTCCCTTTATACAGCTAATGCCTGATGATGAAGCAAATGCAGCTTTTGCCAGTTTAAAGATCGTGTATACGTATACAAATTTAAATCTTTCACTGAAACTGTGAACTGGCACTGGATAAAATATTGGCACTAGTGACCAAGTGGCCAGGTGAGATGACGATCTGGAACTGGCAAATGCTAGATTTGCTTCATTTGCTTCATCAGCTTTTACCAAGGGTAAGGGGAGGCATATGTCCACAGCTAGACATAGGCTTTCCCTAGCGGACAGGGCACGTCCGCTTAGCTAAGCGGACGTGCCCTGTCCGCTAGGCGCTATATAGAAATTTTAGCTGAAGACTAGCTAGTCTTCAGCCAAAATTTCTATATAATTATGTTTTTGAATAGTTTTAATTTACTCCACCTCAATGATAATGGTGCAGCCTTAATTTAACTTCAATGATTAAGACCTTACTTATTAGTAATGACTTTTTAAATGTTTGCACGCTGGACAGGCTCAGAAGTTATGGGAGACACTTAATAGTAAATTACTTAGACGCAACATTGTAAATGTAAAGCTCTGTGCAAAACTTCTGCTCAAATTAATAATGCTAACATTTACTTGAGGACTCTTAATATATATTTAAAACAACCTGCGTACGCTTCGATTCCAGTGGGAACTGCTCCCAAACTTCTCTAGGACTCATTTTCATCAGCTATCCCATAACAAAATCTCATAATAAAATTTGAAAAAAAAAGTTGAGCTAACTCCAGACTTTTGCAAACTATCTACAGGTAGCTCAACTGATCCATATCAATACCAGTCGGAAGCGTGCCCAGGACGCTGGCTGCATTACCCCGCTGTATGGCAATACTGATGCGCTGCGCCAGATACTCACCAGCTCTCGGGTCACGCGTCGCTTCGACCAGACGCTCAGATATTATTTTGTAAACCCGGAGAGTCTCGGTACCCCAGGGACCTAGGGTCTTGACTCCAAGGGGAGCAAATGCGTAGGCTCTATCGAGACCTGCATATTAGCGCCTCTTGAGATCTTCGGACAAGTCTGCCACCGCACCAGCCCTCACGGAAGTCCTAGGAAGATGGGAAGGCGCAAGTGTGTCGACGCATGTAGCGTCCGTTCCGTTCGTGGCTTCTCCAGCTCCCATGGGACTAGAGTCATACCGTCGGGCATCTTACCATCGTCACACAACAAAAAAAAAGCAGAAAAAAGTAACACGGTCGATTTTTGGCCGGTATTCAATCGAAGTATGTTTGATAACAGTTTTCTTATAATTTTTTTTAATTTGAGTGTTATTTTGTAACATGCACCTTAAGACAAGTAGGTGCCTACCTTAGGTATATGCCCGATAATTTACGATTTGGAATGGTCTTATCCTTTACACAAAATGTAAAGATAGACCGTGCATATGCATGTATTTTTAAGTGCATTAATGTCATTTACGCCTGATACCGGGTCATAAAATTTAATAACTACCCGCGATGCTGTGCGCAATTTTAGAGAACCGTTCAGTCACCGCCTTATAAAGTTTAAGGTAACGTTTTCATGACGCGAAACGTAAAAAAATCGTACGCAAATAAGTATGTCTAAACTTGCAAAAAAACTTAATCTATCTACCTAATGCTATAACAAAACCGTGAAAATCTCGGCCCAAATTTGTTATAAATAAAAATCACTATGCCATATTCAGTTATTTGGATATTTTTTAATGTGTTCAAACACCGTTATTTACAAAACAATAACAATACAATACAAAATTCTTTATGGTGCATCACAAAATAAAGCTAAAAGAAACAGATATAAACATTATTTTAGCTACCTAAGTAACTACTAACTTTTTTTTACAAAGTAGTTTTTGCTACGCCTTTCGGAGATAATCTAGCATTTGACGTGACCAGCTCATAAAACATTTATGGAAACATGCAATATTAAATGAACATAAACATAAAAATAAGTTTTAGTAATCTTAAACGGGTGAATGAGGTTTATAGGAATTTTATTGTTTTCTGAGCACCGAGAAAGAATGTAGTTTTTATCATCTATTAAATCGGTTTTAATTACAAAAATGTTTCTTGTTATACACTACTTTTTTATACGAGTTTTCTTTGAATTATTTTCGGTAAATATAACTTTCAAGTTACTATCTACTTAAATTTGATATTTACCCGTTTCTTAAATTACCGCGCGGAATCGAATTTGAGGACCGTCGCAACTCGAGGTTTGCAGCGCGTCCGCGGCAGTTTCGCATCTGTTCCGCATCTCGTGCAGCAGACAACGTCATTGCAAAACTCTTGCGGCACCGCACCTACGGTACCACGCGGTAGTATGACAGCGCTTTTAAGCTAGAAAAAAGTTATGCCGCCATGAAATCGCACCTTAACTAAATGGGTTCGTAATTATTATAAACGCTAACTTAATATTTAAGGCAAAATAACGGAGGCATATTTTTATAAGCAGTTACCTATCCTGATTTACGGACGGTTAAAAATTAAGTTATAATTACTTAACCTACTAAGAATAAGTACTTAACTATCATACTACTTACCTTTATAACTAGATACCTACATATTTTTATTACTAACAAGATAAAGTTAAAAACTACAACCCGACTACGTGAAAGTTATAAAGTTTGAAACATTTACATTGACAAAATAGAATGACGTATCGGTCATATTTGATAGGCATAGAGTTGAAAATGAAAATAGGTCGTAGGTATTGTAATTTTTCTCTATGGGGCCTGCAGCCTGCGGCTACCTAAACTTTAATACGCGTTTTGAAGGCTTATTCGGGGTCGGAGCCCTAAATCCTATAGCCTATAACCATCGGGGTATTGAGACGAATCAATCGATACATCATTTGTTGAAATCGAACCAGTAGTTTCAGCGCTACGTGGGAACAAATTAACGGGCACATACATACAAACATACAAATATACAAACATACAAACATACAAACATAGGGTGCTGATCTCATAACCCTCCCCTGTTGGTAGTCGGGTAAAAAGACAGCCTCTGTTGTTAAAACTGTAGGGGTCATCGGTCTTTTAAATTACCTTTATTTATTACTAACCACTGCCTGCGGCTACGCCCTTGCTTTTCAAGTATCCTATGACCGTCCCCTGGATGGCAGGGTCTTTTAGGCCGTTTAGACATGAAAAAGTAACAGACAGACAGACACACAGAGTAAATTTCGAATTTATAATATTAGTATGGATATGGATGTACTTACATTATATTATTTATTATAATAATAATAGCAAATAAATGTGTTCAAACTCTTATTTGATGTTGAAAGACCCTTCTCAATAGATAATCAGCAAAAACTTGATGTTTGAGCTTACGCCGCTCTGCTCTGTCCCGCTCCTAAGAACGCATATTCCTATTACCCATTTCACAAAATGGCGTCATAGATCGCTCTCTGAATGGCAATATGGTCTGGTTAGACCCAATTCTGTCAGTGTCAAGTAATGGAAAAAAAAAGTAAATATCTGAGTTATCAAATTATAAAGATTGTTTGATATTTTCATCAGAACCTAGTTCGTCATCTAGCAGGGTGCATGTGGCACCATAGGCTAGCCTTGGGAGACGAGATATTGGAGTCCCCTGTGCACCCCTATTGGAAATTAATTTATATAATTGAACTACGTACCTACTTATGATAAAATAAAATAAAATGACATTCTATTTTTCACGGCCGGAATATAAAAAGCGCAAAAATTTATAAACTGCCCAATTACATCGAAGCAATAAACGGAGGGCAATAAAACCACAAATTATAGAGAAAATTATAATGAAGACGTCTTTTTAAGTATTATGCTGAATTTATACATTGAATATGCGATCGAAGACCTCACGTCACGACATGCCTTCAAGCACTGAATGGACTCTATCATCCAGAAGGTTCGCTCAAAATATTGTCACTATGTTTTACTCCGTTACTAATATCTTTGTATATGAAACACCTTTAATTTTGATAAGAATCGAATCGTAATAAGATCGTATTGTTTAAGATTTGCGAGAATTTTACTTATAATGTTTTTTTTTAATGGTGGACAATTCACACAGCACTATCTAGCCCCAAGCTAAGCAGAGCTTGTGTTATGGGTACTAGACAACTGATATACATAATATAATACAATACATAGATAAATATTTTTATTATACATAGAAAACGACCAGAACACCCTGAACAAATGTCTGCAGATCGTACACACATTTGTCCCGAGGCGGGAATCGAACCCACCGCGCCACATCGGTCGTCAATTAAGTACCTAGTTAATTTTGTGTAACGGCCTAACTGTTGGACGCTTTGGTAGGTTTTAAACTGTAAGTCCATGTGTGTAAATAAATTAATTAATTAAATGAAGAAAAGAATCCTGAAAGTCAATATTGAAAAAGATAAATAACAGATGATGTAGACATAATCATGAAGCTCTGACTTTCGGGAGACGTTGGCCATAGGTGCGTTTTTCGTGAGACCTTGGGAATGAGCACATATCATGTGAGACGTTGGTAATAACCCTGTAATTTTAGCTTTGTCTACGTCGGAAATTTATCACTTAAGTTAAATTCCTTAGTACCTTCCTACATACACAGTTTTGTTTTAATCATATTTATTCTGGTCAAATATAATATCCCCGGGATTAGTTTTTTTATAGGTTCACCTCGGAATTATTCTCCATACACTAGCGAAGGAATTTTCCAAATGAGAATCGATGAACATAACACATAAAAAAATACATAAAACCGAACATAGACCCTTATCCACTTATGTTTTCCAAGTCGTCGGTTAAAAAACACTTTTTATAAAATTTTCGTTTTTGAAGCAGTTTTCATCTGAAACGATATTTACGTTTTCTGTTACTAAATTCTATAGAATAATTACAGTAGATTCTGTTTAGACGAATTTCTATTTTAGTTCTGAGTGAATCTTCTGAGTGGCGTAGGTATTTTGTGACACAAGAGTGCAAAATAGCTTTTTGATCGTGCACTAAGTAACACATTCATCTGGTCCACGGTGGTATTTTGTTTAGTTTATTTTTGAGTACTCAAGTTGAATTTCTTGATTTAATTTTGTATTGCTTTTTGTTTCAGTAAGAGGTTTGATGAAAGCTTTGAGACTTAAACTTTATTTTTGATTTGATTTGATATCTTTTTAAGTAATTCAAAATATTTTTAATGTAGGTAACAAGTAAGTTTTTACTGTCGAGGTGTTGGTTAGTTAGCCACAAGGCACTTTATTCATTAAGTCAAGTAACAATCAGAACTCTACTTTATATGTATATACCACTTTTAGAAGTAGAGATACGCGGATGGCCATAAATGGATTTCGCAAATTACCAGATACGCATACGACCAGTTTTTTTTTCGCAAATTACCAGATACGCTGATTGTTTTCAAACTAATCTCACTAATATTATAAACGTGAAAGTTTAGATGGATGGATGGATGGATGGATGGATGGATGTTTGTTCCTTTATCACGCCATAACGGCAAAACGGATCTGGATGAAATTTGGCACAGAGATAGATTATAGTCCGGAATAGGACATAGGCTACTTTTTATCCCGAAATTCCTACGGGAACGGGAACTACGCGGGTGAAACCGCGAGGCGCTGCTAGTAAAACATAAAGTTGTAAAAATTAGACAATCTTATTTTCATGTTTATGTTAGTTTATTAAAATGAATAAAGGTATTTCATAAGTAGGTATTATTGTTTTCTTATATTTTTATCGAGAGCCACTGTCTTTTTTTTCTTACATGTCTAGTTCATTCCAAGGTTGCCTGGAAGAGATCGCTCACTCTACTCGTAGCATTTATTCCGTACTGTTTTTTGTGTTTGTGTGGTACTTACAATAATAAATAATTATCTATCTATCTGATATTTTCTTCTACATATTTATATTCAGAATTAAGGCGCTACCCTGACTAAGACTCGCGCCGCTGCCTATTTATACAGGGTGCCACGTAACATGTGTACTAAGACGAAAGGGGGTGATTTTGGACCTCGAGGAGATCAACTTGTATTTATTTTTAAGTTCAACAATTTTTACCTAACTTCCTTGTTAAACAAAAGAGTTTTCAAAGATCCATTTGGAAGTTCGTAATACCTATTAAAAGCTTATTTAATGCCTCTGTTAAAGTTTTGTTTTGTATTGTTTAGATACAGATGCGAAGTAGCTTTTGGTGGTCAAAAAACTCTGTTTTCTAGTAGGTAATAAACATATGATGTCTGTAATATACCTAGTAATGGTTTGGGTAAAGGTAATTACTTTATGCCAATAAAACACAGATTTGTTCGGTGACACACATCCACTCGATAAGCCGCACCTTGTGCGAATGCCTCCAACGCGTGCCCCGCAGGCCCCGCGGGATATACACCCTTGTTAGACGAGCACATCCGATGGCCGTGCACATTTAATATAAGAGCTCATACACACGAGCGGCACGATGTCGACGGCAGATGCAACTTCAGCCGTCGACACCCGTCAACGGCAGCCGCCGACGCGTCGACGGCTGCCGTTGACTTATCAACATCGAAGCTCTGCGGCAGCCATCGTCGACTCTCTTTGTACAGGAGCCAGTTGCAAAATGAATTCCGAAGAAGAAACACTGTTATTGCTTTTACTCCGTCGACGTCGACAAAAACGAAAAAGAAAAACACGTGCGTGGGTTTTAGAAATATTAATGAATAGAGGACAAGATGGAAATTTTTTTACGCGACGCGTGCGCACTCCTGGACTATGTGCAGTCCACTGACAAAATGGCGGACGCGGCACGCTACAAACACAAACAACTGCAAGCGACGCTATTGGTCGACGGCTGCCGTCGACGCGTCGGCGGCTGCCGTTGACGGGTGTCGACGGCTGAAGTTGCATCTGCCGTCGACATCGTGCCGCTCGTGTGTATGAGCTCTAAGTCAGAATGATACAATGTCCTGCTTCAATTTCGCCTATTTAGCCGTCTTTGTTAAGTTACCCACCAGTGTACTGAGAAGGTTTTGCAACTCACCGCAAGAAGGTTGACGTGCGGTCTCACCATAATGTTGCTTTGACATAATAAGCTCATTGAAATGGAAAAGTTCGTAACTGCTTAAGCTTTGCTCTCTTGATCGGGACGCAATACGCTGCGTACTGTCACGTAACGATGAAACGTTGACTGTCTGTACGGAGAAGCGGGAATTTGATTTTTACGCTGCGCGGTGGCTAGTACCCGTTCCCCACTTCACCGCGCTTACCCTTACCGTTGACGCAGACTTCGACGGAACCCCTCCTGCGGGACCTGATCCCCGCGGAACCACCATAAGCCCTTGGGACAAAAAAAAAAACAAAACTAAAAAAAAAAAAACACATGCAGCCTCAAAATTTTTATGTAATTCGAGTTTTTAACCACGGGAATCCCGTGAGTACTGAGATCTAGTCCTAGTTTGACAAACAAAAACGCTAGGTTTGCCTCTTAAGTTTGTACCTATCGTAAAGTCTACTTACCAATCTCTATATAATAAACATTAATTATTGCTGTTCGTGTGTCTCGCTAAAACTTGAGAGTGGTGGGGCCGACTTAAGTACTTTTTTGTTTTGTTTTGTTGTATTAAGTACAGAGGTGGTTTAAAAGGGAAAAAAATTGTAGGTCGAGTAGCAGAGCTAACGAAGTAGCGGCTAACAGCTAGTTAAAAATAAACACCGTTTAAATTTAAGTTCAACACAATCTCAAGCTACTTCAATTATCTCAGATAATCGATTATCTAGACCGGAGCTCGCGTACAAAACACATAGATTACTCACCTTTCGTTCAACTAGCAAACTGACTAAACAAACAAAACCGAACAAAATCATAAACACTGACTTATAAACTTTGCACAATACACTCCGACGATAGCACAACGGTATATGAACCATAGCTGCTAAAGAATACAGTTGGTTTTGCTACGGTTGTGGGTTAGTGGAGGTAGTGTAAAATTGGCCCGATTTGCAAAATTAACCAATATCGAGATCTTCCTATTAACGCGAAGGGCTAAGGGCGTGTCCACATTGACGTGTTGATTACCCATTTCGTTACCGAAATTCTCGGTGCCGATTATGTAAGGTGTCTCAAAATATGATGTATTATACTCAGGTAGAGTATAATTTTTAAGGTGAATAAATTACTTACCTTAGGCTTATGTTATTTTAATCATCGTTCAAAGCGAGTTTTTCAATATTAAGACAAGTTTGAACCGACTGATGTACTTCGGTAACGTACTTTGGTAAAGGACTTGTGTTTGGAAATATGGGCCACCTATGGGTATAGGGCCTACTTACCAATAAATAAATAAATAATGCTGGACAATTCACACAGCATTACCTAGCCCCAAGCTAAGCGGAGCTTGTGTTATGGGTAGGTACTAGATAACTGATACACATATTATAATTCAATATATAGGTAGTTTTTTTAAATATACATAGTAAACGACCAGAACACCCTGAACAAATGTCTGCAGATCGTACACACATCATTTCTCCCGAGGCGGAAATCGAACCCGCAACCTCCTGCGTCGCAAGCAGACCTTCGCCCACCGCGCCACATCGGTCGTCAATATAATTGAAATTAGAATAATATTATATTGTACCAACTCGTTAAATATTGAAAAAAAAATGCAAAAGTGCTTTATTGTGATAACTTTAATACATTCATTCGCATTCGGCCGCGTGGGCTCTCTTAATTTTACTTTTTTTTACTCACACAACGTCGCGGCGGCGGCGGCGTCGGCGCCGGCGCGGCGAAGAGTAAAAGTAAAAATTTTGGGGCACCCTGTACTCCTGCCCACGGCCACGGTTGCACCGGTGTTAATGAAATAATTTTACGAGTAATTTAAGGCTGTTTAAGACGTCAAATTTTAAATTGGATGCGTGAAAAGGGATGATTTAAAATAATAAATTAATCGTTTCGGTGAATACGTAATGGGTTAAATGAATACACGCGGGTTCTCTTTGAACATGTTTTTTTAAGTTTGATGGCGCCAAGATGGTTTGTTTCCAGTAATTTATTATTTTGCGTGAAAATAAAAGTTATCTATACTATTGTTATTTGTTATCTGTACTAATACAAATTGAATATGCTTCGAAACTACTGGACCGATTCGAAAAAATCTTTCTGTACTAATACGAATTGAATATGCTTCGAAACTACTGGACCGATTCGAAAAAATCTTAGCAGCATTAGAATTCTACATTATCACTGATGAACAGTCTATAGAAAATATCCGTGCGAAGCCGGGGCGGACCGCTAGTTATTTAGATACCTACTTATCTAGGTATGTAAGACTTGGCATTAAAATAGGGACTAATTAGACCGATAGACAAAATTGGACGCATTGTTCCAACAGCTAAATAGCTCAGTTGATCTAATGCCGAGAATTCGAGTCTCCATATAAAGGGTGGGTGGTTCGATCCTTAGCGGCTTGATAAGTTTTTGCATTGAAAATTAGTCACAAGCGAATAGAAGTTAGAAAATATTTTGTAGACAAGGGGGATACTTAATTCTGACGCGCACTGTACATACTTCCTTACTAACCAAGAAGCTGATTTTACCGCGTCGGTATGTAAGGTGTATATTATTAACGAAGGGAAACTATGAAAAAAACATAGAAATAAAGAAATACAAAAATAGCTGACCCCTCAAGGTCACCATCACCATCTTTCGGTGTACCTTCATACATAACGTACACATATTACGTGGCACCGTGTATTTTTGACGTTTCCCTGAATTGGTATATCATATTCCTATTAAATATCTTAACTAATAATGATATAAAGAGGAAGGATTTTTTTGTTTGTTTGTTTGAATTGAATATGCTCCGAAACTAGTGAACCGATTTGAAAAATTCTTTCACCATTAAAATCCTACATTATCTCTGATGAACAAGGCTATAGAATATACCCGTGCGAAGCCGGGGCGAACCGCTAGTATCTTATAAATGAAATTATACTATATTACATTAAAGGTACATTATATACCTATCTATCTTATTCCCTTAGTGTATCTATGTACATTTAATTTTCATGGTCTATGTCCGTCTTAAATAGGAGTAGGGAACAAAATGTATTGCACAAAAGGGAAGCCCCGTTGCGCAACTATTTGCAGTTGAGCAACCTCAGTTGCACAAAAGAGACCTCGCGGTAGGATAAAGCGCTAAAAATTATATCTAAAGACAATCTTACATCGCTGGCTATTAAAGCTTATTAAACAAGAAAGGTATTTATTTTATGCTCACTTTACTAACAGAATGAAATAAAATTAACACCAGAAAATAAGCAACTATTAAAATTAATTTACTATCGTGGATTTTATGGCAGCCCGCTGGAAAATTATTCCCTCGTAAATTCTTAGCGCAATGATTCTTGCGCGTACAGAAATAACGTTCGATGACATACTGTGTGTTGCGTTTCCTCCTTTTTAGGGTTCCGTACCCAAAGGGTAAAACGGGACCCTATTACTAAGGCTCTGCTGTCCGTCTGTTCGTCTGCCCATCTGTCCGTCTGTCTGTCTGTCACCAGGCTGTATCTCATGAACCGTGACAGTTAGACTGCTGAAATTTTCACAGATGATGTATTTCTATTGCCACTATAACAACAAATACCTACTAAAAACCAGAATTAAATAAATGTTTAAAGGGGATCCCATACAACAAACGTGATCTTTTTACTCGTTTTTCTAGATAATGGTACGGAACCCTTCGTGCGCGAGTCTGACTCGCACTTGGCCGGTTTTATTAGAGTGTTGTTTTGACATTGACAATTGGCTATTTCATACTCTTCGGCTCATGCTGTAGAGCCGGTAATAAAATTATTAACTGCAATGGTAATTGGAATTACCAATAGATATTTTACTGTTTAATATGAGAATAAGTCTAAAACTATAAATATTAATTTTAGTTCATAAAGTATCAAAATAAATTTGAAAATTTAATTCACATTTTTCAGATTTTTATGTTTTTTAATACCACGAAATAGTAGGCGCAATGAAATTACGTCATATAGCTGTGTAGGTTAAGTAAAAAGTATCAACTGTCATCAGCAACAATTCGTTCAGGTACCCACTCAGCCTACTGACGTCATCATCCAGCATTTTTGTACCATTACGCGCGAATCTTGAACAATTAAATTTAAACGCATTTTCATGCCACTTACGATTGATAAAAAAATATGGGGTTATTAGCACTATAGAATCCAATTGAGACACTTTTAAATAATTAATTGACACAGTAATAGGTACGGTCCCGTTTTACCTTTTGGGTACGGAACCCTAAAAATGGGTGTCATACCCTATTATTATAATACAAGTTCGGGGTGCGACAGTGGAGGCGGTTAGCACAGGACCGTGGTGGATAACACAAACTTCAGGAGGCCACCCAGCGGTCAGTAAAATCCGGCTGCGACTAATGATCATGATGATGATAATGCAAACGTCGTCGTGATGAAAAACTCAGTGCTTTTAACCACGTAATTTTTTTGTCAGCTTTACTGATATTATTTAGTCTACAGAAAAAAACATTGTTATTTATTTCATAACTTTGGTAGGTACTTAAATGAACAATCCTAGTACCTCTCCGAATAAAATCAAATAAAATGCAAGAAAGAAAGAAAATAGATAGGTACCTACCTACCTAGTTAATAATTGCATGGAATAGACAATGTTTTTTTTAAACAATACAAGAAAAAAAGTTGTTTCAACAATTCTCGGTGCTCAATCAATCACATCACTCAGTGTAAATCAAAGATCCTTGTTTAAGATCACTGTCCATTGTCACTGGTTTATATTTAAAACTGCACGCGTTCTACGGATTTTGCACGTGTCCACAACATTTTTAGGTTAAGAAATAGAGAGGTGAAAAATAGTAGGAATAGATAGACTTTCTTGGAATCTGTGTGTGACATGTCATAGTTGAAAGAAAAGAGGAAGAAAAAAAAAGAAGAAAAATCATCTTTTTTTTGTCATTATTACCATGAACTTTGAAATACTAGTCCACTACTGGACATAGGCCTCCCCTTATGAGTGTAATAGCGCCCAGTCTTCAGCTTGACGCGTCTAGAATCTGTCTGCAATCTTCATGATCATTTTTTTATTACCGTACTAAAGTTTTAATAGTTTTTCGGTTGTTCAACTGGCAAAATAAACATTTTTTTTATTATCATATCATCATTTTTCCTCTGAACATCTACGAAAGACGATGTATGTATTAAATAATGGGTCAAGAATCAAGAATAAAAACTCTTAATTTCCATAAATACAATAAATATGTACACTTAGAAAAGGTCTAGTTGATTTTTTTTATTAATAAAATTTACTTTATTAAGAAAGAAAATTACAATTAAATAATAGAATTAAACTAAAACTTGTAAGTATTTACACAACAATTGAAGTAACTGCAGACTGTTACAAACAATCACCAGGTAGCTCATATGGTATACCAGTCGGAAGCGTCCCCAAGACGCTGGCTGCATTGTCCCGCTGTATGACAATGCTGATGCACAGCGCCAGATGTACACATCTAGTTCTTAAAATAAAGTACTGACACGGAAATTAATTAATGTTTTTGATTTTTGTAGGTATTTAAAACCTATCATGGATATTAACACTAAAGTCACGGCATCACGGGATATATATCGTGAGGTATAAGGTAATTAAACGCGATAAATACCCGTTAAATAGTATTTATAAATATATATCGTGAGTATGTGTTATTCTGAGTTGTACTATTATAAGAATAATAATAATAAATATTTATTCACAAAAGATAGGTTTACAAAGTCTGTACTTATAGGCTATTTTAATGTTTTTAATTACTATTACGTCGGCACAGTCGCATGTTTGAATTTTTTGTTTTATATTTTTATTCGCGAAGGCTTTTTATCTTAGCACTGCGATTGTAATAATCCACATAAACTTCTTTAAAGTGCAGAACGCTTAGAGTTGCAGTAATAAAAGGTTATTTATTATTATTATGTTTCTCCGGTGGCCCTTTGTTCTGGGGAACAATAAATGTATGAAAGTTGAGCGCGTTTTCAAGGATTCTTTGGTTAAACAAAGAACCGAGACACCTTAACTTTTAACTAGGCTCAGTTATATTATCAATATTTTTTATTATTTAATTCAATCAATTAACACAATTTTAATGACGAATCTAGTATGCACTTTTTTTTACAAAGATTGTGGCTTTAATCAAAAAATTGTGTGACAACTTTTTCTGCGTTGACTTAAACAGTTTTTTGAATCGCAGAATATAAATTATTAGACGGTGAATATTTTTCCAGCTGCAAACAGGGCGCTATGGCGCTCATTAGGGGAGGCCTACGTCCAACAGTGGACTACTATAGTCTGATGATGATGATGAATATTTTTCCAACATGAAAAGCCTGTAGCCTAGCCTTTATATCTGCAAAACGCAAAGCCTTTAATTTAAAAGCTGCTGGAACAATTTCTTATCCTACTCAGGAGCAATTTCTTAATTAGTTAAATAACCTGTGTAAATCTATAAAAACTCTATGTTTAGAATATTGAGTAGATTATTTAAAATACGACGTAAAAGCTCGGCAAAAAATTATCATGCGCGCGCGCCCATGTTGCGTACACCACATCGTGCAGTTTTTGTTTATTTGATAGCCGATGCATCGCCAGCTTCCACACACGTGACAGCTGCAGTTCGCGCGCAACGCGTGCTACACTTGCACCGAAAGCTCTAGCGACTAAACTTTTTCCGCGTAACATACGTGCGTGTAAACGGAACTTAAAATTTTAAAATGGATCGTTCTGTTATTCTGGAATAAAAAAAATGATGTTCTAAATTCAAAAAATTCGCGTGTGTGGTATGGATTTTAGAATTCCGAACATTTTCGTATTTCAAATTTATTTTGGAAAATGTTCGCTGCAAAATTCATTTGTGCGGTAAATTGTGTGTGTGAAAATCGTTTACTATAATGTATAAAACTGTTTTGTAAAAAAATAGTGTTTTTCAATTCATAAAAAATGTAACTATCCACTTGCTTGACGGAGTGAATAATTTAGGGTTTTGATTTCGTTTACAAATCCAAACCCATTTTTCATGATCTTATTGAATTTCAAATAGTGGCCTTATAAAGTTGAATGTTTTTTATTTGTGCGAACTATTTCCTGTTGTGTGTTGCTGAATTGTGTTTGTGTTTGACGTTGAATACGAAGAAATAGTTATGGGGTAAGTTATTTATTTATCTATGATATTGTTCATTTTATTTCTATTTGTCAATTATTTCACGAAAATCTCGTTGCTGTCATTCACCCTTATAATTTTCCAGGAATTACCTAATAACATGTTCACCAATAGTTCAGTTCTCCATACTAAACTTATTTTAACCGACTTCGAAAAAAGGAGGAGGTACTATGTTCGGCTGTATTTCTGTTTTTTTTTGTATCTTCGTCGATTTTTTCCTCGATAGTAAACTGATTTTGATGATTATTTTGCAGTTTTATAGAGGATAATCACATAAAAAATATTCTCGAGGGATTGGTACGTATCCCGTATAACTTAAATCACTCTTTAAAACTAAGGGATCCAAAGTTGGCATTTAGTTTATTCAAAAAAATCTAATTATTTAATCATTTTTTTTCTAAACAGATTAAATCATCTGTTGTTTTAGTGTATTTTTTTGTTGTAATAGTGCTTATCCACACTAAAGAAAATACTTAAAAAATATTAGTATCACTTAGGTAGTAAAGTGAACTTGTAAAGTGGGTAGTAAAGTTTACTTGATTTTTCTAAATGAGCCATTTTCTTACGTCGATGATATTGGAAAACTCGAATCATAGATGTCTAAACTAACTTAACGAGTTTTCGAAGATATCTTTACCAAAGAAACAAAATAATGAAAAAGGTTCCATCTTAATTGCGATAACAGCTGGATAGACAAAATGACACACTTATTTCTAGAAGAACAAAGAATTTGTTTGAACAGGTTTCACTAATTGGAACATGAAACGAAAACCGGCAAATATTTGAAAGTGATTGACAAATCAATTAGGACAAAATAATTTACCTACAAAAGCAATTAAATATAACAGTTACTTATTTGTTCACAAGTGTCACAGTAAGTAAAAAATTTGGTATGTAAAAAATTTGATTTGTTCAGGTACCTATGTAAAAAATTTGATTTGTTAAAGCCAATTGTATGTGTGTGTTTCATGTGACAAATAAACAATTTACTTACTTACTTACTTACTAGGTAGTGGTAGGTAGATGTACCTAGATTGAATCGCAAACTATTCCGATGTACTTATTTTTATTTCGTACTTAAGTACCAAAGAACAGAATGGGATTGAACTTGAAGTATATCAAGGCCATCATTCCATAGGAACGTATCGACAAAATGCCATTTTTTTGCTATTGTAGTGAAAAGCCATTTTATTTCACCAATCAGAGGTCAGGCTGTATAATCTGGTTAAACACCCATATTTTTATGTGTATTTTCTTTTAATAAAAAAAAACCAAATGATGTCGTACCATTTAATTTTGTTTGTATTTGTATCAATCATTCCCGAATTTCTGAGTAGTTATAAAGATATCCACAAATACAATACCTCATCCTCTGATTTGTGTAAAAGTAATTTAATACACGGAAAGAGGACTGGATGTATGTAATTAAATAAAAAAAAATAAAAAAAGTATTAAAACCGTCTAACCCACCTTGGGTAAGACGGTTTTAATAAGATACGCATATAACAAGGAATCTAAATCACAGATCTAAGAAGGAGAAAAAATCACTTTTGTGTTACATTTTTTATACGTCCCATAGTAAGCGGGACGTATTATCGTGGCGTACCTCAATCTTGGGTAAAAATCGTCGAAGCAGCAATTGATACAAAAAGCGTATGAACCAAAAAAATTAAAATCAATAACTTCAATAACTTCCGAATTATTTGGTGTTATCAATATAAGTATTAAATAGTACGATAATTTTTCAGAAATTGAATTTTATTAGCCAGTTTCTTGTTGCTCCTCAAAAGTGGCTAAATGTAGATACGTGTCTATGGAATGATGCCCTCGATTTAGCTCTGACCTTTTTGCTTGTCACCTAGGTGAGAGAATTATCTGTTTATTATTAATATATAATCTCCGCTAGGTGTAAACAGATTGAAGTAAATATTAGTCTTGCTTATCTAAAATGGTTCTTGAAAATTATTTCTCCGAATCGAGGTCTGAGCTTGAACAAAACCCAGAACTTAGTAAAGTGGCGCCAACGTGTAAACAATAAATAAATAGCCCAGCCAAGTGCGAGTCCGGCTCACGTCCATAGGGTTCCGGGCCGTTTTATACTTCGGCTATGGGCCTACTGCAAAGCTAAGGCAACCCATGTGCGATAGAAATAAAGAACCTTGGCTTTGAACCATAATTAATCAACCATTTGACTTCCCACACACACCTCCAATTTTTGCGTTGGACACGTAGGTATGTAGGTACCCTAATAATGTACAGCCCAATTTAAGGCTCTAGAAAAAGTAAGCTATAAGACTTATAAGTACCTTATAGTACATTTTATGTGATGGGTGGAAAATAGACCGAAGTAACGTAGGCTTATCAATAGGATCCCGTTGGCCCCCTTTGGGTACGGAACCCTAAAACACCCCTCGCTAGTAATTTGACATGGGAAGCCCCATTATCGGAATAATCTTGTCTTGTAACACTAGCTTACACTGTTTATCGTGACTTTTAACCCCTTGAGTAAAGCTTGCTGTCGACCAAAGTTATAGTGGGTACTACTTACTTCTAATTTACAGACTTGCCTTATTTCAGAAACTCAGCTTTTTAATCCCTTTGTAGGATGACTTAGG
Source organism: Eupithecia exiguata (assembly GCA_947086465.1). NCBI lineage: Eukaryota > Metazoa > Arthropoda > Insecta > Lepidoptera > Geometridae > Eupithecia > Eupithecia exiguata. Next base: position 9,512,736 of record OX352245.1, read on the forward strand.
CTCATACTTTTTAAAAACAAATGACAATTCCAACATACAAAAGTAGAAAGTGAACTTGATGTACTTATCAAATCTATAAACCGTACCTATAAAATAATTTTTCGTACCAAACACAATTGGTTTTCTAGCTGAAAATAAAGTTCATATTAAGTTTTCCAATGGGGAATGTAATTATTTTACGAGGGCAGGCACTATTCTAAACATAATGAAGAAGAGAAATTGGTCAGAAATTATTTCCAATTTTATCAAAATTGTAAACGAAAATTACATTTTCCTCTAAGGCTCAGGTGCTGTTTGCTAATCCGGTTTAGCAGACGTCATCCTCCGTCAGGCTAACACTGGTTTATCGTCACCCATCAACCCCTACCCCTTGATATTATGGTAGTATTATAATTATATCTGATACTACCTTACGATAAAATTTTCTACCCCTGCGAAAGATACATTCGGATAAATAAAAACACGCAACTCAAATACCAAATTCATCAAGAACGCAAATATTTGCTGTGTATTTGCGTGTCGGTAGTCGAACCCGCAAACTCCTGAGTCGCAGGCGGACCTTCGTCCGGTGCGCCATCGCTACTGATGTAAGTCGATGAAAGCTCAAAGTCAGCTAACACCCTGATTGCGTCATCTATACGTCTCGCCGTAATCCTAATCACAACTGTCATGAGTAGTAGTGTGGTGACAGAAAGCTCTATTACATTTCATAAAACGTAGGGAAGTGAAAGGTTACATACAAGACAGGAAAAAAGAGAGCAAAAGAAAAATTTTAAGGTTTTAAGTGTCCTTCTACGGATGACTTCATATATGTAACTTACTTCATGGAGTTCTCACTGAAGGTATTTTTCTGATTTGGGTAGGTACATTATTTAGCTTCGTAAAAGACTAAACTAATAAAAGAGAGTGCGTAAAGCGTGGGTAGCTATCTTAAAAAGGGTCGGGAACCTACTCAAGTTGTGTCATGTTGAGCCTTTGGCTTTTGTTTCAAAGTGACAAGGCAATTTTACAAAAAGCTAAAGTTCACTAAAACTGAGTTAGACATGTCTAGGTACTTCAGAAAACTTATTTAAATTGAATTCTGTTTATTTCGATTCAATTTTAAATGTACCTGAATACCTAGTTGATTTTATCATTGTTTAAATTATTCAAGTAAACAAAAGTTGAGTCAGCAGAAAAATATGGCAAGGATGTACTCTCACTTAAATGAAAAAACTGGAATATTTTTTTATCATTTTGACTTATCAATCTCTCTATCAACAGAAAAAATAGTAATCATAAATATTGCTTTAAAGTGAAATGAGTCCCAAAACCCACGTTTTGACTGTACGGAAATCAATTATAGGGCAAAAAACACAATTTTTAAATATTTTTGGATGAACATCAAAAGTTAAGTATTTTTGTTAGTAAGTTATCGGAGTCGAAACACGATTGACTCAATTTGACTCGATACAAAAAAACCGCAAAGTTTCCTCTAAATTTTCATTTTTGCTACAGAAAACCAGTTTAATTTGCTAGTAATTCAACATAATTTAATGAAATGTCGTCAAAAAAATACAGAACTAAATACTTGAGACCATTATGGTTTTTTTTTTGCGAAGAAGCATTATTTTAGAGCAATAAAAAATTTATCAATAAAAACCAGTGAAATTTAAACAACAGTCTGCAGTTAGCTCAATTGTTTCAATTGTAAATACTAGTTTTATTTTAATTCTATTATTTGACTGTAATTTTCTTTGATAATAAAGCAATATTATCTATAGCATAGAAAAAGAAAAACAATATGAACAGGATAATTAAGAAAGATAGAAGGTACATCTATCTTCTCGTGTCGAGAAGTTGTCGTTTTTCAAATGACTTTCAGAATATTATGTTGTTTGTAAAAACAACGTCCGTGTAAGCTCAGTTCAATAAGCTCATATGGTGGAATGAACGTAGGTACAGTCGGACGGAAAAGTGTTAGAATAGAGAGCTGAAAAATTGCTAGTTTAGTCTTAGTCTAGATTTCTCCTACCTCATTTGATATCAAGGGTTCAATTCTATTGACTGTTTCTAATCTGAGAGGAGATAATTTGATTGTTTAGAAATAACTAAAAACCGAGTTCATACTTAGTATTAACACCTTTTTTTAGTTTGTCAAGACAAATACGTATCCTTCGGGTTTTTTTAGGACCACCTCGGAATCATTCTCCACATAATAACGACAGAATTTTCCTAATCGGTCTGTAATTGAAAGAGGAATCAACGAAGATACCTAAAAAATACATTCAGCCAAACATAGAAAAAAACTAAACGGAGGTCCCAAAGATTATAGACGAAACTGACTAGATTTCGTGGCTTAGTTGGTTAGAGCACACCCGTACTGAGGGTGGGGCACGCGTTCGAATGCTGCCGAAATCGAAACGCAAACCGTCCGTACACTCTCAACGGGTAAGGCAGTGCAGTTATTCAAAAGTGATAATAAATAGCATTAGCGTCAAAAACAAATTATGCTAAGTATCAATTTACTTTTTTAGCCATTTAACTTTTACGAGCGAGTGTACCCAGCACTCACCACAAGAGGTCATTGTTTCGAGACCATAACCCACAACATGGGCCTATAAATCTTACATGGAACATGAGCACTTGAGCACTGATTTATTTTAAACGATGATGAAAATGTGTAACAAGCATACGTTTTTAGGAATACTGTAGAAACATGTGTGTAGGTCTACGCACATGTTCCTACTCGCGGCACCAAAATATTCAGTGCGAAATCGTAGGTACAAACATTTGTCCCGCAGCGGTAATTGAACCCGCTTACTACCTCCTGCATCGCAAACGTTCGCCCGCTGCTCCACCAAGGACAAAATCTTCTATAGTTTTTTATTAATATTCTTGTCTAGCATATATTAAATACACTAGAATAACATTACAATAGAAGTTTGATTTATATTACAGCTCCAAGAAGTAACGAACTTGAATAATATGATGTGAATTTCAACTCGATACCTCCACGCGTTTCTGAGAAAAGAGTGTTGACAGACGGACAGACGGACAACAAAGAGATCCTATAAGGTTCATTTTTTCCTTTTGAGGTTCGGAACCCTAAAAATGGCAAGGCGAAGACCACATTTTACCTTATTATTTTTATTTTATTTACTATTGTACTTATTACTATTGTGTTATTTACTATTGTTTTTGTTTACTATTGTTTTTATTTTATTTTTTACTTGAGCACGGAGAGAAAATTTTCAGAAGGTCTTTATTATTTTATCATTAACCTTTTTCTATTACAGAAACAGGTTTTGGAAATTTCTGTTTTGAGTGATTCTTTTCTTATTTGAGCTGTAAATTATAACGAGAACTGATCTTATCTGTTTATCTACCTATAAATTTATCTTTTGTAGTATACAGGGTGACTTTTTGAGATGGGAGTGGATGACCATATCCCAAACCATGGTAGTTAGAGAAAAGTCATGATCTCGGTTTATGAGAAAACAAAAACTGCTGAGGTACTTTGTGTATCTAGGTTAGGATGTGTTTGGTTTGAAAAATTCATAGTTGCAGCCCTAAGACAGGGAGTTGGTGGTATTTGACCCCACGCAGGTTAAGCTGCTAGTCTAGCGCCTGACCTCTCCCCGGTTGTGTTGGTCTGTCGTCCTATCGGATTATGAGGGTGAATGAATAGAGGGTGCATAGTCTGTGAGTGAGGGAATAGTCTGTGTTTGCTTACACACATGTGCACTTTGAATAAAATCCTGCGCACATGGCAAGTCTTTATTGAGATTGACCGAGGAAGCCGAAATTCGCCTACGAGGCCACCTATATCGTCATCAGGATGTTTAAAATATCAAAAAAAAAACACGTATTTCTTTCCTTGGTATCAAATTCGTCTCAACCAACGCGCTCCATGGATTTTAGAAAACGAATTTTCAAATTGAAGATTTCTGTCTTAAGCCTCAAGGATTATCTTTTCTAGATAATTAAGTATTAACTATTATTATACCTTTTAGGAATACATTAGACGACGTGCTTTAAACCCCTTAAGTGCATATTAAAATTTTTTGACACTTACTAGGCATTAATGTATAAATTTTCTCGTAAGTATTAAAATTGGGTTGAACCCCATCTGTTCCGAACAATATTATTATTCTAATAAAAACGTATATTGTACTGAATGGCTGAATAAAAATACAAAATACAATAAGTTTATTTCCAAAAAACATAAAAGGCAAAAAAAAAAAACAAAAAAAAAAACAAAAAAAAACAAAACAAATCACCTCAGTCTGCCGGTGACCATGGAAGCTGAAAAGCCTCCGAAACGTCAGGTTATAAACAAAATATAAAATATACGCGATCAATCCGGTTAAAACAGTGTTTTATTATAAAAGGCAAAATAAAATATGAAAAAAAAACTGTAATCTCACTAATATTATAAACGTGAAAGTTTAGATGGATGGATAGATGGATGGATGTTTGTTCCTTTATCACGCCAGAACGGCTGAACGGATCTGGATGAAATTTGGCACAGAGATAGATTATAGTCTGGAATAGAACATAGGCTACTTTTTATCCCGGAATTCCCACGGGAACGGGAACTACGCGGGTGAAACCGCAAGGCGCTGCTAGTAATATATATATAGAATACTTGTGTTACTCAATCATTCTATGATTTTTTGGAAAAACAAAAAAACGTCTACGAATTCCTTAATACTGTGTAAATACTCTACTGGACGCAATGTGCGCCATTTTGTGAAAAATAATTCGTATTAATTAACCTACGAATCAAAACATAAGACATTTTAATAGACTGCAGGTTTCCAGAGATCTCGATCAAGTTATGTGCAAAACAGTGCATTTTTATTTGTTTTTATCGATTTTTTTCTCCCTTTGTTTTTTCACGTTACTAGGAACCAAAGAAAAATAACCCGCTTAGATCCGTAATGAACTCGTCAAACTACGATATTTCTGACATAGTAAAACAACTTCAAATTCCTTTATATTTACACCGTTGTATAAAATTTGAGGGACTTTCTGCTTATCCATCGGATATAATTTTTTACATATTTTATGAACTAACCTTGTGGTTGGCTAATATCTGAGGCTCACCCCTAAAGAAACAGGTTGGTAATTCGCTTAGGCAATTAGCCTTATCAGGGGGGGTCATAAAAGACTTAATACTTCCCATAGCATACCAAGTGTTTAAGATCTTACGGCTATTTTTAAGATGTAAAACCTGTAAACCTTTCTACGTGAGTAGCATGATATTGGCACTGGTATGGTGCGAAAATGTACAGTCAGCTCTGTAATTCACTTAAGAGTGCATACTACGACGCCGGTTCGTGAAAAAGGCATAGGATTTCGCCTTCATAGGAGCGGGACAGGGTAGAGCAACGCAAGCCAAAAAGTTAAGTTTTTGCTGATTATCTATTAATTAGAACATAATTTGAAAATAAAACGCAACATATAAAATATTCTTTTCACTTCTCTTGCTCGAAAAGTGTATCATAATAGTGTAGCTTAGCAGGCCTAAAACTCGAGTTTAATCCCTCGGGCTAAAAAGTAATTTTTCTTTTTAATTTTTGTCTAAAATCATCAGCCAGTACAAAGCATTCGTTCTCTTACATAAAAACTCGACTTCTTGGTGCTCCGTCAACCTTTTTTTTGAAAATAGAACCGTCTTGGTGATGTTTTATGAAGGTTGATTCTTCCCTTCACGGTAGAATGCGAACTCTTTCGTTGCGGGTTAAATAGAGATTTAAAAAAAAAGATGGTATTGGCGCTAAATCTCTAGAATTTTCTTCATTCCAAATCACAAACTTTTACGTTTAACTTCCTGACTTTTACTTCCAAATTGTGAACGTGAAAAATGTCATCAAGTGATAGTGAAGATGCTAATATGCAAATGGAAGAAAAGGGCAAAGAAATAATTATGAATCTGTTGCCGACAACACGACACAAGAAATCGAAACATTTTTAAATAACGCTCCAAATAAACAATACTTGGCAACAAAGGTAACCTACTACTTATGTACTCAACTCAAACTAAATAAATAGATACCTACCTACATACCTAAATTATGTACCTAGGTTATTACGATTAATAACACACTTATTTTTTTGTTCAACAGGTTGCTTTAATTTATGGAATCAGCGGTGCATGCAGAGGAATAGAGCTTGCTAATATAACGCTAGAAGACGTAGAAACGGATACAAACCTACAAGCTGTGAGTCTGCCGAACACGAAAACAAACAAAGAGCGTAAATTTGTCATCAGTGGAGAATACCTTAATATAGTTAAAGCCTATCAGGAGTTACGTCCCACTAATGTTTCAACGAGAAGATTTTTTCTAAATTATCAAAATGGTAAATGCACAAGGCAAGTCATAGGCAAAAATAAATTTGGTAACATGCCTAAAGATATTGCCACTTATCTAAATTTACCAAATCCGGAACTCTACACGGGCCATTGTTTCCGCAGAACATCCGCGACTCTGTTGGCGGACTCGGGTGCGAATATAACGACATTAAAACGGCACGGTGGATGGAGGTCCGATCAAGTGGCTGAAGGTTATATAGAGGACTCTATACAAAACAAGTATCACGTCACGCAGCGGATTACGGAAGGAATCAATATTCTACCAAACATTACAGAACCCCAAGCATCTACATCGCGGGATTGGATGAATATGTCAACTCAGCTGAAGCCGCACTCAGATCTTAATAATGCACGAAACTCAAGCATGAGTCGAGTCTCTCCAACTTTTACTCCACAACAATCAACTCAAAATATTACACACACATCCCAATCACAGAGAACCGAAATAAAATTGCCCGGGAAAAACATATCACTAAACATTCAAAATTGCTCTAACTGCACATTTAATTTTTAATAAAATTTCTGAAAATTGTCTAATTTTGAATTGTTTTATTTTCTCGCAATCGAAGTGAAAAGTAGAGTGTTTTACTCGGGCCAAAACCACCCATTATAACTCGGTCTTCTCATCCTCCCTCGCTACGCTCGGGAGTATAACAACCTCGTATATAATGGGATGGTTTAGTCCCTTGTAAAACAATCTACTATTAAACTTAGTTCAATTAAGTACTATGCTTATTCTTAAGATCCTAACTTTTTTCTTTTTTTAGAGGTAAATTAGCAATTTTTTCTATTGAGAAAATTGTATGAAACGTGTTTTCGAATCATATGACGGATAGAGTAAGTCCTGAACTTTACCATTTACAAAAGTCAAAGTCAAAGTTATAAAATATTGAGTAGTTTTGAAGATAGGGACATCCGGCGGAGTTGATTACCAAAACAGTTCAAAGAACTAAATGTTTTTGTTTAGACAGAAACTGAAAATGTTACTAGTTTGTAAGCGTTATTATAATATTGACGATTTTTTCAATGATAAACTTTAGTAGGTACTTCCGGACACATTCCAGGCAATCATTTATTATTTACATTTAATAATAAATAAAACAATAAAAAATTACCAGATCAGTTGAACTATCTTTAGACAAGTTTGCAACAGTCTGCAGTTACCTCTATTGTTGTTTCATTTTCCGTTAATGACAACACAGACCATCTATTATCATCATCACCGTCAGCCTATGTTAGTCCACAGCTGGACATAGGCCTCCCGAAATGAGCGTCATGACGCCCTGTCTTCAGCTTGACGCATCCAACATCTACCTGCAGTCTTTCGCAAGTCGTCATCCCACCTGGCCGGACGACGTTCTACACTACGTTAACCAAGTCGCAGTCTCCACTCAAAAACACGTTTACCCCAACGGTTATCCTTCTGCAGCAAAAAAAACTTCCAATGTATTAAAAAAATCTAATAGGTATCTAAAACAAAAAAACACTGTGAATGAATGTGAATGTTGGCTCTAGTCACACACACACAGTACATGAACCAAAGTTCGTGGATAAAATAGGCCAATATTGAATAATGGTGTAAAAATTACACGTCCAGAAATATTTCTCGTTGACTGTACCAAAACTAGGTAGAAACCAGCCATATAGTAGGTGTCGCCAATCAATCAGTAGCCGGACAGCAAAAGCTTGAAAGTAAAGAAAGCTTGATTAATATCTCATACCTTACTGCTTTCAGATACTTTACCAGTTATTTTTATTAGTGGAGAAGAAAATTTATTTGATAGGTGTAGAATCTAAGGTTTTATTTATTATAGTAATCTGGGTAATCTCTAAGAAATGAATAAATCCCAAAAATTTACGATCTCGACGGGATTCGAACCCGCACCTTCCCCTTCAGCGCAGGGTTGCTCTTTTTCCAACTAAGCTACGTACTCGGCGAGATAAGATCACGTAGCTTAGTTGGAAAAAGAGCAACCCTGCGCTGAAGGGGAAGGTGCGGGTTCGAATCCCGTCGAGATCGTAAATTTTTGGGATTTATTAATTTCTTAGGTGTAGAATCATTAATAACTTACATGAGTAAGTTGGAAGGCTGGACAGTTGGTTTATTACGTAGCCTAGTCTAGTGAATATGTATCTTCTAGACCTTCGTGGTACACCGTCGGCCACATCTTCGCTTTTCATCAGGTGAGATTGTGGTCAAACGAAGACCTAATAAAAAAAAACAAAAATTTTAAGAATTCGAAAGTCCGGACGCAAAGCAGATGGAATTTCGTACAATGACCTCTTTGCCTACTGACAGTGGTCTCAAACAATTTTATTAGAATTTTACAATATTCCTGGTGAACCTAAGCGATAGAATATACCCGTGCGAAGCCGGGGCGGACCACTAGTCACATACAAATAAATTCGAAGTACCTGTAACGGCTGCTTCGTAAACGAAGCTTACTTATACTGAGCCTTCTGAGCTGGAGACAAAGTAGACATCGGAATTAGTACAAAAAAAATTCGCTTGCGTTTTTTTTTCTTCATAATAAATTTATTTTTATTTAAATTACAAGTTAATGGCTGCGGTAGTTACTGAAATTTTCAAGAAGGAAGGAAAACGGAGAGAGCGAGACCAATAGGACCATAAGGCTTACGGAACCCTAAAAGTATGGCGAAACTCCGCTGTTTGGGGAGGCATGTTCTGCCCACAGCTGGACATAGGCAGCAATAGGTATTTTCTTATTTTTAATTATAATCAGACATATCATATCATCAAGATTTAATTCGTGGAAACCTAAGGCTTGAAAAATAGTCTCTACTACAAAGGAATAAAAACAAGTTTTGGCAGCAATGGATTAATATCCTAATATCCTATGTCCAGCTGTGGACTAATATAGGCTGATGATGATGATGTTCTGCCCGGAAATCTATTAAAAATGTGGAAAATCCATTGTAAATTAAGCGTAGCGCCACTCTGCCTGATGATGACTCATTACGGTGAACGATGAACAAAGCCCCGAAATGCAGCGCACGACGTTCTAATTGGCGAGCGGTCGAATGTCACTCATCAATGGCTTGATCATGCATGCGGAAGTGTTCTAATCTGTCGAATAGGTACAGTTGGACACATTATGTGATAATATATACATATACTGGGTGTCTCAAAAGAAAGTTCACATTTGTTTTGGTTATTGCGTGAACGCAACTATTCTGAGGGGCGCGGGGGGAGTGTCAGTCGGTAGCCTGGCTCTTGGGAATTTAGTCGCTATGGAGCGTTTCTCGGGAGCGGACCGTGCGTTGTGCGTACGCGAGTTTTATAAAAACGGTAATTCGGCGACTGTAGCGCGTAGAAAATTCTGCAGCATTCGACATATTCGTCACTTGAATGATGCGCCAACCACTCGACTCATTGCAAAATGGGTCGAGAAGTTTGAAGAGACCGGTTCAACACTGGAAAAACCAAAATCCGGGCGTCCAAGATCTTCGAGAACGGTCGAAAACGTAGACAGTGTCGCCCAGTCTATTCGGGACGATCCGAACCTTTCAATTCGGAAGCGTGCTGTGGCCTTAAACGTGCACAGATCGTCATTATGCCGCATTTTGCATAAAGATTTAAAACTGCACCCGTACAAAATTCAGTTGGTGCAAGAATTAAAGCCTCAGGATGCTGGTCAGAGTCAATTTTTCCTGGCAAATTGATCTCCAGGAGAGGTGACATAAGTTGGCCTCCACGCAGTCCCGATTTGACACCTATGGACTATTTCCTGTGGGGTTATCTCAAATCCAAAGTTTACGCCAACAAACCGACTTCCCTGGCACAATTAAAAGAAAATATCCGTCACGAAATCGCAGCCATCTCGGAGAATACCTGCAGAGCCGTCATAGCAAATTTTAGTGCTCGAATAAACGAATGCCGTGAACGCAACGGTTTACATTTGGACGATGTCATTTTTAAAAAATAAATTCCCAAACAGTGTATTTTAATATGTAATAAACATTTTTTCAATAAACATCTTACTTTTTTTTTTATCGATTTTTTAAATGTGAACTTTCTTTTGAGACACCCTGTATTATGTAGGTTCCTAAATTAAACCATCGATATTCTTAGTAGGTAATTATAAAAACCAATATTCTGTTTTTGATTGCATATTTTGTGCTTTATACTCTACTAAACATACATAGTACACATACATACATAGTAGTAACTATGTAACTACTTCTCCTAAATATGTATGTACGAATTTAATATTTTAACTATGCGTGCGTTTTTAGAGCTCCGTACCCAAAGGGTAAAGCGGGACCCTTTTACTAAGACTCCGCTGTCCGTCTGTTACCAGGCTGTATCTCATGAATCGTAATAGTTAAACAGTTGAAATCACAGATGATGTATTTCTGTTGCCGCTATAACAACAAATGCTAAAAAACAGAATAAAATAAATATTTAAGGGGGCTCCCATAAAACAAACGTGATTTTTTTGCCGTTTTTATAGATAACCCTTCGTGCGCGTGTCTGACTCGCACTTGGCCAGTTTTAGTTTTTTTTTTTAAGAACTAATCTTTTGCCACATAGCAAAAAAACTTGCAGTGACAGAGAGGATGCATGCTTGATACCAATAAGTTACTTTTAGATTTAAGTATACATCTTGAAACTTGATTGAAAAATCAACACTTATTAACTTTTTCACAAAATGACTTGTAAACTTTTTCACAAATAAAAACAATCTCACTTTTGACGTTAGGCAGAACTGTCTGTTTCATATTGGTCGGGGACCTCTATGAACTGTACAGAAAATCAGTAAAAATTACTCGTCAATTCGATTGCAACTCCGTATTTTTTACTGATATACTCTTTTCTTTATCGGTTGAAAATAGACGTACCAACACAAAATGATTACCTCCATAGGTACCGTACGATACGTTGAGTAGAATCATGGATTTAATACATCAATTTGATAGACAGCTAAACATGACAATGCCATTTACGAAGTATTAGATTTTCATTCCTATTTCACATTCCTAGCTAAAAATAACCCAGATATTTATCAAACTTATCTTCATTTGTTATCTGTTTTGTCAATCTGAGGTTATTTTATTATTTATCAGAAAATAACCAATATACAGGTTAGTTTTTACTCTTACTTACTTTTTTCCTATTTAAGGGAGTGGATGGCCAAATCCGATACTATGAGAGTTAGAGAAAAGTCGTGAAAGGACTCATGTGCTATTTTGGACAAAATAAAAACGACATACTGAGTTTTTATATTATTTTTTGGATTTTTTTATTAAAATTTAGGTACTAACTAAATGAATCAGGAATAAATTTTTTATCGAGGAGAAACCCCATAAAAAAATGGGCTTAGTACCTATTATGGGTAGCGAAAAGCACACCAGTTTGAAAAGATTTTTAAAATATTTTCATATTTATGCTTGGTACGATTTTAATACTTACTAATAAGTATGTAAATTAAAATTGTACTTAATTTTGTCATAAATTGAACACATAGTTCTTTCAACTTTTCTCCGTTTCTGATTTTGCCTTATGGGGTGTATGTGTGGCCATCTCAAAAAGCCACCCTGTATACCCATTTTAAATCGCATAGATTCAATGAAAACCTGGTGGTTATAAATATATATATAAATGAACTAAGACAAATATCGCCATTCAATACATTGAGCGGCTTCAATTTATATCCATTGGGGAGTTTTCTATCTCAGACCTTCCAATCTGCTGTATTTTATCTTTACCCTTTCCGATATCGGGCTGTCATATCCCATGAGCTAGTGTCCTAAGTCAAAATATAATTACACTTACATAACCCACTGTTTCTAGATTACCCACTATTTCTTGAAGTTTTATCTAAAAAAAAAACAATATCATACAAAAAAAAACAGTGCTCTGTATTTATCGACGCATAACCAATCGAACACATAGGATACTAATTGCTGCCTATACGAAAATGAAAATGTTTATTTTGAAAAACACAAAAATATGACAAAGTTCTGGGCAGCTCTGCCTTCTGTTTTAGCTTTAAAAAAAACTGTGTTACAGAAGACAGCGTCTTCCCCATTGCTGGGTACATTGTTTGTAGTTTAAAAAATAAAAACGAGAAACATAAATCTATTGTTACAATTAAAACTTAGTCTAGACAAGTAAACCAAACCTAAAGCTACGTAAACGGCTACGGTAATACGGCTTCGCATGCTCATTTCCGAAATAAACAGTAACTTAGAAATACTACCTATATCCATGCCAGATGCGTCCAGCCGTTTAAGAGTGAAAACGTAACAGACAGAAGGACACAGTTGCTATACAATTTATAAGTATGGATTAGCTTTAACTGAACTGTATATTACAGAGCCTGAAGATACAAGGAATTACGTTATTACAAAAATGTTTTTATTTTAAAACCCTATGTGGTGGGATGGTCTGAATGAGGCGAGGATCGGATAGTGACTGCCGTAGGTAATGAAAATGCGCCGACAAAAAGCGCTTGCGCCGCGTACTATAATCATGAACTGTGTCACTACACCTTTATCTCTTATGATTGACGCCCGTCACTGGAATCGAATTTGCGGAGCCGCAACTCGAGGTCCGCATCTCGTACAACGGACAACGTGAGTGCGAAACTCTTGCGGCACCGCACCTACAGTACCGCGCGGTAATGGAGCGCTCTTAGGTACAACTGTTGCTGACCACTCTTTGGTCGTCGGTTATGGTCCTTCCATCTCCATCCTGAGTCGTGTTTGAATTGAATAGGCTACGAAACTACTGGACCGATTTGAAAAATTATTTCCCCATTAGAATTCTACGTTATTCTCTGATGAACATAGGCGATAGAACATACCCGTGCGAAACCTGGGCAGAACCGCTAGTTCTAAATATTTTTATTCACCTGCCAGGTATGTCGTGTCGCTGACTGTACTTGTTGACAAGTGTCGGTGAAACCCACATGATTAAATCGTTCGCTACCATTCCAACACACGAGGGGTCCACAGTATTAGGAAGTGAGGGATTTAAATAAGGGATTAATCTTTATTACCATAAAACCAGAGTAATTTCTTTGTTCGGGGAACAGGTATTTTTAAATAAATGTGTTTCTAAAATCGAAATAACATACCTATAGGTAGGAAAGTTCTTTTTAATCCCTGATAAATCGAAGTTGCGAGTAGGAGCTCCACTAAAGTAGAACGGCTTGGTCCTTATTAACGAAATAACATATTATACCTTTTGGTAGGTACGTTAGTTTTAATCCCTGATAAATTGAAGTTGCGAGTAGGAGCTCCACTAAAGTAGAACGGCTTGGTCCTTATTAACAAAATAACATACCTATTGGTAGGTACGTTAGTTTTAATCCCTGATAAATCGAAGTTGCGAGTAGGAGCTCCACTAAAGTAGAACGGCTTGGTCCTTATTAACGAAATAACATATTATTACCTTTTGGTAGGTACGTTAGTTTTAATCCCTGATAAATCGAAGTTGCGAGTAGGAGCTCCACTAAAGTAGAACGGCTTGGTCCTTATTAACGAAATAACATACCTATTGGTAGGTACGTTAATTTTTATCCCTGATAAATCGAAGTTGCGAGTAGGAGCTCCACTAAAGTAGAACGGCTTGGTCCTTATTAACGAAATAACATACCTATTGGTAGGTACGTTAGTTTTAATCCCTGATAAATCGATGTTGCGAGTAGGAGCTCCACTAAAGTAGAACGGCTTGGTCCTTATTAACGAAATAACATACCTATTGGTAGGTACGTTAGTTTTAATCCCTGATAAATCGAAGTTGCGAGTAGGAGCTCCACTAAAGTAGAACGGCTTGGTCCTTATTAACGAAATAACATACCTATTGGTAGGTACGTTAGTTTTAATCCCTGATAAATAGAAGTTGCGAGTAGGAGCTCCACTAAAGTAGAACGGCTTGGTCCTTATTAACGAAATAACATACCTATTGGTAGGTACGTTAGTTTTTATCCCTGATAAATTGAAGTTGCGAGTAGGAGCTCCACTAAAGTAGAACGGCTTGGTCCTTATTCAGTAAAGATGACTTGAATAAACCTCAAAGCATTTAAGGTCCCTAAGCTATCTATATAGATACTTAGTTTTTGACGAGCTCTGTGGCGCGGTGGGCGAAGGTCTGCCTGTGACGCAGGAGGCAGTGTGATTCCCGCCTCAGGACAAATGAGTGTATGATCTGCAGACATTTGTTCAGGGTGTTCTGGTCGTTTTCTATGTATAGTAAAAAATATCTATTATTGTATTATATTATGTATATCAGTTATCTAGTACCCATAACACAAGCTCTGCTTAGCTTAGGGCTACATAATGCTGTGTGAATTGTCCAGCATTTTTTTATTTATTTATTCTGTGCATGAACACGAATTCTGTGTCTCGAACGCACTTTTTCAGATAATCATTTTTTTATTATTTAAGAAACATTCAATAAATACAAATTGTACCTATACACATCTATCTACCTACATACCTGCATAAATAGATCACTAAAATTAGTAGATTGTTTGCAACAGTTTGCAGTTAGCTCAATTGTTTCAATAGTTTTAATCAGTAAAATCTATGTAACAAATTTGAATATCATATTGAACAACTAACTCGCATGTGCAAGCGCATCGCTCATCTACAAAATTCTTGTCTTGCGAATCCGCGAAATCCCTCATCTATTAATAAAACAGTCTGCCTGTCTGTCTGCTTTTGTATTTCCCTCCGAGTATTTTACTGTCGTCTGCTGGTGTTATATTTAGTGCCAAGGTTCGTTTAGTCAATGGCGACGTTTCTTTGTACCTAATTAGGGCCACTGTCTACTGTACCTGAGTTATAATAATGCTGGATAATCCACATAGCATCATATAGCTCCAGAGAAAGGAGAGCAGGTGATAAAGAGATGAGAAAGAAGCTGATCAAAGGTAATTGTAAAATAAATTTGTACTTACTGAAAAGTGTCATGGTTTTTAAGAGGCAAACCTAGCGTGTTTGCTTGTCAAACTGGACTAGATCTCCGTATCACGGGATTCCCGTGGTTAAAAACTCGAATGACTTAAAATTCTATTTTTTTTTTTGGTTCTTTCAATGTGAAAATACGAAAAAAAATGCGATAGAAAAAATCATGAAATGGTACTGTTTGCACTTATGGTTAAGTGTACTGCTTGCACTAGTTTTGCCCTGTCAACTCAATGTATTTTTTGTACTAGCTGTTTACCTTGTAAATAATATGGGGTCAGGTCTCGTGATTTCTGTGTTTGCTTGTCAAACTAGGACTAAATTTCAGTACTCAAGGGATTCCCGTGGTTAAAAATTCGAATTACTTACTTAAAAAACAAAATTTTATCATCATCAAGCAAAAATTTAATTAAGATATCGAAGGGTTATCGTGACTAAATCGATTTCAAACCCCAATTTTTAGCTCCAAAGGATTCGGCTGACTTTTGACTAATCGATTATTACGATTCTATTTTATTATATATTAAGATAATTGGTATTATAACTATAAAGGACAGACATGTCTTATCTTCAAAATAACAGCGTTACCGTGGTTACGTCATTCAGAAGGTAATTAGGAGTAGATTATTCCTTTAAAGTTATGAGATCAAAGCTCTCATAACTTTAAAGGAACAACAACTAAGGCAATTTACTCTGTACATTTAGGCAATTCCGTTCATTTGTTCACACGTGAATAGGGTGGTTCCACGCAGGTTGGCGGGAAGTTAAAAATAATTGTGGTAAAAAAATATAAAAACACAAAAAAGGTAAATTTTATCTGATTATCAAAAATGACGTAAAGATGGTCGACGCGGTTTGTATTTTGGGAGCGTTTGGGAAAATGATGATTTTTATCACAAAATCTCTTATTTTCCAAAATGCTCCAAAAAAACAGTGAATCAGCAGTGCTTTAGTAAAACTTGGCCTTTTGAGACTTTTTCCCATTTGCGCGTGTTATGTCTGGGTTTCGGGGAATGATTGAGTCAACGATTGTTGTGAGCTGACGAATTTATATAGGTACAGTAAATGTCCCAAAGATGAGAATTAATGGCGGCAGAGTTCTATAGACGCGCCTAAATAAGGCATAAGAGATCAGATTTATGTTGTTTATTGGCATTGCGCTCAGAAATATGCAAATTAAAAACAACTTACGCTGTAGGAGTCTTATTTGACGAACGACATAGACCTGCCGCATAGATTTTGATGATTCGATCGATCAAAATAAAATTAAAATATGTTAGGTAGGTACATATTTGTTTTTAAAACTACTTACTTTTAGGAAGTTACCTTACCTACCTACCCTGCTTCATTTAAAACTACTTACTTTTAGGTAGGTACCTTACCTACCTAAAAGTAAGTAGTTTTAAAAACAAATATGTACCTAACATATTTTATTTTTATTTTGAAGGTTTTCGTGATATCGCGAAATTTACAGTTTACAAAATGCTTTTTCTCTATTCAAAAATTCATTCCGCCATGAAAATTCCCTTTCAAGTCTAACTTTAAATGAATTCCCCGTGTTGCTAATTTAAATCAACAGACTGGATTACACACAAATCGGGAGTATCCTGCATAATGAGTTTGAACGTCCTGTTTACTGCTACATTTGAGCCAGGACTAATATTTATTTCAATGTGGCTTACAATCAGGTTAGGGTTGACGCAGACGGGGTACTCAGCAGGAATTTTTTAGAAATAGTCATTACATCTTTGCCCACAATCCCTCACGCTGGGATTGGGGATTGCAGTTCGGTGGTAGATCTATTCTACAAGAGGCGCTGCTGCCCGCCCCCCGGTGTATGTCCCTTAGTTGCCTCTTACGACACCCACGGGAAGAATTGGATTGGTGCAAATTCTAAGCCAGCACCACACGGGTAACATAACACAAAAAGACAATTAAACACCTTACCTAGATTTTAATCATAATAGTCAAATTTAAAACATCAAATACTGCACTTAACATTAACTACGCAGTATAAAAATTAGTCATTCATTAAATAACCCGCCCCTGACCATTCCCGGTGCAAAGGTGCCCATAACACTTGCAGCATTGCCTTGCTGAATAGCGATGGCAATCCTTTGCACCAAGAATGACACGGAGCGGTTGCACCAAGAATGACCCGGAGCGGAGAGATTTTAATTATACGAGTTTTATTATTTGTTTTACTAGTGTACTGTATAATTTGTTGTATTTTGTATGTGTGTGCCTGAAACTGCAAATAAATAAATAAATATTGCTGGAAAATTCACACAGCACTATCTAGCTCCAAGCTAAGCAGAGCTTGTGTTATGGGTACTAGATAACTGATATACATAATACAATACATTACATAAATAGATATTTTTAATTATACATAGAAACGACCAGAACACCCTGAACAAATACCTGCAGATCGTACAAATATTTGTCCCAAGGCGAGAATCGAACCCGCAACCTCCTGCGTCGCAGGTGACCTTCGCCCAGCGCGACAGAGGTCGTCAATAAAGTCAGGTCTATCTATGTACCTACAAACTAAAGCCGATTAATTTCAGTAACATTGCTTGCTCATAATGTAGCTGAAAATACTTCGTGCGTGCTCTAAGCTTATTGAATTTCAAAGTAAAACAAATATTATGTTAGCAAATCCTGAAACAAGGTTATTAAAATAAAACTATTGCTACCGGATTAGCAAGGGGCATTAACACTACAGAGCAGATATTTCGTCCTACCATGAACTAACCGCTTAACCCATTCACTGCCATATACCGATGCGACGGACGTGCGACCCACAAAGGCGGGCCGCAGCTTTAATACTGAAGAGAAGCATCGATATGTTTCGAAATCGAAACAAGCTACAAACAATTTTTATTTTTAAGTACCTGTAAGAACATACTTACAGGTACTTAAAAATAAAAAGCTGCAAACAAATGTACTTACAGGTACTTAAAGTAATAAAATAAGTAAGTATAAAATAATAGGGACCAGACATCAGTAACAAAATTTTGACTATTATTGGTTTTATTTGATTTATCTTTTTTTGAATTAATTTTCTAGTATTATTTTATGAAGCATTATAATGAATTTGTAAAATTTTTCACTTCTTGACGAGGCAGCAGAATGTATAGGAGCTATATTATTAAGACCTATATTGTACCAACAGTCCTACAAATAAATTATTTATGATTTATAAGTTCAAGAGGCCCTTTCGCTTTGCGATGAATCAATTAAACACTAATCTCTCTGCCGAGGTTTATGCCTCAAAGCTAGGAGGATCTTTAATAATTTAAGAGGTCGGCAACGATTGTGACGTACACATTGTAGGCGACCATAGGCTGCGGTAATTAGTTACCGCCAGGGGGGTTGCGTATACGTTCCAAAATATGAAACCTTTGATTTTTTATACTCGTAAAACAACCTGCCCGAAAGATGATTTTCAGAAGAGGCTCTTCAACAACTTTCTCCTCAACCCTGTATGTTCTTTCTTTCAGAAAACTGAACGACCTAACATCCAGACTAGCAACGCTGCTGGTACTTCAGGCAGCGGGTGCTGGCCTGGCATCTCCGACCGTGCTGATAACGCAGCCGTTCACAAGGGTCGCTGAGTGGCTGCCAACTGACAACCAGACTATTTACAGGCTTGGAGAGGGGGAGAAAAGGAGGTAAGGATATGGTAACACAAGTGAGCAAGAATTCCAATGGTGATTTGCTCTGATGTGATACCAAATGATACTGGAACGTTTATAGATACTCAATGGTGGACTAATAAGCCTTGTTTCCTTTGCTGAGTCATCAAAAAAACATTCAAAAGAAGATATTATGATGATCAAAAATGACAGAGAAAACCCTTGGGCTAGTTTCCACCTAAAGCCTTGGTCTCTTTATCATTATACCGTACGCAGCATACTGCCCACTGACGCAGTCTTCGATGGAGCAGAAGTCCACTCTAGGCGTTTTTCATACGATTAAAGGTGCCCGGCACTGCAGTACGCTGCATCGTACTGCATTGTGATCAGGAGACCAAGGCTTAAATGGAATGGAGATTTTGAAATGGCATGATGTCAAACAGTGGCATTTCGTCGCGACAACGTGGTTGTACTCAATTCTCTTGGTCTATTCTATACCCCGTTTTGTTGGAAATTGGGCTCAAACGTATTTTACGACTTCTATCATGCTAAACTCTATTCCATCCGATGACATTCTGGCGGTTGCAGCGAGTCGACGAATGGAGGCACCTCAGAACCGCTTTTTCTGGCGTCGTTAGGGGAAGAAATTTATCCAGCTTTACTCGAACCCACCACGAAAATTCTCCACTGCCTATCGTATTAACTTCTAATGTCTGTAACAGCCTGGAGCTGAACACTTCAACAATCAAACAAGCGACAGTGTTCATCACAATCAGTCCTTGTACGAAGGACTTTCACTGGGCACTGTACTATGGAAAAGCTGGAAATTCGAACGGTAAGATATATACGAGATGCCTTTTAAAACCTAACGCCGTGTGATGCCAGCTTAGAATTTGCGGCACCCCAACTCTTCCCGTAGGTGTCGTAGTTGCCACTAAGGGACATAAACCAAGGGGCGGGCAGCAGCCTCTTGCAGAACAGATCTACCACCAAACTGCGATCCCCAACCCGCATGCCAAGCGTGGGCATTATAGGCACTATCCCCCATGAGATAAAAGCCATCTCGCTTATCAGAGGGAGGCTTGCGTCTAGCAGTGGACCATTATAGGTTGCCGAGGTTTTAAAACCTGAAAGTGATATATGGATATACATGGGAGTTAATGTTGAATTCTGCTTGCGGATCGGATATTGTGCATTTGGCTTTGTTCCACAAAAATATGAGTAGATTCGATATTAGCGGTAAAAAGGTATGAAAATCGCTTACAATATTTTGAAACAACCAAAAGTAAATGAGTAAGGAACGAATGGAACAGGGAGCGGTAAACTAGTATTATTACGAGTTTATTGGTGTGCCCTTGTTCGAATATAATCTTTGATAATCTCGGTATTAAAATCTTAAGATCTCGTGTAACACACATGTGTGTATTGATTTGAGTATTAAATGGCGTAATAGAGAAGCCAAATACACATCAGTGGGTGCGTACGGGTTGAATTAGATATCGCACCCCCAAAACAAAACTGTCATAAGCCGAAAGTCTCAAAATTGAGTTTATTGCCCAATCAAATCGTCTAAATTTTGAGTTCCGTACGTAGTCCGTACTCGGCCAACTGGAGTAGGCCCTAATTGGGACGAGTCTGGAAACTCAAATTTTATGCTGAAACGTTCCGGACTCGTCCCATTTTACCGCACATGCGACGAAGACAGTAACAAAATTCGATCATAATGAATTCTAGTTGCAACATAACATCTGATACGAATCAGGCCGTTAATATACGTAAAAGAAAAAGGGATCAAGCCAACTTTTGAAAAAAATATCACAAAAAATATTATAGTTTCAACTTATTTCACATGAATTTTTCGTTTTTGCAGGTCATTTAAGTTTGAAACGAGAAGAAGCTGGCGGCGAAATGACTTCATTCTCTTTGTCCGTATCATATCAGGATAAATACGTATTACAGGTACCTAATAATGATTATTTTATGGCTGCGGATAGAGATAAAAACTTGGGGAACCTCTCATTTCCGTTATTTCCACACAGTTTCCTGAGCGGTTTCCTGCTCTGAAATTAATTAGTGATCCTTTTATTTACTAGGAAAGTACTTTAATCTCTATTTATATAATAAAAATCATTTGCCATTTGGCTGGGCCGATTTAAATATTTTTTTCACTTCTCTTGCTCGAAAAGTGTATCATAATAGTGTAGCTTAGCAGGCCTAAAACTCGAGTTTAATCCCTCGGGCTAAAAAGTAATTTTTCTTTTTAATTTTTGTCTAAAATCATCAGCCAGTACAAAGCATTCGTTCTCTTACATAAAAACTCGACTTCTTGGTGCTCCGTCAACCTTTTTTTTGAAAATAGAACCGTCTTGGTGATGTTTTATGAAGGTTGATTCTTCCCTTCACGGTAGAATGCGAACTCTTTCGTTGCGGGTTAAATAGAGATTTAAAAAAAAAGATGGTATTGGCGCTAAATCTCTAGAATTTTCTTCATTCCAAATCACAAACTTTTACGTTTAACTTCCTGACTTTTACTTCCAAATTGTGAACGTGAAAAATGTCATCAAGTGATAGTGAAGATGCTAATATGCAAATGGAAGAAAAGGGCAAAGAAATAATTATGAATCTGTTGCCGACAAAATCACGTGGAATATATTTAAAGAGTTACGAAAATTTTATGAAATGGAGAGATGAGAAACGTGTGGATTCTTTTACAGAAGGGGTTTTTCTCACTTATTTTGATGAATTATCGAAAAAATTCAAATCGTCGACTCTTTGGAGCACATATTCAATGTTAAGAATGACCTTACAAACGAGACACGACGTCGATATTAAAAAATATGTAAATTTAACGGCTTTACTGAAGAAATTGTCCACTGGATACAAGGCAAAAAAATCTAAAGTCTTGACGACACAAGAAATCGAAACATTTTTAAATAACGCTCCAAATAAACAATACTTGGCAACAAAGGTAACCTACTACTTATGTACTCAACTCAAACTAAATAAATAGATACCTACCTACATACCTAAATTATGTACCTAGGTTATTACGATTAATAACACACTTATTTTTTTGTTCAACAGGTTGCTTTAATTTATGGAATCAGCGGTGCATGCAGAGGAATTAGAGCTTGCTAATATAACGCTAGAAGACGTAGAAACGGATACAAACCTACAAGCTGTGAGTCTGCCGAACACGAAAACAAACAAAGAGCGTAAATTTGTCATCAGTGGAGAATACCTTAATATAGTTAAAGCCTATCAGGAGTTACGTCCCACTAATGTTTCAACGAGAAGATTTTTTCTAAATTATCAAAATGGTAAATGCACAAGGCAAGTCATAGGCAATAATAAATTTGGTAACATGCCTAAAGATATTGCCACTTATCTAAATTTACCAAATCCGGAACTCTACACGGGCCATTGTTTCCGCAGAACATCCGCGACTCTGTTGGCGGACTCGGGTGCGAATATAACGACATTAAAACGGCACGGTGGATGGAGGTCCGATCAAGTGGCTGAAGGTTATATAGAGGACTCTATACAAAACAAGTATCACGTCACGCAGCGGATTACGGAAGGAATCAATATTCTACCAAACATTACAGAACCCCAAGCATCTACATCGCGGGATTGGATGAATATGTCAACTCAGCTGAAGCCGCACTCAGATCTTAATAATGCACGAAACTCAAGCATGAGTCGAGTCTCTCCAACTTTTACTCCACAACAATCAACTCAAAATATTACACACACATCCCAATCACAGAGAACCGAAATAAAATTGCCCGGGAAAAACATATCACTAAACATTCAAAATTGCTCTAACTGCACATTTAATTTTTAATAAAATTTCTGAAAATTGTCTAATTTTGAATTGTTTTATTTTCTCGCAATCGAAGTGAAAAGTAGAGTGTTTTACTCGGGCCAAAACCACCCATTATAACTCGGTCTTCTCATCCTCCCTCGCTACGCTCGGGAGTATAACAACCTCGTATATAATGGGATGGTTTAGTCCCTTGTAAAACAATCTACTATTGTTTTGTTTTGTTCTTATAAGTACAATAGTAGTTTAAAAGGGAAACAATTGGATATTTGGAGGAAATTACAAGAGTGTAAAGTTGTTTTTTAACCGCGTGCTCAATTTTGATGACGAAGTAAGCGAAGGATTCAAAAAATTAGAATCCTGAGCGTTAGCGAGGGAATCACGAGATGCACGAGGTAAAAAATCTTTGCACTCGAGTGCAACACGTCACTTTTCATCCCACCTCAGCGAGGAAAGAGTATTTTTGATCTTCGATAGAATTTAGAACATCGTGCACACGATGTTCTAAATTCTTTCCGATTATGAAAATAATATAATGGTCTTGGGTAAATAAATAATTTAATTTCTTTGATTTGATTTTATGGTCCGACTTCCCGGTCGGACCTATTTTTTCCATTTATTTTTTCATCGTATTTCTATGGAGGATCATATCCATGGTAAAACCAAAGACATTTTTGTCTTTGGGTAAAATATATACTTTATAATTATTTCTTTAACAATTTTCAGCTATCATCAACTCATGGCGGATCAGCTATGGTCAGCGTGAGAGGAGAACCAACAAGCCAGGTCCGACTGCGACTCAGGGTCCGCTCCCGGAGACGGTTAGCTGCGAACTGGGATCCAAGGTAAGAGCACTGTCGATAGATCACTATGTTCAGTTTTTATCATATCAGTCCATGGATGGTCAAGTATGGTTAGCGAGTGAGCAGAACCAACGAACCTGAACTGCGCAAGTAAGACGGAGCGTGTGGCTGGGCTATGAAGCGAAAAACAGTGCCTTATGTAACAAACATTTAATTTTGAGTCAAAAGTAATTATCATTTAACTTTTTTTTATTTATTTATTCTCGACATCAAACTATTATAAATATCACTTACTATCCAGGTCCTACCGTAAAAAAATATAACTTAAGTTGTCTTACTCTAGGTAGAATGAGCCTTGTTGTCCACTAGGTAGTAAGACAAAAAAGGTAACAGATAAATGATAATAAATGCTAGTTTTCAGGATCCTACATTATTTGTGAGTATGGACGCACTACATAAAGTACTTATCAAATACGCTAATTATACAATGAAAAAAAACACCCTGATGGAAAAAAAAATTGTGGTTATAAACAAAGTAGGAAAACGAACCCACAGTACAGTTACTATACTGTACGGGAGCGGTTTGTTTACAAAAATTCTACACGAAATTTGCTATTTTTCTAAGGACAAGACGCGAAAGAAAGTAGTTTAAAAAGGTCTATATTTTTCGCGTCTGTAAAATACGGTCATTGAGTGAAATAAGGCGGAGTTCACACGGCACTGTACACGGATGCGTTGAGACTTTGTAAGACTGGAATGCTCGATATTGCTATATTGCAGAAAGTTGTACCGGGTGTGTATTAGATTTATTACTTTAGGCTGAGTTCACAATGGCGATAGTTTTCTATTGGAAAAGGGTTTTTTTTCAGTTGTTCGCTTTTAGTAGAGTGATCGTCGTGATGTGGTCATTATTGAAGAAGTTTATAAGTCTACTCTACCATATTGGTACAGCGTTGATTGGAAAATACTGAACCCAAATGTTGATATTTTTAATCAAAATTTATAACCAACATGGAATGTGTTCTTTTATTTTAAATTTTACAAAAAAAAATCGGAAAGTGGTAGCGAACCTAGCGTGTTTGCTTGTCAAACTAAGACTATATCTCAGTACTCGCGGGATTCCTGTGGTTATTTAACTCGAATTACATAAAACTCTAAATTTTTTTCCTTTGGTTCCTTCCACATGAAAAAACGATTAAGAAAAAAAATTAAGATAGAAAAAAAACATTTTTTTTTTATGCTGGACAATTCACACTGCATCATCTAGCCCCAAGCTAAGCAGAGCTTGTGTTATGGGCGCCAGACAACTGATATACATAATACAATACATTACATAGATAGATATTTTTTATTATACATAGAAAACGACCAGAACACCCGGAACAAATACTTGCAGATCGTACAAATATTTGTCCCAAGGCGGGGATCGAACCCGCAACCTCCTGCGTCGCAGGCAGACCTTCGCCCACCGCGCCACAGAGGTCGTCCTTGACATGACATGAAACGACATGAAATTGCACTGTTTTGCACATCATTTGGTCGAGCTCTCAGGAACCCTGCGGTCTATTGAAACGACTTATGTTTTGATTCGTATGTTATTAACTTATTACTTGGTTCCTTCTGACAGTTTTTTTATAAGTTGTGTAGTCTATGTATGCTCTGTCCCGCTCCTATAACCGAGAAATCCTATGTATGCTCTGTCCCGCTCCTATAACCGAGAAATCCTATGCCTATCCTTTTTACAAAATGACACACGTTGCGCCCTCTTAACTTCGCACATACTATGAACGGTTGTAGGAAAGTTTGCCCATTTTTTTAATTTTGTTTTCTGTCGTGCAACGTTGCTTGATTTTCAATGCATGATAATGTCTATCTACTTTGGTGCCTTGCGAAAGTTTTTATCTATTCATGAAGAGGTAAATTACTAATAACTGTAATTCACTAAGTTAATTCAAATTGCCTACTTCAAATCAGTGATCGACCTACCCTTTCTTCATTGAACTGTGCGTTGGATATGCAAAGGCTTATCCAAACAGAACCCTTGTAATTCAATCATGTCCATCTTTTGCAGTTCAAATGTTTGTCCATTTTCAATTCAAACTCAATATACTAAAGTAATGCTTGGGAAATATGCTAGTGGATTTATGAAAGTATGGTTGGTTATTTTTAAGGGTTCATTACAGTTTTTCCCCTTGAAGATATCGGTCAAGGGGAAAAAATGAATGGAAAAAATAATCATTCCAGTTTTCTCCCTGGAAAACTGGAATAGGGATTTTTTTACCTGCCTTTGATGAGAGGAAGAATTTCTACGTTCGTTTATGGATCGATGTTTTTTTTTGCTGTTGTATAGAAGATCAATAAATTGTAAAATAAAATGTTACTACCGAGGGATAACCCGCAAAATTTAAACAGTTTTAAACTAAGGGATTCGAAGTTGATCAGGTCTTAAGAGGCGAACCTAACGGGTTTGGTTGTCAGACTAGGCCTAGGTTACGGGATTCCCGTGATAAAAAAGTCGAATTACATAAAATTCAACAGTTACTCTTCGGTTCGTTGAATGTGAAAACACGAGAAAAAATACAATAGAAAAAAATCATGAAAGTGCACTGTTTTGCACATATTGGTTGAGATCTCAGGAACTCTGCGATCTATTCTATTGAAATGACTTATGTTTTTATTTGTAGGTCATCACTAATTATTTGGTTGAACCAGTTTCTTCGTAAACTGTGTAATTTTCTTATAAATAATTTAAAAAAATTACTTCTGCGCTTACGCCGTTCAAAAAATGTTCTGACCCGCTCCTACGAACGTAGTATTTCACGTTCGTAGGAGCGGGTGCCTATCCTTTTCACAAAAAAGCGCGTATTGAACCCTCTTAATACTTTTTTTTATAAAACACCTCTGCTAAAAATTATTAATTGCTTTGTAGCTAAAAAACGATCTCTTTTTTATTATTAATTACCAACTAAAATAATATTACAATTAAAATCTTATAATAATAACACTAGTTAAACCACAGAGGTTTGTAAATCTAATAATCTCTACAAAGCAACGTTGGACGTTGCGTAGTATACCTAGTGGATAAAATCAAAATAATCCCTAGGTAGCTAAATAGCTAAAATCCCTACATAGATAATTTTATCTATGTAGGGATTTTAGCTATTTAGCTACTTGCTAGACCTAGCTAATCCCTAGGTAGCTAAATAGCTAAAATCCCTACATAGATAAAATTATCTATGTAGGGATTTTAGCTATTTAGCTACCTAGGGATTATGATGATACTCAAGACAGCAAAGAAAAACAAGTAAAAATACCAAACTAAACTAGATCCCTCTAATTGACAGCAATCACACCCATATAAATCATATGAAACGGTATACTCACGTATGTCATCAATTTTTATACCATAACACAGCTAACGGATCACGTCCTAGCAATGTCCCTCCTTATAAGGACTGCTATCATAAATTTATTTATCCATACACGTTTCTGTGACGTTTGTTGACGGCTCAGATTTATGGATTACTAGCTTGTCCTCGTGATTTTGTCTGCGTTGGTGACAATTTGTGGTAAATCTCCTAGGGGTTTAGGGATACTTAGTTCAGTTGAAATTTCGGTTAATATTATGTTGAGATCTTCTGTAAAGAACACTCCACTGCTGGGTAAAGCAAATCGTTTGATAATAGTTGATTATGCACCGAGTGTGTAAAGCAGTGTGTTACGTAACGGGCGTCATTGAATCCTGAGTTGCACTCAGGATTCAATGACTTTCACCTGTCATTGAATGACACAAGAATAATTCAAGAGCGGAGCGAGATACTAGATTCCTGAGTGAGAGAGGGATTAAATTTAAACTAATTACTACTCCCTTGAGAATTATGAACATAATCTCCTAAGGACATAATGATATTATGAATTGATGTTCTAAATTCAATTATATTTTTTCTTTGGGAGTTATCTTCATTATTAGCAAGGGAATATTTATGACTTTGAATTTGGAACCTCAAAATATGTATAGAAATTTTGAACAAGGAGAATGGCACTAAGAGATAATAACAAGTAAATATTGCTGGACAATTCACACAGCATTATCTAGCCCCTAGTTAAGCAGGGCTAGTGTTATGGATACTAGATAACTGATATACATAATACAATTCTATACATAAATACATATTTTTAATTATACATAGAAAACGACCAGAACACCCGGAACAAATATCTGAAGGTCGTACAAACATTTGTCCCAAGGCAGGAATTGAAACCGCAGCCTCCCGCTTCGCAGGCGGACCTTCGCCCACCGCGCCACAGTGGTCGTCTTTGCCCGAGATCTCATTCGATTTGACAAAACCCTTACCTTTTTCTGTCAACTGGGCTATAATGACTTGCATTCGAATCGGGTTTCATGTCTTATAAAAGGCGTTTTAAGAGTATGAAGTGGGAAAAGGTAGAACAGTTACCAAAGAGTATTGGAGTGACCGACATTAAAACATTCGCTTCATAGTTACATACCTACATTATCGAGTATAGATCTGATCCAAATAAAAGCTGTGGCATTTTTTATCTTGATGTTGTTGGTTGGCTACTTTAATTTATCACTTTGGGAAAGCTAGGAAATATTTGGTATTTATTTTCATCTATCATTACAGGAATCTTCATATCACGAATAGAATCTTAAACTATCATTGCAGGAATATCCTAATGCAATAGCTAAGACATACATTTCAAATAACACAAACCATCACGTCTAGTTTCTAATTTATTGTATCCAAACATGTCCAAAACAAACATGGTTAGATACATTACTATAAAAACTATCGTAGGTTGACGAATTCATTACGGATGTAAGCGGGTTAACTACGAACCTTATTTGTGTTGGAAGAACACCAACGTTTCATCCCTTAACGAGGGACTTCTTCAGGGTGAGTGCGGTTCTAGGCGCGCGCGTTCCACGTCCTTCCAACACAAATAAGGTTCGTAGTTAACCCGCTTACGTAGAAGGGGTAGACACCGTAACGCTTGGAGGAATATAATTTTCGAAATAATTTTATTATGGAGGAACGTGGCGCTTTTTTATAAAATTATTATTTTACTTACTTAAGTATAATTATTATAGTAAGTACCTAGGTAAGTTAAGTACTCATTAAGTTAGCTGTTCATCATCATCATCATCATCAGCTTATAGTAGTCATGCCGTATGCCCAGAGTGGGGATTGTAGGCATGGCCCATGAGACAAAAGCCAATAAGGTGATTGTCAGGGGAGGCCTGCGTCCAGCAGTGGACCTTCAGAGGCGGTTGAGGTTAATAAAACCAATTAACCTTTTGAGGGTTTCTTGGGGATTTCTTATGGTTCAGAACTTAACCTTAACGGGGCTTTTTTTCTGTTTATCAATCTGTGAAAATATCATCAGGGTGACTTGCAACACTGTTTAACCAAAGTTTATCTTATAATTGTATAAGATCATGGTTAAGTGCATGCAGCCACTGTACCAACATTCCAATTTAAATGCATTTGCTAAGAATTGGCGGTTTAAGATCATAAACATTATTAATAAGTCATTACGAACCTTATTTGTGTTGGAAGAACACCTGTGTAGTTAACCCGCTTACATCCGTAATGAATTAGACAAACTACGATAGTTTTTATATTAATAATAACATTATTTTTTGCCTGTTTCCATATCATGAAACTATTCTAACTATTTCATGAAATGTTCGGCCACATTATGAAGTGTTCAATTCTATATTATGGCAAAACATTTACACATTAATGAAAAATATTTAAATGAACACTACATGCAGCGTATAATACCTGTGATTTACTACAAAAAAGTAATATATTATAAAAAGTCTTGAAGTTTTTGACAATAAATAAATAATAAAACACTGTTTTTACCGGATTGATCGCGTATATTTTATAATAAATAAATATAAATAATGCTGGAAAATTTCATAACATCAACTAGCCCCAAGCTAAGCTGTGAAGTTAAAGATTATTATTGTATTAAAATATCAAAAAATATACAATTTCATCATTCAAAATACGACTCAAGGAAGAGAAATATTCTTGTTATCGATTGATATCATGAAACTAGTTTCCTACTCCCGACAGACATACCAACATTCCACAAAGACCAATTCTCGCGATCCCGAGTACAGTACTACGCTCTACTAAAGATGGGTCTGAAAAAAAAAGAACTTGAAAGGCAAACTTCATTCCTACGACTTTTTACCGTATAATTACCGGCGCTTCAGGGAAAAATCGAGTGTTTTGCAATGGACATAGAGTAGTTTTTGCTGTGATTGAAAAAGGCGTGAAATGGATTACTTGAATTTATATTGAACTTGTGGAAGATTCCCAGAATTAATTCGCAGTCGAGGTTTGAACTGGGCAGGATTTATTAGTTTTATTTGGAGACAGTTTGTTCTTTTCCTAGAACAGAAGGACAAAGTTAGATAAATAAATAAATAAATAATGCTGGACAATTCACACAGCATTATCTAACCCCAAGCTAAGCAGAGCTTGTGTTATGGGTACTAGTTAACTGATATACATAATAGAATACATTAAATAGATAGATATTTTTACTATACATAGAAAACAACCAGAACACCCTGAACAACTAATATCTGCAGATCGTACTCACATTTGTCCCGAGGCGGGAATCGAACCCGCAACCTCCTGCGTCGCAGGCAGGCCTTCGCCCACCGCGCCACATCGGTCGTCGTCAGATGATTAAACTTTTTTAATACTTTTATTACGACATGGCGACCAATTTCAGTTAAATATTGCATTCTCCTATTACATTTTATAGTTTACTAGCGTCTGCCCGCGGCTTCGCTTGCGCTTTTCCGGGATAAAAAGTAGCATATGTCCGTCCCGGGGATACCGTCTACCTCCCTGCTAAATTCCATTAATGCGTTGAGGTGTGAAAAAGTTACGAAAAAGTTAGTAATTGCTGTACCGTCTTTTTCAAACAAGTTTCTGTTTATATACCAGGAATGCATAGATTGATGATGATGTCGATGAAGCGACGTCGCGTGCATCGAACCACCTGGATAACATCCCTAATGAACTGTTAATGAGACATCTTTGTACATTTAATATTGATTTATGATACTCGATAGCCATAGAAAAAGGTTTTAACCCTTGAAACGCACGGGGTCGGTTTGTACCCCGGCAATAAAATTAATTTAGCTAGAAGGTGGGCGGAAGTTTAATTGGGTAAGCCAAATTTTTAACTGGGTATCAAAAACATTATAAAATTCACTGAAACGTAAGAACTCATTAGTAAAATAATCCAACTCTCAAAGTACGTAGAAATCTCTACGTAGCCGGGTATATTTTAATGAATATAATCTAAAGGAAAGCAATCAATATCACAGAAAAAAATGAGATTTTAAAGGAAATTAGTAAGTGTACCTATGTCAAAATGATTCCGTATTCTTCAACCCACCGTATTCTATCCGTAAATCGATGCGTAGGTGATAGGTACGAGTACTAATGGGGGTGAAATATACCCCACTTAGTTGGTACTCAGTCAGCTAAATGGTTATAAGGTTGATTAATCTACAGGACTCAAACGCATTTCCATCAGTAGATCGCAAGAATGCCAGCGCTGTCACAATATATTAAATACAAGTGATAACATAACCATTTGCGAGGAGGCTATTCTGCAATCTTTTTGTAACTTTTATATTTATTCGAGTTGATTTTAAAAACAACTTTAGCAACATATTTTTTTAATTCTGTGACGCGGTGGACCTTTGCCACCATAAATGTTTCTACGATCTGCCAATATTTGTTCCGGGTGTTCTGGTTGTTTTGTATGTTTAATAAAAAAAACTATGTATTTTATTGTAATTTTGTACTATGTATATCAGTTATCTAGTACCTATATCTAACACAAGCTTTGCTTATCTCGGGGCTAGGTAATGCTGTGTAAATTGTCCAGCATTACTTATTTACTTATTTATTTATTATTCTGTTCTGATTATTTGGGTGGAATCGGACGATTTACTTGCTTATTTAAAGTTGAGTGATTGCTCTTCTTTTGTTTTTTTTTTTAGTTAAAAATGATAGTTCCAAACAAGCTTTTTTTTTAACTTTATTGCACAAAAGGTAAGGTAAGGTACAAATGGTGGGCTTAATCCTGAGGCATTTTCTACCTACCAACCAATAACACATATTTTGACCAAATCGAGACCAACCTTTGGGCCTATTATGTTCTAAGTTGTAATAGGTCAGCCACCTTCCATTGATTACCGTAAGTATCAAATGATCAGAAGCTATCCCAATCAACTACTAATTCAAACAAAAAAAGCAAAATAACCTTTAAGCTTCATCCGATACCTCATTGATATTTCAGTCGAGCGATAGTCAAGGAATTTTAAACGGAGCCTGTACAAAAACACAGGCACTACTAGGGTCCACTAACCGCACCGGAATACCATTCCTACAACTTTTTTGCCACCACCGAGCCATCCTACCATTAAAGCAATTCAATTGAATTTTTCAAAATGCTATCCAAAGATAGATAGTCAATTTAGCGTGTATAATTGACTCCTTTAATAGATTGCTGTCATGAAAGTCGCAATTATTGACTTGTTTATAATGTGCCGCCGCTTTTGACTTATTTAACAAGGTAGAGAAAATTGAAATTGGGAAGCAACGAGAATATCTAAAATCATATTGACGACCTCTTTGGCGCGGTGGGCGAAGGCCTGCCTGTGACGCAGGAGGTTGCGGGTTCGATTCCCGCCTTGAGACAAATATTTGTACGATCTGCAGGTATTTGTTCCGGGTGTTCTGGTCGTTTCCTATATATATAACAAAAAATATCTATCTATGTATTGTATTATATTATGTATATCAGTTATCTAGTACCCATAACACAAGCTCTGCTTAGCTTGGGGCTAGATAATGCTGTGTGAATTGTCCATCATTATTATTAACACCTACCCACCACCTGGTATTTTTTTTTACGGAACAAGTAAAAACGCGTGCGCGTATGACGTCGAAAAGCGTAGGCACGGAACTTTGGTTGGCGGAAACAAAACCGAACAAATCCGACAAGTTTTACATTCACCGAATGAGAATAAAAGATAAGGAAACATCTCAAAAAAGTACTTGGGCACGGACGTGAAATATCCGTATAAAATTTTTAAACAACAACGCTTCAATTTAGGCCAAGCATTTTTCATTCACCGAGCGGAAGAGATCCCAGAAATGCAGACTGCCTAAGCGCAAACAAACCAAAGCTTAGAAAATAAGTAAGTATGAAAAAGACTTGCAAGTTTTTTTTTTATGATGGTCTAGTTTTAGGCCATTATCTCACTTGAATAAGTGATGATGTGACCTAAGATCGAGCACGCTTTCCCAGAAGGAACATATTTACCCTGGATTTGAAGACTCCAAGATTGTACTCTGAAGGGAAAACAGACGCTGGAAGCTCATTCCACTCTTTGGCCGTGCTTATTATGAAGATAGATCAGAATTTTTAATAGCAGCATAAAATTCAAAACTCAAATTGCTTTATTTCCTTTAGACCTTACAGGACTCTTGGACACGTCACAAAACTCAGATTACATAAGTAAAATTAGGAAATAAAGTGATCACTTTGATTTTTTGTCCACTTCAATCTTTTTAAGGTTAAGTAAAGAAGCGAACAAGAAACCTTTACCTTGTTAGAATGTTAGTTTTCGAGTTAGTAGAGTTGGAGCAAAACTCGTTCCAAGCTTTTTTATCCTCTAGATACCTAATCTGGTATTTTATAGTACCTAGGCCTTTTTACAAGGATGTGTTTAACAATTTTTTTGAATTTATTTATACACACATACATTTATATATACATTAGCTTCAATAATACCTACTACTGCTCACAGGTAAGATGAACTGATGAATGTCAGACATTTTTTTTTATTATAAGCAACAAACTTAATGTTAGTTACTTTAAGTTAGAAGTACCTACAAAACCCGATCACAAGCGTAGGTATCCGACAAACATTTGCAAAACTAATTAGAAATTCCAATTTTAACATAAACACCAAATTTCGAGGCAGTCGTGTAATTTCAACGTGGACCACATCTTGCATTTTAATTTTTATTCCCAATGAATAGTTATAAGTTGACTTAACCCCTTGCTAAATAAGTCATTTATAAGTTCTAGTAGGTACCTAGCCTTAGATAGAATAAAATTTATTTCGACACACACTAGGTACATAACTATAGAATTATCCAAATCACACATTTATTTACGAAAATAACTATAAAATAATAAAAAAATTATAGCTAGTAAATACTTACACTTTTTATCTTTTTCTAAAAATCAACACCGTCACCAGCAGGCTCAGTGTCCAGAATTCTGGCAGCATTGCCAAGTTGAATGGCAATACTAATTCGTTGACTGATATTATGAAGTCAGCATTTCTATCATCTGGTGGACTCTATGAGAACGTTTGTAAAGATCTTTGTTTATTGCTCCAGGACCCAACCTAGGGTTTCCACCTCAAACGGCTCAATTAGGTAACCTCGGCTAAAATTAGTGTATTTTCGCCGTTAGAGGGACTCCGCTGATATTTCTGCGGAGCCGGCCCTTACTGATGTGATTTTCCTGCAAGGTGGCATCCCAAACTAAGGGCCGACCCATATTCCAAGGAATTAGAGTCGTACCGTCATGTCAGGCCTTTTACCATCATCTCGCGTTAAGGCCACGCATAGGACCATATAAATCAAAACCAAACCAAGAACATGGGAGGCGTTGAGTTATTTATTAAAAGTACCTACTTCAATGATGCGAGGAGGTGTCAAAATCAAAATAAAAAATAAAAAAATCTTTATTTCCATAAATACAAAAATGTACACTTAGAAAAGGTCAAATTCTTAAAACAAAACACTGACACGGAAATAAAGTGGTAGGTACTTTTGATTTCTGTCGCTTCGGTATGTAGACTAAAGTAAAGAAGCGACTAAGAAACCTTTAGCCTGTTAGTTGTTAATTTTCGAGTTGGAGCAAAACCCGTCCCAAGCTTTTTTATCTTCTAAATAATCTGATATTTTGTAGTAAGCCTTTTTGCACAGAAAGGGTTTGACAATTTGTTTGAATTTATTTATTGATATATTTTGTAAAAGCTAAGCACAGAAATTGTGGGCTAAAACCGTTGGAATTAAATCTTACAGAATTGAGCCAATTTCCTCATATTTACATTTAAATGAAACGAACCCAGAGCAAGAACTCTTTCAATCACGTTCAATAAGAAATAAATGTTGGTAAGAAATTTATGTGCATATCCTATCTAACAAAGTAAGATTACTTATCCTAGGATTCTTTCTGAAATTGATATTTACAATTTACATTCATGATTACAAATTGAGGTTTATTATTACCCCACACGTAGGGAAATCCACTTGAGCGGTTCAGTAACACTACCACCTAAGCCTTCGGCCAAACCTGCGCGTCACACGCGAAGCATATACATTTTTTTTGCCGTTTTTATAGATAATGGTACGGAACCCTTCGTGCGCGAGTCCAACTCGCACTTGGACAGTTTTATTTTTTATTTCAGTGTCTTTAAATAAACATTCTCAATTTTCTCGGAAAATTCCTTAGCTTTTGACGTCCGATGTGGCGCGGTGGGCGAAGGTCTGCCTGCGACGCAGGAGGTTGCGGGTTAGATTCCCGCCTCGGGACAAATGTGTGTACGATAAGCAGACATTTGTTCAGGGTTTTCTGGTCGTTTTCTATGTATAATAAAAAAATATTTATCTATGTATTGTATTATTTTATGTATATCAGTTATCTAGTACCCATAACACAAGCTCTGCTTAGCTTGGGGCTAGATAATGCTGTGTGAATTGTCCAGCATTATTTATTTATTTATTATTTTTCTGTCCACCAGCCCGATAGACCCTCAAGACACCACCTACTACGTGGTAGCATCACACCGACAGAACTACAGCTCCCTCTGCGCTGCTCAGCACGATCTCAAGGTCTCAAGATACGAGAAACTGAACCGTATGATCGTAGACCGAAGGTTGTCTTCGGAACGTTCGGATGTGGATGATGGGTACAGCTTGTTTGAGGGGAGTTCAAGGAATGCGTTTCGGAGGAATAAAATCGGTGAGTATCCTTTCATAGAAAACTAGCTGCAGCCCGTGGCTTCACTCGTGCTTTTCCGGGATAAAAAATAGCCTATGTCAGTCCCCGGGATACTATCTACTTCCCTACTAAATTTTATAGAGATACGTTTCGCCTTTTAGGCGTGAAAAAGGTAACAGACAGAGTAACTTTCGAATTTATAATATTACTAACAGTGCCTCGCGGTTTCACCCGCATAGTTCCCATGCCCGTGGGAATTCCGGGACAAAAAGTAGCTTAAGTGCGATTCCAGACTATAATATAATCTATCTCTGTGCCAAACATCTAGATCCGTTCAGCCGTTCTGGCGTGATTGAGTAACAAACATCCATCCATTCAAATTTCCACATTTATAATATTACTAGCTGCTGGTCGTGGTTTCGCACGCGCGGTTTAAGAGCGTTTACGCCTAGCGCGCGATGTCAAGTTTAGGTAATTCAAGTTAGGTAGTTACAAGTACAAGTACAAGTTTAGGTAATAGAACGCGTACATACTATATTAATTCAAATATTTTCTCAACTAACTTTTTAGACAATGAAATTTCCTAAAATTATTACTAATTAACTTATAGTGTAAGATAACTGGTTCATGAAAATAACGAGTTTGAAAAGTACTGTTTTTGAGCCAAACTGCGCATGGCAGGCGTAAAGGCTCTTAAAGTTATTTCTATCCCATGGTAACTGATTTATGGGATAAATCATATGTTACTCTCTATCCTTTTAACTAACTCTATGCCAAAAATCAAGCCGATTGTTTGCTTAGTTAGGGCGTGAAGGAAGGACAAACAAACAAACACACACACTTTCGCATTTATAATATTAGAATAGAAAGTATAGATATAGAAGTACAGGTATAGTATATAAGGCCCTGCTGACCCTGGGAATTCCCAGGGTCAGCACCCAGGTCCAGGGTCAGGGAAGAAATCGTCTTCAGTTAGTCAAATCAATTGATTTGACTAACTGAAGACGATTTCTTTCTTCTCGTTAATATTAATTCAAAGTTGTGTCAAACCTTTGCAATATTGTTACCCAGACCGTAGAATAAGCCGTGTGGGTTTGCGGTAGATAGGTAGAGGTAGGGTAAAGACTGAGGGCTGATTCTGCTAACCGATCGCTTTACTATGACAATAGTATCATCGCCAATCGTCCAGTAGGTACTGATGAAAGAAACTTTAGATAGAGCGCGCGGTGCTATTTGCACGGAAATCTTAATAGAATGGTTTAATTTAAACTTTTGACACGCTCCCGATCTGAAGTTTCTTTCATCAAAGAAATACCTTTTTCTTAGACGATACCATTATTTTGGTGAAGCGAAATTAGTTAAGTGGAATTCGGCCCCGGATAGTCGCCGCCAAGAAAAGTAATTTGCCGCAAATCGTAAACCTTTTCCTATGAACTCATGATTTTTTGACCCAACTTTGATTAATTTGTATTTCGGAAGCGTTTGTGAAAATGTTGAGTTTTCACAAATGCTTCTAATTTCTGCCCGGGTTGTTTATGGTTAGGTACTTTTATCACATGCAAACTGATTTATGGAATGGAAAGTAGAATATGTTGCATTCCAGGCCTAGACTTACCTGTATGCAAAAATTCATCCTCATCCGTTCAGTAGTTTTGGTGTGAAGAGGTAAATAAACATCCAAACTTTCGCATTTTTAATATTAGAGTGATTGTTTCTTCTGACAGCAAATGTTGTAGGTACTTGGGATGATTTATATTAGACCGGCCGTGCCCGGGCCGTGCCGTGTACGTGGCCCGGACGAGGCACGAATTTGAAACCTTAAATACTTTTTGTATGAAGCAGTTTATATTAAACAGTGCATGATCCGTGTCCCGTCCGGACCCGTCCACTAACTTCTCCATACTAACTACTCCGGCCCGCCCCGGCCTCGGCCCGGTTTAATTATAATAATAATAAAACATTTATTTCAGGCAACGTTAGTCTAGTACCGGATGTAAAATACTTAAAAAGTACGGCCCATATAAATATTTACCTTATTCTAACATACATAAAATATATACCTATTTACTACCACGTAGAGTCGGCGACGTGTGACACGCGATATGTGCTGCGACCGGTAATCGTCCGCGAAAACGCCGGAACAGCACATCCTTCGGCCAGAATTCTTCCTTAGTGAAGGTCGAAATATTCTCCGTTGGAATACGCACCACAAATGATTTAAAATCATTATGACGCGACTCCAACAGCTCGACCCTCACCAAGGTGTTGGTCTTCGTTCTTTAATTATAAATCATCCCTTATACCTACTGCCTTGACTTCCTAACAGAAATAATGCTACCAATAAACCCAAGAACATTTCTAGGCTTCCAAGAATTATAACGCGAAATCCCAAGAGTAAAGAAGATATGGATAGCAAAGGCTGCTATCCCTATCCTCTTTACTCTTGGGATAGCTTAGTGTTTATGTTCATTTCAAGAAGGTCAGACAAAATTAACGCCAAGGGCATAATGGCATTATCGAATCTCAAATAATATTTCGATTTTAGGACGCAGTACAAAAGTGACGGACGAAGACCCTGTGATAGCCTGCATCGGTGACAGGACACACCATTTGATAGAGAACTTAGATCCTAGAAAGGTAAGCCACGTGTATTAACCTTATAATATTTACAAAAACAAGCAATATAAGGCAATTAAGGTGGTTCGATGCGGGTTGGCGACATTTTTTTTTTTGCGTTCCACAATTAATAAAACTGCGGAACAGCGGAATATAATACTTTTGCTTCTAATAATCCCAAAAAGAGCATGTTGGATTGTACCAGTAGTAATACATGGACATGTATTAGGTACTTTAGGAGCAATAGATAGACTAACCCGTTATTTATAATAATTAATTGCTAATTGAGTATCTTCTCATTCAGACGTATTTGGTAAGCGTATTCGCTGTCGGCCGCGACCGCCGCTGGGGCACTCTGCTGGGCGCGGGACGGGTGCGCCCGCGCAGCTCCACAGCTAAGAGTCTGCGAGAG
Organism: Eupithecia exiguata; assembly: GCA_947086465.1. NCBI lineage: Eukaryota > Metazoa > Arthropoda > Insecta > Lepidoptera > Geometridae > Eupithecia > Eupithecia exiguata. Next base: position 9,551,428 of record OX352245.1, read on the forward strand.
AACATAGCGCAAAGGCAGGACGTTAAGGGGCGGAGTGTTTATTATTTTAAGGTGAGTTTAAACTATCATAACAATTTTAAATGAAAGTTCTCATTAACATAAACCAAATTGGAAGTCCAAGTCTACATAAAAAATCTCTAGAAACTGTTATTCGAAAGTTCATGAAAGTCAAAGGGTTCAAAGTTGACTGAGGCTAAGAAAATCAAAAGGAACAAGAAAGACCCAAAAACGTTTGATACTTTTACCTCGACACAATGCTAAGCGACCACAGCATGACTTTCTTGTTAAGTTGTTCTGTTCTGATACAACTTATTCAAACACCAGAAATCGAAGGTAGCAAACATCACACATTGCTGTTGTAACAATTTCAGGCGCCCATAGGATCTTCAGGCGGAGCTTGGTTCACATTGTCAACGTGTGGTGGCGCGGTCGATGTCGAAGTCATGGTTAAAGGGAAGCGGATATACGCTGCTAAGAATATAGGCAAGTTCTTTTATATTTGGTAATTGTTTCATAGGATTTTAGTAATAGGGTGAATGAAATTGGGAGAATAGGTCCAGGCAAAATTGTTCCAAATGTGATTTGGTGCACTTCTTTGTTCAGTGTTTTTGAAGAAATAAGGTATAAGTGCATAACGTAGGTAGGTGTTCGACCCTCAGCTTACAAATACGAATTGAAATAATGAATTAATTGAGAATGGACTGTATTAACGAAATAAATAAAAATAGACAAACGACAATTGATTCCACTAACCTGTTTAATGTGGTGCGACGAGTCGGTATGTGCTCTGCTCCTAGGGTCTGCTTACTGCACTCACTACTTAGCAAGTCATACTCCCTGGTTCAGTAAATGTAGGCCAGCTTGGCTTGGATATTCGAATTTAGCCAATTTTCGATTCAATTTTAAACGATCAAATATCTAGTATAATAATAGTTTATCAACGTTTTACTCTCAAAAAACATGTCAGAAAATAGGCAACGACGTTTAGAAGAATATTCTACGGTTAGTTTTTCTCAAAACCTTTTTTAATTTTGATAATAAGCAAAAACTTCATTTTTGGGATTGCGTTGCTGTGCCCTATCTCACTCTTGTGAACACAAAATTCTATGCCTGTCCTTTTCACAAAATGGATCGAATATCCTGCCCTTAAGACCTGAGATTGAGACGTTTTTATAAGACCCTAAAATTATTACTACCTAGGAATGCATTCATTCAAAGTTGTGACTAAAGTCTATGAAAGAAAGATAACTTTGCTTTCATCATCTCCTCAGATCCTCACTCAAAGTTCTTCGTACCAGCTCCAAAGACCACGTCTTCAATCCAGGAGACCAGCGATGAGGGTTCCATACAATTCGACTCCAGCTCCGAAGAAACGAAGACCAGATTCGTCATCAAAATCGTGCCCAGTGTGTGGGATAGGAGCGGCACTATAAGTGTAGAGGTAGAATGCTGTAAATCCGACGACCTCTGTGGCGAAAGTCGCTTGTGGCTTGTAGGGTGCAGGTTCGATTCCCGTCTCGAGACAAATGTTTCTACGATTGCACTGCGCCACAGAGGTCGTCGAAGTGTAGGTACGATTCTGCGACGTCATAGTAAAGCGTCTGCATTGATTATTGATCATCATAGAAAAGCGATTGGTTAGCGGAATTCGGCCCCTGAAGTGTGGAATCGCTTACAATGCTTCTAATAGTTACGAAGTAACATTATTTCATCTGTGATAATGATAATAGTTACACAGAAGACAGAATTGTGCGCGCATCTGTTTGAGTTCCCACTCAACTTCCAAAGTTTTCATCTACCTAACAATCGAGAAGTCACAAGTTTCCAACTAACTTTGGACCACCTGCAAACAACTGAGAAGTTATCGAGTACTTAATTAACGTGGAAGTTCACAACTATTGACAAGTGCTCGGAAACGCATTGACCCTGGCAAACTTTAGTTGAAACTATCGACAAAATAATAACTTCCTGCAAGATCGGACGTTCATTACGTAACGAGCGAAGCCGCGGAGAAGCTAGTTTTCTGGAGTCTTATGAAAAGCGTTTACAAACTCCGCATAAGAAAAAAATCACATGTCATGTCATATTTAGTAAGTATTTCATTTTTATTTCAAAACTAGCTTCTTCAGCGGCTAGAAAGGGTTTTCTATACTGATATTATAAATAGGAAAGATTTGTTTGTTTGAATTGAATAGGCTTCGTAGCTACTGGAACGACTTGAAAAAAAACACCGTTAGAATCCTACATTATCCCAGATGAACATAGGCGATAGAATGTACCCGTGCGAAGCCGGGGCGGACCGCTAGTTTGGAATAAAACGCCTATTTTATTCCAGGTGCAGATAATTTATGATTAATAGGACAGTAGATTAGGCATTGTTTACGGTCAAACAGCTTCCACACCAACGGCAAAAAAAATTCGCCTTCACAAATTAGCATGATTGTTGCGTTTAAAGTGTGTGTGGTAACAAATAAATGATGATGTCTTTACCTCTAGATCACGGCGTCCACAACACGATGGGGCATCAACACTCCTGAGCTATTAGGAGACGGAGCGACAGTCAGGGAGTTGCGTCAGAGGCGCTCCTGCCGTTCCACATACGTCGCCTTTCTACCCGCTACGCATAATGCTACTGATGTTATCAGGTGGGTTAAAACAGAGAAAACGACTCCAAAATGGACCTTAAAGGCCATAGATTCTAGGTCTGAAAGATTTGCTCCACGTTCGCCCGCAGAATTTTGCCCCAAGTGTCACGAAATTCACGTTCGCCCCACGTTATAGGTATTCCTTGTCTGCCTCGAAAATATTGGGCGTGTTTTAAAAACTTAAAACCGAATTCAAATTCCTAGTAGTGAAAAAGGGTTTGGAAGGAACACTTCGATATCGCGATTAAATTTTTCATGTGGCGACATCTAGTTAAAATTTGAGTCTAATTTAGTTTAATGTGATGAGTGATGGATGAATTAAGGATGAAAAGTCGAATGAAAAACCTCTTGTTTTCGCCCGTTGCCATAGTAACTATCATTGATTGTGAAAATTATCATGTGATGATGTTTATGATACATTTTACGGCGCACATACCAATTCCTTGAGCATCAAAACACAAAATCAACGTTTATCAAACGAAAGAATCTATTAAAATTGTTGTAGCTAATCGGATTTTCCAAAAGTATTAATATTATGTTGTTTTCCCACGGGAATATGACTTTTTAGTCACATAAAAATATATTCGGGATATAGTATACTGAATATACTATAACGTGATATGTACTACGATACTATAAGAATTTTTAAAATCGGTTATTGACGGAGAAATCGAAGAACATACTTAGTACATGAGAAAACAGAACTGAACTTAGGACCTCCTCCAAAAATCAGTAAAAAGTTGCTGGTATTTTCAACTAAAGTGGCTCTGTCTGCCTGCGCCTAAGTGGTTGAAACCCCTTTGGATCGCCCTGTATAAATTTGTCCGAACCCAGATCTTAATGCTAACAAGTCAAATATTTTCAGATACTGCGTGTCATCCCGTGAGATGACGACTACAGATCACTTCGGATGTGCTTCTTCAAAGAAAGTTGCGGCACGGACGCATTGCACTAACCATGTGCAGCTACCGTAAGTCTCAGTTTCCTTTGCTAGTCCATACATTTTTCAACAAAAATTCAAAATTCAATAACTTTATTTCTTTAGGCTTACAAAATATGCACTTAGACAAGTCACACAAGGCAACGATGGGCGTTGGAATCATAGAGTACATCGGCTAAGTCTTTTATGGTTCCAACGACCGCGTGAAGTGACTCGCACTACACGAACTAATATATTACTACATATATTGACACACACTATATTGACATTCTATGTAAGTATAATAAAACCGGCCAAGTGCGAGTCGGACTCGCGCACGAAGGACAATGGGACTCTAAAGGCCATTGAAATGGCTTTCAAATGTTGATTATGGGATGGGTGGTGTTAGCGTAATTCCACAGCCGGTCATTGTGGCGATCTTTGGCCTGTAGACATCTAGCGGTTATGATGATAATAAGTAAAAAGTGAAATTCAATTGAGCGTGAATCAATTTACATGGGTGCCTTACCTAGCTATTTCATCTTTAGAACATTCTTTCAACATGTTCTTGATCGTTTTTCAACAAAACGGCACCAAACAAGGCCATAAATCAAAAAGTGAAGAGACAGATTTACAGACGCTGCCAAGTTGATAGCATGAAAACACATTATTATTCGAAACATCAAGGTTTCATAAATAACTCTTGAAAAAGTAGAACAGTCACCGACAGAAGTGTTTCTGTTCTGTTTTTGATTTATAAGCGACGTTTTAGCTTTGTTGTCTATATTAACATTTTTTGTTTTGTTCTAGATCAAAAGTAATCATACAGAAGATTTTTGGGTTGAAAGCTGGACGGAAATACGCGATTCAAGTGGTGGCTTCGAACAGAGGCAGCTCTGTGCCTTATAATGTGCTATATGTTGATACGAACGCTTCTTGTAAAGAAGATCCTCAGTAGAAATGGTTTGGTATTGCCAGATAATATAAAAATGATAAGGTAAATATCAGACTATGAAAGAGAAAAATATCTTTATTCAATTCCACCATTTGTTAGCAAACACTTCAGTTAGCTACTATATGACATTCAGAGGAGATAAATAAGCCATGTTACGTGTAAGCCATGCTATGTTGCCATATAATTTACCTTCTAGTGATTGCCCGTTGCTTCACGCGTTTTTTTGTGATCACAAGTAGAAGTGCGTGTTATTCACGCACAAATACACATCCACGCAAACTTACGGCTTAATATGTAGGATAATTAGATAGATAAGTAATTCTTTACTAAACAGCAGCAATGCAATTAATTTGAACTTGATCAGTTATCGATTTATGCTTGAGTAACGCACTTCTATGGAAGAAACGTCACTCAAGCATAGATCTATGATGACTGAGCAAGCTTTCATAAAACGGACCTTAAACTTGCAAACAGTCTTTTAAGGTAAAAGAGCAGTATTATAAATAATGAATAATTTAATCGTATATTTTAACAGTATGTAAAAAGTGGGAATATGGCGCTATTTTTTATTTTAATATTATAGTTAATTGATAAGGCAGTTTATGTGTTTAATTAAGTGTTCATTATGTTATAAAACGGCTACCTTTTAAGTTGCATTTAAAAATCATTCGAATTAATATTGACAACTAAAAATTATGTGAATTTTATATTATAAGATATTTTGTTTTTGACTGTACATGTTTAAGATTTACATAATGTAACTGTATGTTCCTATTTAAGTAATTTTTGTAAATATATTTTGGATGAAGCTTAACATTATCTAATAAGTTTATTTACTTACATTTAAGTGCTAAAGTTAACCTTAATATAGTAAAATAAAAAAATTTAAAGCTTGCTCCTGATAATTTCATTTAATTATATAAGTATTTCATATTGATTAAAAATTCGGCATTAAATATGACAGACAGTAACTACAAAGTTCAACTGAAGGTCAGAAACTTCATTACGGGGATTATTGCAGGGGAAAAAGCTACATATAATATAGTAGTAGATTCGTAAATAAACTTTTAACTTATTTTTAAAAGACATACAGATATTTTGACCTATCAAAGAAACCTGCAAGCTTTACCGAAAATCAGGAATACTCTGATAACGCTCAGCTAAAGTCTAACATCTGACTGAAGTCTAAATAAGGCACAATAATCACTTACTCGTTCAAAACAGCCATGGCCATCTCCTTCGATATACTATCAGACATACTATTCCTCTTCTCAACTTCCTGCTCATCACTCGACCACCAGCTTTCATCATCATCATGAATAAAGCAGAGGAACAAATCATCCTCGTAAGTTGGGAAGTAATACTCCGGTTGGTCCCAACTTTCTTTGCGAAGCTCCCAATGCTTTGTTTCCTTTATGTGTTTTTCTAGATTCTTGCCATCATCAAATTTTACTTCGCAGGATAAGCATTGCTTAAGATGGATTTGTCGACGGATATAGTTCACTATTTTGACTTTGTGATAGAAATTTCTACCGGCTGTTGCTTGTGTGAATGAGAAGTCATGTTTTCTTTCCATGTGGTCGAGTATGTTTTCGTATTCGCTTTCTGTGTGATCACAGAGAAGGCATGTTATAACTGGACCATTTTCTTCCGTCCATTCTGACCAATCAGGATCACTATCAGGGTTTGAATCTTGCTCATAATCTAGGTTCTTAGAATTACGGTTCTTGTTGTTATACAGCTTAGAGTTGTGTTTAGGTTTGCCTTGGTCTCCTATGTAATTGACTAGAAAGTATTTATCATACTCTTTGTTGTCCGGGTTGATTCTTTTATGGCCTTTCTTTCGCATGTGTTCTTTGAGAATAGTTCGGTCTTTGAAGAGGCCTTCGCAGAAAATACACTGTAGTTGGTCTAGCTTTTGAGCAACAAGATTGACTAGTTCATCTATGAAAATAAGGTTATCTGGCTTTGCAATATGAAAGTTATGTTTCTCATATAAATGATTCAAATAATTTGCTCGTGTTGTAGTTGAAACAAACCTACAGAATAGACATTCTCTGATGTATTCTTTGTTCTCTCTCTCGTACTGATGTCTTTCAAGAAGGTTCTCCAGTTTTGTTTGTTGTAGATTACTACGTAATTCTTTATCTTCAGGGAGTACATCACTAAGAAGGTAGTACTCTTCGTCTTTAGACTTTGTCCCATCAGGTTTGCTATCAAGCAACATTGTAGTGCAGAAGTAAGGAAGGTTTTGATCTGAAACAAAACATTTTTTTCTTATTGAGAGCCTTCTTTGGGCTAACTGAGGGTACTTTCGGGGTATTGCACGATATTCTGAATGTTTTATGGTAGTAAAGGTGTGAATAAACAAGAAACTAACCTTTAAATCTCAGTCGCCAATACCGAAGATATGCCTCCAAATCAGCTATCTGATTCACGTCCGCGACCACCAGGCGATGGATCATGAACAAATGAGTGAGTAGCTGCTTCTCAGACTCCGGTAAAACGAACTTTTCATCGCACAAAATGCAAGAACATTCCTGAGGTTCATCGCTCTTGAATATTGTAGGTTTCTCGACTTTCTGGTGCAATGTCAGTGGGCCAAAGAACTCCTTTTCATTTGCAGTCATTTTGGATTAGGTTTCTTTGATTCGTAAGCGGAAAACAATTGTAATTATTGGATAGTCAAGAACAAAAAAATATCAAACGAGCTTCAACTCAACTTATCAACAAAGCAAAGCAGTCTGACTGACAGCCTTCAATTTGTCAGCTGTTTGCCGGTTGTCAATGTCAAATTGAATGACTGTCAATGTTTCGAAAGCATTGACGTTTACAGTGTGACCAGATTCAGTATTTTAATACTTTTTCAGTATATTTCATCAATTTTTCCGAACATCAGTATATTTTCAGGTATATTGCTGGCAGTCAGTATTTTTGGGTATATTTTGGTTGAAGTTATGGTAACACCGTAGTGAGTGATCGTCTTTGCCACAATGTTTGCGGAATTCCTCGGAACGCGAACTTTAGGGACTTTCCCAGATTTAGTTTATATTAGGGATGTTACGGAGGTGGCTTAACGGAACCGAAGTCGGAGTCGGAATTTTAGAATTTGGTTTGTCGGAGTCGGAATCGGAACCGAAACCGGAGTCGGAAGCGGAGTTACGACTCCGCTTCCGACTTCGGTTACGGAACACCCGAAGGTGTTGGTAGATAGATTGAGATGAAGTGTTAAGGGCAGGCCGCGTGGAATAAAGGTTTCTTATTTTATCAATTCTTCGTATTCAGTAGCATGCACAGAGTTTAAATAACATTTTAACGAAGTAGTCGTACCTTCCTTTCGTGAAAATATCTATTTACAAACTTTTAACTTTGCTGTTGTATCTGCACAAACTTCAATATAGTACCAAAAGTACCAGTAAAGTACTAGAAAATCAGTATTTTTATTGGTATATTTGTCCTATGTAAGTCGGTATATTTCAGTATTTTTTTGAGGTGCCTCGGTATTTTCGTAAAATTTTATCTGGTCACACTGGACGTTTATTTGTTCGGACCAGCCGGAACGTAGAATTAGGCTCTGTGAAAACATCAATACCTACTTGACACTGGAAAATTTGTGTCGAACCAGACACATATTGGTAATATCAAACAATCATCAACCTCAACGTAGGCTGCTTGATCTTATAGCCCGGCCACACGCTATGCCTTACTTGCAAGCATGCTTGCACAAGCCAGTTTGCGCAGGTAAGGGTGAGGACTGAGGACATAATGACGCGGGTTCCCTGTGCAGACAAGCCGGTACGGGTAGGTAGGTACCTACTTACCTACCTAGCTACCTAGTACCTACCGATCTGTACAGGTAAGGGTGAGTGAGGACATAATGAGGCCGGTTCCGTGCAGACAAATCGGTACGGTTATGTACCGATCCGTAGAGTTAAAATAGGTATTCCAATGTTATCATAATGCGCTCACACATGAAGAATCAAGTTGGGACTTGTCGGTACCGACTACCTACCTGGACTGGGTCAATAAATTTACCTGTTTCTTTATGTGGCGTAGGTAGGTATCCTGCACCGATCCGTGCTGACCCGCTCCGACAAGTCCGTACCGGGATTCCTGCTTCCTTAGATTCTCACCGTAAGTCCATATACATATACGTATGTGTACTGTGCCGTAAGACATCCCGCTCGATGTTCATAGAATTGTAAAAAAATTTTGCCTTGACTCTTAAACAGGTAGGTATCTAGGTTCCTATTCTAAAACTTACTCAGGTCGCAAATAGAACAGTTCTTTCCTTCAAGAAACTATTTTCCGTGAAGATATTCTTAGACGTCCTCGACACAAACTGCTTTCGTGTAAAAATAAACGACGAGGTACCTAAGTACAGTACGGTCGGCAAGTCGGCAACAAAATTCACCGAAAGTCTGAAACTCGTTATAGGGTTAGCGGGAAATACACAGATCCCGCGGTAAAAAAAAATTAAGGTAACCACCGCGGGATCGTATACATTATCAAAAGAATTTTCAAAATCGTTCCTTAAATGACGCAGAAATGGATCAAAATAGTATAAAAAAAACATAGATCCTGCCGAACATAGGACCTTCTCCTGTTTTCGAAGTCGGTTAAAAATCATGATCATCATGAAAAAACATAATTTTAATGAAGTTGCAGCCAAATGCATGATACAAAAACTAAACTGATAATTTATAAACAATGTTTGTAAGCACCACACAGTGCCTACTTTTTCTAATAAATTTATCGCTCATAAAACTGGTTAGATAAGCTTCATAAAAGGCAATAATTTATAAAGGCCGTAATACCACACGCGGTGAGGTAGTAAAAATTAAAAGTAGTAATATGTAGAGGTCGTTATTTTCAATTAATGTTTTACTACAACTTTTACTGCGCTTCGTAAACCTAGTTAGAAAGTATGAACGAGCTACCAAGTTACCTCGGATGGAGGCTACCTGTATCTAATGGTAATGGATAACAAAGAGGTAACAACAGGGTAATAGTCACTAAAAACTAAAACAGCAATTTCAACAACAGCACTGCATCGAAAATGGTGCAAATTCGAGCTTGAAACCAGACGAGAGACAAATGAAATAATAGATGAAAATTTTCAAAAACACTTGTAATAATTTGTTTATAACTTCAATGAATTAGAATTCAATGTACTTGAATTAGAATTCAAGTTTATTAGAACCAAGCTCAGGTCAATGTTCGGCAGCAAGGACGTTCCGGTCTGCTCGGTTCTGTTTTGCTACGTCGTAGCCCTTAGCAAGAAAAGTCAGTCTACGATGTAGCAGTCTACGCCTTCGCTACGTCGTAGCCCGTAGCAAGATAAGTCAGTCTACGATGTAGCAGTCTACGCCTTCGCTACGTCGTAGCCCGTAGCAAGATAAGTCAGTCTACGACGTAGCAGTCTACGTCTTCGCTACATCTACCACGTGCAGGTAAGGTTGGATTGGGAGACGAGATGTTGGAGTCTCCCACACCCCATTGTGTAAGTACTATGTCACGGGAACGATAGCTGCAGCCGCATTTGACATTTGTGCACGAGTATTGACAGATTAACACATATCCCTGTTTTACCCTTACCGTTTAGATTAACTCACCAGGATTGTCAATTTAGCCGTATAGTGATGATACAAAAATCCCCTAGGGAAATTTGGAACGGGTTACGGGAATTCGTATCTCATTTGAAAATATAAACAGCGCTAATTAAACACGTCCGAAATCCTGGAATTAGTATTAGTATTAGTTTTGTCGTGTATTTTATATGAAATATCTGTTTCGAGTAGATAGGAAGTATACTTACCTCCCCATACGGCTCCTTCCAAAAAATGCACCCTTTATTGTTATTCCGTACAATAGGATAGGTAAGGTACCATAGAGCTTTGTTCCCATAACACAAAGTGTAAAAATTCGTTACCATAACACAAAGTGTAAAAATACACATTTTGCTTGATTTCGGCATTAATCGCCCTCTTAACCATTTTCCCTCTCAGCCCAAACTCGTCCTTGACTTGACTCGTACCTGACCACTTTCAACATCAAATATGATATCCTGTCCAAGCGAGATTCCCAAAAATAATAAACAAAGGGTCTCACAATCGAATCACAGAAACCGTTGGTCAAACGGATTGTTAAAGAAAATAAAGATTAGATATCAAAACATAGAAATTCCGTAATAATAACGTAAAACAACAAAGCCTGGTAGATCTGCAGTAACAAGGGTAAGCCTACATTCTTTGTCCTTTTCACATTATAATAGTTTTCTGAGGCAGGAATACATGTCTACAAAAACAAACTACTGAAGCAGTAGAAATAAGCTACTGAAAAGAAAAGGAGGAAACTTCCAGAATGATAGGGGCAGATAAAATATAGTCAAGCTTTTTACCAACAGGGGAGGGTTATGAGGTTAGCACCCTATGTTTGTATGTTTGTATGTTTGTATGTTTGTATGTTTGTATGTTTGTATGTTTGTATGTTTGTATGTTTGTATGTTTGTATGTTTGTATATTTGTATGTTTGTATGTGTGTGGCCGATTTCTTTGTTCCCACGTAGCGCTGAAACTACTGGTTCGATTTCAACAAATTATGTATCGATTGATTCGTCTCAATACCCCGATGGTTATAGGATTTAGGGCTCCGACCCCGAATAAGCCTTCAAAACGCGTATTAAAGTTTAGGTAGCCGCAGGCTGCAGGCCCCATAGAGAAAAATTACAATACCTACGACCTATTTTCATTTTCAACTCTATGCCTATCAAATATGACCGATACGTCATTCTATTTTGTCAATGTAAATGTTTCAAACTTTTATAACTTTCACGTAGTCGGGTTGTAGTTTTTAACTCTATCTTGTTTTTACCTAAGTATAAAGTTAATCTAATACGGCGACGGCGCACTAAAAGATGGTTGTTTTGATACTAGAAATAGAATCTATAAAATTAATAAAAGCTGAAGTTGTAGTAAATTAAACTTAATCCGCGGTATATGAAATAAAATTAATAAATCACATAATCACAGATGTTAAATGAAAACGTTATTCATAAATTATTAAATGAAAATGAAAGCTACTGGAGATTATTTTACCCAGTAGATACAAAACCTTTTAAAAGCTTTGAGTAAATTACAGCTTCAGCTACGAGCAGCTTTATCAGAGTCTTAATTCTAAGGTTTTTATTTATTATAGTACTCTGGGTAATTTCTAAGAAATTAATAAATCCCAAAAATTTACGATCTCGACGGGATTCGAACCCGCACCTTCCCCTTCAGCGCAGGGTTGCTCTTTTTCCAACTAAGCTACGTGATCTTATCTCGCCGACCCGAAAATCTTTGGGAAACCGAAAGCCTCTTTGGGTGCCGAAAGAACTCCCAAAGATTTTCGGGTCGGCGAGATAAGATCACGTAGCTTAGTTGGAAAAAGAGCAACCCTGCGCTGAAGGGGAAGGTGCGGGTTCGAATCCCGTCGAGATCGTAAATTTTTGGGATTTATTATTTCTCGGAGTCTTAATGTTATTTATAAAGGAACTCGCATGTGGTGATTATTTACCTACCAGAAAGAAAGAAGGAAAATCATTTTATTTACCAACACTATAAATAAATAAATAATGCTGGACAATTCGCACAGCATTATGTAGCCCCAAACTAAGCAGAGCTTGTGTTATGGGTACCAGATAACTGGTATACTTATTACAGTACAATACATAGATAGATATTTTTATCATACATCGAAAACGACCAGAACACCCTGAACAAATGTCTGCAGATCGTACACACATTTGTCCCGAGGCGGGAATCGAACCCGCAACCTCCTGCGTCGCAGGCAGACCTTCGCCCACCGCACCACATCGGTCGTCATAATATAATAATAGGACTTAAGGATAGGACTTAGGACAATAAATTAATCATAGGCACAAAAATAGCAGCAAGGGCCCTATCTAATTAGGACACCATGACAGCGCTACGGGTCACGCCACACACTAAAAGGCACAGTTGTATGAAGGGTACCTCACTTGGTATCAGCTTGGTTGCGCAACTAAATTTGTTGCCGGCAACCAAACCGCGGTGGTGGCGCAATCAATTATGGATAGAGCTATTTGGTGTCTCACACACTCCACCATCAGTTGCGCCACCAGTCGTACTTAAAGAAAAGATACACAGAACAGGGTTAAGCGGCCATGTTTTAGAATACTCGTTAAACTTTCGAAATAGGATTATACTAAGAAAATAAATAAGTTCCCAAAAAATTTCTGCGGGACTTGAACCCGCTCCCCACTCTCCGGAGGGTTTATTAGATTATGATTACCGCTAGTATCATAAAAATCAGATCAGATGGGATAAAATAATCTTAAAACGTTTCCAAAAAAAACAACGCTTGCGAGGCCGCGGATAGAATCTAGTATATTATAAACATCGTACCGCATGCAGCTAAATGCGTTGCGTATTCCGACCGTGTCGCACCGCATCAGTGTGGTGTGGACAGCGGCGTGAGATTGTCTCGTTCATCAATCACCGAAATTAAAATCTCGGCGCTTCTCGAAATGTGAATACAGGACAAGTTTCGTCAAGTCATAGTTGGCCACTTAATTTTGAGGGTTCCGGGGTCAGTGATATTTATGTAACGTGATATCCGATTAGAAAGTCGTGAACAAGTAATCGCCTTTAAATTTTTCAGTGTTTTTATGATAAATGAGAATTACTCATGTCATTATTATAATAAAAAAGCGGTCCGCCCCGGCTTCGCACGGGTATATTAGGTATATATATTAGCCTATGTTCATCAAGGAACATTCTAATGATGAAAGAATTGTTCAAATCGGTCTAGTAGTTTCGAAACTACTAAATATTCAATAGGTATTCAATTCAAACAAACAAAGATACAAACCTTCTTCACTACACCTTTACCTTACTTCTACATCTTTCCTCTTTAAAATATTAGTATAGATATAGATATTTGTTGTAGATACGTTTTATTGTAATTTCTTTTACATGGGAACTGATTTGTGGGATGAAAAGTACCTCCTAGTCATATTTCCAGGTGTGTAAATGCAGGTCTGGATGCAACGTTTCAACCCGTTTAGTAGATTTGACGTAAAGAAGTAATAAACATACATTAATAGATATAGGTATTAAAATAGAATATATTTCTAACAGACGTTAATAATGTTTCTTACTCAAAAGTACGGGAACATTATGATTTAAAATAAAAATATGTGGTTCAATCTAGCGTTTGCATTTAGATCTGAAAAGGGTTTCTCCTATTTAACAAAGTCACGGAACCCTAAACGTGTGATTAAACCGCAAGAGGGTGTCGGGCGTGATTTGGGTCAAAATAAATGACCAACGGGCATCCCTGCATGAAAAGAGCCACTCGTAAAAACGCATTGTGGGTATCGTGAAAAGAGAAAAATGTATTTTTCTTTTCACGATTTTCATTATTTACGATGAATGCCGGTTTTTTTGTATGTGACGGATGACCTCTAGTACAAAAACAAGTGCAGATATGTACGTGTGAAAAAACTAGACTGTTGTGCAGAATTTAAATGCACACCAATACGTTGGTCTATTGCGGAACATGTCTATTTTATTTTTATTTGGTTTTATTTGGGAAATAAACAGTACATAATACTTAAAATTACGAAACTTAAGATTCATTACGGATGTAAGCGGGTTAACTACGAACCTTATTTGTGTTGGAAGAACACCAACGTTCCTGGCTCGTGCGCAGCGAGCGATAGCGCGCAGTGCTCGGAGGGACGCGGAACGCGCGCGCCTAGAACCGCACTCACCCTGAAGAAGTCCCTCGTTAAGGGATGAAACGTTGGTATTCTTCCAACACAAATAAGGTTCGTAGTTAACCCGCTTACATCCGTAATGGAAACTTATGATATACATAAACCAAAAAAAAATCCTCCAATAAGTAATACAATACAAGGCAGAATATCGGGGTATGTCCTGACGGATCACGCAAAAACCGATCATATCCTGACGGATCACGGCAAAAGGTGCTATCCGATATCGTGATCGGTCAGGATAAGAAACAAGATAGCGAATTAGCGAAGCTACCCTTGGTGGCCATCAATATCTATTTTCTATTTTCTGGCTAAACTAAATAGATTACAACTATTACAGAGGCATTAAAAAAAAGCTTAAAATAGGTATCACAAACTGTGCAAAGGATTTTGGAAATTTCCTTTGTTCAACGTAATAATAAGATAAAATAGGTAGTGGCGCTAGTTTGACCCATACCACACTTAACAGGTCTACGAAAGTCTTAGTTTGACTACGTGTGTGCTACGAGTGTTCGTAGCACATCTACGCCTTTCGTCACATTGTTACACCAATCGTAGCACATCTACACTTTTCGTTACTTTGATACAATTCTCGTAACTTAGCTACGCCGTCGTAGCTCAGTTAGGCCGCTCGTAGCATACCCATTATCATCCGTTCTGGTATCGTGCGACAATTTTATGGACTCGGATCATCATCAACAACAGTTGAACTTTTGTGCGCGTAGGTACAGTCACCGAGAAAAAGCGTTTAGGCAGATGAAGATTGCAAATCACAGTGTACACTCAACAGCAACAGGAATCTAATCAATTAAAACAAAAAAAACAACACAGAAGCTGCATATTGTGTACCTACACGGAAATGAAATGATGAAATAAAATGAAATTATTTAATTTACTTAAAGTCCGTATACAGCACAATAAGGTAAGACACAAAATGATCCTATACATAGGACCATTTTGTCATCTATCTTAACCACAAAAAATAAGTAGGTACTTCAATTTATGTAGGTACATACATGTATGTACCTACATAAATTGAAGTACCTACTTATTTTTTGTGGTTAAGATAGATGGATAATACTTTATTCATCACCCTAAAAAACTGATTATCTTTAATTAAATACGATCATCCTATTTAATTAAACATAATTATACAGAACAACAATGGATTTGGCGGCTTTATCGCTTAAAGCGATTTCTTTCAGGCAACCAACTTTAGGGAAAAATGGCCTCCACTCAGCATTACGCTGGACAAGCACGGGCCGTCTGAGTCTTCATCTGTTCAATGCTTCTTGGTGGTGACTGTACAGTCGTACGTATAGTCGCATGGAAAACATTTGTGAAAATTGAGAGGGCAAAGTTAACCGTCCGTTACGGAGGGATTTATTGACCTCCCACGAGTATATGTCCACACATCCCTTAGTCACTTTTCTGACGCCTTTGGGGCTACCCTAGTCACTGTCGTATAGGCATTTTCTATAGTCCATTTACTTTGGTGGTTGATGGACGGACATCATATTTAGGGTTCTGTACCCAAAGGGTAAAACGGGACCCTATTACTAAAACTCCGCTGTCTGTCTGTCCGTCAGTCCGTCTGTCCATCTGTCACCAGGCTGTATCTCATGAACCATAACAATTAGACAGTTGAAATTTTCACGGATGATGTATTTCTGTTGCTGCTATAACAAAAAATAAAGAAAAACAGAATTTTTGCAGTTTTTGTAGATAATGGTACGGAACCCTTCGTGCGCGAGTCCGACTCGCACTTGGCCTGTTTTTTTCGGAATGGTCTAAATTCGGTACATGTAGGAAGCTAGAATACTATTACGTACTTTTAATTCAGACTAGCTTAAACCAATGTCTTCGCTCGCGCTCTTTCGGAATACAAAGTAACCTGTGTGCGTGTGCGTCCTGGAGATACCTTCTACCTTCGTGCCAAATTTCATTGGGATGCGTTCAGCTGTTTAGGCGTGAAAAGATAACAGAAAGACATTAGTAACTTATGCTTTGGTAACTTCGATCAAAAATAAGGAGTTCGCGGCCTCCCCCGTAGATACCTAGAGCCTTACAAAAATGTTACTCAAAATTGGGTTCGTTTTGTTTTGACGCAGACAGTTTGCGCAGAGCCTGACAAGTTTTTTCCATACGGAACAAGAGATTGGTGGAGTCGAATTCATTTTATTTTATTTTGTAAGTAGGTAGGTACCTACCTGAGAATTATATACCTACCTACTCAGTTTATTTTCTATAAGGATTAATTAACAGAATTCAGGTAAAGATAACGAATCATTTATTGATGAAACTATAAATTGGTGTCTCAACAGTAGGTATTTATACAAAAGGGTCATTTCAGACATACAATAATTTAAACTTACAATACAATTTCAGGCAGGCACTCTAGATTAAAAAGAACTGGTTCCTGTCTGCGGCTTTGCACGAGTTTTTTTTACGGGAAAAAAATAAACGTTTTATAAATTCATACTTCTGGTAGGTAGGTAAGAACCTAGTCTTTCTTTTATTAGAGAGTCTACGCAAATGAAATTTTAGGGCGGGCCAACTAATTATTTTAAAAATCATCAACTAGTAATATTAAACTTATTTTTATGAAAAATATATTAATACATACTATAAATGAAAAAAAAATTTAGAAGAAATAGCCTCTCCATTTATCAATTTAGAACAAAATTAATATTTTAACATAGGCAAACCAAACAACAATATTTTATGCTGATTTCACAAGTATATGACTCACATCTCAATATACGGGTAAAAAATATATATAAACTTACTGAAAATAAGAAATTCCATCCTTTTTCAGCACTTTGGACGAGTGATTCTTGCATTTTTTGTACCCATGCTTTTTGTCTGAACGCTAAAATGACACTAGTTGAAAAGCTTCCCTAACATGTCAAAATGTTCTCTTTTGCTACTGAAGGTTGTGGCGTGCGCATTGTGAATCTAAGGGGGGCCGGCAAAGCCGGACATTTTTGATCGATGTTTGGTAACTATAAATTCTTCAATAAAGAAATTGAAATGTAATAAAACTAGCAGCGCCTTGCGGTTTCACCCGCGTAGATCCCGTTACCGTGAGATATCCGGGATAAAAAGCATTATGTACTATTCCAGACTATAATTTATCTCTGTACCAAATTTCATCCAGATCCGTTCAGCCGTTCTGGCGTGATTAAGTAACAAACATCCATCCATCTATCTATCCATCCATCCAAACTTTGACATTTATAATATTAGTGGGATAGGTACCTTTTTTTAAATGAAACAGATGAAACGCGGCAAAAGATTGCTTTCGCAATAAAAAGATATTGAAAATGGTTTCCAATCACGAAAATGTTTGATTTGATTTAGAAACTGATTTAGCGAAGTCGTAAAAAACAATCTGGAAAACGGAAATTGAAGGTGTCAATAAAATAAATGAAAAATAGGCCAAGTGGGAGTAGAATTAGCTAAGTGAATATTATTACGTTCTATTGTACCGTTTTTAGTTAGGATTTGAAGATTTATAGGTTATTATTCTTCATCATATAGGTATGTATGTAACATAACAGTTTATTAAATAAACTTTTTATCTATCTTCTATCTATCAGTTTCATACCAAACCAATATGCGTCACAATATGTACTTAAAATAACTACGCTAACTTAACTTCTACGCTTTCTTACTTAAGTAAGAAGGCACAAACAAAGATACATAGGTACGATACAATACAGACCGATGACAAACAGAAAAGAGAAAAAAAATAAAATAAAAATTAGCACATAAACAAAACAATTACTTACATCGCATTTCAACCCCTACTTGGTGGATAGTCCACTCGCACCATCGATCAAAAATGTCCGGCTTTGCCGGCCCCCCTCGAACTACTTATTTTTGATCGAAGACTCGCACTAAGCGTTTTTCCTCCACCATTCGTACCGCTGGGGTCTGGAACACGCTCCCTGCTGCTGTTTTTCCGGTCAATTACAACCTGGGTCTCTTCAAGACAAGAGTGAATGTGTGTAAAAAAAAACCAAAAAATTATTTAACAACAACAACAGAACAAAAACAAATTATAAAGATTCTACTACATCTAATACATTTATTGGCTAAAAATATAAGATATCCATAATTACCCCTAACAATCATGACGTCACCGCTTATGGCAAGGCTAATCAATTGGCATAAAGTTAACCGTCCACTGGTTCCACGGAAAAATGGTACAGCGTGCCCTGGATCGGCATATCATATAGATAGGTATTTCTGCCGATGACGTCATCAGCAACCATATCTTCGTCACTACGAGAATATCACGACTTCTGTAGCGCGGTGGGCGAAGGGTCGCCACGACGCAGGAGGTTGCGGGTTCGATGCCCACTTCTCAAAAAATGTTTGTACGATCTGCACATTTGTTCAGGGCATTTTGGTCGTTTCTATTTATAATAAAAAAACACTATGAACTGTATTGTATTGTGTATATCAGTTATCTAGTACCCATAACACAAGCTCCGCTTGAGGCTTAATAATGCATGGTTCAGCATTATTATTATTGTTTCGGATGACGTCATCGGCAAAACGAGCGCTTTGAAAAAACGTCGGTACCGATGCAGGAGACGCAGGACGTACCGACGTTTTCGGCATATTATAATACTAGTTTCAGCCCGCGCTGATATTTCTATACCATAGGAACTGATGGAATAAAAAGTATGTAATTTAAAGCCTATATTTTATTCCCAGCCAAGAAATACCTGTATCCAATATTTCAGCCCGATCTTTTCAGTAGTTTCGACGTGAAGAGGTCACAAACATTCAAACTTTCAATTACTTAATTAATTTCATTACCTAATTTATAATAAATGAATGATGATGAATTTATAACATTAATGTGCAACCCCCGATTCCGATCCAATGGACGTCTAGCTTAATTGTATGTAACATTATCTCCTGTCATAACCACAGCCTACATCAAAAACTCAGGTGATTACAGTAGGAAGCTCACGGATGATAGCTCGAGTAGATTGGGGTAGTCTTCCAACCGTGGTCTTTGATGGGACTCCTGTGGAGCAGAGTCAAACGGTGAAAAATTTAGGTGTCCTCATTGACAGGAATCTGTCGTGGGGACCTCAAATCTCTGAAATCAGCCGTAGGATGTTTGCTTCAGCTGGTTCCCTTCGAAGACTACGGAACTTTCTCCCGATTGCCACTAAAATTTCTCTCGCACAATCTCTTCTCTTTCCAGTTCTTGATTACGCTGATTCTTCCTTTCTTGATATTACTGAACAACAACTTGATAAACTTGAGCGCCTGCAGAATGTCGGGATACGGTTTATATTTGGCTTGCGCAAATATGATCACGTCTCCGAATTTCGCAGGAAGCTCAAGTGGCTGCCTATACGGCTTCGCCGTAACAGTCACATCCTATCTCTTCTCTACAATATCTTATTTCTCTCTTCTGCACCCCCTTATCTCAAGGAACGTTTCACTTTTCTTCATCATTCGCACGCTCTTTCTCTGCGCTCTTCTGAAACTCTCATGCTTCAAGTCCCTGTTCACTCTACTTCCTTCTACGACAACTCATTTACTGTCCGTGCTGTACAGCTTTGGAACACATTGCCAGTGTCAATAAGGCATGCGAAGTCACTACCAATATTCAAGAGTATGGTGAGGGAACACTATTTGTCCTGCTGTCACTGACCACACCCCTGTTTCCTCTTATGAAATGTAGATATATATTTATGTATTTATAAAAGTATGTTTATGTATTATAATTAGGTATATATAAATATTATGTATATATATTTATTTAGGTATTTTTAAAATTATAGTTGGTAGGTTATATATAATTATGTTGTATGTACTAAGATTTGATATTGTAATTGTATTAGAATTATGTAATTATATTAGCTACATACTAATGCACACAGATCCCCGTTCAATCCAACAATCCTATCCATCCACGGTTGTCTGGTAGAGATCGCTCCTGAGCGATAAGACCGCCAATTGTCACATTTTTTTTTTATTTCTTCATTTTATCTTTGTTTGTTATTTTTAAGTTATGTGTGCAATAAAGCATTTTCTATCTATCTATCTATCTATCTACATCTCACATAAGTGGCATACCTATACACATAATTGGCATACCCATTGTGGGAGTCCAAAACAATTATCCCGACGGAGATACGGACATGAGCCAAATGGTTAATAAGGAACATTGTGGTTGGGTAAAGTACCTATGTGTGTGTTGGTTCTATACAGGGTGTAACAAAAATGAAGGATCAAACTTTCAGAGGGGGTTAAGCTTTGATCACAGAACACAGGAAATTTAAATAAAAAATCCAGACATGGTTTTTGAAAAAATCACTAGACCAGGAATTATACTGATGCACATGCTTTATTGTCATAGAATCGCGGAAAAATGCATTTGTGCCGTGCATGCTCCGATGATGTGAACACCAAGGTGTTTTGATTTTTAAAGGCGATGTAAACAGTTACCTCGGCCTGTTTATTTTTTTTCAATGACAATAGGCACATGCATCAGTCTAGTGGTAATTTCATTTCTTTTATTTTTTCGAACACTAAAGGCGTGTCTTAACATAGTGCGGCAATTGTGACCGGCACTGTGCGCACGAATGCCACACACACACTTCGGGGATGTCTACACTAGTCGCGCGTCAGGACTGTGTCTCGCGATTGCCGCGCACTCCTTGCGCTATGTTTGGACACGCCTTAAGAGTCAGTTTTTTTACTATTTTCCCGTTTTTGCGATCGAAACGGACCTCCCCCTTTAAGTTTGGTCCTTACTTTTTGTTACAACCTGTACTCATTGAAATAATGTTGGTATTGTCTTAGAATAAAATATTTGATTACAGGAGAAGGTTTTGTTTAAAGAGTTTTTTTACATTTTTCCCGTTTTTCTGATCGAAACGAAAATTCCCCCCTTCAAGTTTAATCCTTACTTTTTGTTACAACCTGTACTCATTGAAAAAATATAGGTATTGTCTTAAAATAAAATATATTGAATTAAAGGATAGGGTTTGGTTAAAAGAGTTCATATCTGTGATTTTAACAGTTTTATGGTTTTCTCTTCTTATTGAAATGGAATGTAAGTACCTACCTAATTGTTTTATCGTTATCTGAGTTATCGGGTCAATGACCTTCAGAGATAAAAGCTTACAAGTCAATAAGAATGCTGGACAATTAACACAGCATCATCTAAGCACACACTATGCTTATATTAAGAACAAGCATGTATATAATAATAAAAAAAAAAAAAAAAAAGTGAAAGAAAGAAAAGAAAAGAAAAGAAAAGAAAAGAAAAGAAAAGAAAAGAAAAGAAAAGAAAAGAAAAGAAAAGAAAAGAAAAAGAAAATGATAAAAAAAAAGATAAAAAAAAAAACCTAAATATGGACACGAACAGTTGCGAAATTGCACTGATCGCTTAATTGTATTAAAGTAAACAGCCGATTATGCAAAATGTTAGCCTAAAAATGTCTCCGATCCATATCGGAGGAAAAAAGGCGGAACAAACGATAAAAAAAAAAAAAAAAAAAAAGCACACACTATGCAGAGCTTGTGTGGAAGATACTTCTTCATCGTGTTCTTCATTACTGACGGTCGTGGCCACTTTGGAAAGCCTTAGTTGAGGAGTTGACCAGCTGCTTCCACGCCACCCTATCTTCGGCTTGTCTGAGAGCAGTGGTCATTGGAAGATACTAGACAACGGATAAACTTAGGGCCCTTTCCTTTCCCTTTCCTCCTGTCATGCGGATTTCTGCCCGCGTGCGGGTCACCCGAAACCTATCATTTCATGTTTTTCCTATCACGCAGGCCATAAGCATGCTGGAGTATAACATGCACGCGGAACAGGTTCATTTCGAACCTCACTAGGAGACTAGCTTTCGTGTGAGAACTGTACATACCCAAAATTTGAAATGAAAACATGAAAACTAACATCAATTACGCACAGATTGGAAACAATGTTTATAAACACCCCAAGTAAATAGTAAGTTTTCATATAATTAAAACTGTAACCGCGCAGTGATAGTGTTATTAACTAGGCATTAAACAATACGCAGTGTTAATTACAAAACAATAGAAACCCTATTTGTTGTTCATTATGAACATTCTCTGTTTTCGAAAGTAATTTCCATTTGGTAATAAATTTCGAAGAAAATTTGCCTGATTCTTGTCTTATCTTAAACAACTTAATTACTCAAGACTCAAGTGGTAACCTTAGTCTTGTGGATTACTTCGAAATATCATAGTTAAGAAAATAAACTTATTGGGTTTTTGTGTCACCGAATACCTACTAGAGTTTGGGTTAAAAAAAAAAATCTTTATTACGTTATAGGTACATTACACTTATTTAGGGTTCTCGTTACCAATATAAGTTATTTTGTTAATAACTTGTGGTTTGGTAGTGAGTGCTTCTCCTTATAGTAATTACATCATGGTACAAGACTTAAGTGAACATCTTATATTAAAGGTTAGATTTTTGTGATGTCAACATCTATTTGTACCTAGTTGATCAGCTCATACACGTCCACTGCTGGACATAGGCCTTCCCCATACGACGCCACAAGGAGCGGCCCTAAGCCTCCATTCATCGACTCCATGCGACCGCTACGATGTCGTCGTCGGTCCATCGAGTTGAAACAATTGAGCAATTGAGCTAACTGCAGACTCTTGCAAACAATCTACAGGTAGCTCAACTGATCCATATCAATACCAGTCTGAAGCGTGCCCAAGACGCTGGCTGCATTGCCCCGCTGTATGGCAATGCTGATGCGCTGCGCCAGATACTCACAAGCTCTCAAATCACGCGTCGCTTCGACCAGACGCTCAGATAATTAAAGTTATTATAATATTATCTCTTTTATAATATTATTTACAAAATTGTACATTCAAATATACTCAGCGAAAGTTTTCTTGTTTAATTATTTATTGTAATTTCATGTAAAACGCTTTTATTGTTAAATATATAAATATACAAGTAAACTTAGTTTCGGATAACAAAAGAAACTTTCGCTCCCTTAATGGATTATTTTGTTAGACCACTTACGAAATCAACGAAGGTTTCAATTACAACCCAAACTAGTCTTTAATACAATTGGATACGGTTCAGAATAACGTATACTACAAAGGAATCTGAGAAGGCAATCTAAACCTATACCGCTCTCGAGTTAGATCAATTAATAGTTATTAGGATCTCGTATCAACATGGAATAGACGATGTGACCGCATTTACATAGAAATCAGGTAAGAACTTTTTTTTCAAGTAGCCTATGTCCATCTCCGGGATATCGTTTACCTTCCCGCCAAATTTCATTGTGATCCGTTCAGACATCCGTAATAAAAGCATGAAAAGGTAACAGAGAGACAGACAGAGTTACTTTCGAATTTATATTGTTGGTATGAATTATGTACATCATTCATCTAGGTAAAATGGTCCTGTAGATTGTTTGCAACAGTCTGCAGATAGCTCAATTGTTTCAATTGTAAATACTAGTTTTAATTTAATTCTATTATTTGATTGTAATTTTCTTTGCTAACAAAAATATTTCATCTAGGACCCATAACACAAGCTCTGCTTAGCTTGGCGTTTCATGATGCTGTCTGGATTATTTAATAACGAAATACTAGCAGCCTGCTTTCCGTGTAAATACAGCCTGTATGTGGACACACCAAGTACAGACTGAAGGAAGTGTATGATAGATCGATGAGAGGGTGCTAGAGCCCTAAGGATGGGTGGGCACGAACGAGCTTTTAAATTATTTATTTGTTTTTTTTTTATCAGTTTGTGACTAATGACCAAATACATTTAGTTTTTTCTGGCCTATCTTTTTGAGCTTGGGAAAAATACATTTAAGATTCTAGATGCAACGCAATAAATTTCATTTCAGCTTGTATTTCTCGGAGAGAGCGCTAAATAACAAACAGCTGTCTTTCTCGTCTACGGAAAATTCGACTAAAGCAATTCGTCTAAAACAATTTGACTAAAACTGTTCGTTTGGATGCACGGAAAATTCGACTAAAACAATTCGTCTAAACTAAAACAATTCGACTAAAACTGTTCGTCTAAAAAACAATTTGTGTAAAACAATGTGCGGATCGTACATTAACACAGAATCGACATGGATAAGTTAGGGTAGAAGGTTAAGGAGCTCCGCTTCGCTTCGATCCTTGTCTTAACTGTTTTAGTCGAATTGTTTTAGACGAGTTGTTTTAGCCTAATTTTCCGCAAAGCGTCTTTCTGCGTTGAATTAGAGGGCATCTCTTTCTACACTATGTAAACTGAGCAAGACTTGAGACCTAGAAAGTTAGCTAACGCGCTTGCAGTATAAAAGAGCTTTCCAAAAGCATTGCGTACGGCACTAGGTTAGGTAACTACTATGATAATGTGAGCCCAAGATAAATATTATGAATAAACGCCATAAATTATTAACCTACTAAGTTCCATTGTCTTCCTGGTTGTTGTGAGGCTACGCCCGTTCCGTGTACCATATGAGTAAAAGAGTTCTAAGTACCTACGGGATATTTACCATGATTTGTGGTGTTATGAGTTTCTTTGGCATCAAGAGGATGCCTATTAAAAAAAATTGGTTTCTGCTGCCAAGTAAAATTGCTGTATAGTTTCAGAAGGCCTTACGTAAATCAAAACAGTGCAGTCGTCAAAATTTCTTTTAAAATTATCAATTAGTAAGTAAATTCAGCTTTAACTCAACCTCAACCACAACAACCTCTTTATCTCATGGGGGTAATTCCAACATGCGTTGGGTTGGGGATCACAGTTTGATTTTAGATCTATTCTGAAAGAGGCGCAGCTGCCCACCCCCCGGTGTATGTCCCTTAGTCGCCTCATAAGACACCCACGTGAAGAGTTGGGGTGGTGCAAATTCTAAGCCTGCAACACACAACTTTAACTGTTTATCTAAACATATCACACAACACACAAGTCCATTCGATGCAGTTTGGAACTTCCAAATAAACCCACTTCGATTGTGTTCCTTAAAGTGGACCACCTCGCATGTCCTTGTATTAACTTCGGGATTATCCAAAATCGGCCGAAAGTTATTATTTTGTTAACAAAGAAAATAACAATCAAATAATACAATTAAATTAAAACTAGTATTTACAATTGAAACAATTGAACTAACTTCAGACTGTTGCAAACAGTTATTTTGTCCTATTCCAAGATCCTTACAAAACAGTCTTAGATATAGAAGAAAAATATAGAACAACAGAAGTCTCTCTTATCGACGCACCACAAAATGATCATTTTCCGGTAGCGCATTTTATCGCTTTCTGCTAACGACGTTTCACTGTTTATCCAAAAAAGCTATAAATTGGCAACACTGCCTGCGGAATCTGTCGTAAATTTTGACATCCACCGATTAAGATAAAAGATATCCTCTAACAAGCTCCATCTGTTATTCAAATGACGGGCCCCGGGTCAGGGTGGGGTCAACAGATTGTGTTTTTAATTTAGATGCTCTGGAGGCGGAAATGAAATAAGCATGAGTTTTAGTGAAAAACTCTTATCTTTACCATGCAAAGGTCGGTCCCTATCTGCCCTAAAACGTTGAATATATTGTTATTCTTAATTTTATGTGTGCACACCGTACGTAGTAGATATGATACGTGGAATTAAGTTATCTTATAAACCTACATGATTTTCTATATTTTTAACAAACTTTTATTTCTTGCCATGTTAGTACGTGTGGGACAAGTCTTGAAACCGAGTTTTAGACTTCCTCAACCGCTTTAGCTGATATTTGGCATACTTATTTAAGTATAGTGACAATGCAATGGCAAGGCACCATCGAGCTGGTTGATGAAGACAGAATGTGGCCATAGGAACTTCTAAACGAAACGACTGGGTTAGAAGCTTTATGACGACATCTCGATATAAATAGGTTGTAATGAGACTACGCTGTAGACGCTGCAAGACTAAAGCTGAATAGAACTACATCGCGGTCGGACTGCATTGATGTTTGACTAGATCGTGATAGGAGTATGAGTTGACGTCTAGTCGAACGAGACGAATAGTCATTTGAAGTACAGTGTTCTCTCATATACAACCTCATTGGTCTAACTTTTTTTTGTTGTCGAGGGGAAAATCTGCAAACAGATCACTGTTTGCAGATTTAGACAGGGCTCAGTAGGTACTTAGTTCAATTACCATGCCTATTCTCAAGATCTTGACTTCTGTTTTTGTTAAGAAATTAAGATTTTAGTTAAAATGTATAGGTTACCTACTTTAACTTTATTTTCTACGGAGAAAATTTTATGAAATTGTTTTTTCGAAACATATGACGGATAGAGTAAGACTTTTGGAACTATCATGGTTGTTAACATTGAAATCATTTAGAACGGGAAATATCATGGTAAATATCCCGTTCTAAATGATTTCTAGGATAGAGTAAGTCCTGAACCCCCTATATAAATTTCAAAGTTAAATATTCAGCAGCTTGGAAGATATGGACATCCGGCAGAGTTAAAAATAAGCAAGCAGCACACCCAGCAATCCATAGCTACAACCCATCAAGACACTGTTAGTGATTACTGCGTACATACGGAACGTTATAATTAAAGTTGTATAATTGACGGTAGATATGCAAAATTCAAATTACTTGTAAAGACAAATGTCACCTCAGTCTGCCTGTGACCATGGAAGCTGAAAAGCCTCCGAAACGTCAGGTTATAAACAAAATATAAAATGTACGCGATCAATCCGGTTAAAACAGTGTTTTATTACCAGAGCAAACGGTCAAGTTAAAACGTATCGATCACTGGCTTGGTGATTAGATGTGGCTTGCTTCGAAATCATTTTTGCCTTCACACTGCCATATTTTTAAACTCTGTCTTGCTCACGACTGAAACTGACAGCGCTATTGTATGGGATCTTTGAACTTGCTTAGGTTTTTTTAGCTCTACACAGTTTTCGAATGTTTGGCTAGATTAAGGCTCGTATTATGAAAGCTTCAATCTGTGCTTGAGTTACGATTTTGTATAGCTTAAGCGGTACTCAAGCATAGATCGATAACCAAGCAAGTTTTCAAAATACGGGCCATAATGTTCCTGTCAGAGAAATACATAGTACCTATATGTACAAATCATGAAATGTATCGATGGTATCAGTTGACCGATTCAAAATATACATTAGGTCAACTGATCCCGCGGGATGAGTTCGAGCGGCCTCAGTTGACTAAAGACCCATTTATTCATTTTAGTTTTATGATGCCATGCAATGTAGAACTTCTTTTGTTGTAAATATTTATTTATGCAGATGGTACCTACTGCAGCTATTTTTTTAGGGTTCCGCAGCGAAATGGTGAAAACGGTACTAATTCTAAGCCTCCGCTGTCTGACCGTCAGTCCGCCTTTGAGTGGGCGGTACCTCCAGAAACGTAAAAGGTACAGAGAGAAAATGTTTTTTAAGGTTTCTTTTGCGAAATACTTAACGTTCGATGGTACTTACGGAACCCTCCATGTGTGAGTCGACTCGCACTTGGCTGGAGTCATTTTGAATTTAGGACAATTCACACAATATCAACTAGCCCCAAATTAAACAGGGCTTGTGTTGTGAGTACAACTGGTTTACTATAAAATATCTACTTAGTAAATCTAAAGACTGGGCTAAGGCATGCAAACATCATAAATTAAAACTGGACTCTATCTGAGATACCTTTTAAATCCTTTAATTAATTTCAACCTAAAATTTTCAGCTCTCACAAAAAAAACAGTCCCATAATAAAGAAGCATATTCCCTTGTTACAAAGTTGGCAGCCAACAAACACTAATGGGTTGGTAAATCATTTGGCATACCTCCAGGCTACTCCGAACTTTCCTCTCTATCACTCGAACTTCGGACATTTGGTACAAACGACATGTCAAGATGTCAATTTCACCTTACTTCACTCAAGGGAATTCCCGTATCATGTTCCAGGTCATATTCGGAGTGGGTGTCGTACGCGGTCATGTTCCCAATTCTACAGATTCCTAGTCCTACCATCATCATATCCACCCACACGCGTCCACTACTGGACATAGGCGTCCATACGACGTCCAGCGATCTTAAACCGCCTCCATCCATCGATGTAGCCCTATATAGTGTAACCCGATTTATTAAAATAATACTGTCCCACTTATGATCATCTAAATTATAAAGAACCAAAAATATTTAGTAACAATTCCGCGAAAAAACCTTCTCCGATAAGTTCTAACAAAATGTAGTCCGCATTGTAGAATGAAAACGAAAGAGATGTTGCCACTCCGAGCTCCGCGCGGATCTCTGGTGGGACTCTGCCGTTGTTGCTTGGCGCTCTCAGTGTTAAGGTCGAGTATTGTGGTGTCCTGATGATGTCCTGACGATATTCGAAAGACTGCTGCCAGATGCTGGATGCGGCAAGCTGAAGACAGGGCGCTATGGTGCTCATTAGGGGAGGCCTATGTCCAGCAGTGGACTAACATTATGCTGATGATGATGATGAAGTTTTTTGGACCGAGCTGACACCACACGGCATGGTAAGATTACCTACACCTAAGACCAAACACAGTACCTACGCGTAAAATCACAATAAATGATATGAATTATGAAAGCTCTCCGAGCTTTCTTTTTGCTTCTCCCGGTAAATTTTGTGTTACATAAGAACTATGATAATTTAAAACAAATTTTATAATATTGTCAAGTCATTTTATCGTCACTATCGCCAAAGTCTGTGATGTCATCTCTGAAATTCGAATTATCAATAAGAGCAATCATTTTTCACAGAGCAACGTGAAACGAGAAGAAAACGTGCCATCTATCACACGTTAACCACGTTATTAATAAAAAATAAGATCGAAGAGAACGACACGAGTTCTTTCACGATTTTGACATTCCTTTTTTTGCGAGTCAATGAAAGCCTACCTATGTGATAATAGATCTTGAATTATTCCTAACTAAAAGTTATTTTAGTGGTGCACAGGCTCCACTAATTCTGCAGTGGAATCTAAATGCAACGGACGATAGAAGGAAAAGTATCAAGTGATATCTAATCCATACTGACAAAAAACAAAATGTAGATTCAAATCTATAAAAGCATACCAATGTTCTCCAAATCAGAGTAAAATAGAGCAAAAATATGCTTTCAATCCAACTGAGGCGTAGACCTTATTATTATATTGGTTTTAAAAAGAGCGAACTTCAAACAATTATTGTGCCCTGACAGGATTTGCATTTCATTGCAATGCGTTGATTGTGCCGCTTATTCCCGGCTGTAGTTCTGTACAGAACTACAGCACAGAAAAGAATCCGCTTATTTCCAGAACTACTGGGAATAAGCGGATTGTGTACCCAGATCTACACCGACTAAAACATTAGATATATTTTTATATTTATTTATTGACCTATGGCAACATGAGACATCGCGATTGCGTCTCGATAATATCGCCAAATGGACTCGTTGCTTAGTCCGATAAATAGTATAAAATAGTATTTTTTATTAAAAACGCGATAGGTGAAGCTTTTAGCGGTTGCTAGCTTTTTGATATTTTAACTGTGAGTTGAGTACTGAGTTGAGTCGTTTCCTGCTCATGTTAGTTGTCTACTTATTGGGACTTAAACTGCCGGTTTTTTATTATTTTATTATCAATAGACCTTCGTTTAACCACAACCTCACCAGATGGAAAGTCAACAGGAAGTTCGATGAACCCGAAAAAGTCCCAAAAAACAATTCTGAGGGATTACTATTTATCCCGCCAAGCTTAAAAAACAACATAATACTTTTGAAAAATCACGATAGTTACACTTTTGTTGCTGATATCTTCGTAGATTTTATTGATTCTTTCGTTGTTGTATAAAATAGTACCTATGTGTATGTAAGTTTTAATAATTGTAGCTACTCTGTTTTTACCCGTTCCATATTATTATGTTTAAATAAGCCAATAATTAAATATAAATAGATTTAAAGTTTCGCTTTCGTGCGCTTCGTGGATTCCTACTTTTTGAACGATAAAAATAAAACAAGTTCACAATCCACATTTATTTTTCATAATCTTTACATAATATTACACTGTACATTGTAAAAATATTCACTATCATTTATAATTTAAGGTAGTTATATGTATAGCTTATATAATTTAGTTTATATTTACTAAAAGGACATTGACATGTTATTTCACATTTCATTTTTACATACATGCACCCTGGAAGGGCACTGAAAACCAGCTTTATTTTTACAATGTCAAATGGAATTTAAAATACTAACATAATTTTACAATAACATAAATTTCATGCACTATTAACATGTTCATGTTTACATAATATTTGGATTACCAGGAAAGTAGATTCATAAAAAATTGTGATATTAAGTCTTGTATACGCTTCTACAACAAAACTCCAAGTGAGTTGCAAAAATTGTCAATAAATAAATTCAAACAAACTGTTAAACACATCCTTTGTAAAAAGGCCTACTATAAAATATCAGATTATCTAGAGGATAAAAAAGCTTGGGACGACTTTTGCTCCAACTCGAAAACTAACGTTCTAATAAGGTAAAGGTTTCTTGTTCGCTTCTTTACCTTACCTTAAAAAGATTGAAGTGGACAAAAAATCAAAGTGATCACTTTATTTCCTAGTTTTACTTATGTAATCTGAGTTTTGTGACGTGTCCAAGAGTCCTGTAAGGTCTAAAGGAAATAAAGCACTTTGAATTTTGAATTTTGACTTGGGTCAAAGTTATGCAGCCCAAAATGATACAAGATACTTGGATCATTTTGTCCTAGACTATAAAACGTCCTTTGGTTACTTAGGGAATATTTCACTACAACTAAAAACAGGAAAATATTGAACAACTTTAGGACAAATTTGATACAATTTATCGATAAAGTAAGGAACAACCTTAACAACAAATTGGGTGTTTTTGCTAGTACTATTTTTTATTTTGTTGGTGATGGTCAAGCGTTTGGTCACCATCTCACTTGAATAGGTGATGATGAGACCTAAGATGGAGCACGGTTTCCCAGAAGGAACTTATTCACCCTGGATTTGAAGACTCCAAGATTGTACTCGGGCGGGAAAACAGACGCTGGAAGCTCATTCCACTTGCTTCAACTGTACTAAAGTAATTATAATTTTCCTATAGAAAAACTTAGGGTCGAATATGGAGTTGAAAAGTAGGACGAAATAAGATTTTCTGAATTAAAATATATTATGGGCCGAATATGGCATACAATGTGGGACGAAAGCAGATTTTTTCATGTGGGCCGAACTTCCTAGGGACGAATATGGCATAAATCCTCTTTGGCCGTGCTTAATATGAATGTAGAGCAGAATTTTTTGGTGTGACACTGAGGTATATCGACCAGGTACGGGTGGTATTTTTCTGTGCGTCTGCTGGTTCTATGGTGGAATGGCGAAGCTGGGATAAGGTCGTGCAAAGCTTGCGCACAATCCCAAAAGTGATACTTGTAGAACACTGACAGTCTGGCAACACGCCGTCGGTGTTCAAGGCTTTTCAGGTTACATTTATGCACTGTTTTATCAAGTCAACAGCGTTTTGGAAACAATTCCGATTGGTATTGATGGGGATCAGTTGGGCTACCTTTAGATTATTTGCAACCATCTGCTGTTAACTCAAATGTTCAACTGTTTGAATTGTAAATATTAGTTCGAATTTGTTTCTATTCTTTAATTGTGCCTTTCTTTGTTTGATTAAGTTGATGACAGGAAGGATGATAATCTCTATGTACATTATCAATATGTTAGCTAACGTTAGTTTTTTTACCATTTAAATTAACATTTATAGTTTATATTTAAATATCACTAAGTGCTCTTAAATCTAATAATTTCAGAAGACTAGATTTACTGTGATTTATTTGCGTCCGTAAATTGCTCTAGAGGATATTTTAATCAAAAATATACAGGAACAATTATTATTACATCCAAAACAGTAATATGCTAGGTAAATGGTAGGCATACTGCCATTGCTATGCATCTCCCAATGCCATGCATTGTCTCCTAATGCCATGCATTATCACCCAATGCCATGCATTATATCCCAATGCCATGCATTATCTCCCAATGCCATGCATTATCTCCCAATGCCATGCATTATATCCCAATGCCATGCATTATCTCCCAATGCCATGCATCTGCTCAAGAGAAAAACCTCTATTTTCTCCTTTTTTTGTTTTTGTTTTAATTACTGGCATCCCACTTTTTATAACCTTTCCGAGTTAAGCCCAGTCAGAGTGTAATTCCATAAGAGAGGAGAGAAGTGGAATACTACCAATGAAACTTCAATAGATATCGTGATTCTCATGACATGTGACGCAATTGGTCCTTTCCCTTCGCTTTGGTCAATATAAGATGTGTACTTATAGACTGTGTGACTATTTAGTTATTTATTCAAACTTGAATTACAGAATAACATAAATTCCAAAACGTCAAACATTATTATAAAAACTCTAGTTTAAATTTACTATGCTTTATGTATGCAGGAACCTAAGTATTCGTTTTATATATTTTCTGGCATGGTCCTTCCTATATGAAAGATATATCGTGTCGTTAAAAAAGAAACTTATCACTACACTTGATATCCCCATGAGTTCGCTTGAAACCAGTTTTTACTGGTTTTACTGTACGTGGTCCTTCCTATAGGAAAGATCATTAATGACATTCAAAATAAACTCTCGTTAAAACACTAAGCACCCTAAACGTTTCAATTTCACTTGAAACCTGCATTAACTGTTACGTGATTCTTCCTATAGGAAAGATCATTTGCGTCGTTCTATAAACATAAAGGCTGATGATGATGATGATGATAAACATAAACTGTCGTTCAAACACTTAGAATCAACATTAGTTTCGATTCCGCTCGTAACCAGCTTTTACCTAGATTACTGTGCATGGTCCTTCCTATAAGACAAATAGCTCGCGTCATTCAAAAAGAAACCCTCACCGCTACACCTAGCATCCACATTAGTTTCAACAACACTGTTCTCACTCTCACAGCACTTCGGGAAGGGAGCCATAGAGTCCGCTCTATGGACTGCCTTGCTGTAGTTGTGCTTGGTTCGCTCCTGGTTGTTGTTGGCCGGTTGGCCGGGGAACCTTCCTCAGAGCTTCGAAGAACCGTTGTTTATGAGGCGAAGGCTGCTGTCGTGGTTGACGCTTGTCCTGGGAAAAATTTATGGTTAAAGCCAAAATTGCCAAATATTGTAAAAATTTACACGTTACACACAAATTCTTGCAATTGTATGAGAATTTGTGTGTACACCTGAAAAGATTTGGAACCAAGTTTCCAGTTTTCCCCCTTAAGGCAGATTTGTCAAGGATTTTGAACGAAAAAAGAAGGATTTTTTGAAGGTTTTTTTTTTTTTTAATTTTTTGGAACGGATTTTTATCCGTTCACTAATTCGATTCGTTCAGTATTTTTGGCGTGAAGAGGTAACAAACAGCCATTCATTTAACCAAACCTTGCGTATTTGTAATTGGTTTGATGTGATGTGATAAGTGGGTTATTAGGCTTCACAATTATGGAATTACACTATCTCTCTGCCGTTACAGCAGCATGTTTTCCCTCTATGTTAGTTCCTATAGATCTGCAATATATAGTGTCTTAAACTCACGTCCGTGGCACCATGCTGATGTTGGTCTTCCTGCTGGATGTGATCCTTCTTGAGGTGGACAGAGACATGGATCCTCTGGGACCGTGGCCGGAGCCGCCGCGGCAGAAGAGATACCTACGAACAGAAGAACAGGTTAAAATATTAATAGGAAACAAATATTGTAGCCAGAGCGTCTTGGGGAAACGGTATGGATCAATCAGGTTGATAGGGATCAATACTAGTCGGAAACGAAAAAACAATCTATAGGTAGCTCAACTGATCCATAACAGTTGAACTGTAGATTGCTTGCACCAATTGACGACTGATGTGCGCGGTGGGCGAAGATATTTCGAATAATAATAATAATAAAATAATAAAAATAAACCTTATCATTTCATCTGTGACACGGTACAATTTTTGAGTGAGCGCTGGGAGAACGTACCGTATCTCCCTTTTAAGTTAAACACACTTCACTATCAAAGCATTCCCTATTCTGACGCCGAGTTTCCACGAAGTCATTGCGTGAAAAAATACAATTTCGAATATCCACGGCAGGCCGACACGACCTTCATAGGCTCTATGCCTCACTATCTATAATTTCATCATATCCTATCTATCTAAGCCCCATCTGAAATTCTATTCACATATTTCACTTTGTTTCGTTTTTTCCTCCAGCGTGTGGCCGGGCTTAAGATAAGAGGAGTCTTAACTTAAGCCCGGCCACACGCTTCGTCATACTTGCAAGTAGGTGTGGCTGCTCAAACCAGTTTGCGCAGGCAAGGCCATGGCCCCATCACCACGGTACGGCGGCGCTGCCACCGTAAAACGACACGGCATCGGCGGCGCCGTAACACGACACGGCGCCGTACCGTACTGCGGCACGGCGCCGGGGACGGTGCGCCGCGCCAGGCTCCTCGACGGTCGATATTTTGCAGTATCAATGTCGGGCTTGTCTAGGTATGGACCGCGTCCAGTGTCCAACTTTGTCGCGATCCATACCTAGACAACCCCGTTCAAGCACAACCACTGCAAAATATCGACTGTCGCGGAGCCTGGCGCGGCGCACCGTACACGGCGTCGTGCCGTGTAGTCACGGCTAATCGTTGATATGCTGAAGATTGGACTGCGGAAATTTAGTTTGCACGTTTTTACTTGAGCGTGTGGCTTCTGGTACCTAATGTAATAACACAAAATAATCTAAAAAAAAAACTATTCGTATACCCTTTTCTGAAATTCGCAGTCAGATGAGTTACAAGTGACTTAACACGTCGACTGTCCATGCATTTGTCTAATCTAATTTACATAATATTTAATCTCAATCAAATCATAGAAATCAATACAAAGCAACAATCCTTATGCTGAGCTCGATTCCGATCCGGTGGACGCACAGCATTAAGATAGATGTATTAAAAGGATTCACAGCAAAGCAAGCTCACTCTCGGGCTGCATTTGTATTGCCTTTCAAGATCGAATCTTAAAACTGAAGATTCGATCTTTTTAACAGTATACGTTTTTTTATGATCTTAATAATAAAAAAAAATAAAAAAAAACCCTCTAGTACTTTCCCCTATCGGCAGTCTTCAGTCTTCTCTGTACTCGCACCTTACGTACCCTTGTTCTACTCTATACAATATATTCATATTTTCTTTAGTCTTTTTCCGACTCTCCCCTTAGTTAAATCATCAACACAGTTCATCCTTTGACCAAAAAGTCTAACGTCGTATATTGTTATTATGAACTGTCGTATTTAATTTGACTAAATCCTTCAACAAAAGTTTCCCTCGTTAGACAAACATAAGCGTATGACATTAGCAAAAATGAGATTTTCAATATTAAACATACGCGCGGTGGCGCGTTTGGAATATTTTACTATAGAGCAAATTTTGCGACTGGAATTCCACTAACGTTTTGTCTACGAAATCTGAATAGCGTTATATTTCAAAATTGATATCGAATCTCTGCGACAGGTATTTTGATATATTCCAATTAACTTTTTTGATCGACTCTCCCTTCGCGTTTTATCGGTTGTATAAAGCTAGAAGTTTTAGTACCTACCTACAAATATCTACGTAGGTAGGTACCTATAGGGTTAAAGTATGACAGTAACCGCAGATAAGATAATTAACACGTTGACTGTCCCGTCTATTTTCGAAAATTTCGTGGTACGTCCAGTCCAATGCTTTTATTTTCACCAATTCATTGTTCATCTCTAGAAAATCAAAGCTCACACGTCCAGCCCAGGAAACGCGGATGAATTGTGTTTGGCCAGTGCATTAGGTAGGTACATGAAATGAAATGAAATATTTTATTAAAAAAGAACGGTATGATTATATACCTAGTCGGTAGAATGCGATCGATTTTTTTCAATTACTTAGGTATAGATTCCGTCACTACTTGTAACTCATCTGACTGCGATTTTCAGAATAGGGTATACGAATCGATTTTTTTAATCGATTATTTCGTGTTATTACATTAGGTACCGCAAAAAATATAACATACAAATTTTAAAATTAATAAGGAAAAAACTAAATACCTATAAAATTGCACTCCGTTTCGGGTGAAAAAAAAAACAAAACAACAAAAAAACTTTGCCCTATTTCTGTGACGTCACGGTTCAGTTTGTCAACTCAAAGTGATTCTGTTCCTTCTGAAATACATCATCTGTGAAAATTTCAACTGTCTAACTATCTCGGTTCATGAGATACAGCCTGGTGACGGACGGACAGATGGACAGCGGTGTCTTAGTAGTAGGGTCCCATTTTACCCTTTGGGTACGGAACCCTAAAAACTACAGAAAATTAAATGTAGAAGAATCCAAATTCATTACTCGAAATAGCCTGCGGCAGTTTGCACTTAACTATCGCAAACCAAAGGGACAGACTTCAATTAAGAGGACAAAGAAGCTATTCCGGATTTAATTAATTCGCGTTTTTATTTTGCACGTGCCGAGAGATAAAGGGTTCTTGGTGAATTCAATACGCATCGAACATGCATATTTAGTAATACCGGGCCGTTTTTCATCAAAGTATAGCGACTGTCAAAGAGAAATTCGAATACAACAGGTTCCAAATAAATCGATTGAGCGAAAAACTTTACATGGAGATGCATATTTCAGTAGAAGACAGATATAATAATTTGTCCCTTATTACCTGCCTAAAGAAAATCAACTTATCATGTTGATCAGAGACGGCATAATTTTTACTGGGTACTTTTGCTGTCGTGTTGTTAGCGTGGATAGTTGTATGAAAAAACGACAATCTTAACCCTGGCTAGCTTTCAAAATTTATCTAAACCGGATAAAGCGACTGTCAAAGAGAAATTCGAATACAAGAAAATTTATTGTAATTTTTTACATTTTCCGTCGTTTCTTGACGTTTTCGGAGTCGGAGAGTTTCGGAGTTGACGTTTTTAGAGAATGTCAAACATTCTCTGTTATTTTGACGTCTCCTGTCTTTTTTGACGTCTCCTGTCATTTTGACATTTGCTGAATTTCATTGCCCAACATTTTTGCAATTATAATACGTATAAACTTGATGCAGTGGGGCCACGAACCTACGATTTTAACTATGACTGGTAGTCCCACTAAGCAGTGGAACCACGAACCCATGATTTCAGGGATAGTGGGACCACGAGTAATAGTGGTACAATCCCAATGGGACCACGAGTCGCGACCCAAATAAATCTATCTATCTATCAAATAAATCAATTGAGCGGAAAATTCTACATCGAACTGTATATTTCACTCGAAGACATGTCCCTTTTCTACCTGCCTGCAGCAATTTTACTTATCATGATCATCAGGGACGGCATAATTTTTTACTGGGTACTTTTACTGTTGTTTTGTCAGCGTGGATAATTGTATGAAAAAAAACAATCCCTTCAACCCTTGCAAGCTTTCAAAATGTATCTAAACCCGGGTTGTCAACTGAAGCCAAGCTTTTATTTTTATTTCATTAATTTTCAACTATAGGAACACAAAGGAGCTTAGTTAAGTCAAAAAAGTACATGATTGCCTTATGTCTAATTAATATAAAATTTAAACGGGGCTAGCGTCGGATGAATTGCCCATACAAACGTAATAACAAAATTATTGTTATTGGAACATATTTCCACTATAATATTATTTTCTTTTTTGTATTTGAATAATATTCAACTAGGTCCCTGGATGTTTTTTTTTCTTCAAAATACACTTAAATGAAACGTAAGCAAATCACAATTTGCATATTTTTACATATTTGACGTCGTAAATAACATGTTTTCGTTTTATTTGTTTTGTATGGTAAATACCACAGAACAGATAACCTACTTTATCTGTTCTGTGGTAAATAAAACATACCTTACGTTTGGTTGTTATGGAATATAGTTTATAGTATCCAGTTACAGATTAACAACACTATGTGGAAAATACAAAAAAATCATCCCTCATTTTTGGTGTTACGGAACTTAACAATATTACGAATTGAAATTGCGAGCTGTCACTGAATCCTTATGCTTAGCTCGCAGTTAGGGGTCTTTAGTCAACTGAGGCCGCTCGAACTCATCCCGCGGGATCAGTTGACCTAATGTATATTTTGAATCGGTCAACGGATCCCATCGACACATTTCATGATTTGTAGTATAGATACGTAAAAATGTGTTTCGACATTAGGTTAGCTGACGCAGTGTTTCATGCCACAAGCTTACCTTGCATAATTTGCAGTCTGCTCTGCACATATAAAACTAGTAATTCAGAAAATAAACGAGCGTCATACCTGTTGAAGTGTTTTCTGAAGATCCCGCTGGTGCAGTACAATGCAATGGGGTTGACACAGCTGTTTAGGAACGAGAGACAGAACCCGATGATCCTGAGGGCATGCCACCAGCCGTTGTAGTCCTCTTCTGCAGTTGGACTGCAAATTAATAGTAGATTAAACTTTGTATTGTAAGCAAATAAGATGAGCTGCAAAATCTTGTAAGATCCGTAAAAGTCTTGAGGAGCTGGCAAAGATTTTATTTTTACGTTTTAAACGTCGATAGATATAGATATGTGCTTATGTGCTATCTTAAAGAACACATGAACAAAGTGTCTTCACCTTAAGTATAGAGACAATAAGAAAAGTGCCAATGGACACGTTCTTAGTTATAATTATATTTTTATAAAATTAAGTTAAAACTAAATTACCCATTAGCCAATTCTATGGCTAGATTGTAATTATACTCTAGGGTACCGAACATTAATTTAAAATGTGTTTATTAGACAATAAAAAAAAACGTCGATAGGAACCCAGCTGGCATTATTAACTATATAAGTCCTTAGAAGATCCTTTTCTTCTAAGATCTTAGATTGCTATAAATATGTCTTAATGTTTATGGTACTTATTTCGTTCAAAAATATAAATCCTTAATTTCTTGCGTCTTTTTAGAATTTCAACTTATCTATCTCTACGGTACACAAACTTACACTCCAGAAATAACAAGGACCGTCTAAACTTATATAAAGTTTATGCATATTTAGGTTTACAACCTACAACCAAATATTATTGCACGGGTTCCTGGATTTCTATTCACTTACCAGTAATAGAACCACATCATGAAGACGTGAGAAGGCAGGAAGCAAGCTGCGAAGACCAGAACGAACGCCAATACTGTCATGGCGACTTTTCTTCTCGCTCGCATCTGAAAAAACGGGGACACTAGAAAAGTAGAAATGCGATGACGCAAGAACCGCCACATAATTTTGAAAGTGGTTGAACGGTGGTCGTAGGTGCCTACTTCATGTTCCAATTATTAATTATTTATGGATACTTATTTCTTCGACTGAGATGCTTCGTATAATTATGAATGAACTTCACTAGGTAAGTTCATTTTAACATCAAGTATTGGTCCTAGAAATTGTAGAACGAAGGTTTGGGCCGTATATCTTCTTATTGTGAGCACCTATGTCAGAGAAGCACCGAGTAAAAGCTACTCGATATAATTTTAATTTAGTCAGCTTACAGATCGCGAAAGTTTAAAAGCAGTTTAACACTTTGAAGTTGGCAGTGATTGGAATCTTGACCGTCAAAGGGTTAAACACTTGGAGCTGAAGTTAGTAATAAAATTTACTGGGTAAAACGGACTTAAACCGACTTGACGCGAAGTAAGATGTGCAGACTTGATGATAATCAGATTGCTTGACAAAATGCTGACCTTTGAATATTGGCTTATGAAGTAACGATGTTACTTAGAGCAGAACCATAAACAAAAGGTTTAAATTTTACAATAGGCACAATGACTGATTTTGAGAAACTACTCCGAAATGTTTTAGATACCTACTGAAAACAAAATAAATCATATTCTTTTCATATTAATGGCGTCTGTATATGCCGACACCGATTGCCGAACATCTACGCTAGTTATCTACTATGCTAGTCGCTACGCTAGTCTCTATAAGTGATGAAAATGACAAACCTGTCTCCTAGTCCCTTGCATCTCTCCGGGCACGTTTCTTGCGCTCTGCACGAGGTGATACGCCATCAGCACGTAGAATATAGCGATTACGCACAGCGGCAGCGTGTAGTAGATGATGAACCGCATCAGAACCATGTAGCGAGGCATGTCTTCGCCCCATCGCTCTGGGTATGGATAGCAGACTAGGAACTGTGGGCAAACATTCAAAATTCATTTTATTTAGGTTGATTTATCGGCGCTTGACTTTGATTGATTCGGATTTTAAAGCAATAGGAGTAAACGCACCCTTTTGCGCAGGTTAATTTTTTTGGTAAGTGATTCATATAAAAATAAAAATGCCAGAATTCAATGAACTTGTAAAGGTTTAGGATTGTATTTTATCCATAGTATTAAATTATTATAGGGCAAAATAAGAATTGTTTCTGTGACTGTACCAAAAGTTATGTATTGGTATTCGTTGGGAATAGATTTGGTACTTCCTTTAAACATTTAAAATTTGGTATTCGTTAGAAATATAATATTAATTACGACAATAAACAAATACCATTGGTATTCGTTTTTTGGTATTAGAACGGTATAGATCTTAGAAAAAGAGGGCCCTTCTTCTTAAAGTGAGAGGACATTTCACATCTCTTCAAAACAAGAGTGAAGAGTCATCTAGACCTTCGTGCCACATCGTTACTTTCAATCAGGTGAGGTAATAGTAATAACATAATAATGATAATGCTGGACTATTCACACAGCATTGTCTAGCCCCAAGTTAAGCAGAGCTTGTGTTATGGTATCTGATAACTGATATACATAATACAATACAATACACAGATAGATATTTATTATTACATATAGAAAACGACCAGAGCACTCGGAACAAATATCAGCAGATTGTAAAAATATTTGTTCTGAGGTGAGAATCGAACCCGCAACCCCACCGCGCCACAGAGGTCGTCAAAAGTCGCCGTGAGGTTGTGGTTGAGCAAAGAGTTAAAGATTATAAGAAAAACCTGTGGGCGAGATATCCACTTTCCAAATGGCTTGTCGTGGTTGCTTAAAATGTGAAGACGCACTTCTGTTAAAGTTTTCAACCTCGATTATTTGATGCATAAAAATAAATTTAAACTTTTAAACCGGAACTCTATTTGCAACGGAAACTTAATCACAAAAAGCAAAAATAAAATGCAGCGAGATTTTCACGGTGCGTAGTCCGACATGCCCTTAATTTCCTTACGAAATTTTGACTCGGGTTTTTCAACTAATCAGTCACGAAGAACACAAATATTTAATGAAAACCATCAGCGAAAACATTAAGTAATTACACCCGCGGAACCCGGAAGCAACTAATGAAATTATAGTGTTGCCACACTTGACACTGTTGCCATGCCAAGATAATTATTACTTAATTTATGAATGGGAAACAGCACCGCTAGGGTAGATCATTGGAGTAAATTTATAACGTTGCATAATTACAACTAATATTTACACTTAAATCTATTTTCTAAATATCTAAGCCGTCACCAGAAGGCAAAGTGCCCAGAATGCTGGCAGCATTGCCACGTTGAATGGGAATGCTTCGTCTTTCGGCTTAATTCGTTGACCGAAATAAGAGCCAGCATTCCGATCACCTGTGGACTCTATTATGAGTTTTGTCTGATCTTTATATAATCCATGTGCCCCAGGACCCCAAGGACCTAGGGTTTCCAACCCTAGGTCCTTGGGGCTCGAATAGGTAACCTCGGTCAAGATTAGACCGGTGGCTCTTAGATTATTTGTTTGTTTTTTTGATGGTGTACCATTTTTACCGCCAAAACGAAAATCAAAAGAGGGAGAGGTTTTAGTTTTACTTAGGTTCGACTATATGTAGTTTTTTTTGTATGCTTTTCGATTTCTCCGTCAATTTATGAACCGATTTGGAAAATTCTTTCGCGATTGTACGGAGTATGACCCCGAGATGGTCCCTTATAACTTTTAATCCCGAAGGAAAAGTATTTGACCCGAAAAACTTAAAAATAGTGTAAATTACTGAGGTATTTGA
This sequence comes from Eupithecia exiguata, assembly GCA_947086465.1. Taxonomy (NCBI): domain Eukaryota; kingdom Metazoa; phylum Arthropoda; class Insecta; order Lepidoptera; family Geometridae; genus Eupithecia; species Eupithecia exiguata. The sequence goes on from OX352245.1 coordinate 9,593,788, forward strand.
AGTGTTCTTTTTTTCACACAACCAAATTACTGTGAATCTAGTAAGGTAGGTAAAACAGTAGTGTTTAATGAAACACGCTAATTGTTCCGAAGTTTATTTCGCCCGAACTGAGCTGAACTGAATCTCGGCGAACTCGTTAAGAGTAAGTAATAAATAGTTAGAAGAAACCGTAACAAGTTAGCTAAATCCGTTTTCGTGTCGCTAATTAGGGTCTAACTAATCCAATTATACCTACTTACAAAAGATTTACTTGACTTTACTTACAGGTAATTGCGGAAATAGGGTGACTTAGGAACAAAATCAGTATACGTCGCAATTGGATGGATGGATGGATGGATAGGTATTTCGACGACCGAGGTGGCGCGACGGGCGAAAGTCTGCCTGCGATTAGAGATATTTTTTACTTTACATTCGAAACACCCAGAACACCTTAAACAAATGTTTGCATCGTAAAAACATTTGTCCCTAGGCGGGAATCGAACCTGCAACTTCCTACGTCACAACCTGACCTTAGCCAGCTACGCCACAGAGGCCCCCGATCTCATCTGAAATTGCATAGACTCCATTGTACTATTTTAAAACATTTGCCATCCCTTTAAAATAGCTGATGCTAATACTGAGCCATTGGAAAATTAATGTTTTGTTTAGAGATTCCATGAATTTTAACGAAATCCGCCCGAATCTTTGTTTTACTTTATAATCCGTCATTTCTTTGAAAACGAGAATGATGAAACTCTGTCATGGTTGGATAATTATTCGTAGGTAGTTATTAAAAACATAAAATCGAAATCAATACATATTGATATGGATCAGTTCAGCTACCTGTAGTCTGTAACTTACCGATTTGTATGTAGGTACGCACGAACGTTTAAAGAGCACAGTTTCACTATTGAGACTCGTAAATCCAGTTTGTAAATAGTTTTATGGTGAATTCCAAAGAGTTTACAATAGAATTCTTGAATTTTCGAAACTCTCAACTCAACGCCATTATCGCTTGAGTTATCGATAAATAAATTTCTTTCTTTCTTTCTGTAGATTGATTGCAACAGTCTGCAGTTAGCTCAATTGTTTCAATTGTAAATACTAGTTTTAATTTAATTCCATTCTTTGATTGTAATTTTCTTTGTTAATAAAGATTATGTATAATATTAACGTTTATTTCTATAGGCTCGCAAAATCAATATTTTATATATACAAGCCAAATTTGAATTACATATTCACATCCGTGTGATGAACTTTAACCTTTGGTCGCGGTCTCAATGAAAACTATAGCCCTGAGCGCAGGACATACCTACCAGGTGCACAAGTGTGTGTGCGAACACAGGCGCACTCTGTTCCCTCGCTCACATAATCTTTAGCTCATGAATTTACTCATCATTAAACGCTGAAATCTGAGTATAAATTCAAATTATTTCATGAACCCAGAATTCTAGAGTTCGGTAAAGGTCGTATCCATGCTATCTTGTGAGCTTCCCACGTCCATAAATCATCAATATTGAACTACTGGTGAAATGCGAGTATCTGTAACTTGGCGTTATTATTAAAGAAAGTATTGCATCAGATAATCATTCAGATATCATACGCATAGTACTCTATTTATAGAAGCTGTAGGTACGTCATAATATGTAAGTCGTGGACGGAGGAAATCACTCAAGTACAACGAGTTAGAAGGTCATAAACACGTCATAAAGCTCTGCGCTCATGAATCCAACGCCGCTACCGCGCAGGCAATTGCACAGTTTACGAAAACCTAAATAAAAACAGACATAGTACAAAAGAGGACCTTAATATCGCTGAGAAAGAGTGCGTACCTGTGTGGTAGGGTTGACAGTGAAAGCCCGCAAATAGGAGCCCATGTAGGCCGGCATGGCCAGCAGCGCCGCCAACACCCATATCCCGAAGGCAGTCGCTATGGTCAGCCTCGTCGCTCGTTTACTGCCCCCTGGAACAAAGTATGTGTTTATTATTTTTTACTTGGAGGCACCCTCCAATCTGAGAAGGAAATTAATATGTTTAGTGTCTTCACAGATTACCCCCAATAGATTCCGCATTACGGGACTTTAGTTCGGATCCTAGCTCACCAAAATTGGAGGAAGGCGCGGATTGCGGGGACTGGAACAAAGGCGTTGTGTTGTGATTGGTTATTTCAAGGTCGCACTAAAAATGAACTAACCCTAGGGTTGGGACAGTTTAAAATTAGTCGATAATTAATATCAATACCATGTTGTTAAAAAGAACATAAATTTACAATGACTCCTTATCTGCTTTGTAATGCGACCTTGGTTCTTCATATTACAAACGACAATTTTGTAAATGGGCCGAATATGGCATACAATGTGGGACGAAAGCAGATTTTGTCATGTGGGCCGAACTTCTTAGGGACGAATATGGCATAAATCATTTCGAATCAAAAACCAATTTAAAAACGGTTCATAATTAACCGAGAAATCGACAAACATACATACAGCCAAACATAAAAACTCCTCCTGTTTTGTTTTCGTCGGTTAAAAATAAAGCAAATACGTGGGTGCTACTCCAAACTGGTACATAATATGAAAGTAGTAAATCTTCTGAAGCACCTACTGTTCTGACTACTGTCCTAATTAGGTTGAGTGGGTTGAATATACAAAAGAAATACTGACCTCTCTTGAATCTTTGACTACCTTTGCGGTTTACAAAGTTATTAGGCCCTGAACAAAAGCTTTTAGAGTATTATTCTAACCAAAAGAACAAAGGCGAAAATCTCAAAATCACTTCACTCTGAATGATCAGATGAATAGTTTATGTATTATGACCTGGCGTCTTCACGAACGTGTTCGTGATTACGGGAGGAAGCTGCAGTTCACGCAGTGTTACTAATTTGCCAATAACCATCTACCTAAACGCGTGACCCGAGGGCTAGTGAGTATCTGGCGCAGCGCATCAGCATTGCCATACAGCGGGGCAATGCAGCCAGCGCGTTTTGGGGACGCGCATGACTGGTATTGATAAGGATCAGTTGTAGATTCTTTGAAACAGTCTACAGTTAGCTCAATTGTTTCAATTGTATAATACTAGTTTTAATGTGATTCTATCATTTGATTTTAATTTTCTTTTGGTAATTTATTACCAAAAGAAAATTAAAAATTAAGATAGAGTCGATTCATTAAAAATAATTAAATAATGCAAGACAATTCACACTGCATTATCTAGCCCTTAAATATATTAAATACGACATAACATAATAGATGAGAGATGATGAAAGAGAGAGAGAAGAGAATGATATAAATAATGATGATAAATGATGGGAGATTTGAAGAGAAGGATACGACATTCATGATAACAATGGTCAACATGGTCTGCTATTTTGGATAAAATTGGGGTCAAAAAAGAGTTGGTTTCATAATGAAGAGAAAATACAAAACAAACTCTTTAGTTATCCTGGACTATCCGACATGGTTGCAATTTTGGAACTTAAAAATCGATCAAGAGACACTGTCTCTTATCCAAATACTGCACCGACATCGGATGCAAACGACGAAGACCTAGGGATATTCTTCGAAACCCTAAATTTTCTCGCTAGTCGAGGTGAAAAGTTGTATGTTTAACTCGAGAGCAAATTTTTTTTTGTGTCGTGGCTTTTATATCCCTCGCTATATCGCCCCGATAAGTAGACTGCTGAGTAAAAACTGAGCTAAGTTTTTACTCAGGTGTCTACTATATCGGCACGTTCTACAAAAAATACGAGGATCGAGTTTAATTAGGATCGAGGTTAACCCTTCTTATTCAGTAAGAAAAGCGTGAAAACCACTAGCAGAAATTTATGTAATTATAAACCAGTTTATATACAGAACAACAGTAAAGCCACCTAGATAGCCATTACCCAATTACTAGTGTAATCCGATTATAATTTTATCATCGAGTTCGATATAAACTGTTTTTTGTAGGCAATAAAACTCGCATAGTAGCCAATCGTAAGCGATTTAGTTTATTTTAGCATTGTTTAGTACGCTCGTAAAGAAGGCTACCTACCTAAACAAGCTTACAGGAAATATAGCTAGGAAAACAGCTAATTCACTCAATGTTTTTTTAAACTCAAAGGTTTTTTCTATTGTAGGTAAGGTAAAAGAAATTGCGATTGGTTTGTCCCACTTTGATATCTTTTTTTCATGAGATTTAGAACTTATATAGGTATAACTAGTATATACAATTGAAATTAATCTTTTTATATGTAGTTTTCTATTTGTATTTATGAAAAAATCATCCTTTGAAAAAGTGTGCTCTACCTTAGTTCGGATTTTTACTGACGACGGTCAGTGTCTAAAATAAACAAGTCGCATTATTAGTAGGTAGGTAACTAAAAAAAATAACAAGAGAAAACATAATTGTATGTAATTTGATACCGGATATGCGATAGTTTATGTAGTGTGTCTATTATCTTTTGGCTAATTTGAACAAAATATTTAATGGAGGAATCGCAATTTCTATGGAGTGCGCTAGCTGCCACCCAAGCAGCATCACAAGCTGTATAACAGCTGTATTAAAGTTCGTTTATACTCTTAATGCTGTATTACTTGCTGCATAAAGGCTGTATAAGCGCTTATACAGCTCTTGTACAGCTAAAATGGGCACAAATTATACAGCGTTTTGTGTTATATTAGCTGTACAGTAGCTGTATAAGCATAAAATAGGCTGCATAATAGCTGTTTTGCAGCTGTACTATGGTGTAAGAGGAAACCAATACACTCCAATTACTACATTGTAACACACTTGTGCAGCTTTACGCTGTAAAAAGTCTGTTGAACAGAGTTACAAAAGAATTAAAACGAAACAGAAGATATATTTTAATGATGGCGTTCAATTATAACAGCTGTATTGATCAAATTGAGCTTTTATTATAAACGCTTTGTGTTTAAAGATTTGGAGATTCGATAGGCGCAGGATACAGTGCATTATCGTGCAAAAATAAATTTCTTGTGGACATATATATATTTTGTGATAAAAAATAAACGCGCCCGCAAAATAACCAGGGAAGAGATATTAAATAAGGTAAGTAAATATGGTTTTTATAGGTTAGAATTTAAAAATGTTTGAATTAATGGACGTAGAGCCTCATTGGTGCATAGTAGATTATTGGACAAACTGAAAATATTGATAAACATAAAAACATTAGTCTAATTTTTATGTAATCATGTTCGTAATCTTCGATTGGTAATTGATAAAATGGCGACAATTTGCTAAGCAGCTTAGATTCTATTTTGATGGTCTTATAGCATTAATAGCTGTACTATGTAGGTAATGGATACTAGTATTCAGCTTTAAGCTGTTGAAGGGCTGTATAAACGAATAAATTTACTGTTAATGCTGCATAGCAGTGTTTAGAACATAACCTGTAACTCTTAATACTTATAGCATTAATAGCTGTACTATGTAGGTAATGGATACTAGTATTCAGCTTTAAGCTGTTGAAGGGCTGTATAAACGAATAAATTTACTATTAATGCTGCATAGCAGTGTTTAGTTAGAACATAACCTCTAACTCTTTTTAGGGATACGTAATATAAAGTGAAAAACCAAAATGCACTGCGAGATCACATCACGTTTTCGAAAATAAAGTAAGTAATAAAGTTATTTTCTAGAAATTTCAAAGCAATTATTGTAGATTTGCGTCCTAGAATTTGTAAAGAAATAAATAAAGTAAATATTTGTACTAAATTATGTTTTTTCTTCGTTCTTGGTATTTATTTATTCCGTGTATATTATCTATTTTATGAAGTATTTTTATATTAATTTATGTTTCTACTTGCTTATGAATATTTAATAATTATTATTACCTATGTATTATGTTGTATACACCCCTGCCTTTCTTAAATTTTCAAATTTCTTTCCGTCCAAAGGTTGCCTGGAAGAAATCGCTGCTAAGCGATAAGGCCGCCCATTGTACTATTATGTTTAATGTTTATATCTGTTTTGTTTTAGCTTTATATTATTATATTAACTCATTTATTTTAGATCTCAAATCGAATCCATAACAAAATACAAATTTATAAAATGTCACTTAAAATTATTACACAATAAAACCAAACAAAATAGAATTAAATTTAACTAGAAATAAGATTAAATAATAAAAAAATATATATATAAAAAAAATAGAAAAAATAAAAAAAATTATAATAATAAAGAAATTATAAAAAAACTAAAAAAAAAATATAAAAAAAAGTTATAAAGAAAATTATAAAAAAATTATAAAAAATAATAATAATAAAAAAAAATATAAAAAAAAAACTTAAAAATAAAAAGCTTTACTTTGTGGTGTACAATAAAGAATTTTGTATTGTATTGTATTGTAAAGTGATGCAGTCCAAAACAGCATACAAATGCACAATAATTCAAAATGGCGACTCTGTCACTTATACAGATTAAGGCTGTACTATAGGCGTCATTTACTTTTATTGCTGTTTATTACTCTCAAAGACAGAAATTATACAGCTATAGTCTGTAAAACGGTGTACAATTACACCATAAAAAGAAGCTGTAGAAGAGCGTTTGCCTACTTCATAATACAGCATTAAGATTTGAGGACCACCATAATACAGCTCTAAGCTGTATTAAGTAAGTGACGGTATGCAAAATGCAGCTATTGTACAGCTTTAATACTAAAATGAGATTAAAGCGTTACAGGAAACCTAAAGCTGTACAAGACAGTTATCATACACTGATTTAGAACTTTAAGCGTACTTTGACTCCTTAATACAGACTTAATACAGTTAGAGCTGAATAATTGCTCCTAAATCGACATTATAACACTACAATATCATTTCAACGTTCTTATACAGCTGTAAAACAGCGTTAAGTGCTATATTGGCTGCTTATTAGGTGTTCATTACGCTTGGTTGCTGCTTGGGCATTTTGTTCAGTAAACGAGCTAGTTCGTAATTCGAGTTGATTTACAACAGCGCCATTATTCTGAAAAACATTTGTTTGCGAGACGTAAAATACGCGTTTTTACCAACTGCCAATACTGAAGGAGTTTCGCGGTCGGACTTCATTGTTTGTTTCGAAAAGTTATTGTACCTATTGAGTTATGGAGACTCTTTTGGGTTTTACCAAAAAAAATTGACCGTATTAATAATATTGCAGTATAGTAGCTACGGGGTGGTCATCGGGTGTCTTCAATGAATAGAATTAATTAAACTTTGATAAAAAACGTATATTCCTATACCTAGATTAGGTACAGATAGGTGCTTTGCATCGAGAAAGAAAACAAAATTAAAGATGGCTAGATCTGTTGCACCGACCGAGGAAGCTCGCTCTGTTGCACCAACGTAGCGTTGGGAATTCTTGAAATAATGAGTGGATATATCGAGCGTCCAGCTTATTCAACCTGCCAATAGATGGCGCCGTTCCAAGCTCCTTAGCTTTCGTGAAACATAGCGCGAACACAGGATATTTTACACAGTATCATCTTAGCCCAAAAAAGATGTATAAATACCTTCGTATTTCGTGTACCCTACACATTTTTTTTTCTGTACAACTTCAACTTCTTGTAGGTCATATACAAACTTTAGCTGTCAAGGTGAATATTTCTGTAAACTGACTCGTAGGTAATGTACATTGCTTTCCTATTGTACTGTATTGTGCGACTGATTGGTGGTCTCTGTTCTAATTAAGTTTGTATTGTGATTGGCGTAACCTCAATGAGTAGGTACCTACCTATGTTTCTCAATGTAACCAGGATTTAATGTTAACAATCCAAGGATAAATGTCAAATTTTGTCAAAATTTCTATATGACTACACTGAAATCAATTATTATGGTCCAAATAAGATTAAGGCCCGTATTAAGAAAGCTTACGTAGATTTTGTACAGCTTTGCTTTGACCTTACCAACTTAAGAGCTTCAAGGAAAACTTTCCAAACTGGGTTCGGCTTGGCACTTGTAACGCCAATTCGACTAACGACGTCATTCGAAGCGCACTTGAGATCTCGATGTTCGATAGAGGCTATTTTCAGTGATTCAGCGAATATAGCTACTTTTATTTTAGTTAAACAAGGTTACATTAAATCGGCTTACTACGACGAGGGGTTATTTTATCGTTCGTTTCTAATTTTACACTTAAAAACCGCGAATTACCTAAAATTACTTAAAATTTGTGTTTCCTGACTCGTCTCACTGAATTCGGCCCAAAGTAGGACGAGTCAGGAATAACTCATTTCAACCACTTTTTTTGTGCAAACTCGACCATTCGGTACCCGAAAAAGCACCAGCAGTTTTCATTAGGTACTTTCGTGTTTTGGAAATTGCGTGCAGGCCGCAAATTATCGAGTTTTATTTCAGGTGTAAAAGTTTACCATAATTTTATGAACTCAACTATTTACATTGATACGTTTATTTTTATTTTAGGATCAGGCCCGCACGCGGACCAGATCCTACACCGGCGGAAATCCGTATGACAGGAAAATAGCCCTTCACCTCTGAGCCATGCTTTAGCCTACTTGGTTTACACACCAAAGTTGCCCACTCCCCCCTTCCCCCGACAAGCTAAAACTAACTTAAAACCTTAGAATATAAAATATAAAACCGAAATATAAAACCTTAGAAAATAACCTTAGAATATACTAAAACTAACTTGTTGACAAAAACTGTCGGTTGCCTGTAATATCCGTACACTGAAAAATCGCCCAACCAACTAGGCTGTGTCAGCAGTCAAATAATAATGCAAATACGAATAAAACTATGTATTAAACTCGTTGGATTTGGACTTGGCAATAGCGTGCAATTACCTCTAGATAGGCAGATTCGGCGTAAGAGCGTAGCTATTTAGGAAACGAGATGCTTGCAAGAAGCTTTGAGGCTTTACTAAAGCCCTCTGATATTAAGGAGAGCTCTGGAAATATACTGAACATGAGCTGGTCGGTTTTTAAATAGAAATCCTGCAGTACGCAAATTTTCTGCGCGATGTGCGACGATGCGAATAAAAAAAAACAGTCAATGGCGGTAAAAATATTTAACAAAATTCCAGACAAAATAAAAAGCCATGAAAATAATAATATGATTAAAATTAAATTAAAAGAGGTGCTTTTGAAAAAAAAATACTACGAACTAAATGAATTTCTAAGAAATACTTTTCGTGACTTGTAATTGAAATTTTCCATAATTTTTTTGACATAACTTTATACCATATTATTAAACTAGTATAAGTTACTTGGCCGTTTCCCATTGCAACAACCATAAATGGGTACATGTTATGTATTACTAGCAGCGCCTCGCGGTTTCACCCGCGTAGTTCCCGTTCCCGTAGGACTTTCGGGATAAAAAGTAGCCTATGTCCTATTCCAGACTATAATCTATCTCTGTGCCAAATTTCATCCAGATCCGTTTTGCCGTTCTGGCGTGATAAAGGAACAAACATCCATCCATCCATCTAAACTTTCACGTTTATAATATTAGTGAGATTTATTAATTTAAATATTATAGGTATATCAATAAATTCTGTCAAATTCTATGTACCGCGTATGGAACGCCCGCGGACTGATTTAAGTGATGAAATAAAAAAATGATATACATATATTTCGGAGTTAAATCCTTATTAATCCTTTGCAATGCGCCTATTCTACTCTATGCGAATCTCAAGCGTCTATGTTTTGACGTTGGATCAATTCTACAGGATGACAGAAAAGAAATGGAAAGGATTCAGAGAAGTGCCTAGTAGAGTTTGAGTAGCAGATTGGTACAAGAAGGTCATAGAATCCATGTAAAAGCGGTCTTGCGATTCGTTTAGATAGAAGCCCTAGACCTGGGTCTGTGTTTCAGAGCTGTATTTCCATCGGGCATTACTTAGATACGCCCGCAGTTAACAAATAATGAACCTACTCCGTTATATAAATGAAAAATACATTTCAATTTAAAGCCATTAAATGTATCTCCGGCGCGCGTCGTGAGCACGATTAAATTCCGGGATTATAAAATTGTATGTACCTAGTTCATAATCTTACTCCACTCCATTAGTGCATTAGCGACAGCTTTGTTCTTACTTCTTTTATCTCTGTTGTGCTGGAGCCGCGGGCAGAAATTATACTTAATTATTCTGCTAAGCGGATTTTTAGTCCAACGGTTACGACCGTCTGGGTTTTTTAAACTATATAAGAGATAAAAAAGTATAATTTTTTTGGTCAAACGTAAGGTTGGGTCTGAAACTTTACTTTAAGTTGGTACTTTATCAAAAAAATGACATGTTTGAATCCAAACTAAAAGCGATACTCATAAAAAAATGTTTTTACGAACTTGACGATTTCTTCAATGATAAATTTAGCGACTCGTAATCTTTGTAATAGTTATTGAATGCATTAATAATAAGTAAGTACATCATAAGTAGAAAGGCATGAAACCTGGCCTGTCTTCCATTGCAACACCCTAAATGGGTACATACTGTGAACATTTTATGAACACTCACCTAACTACTAAGACCTGACTGTATGAATGCAATAAATAAAATACTGAAAATAAATAAATAATGCGATAAAATAAATAAATGAGTTTTGTGACGTATCCAAGAATACAAGAATTAATTAATAAAAATAATATTTTACACGTCAATAGGTAGTTTCATATATTATCCTACAAGAGTCCAAGAGTCCTGTAAGGTCTAAAGTGTGGTTTTGTGTCTTGAATTTTAGTTTTTAATATTGTATGTATGTTAGTTTTAAGGTGAATATTACTATGGACCGTAGAATAAGTTAAAATAAGATCTGTAACTGTTCTATAGTCTGAAATAAATGATTATTATTATTATTATTAAAGGAAATAAAGCACTTTGAGTTAAGAGTTATTTTAAACAATACATTACATGGATAGATATTTTTTATGCATAGAAAATACCCGGAACAAATATTTGCAGATTGTACAAACTTCTGCCCAAGGGTGGGAATCAAACCCGCGACCTCCAGTGTCACAGGCGGACCATCGCCCACTGCGCCGCATCGGTCGACGTACATAGGAAATACTCAGAACAAAATTACAGGAAGATTGAAAACTAACGGTAAGTTTGTAAACGTAATTAATCTATTTTGCCCCTGGTTAATTTTGATCTCGTATTGTTAAGAAACTTGGAAGCGTAGACGCACTAACTAATGATATTAACGAACACGGCATCACAAAGCTCTTTTATCATCTAATTATTCTGAATTTAATTTTATGCTTGGCGTACTTACGTCCCTTTTAAGCCGTACCCTTAAGAGCTGTAACCTCTTCAACATCCGAGTTAAACCATCCAATAGCATTTTGTCAAAATAGCATCACGTGACCCTCACGATATCTTCTTCGAGGTTTATGGGTTGATTTTATAAACTCTCCGCTTTGGTTACCGGGCGTCTCGGTTTTATGTTCGTGAACATCTTCCAAGATTATTACCGCGTACTAAGCTGGTCTTATCCAAAGTAGCAATTATTCTTCATCACATAAAGTCGCTAAATAACTACTTACCTATATACGAGACGATAAAGTCGGCTAGTAACTGGAGTCAGAGCTTGGGACTTGAACATAGAAACATTGCCTTGAGAATGGTCTCATTTGAAGCTATACATTTTCCCTGTGCGGCAATCAATCGCAATTGTTTTGCGGAAGTACCCTGTCAACAAAACGACAAAGCTGTCTTCTCTACTCTTGATTTGTCACTTCTTCGATTTCGATTTTCAGATGTTAAACCAGGTTAAACCTAACTTATCCCAACTGCAGTGACTTTCCAGACTTGCATTATAGGCTGACTTGTACCTATTATACCTTTGTATCTCAAGTGAATAAATAAAAAATGGGCATTTAACACAGCATTATCCAGCCCCAAAGTTAATTGAAGCCAGACAAAGGAGCCATATGACGTTAGTACCCTTATCCCTACTCCTACTACTTGTGCAGGGTAAATATAGACTCATAGACCCAGCGTGCCCGGTAGCCTAGGAAAGTGGTAGGGAAGAAAGAGACCGGCAGTGTATGTCCCTTAGTCGACTCTTACGGAAAGAGTTGGGATGGCGCAAAGTCTCAGCCGACTCACAGGTTTTATCGTATTCTTATAAGGCTTATTAGATAATGGCTGTAAAATATTTAGTAATAATTCCGCGTAAAACCTTCTTCTAATCTTCTCTCTCTTCTTGGATAAGATCCCACAAAACGGAGCTTGTTAACTTAAAAAACCTCGTTTTAATCTTTTAACTCATTATATAACTTGCGCATCCACGGTAAAAAAGCTTACCTAGCCTTTTGAACTCGAAATCACTTGCGTTAGTAAGCAGCTTATGAAAAGTCTGGATCGCAAGAAAATAAAGCCTCTGGTTACTAAGTGAACGTAAATTGGTAAACACAAACTGAGGGCTTAGTCCGACTTGTACGCATTATCTCTCGAATACTTCCATCGAGTTCTAATCCTTCCTATACATTTAGCGCCTTGTAGCGCCCCTACCGGATCGAGAGTAACTACCCAACTACAATAAGTATACTTATCGTAGTTTGAAATGAAATGAAATGATTTATTTGACACGACACATCAGAATTACCATACATTTGAGGAAGGAACTAAACTAGTGGTAGTTTGACAACGATCCAAACGTTTCGTGTGTTTTCGGTGACCTGAGCGTAGCTTTCTCTGTCGGGAAGGAAATCTGAGACAGTTTTCAACGGAGCTTTTTGCCAGTCTCACTAGAAAAATTCTTCGTTAAGTCTGTGGTATGGGTCAAACTAGCGCCGCCACCTATTATTAATCTTATTATTACGTTGAACAAAGAAAATTTTAAAAATCCATCGTAGATCCAGTTTGTGATACCAATTATAAGCTTTTTCTTAATGCCTCTGTAATAGTTTTATTCTATTAGGTTAAGGCAGAATATCGAAGTTGCCCTTGGTGGCCACCAATATCTATTTTCGATTTTCTGGTTAAACTAAATAGAGTAAAACTATTACAAAGACATTAAAAAAAAGCTTGTAATAGGTATCACAAACTGTACGATGGACTTTTGAAATTTCCTTTGGTCAACGTCATAATAAGATTAAATAGGTGGCGGCGCTAGTTTGACCCATACCACAGCCTTAAATACCTGCAGCTACTAGTGTCACTCTCGTATATCCTGAAATACACTGAGGCAGCGCAGCGTCTACAAACTGTGCCACTTCAGAACTTTGCTCTAAATATGGCTATTTCTACTTGTCTCAGAAGGTTCCTTATTTTGCAGTATGCTTCAGTTTTCCATTTACAAGCTGTTCTAAAGGTACTCCATCACAGGCCCACAGGCAAAGTTCACCTCCAGGGATATTAAAAGGAAATGTTCTCGACTACTCGTTGTTCTTCAAACTAATAATAAAGCTTTATGCTAAGTCGTAACATTTATTATTAAACAACCCTTGACGTGCTCGTACAAGTGCTTGTAAAAGGCTATTGTCGACTCGTGCACTATGCATTAGAAATAAACTCAAAAGTAAGGTCGGTAAGCTTTTTTTTATGTTTTCACTTACTATCTTCGGGAACTATTACTCGTTGTTCGTTTAATTGCGCCCAACGAACATTTAACGATAATCTTAATTCAATCTTAATAACAGTTTTAGGGTTCCGTACCCAAAGGGTAAAAACGGGACCCTATTACTAAGACTTCGCTGTCCGTCTGTCACCAGGCTGTATCTCATGAACAGTGATAGTTATACAGTTGAAATTTTCACAGATGATGTACGTATTTCTGTTGCCGCTATAACAACAAATACTAAAAAATAGAATAAAATAAATATTTAAGGTGCTCCCATATAAACGTGATTTTTTTGCCGTTTTTATAGATAATGGTACGGAACCCTTCGTGCGCGAGTCCGACTCGCACTTGGCCGGTTTTATTCATTTTCATTTGAATACCAAAACTACATCAAATAAAAGTTAGGTAGGCGTTACTCACTCACTGTAGACTCACAATATTTCCTCTTTATAAGAGGAGATATTTATATTTTTGTTTGTAACGAATAAACTTAAAAAGTACTGGACCGATATCAAAAATTCTTTTACCATTAGAAAACTGCATTATCACTGAGTAACATAGGCTATAGAATATACCCGTGCGAAGCCGGGACGGACCGCTAGTAGTATATATACGGGGGGTTACAAAAGAACGTTACCTGGACGGTTAGTCCATCTATTGCTCCTACAATATTTATTCCAGGAGTAGGTAATACATCATATTCGCAGTGTCGTCACCATACGCTAGTAGTAGTCCTTCAATGGTGACACCACACAGAATCTTGTATAGTCGAGAGTATAATCGTTGTATAGGTTTACGATCAAAAAATCGAACCATATATTCCTACTACATTATCCAAACACCCATAATAGTGCTAACCCATGACTCGAATACACACGCTTTCAGTCACAGAGTCACTACGAACTCCCCCCCCCCCCCCCCTCGCGGGGGTTGGACGCCTACAGTGGATTAAGAGCAACAAGCCTTTATTATTTTTGTTGTATAATTTCGAATTTAACGCGGGTGACACCGCGGGGAACAGCTAGTCGTAGATCGTAGATATAATTGGTGCTGAACATTTTACTGCTGGGACTGGAATAATTCGTAAAACGTTCACACTTTTATAACGACACGATCGTAAACTCAATCACTGAATACCACCCGGGTGACTATTTATTTCAGAACGCACTCTAAACAGAAACATATTAAATTCTATATTCCGTTTGTTTTCCCAGAAGGTACATTAAATATTTTGGTTTTTTATTGACTGGCAACATTTTACTCTCGGCTTACCTGAAACAGTTGTAAAACGTAGTAGCTAATAACGTTTTTTATCGTTATTTTACGGTACTACTGTATCATTAAAATGATTTAACCGAGGTCTTATTGAGCGTCTACGCAATGCAAAAATAACGGAATTTCCACCTTCGATTTTTTGATCGTAAACCTATATCAATTATACTCTCGAGTATACAAGATTCTGCATGTGGTGTCACCATTGAAGGACTATTACTAGCGTATGGAGACGACACTGCGAATAAGATGTTTGCGCCATGCGAGCGACTAAATGAGTTGTTGCCGATCGGCAACAACTCATTTAGTCGCTCGCCTACGCCCATCGCGATCGCAAACGAATAACGAAAAATAAAAAAATGCCGTATTGTGTGTTAACGTGTAAAAATCAACCACCTGCGAAGAAAAAAGAAAGTGGTGGGACTTATCATCGGTAAATAAGAAAATAACTAAAACCAATCAAAACAGTTTTCTGTACATTATTTTCTATTTTACTGACATTTTGATCTGACATTTTGTTTGAAAATTAAAGATTATGAAAAGTGAACCGCACAGAAGGATACGTAGGTCTTCGTCGTAGTATATTTTGAAATTCAGTTTTGTATGTACAAAAGTTGTGTGATGAGCAAGTGTCCCTTCCGAGGTGAAAAAATCTATAAGAGCGACATGTTGTTACACATAGTTGAATGAAACGCGTAAGCGCCAATGAAATTCACGGCGCTTAGCTAGTTTTAGCGCTGCAACAAATACTTGTCAGTCCACGGCGCGCTCGCCCCGCGCAGGGCCAAGTTGCGACCCTAACCCAGTTTTTCACGAATCTGAGATCCGTTGTCTGAGATACGGGATCTTAAAGTCATAGATAACTCACGCAAATTATATAAATTTTTATGCGAAAATTTGGATGAGTGTTACCTAATCTTGAAATTTTGCTTCGATGTGATGATGAGTTGTACCCCTATCCAAAAATGAAGTGGAAAACACATCCGCGACATATTTTTCAAGGGTTTTGAATCAAAATTTTATAATCATCAAGTTTATTAGGTATAAACAACGGCCTCCGCTCTTCGGAAATATAAGTTGGAAAGAACTAAATAGCGTGCAATAGCTGTCAAACTTCGAACCGTCATATCTCGCGAACTGACAATCCTAGAACACTAGTTTCTGAAGGTAAATTATAGAGCTCGTCGAGATCTACATTTTTAATGACAGCTGTCAAACTTAGGGCGTGAAGTACCTACCTAATCTAAAATGCAATACTTAGTCAAAACGCTTCGGACCAACGAAATCTCGAGCTTCCTATAAATAATTCTAGGAAATCCTTTTATTTAGGTTATACCAGTTATACCTAAATAACTTCAGTCAGATCATCGATCGTGCAATTGATTGACACTAAAACACCGCTCAGCCGGATAGATTGGCGTTTGCTCAAATGTTATAGTTATTTTAGTTATAGACGATCATCTCCAACACTCAAGTGTAGAATATATCTTGCTTCAAACTTCAAAGCATTGGCATCCATTCTTCCTAATATTATAAACTCGAATCTGTTTTTTTTTTGCTCGAAAAAATCACTTAGCCAGAGTGATATTGGATTCTTACGATACTACATCCAAATCTGTTTAGCCACTAAAATGGTGGATAAAGAAACTCTCACATGAAAAGATAAGATTTTATAGGTGAAAGAGAATATTTTTATTATTTGCTAACTATAATTTCTTGGTATTTGCTGAAAATTTGAACCCACCACAGTAAAATTATGTTGTTTTGATTTGAATAGACTACTAAACGTTTCGTGCACTAATTTGGAGTTGTAAACGGAAAACTTTTTTAATGCCTGTGATTGCAGGTTGTACGTTTTTATGGGAGAAGCGTGTAGCGAATTTTATTAGGTGCCATTAGTAAAGAAGCTTTGGGACCCCCGTAGGACCTCCGTGGGTGTGAACTTCTTCAGTAAAAATATGAACAAAATATCAAGATTCTCTTAGTAACTGAAGACACATAATTCAGACAAGAGCAAGTGCAAAAAAAAGTGTAATGAAATATCGCGCCGAAATTTTTTATAGATTTTTTTTATTAGCCTCTCTCGTCTATCTGCTGCGGAAAAGTCTAAATTGACGTAATGGGTAGAAAAAATAGCAGTATAAAGAGTTTCGTCTATTTTGACGAATTACCTAAAACTAGGGAGCAAAATAACTGTGTTGATATTCGGCAACGTATTTCTTAGAATTTTATCTTCGGTTAGTTTTTGAATGGATGGTTCTAGTTCAAAAGACCTTTTAGCTACCTCTTAGAGCCCTCCCGAAGCGGTCGTAAGTAGTCGCTAAAATTCACCTACGGGTCAGACGATACAAGTTTATATTTTTAAAGTGCTTTCAACGAAGATTACATTTTCCATTAATTCAAACTTTCTATTAAAATTCGATGATCAATACACTATTTTATAAAGCATCGATAATTAATTTCTTGCGGCGGACCGGTCCCTAACTTGTATCGAAGTTTTCTTTCAAAGCCATCGGGATGAAATTAAAACTTTCCTCTTATACGATGGAATCTCTTCATAATAAGAAGGCGCGTGATTTTTCTGAAATTATAAAGTGCAGAGACTTTTCTTCACTGATTCTGATAAATTTTTAAAAGTTTACTCATCGTCGATATAGCAATTTTCCGAAGGTGTTGACGTAAATTCGTATTCTAGGAACCCAATTTGCAATTTTATGCACATCGCAAATTTAGTTCCTATGACTATAATTCGATGAAAGGTTGTAAAAATATTTTCCTGGTAATAATAACCGCAAAAGGTCAAACATATTTTGAAATAATGTTCAGAGGAAGAGGCTACTTAGTTATAAAGTGTCAAGTTATGAAAGTGAAAATAAAAATGGTATCAAGTTGCCAATTTTCCTCTCTTCCTTCGCTATGGCTACTTAGCGTTTATTTTACCTCCAGCTTTGAATTTATGCTCATTATCGTTGAAAATGGCACGGAGTATTATGAACGTTTATTTTAATGGACAATTTAGATATAATAATACAAAATACTACGAATTTTGTCCCTTAGCACTGAATTATCTTTTGTGAGTTTACAATTTAAGAAAAAGAATTTACGTAGAATTGGCAATTGTTACGACGTACCTTTACCATATTGTACAAGTGGTACAACAAAACTGTTAAAATTTCCCGTATCGGTAAACACATTCAATTGATATCTTTCAGGCAACCTTGGCACAGACATTTTAGGCCCACTAGTGTTTACATGTAGCTTCCTCAGTGGATCCATGATTACGAAGTACCGGTCAGCAGACAATGCTGTCAGCGTGAACACTGACACGGCAAAGTTGACAATGCTAATAGAACCAACGCATTTGGTCCCTTGGAGTCGAGTCCCTAAGTCTGTGGTATACCGAGGCTCTCCGGGTTTTCAAAGATTCTATCGAAGTATCGAATGGTCAAAGTGACAAGTGACCCGAGAGCTGGTGAGTATATACCGCAGCGCATCAGCATTGCCATACAGCGGGGTAATGCAGCCAGCGGCTTGCATCCGATTAATATTCGTTTGAATCTGTTGCGCTTCCTCTAGACAGTTTGCAACAGTTTTAAATAGTAGACTGTTTTATGCTGAAATTTACTCACCAGTAGCATGCAGCTTCCTCAATGGATCCACGATCGCGAAGTATCTGTCAGCAGATAACGCTGTCAGCGTGAACACTGACACGCCAATACTGACGTCTTTAGCGGCCTCGGACACTCTGCAGACGGTTTCGCCCCATGGCCAGGATTCCACCGTGTAGACAGTCGACGTGAATGGAACGCACGTGATGATGACCAGTAGATCTGCGAGGGCTAGGGAGAGGATGTACCTGTAAGAAAACCAGGTACATAAGCAAACAGAATATGTAGAAAAGAACGGTAGACGTGTTACGAATGCAAACTATACGGATATTCGTTACTTCTTGAAGATTCTGAATACATGACCATAAAATTGAGCATAGATTAAGCTCTAAATCTGGATAGCATATAATTATAGGTTTATTTATCACTAGCAGTTCCCCGCGGTTACTCCCGCGTTAAATTCTAATTACACATTTCTAGGGGATATACCTGAAATCTCCCATGGGAATTTGATGTTTTTCCAGGACTAAAAGTAACCTATGTTACTCTCCATCCTTTCAACTAACTCTAGGCCAAAAATCAAGTCGATTGGTTGCTTAGGGCGTGAGGGAAGGACCAACAAACAAATAAACAAACAAAAATAAAAACACACTTCCGCATTTATAATATTAGTAAGGATTATTAAGGATACTGGAAAATATAAACGAAGCGTGGGCTGCTGGATGCTGGTTATTTACATAATGTGAACGTTGATATGAAAAAGTTAGACTAAAAGTTGAAAACCGAGGGACTTGAAGTCCCTCAGACGATGTTTTTAATCATTTGATCGAAACAATTAAATACTGTCTTCAAATTCCACTATAAATACATTGTATTGCGGGATAATTACTAATTCGTCAGGAATAAACATTATATAGGACCATCTTGAAATAATTTTCCAAATAATAACAAAATATTTTTTAGAGATCGACAAACATAAAAAATTTAAAAAGCTTAGATTCAGCCGAACAGAGGGCCTCTTCCTTTTTTAAATCGGTTAAAAATATGGAAGTTTGTTTAAAAGTCTGCCAACAAAAAATCACAAGCAACCAATTGATATGCTAAGTAGCGGTTTTTTGCTACGTCGTAGACTACAGCACCCGCTACGGCGTAGCAAGCAACGGTTATTGGCATCGTCGTAGCAAACTACAGAATCCGCTACGGCGTAGCAAGCAACGGTTATTGGCAACGTCGTAGCAAACTACAGAATCCGCTACGGCGTAGCAAGCAACGGTTATTGGCATTATCGTAGCAAACAACAGAATCCGCTACGGCGTAGCAAGCAACGGTTATTGGCATCGTCGTAGCAAACTACAGAATCCGCTACGGCGTAGCAAGCAACGGTTATTGGCATTATCGTAGCAAACAACAGAATCCGCTACGGCGTAGCAAGCAACGGTTATTGGCATCGTCGTAGCAAACTACAGAATCCGCTACGGCGTAGCAAGGAACTGTAATCGCAAAGTAAAGTAAAATTTAAAAAGCTAATTAAAGGTACAAAATCTCGAGCCGATAGGAAGTTGAATGACCTAAACCACAGATTACATAATAACCAAACCTTTGCCGTCTTTTGTGTGTACGTTTTCAATTACATAAATAATTATTTCAAATGACAACATTGTACACGTGTATTTTTTGCTTAATGGTTCAAATTTAGCACAGTTTTGATACCGATCAGATTTAAGCTTTTAGTAGAGGTCAAAGTTGATCCTTTTGACCTTTGTAGAATAACCTATGAACTTTGTATTGAAGATCCTTGTTGACTGGTTCATAAAAGGTTGGTTTAATTTTATACAAAGACACAGTAAGCCTTTTGTGTAGTAAATTCTGTTGAATTTACGATACAAACAACAAGAACTTATTCTAAATTACTCTAGCCTTTTGAACAGACACAAGAATTTATTTGTATTGTATCCTTCTGAAAGTTTACTTTAGTTTCAATGTACCTAATTAAATTTGTTAATTCTGTGAGAAACATATTTTAAACTTTACTTGTTTCAACTCTACCCTTGGCCTCGCACCCGTTGTTTCCGGGAAACAAAAGATTCGTCAAGTGCGAGTCAGACTCGCGCGCAGAGGGTTTCGAACGTTTGTCAGTTATAAAAATTAATAATCTAGGTATTATAAAAATATGTACTTCTTCGTATACCAGTTAAGGGTTCTCTATTCAATGAATACCTAAAAACAGTAGGTTGGATCGCTCAGCAAACTTCAGGGATAATAGGCCTGTGTCGATCTTGTTGCTTAGTTGGTTAGAGCACACCTGAACTGAAGGTGAGGCGCGGGTTCGAATCCTGCCGAAATCAAAAATATTTGGGATATTATCAAATTTTCGCAGAAAATTACCCCAGTGCAAGTAACGTACTATAAAGCATAAAAAATAGCTAATTACCATGACCTTTTTATCCATTTTTGTATCTCATTTGTTTTAATTTGAAAAGGTCCCTTCCCATTCTGATCGCGCTAAGATTACACTCCTTTGACTGGTTTCCTAGAACCAATTAATGTTTTAGAAACTATTATATGGTATAACATACCACCACTGTATTGTGTTGATATTGTCTATTCATCCATATAGGCTAAAGGAGTGTACACACCAACGCCGCCGACATAGCCTGGCATGTTAAATGTTATGTTAGCAACTTGGTTGATGATATGTTGGCGTTTTCACATCAAGGAGTCCATATACTAAAGAATATTTATCGGGCATTTATCGCGTAATTTTTGTTTTATTTTCCCAAATGTTTCTATCGCGTTACAGTGATAAATAACCCCGATATACACCCGATAAATAATCTTAAATATGTAAACAAATCGCGAAAGTTTCAAAAAGAGTGAACAATGTTTAGCAACCCGGCGGCTTTGGTGTACTTACACCAAAGCCGCCGGGTTGCTAAACATTGTCGGTGGCACGAAATCAGCAATTTGAACAAATGTCGCGGAAATGCCACCAACAAGTCGCCGGAGTCATTGTCGCGTTGAAAGCCGCTGGGTTGCTAAACATTGTCGGTGGCACGAAATCAGCAACTTGAACAAATGTCGCGGAAATGCCACCAACAAGTCGCCGGAGTCACTGTCGCGTTGAAAGCCGCCGGGTTGCTAAACATTGTCGGTGGCACGAAATCAGCAACTTGAACAAATGTCGCGGAAATGCCACCAACAAGTCGCCGGAGTCACTGTCGCGTTGAAAGCCGCCGGGTTGCTAAACATTGTCGGTGGCACGAAATCAGCAACTTGAACAAATGTCGCGGAAATTCCACCAACAAGTCGCCGGAGTCACTGTCGCGTTGCCGACATCCGACGGCCTGTGTCAGCGGTGTAGCCGACTTTGTGTGTAGACTCCATGAGACGCCCACTCCGGACGTGTACTTGTAGGTCAATACAAGCACTCAATCAATATGTCTAGGAGTGCCGAGATAAGTCAGTCTTGTTTGATCTAGGGATAGATACTCCGGTTATAAATCTGAACGTTGCGAGTTTTTACTCATCGGCATATTTGCGCGACTAGTCGACTACGCCGAAGGCAAAAGAACTCGTGTGTGAACTCTGCGCTAGGGCCCTTATATGTACCAAAGGGGTTCTCTTTTATCATTGAAATAAGGTAGGGTTACACAACGCAAGTCAATAACTTTATTTCTTTCGGCTTCAAATTTTATACATAATCACACTCGTTGATACGTCGTGTCCACAGAGAATAAAACCACTCCGTTAGTCTCGTCGACCGAACGAAATCCTGCGCGCGTACGGGCGCACGAATAACACACTCGTGCTCGGCCTGTCTCGTGGTATAAATGAAACCCTTATAGGATCACATTGTTGTCCGTCTGTCTGTCTGTTCGTCTGTCAACCCTCTTTTCTCAGAAACGCGTGGAGGTATCGAGTACAATCATACAATCGAGTACGAGTAAAAAAGGTTACAAACTTGAGTATATGTGATGTGAATGAAAGTGAAACCCTTATAGGATCACATTGTTGTCCGTCTGTCTGTCTGTTCGTCTGTCAACCCTCTTTTCTCAGAAACGCGTGGAGGTATCGAGTACAATCATACAATCGAGTACGAGTAAAAAAGGTTACAAACTTGAGTATATGTGATGTGAATGAAAGTGAAACCCTTATAGGATCACATTGTTGTCCGTCTGTCTGTCTGTTCGTCTGTCAACCCTCTTTTCTCAGAAACGCGTGGAGGTATCGAGTACAATCATACAATCGAGTACGAGTAAAAAAGGTTACAAACTTGAGTATATGTGATGTGAATGAAAGTGAAACCCTTATAGGATCACATTGTTGTCCGTCTGTCTGTCTGTTCGTCTGTCAACCCTCTTTTCTCAGAAACGCGTGGAGGTATCGAGTACAATCATACAATCGAGTACGAGTAAAAAAGGTTACACATCACATATACTCAAGTTTGTAACCTTTTGGAGTCGCATATAAATCAAACTTCTAAGTCAACACAATCAAAAGTTACAGCCGTTTATGGCCATATTTTTGAATTTTCCAAGGGAATCACGTGCACACAAAACTTATAGCTTGCTTCCCGTTGACCCAGAATCATGAAAACTGGCAAAAAGTAAGGTTTTGTAGCACATTCAAAGGAAAAAATCCGAAAACCGTAAATTTGTTGTTAATTCACAAAAAAAATATTTTCGCTAAGGACCAAAAACCTATAGGGTACTTCCTATAGGGACCTAGAATCATGAAGTTCGGCAAGAAACAAGGTCTTATAATTATACAATTATACGGAACCCTCGTTGCGCGAGTCTGACTCGCACTTGACTTTTTCATTTCAATCTATCTTTCGCCCGCTCCGATTGTTTTCTTTAAAACTCGCTTCAGCTTCTTCTCTCGCTACCCACCGAAAACGCACCCTACTAAAATTTTCTTGATACTGTCTCAGCTCCAAGAAATGTTTCACAGCAAATATTATTGTGGAGTGTAAGCGCGCACACGAAATGGAAACAGTTCAATTTTGTATGGTATGATTTTAAAATATAATAAATATTGTGTATTGGAAATCTCCTAGTGTATTGATGTTGTTATTTGTGAATCTCGGAGAACGAATAACTTGTATCTTACAGCAAACATTTGTATAGGACGAATTAAAGTTATGGCAGCGAATATTTGTTTGGATCTCTATATGTCTATATCTATATCTCTATATCTCTATCTCGATATGCGAACCATTCGATAATAACGTGCAAGACGTACTTGATATTGCGTTTTCGTCTGTCAAAAAAAGTAGTAAATAAATGATGCGGGATAATTCCCACAGCAACATCTGCTTCCAAGCTAAGCAGAGATCGATAGTGCATACTTAAATAGTGTTTCATCACATAAGTTGATTCATGCTACCGTCTACACTTGTTCGATCACTCCCTGTCCATCCAAAGGTTGCCTGGCAGAGATCGCTCAAAGCGATAAGGCCGCCCATTGTACAACGTAATCTGTATAAGTTCTTTCCTGTCCTGTGTATCTATTTCATTTTACAGATTGCTGTTGTTAATATTTACAGTCACTGTAAAAGTCACACTCTATTAAAACCTGATAAAAATCAGCTCCAAATCTTAGCTTCCCCCAAATTTTAAATGGCACCTTTGGCTATGTTCCCACTTGGAACTAAGGATTTACATGTAGCTATGGCATATTTTTAATTACATATGGCCAAAGTGTACCCATTCCATTCCCATGGGATATCGTTTATCAGTATCTATCCTTATCACAAGCTCTGCTTAACATGAGGCCAGCATGCTGTGAATTGTCCAACAATATTTATTTAATACACTGATAATATGAAATAAATTGAGGCATCAACCCACAGAAAAGCCGAAACAAAGCTGTCAATCACCAAAATTCCTACTCCGGTACTTAAGGGAGTTGAGCTGGTTAGGGTCTAGTTATGCACGAGGACAATAGACAATACACTCATGCGATATGTCAGCGCAGATTTTTCCTTGTGAGGAAACTGGGAGCTGCACTGGCATATCGTATATATCATTATCAAATTAGACTAGCACTTGATGGCAAGTAAGCATGCACTCGAACGTGGGTCCTCTCTTAGAATTAGAAGGCACTGGGTGGCATGTAAGCATGCACTGGCACGTGGGTCCCCCCACTTAGAATTAGAAGGCACTGGGTGGCATGTAAGCATGCACTGGCACGTGGGTCCCCCCACTTATAATTAGAAGGCACTGGGTGGCATGTAAGCATGCACTGGCACGTGGGTCCCCCACTTAGAATTATAAGGCACTGGGTGGCATGTAAGCATGCACTGGCACGTGGGTCCCCCACTTAGAATTATAAGGCACTGGGTGGCATGTAATCATGCACTGGCACGTGGGTCCCCCACTTAGAATTATAAGGCACTGGGTGGCATGTAATCATGCACCCACGTCCCTAGCTTTTTTATCCTCTAGATAATCTGATATTACACTGGCACGTGGGCATCCCCTTTTATAATTAGAAGACACTTAAAACTTACGTGTTGGGCACATTCCTCATAGCCTTGTGCCGTACGAACACAGCAACCAGTGTCCCATTCCCGACCACTCCGATGATGAAGATGAGAGCGAAGCTGAACGGCACTATGTACGTCTCTGGTCGTTCCACGTAAGGTTGGAACCGCTCCGAATGGTTGGTGCCGTTTGGCAACAAGATAGTGTCGTTTGGTAACGTGAAGTTGAAATCCATGGTTCATAGTACCTGAAAGAAATATGATATTGTAGAAAAACTATGAAAGTTGTCGTTTCCCTTCATTTCATTTCGCGTCTTGAAGCACCCGGTCCGAATACTGAGAAGAACAATGTTCACAGAATGACAGCGATCTCGTTTATCTCGATACTATGATAACCTTTGTGGCGCGTTGGGCGAAGGTCCGCTTACGACGCAGGAGGTTGCGGGTTCGATTCTCGCCTCGGGACGATTGTTTGCACGATCTGTAGATATTTCTTCAGGGTGTTTTGGGTGTTTTCTGTGTGTAAAATTAATATATCTATTACAATAATGATGTTTTAGGTTTATCCGTTATCTAGTATCCATAACACAAGCTCTGTTTCGCTTGATGGCGTTGTGTGAATTGTCCAGCATTATTTATTTATTCATGCCATAATGTGTTTGACGGTTTAACGACGGTTTAATGATACTTTTAGCGCCGTATTTCGGAACAAATTCACATCGACGGATCAAACCGTGTTTTGTTTGTTTATACTGCCTTTGGTTTCGAACGGTTTTAAGCCCGTATTGTACTTTTGTTTCACGTCGTGAAACAACAGCGATGTGTCAATAAGGAATTAAAGTACCTCTAACCTTGCCGTTACCCGTATGGTTGTACTTTATGTACTTAAAGATATATAACGTAGGAAAACACTCGGAATCATTTCGTTACTTATGTTAAGAGTTAAAGGACTTGATTAAACTTGGGTTTAATCCATTGTTTAAGATGCAATAATCAATGAATTTTTTTCTTTCTTTGTTGTTCTATGTTTTGCAGAGGTGATTCTTTTCCAAGTTTCCTAATTATGCATCTGCTCTTAATAAGATATCTCTCAAAACCAAACAATCGATTAACAAAGACCATTCATATCTGTCAGCGCTTAACCAATACACCAATTATTCGCATCCTTGTCGTATCAAATTGATCTCTCCACTGACGTCTTTCAGTCCAAAGTGATTTCAGCAAAAACTTTTCACCCTCCATCGCTGATTTTTGAACCGTATTTTTAAGGTTCCGTAGGTTCAAATTCGTTCTCTCATCAATCACCACATCTTGTTGATTTAGCGAACATCAAGTGATTTGGGGGTGAGTGATTAATAGCTATAATTAGAAGAAAAAATCTCTGCGTTGAAAGGAAAGCTTAGAGATATCTCTGACAAATTGAAGCGTCGAATTGGCCAATCGCAGTCATCTCACGAGGCTCATGATAGTTCGCGATCAAAGTCGAGGCAAACAGCGAGTGTGTGTATAACTAAAGTGGCCCCTAGAGTAAACTCTAGTCGATTTATCATGACCGTAAATAACACCTCGCCGAGAAAACTACGGGTTTCATTACAGAAGGCCGCTAATTGACGAGCTAGGCAAGGTGCGAAAAACGTACTGTAGGCGGAGTAAAGTCATTAAATAACTTGACGACCGATGTGGCGCGGTGGGCGAAGGTCTGCCTGCGACGCAGGAGGTTGCGGGTTTGATTCCCGCCTCGGGACAAATGTGTGTACGATCTGCAGACATTTGTTCAGGGTGTTCTGGTCGTTTTCTATATATAATAAAAAATATCTATGTATTGTGTTATATTATGTATATCAGTTATCTAGTATTCATAACATAAGCTCTGCTTAGCTTGGGGCTAGATAATGCTGTGTGAATTGTCCAGCATTATTTATTTATTTATTGATGAATGAATGTATGAAATCAGTATTTAAGTTCTTTCCTGGCTTATGTATCTTTTTAATTTGGTGTGCAATAAAGTGTTATTGTATTGTATTGTATGGTTGTTACTTCTTCATGCCGAAACTACTGAACTGAAATTTTGTATTTTGTAGTTCTAGACCTGAAATGACACATATTTTTCATCCCATAAATCATATGTGGGATAGATTTAGATTTAGTATTTTTTTGTTTAGTTTATTTAGTAGTTTTTTTGTTTACTTTATTTTGCTGGTTTAAGTGTTACTTTAGTAGTTTTTTTGTTTAGTTTATGAGAACTGTTTGTTTCCCAAATCAAACAAAATAATATAAAGATATGAACTTTAAAAGTTTAAAACGGATCCATAGAGACAACGCGAGTAGCCACAGGCAGAAACTTGTACCTACCTAAACCAGGAAAAGCACTTTTTAGGGTTCCGTACCCAAAGGGTAAAACGGGACCCTATTACTAAGACTCCGCTGTTCGTCTGTCTGATCGTCTGTCACTAGGCTGTATCTCATGAACCGTGATAGTTAGACAGTTGAAATTTTCACAGATGATGTATTTCTGTTGCCGCTATATCAACAAATACTAAAAAACAATAAAATAAATACTTAAGGGGGCTCCCGTATGGGAGCCGTAAAAACGGCAAAAAAATCACGTTTGCTATATAGCAAACGTGATTTTTTTGCCGTTTTTATAGATAATGGTACGGAACCCTGCGTGCGCGAGTCTGACTCGCACTTGGCCGGTTTTATGCTGAGTAGTCAAATACTTTATTGTAAATTACTTATATATCTTATTTTTATATTGTTTTTTTATATCATGATCAGGGACGTCTATTTATTGTATACAAATCTAAACACTTATCTATCACTCGCCCAAATGTCGCACAACTTCATTCGATGAGCCCCACCCCAAGGCGCTAGTCCGCTAAAGTAACCTTTATCACTTATATACAGGGTTATTGGTAAATTAGTGACAATACGTGAACTGCAGGTTCAGCCCATCATCACAAACACGTTTGTGAAGACGCCAGATCTTAATTATTAATTTTGGTATTGGTAATGGGTACCCCCCGCAATTCAATAATCGTTCGTTAGAGGTTTTATTTGAAACTCAACTTGAAAACAGCTCTGCCCTGAATTAACAGAAGATATGAGAGTGAAAGATCGGTCTTAAGTAACTCGTTGGGTTCCAGGCAAAGATGTTTTTTCATTTAGTATCAGAGGTGACTTATATTTTTTTATTAGAATTTAGACTTGACGCCTTCACGAACGTGTTTGTGATGATGGGCAGGACCTGCAGTTCACGTATTGTCACTAATTTACCAATAACCCTGTATAATATCTGAACCCAGAGTTCTGTGATTCCATTTATTTATTCCACCGTAGGTACAGTCAGCTGCTCAGATATGTATACACTCCCAAGTTTTCACTTTTATTTTAATCAGAAGTTTTTAAATAGAAGTCGATGCACACATTTTACGTACAAGTAGTCATCCTAAATTATAAAATTACCATGCACTTACTATTCAGTCAAATTGAAAACATGGCAGTGTATACATATTTTCGCAGCTGACTGTACATGTTGATACCCTTGATGTCGTTATAATCTAATTTGCTAGTTTTAGCGTGAAGAAGTAACAAACATCAATCCAAACTTTCGCATTTGTAATATTAGTTAGACACCGTGAAGCAAGGCGTAAGTTGATAAGCGCGTATACTACATAGTTACATATATGTATGACTTCATCATCATCATTTGACGACCTCTGTGGCGCGGTGGGCGAAGGTCTGCCTGCGACGCAGGAGGTTGCGGGTTCGATTCCCGCCTCAGGACAAATGTTTGTACGATTTGTAGCGGGTGTTCTGGTCGTTTTCTATGTATAATAAAAAATATCTAGGTATTTGTGTATTCTATTGTATTATGTATTTAAATAGAGCTAGATAATGCTGTGTGAATTGTCCAGCATTATTTATTTATTTTATTTATTATCATCAGCCTATATTAGTCCACTGCTGGACATAGGCCTCCCCTAATGAGCGCCATAGCGCCCTGTGTTCAGCTTACCGCATCCAGCATCTGTCAGCAGTCTTTCGCAAATCGTCATCCCACCTGGTCAAAGGGCTACACTACGTTTGCCGAGTCGCGGTCTCCACTCAAGAACACGTTTACCCCAGCGGTTATCAGTTCTTCGCGAGATATGGCCGGCCCACTGCCACTTCAGCATGCTAATTTTATTCTTAGAGCTATCGTATGCATGACTTGAAAAACTATAAATTATGTTGATACAAAAGTAGTTTTTCAGCGCTTTCACAGCAGTATTCATTTTACACACATTTCGTATCTTACTGGTAGATTACGTAACGATTTTTTGTATGTCTAATTTCCTTCGTAGATTATGCCTGACTATAAATTGTTTGCCCACAAGTTCGGTTTAGCGTAGGGAGAATGAATTCGCTAAAACATATGCCTGTGTACAATTTTGTTTGGTTATTTTATGTAGCTAAGCATGGACGCCCAGTTACAAGGTGGGTCGATGACATAGTACGTGCCGGAGGGCGTCAATGGAGGCGGATAGCACAGGACCGTGGTGGATGGGCAAACTTCGGGAGGCCTATACCCAGCAGTGGGTAAAATCCGGCTGCGGATGATGATGATGATGGAGTATAAGAAGTTATAGCATTTGGTAGAGAAGAAGAAAGGATTTCTATTCACTAAGAGCGACCACACACAGTTGGAATTCCGTTTCAGGATTTCGATTCGGAATATCGATTCGGGATTCCGTATATCTTTCACACACATACCTTTATTTTTATTTTGGACGCACAGACTACCATTTGGAATTTCGGATCAGAGAAACTACGAACAGAAAACTACTGTATGCTTGTGATAGATTCCATAGGGTCCATAGATTTGTATGGAGTTACTGCGTTCGGAATTCCGAATTAATTGAAATCCCGAAACGGAATCCCGACTGTATGTGGCCGTTCTTAATTTTGAGGTCAATTTTGAAACACAAACTACGAAGTTGACGGATGACGGATCGCACGAAAAGACTGACGACCTAATCTTTCACTCGATGCCACCCAGCTTTGAAAAAATTCTACATATTTTTCCACACAGCGCGCGACAATGCAGCCAGCAGCGTCTTGGGGACGCTTCCGACTAGTATTGATATAAATCGATTGAGCTACCTATAGATTGTTTGCATCAGTCAACAGTTAGCTCATTTTTTTTAATTATATATACTCCTTTTGATTCGTTTCTATTATTTGATTATAATTTGATTGTTATTTTCTTTAGCAACTGAAATTAATTTATTAGTGTTCCGAAACGAAAAGTGTCCGTTGGTGATCCATACGAAACTTCGTGATACGAAGATCGTATGGATCACATACTACGAAGATACACGTATGGATACGTGTATCACGAAGTTTCGTACAACGTAAAGCATTCGTACAAAGTAAAGCCTTCAGAATTTCTTTAACGCATTAACTGCGCTGCCGCGCCGCCCCACGCTGCTAATCCCATGACGACATGGGACATGAGTGCGTCGTATAAGCCATTAAATTATTAATAACAGTAATAACTGTACTTCACTCAAGATCTATTGTATTTTTAACAATTTTACTTCGACGAAGTTCCATCCCACGCTGTTAACGCGCAAAATACCTACAAGAACATTTCTTCATAACACATTCAAGGGTCACAATTCAGAAAGGGCCCCAAATCCTTAACGCATTGAAACAGTGCCAATCAATATTAATTTCGCTCCCTACCAGCCCCGGGTTGACTACTAAGCAGATAGATAATGACTCTGCGACCATTCCAATGAAATGAAATGGAAATTATAATCATGGGCTTAATACGGCCAATATTGCCAGAGGATATCCTACAGTTTAATATTGGGACCCAATTTTATTTTCAAAGAAAGTAGGTATGTCGCGAGAAGTCGAATCGTTTAGGGAAAACAAAAGTTTTAAAACAAGTCCGGTAATGGCTGTATCGTTGTTAGGAATAGCTAAAGTTTTAAAATGTTTTGACTTTGTTTTAGATTTATCTTGAAAACTACATAAAACCTCGCATAGTGAGGTTATTTTTCAAGAAATCACCGGAGCGATGATCCGCTCCGAAGCGGATCATTGCGGCGATAGTTTCTCGACGTGACACCCGTAGGCGTGATTTCTTAACACTCTGCGCCCATGACGCACATCTGGTTCTAGCACTGCATAAGCTGGGCAGTGAAAGCGTTAAGGCGCAGCTGCTGCTAACCGGCCCATATTGACTATTCAAAAGAAGTATTAACAATCTTCCCCTGACAAGCATTGTTATACTTTCGCAATCATTTGGCAAAGCCGCAATCGCAAAAAACGCACGTCCATATTTATTTTCAAGGAAATATACAAAGATTTAGCAAAACTCCTAATAGAGTCCACAGATGATCGGAATGCTGGCTTTTATTTCGGTCAACGAATTAGCATTGCCATTCAACGTGGCAATGCTGCCAGCATTCTGGGCACTCTGCCTTCTCGTGACGGCTTAGATTTTTAGAAAATAGATTTAAGTGTAAATATTAGTTGTAATTATTATTGTATTATGTTCTTATTGTAATTTTCAAGGAAATAATAAAATTACTCAACTGTAACACCGAATTTTATAAAATTCTATGTTAATATATTATGATTCATAATTTATTGTGTAGGTAGGATTAAACAGTCATCAGTCACATAGTTGTTTGTTTTTACATTTACAAAATCCATTATTCATTCCTTAATCAACAACTAAGTAAATAATCTTAATAATTAAAATTAGAAATTTAATCATTCATTGTCGGATATCAAATCATTCATTCCACAATACCGATAATCTCTCTCTCACACAATTGGTATGCCAGTCTACACTCCGATTCAGAAACCTGGATATTTTTCGTAGACAAAGGGGTTTAAATTATTTATTATTTTTTCTTCACTTTTGACTAAGGAATATTGGTGAAAAATATTGAACGACATTGTATCATATTTTTCACATTGTGCAAAGCACAGAAACTTGAAATAATTGTTGGTTTTGAAAGCTTTCGTACTTCATTTAATTGGGTTAGTGCCCACTAGGCGCTTAGACTCGGCCCGAAGAATAATACAAAATGTTGTGTATGGTCAGGCACAGTGATTCTGTAATTCTTTATTAGCGCTCGAGCTTATTCTATTGTTCCTCTCCATCCACGTAATCGAGGAGAGGAAGTAGGAGACTTTGGGCAAGGATGATTTTAGTCTCAAATGGTTGGAAATGTAGGGATTCGTTTTTATAGAGGTTCCAATCCTAGAAGTAGGATCTATTTAGTGTCATATTATCTGTTTTGTAAAAGATTTCTAAAATTCTTGGTGTCTCGTTCGTTTTTCAATTTGAATTCATTTTCAAATAGTTTTCGCTGCAAATATGAGATTACGTTTATAATTTTTAGTGATAACTTTGCTGTTTCCTTGATGTTTTCTGTTATTGTTATGAGATTTTGTTTTCATTAATAAATGTCTTTGTTGACATAAAATATCTTAGATTCTAAATCGGAGTATAGTATTCGATATTCGATACGCAATGGAACCTTTGATTTGATGGAAAGTTAATCAAGATAATCTGGAATTCCATTTTCCAATAGGATAAATGACAGTTCCATGCTATGCATTCCGTTATCAGAGGCTTGGCGCTTTGGCTTTTGAGGGTCCGCCATCCTATTTTCGTACACCTACACTGTCCGGTTCTCAGAACAGGGTATATTACCCTGTTCTGAGAACCGGACAGTGTAGGTGTCGTCCGGTTGGTAAAGCACGGTGCAGACAAAGGATTTCAACTACCTCTATCGCAATCGGGTGACTGTTGACACAGTTTTTAGGGTTCCGTACCCAAAGGGTAAAACGATACCCTATTACTAAGACTCCGCTGTCCGTCTGTCACCAGGCTGTATCTCATGAACCGTGATAGTTAAACAGTTGAAATTTTCACAGATGATGTATTTCTGTTGCCGCTCAACAAATACTAAAAAACAGAATAACAGAAACGAGTTCCCGTTGTATACAGTGTCGTACTAATCCTTTAGCTTAAAGCTAGGTCAATAAACTTTTACACAATAGCAGGGAGAATTAGTTCTTGTTTTGGGCCTCGGTTATACTACCACAGTTCTGTCAGTGTCATTTAAAATACTCTTAAATACTCTTATCTATCATACTCTTATCCTATCATACTCTTAAAGTTTAGGAGGGATTTGTAATGTATCTTTGTTGTCGTTTGGGTGAAGCCTATTTTCAGCAGTGGATGTATACGAGCTGATGATGATGATGAATGTATCTTACGATAATGAGTTTAAGCCCATAGTTGAATGCACATGTTTGTACTATGCGGTAACGTTGTTGGATGAATTTTCGCAGAGCTTTAGCGTGCTGAAAACTCCAAGGTAAAGAGCGAGAAATGGCGCTTCAATTTAACTTTTCATGATGCTGTTTGCTTTAAGCTCTGATTGCATTTTCACGGTAGATATTGGCATCGGATAGATCAAGAAGCCAAGTAATTAAAACTAGCTTTGCAGCTCCATGCACCTTTCATTCACAAAATGTTCTCCATTGTTTTCATTCACTCGGATATCTTCCTCCGTCTCGTTACGAAAACGAAACGAAAGACGAAACTTTAGGGACTCAGGATAGACTTCTATGAAACATTATTTGAGCCTGTTATCTTAAATTTAGCTTGAGTGCTTTGGTATTTGGAAGTTTTTTGCGCTAAGCTTCAATCAGGTTGGTAGCATGATGATAGCGCAAAGAAACAAGCTGACCTTTCACAGCTCTACGACTAGAATAAAGGATATATGGTTCGAAGAAACCTTTTATCTCTGAAACTTAATGTCTTCTATAAATAGGTAGGTAATATAAGGTAAAGGTTAGTAAAGGAGGTTCGTGGATCCTGTGTCTCTTTAGAAATCTTAGATATACCGGGTACCGTTATTCTGTAACTATGAATAGTCAAATTTCATGTGATAATTACGTTTGCGAGTAAAGAGGAATTTGACTGACAATCTGATCCTATCGGCAAGTGGAATAAATAAGGAAGAAAGGCTATACTTGTTTACGAAAAGTAAACTGTAGTTTAGGAAGTTTTCTATAGACTTTTAGGTAAACAAACTCAAACCTACCTAGCACAGTGTATACATACCGTTTAGCATAATTATGCACTGGCCTGCAAAACTAAGTATCACACTTTTTTTTCTAAACTATAGAAGTTAATTTTATCAGATTTCTTTGAAACTATAGTAAACTATACATAAGTAACATTTTAAACTAAAAAAAAAGATTAAACATTAAAATAACCAGCCAACTTTTATAGTTTAGAAAAAAAAAGTGTGATACTTAGTTTAGCAGGCTAGTGTAGGT
The DNA here is from genome assembly GCA_947086465.1 of Eupithecia exiguata. Classification (NCBI taxonomy): domain Eukaryota; kingdom Metazoa; phylum Arthropoda; class Insecta; order Lepidoptera; family Geometridae; genus Eupithecia; species Eupithecia exiguata. Next base: position 9,627,998 of record OX352245.1, read on the forward strand.
AGCAGCAAATTAAGACAACAATTCCGACACGAGATACATTATTATTGTTAGCAATATTTATTGAACAAAGGTACTTTAAATTGTATTTAAAAGATAAGAACAAGAAATTCTGAAGACTTAGATCGAAATCCTGCCGAAATCGAAAAGTTTTGGGACATTTTTAAATTTTCGTACTTATATGGGAGTTAATAAGATAGATTATATTATACGAGGTATTTTTAAGCACTACCCAGGAAGCACTGCTTTTGTGCCCATGACAAGGAATAAATTTTAATATCGTAGAAAAAGTTGTATATAAAATTTATGCATATACAATGATATTTTGTTGATAGGTATGGTACGCTAGGGCGCAAAATTTTCAGATAGTCACAAATGACCATTGGTCTTACAACGGGAGTCAAACCCGCAACTGTGTCCTAAGTAGACCTTCGCCCACACTGCCACATGAGATGTAGATTTTATGCGTCCCCACCCGGTATAATGAAATACCGGGTGGGGACGTAAGTTAACCCGGTCGGAGGCGTCCGCCCTTCAGTTTATTGGATTTGAATGTACGTACGGATGGCCGTATGGTTTATAGCAACACTAACATGCTAGATATCTTCAAGACGTTGTGTCAGAGGCTTTTTATGTAGGTTATACGCGAATGTAGGTATTTGCGTAGGTGGGTAGGTATTATTATATGACTCTTATATACCTTTGCTTTAAATTATGTTTTAATAACATATTATAACATAATTTCATTGAAACATAATTTTAATGAAATCATAGATAATCAATCATAAATATTTATTTCAATACAAGCTACTGCTTGTGGCTTCACATGCGTTGTTTAAGGTTACTTCTATCCCTGGGAACGGATTTATTGGATAAAAAGTAAGTAGCCTATGTTACTCTCCATCCTTTCAACTAACTCCATGCCAAAAATCAAGCCGATTGATTGCTTAGTTAGGGCGTGAAGGAAGGACAAACTAACAAACACACTTTCGCATTTATAATAATACTAGCAGCGCCTTGCGGTTTCACCCGCGTAGTTCCCGTTCCCGTGGGAATTCCGGGATAAAAAGTAGCCTTTGTTCTATTCCAGACTATAATCTATCTCTGTGCCAAATTTCATCCAGATCCGTTCAGCCGTTCTGGCGTGATAAAGGAACAAACATCCATCCATCTAAACTTTCACGTTTATAATATTAGTGAGATTAGCATAGATTATAAGAATTGTATTGTGCATAGGGTTAACTCAGGATAGATGCCGCAGTGGGTAGGTTTTCGAAAACAAAGCACCTATCCCAATAGGTGCTTTTTTTTCGAAAACCTAACTTCCGAAGTAGCATCATAAAACTGATAAGATAATAAATATGAAGCGTATGCACTATACATTTTCCCCCTGCAGGTTATCATCTGTAACAGACGCGTCTCGTACGTGCGATCATCTCCTAAGTGTTAATAATAGATAAGTTGCCTACAAACGTCGTTCTAAACGTCTGAAATCCTGATATACTATACCTGAGCGCGTCGGCTTACCGTGTTTTCCTTCGAATGGAAATCGCTCAGCGAACAGTCAATACGGATTGTGCATGCTGTGCAGCGAGGTGGAAACCGGTTTACCTATCGGGTTTATCGAAAGCTCTACTTATATTTGCGTAAATGGGGCAGAGCTCTGTTTGGATTACAGTAAACTAGTTTCTAACAGCGGCTTTGCAAGTGTTTGCGGGATAAAGGATGACTCACGCTAGACCGTATCGGGTCCGAACCGAGTGTCCGCTGTAGCACGGTTAACTAATATACGGTATATTAGTTAACCGTGTATACGGTATAATATAAGGTAGGGTACCTTTCTTCCATGATCTTTATCCATACTAATTTTATAAAGAGGAAAGATTTGTTTTTTTGTTCTTGGCTGTATTTTGATCCTAGTCAATCCAATTTAGTAGTTTTAAACTAGCATTTATTTCATTAAGTTTAGTTCATTACGTTTGTTTCACCTATTTTAGTAAAACGGAACCCGCTGAGCGCCAGTCGGACATTTCAACATCGGTTGACGTGTCCAGCAAACCGGCGTGAAACCACATCGAGGGCAGAATTTGTGTCAAATGTAGCACTTGACCCGTGACCTAGACGATCCAGCGAAATGAATTATAAACGTTTGAATGTTTTGGAAGTCAATTTTAATAATAAAATGTTAAATGTTTTTTTTATTTGTTTTGCAACACGTTTATACAAGTGAGAGAAATACAAGGAGTATTGTTTAAAGAGACTTTTTCTTTACGCCTGTGTAGGCGTCAGTAAAGAAACCACAACAACTTCATACAAGTTGTTAAGATTGAGGTACTGTAATTTGTATTGTTTTTAAATGATTAAGAGTGTCTGGTCGTAGCGACGACACGCGTGACCCGAGAGCTGGTGAGTATCTGGCGCAGCACATCAGCATTGCCATACAGCGGGGCAATGCAGCGAGCGTCTTGGGGACGCGGACGCTTCCACCTGGTATTGATATGAATCAGTTGAGCTACCTTTAGATTGTTTGCAGGAGTCTGCAGTTAGCTATTGTTTCAATTGAAAATACTAGTTCAAATTTATTTCCATTATTTGAACGTAATAATATTTTTACTTACTCGTTCAGAACATTATTATTTAACTATTCAGTATTCACTACTGTACCTCTCGCGTTTATAGATTACCTTAGATTTTTGTGACACCCATACAATCCAGTTTTCTAAAACCAATAAGTCAAGTCGGTCGTCGGAAAAAATAAAATGATCTATCCCGAAATGAGTCGGATTACACGTCGATTCGAAACAAATAGCTTCTAAAATTACCGATTAATAATAGAAACAGATTTGTACTAGTATTTATAATTGAAACAGTCGAGCTAACTGTAGAAATCAATCAAGAGATAGCTCAACTGATCCATAACAATACCAATCGGAAGCATCTCCAAGATGCCGGCTGCATTACCCAGCTGTATGGTAATCCGATACGTTGCGCCAGATTCAGTCAGATATTTCGGAAACTAAACGCGATTAAAATCACATGTAGTTCAGACCTTTAAATCGTCAGAAAACCAATTTTGACCACGACCAACCACTAGAATATAATATTATTTATTTGTGACTCCATCAACAGATACAGACCTAATTTAGAAACAAGAGACAAAGCTACTGTCGATAAGAGTCACAAAACGGTCCCTGTCTCAGCATGAGCTAGTTGTAAACACTTTACAACCAACGCTGGTCTTCCGACAGAGCCGTTTGGTACTAGAAACGAATCGTGATATAGATATCTAAGCATATTATCCTGTTCGTGTAAGGATTGAGGTGACAATCAGTGGGATACCTACCAGTAAACAAATTAACGTTGGCAATTCCTTAGAGATCACACCACTTAATCTAAAACCTTCATTAAAACGTTATTATCAAAGGTTACTCACCTCCACTTCACTCTCACTTACGAATCGGGATAAGGGTTGCCCTTCGCAGTAATCAGACCGAAGTAATGTGAGTTAAATATTCTTTTTACACAGATTCAACTGGAAATTGTTCTAAATTGATTACTATTTGAACTCCTAAATCGCTCGGTAGAGCCGTTCCGTTCTCCCTTAAGTTTAGTTTCTAGAGTGGTTGTTCGACGCGGCTTGGCGCGAGCTTATTTTTTTTTGAGAATTTGGTGATGTAAAGAATGTAGATTATTAGCACAAAATTTTGTAATTTCCCAAATGCTCCAAAAATAGGTACCTACTAGTGAATCGAAATTGGTTTTATCATGAGTTCATAGAAAATGGTTCATGATTTGCAGCTAATTACTTTTTCGCAATGCATAGTGCAATTTCTTTAATTTTAAGTATATTCTATAACTAATTATTGTATGTCCGAAAGGACAAACTGTTGAAGAATGTATAATAGTTCATAAGACCAACTATGTTACACAGTTTACAATAAATGATTCTTATTCGCTAGTTTTATTGCATGTGGAACGCAGAAAAAATTAAAGACCTCAAAAAAATTGAATCTCGTGGCAACCCGCGACGAACCACTTAAGTTTTGTTTTAAAACTCTTGTTTTACATGTTTTTGGCACTAACTTTCCCTGTTTTTTGGGTGTGTACTAGGTACAAATAAAATCTTTGTTCTGCGGGCACGTTTTGTACGCAATTACCAAAAGATTCACTCGCGGCCGACCAATTTTGACATCTATTTTAATAAAAATAAGATAGGCTTTCGTATGTTCCAATATAAACCTACCGCTACAAAAAGCTAAGAAAGCTTAGGATAGTTAAGCTTATGGTTTTATCTATTTAGGCATCGATGAAAAAAAAATCCTTTAACACCTAACTTTGGTTGAGCCATATCTTTTTATTTCGAAAACATTGGCACCAATTCAAAAAATAATGTTGGACATTCAAAACAAGGATTACGGATTTTTCTCTAAGTAGGTAGGTACTAGGTACTTGCCTGCTTGCATCGGATATAAATATACTTGTGAGGAAAAATTGAGAAAATAATTTCAAAAGGATCACACAGAGCAGAAAATATTACTAGCGCAGCGTAGATAGACAATGCAGCAATGGATATGAATGAATGCCATAAAATAATATTTTCGCCCTACATAGAATATTTTCACAATGCCAGAATTCCGAAGATTTGTCACAAAAAACACTTTATCACTGTGGAGATTCTTTACAACCAAGTCGGTCACAAAAATATATATTCTCTAGCAACAATGAAAAAGTCATGAGATATGATGACCTACTGAAATGAGAGTAGGAACTTATCTATAGTTTACTACCAGCGCGTCGCGGTTTCACCCGTGTAGTTCCCGTTCCCGTGGAATTCCGGGATAAAAAGTATATGCCTATGTTCTATTCCAGACTATAATCTATCTCTGTGCCAAATTTCATCCAGATCCGTTCAGCCGTTCTGGCGTGATTGAGTAACAAACATCCATCCATTTATCCATCCATCCAAACTTTCACATTTATAATATTAGTGGGATTACTCTACTAGATTACTAAAATGTTTATTAACAAAGAAAATTACAATCAAATAATAGAATTAAATTAAAACTAGTACTTACAATTGAAACAATTGAGCTAACTGCAGACTGTTGCAAACAATCGACGACCTATGTGGCGCGGTGGGCGAAGGTCTACCTGCGACGCAGGAGGTTGCGGGTTCGATTCCCGCCTCGGTACAAATGTGTGTACGATCTGCAGACATTTTTCTGTCACCAGGCTGTATCTCATGAACCGTGCTAGTTACACTGTTAAAATTTGCACAGATAATGTATTTCTGTTGCCGCTATAACAACAAATACTAAAATTATTATATATATTTATTATATAATTTTTTTAATAAAAATGATTCAAAATTAAAGAAATATTTCACTGCTGGAAAATGACGTGATAATGGAGCGATGCTATTGGTCGGCTGGAAAGTTGACAACGTAGCACGTATCTGCTGGAATGGCAGTATTAGGTCCCTCTTTCGGCACCTCTATATTTTTGGCTACATAAAATGTGACCGTTTCGTTATCACAAACTAGCCATAAATTTTACTAGTCATAAACATATCAATAACCACATATTTTTATATAATCCCAGCTATAAAACCGTAACGACATTTCTGATGAACTGAAACGGTTTCGGTTACCGTAAAAACTGAAGTGAACGTTATTTACGGGTACAAGTAGTAGGTTTTATTAATGAAATACCTATTTGTAGATAAAGGAGACCAAAATACAGTCAATTCTTATGTTTTTTTATACTAACTGTACTAACATGTAGCATGTGTCCCCGATATATCATGTATTTCCCTGGCAAATTTCATTAAGATCCGTTCAGTCGCTTAGGCGTGAAACGGTAACAGACAGACAGAGTTAAACATAGAAAGGTAGCTATTCACATGCAGCCAAAAGCGACATCGTAGCGGTCGCAGGGAGTCCATGGATGGATGCGGCTATTTGTGGAGTCGTAATGGAGGAGGCCTGTGACCAGCAATGGACGCGCATGTGTTGATTATGATGATGATGATGCAGTCAAAAGACGGAAAATAAAAAAAACCATAAACATTTAAAAAGTCGTAAAATAAAAGTTGAGCCCCCGGGGGCGGATTCTACCCTTTTTAGCTTGGTACACATATTTTAATTAATATTGGCCTTAGGTGTGTCAAAATTTTTTTAATGCAGAAATGTCAATCTTTATCAAAATATCGTTAAAACGCCTGAACTTTGCCTCACTACGGTATAAAAATAGTTCTGGAGCTAAGTAACTATACTAGAGATTAATAGATAACAGAATTTTACTTAAGTACGGTAGGTAAATAAGTAAAATAGACTTATTAATATTCGGGAGACAGTTCGGTGGAGGCTTTCACGCAGTAAGCTTGTAAACCGTTTACGTGTTTATGGAATTAAATTCCTCTGACGAATTATGATGAATTTTCCACATATCTAGGGAATTCGTCGTATGCTGGTATTACTGCATAACTTGACGAAATAATTATGCTCTACGCCTATAAAGTAGAAACTCTTGAAATTGTGAATGCAATAAATAAATAATGCGTGACAATTATACACAGTATCATCTAGCCCCTTAGCTAAGGAGCTTGTTTTTTGTGCTCTAGTCTAGATGACTGATAAACGTATAATAAAATACATTACATAGATAAATTTTATTAAAATATAGTATTATGCTAGATAAGCAGTCCGTCTCGGCTTCGCACAGGTATATTTGATTGAACAGGTTTATTTTAATAAAAAATAGGTAGGTTTTTACTATTTTATCAACACCTTCATATAGTTAATATTTGCTTGCACATACTTGCACACATATGCGGAGAGGCGAGAATAGGACCCTCAGCTTACGAAAATGGAAGTTGCATTGACCGCTACACCTGCTAGCAAGTCTCGTGATAACAAAGCTACGCAGTGCTCTTAGTACAGAGCCAAAAAGGCGGAAAAAATACCCTCGAAAGAATTGGTTAGCAAACATAGGCTCGGCGATTGACAAATTACTGATTCCATTCCACCCAGACGGTGTCGGGTTGCCGGCAATTACGGTATTAGCTTAGCTTCTGACAACTTCAAGAGCGAACCAGCTCTAAATGGACTCGCCAGTGTCGCCAGATATACTAATTTATTGTGAAATTTCCTGATTTTATACACGTCCACTGCTGGACATAATTATGACGCCACAAAGAGTGCTCCTGAGCCGCCTCAATCCATCGACTCCCTGCGACCGCTACGATGTCGTCGGTCCATCGAGTTGATGGTCTTCCAACACTCCGGTTCGCGTTGCATCGCGGCCGCCACTCGAGAACCTTTACTCCAAAGCGGTGGTCAGTTCTGCGATAGACTTTATCGAGATAGACTTTATAAGTTAGAGACTCTGAGAACGTTACCAGGTGCAAGGGTCGTCGGTATTTAGATTGATAGCTCAATCTCTTCCGGAGATTCTTAGCACCACTGCCCCGCCGTTTCCATGACTGCTACCGTGACCAGGAATAGTGGAGCTGCCAGGTACTGGGGGCCGTTTTCTATTTGCGTCTATCGTGTAGGGAGGTTTTTGCCATAATTAGTACGCAGGCGGATTGGTGATCGCCGAGTAGGTGTTGAAAATACTCAGAAGGCAGCTGCTGCCCTTCCTCTGGTAGGTTCCCTTAGTGGTCTCTTACGACATTCACGGACTGAGTTGAAGAGGTCGATATCCCTACACCGCCCACGCCCTAAAAATCTTAGTACACTCAACTCAACAGCCTATAATGGTCCACGTCTGGACGCCGGCCTCCCCCTGACAATCGCCTTATTGGTTATTATCCAAAGACAGTGGAAAATGTCTTTGTTTTTATCTCATGGGGCGTAATGCCCATAAACTCCATTGGCATGCGGAAGACTTAAAGGCAATTGGAGTGACCGGCTGGCAGTAAAAAGCCAAGAATAGGATCGGATGGCGAAATTTACTCCACCAGACCAAGGCCCACCCGCGGCTATAGAGTCAGGATGATGATGATGCGGATTGAGGATCGCAGTTCGGTGGTAGATCTATTCAGCTAGAGGCGCTGCTGCCCGCCCCAGGTGTATGTCCCTTAGTCGCCTCTTACGACACCTACGGAAAGAGTTTTGTATCGAAGGGCATAGTCCGATTTGATTTTCAGTTTCCTACCATATGTTAAACCGACCGTCAGCTCTTGAAAGCATACATTTAAAGAGTCAATTCAAAGCGTGGAACATCATAAGTTATATTTTATTACTGCTATTATCATACAAAAGAAGTGTTTACGAAAATCTGCAGGTAAAAAGCTTTAGCATCTGTCATTTTCAGCTACATTTGATTTAGGGCCATATATCCAGCGAAATGGGCACAAATCCGGACGTGGAGTGATCGTTAAATTAAATAGGTAAAATAAAAAATCTCATTATGGACCGTAACTGTTTCGTCATAAAGGCTGGCATCGTTTGGGCTGTAATAGCTGCTACGGTTGTGTAGGAGGATTCATTATCATGGATAAAACGGGAGCTTGATTTCAGATACTAAGGCCCAATCAGTGCGAAATATCAAGTTTACAGGTTGGTTAGCGATGTCAGTTAGTCACACTAATATTAAAAATAATGCGAAAGTATATGCGTAGTGCTTCACACCCCCCAGTGAGGGGCCTGATATCGAGCAGCTGCGGTGGGTTCGTGGAAGAAAGCGAAAGCGTCCCCATGTTCCCACCACAAGCGGCAGAGGCGGAGACACCCTGACTTCGTGGGTTGGAGTCCCACATAATCGTACTGTCTCCCCATGGTAGTGCGATATGCGTGCGCATTTCCCTCTAGAAGTAATAAGGTCTAGAAGTCAGTATAGCCAACTATAAAAATAACACAAATAAATATTATAAATAATAGATTCAGGCGTTACTTTGCGGAAATCCATTGTAAAATATTGTTAATCCTTATAAAAAGGTTTTGATAAATTGCCTATGTTGAGCGGTTTTTTAAATTAGTTGATCTAACTAAACATTACCTTCATTAGTCATTACATTACACACACGTGAACTGAGATTTGTGTGGATTACAATTAATTTAAATTTGTTTTTCTATAGTGTAGGAACGTTATGGTACATCTTCACTTTCCACACACACCATGTAGGTATCTATTGTTATTGAAAATAGCTATTGTAATGTATTGTATTAACGCATTCACAGGAAAGCCTCGGGGCAGTGCGACCCGCAGGATCACACTGTTGTCCAGCGGTGGAACGTACGGACACGTGCGTCCGAGGCCATGGAAGTTTTAAGTGTTCAGCGACAATGAAAAAAAATGCTGGACAATTCACACAGCATCATCTAGCCCCAAGCTAAGCAGAGCTTATGCTATGGGCTCGTACCCATACACACCAGTAAGGGCTAGTACATATAACACAAGCTCTGCTTAGCTTGGGGCTAGATGATGCTGTTTTCCACCGCTGAGCAATAGCGCGATCTTGCGGGTCGCACCGCTCCGAGGCTTTCCTGTGAATGCGTTAATACAATACATTACAATAGCTATTTTCAAATTTTTTTTTCGGTGAGCTTCTGATGGATCCCTTTCTTTCTGTGCCATAAAATATCAGTATCTTCAAGATTTTCTATACAACCCTAAGCTGAATCGATTCGTGACAAGACTAAATAATACGACACGAGACATCTCGAATATAATCTCTCCATTTCGAAGGTCTCTCATTATTTGAAGAGTAATAAAATGACATCTATGTATTAAGCTTCTTGGCAACGGAGTCACGTAAATGATGTGCCAATCTGAACCTTATAGCAAGATTATGGTCTTATTTAGCTCCGCTTATTGGGATGAATATGTTCAGGTCTTCGTGAAAATTGGCGCTAAGAAGTGACATTTTCCTTGCTAAGGATCATCGTCATAGTGACAAACATTGCAGAAAAAAAACAAAAAAGGTCTTGGAAACTTATACAGGATGCCACGAAATACAGGGTCATTGGTAAATTACTTCACAAACGTTTTCATAATGATCGGCAGAACCTGCAGTTCACGTAGTGTTACAAATTTACCAATAACCCTGAATTATTATTATTATTATTTAATTCTTTATTGCACACAATTACACAAAAGTATACAAATGGTGGGCATAATGCCGATGGCATTTTCTGCCTGCCAACCACATAGGTATAAACAGAAAAAAATATATAAAGAAACTAACACTAAGCAATAGCAATAGGTATACTTATAATAATAGTACAATATACCACAAACTTACATTGTTTTAGTGAACTACTGTTTTATTATATAATTAAAAGTCTGTAAAATACAAAAAGAATATACAATTACAAAAATAGGTACATATAATATAAAGTGAAATGATGGTTGCCTAACTAGAAGACGGGTAAAGATTTTTTATAAGGTGCGTGAATAACAAAGCCGAAAGGGGTCAGGGATTGTGGGGTGCAGAAGCACCCTCTATCGGTGCCAATTGTACCATCAATGGTACTACCTAATGGTACAAGTGGTCCGAAAACCCGGGCGGCATCTTAGTTTTATTTATCGCTAGCGGTCCGTCCCGGCTTCGCACGGGTACATTGAATAGCCTATGTTCATCAGGGATAATGTAGGATTCTAATAGTGAAAAAAAAATCTAATCGTTGCTGTAGTTTCGGAGCCTATTCAATTCAAAGTAACATATTGTTTTTGTATGTTTATTATGATATAATTGGGACAAACCGGTGCCAATTGTACCATCAATGGTACTGCCTAATGTTACAAGTGGTCACATAAGTATCATCCGAACATTACTTTGGTACCATCTATGCAACTCTAAACTACGAGAGAGAGGAAGAACCATACTACTTTTTTCGCTCTACAACACAGGGTATCCTAAGTGTAGAGATCAAAGTGAGATCACAATTAGTGTAAACATGTTATTAGTTATAATATGAATAATTTTAAGTCAGTGTGATTGTTGTTGTAGGCATGTATTTGTGATGAATAAATTTACTTTACTGTATAAACATAATCACAATTTAATGAGAACAAAAATTTATTTCAATCCATTTTCATTTTATGATTTTGTTTTTGAAAAACTAAAACGGTGCAAACATAGCTGTTTCTTATCCGATTATGTATGCAAAATTTCATTTCAATCGGGGGCGTAGTTTTCAAATGAATCGGAAAGTACGTTTGCAGGGGCTCAGAACCCTGAAAACAAGGTTTATAAACAAAGTGTTTGAATTGTAACCTCATAACAAAGACTCGTTGTTAACGGTCCTATTCTACTCTGATTTACACAGGCGTTTTGGATTAATCCATTGATGGATTTTCCTATCACGATCTTGTGAAACAGCGGCGTTTCCCTCATAATGTCGACGACGACGATACGAATTATTACCACAGAAATTACACTGATAAACTCTCAATTGTTAGGTACAAAAAGATATTAATACCTGCGTAGGTTTTTTGGTAAGTAATTTCATCTTCACTTTCCATCAGCTGAGGTTGTGTTCAAACGAAGGCCTATTAAAAATTTAAAAAGAAAAAGTTATCTCGATACATATTGATGGACATAGCTTTTTTGACATTATGCCAAGTTTTTACAAATCCTTCCTAACAAAAACTCTCCTCCCAAGTCAATTTACACAGGCAGGCACTTATTTTGGCTAAAAATTAATTCCACATCTAACGTTCGTCGCAAATTTCAGAGGTTTTTGAGGCGTATTCAAACTATGTTTCCCTTTTACCCGTTTTCTCGTCATTTTCACGCTTTTCGTTATTTTGCGACACCGTTGTGTTCACTCGCTTGTAAAAACGCAGAGAAAATGCAGTAGCCATTTTCTTTTCCGAATATGTGCATCATATTTTCCGGTTTTCGTAGTTCGAAAATAAGGAGGGACTTTTTCTTTCCAACAGTATTCATAAAAATAGGCTTTTAGTATGAGGGTTGTAATTATTGATAATGATGATGTGATGTTGACTGGCAACCTGGCTAGTCAGGTCCACGGGATATATTTATAGTGCACAAGTGTGCAAACACATGAGCCCTCTCTGTTCCCTCGCTCTCATAATCCTATGGGATGGCAGACCGACACGACCGGACCGGAGTGAGGTCAGGCGCAGGACCAACGCACGGGGGTGTAACACCGTCAGCTGAAGCTGAACAGTTTTCTACAAGTATCACTTGGGGGATTGTGCGCAAGCAGCACGACCTTATCCCATCTTCTCCCTTCCACCATAGGACCAGTAGACGCACAGAAAAATACCACCCGTACCTGGTCGATATACCTCAGTGTCGAACCAAAAAATTCTGCTCATGTAACTGAGCTTCCAGCGTCTGTATTTCCGTCAGAGTCTTCAAATCCTGGGTGAATAAACTCGAGCGCTAATAAAGAATTACAGAATTACTGTGCCTGACCGTACAAAACCTCTGGTATTCTTCGGGCCGAGTGGACACTAACCCAAATAAGTTCCTTCTGGGAAAGTGTGCTCCATCTTAGGCCGCATCATCAATTGTTCAAGTGAGATGGTGGACAAACGCTTGACCAATAAAAAAAAAGCTTCCTGACTCCAGGCTGCTGTTTTGACTTTTTCTCGCTAGAAAAACCCCAATAATTTTAGTTGTACTTAGTAAGCACACAGACAAATTTATGTGTTTATAACACTAGATCTTTTTGACGCGGCGCTGACTGTACAGGTACCCATATGATTTTAAAACCTATAAACGTAAGTATCATGTAATCATCATCATCAGCCTATATTAGTCCACAGCTGGACATAGGCCTCCCCTAATGAGCGCCATAGAGCACTGTATTGTCATAATCATGTCATGTCAGTGTAGAATCTTACTGAATACCTAATACTCATATTGAAGTCACTGTATTTTAACATACTAAAACTAAGCCACCCTAAACCTTTCGACCGCTATAAAATTTTACACCGAAAGTTACAAATTGCTTTGATATTTGTTAGTAACTCATTTTAGTTGTGTGTCATGGAAATACGCACTAAAAATATTATGCCCTATTCTATTTCAAGGCTTACATAATATGAGTTTTGTATTGTTTTGTTGTGGAATCTTTTATCTCGTAACTTAATTTAGGTACTTTTCATTATTTTATTGGTTTTAAAAGGCATTGGGAATCTCAAAAACTATAAACAGGCATTTAGAAATAAATATTTTGTATTTATAAGTAGGTATGCTGTGACAATGTTTCTTCTCGTTAAACTTTTGCTTACAAATAAAAATAAGTAAAAATTGAAAAAAAAAAAACAGTTTTATGCCGTAGTTGTGTGATATCGTTGGTTAAAGCGCACCCGTACTGAGGGTGAGGTGCGGGTTCGAAATCGAAAATTTTCAGTTATTTAAAGTTCTAAATCTGGACCAACAAATACTACTTTTTATTTCGGAAAACGCATAGAAAGCCCCGGGCTGGAGCTAGTAGACACGTTTTCGTAATATCCATTGATTCTTCGTGATTGGCATTGGCTGGTAACCAAATCTCATAACCGTTGTGCTGCTTCTCCGTTATTATCATATCACGAACAAAAGATGCAGATAACTGCCAGCATCATGTTACCATACAGGTACTTAACCGGACTTTTGCAAAATAGGTTCAATTTTACATTTTCATGAGAACGGGTTGCAAATAAGCAAAGATTAGGTAAAATTTGTACGGTTTCATAATCATAATTTCATTCTTTTGAAAAACTAAAACCCGACTTAATTTTTTTTGTTTTTACATAGCTTTTTAATTTTTTAGGGACAATTAAATATATAGATTCATCTTCAGCTTGCCGCATCCAGCATCTGCCAGCAGTCTTTAGCAAATCGGCATCCCACCTAGTCGGAGGGCGTCCACCACTACGTTTGCCGAGTCGCGGTCTAAATACTAATGACTCGGGAATAAAAATTGTATAGTCGTCGGTTACAAAATTACTATCTTTTCCACCGCGAGAACCTGTTGTAAGATTTATAGAGTTTGTTTCCGGGCCTGGGATTTTTCTTTCTAATTACAGTTATTACACATTACAGTTATTAATAAACATAAAAACAAGCTTTTCGGTCAACGAATTAGCATTGCCATTCAACATGGCAATGCTGCCAGCATTCTGGGCACTTTGCCTTCTAGTGACGGCTCAGATTTTAGAAAATATATTTTAGTGTAAATATTAGTTGTAATTATTGCATTCTGTTCTTATTATCTACTTAAATATAACCAACACAAGCTTTTTATAATTCATAATTACTTATTACTGCGTAGATTGTTTGTTTAGAATTTATGTTTATGATTTGGCTTCAAACACATTCTTAAATAAAGGTAATTATGAAATTTTCATTCAATTGGCGCAATTAATTAATGTTATAAATTAGGGTTACCCTTCCTGCGATAAATTAATTAGATATTCCGTCGTCGAAGAGCCGAGACTGCGCAGAAACGGATGGGAGGATTTGGTAATTTATTTATTTATTAATCCACACAGCATCATCTAGCCCCAAGCTAAGCAGAGCTTGTGTTATAGGTCCAAGATGACTGATAAACATAATACAATGCATAACATAGTTTTTTTTAAACATAGAAAATACTCAGCACACCTGGAAAAAATGTTTGCAAATCGTTTATACATTTGTACCAGGGCGGGAATCGAAACCGCAACCTCCAGCGGCGCAGGCGGACCTTCGCCCGTCGCGCCATAGAGGTCATCGCAAATAAATATCTGTTTAGTTCTTTTACTTGGTAAAAGAAACTTACAATAGAAACAAATTTGAACTAGTATTAGTTGGAACAATTGAGCTAACTGAAGACTGTTGCAAACAAACGACAGGAGCTCAACTGATCCAAATTAATAATACCAGTCGGCCGCCCAAGACGCTGGCTGCATTGCCCTGCTGTATCACGATGCTGCGCTGCGCCAGATACTCACCAGCTCTCGCGTCACGCGTCGCTTCGACCAGACGCTCATATTTTTTTTTTAAACTTGGAGGGCCTCGGTACCCCACTTAGGGTTTCGACTAGGGAATGCAATCTCGTTCCCGCGAGATCTCGTTTTCGCGAGATGTCGGCCTCTTTTAGCGAGATTGATCTCGGCCGAAAAATGGGCGAGATCTCGCGAGTTTAACGAGATTGCACTCGAGCTTAAAATTTTGTGCTTCAAAATAATTCGTAATTATGGTGTATGATGTGAATTGAACCAGCCTTTCATTTAATTTGTATATTTTGTTAATTAATCTCTAATTTCTAATAGATCTCTGAGTTGGTATATTTTACTTTAATTGATAATTAGCGGCCCGCCCAGGCTTTGCACGGGTAGATAGAAGTATTTAACAAAAACAATAAAAATTATAAATTTTAACTCACCCTTGGCAGATTTTCCATGATTTTAAAAAATAGATTTTGGTGACCTCCAAGGGTAACTTCGATTCACTGCCTAAACTGAATGGAATAAAACTATAACAGACGCATTAAAAAAAAGCTTATATAGGTGTACAAATTGTAGTACAAACTGTGCGATAGGTTTTTGAAATTTCCTTTGCTAAACGGAATAATAAGATAAAGAAGGTGGCGTTGCTAGTTTGACTGGGGTATGCGCCTTAATGGCAATATGGTCTGGTTAGACCATAGACATAGAATTTTTCACTACGCTCAATAGACCAACAAAGCGTGGGAGCGAGAGGTATTTAGTTGATACACACTGCCGCGAGAGAAAAAGAGATGCGAAACAAGATGTCTATATGACAATAATTACGCGAGTAAGAGGCGATAGCGTCCCTGCCTGTTCAAAGTTGAAGTGAAAATGTACAAATAAATAATAATCTTACGATTTAATCAGAAGTTCTTTATTCGGCCACCATGGTGTCGTGTTCAGTGAGTGAATGTGACGTTACAAGCGGCAATAATCCACATAAATACACGTTTCACAGGTAATTTATGACTATTTTTACTGAACTCTTCATAACCCTTATTTCGCCTTTTGTTGTTTGAAAAGAGGCAAAAGAGCTATTGAAAGCTTAGATAATTGGTTTCTCTTTAGACTTATCATCAAATTACAATGCTAAATGAAGAATTTTTGGATATTTGGTGTAAAACTTAAAATTGTTTGGTTACGATAGGGATTGACAAAGTGATGACGTCATAAGTATCGATAGTCGATAATTCGAGTCTGCCGGTAGGTTCGACGTGAATGCTCATAGGGTTAGGTACTTATGTAAAGTAGGTACAATAAAACACTACTTTCCAGTAAAAGAAAAAAAACTAAATATAATATAATAATACAGGGTTACTGGTAATTCAGTTCAATACTGTTAGAGGTAACCCAGAGGACTGGGAATGATACTCCAACGCTGATGATTGGCGACTGGTTTATAAAATTAGATTTAATATAATAATATCTATAATGTTATGTTCTTACAGGTTTTCAACCAATTCTTTGTTACGTGATAAATGGTTACGGATTATAAATAGGGGCTCCTGGACTCCAAATAAGAACTCTACTGTTTGTAGTCAACATTTTGAATCTAAATGCTTAGTACAAAGGAAACATCGACGTGTCCTAATGAAAGACTCAATACCAACCTTATCTGTACCTGTAAGTATAATACTGCGGAAATGGTCGTCGAAATTCTTCGGAGTCACAATGTGTAAATGTGAATATGGGAGCTTTTTAATTTTTGTTAGCCGCAATCCAATACTTATGACAAGTTTTATTTTCATTTTGTGATAATGAGATGTAATTTTGACTTGTAAGTGCTGTACATTGCCTACTTACAATAAATGCATTGGACTTTAACTGTGGATTCGTTTTATTTTACATACATGGTAATAAACACATACCCAGAAACATCCTTAATTACGCATTTATAATATTAGTGAGATATTCTTGACAACGTGATACACTAACATAATAGGTTATCAGTCGCTTATTTCATACTAGCTGCACCAATTCATTTCATTAATAAATTATTTTTTACCTAGCTTTAGCTTTGTTGCTATTTGTTTACCTATTTGAAATGTATTTGTTTTTTTTTTTAAATTATAAGATACTTTTTAAACAACTTCGATAACAAACTCATTAGTGTCTTACAATTTTGCCAGTAAGACTATCGATAATAATATTATGCTAGAGTCAAGACAACACTATTTCACGCACACATTTACATTTCATTTTTTGTCACACCGCTAATCTGACATTGTTGGTCTTGTACATCCTAAGCCTATGGGTTAGACACAACTGCCAGTGTCAAGTAATGGAAAATAATTGAAAAACATATGAGAACGTAAAATAAATCGATTGACATTTCACCATTTCAGGTAAAAACCTTGCTTTTTACGAGATTATTTATTTATTAAAGGTACACCAACAGAACACATATTGTGCTTATATATTATATAATAATAAATGACAATATATAAATGAAATACGCGCCAAAAACCACACTCATGCAAGTGTAATTTCATTAAGCTCGCCTCGCGTCGCGCGTCGTTTCATAACGACAAAGCCTTAGAAATCATGAGCGTTGAAGGTTCGCAATCACGATAATAAATCATAATCTGGGAATCTCAGATTACAGTCATCCAGTCTTAATCCACGGTAATCCAAGGATTTCAAGTTCGGCTTAGTTCTGGAATAAAATGTAGTACCCCATTACTACATTTTATTCCAGAACTGGAAGGAGAGGAGACTTTGGACTAGAAGGGAAATTTAAAGATAAATTTTCCATGGCAATAATTACCTAGGTGTGAAGGAAAAGCGGTTGCAGGGACGGTTTACCTCTTTACGGCGTTTTCACACGAGGCACGACACCACACGACAAAATGCGGTGACGACTCCGGGCGTCATACATTTCTATGAACCTGTGGCGTCCAATTACACAAGGTAGGAACGGAACGGAACACACCAAGCCTGACAGAGGAGTTTGACAGAAAACTCAGAGTAGAAAAAAGCAACACGTGCTTGATAGAAAAAGGTGGTAATTTTGGACCCGGTCTCCAACATTCTTGGTTTTCATTGTTGTCCTTCTTTTGCGCGACTATTTTCTGTGTTTCGTATTGTTCAGAATGACAACTGTAATAAACATTATTTCTGTGCCAACTTTCTGTTCGTGTACCTAACTGGGTTCAGTGTTAAATAAACATTATCTTGGAGAGGAACTGTGTTATGGTGTGTCTATACACATCCCCTACCTACCTACCTACCGAATCTCCAAAAACCGTTTACACACGCAACGACACCGCACAGCACGACAGGTTCATAGAAATGTATGACGCACAGAGTCGTCACCGCATTTTGTTATAGACAAAATGCATTAGACCTACTCGATCTTTAACAAATGCAAATCATTTCCTTTTGTTTCACACCACAGAATCCAGAAGCATTTTATCGCAAACTCATCTTCATTACTCAACTCCAGCATTTGTCATCCCAACCTCATCGTAAAGTGACATTCGACGACATTTATTTTTGGCGGCAAAGTCATATGTCATACCCTGAAGCCAACCGAAGCTAACCGAAGGCCGCCGAATGATAACGACATTCATTTCGGGAACACTTGTCAAGTAGTCGGAGATTGTACCGGAAGGGGTTAATACAAGTTCATTTACTGGGTTGAATATTTAGAAATATCTAGCTATCTTTCGTTTTATTAAGGGGAGGGTTTTTGGACGGGGTAGTAACGGAATACCTACCTCAACCGTTGTAGATACAAAATGTTTAATTGTATTGAAAAAACGAATAAACGACTTAAAATCCATTAATTTAACACATTTTACGACCTCTGTGGTGCGGTGGGCGAAAGCCTGCCTGCGACGCAGGAGGTTGCGGGTTCGATTCCCGCCTCGGGACAAATGTGTGTACGATCTGCAGACATTTGTTCAGGGGGTTCTGGTCGTTTTCTATGTATAATAAAAAATATCTATCTACGTATTGAACTACCTATATTATGTATATCAGTTATCTAGTACCCATAACACAAGCTCTGCTTAGCTTGGGGCTAGATAATGCTGTGTGAATTGTCCAGCATTATTTATTTATATTTATTTATTTACAATATAAAATTTAACAACAAGTTTATAATGTTTTGCAGGATAAGTAGGTATTAATCCGACGGATTTTTTTTTTAGACATTCTCCTTACAAACCTAATAATTAGCCAAATCGGTCTATGATTGGTGGAGAAATTCATTCATTTTGATCTGTTCAGTAGAAACTATAAAATTTTTATTAAAAAAGAAATGTTTTGTGTGATGTAATGTTTTTCTTTTTGTACTAAACGCTTTACAGATGTTGATATCTTTAATATTACATCAGTGTATAAAAGAAATCGTATTCTTGATAAGAAATTCTTTTTGGACAGCGAGTTAACTAAGATTAAACTAAGCATTATATTTTAATGTTTTACTTTACTAGATAAATAAGTTTGACTTTGACTATCCTATTGATCTTACTAAGCGAAGCTTGTAAAATAAGAATTTAATTTGTTACGATCTCCAAAACTACTGAACAGATCAAAATGAAATTTGACGTACGTTTCACACCGAGATGCGACGTGAGCCATTTCGAAACGCAATGCGATGCAATGCCGCGCAGCCTGACAGCGTGCAGTTTTCGTATCTATTACTTTTAATAAAATTTGTATCTTTTTGTGTACTTTAGTAAATAAAGTTATATTTTTAATCATTATCACACGGAAAACAGGATTGAAGGGTTTCATAGAGGCATCAAAACCAACCACATCCACAGAAAAGTTGAAACGAAGCTGTGAATCACCAAGAGTCCTGCTCCGGTACTTCAAGGAGCTGGGCTGGTTAGGGCCTAGTTAGGCAGGGGGACAATGCACAATACACTCCCATGCGAGATGTCAGTGCTGATGCCGGTTCCCCCAATTAGAATTAGAATTAGAAATCACTATCACAAAGAGCGCGCATCGTGGCGATACGCCGCGCGGAGTTTTCGTTTTGAAAATGAACATGAAATAATATAAAGGCCAAGTGCATAGACTTGCACGTGCAGAACTTGCGCACGAAGGGATCCGTACCATTATCTACAAAAACGGCAAAAATAACATATTTGTTGTATGCGAGACCCCTTAAAAATTTATTTTGTTCAATTTTTTTGTATTTGTTGTTAGGGGCAACAGAAATACATCATCTGTGAAAATAGATTGGTGACAGATGGACAGCGGAGTCTTAGTAATAGGGTCCCGTTTTATCCCCTGGGTACGGAACCATAAAAAATAAAAATAAATGTTTATTTCGACTCAAATCTTATGCAACTAAACAGTGTAGGTGTCTAAAAAAGAAAGTTTTCATAGTACAACATACAAGTTTAAGAAGATACGGTGTTGTATTAAAAAATCGTAAAGTATTATCTTAATTTTCGTTTTATGTTTTTGCGTAGTAAATAAAGTTATATTTTGAATCACTATCTTAAAAAGTGCGCGCAGCGTCGCCTCGCGTCGCATTTCGGTGTGAGCTGACCCTTACTAAACTACTATACCGAAAATACACGCGCGAAGCCGCGGGTTGACACTAGTTACTAGATAAAGAAGTTTGACTTTGACTTATCTTCGTATACAAACAACCACAACGGATAAACAGTCGACCCCAAACTTTAATAATCTCCCAAGAGATCAACACAACAACGATCTACGGCCGCCGTTAGTTTTGGGATTGTGTAATACTTATAAACACTAAGCACTGTTCTATTGAGCAGTCCTTAGGGATTCATCATCTGCCTAAGTTAGTCCACTGCTGGACATAGGCGCAAAGTGAAGACACACGAAAATTCGACTAAAACAATTCGTCTTAACTGCAAATCGACTAAAACTATTCGTCTAAAATACAATTCGACTACTAGCGGATCGTAAATTAACACAGAACCGGTATGTTTTAGTCGAATTGTTTTAGACGAATTGTTTTAGTCGAATTTTACGTAGACGGTCTTTAGTTTTAGTTTAATTTTTATGTATCAAATTAGTAAAATTATTCATTTATTCATTTATAGTCGTCCATTACAACTGAAATAATATGTAAAACATAGTGGTATTTTGCTACCAGTAAAAAATTTATAATTATCGAGGGCAAATTTTACGGATTTTTAGATAAATTCATTAAAAAAAACTTTATGATTTTATAAATAGTGTTCAATCAGTATAAATAAATTTCTAATTTTTGCAATTCCTTTCCTCGAAAAGAGAGCTCCAGAGAAGTCAATTGGCCCGTAGGAATGAAATAGTATCCACGTACATTGCTGTCCCAGGCCGGGAATAGAGCTATTAATGGCGGAGTGATAATGGAACTGATTTGAATGGCCAAGCCGAGCCTTTTAAAGTTAACAAGGTCGTTTATTGGTATGGTTTTGGCTGAGATAAAATAAACACATCTTTTCTCTCAATTCCGAGTCAATGATAAACACATTAACCTGTTTACTGCCCAGCCTCTACTGCGTGCGACCCAAAGGGGGCGCACGCGCAGGGTCATATAGGTTTTATAATATAGTTTCACGCTTCCGACTCGTATTGATATGGATCAGTTGACCTACCTGTAGATTATTTGCAACAGCCTGCAGTTAGCTCAATTGTTTCAACTGTAAATACTAGTTTTAATTTAATTCTTTAGAATATGGCCTATGAAAGTGTTAGTATAACTCGGCTCTGATGACCGTGCGATAAAATATGTCCATTGTAGTCTAATAGGAGCCTCTTGGACATTGAGAGGTCAATAATAAAGAGGCCATCCTAGGAACTAATCATAAAACACGCCTGTCAACAACGCGTCGTCAATCATTGCCGGGCTCCAAATTTGAAGCCTTAGTATGAGTTCATGAAGGATGTAAACTGGTTAACTAAGAATCTGATTGTGTTAGAAAAACACCAACGTTTCATTTTTTGAGGGACTTCTTCAAGGTGAGTGCGGTTCTAGTCAAACTACGATAGAGTTTATTGTAATTAGCCTTAGTGTGAATTTGCATAGTGAACGAAAACTATAAAAGTGAACGTTTCTTTCCAAATGTTTGGGTCCTTGCAGCGCCCCTACGAGATACTGAGAGAAACTACTTTTCATTCCTAGTTTAACGGAGATCCAAAAGAGAGAAATAGTCATTCATACGAACTCGGTTAGAGTTGTCGAATGTTTTTCAGTGATTTGTAGCGTTAAGGTAGAACGAACACCACGCACATTTGACACGTAAACGGTAGTAAACTATCACGATCTCGATTTTCTTCATCCATTTCGCTAGCACAAAAACTTATAATGTACCTGAAAAATCAACGTGACATTGTTCTCAAAAAAATAAATCCTTTTCCTTGAAATGAGTGATTGAAACGTGGGGTAAACTGGGGCAAGAAAGGTTTCTTGTTAACGGGCCCTATAACCATCAAAGGACACTGCTACACCGGGCGCTCCATTATTTGATAATACCCGGTTTCGTTTTATGGCGGGATACTAAAACCTTGTACGAGTCGTAAAGTCACTACACTGTTCTAATGTTTTAGATTTTCAAATCTTCTTACACGTATATTAAAATTGTCGTTTACAGGAAATTTATTTATGTGGTCGTATAATCCGTTTAATGCTTTAAAAAAATCGAGTTGAAACTAGTATAAACTGCAATCGTTTTACTCAGAGATTCACACGGCCGCCTCCCAGAATTAAAAGTAGCATATCTCTTTTCCTAGTGGCTCATATTGGTAGCCCATACCACAATATTATAATTGTCCGAAAATGTTGCCTGATTCTAGTGACGATCAACCTTAACACTTTCATTGCCCATGACGCATACCTCGATGTTCGAGTCGCGCTGATAGAGCTGCTAACTGTGAACCAGGCGCTCAGATAATTTATAGATAGGTATACAAGGGGAGTTTTTTTTTCAGGGTCACTGAGGGGAAGTCTGTAACCGTGACAGTTTTCGAAAATTCATATTGGGAGTTACTTGTTCGATTTAAATAAAAATACCTATCTATGTAATGTACTGCATAAATATATCAATTATCTACTCGTAGTACAGTAAAAAATATCTTTCTTATTAGTAGGTAATCTAGTACCCATAGCACAAGCTCTGCTTACCTTAGGGCTTGATAATGTTGAGTGAATTACCGAGCATTATTTATTTATAAATAATTTGTACCTAACTTACAAGGCTAGATGGTCATAAGTAGAAGCATTGGATTGTTACGTCATAGAAACGTGTGAAATCAACCGACGTGATTTGTGACGAGATTCAAAGGGTGTTCAATTATCGGAAGTACCAGGGTCGGGTCGGACTTACATTATTTTTATTAGCACCCGGAGGATTTCATTCAAATAGAATTTATGCTCTTTTTAGAAAGATGTATCTTTGGACTATCAATTTATGTGTTTTAGAGGATTTCTTAGAATATTGAATGTATATAAATCTCGTTTGACCTTTCAAAGAATGGTTAATTTTAATGGTGAAAAGACGAAAATATGTAGAAAAATTAAAACCTTTCACCATTATTGCGATCTTCGGCTGAATCTGCCGCCGCACCAGCCCTCACGGAAGTCCTAGGAAGATGGGAAGGCGCGACTGTGTCGAAACATAGGCCTCCCCAACTCCCATGGGACTAGAGTCATGCCGTCAAGCCTCTTACCATCGTTACGCAACAGACCAGACCTCACCACCACCACCAGAAGGTATTTAGATAAAACCGGCCAAGTGCGAGTGCGAGGACTCGCGCACGAATGGTTCCGTACCATTATCTATGTTGTTGTTTCGTGTTGGTTGTATTTGTTGTTATAGCGGCAACAGAAATACAACATCTGTGAAAATTTCACCTGTCTAACTATCACGGTTCATGAGATACAGCCTGGTGACAGACGGACAGACGGACAGCGAAGTCTTAGTAATAGGGTCCCGTTTTTACCCTTTGGATACGGAACCATTTGTACATTTATTGTACAAGCCTATATTGGCTATATATGTATGAGTAGGTATACAGCAGTTTTTCTTTATTAATTAGTAAACATTAATAAGTCGTAACGAAACCTTTGCCACGCGCCGCTGTGTATGTCTTTAAGTTCCTAAACATTACGTGTAGCTCTGATTACCTAATTAACGTTTTAATTTGTGAATAAATCTAAAGACTATAAACAGTGGTGTTATTATATTACTACAAACTTAACTATAAGTGGAGTGCCCTCAACGAGGAGACAACCCCAACAACATTGAAATATGCAGGAAAGTCCAGGTAACAACAGAATTAAATCGAATACTATCTTATCTTTAACATAACACAGTAGAACTACCAAATTAAGTGCTTGTTTACCTTTATAACCTATCTACATTACGTTCCTACCGATAAATCACGAAGCCATTCAAAAGGTAATGGGTGGTTTTAGCGTAATTCCAAAGCAGACCTTACCACCACCAACAGAAGGATGTTTAATTAGTACAAATTCGTACATTGAAATATGCATAACTATGGATAGGAAGGTCCAGGTAACAACAGAATTAAATCGAATACTATCTTATCTTTAACGTAATACAGTAGAACTACCAAATTAAGTGCTTGTTTACCTTTATAACCTATCTACATTACGTTCCTACCGATAAATCACGAAGCCATTCAAAAGGCTTCCAAATAACACAATAGAATGGGTGGTTTTAGCGTAATTCCAAAGCAGACCTTACCACCACCAACAGAAGGATGTTTAATTAGTACAAATTTGTACATGAAATATGCATAACTATAGATAGGAAGGTCCAGGTAACAACAGAATTAAATCGAATACTATCTTATCTGTAACGTAATACAGTAGAACTACCAAATTAAGTGCTTGTTTACCTTTATAACCTATCTACGAGTACATTACGTTCCTACCGATAATATTGGCTTTCGTCGATAAAGTTTTGAGTGCTTTTAGCCAGCCATGAGTAAAACCAAAATAAAGTATTGAATTCTACCTATAGGTAAATATTTAAACGAAAACATACAAAAATAACTGCTGGAGTCAAGGGTGAAATATATAGACGACCTGTGTGGCGCGGTGGGCGAAGGTCCGCCTGCGACACAAGAGGTTGCGGGTTAGATTCCCGCCTTGAGACCAATTATGTTAATACGTTCTCCAGATATTTGTTAGTGGTGTTCTGGTCGTTTTCTATGTACGTATGTAAAAGTATCTTTCATTCATCATTCATTTACCAGTAATATAATAGTACCCATAGTGGCCATTACTATGGCCCATAATACAAGCTCTGATTAGCTTGGGTCTAGATAATGCTGTGTGAACTGTCCAGCATTATTTATATTTAAATCTATTGTCTGAGGCAGGCATGTCCAACTGTGGACGTATATACACTGACCAAGATTTATATTTATGTAGATTATTTATATTCTTCTCAATTTATATTCATCTGTTTGCAAAGTCATTATTGTAATTTTTAATTATTTCATATTTTTAACATTACACCAAATTTAGAACCTTAAAATTTTTGATTAATTTTTAAGACGTTATGAATAGGTAGGATATATTTAGAAATTATCATGTTAATTATTAATGTTAATGACTAACAATGTAAATTGCAGTGCCCAGCAGGGTGTATGTACTACTAACTTAGACGAAAATTAGATCTTAAGCTATTTACATATTGGCAATTAATAAATGAAATGTAATATCTGAAATACATACTTTTTTTATCTGTCTGTGTCTTGCTAGGTCTTCTTACTTCATTTTCATTTAAATCTATGCGAGGAGAAAAATCGCTCATCTATCATCATCATCGCTGGACTAAAAATGAGCGCCCTGTCTTCAGCTTGCCGCTGTCTTTTCAGTTGTGTAGTTTTCTTGTATTTATGCCAAAACTCTATTTTTGCACTTGCGCCGTTCCAAAAAGGCATGCTATGTCCCGCTTCTATGAACGCGAAATTCTATGCTCATCCTTTTCACAAAATGGCGCGCATAGCGCCGTCGCTCTATTCATCTAGTAGTGAAAAGTAAAAGACCGGCAAAGTGACTTTCGAGTTTATTACGCTCGCGGCTTCGCACGCGCGATATCCTGACTGAAGGAAGTGGAGCATTTTATGCTACGCTCCTTTCAGGATAAAAAGGAGCACATGTCCTTCCCCGGGATACCGTCTACCTCTCTGCCAAATTTCATTAAAATCTTTTCAGTCTGTTGACGCGTGAAAAGTTTTTTTAATATCGCTTTTTTAATATTGGTCTGAATATAATTTTAGTAGAAAAGGAAGAGGAAAAGACGTTGGTATGAGTCTGGTATGAGTTTTTAAAATCGACAAAATTCAGCCATTTTCGACGTCGACTGTACCAATAATAATAGGGTTGATACGCTGAATAGGAAAGATAGTGGACAGCAATAACTAACACGGCCCATCCTGTTTGCTCCATTTGCCGCGATTGTTCAGAGGACAATAGATAACAAAGAACGGGTAACCCTAATTCACTTCTACGGTAGGGTTGTCACTTGACGTTGTCCAAAGACTGAATTGATTTTGATCTTTTGATTGTAAATAATGATTCGAATGATCAAATCGGTCGAGCACCGCTTGGACCTGACAAAATGGATTGATGAGATAGATTTGCGGGGCGTCGATGGATGAGGCTAGCTCAGTAGGTACTTAGGTAGGTAAAGGTACCCTGATGGATGGGAAAACTTCGAGAGGTCTTATCCCAGCAGTGGGTAAAACGTGGCTGAAGATAACTATGACCTAATTTGCTTTTTTTTTTCAATCCGACGTGTACACTCACGGTAGGGCTGGTCCACCAGTTTAAAGTCGCGCAGCGAGCTATGGACAGAGCTATGCTCGGAGTTTCTCTGAAGGATAGAATTCGTAACGAATACATCCGATAGAGAACCAAGGTTATCGACATAGTTCAAAGGATTAGCAGGAAGTGGCAGTAGGTCAGCCATATCTCAAGAAGAACCGACAACCGCTGCTGGAATAAACGTGTTCTTGAGTGGAGACCGCGACTCGGCAAACTTAGTCTAGGACGCCGTACGACCAGGTGGGATGACGATTTGCGAAAGACTGCTGGCAGATATGCTGCAAGCGGCATGCTAAAGACGGGGTGCTATGGCGCTCATTAGGGGAGGCCTATGTCCAGCAGTGGACTACTATAGGCTGATAATGACGATGACAATGACAGTGATAGACAGAAGCACTATCTTATATTTGTGCCTCATACATTGAATTTATGAGGCAGATGGCAAGATGACCGATGTGGCGCGGTGGGCGAAAGTCTGCCTGCGACGCAGGAAGTTGCGGGTTCGATTCCCGCCGGGACAAATGTGTGTACGATCTGCAGACATTTGTTCAGGGTGTTCTGGTCGTTTTCTATGTATAATAAAAAATATCTATCTATTTATTGTATTATATTAAGTATATCAGTTATAACACAAGCTCTGCTTACCTTGGGGCTAGATAATCCTGTGTGAATTGTCCAGCATTATTTATTATTTATTTATTATTATTTAAGTTGAAATAAATAGGTACGTTTCACATTCGACGAATCCTCGCACAGTTCGCACATATCTGTGGAGAACCAGCATGATCTACATTATAAAGGGCAAACCACAAATAGTGCTCAAGAACTCTCCAAGGACGGTGGTTTATCGGTAGTAGGACAAGTTATGTCAATATTGAAGCTCTAAAACATGTTCAATAACTTATTCCTGTGCCAATAATATACAAAAGGATACACTTTCATTTCAGCGAAAATTTGTAGTCAGTTTATTTATTTTGCAGCAGCAACTACATTGCAAGCGGTCGTTTAAAAAGGCGATCAAGAAAGAACAATAACTATATTACTATTAATAAAACACTGTTTTAACCGGATTGATCGCGTATATTTTATATTTTGTTTATAACCTGACGTTTCGGAGGCTTTTCAGCTTCCATGGTCACAGGCAGTATATTACAATTTAAATTTTTTATCCATTTTTAGGGTTCCTTACCCCAAAAAGAGAAAAGGAAACCTTATTGGATCACTATGTTTTGACCGCCTGTCTGTCAGTCCGTCTATCAACCCTTTTTTCTCAGGAACGCGTTGGTTTGGGATGAGTTGAAATTAACATCAAATTAAGTAAGGGATCATTTAAGTTTACTTTCGGTTTAAGCATTCTTCTGTAAAATAATTTCATGCTGCGTTATAGTAGATTTCGCGTAAATCTTTACGAATTCACGTGTGAACATAGCTTCGAATTCAAAACTGCGCGGTATTGGGCTCACCGCGCCCTGTTGCAACCTCTAAAATACGCTACTTCGCCGCCACAGCGCGTACTTCCGAGAATTCATAAAGGTTTGCGTTCTATACCTACCTAGGTAATAAGTATTTCAATAAAAAGATACTTTCGAGTTCACGAATACTTCCAAACTTTGCCAAATTGATTTTTCAGGTGGAGGGTTCAATTTAATTACAAAGATTGTTTATTCATGAGTTGTCACCAAACATTGATGAATAAATATTGTTTGATGTTCAGGAAGCCGAAAGGTGGTAAAAAAATAAAATAAATTAATAATGCTTGACAGTCAAAGTGAATCCAAACTTTCATGATGATAAAGTAGGTACCTGGAATAAATATTAGTAAATGTCAAAATCAAAATCTCACTCAACTTCATTTTAGTTCATTTCATTACCACACTCGTCACCGAGGCGCTACAAGCAATATCGAGCTTTACAGAATAGAAAACTTTAAACGGATTCAGCTTAGTGCGGATTCAGCTTATTATTATTATTATTCATTTATTTCAGATAAAATATCCATATCACATTTTCGTATTAACTTAAAACTTAAAATAACATATTATAAAAATCAAATAAGAGCCACAAAATAATCAAACAGGACATAATTAAAAACAATAAAATAAAGCTTAGTGCGGATTCAGCTTAGTGAGGTTCGAAATGAATCTATAGTTAAGCCTGCTGAGACGATACCATTGTTTTGATGAAGCGATTAATTTTGCGGAATTCGGTCATAGTCTTGTTGACATCATCGTCACATAGCGGCTACCCCCGTGTATCATGGCTTTCGAATTTCCAGTTCTGAGGGTAGGTAACAATATAGAATAGGAACCGGTATAGAAACCTACTCACTTCGTTCAGTTCGTAGTTTCATTTCGTTGCACAGAACGGAGATAAAAGCGAATTGAGCTGGATAAACACACACGCTTTTAACAAACTTTTATTTACTTTTCCAGTGTTGAGATGTTGAGTGAATTATGATCTTTATTTTGTACCACTTTGTTTGTTCAGAAATAGGTTGCATGGTTTTGTGACTAGGTGGATTTGAGACACGCAGACTATTTTCATTTCCAGACGTTTTGCTACAAGGTCATTTTCGCATGTTAGTCAATTGTACTGAACGGTCGTTTTCCTACTTAGGGGTTCTGATAGGTACCCGATTCCTTTACATAACTTTTCATACATTACTCCTGACACATACTCCTATTATTATTGACGACCTCTATGACGCGGTGGGCGAAGTTCTGCCTGCCGCGCAGGAGGTTGCGGGTTCGATTCCTGCCTCGAGACAAATGTTTGTACGATCTGCAGTATTGTTCAGGGTGTTCTGGTCGTTTTCTATGTATGACAAAATATATCTATCTATGTATTGTAATTATGTATATTAGTTATCAAGTACCCATATGACAAGCTCTGATTAGCTTGGGGCTAGATAATGTTGTGTTTCACTCGGGTCCAAACCACCCATTATTAACTCGGTTTTGTCATCCGGTCATCCCAGTATAACAACCTCTTGTATAATCGAGTGGTTTAGTCTCTAGTAAAACAATGTACTATTGTAATTATGTAGATATATTGATTGCTTTCAATATCATGGCTACTAACTACTTGAGTTTATACCTGCTTGTATACATTGTATAACAGGTGTTTGTATCTCCGTGATTGGCATTTGATACACTAATAGGACCTTATCTGGCGGTGATTGGCAGTTGATTAACGGACGGACAACATGATTAGACACTGTTAAGATATCTATGTATTAATGTTAAGTTATACTAATATTACACTCTCTAGTTTATTTAGCACTTCCATACCCAAAGGCTGCCAAAAGAAGTGTTAAGGTGCGCGTTCACTGGCCCGCATCAGACGATCCGTACTAAAATCATCAAGCAGATTTTTTGAGTGTAGGGTGAGCGTCCACTGTAACCATAGGCTAGTAGTTTACATCGTAGTTATATTTTCTTTTGTAGTTTTAGTTTATTTTGGTTGTATCTTTTTTTTGTTGTTATCTTAGAATCTCATAATTTGCATAAATTGCAAAAATGTTTACTTAGCATGTCTAATTATTTGTTGTGTACACATAGGTTACGTGTCAAGCTAGTTCGTATTTTCTTAATTTTTTTTGTGTTATTTATAATTGCTTGATTTGTGTTTTGTGTACCTAATAAACATAAATAAAATAAACCATAGCAACTGGATTGCTGACGGGATCGCCATTTGCTAAACCTGATAATGGAAGCGAAGAGTGCTGGAAGGGAGGAAAGGTGGATGGAGCGGGCGTGCGTCCACTGATCAGCAAACGTGAAAACCCAAGGAGGAGAGCGAAAGAATCATCAAAGAACTATCGAAGATATCACCAAATTATAAATACTATTTAACGGGTATTTATTTATTTTTAAATTTACGCAATCTGAACACATAGTTCAGATCGCGTAAGTTTAAATGTCACCAAAATTGTGTAAAAAAGCCGTGATTTTTCAAAAGTATTGTTTGTTTTTTAAGGTTGACAAAATAAATAGTGAGTTCTCGAGAATATTTTTTATGATCTTAAAGATTTTCACTGACATTCTCTTAACAATAGTGAAAGAATCAGGAAAGCGGTTAAACATTGGTGGAGATATCATAAGAACATACTTACAGAAAGGAAATAAGTTCCCAAAAATTATCGGTTTCGGCGGGATTCGAACCTGCGCCCCACCCTCAGTACGGGTGTGCTCTAACCAACTAAGATACGAAAGCCTTAGTTAGAGATACCCAGAGTGCGGTTTAGCACTATAACAAAAAACCTTAGAAAATACTTACACGCAAAAAACATAGTGCTGATGCGATAAGACCTTCTTCTTTTGGAAGTGGAAGTTTTTAAATAATTGAAACTGAGGTTTTATAGGATTTGGTTAGGGGAGGCCTATATCCAGCAGTGGACTCATATAGGCTGATGATGATGAAGAAGATTTGAATCGGAACCTAGCCCGACTCGCACTTTGCCGTTTTATCACTGGTCCATCAGCTCACCACGGGCCTTATCAACAAGAGAGAGCAAATATTAATCAAGCTCTATGAAAATCCCTCTGTACACTTTA
This sequence comes from Eupithecia exiguata, assembly GCA_947086465.1. NCBI lineage: Eukaryota > Metazoa > Arthropoda > Insecta > Lepidoptera > Geometridae > Eupithecia > Eupithecia exiguata. Next base: position 9,659,267 of record OX352245.1, read on the forward strand.
TGAAGTTATAAGGGTCCCAAGAGGTTAACGTGAATGAAAATCTAACGAAGAAAAAAATCTCTTCCTTTTCTTTTCAAAAAAGGCATAAAACTTTGACAATCAGAGAAATGAAGGAAATTATTCATAAACTTTTATTAAAAGAAATTTATTGTTAGTTAGCTAATGCTCGCGGCTTTGTTTGAATGATAGGTAATCAACACGATAATTTATGGAGAAAAAGTGTTCTGAAAGGCTTTGTGAATGAATTAAGGCGCTGCGCAAACGTGGACACTTTTAGTTTCCAGGTACGAAGACACATACCCAGATAGGAACGCTGTGACAACGAAAATGATAAGAAATGTAGTAGAAAATTGAAGTTGTTACAGCAGTTTCAAAAAACCATCAAAAAGTGTGCTTTTGTGCTTAACTGTCGCATAGTTCTTTACTGAACTCGTAAAGTTGAATTTATAAATATTCAATTTTGAAGGTGTTCAACTTTGGGCACATAGTCGTCGTATATATTTATTTATTATCGACTAAAGAACCCAAAAATGCATTTTATATCAAAAACTCACTTTTCCAGAAAAGCTAAAGGAGTTCTTCGTCTTTTTTTAATGCAGAACTTATTATTTTCGATATCGAGCGCGCAACTCCTAACATGAATTTTCGATAACTCTCACGGTTTCAGAATTCCCTTCAGTGGCCCTGAAAAAAACTCGCTCTGTATATAATGTAGGTACCTACATTATATACAGAGTGAGTTCTTTGTACCACCAACCGACATTATTAAATTTTCGTAGAAGATTACCCCAGTGCGAGTAACGTACTATAAAGTAAAAAGCTAAATTTTCGTACTAAACTAATACTTATAATACAAAAAACGCGTGCGAAATCGCAGGCAGTAGCAAGTTTATGATATCAGTGTGATGTTAGTATGATAAATTAGTGTGTCTAACTAGGTACCATGGAGCCAACTGTAAATAATCTGTAATCTCTAGGTCCAAGAGATTACTGGTTATTTACCTAGGGACTAGGGCATCTACACAGTTTGATTGCTACGTTTTAATTTCGAATGGAATTGTGCGATAATAGGATTTTCTCTTCGTAGCGATGCGCGGGATGCAGTCTCTACTTATCAATCGTAAAGTACCGATCGCTATATTCGGGAGCCGCGAGGGGAACGGGCGGTAGGACCTTGTCGTTTATACATTGTAGATTAAAACATTTTAATATTTTATTTTGATCGGTACCTAACCTAACTGATTTCGAAGAAATATTCTAATTCCGGGTACAGACCAAGTGAGCGAAGGCTAACGAACGAACACAAAAGAACTAGTGTGGAAGTCATTCCGAAAGCAAGCGATGCCAAACAAGGGTCTTCGTTCGCCTTCGGCCGTACTCCGGCGCTGTCGCTACATCAAAGTAATATGGAACGAACGTACCGATTGTCGAATCCCACTCGTTTGTATTCGCACAATCTCGCTCGCTTGGTCTGTACCCGCCATTAGATTTCGGTTATTCCATTGCTGTCAAAAAACCTTGGTATATCTAATAACACCACTACGCTCTCAATATAGTTCTGTGACCACGCTCTAGCTAGGCGTGTTTTCATCTGAGAATAATTTTGAAATAAACTCGAATGCCAATTACCTACTCGGCAATAAAATCGGGAAACGAGAACCAGCGAGCGTTTGAAAACTGTAATGTTTATAATAGAATAATGATTGAGCATCTGGTACCTGTATCTGGTACCTGGTATCTTGTGTAAAAAATGTTTGCAAAATTTTGGCGGTGCGTACCTATATTTATTTAGGACGCTTGATTTATATTTCTGAAGAGCGGAGCCCGTTGTCCACCTAATAAACAGGATGTTTCTAAAATTTCGATGCAGAACCCTTGAAAAATATGTCGCGAATGAGTTGTCCACTTCACTTTTGGATAGGGTTACAACTCATCCGAATCAGAAACCAAGCGAATTTTGATTCGGATGAGAATTTTGATTGATAACAAAAAGTGAAGTGGACAACTCAACCGCGGATGAGTTTTTTCGGGTTAGGGTACAACTCATCCAAGATCAAGAAGATACACATCAATACAGGATCGGAATGCTGGCTTTTATTTTGTTCAAGGAATTCGCTTTTTTTTAAATTGGTGATGGTGAAGCTTTTAACCACCATCTCACTTGAATAAGACCTCCGTTCCAGTATCATGGGCCACTGGAATCATCCAGTGGCCCATGATACTGGAGCATGATACTGGTTTCAGCATCATCAGATGCTGAAACCAGTATCATCGCTGGTGGCTCAATGATCTGTTAATTTTAAATTTCATTTGATTCTCGATTTTAATTTTATTTGATTTTAAATTTTAATTTTATGAATTGTGTACTTATTATATTATAATGTTATTTTATTTTATTTTGAAATCGTGTATGTATGTAGGTATATCTATTGATCAACCTGTGGTCTAAAATAAATGATTTTTATTTTATTTTTATAAGTGATGATGTGGCCTAAGATGGAGCACACTTTCCCAGAAGTAATTTATTCACCCTGTATTAGAAGACTCCAAGATTGTACTCGGATGGGAAAACAGGCGCTGGAAGCTCATTCACATGGCCGTGCTTATTATGAATGATGAGCAGAATTTTTTGGTTCCGACACTGAAGTATATCGACCAGGTACGGGTGGTATTTTTTCTGTGCGTCTACTGGTCCTATGGCTTTGACATTTAACGTGATAATGCAATCATTCAGGAAACACTGGCTTTGCCGGCCGACTACGAATCACGGAAACTACAATGCTTTTGTGATTTTGATGGAAATTGGGAGTGCATTTTTTTTTTCGAGAGGCGGTTCTTGAACCCACAACCTTCCTTCGACAAATCGATTGCAAAATTATCACGCTTTAGTATAATATTATAAAGAGGAGAGTAGTAAAATATAGTAATAGTAATAAACTTAAAAACTACTGGACCGATTTCAACGGACAAGTTTCTTCGAACGGCGAAATTCTTTTGCCGTTAGAAAGCTACATTATCACTGAGAAACATAGGCTATCTATAGGTCCACTAGTAAATTATAAATGCGAAAATTTTGATGGATGGATGCATATTTGTTGCTTCTTGTCGCCAAAACTACTGAACGGATCGGGCTGAAACTTTGCATAGATGTAGCTATAAGCCTGGATTTAAACGTAGGCCATTTAAAACCGATTTCATGGGAAAGAAATAACCTTTTAATGGTTTCCTTATTGACCAGGCGTGCGAAACCGCGGGCAGAAATTAGTACAGAATAAACAAACTTATAGATAGACACTCATACAGAAAAGATATTAATTTTGTTTAAATATTAATTTTATTTCAATGGTAAAACGGCAATTAATTGATACATCTGGTTTATAATATATTAATTTTATTTAAAACGGCAATTAATAGATACATCTGGTTAGCGGTCTTTGGGTGGTTTCTTATATTGAAATAGTGGTTTCATTCATTGATAAAGTGGTTTCATTTCCGCTCCAAGATCTGCTCCAAACTTTTCCATCGAACCCGATTTTATGAAGGAACTTTTTGAAGTGTATAGTAAATAGTTACAAGTTTCTGCGATGTTTGATATTCAATATTTTGATATGAAGAGAGTGTGATTTCTGTTAAGGGTTACGCATTAAAAAACCCTTCCGGTAAAAAGGGTTATATCATAAAACTTAAAACTTATGAAAAGTACGACAGAGTTCTTAGCTAGGCTGGCTTACATATCCGTACTAGATAGATAGAAAAAGATAAAAAGAATTAAAAAAATGTGACAATTGGCGGTCTTATCGTTCAGGAGCGATCTCTACCAGACAACCGCGGATGGATAGGATCGTTGGATTAAACGGGGATCTGTGTGCATTAGTAAGTAGCTAATATAATTACAAAATTCTTAATATAATTACAATATCAAATTTTAGTACAGCTTTGAAGAATTCATTAAAGGATAATTTAGGGATTTTATTTATTTAATGAGTAATTTAATGACATGTAATTAATTTCAATTTGAATGTTTTGGTATTTATTATTATTGACTTTGATTATTAACTTTTTGTAAAAAAACTATGGTTGTGTACTGAGACTGTACCTAAATGTATAAACTTTTGACGTGTATGTTTTTTACCAATAAATGAGTATGAGTAGTACATACATTTAACCTACCAACTATAATTTCAAAAAACCTAAATAAATATATATACTATATATCCTATACTTCCTATTATTTTCCTATTATTCTTATCCTATACTTACTATAAACTAGTTTCTGTCCGCGGCTTCACGTGCGTTGTTTCTGAGGACCTATATTTTATTCCAGACATAGAACTACCTCTATGCAAGATTTCAGCACAATCTGTTCAGCAGTTTTGGCGTGATGAGGTAACAATCATACATACATCCAATCTAACGCACTGATAATAATAGTGTGATTTGAATATATAGAATTATGTCTGTCTCCCTGTTCCTTTTGCACGCCGAACCCGCGGGCGAAACCTAAACTATAACGCTATTAAACACTTATACTAGCTAATTAAAACGCATGAACTTTAAAAGTGTTTAAATCAACAAACAACGCTTTATTTTTATTTTTCGACGAAGGAAAAACCAACAAATTATTTAGTGGTTTCTCAAAATAACGTTGACGTGTAACGTGTCATTGTATTTATCAATATTCGTACGTATGAAATTACTAGCTTCTGACGCACTTCGCACACGCTTTCCGTTTTAAAAGGTAGCCTATCCCGTCCCCGGGATACCATATACTCGTACCTCTCTGCCTTTCATTGTTATCCGTGCAGCCATTTAGGCAAGGAAACATTCATAAAATTACATCATTTTATGAATGTTTCCTCATTCATAAAATGATGTAATTTTATGAATGTTTCCTTCCCGATAATTTTGCGATCGAAACCAAAGACACGATTTGATGCTACTGTATTACCTATTCCTAGCACGTCGTGAATAGCAAAAGTTCAGTCAATTCGAACTTCGAAGACACGAAACAAATGAATGGGTTCACCTTAACAAAATAACTGAAAAAAAAGTTGTTGGTCGTTGCCAAACAGTAGTCTGGCAAACAAACAATTATAATTTTTCGTATTTTTTGTCGATTATATATAAAAAAGCATATAAAAACACAAACTTCAACAAAACATAACTAAACAAGCGCTGAGAAAAAGGTTCAAATTTGGTGTAAAAACGGACAACAGACGAAATATTGAAGACTGTAATGAAACGAAATATATTTATTTTTCAAACTGTGTACAAGAGATCATATTAAACAAGCTGGAAACAACAGTTTGTCCAATGATTAAGTACGTGTACGTACAATATTTAATTAAATGTAAATGTAGTTTAACAAAATAACCCTTTAATTTCGTAAAAACATTAATTTATTTAAGAGCCACTTCAAAGCTTTCAAAACTAAAAATGTTTTCGACCTACGATTTGCTCCGATCATACCAATGTCATAAAATATTTTCCACGAATTTCTTTGATTTTGTAACCCTTTTTTTTTAACATCTAGTATTCTAGAACTGAGTAGGTACCAACACCAAATTTACCTTCGAAAACGCCTACAATAATTGTCAACAACGCTTCACCGCTACATTACGTCAATGGGCTAAACCGCTTTTTTAAGAACTCATAGAAGTGTGAAAAACTGGAGGCACTTGTCACATCAATAAACTCTGCATCACAAATAACAGGTGAGTACATTTCTTGGTAAATTAAGTGGTTGTCACATATACAGTTTGATTTCCGGTTCTAAGGTTAATATTTGTTTAACTTGTTATCCCATTGATGGAAAAGGATCTCTCATATTCTTCCACTCTTCGCGATTCACCGCAGTACTTTTATGGTGCTTTGTCCTTTTTCTATCAAAATTCAAAATTCAAAGTGCTTCATTTCCTTTAAACCTTACAGGACTCTTGGAAACGTCACAAAACTCCACTTTGTCAAGGAGGTGGGACATATTTTGTTCGTAACCTTTTTGTAACACATAAAAACTTTTTCGTTGATACCTGGGGTACCTATTTGCCTATTTCCTATCTAATTAGAGTACTCCAATGCCTTACGTCTACGCTTGTCTCTAGGACACTGAATATTTATTAAATTAATTAAAGTTTTTATTTTGATTGTGATTAAATTAATTATTATTTTAGGTATTTGTTTTTTATGAATGGAATTTTTAGTGGTAGCCTACTGGACAAATATTAAAGATTCTATTCTTAAATTTATTGTAAACCTAGATATTTATGTGTCCCAGATAACTTACCTACGTCTTTTAATAATATTACCTTGAGGCATTCCTCGTAGCGCACCCACATGAAGCTCACCAAAGTTCTTCCACATAGCGCACCCGTTTTGGTGCGCTTCGTTCAGTAGGTATAAATGTAAAGACTTTATTCCTCGTTGGGCACCAATAACAATGTAGGATCTAGTGATGAGGTTGTTTTCATCTAATCCTTAGCCTAGACTGTCATTATGTCACATTGCACAAAAAAAGGGCTCGTTTCCTTCTAGTTTCTTTGTTCCTTGATGAACAAATAACACATTGGCTGGAATTATTGCAAGGCGAGTTGATTATAAGTAGAGCAAAACCAATAATGAGGAAAAGAATCGTCCCACCGGTCGACGATAACAAATAACTACCCATATCTACCCAGGTAAACACTTAATTATGCACACAGATTCCTGTTCAATCCAACGATCCTATCCATCCACGGTTTGACAACCGTGGATGGATACTAGACGGTAGAGATAGCTCTTGAGCGATAAATTAAATTAAATTCTTTATTTCAGACTTCATGGGTCCACGGTTACATAAAAATTAGAATCATCAAATAATAGTACTAATATTATATATCGATAAGACCGCCAATTGTCACATTATTATTTTTTTACTTCTTTTATTTTTAAGTGCACTAAAGAATTTTCGATCGGCCCAAGTTAAGTTCTATTCTGAACACTCTTTAAGAAATCCAATTTCCCGTAACTTATCTACTGAGATCGAATAGTTCGGAAGTTTGGAACTAATGCTAAAGTTCGTAAGATAGCTTTACCTGATGTTCCCGCTAACGTACGAATTAAACAAACTTTTAAGATATTTCACATCGGAGGCTGATTGATTAGTATAAGAAAAGAAAGGAAGGTACTTACATAAACTGCTACAAAATCACAAAACTTTTCATCCACAAAAGCGAAAATTTTTTTCACTGTATTCTAGAAACGAAAAAAGCTCACTGTCAAATTTCCACACACTTAATTTTCAGATATTATCAACCAAACACAGTCACTTTTTAAAGAAAGTAGTTTTTATTCAATTCTTAAGACTTTTTTGTGACAGGAAAATTCGCGCGAAGTTTTAGCGTTTAGAACACGGCCGACTGTCGCTAGCGGGCGCTTCGGTTCAACTGTGAATCTATGGCTCCATGAAGCGTCGCGCATTCCCGCGAAAATCTTTGGAACAGTGGTGTTTAGACACAAAATCTACAGTGGAATACCTGAAAATTTGGTATATTACCGTTTCGTACCTACATACTATTATTTTATAAGAATTGATAGCATAAAATTAATTGAAATATTGGTATCTAACTAGGTAAGTAGTTAAAATTCGAGAAATAAAATAAATGGTTAGTAAGTTACCTTACCATACCTGTTTACTTATTTTATTAGTTCGGGTCCAGATAATCCCACTAAAAATCTCGAGGGATTATTTGTTTATTTTGATCACATGTACATTGTACTGGTACATGACTGTATACAGCTTAGATATTAATGTTAGCTTAGGCATAGATAAATTATTAGTTAGTCCATGTCTTAGGTCAATAGTACATGCACCCTGAAGGGCACTGCAAAAGAGTTATAAAATGGCAAATTTTGTGTTTAAATTAATATACTTATAATTATTTCAAGGTCAATTAAATCATGCATGTAAAACTATTCACGGATTAAAACTAAGTTTTTAGTATCTACACTAATATTATAAAGAGGAAAGATTTGTTTATTTGTTTGTTTGAATTGAATAGGCTCCGAAACTAAAGGAACGATTTGAAAAATTCTTCACCGTTAGAATCCTACATTATCCCTGATGAACATAGGCGATAGAATATACCCGTGTGAAGCCGGGGTGGACCGCTATTGAGCTGAGTGTACCTAACACATGTAATGTCGATCGTTTTAAAATATTGCCCACGGCTATATTTATAAACTTTGAGTGGTTCTTTCAACGCCTCTCAGTTGAACTTTTCTGAGGTGGGTAGATCTTTTACATATTGCTAGCTGCTGCTTGCAGGATCGCACGCGCTTTTCAAGTAGCCATGTCCAAGAAAAGAAATAAGTTCTCAAAAATGGGAATGGGGAGGGTGGGGCGCGGGTTCGAGTAGCTTTATTAACAAAGAAAATTACAACCAAATAATAGAATTAAATTAAAACTAGTATTTACAATTGAAACAATTGAGCTAACTGTAGACTGTTGCAAACAATCTACAGGTAGCTCAACTGATCCATAACAATACCAGTCGGAAGCGTGCCCAAGACGCTAGCTGCATTGCCCCGCTGTATGGCAATGCTGATACGCTGCGCCAGATACTCACCAGCTCTCGGGTCACGCGTCGTTCGACCAGACGCTCAGATAATTTTTTGAAAACCCGGAGAGCCTCGGTACTCCACGGACTTAGGGTCTCGACTCCAAGGGGAGCAAATGCGTAGGCTCTGTCGAGACCTGCATATTTGCGCCTCTTAAGATCTTCGGCTGAATCTGCCGCCGCACCAGCCCTCACGGAAGTGGTAGGAAGATGAGAAGGCGCGAGTGTGTCGACGCATGTAGCATCCCACACAATCGGCTTCCTCAGCTCCATTATTACTTTGGTCTATAAAAACATTGAAAGAAGCTTTCTCTAGACTTGTTCAAGCCAATTTTCAATAATTCACTATTGAAGTATTCAAGTCTTTCTGCTCGAAATTTTGCGCATGGATTTTGCACAGGGACGATGAGTATTGGCCGCAGAAATGAGAAAATCATTTGAATCAAACGTTTTTAAGCCCATGGGAAAAGTTTGACAGGAAGTATAGCTTAAATGCTAAAATACCATAAATGGTGTCTGTACCTTCAATATTTCTTGCCCAAAAGCACAAGTCGCAAATTACAGTCAAAAGTGTTAAATATAAGGATGAAAATATTTAGTAACAATTCCGCGAAAAAACCTTCTCCGATAAGTTCTAACAAAATGTAGTCCGCGTTATAGAAGAAAACGACGCCAACTACAAAATGAAAAAATACATATCAAAGCAAGACGTCAACTAGTTTCGTCTCTCCACGAGACATCATCAGGACACCACCATACTCGACCTTAGCACTGAGAGCGCCAAGCAACAAGAGGTGTCGTGTTGCTTTATTCTAAGGTTTTTTACTGCAGGAAGATGCTGAATGCGGCAAGCTAAAGACAGGGCGCTATATGAGGCCTTTATCCAGCAGTGGACTAATAATAGGCTGTTGATGTTGATGATGTGTCGTCTACATAATTTGTCCAGTATGAAAATTTAGTAACATAATTATTCTACTAAAACTTTTTAATAATATCCCAAAAAAAAATCGATTTTGGCAGGATTCGAACCCGTGCCTCACCTTAAAACACTCCTCACCGAATTTTTTTGGGATATTATTAAAAAGTTTTCGTAGAAGATTTACTCAGTGCGAGTAACGCACTATAAAGAAAAAAGCTAACATAATTATTATTTGCTCCCTTGGAAAAGGTCGATAAATAAAGTTTTAGGCCCGTATTATGAAAGATAGCTCAGTCATCAATCAATGCTTGAGAAACGCTTATGCCATAAACAACTGTTACTCAAACAGATATCTTTGACTGAGCAAGCTTTCATAATACGGGCCTTAGTATTCACTACTTCCTATTTTAACAAGATTTTCTTAAATTCTAGTTTCTGCCCGCGGCTTCGCACGCGTTATTTAATATTTTTTAAAGTACCTTATGTTTTATTCCAGGCTAAGTACTACCTGTGCAAAATTTCAGCCTGATCCGTTAAGAAGTTTTGGCTTGAAGAGTAACAAACATACAAACTTTTGCATTTGTAATATTAGTGTGAATTTCACTGCCGCACATGCCATCTATAATATAAATAAGTAATGCTCAAATTTCACACTGCATTATCTAGCCCCAAGCCAAGCAGAGCTTGTGTTATGAGTACTAAATAACTGATATTCATAATATAAAGCAATAGAAAAGACCAGAACACCCAGAACAAATGTCTGCAGATCGCACAAACATTTGTCCCAAGGCAGCAATCGAGCCCGCAACCTCCTGCGTCACAGGCAGACCTTTGCCCACTGCGCCACAGACGTCGTCATCTAAAAGTGAAAGAACGTAGGCTACTTAAATCTTTGTGAATAAAAGCTTGTTGGAACCACCTAGCTCAGTGGAAAAGATTTGTGACCACACAATAGATTTTTTGAATATAAGGTATATTCTAAGGTATATATTATACTAGCAGCGCCTCGCGGTTTCACCCGCGTATTTCCCGTTCCCGTAGGAATTTCGGGATACAACGTAGCCTATGTCCTATTCCAGACTATAATCTATCTCTGTGCTAAATTTCATCCAGATCCGTTTTGCCGTTCTGGCGTGATAAAGGAACAAACATCCATCCATCTATCTATCCATCCATCCATCTAAACTTTCACGTTTATAATATTAGTGAGATTCCGTGCAGCATCGCGGAGGTTTCAAAGTTTGTAATAGAAACAATTTTTTTATATAAATGTCTTTATTTATAAAGTTTACCCATCTATTAAATCGATTAGTAACCCAGCGCCATCTGGCAATGCATCCAATGCATCGTCATCAACAAAAAGTTCATGGATTTTTACTTTTAGAAGAGCTCTTGTATTCTCGTCAGCGGTTACGTTCAAAATTTGGGGGAGGGTGTTCGTCAAGTACTCGGAACATCCATTGAAAAAAGACTTTAAACAGTTATTTTCTGTATAACCGTACGCCCAGTATAAAACTAAATCTTGACAGTTGCAAGATATTAAGTCGTATTTAAAGTGTCCCGAATTCCTTCCATTTATAGTGCAAAGGAGACGATTTAGTATTTCCTGATACCTTTCATCGGTTTCCTTGTCGTTGCCGTTCTGTTCGTCGATTTGTTCAGCTTTTGCAATGAGGCGGTTCTCGTGATACAAACACTCTGTTGAATTGATGTACGACGAGTTTCTGTAAGAGTCGATGATGATGACTCCATTGTGCGTGTCCTTCCCTCCCACGACACCGACTTCTACAATCTTTTTGTTCATCACCATCATGTAGTGTTCCGCCATCCTGCTGTTGGGAATCCTACAAGAGATTATATCACCCGTGCCCGGATGACCATCTCTCATCAACGACCTGAACGTCTGGTTGAGTGCACCATCCAAAGAACCAAAAACAAATCTACCTTCGTTCGTGCGCAGCATGTCGTATCCTCGGATCGTGCTTTCGAGAAAATTTCCATAAACGATTGGCTGGTACAGATACGTCTTTAGAAGTGCGTGCACACCAGCGTCAGCCTTCTTAACGTGGTCAGGGCTGATAAAACTGTAACGACGTGCTCTTTTTTTGCCAATTCCCCTTCTGGATCCTTTAATTTCGTCAAACTCTCTTTTAATATCGAAAGCATCCTTGACCGTATGCACAACTTCTGATGCGGACGCGGAAGCTTCGGAAACTTCCTTAAATCCACTCACTCCACAAAAAAACAAAACACAAATAAAGACAAGTCGCTTCATTGTTCCAAGTATGGACAGAAAGTGGCGTCTTCGGACGACGACCACCTATATAAAGAGAAAAATTTTATCTATCACAGGTCAAAGATCAGAGAGGGGTGTAGCGCCAGTGCGCATTTGGGTAATAACCAGGCGCCCCACGATCTAATTGGCTTACATACCTACCAGGGCTGTTACCAACACATTTCACAACTCATGTTTATACTGTACGTACACGTCGTAAAGGACATCATTCATTTTGATTCAAAAGATAAAGTCCCGGTCAAATAAAAACAACATTCATTTACTAATATGACTGTGTATCTTTTATTACTGAATAAAACATTATTATTATTATTATTATCCGTCAAGTCCGAGTATAGCTCGCGTGCCGAAGGTTTCGAACATTTGTCAATTATACAATAGGTAAGATTCTATCAGCAGATATGCAGAATCAGATTCAGAGAATCAGACCTCCTGACTGATATGGATCCTGATACCTACAACAGATGAAGAGCCAGAGCCGAATGGCGACATTCGGCTCCACTGTGACGAGAGATCCTACTCGTAAAAACGAAACCGAAGTTTCTCATTTCTTTTTGTGCAAACGCCATCTGTATGTAAATAACATACGAGTAGATTTTGCAGGACAACGAATCAGAAACTTCAATTTTTGTTTTGCGAGTTGGCACCCAGTACGCATAAAATACTGAGACCCCTTAAAAAAATATTAAAATATACCATAGCAATATAATTACAATTTTTTTATATTGTTATCTTCATGAATTATCATCACAATAAAAGTTAGCATTGTAAGTATTTTAAGGCAGCTGGATGACCTTTGGTACGAGATTAAAATTATGCTTTTGTGGGTTTTTACTATTTTCTGCGATTGACATGGAAGAAAACTAGCGTCAGACAAGAGCAGCATCATAATCATCAGCCTATCATCCTTCACTGCTGGAGCTAATGAGCGCCATAGCGCAGTCTTCAGCTTGCCGCATCCAGCATCTGCCTGCAGTTACGTAGGTGATCTCACCTGGCTGGTGTTACCATTAAATATGTACCCAAAATACTGCTAGCTTACTTATAAATAAAAAAATAAAAAATAATAAAAATCATTTATTCAGAACATTTTACATGTGGATCATTGATGCTTATTGAAACGATGACACTACCGAAGCTTAAAAAACTGTGTGGTAGTGCCAACGCCCAACACCTACATTCCTGAATAACACAAAAATACTAATTACTAGCTAATATTAAAAGCTACTTATTTATTAATCTACTAATGGAAATCTAAATTTATATTGCTGGCTATTACAAATTCATATATACATATTATTATAAAAACTAGTCAATCACTCATAAAAATATCAATCAGTTCCCCTGAAATAGCAATGTATATTATTAAAATACTAGAAATGAGAATAAACTTGCTTGCTAACCCATAGGCTACAAAAGATTAATGAATCTTTTAAGAGGCAAAGTATACGCTTCTATAATAGAATTCCAAGTGAGTTGCAAAAATTATCGATGAATAAATTCAAACAAATTGTCAAAGATATCCTTTGCGGCTTACAAAATATCAGATTATCTCTAAAGGATAAAAATGCTTGAGACGAGTTTTGCTCCAACTTAAAAACTAACATCAACAAGGTAAAGGTTTCTTGTTCGCTTCTTTACTTTAACCTTAAAAAGATTGAAGTGAACAACAAATCAAAGTGGTGATCACTTTTTACCCGACTACCGACAGGGGAGGGTTATGAGGTTAGCACCCTATGTTTGTATGTTTGTATGTTTGTATATTTTTATATCCTAGCTTAACATAAGTAATTTGAATTTTGTGACGTAATGTGAAATAATGCACTTTCATGTTCGAGTGCTTTAGGTTGTGTCTACAAATGAGTCAGAAAAAACTTTTTTGTTTCAGCAACGTAGCAATAGATCTAAAAAAACGTTGATTTCCCGATCTATTGCTAACGGTTGCTGAGATACAGAGATTAGCGTTTAAACTTTTGTTTTTTCATAGAAACTTGGATTTAAGAAAACACTGTCTGAATTTTTGAAAACAATGAATCAAATGTGTAATCCATTTGTAAGTGGAATCAACTTCTAAAATTTTGCAGTTCTTGTGCTTGCGGTTACTGAAATACGGAGCATTTTTTTAACTTGAATTCCTATTTTGAAACTCTTAGGCCCGTATTATGAAAGCATGCTCAGTCATCGAGCTCTGCTTGAGTGATGCTTATGTCTAGTTTTGAGTGAATAATAATTTTCAAACAATGCTTGGGAGCTCATGTCAAAATCTACACTCACTCAAGTAGCCGTCAAGAGCGGATTTACTCCGTCCACGCCTTCGAGTAACTGCTTAGACATATTATTGAACGGTTACCAAGCATTACTTGAGTAATTAACGCTTGAGTAGAGACCACGTAATGACTGCTTAAGTAATGCTTGGGGAAGCTTTCATAATACGGGCCTTAGAGTGCTAATTTTTAAAATTCCTTTCTCAATACACTCCTACCATCCCTTAAAGGAACAAACACGCCAAAGGCAAACTTCAAGTCTATAATATAGAACTTAAGGTTTGGGTTGTGTTGTCAGTCGGTGAGTTACTCCTGTACTATGTTATTTGATTTTATACTTACACAGACGTTTTTTTTTGTTATAGTGCTTACCCGCACTTTGGGTATCTAGGTTAGGTTTGGTTAAACTGTAATGTTACCCCTGGAGGTGGAGCCACCGACGCTATAGTCCGTAAGAGGTCCCAGACTTAGAATAATAAAGATTTTCGGTTGAACCGACTACGGGCTTCGTGGCTTAGTTTGTTAGAGCACACCCGCACTGTGGGTGGAGCGCGGGTTCGAGTCCCGCCGAAACTGGAAATTTTTGGGAACTTATTTCATTTCTTACACAGACGTTGTTGTATTTTGTTACAAAACGCAAATGTCGACGTCATTGTTGCTTATTGTTAGCAAAAGATTTCAACGCAGTGTGCGACTTTTCTACTATAAACTAAATTCCGCGTCTCTGAAACTTCCTGTCAATTTCAGGTTTCACTAAGATAAAAAATAGATAATGCTGGACAATTCACAAAGCATCATAAAGGAGAGTCCTTTCTCTATATTTTTAAGGTACTGTGACTTTTCCAATAGATATTCCGAATAGATACGTATAACAACCTTTATTTTTTTCAAAGAACACAAATACAAGTACACTTTTATGAAAACACAAAACTATTGGTATTTTAGTAGGTACCTTACATTGTTATTTTAGCTCAAAGTTGCTTATCTAACTACCTATAGTTAATAAGAAAAGAAAACAACGATTAAAAAAAAACAACTTTGATAACAAGAGAAGGGAAAACCCGGTGGCAAAAACCCACTATCCATCAACATTACCTTATTAAGTTCAATAGAGAACTAATTAATTCTATAATAATATCAAAAACCAAAAAACTACTAGAAATTCCTATGAGACTGTTTTTTTTAGTTTTTCGAGACAAAAAATATCCCATAATTAACGGAGAATTCAACGAACATACAAAAAAACATACAACCAACCATAAAACCTCCTCGTATCATGATCTTTCGGTCGTCAGAAAAAAAATTAAGTTGCTTAAAAAATCCTCAGAAAAGGTTATGAAAACGTATAATGGTGATGTACCAAATCGTCGTATTTTAAATTATTATTTTACTTACCTACCTAAATAAAATTTAAGTTTTACCTGATTATAATGTTAGTAATTTCTCCACATGGGCTCGCACGCGTTGCTTAGCTTTGTTATCCTATGTGTTCTTCAAAAAGAAGAATAAATTCCCCACGGAATGGTGAAATTCGCAATCCTTCACAACGTCTAGTTCGAGAGATATAATAGAGTTTCTGTGATTTTTTGACGCAAGTGTCCACTTGTGCAAATATCCTTGGTGCAAGTATCAAAAAAGGCTTACCTACTACAAAATATCACATTATTTAGAAGATAAAAAAGCCTAGGACGGGTTTTGCTCCAACTCGAAAAATCAACTAACAGGTAAAGGTGTCTTCGTCGCTTCTTTACTTTAGTCTACATACCGAAGCGACAGAAATCAAAAATATCACTTTATTTCCGAGTCACTGTTTTATTTTAAGAATTTGACCTTCTATGTGTACATATTTGTATTTATGGAAATAAAGAATTTTTGATTTGATTCGAACGACCGAAACTTCTTGCGTCGCAGGAGACAACCTATACTTACACACACAGACCTAACATGAGCGCCATAGCGTCCTGTCCTGACGCATCCAGCATCTGAACTGCTTTATTTACCGACTTCATAACATTCCATTTGCTGAAACTAGACAAGTAATAAATAATAATAAAATAATAATAAAAATGCTGGACAATTTACACAGCACTATCTAGTACCAAGCTAAGCAGAGCTTGTGTTATGGGTACTATATACTACAGATACTAGATAAATATAATATAATACAATACATAGATATATATTTTTTATTATACATAGAAAACGACCAGAGCACCCTGAACAAATGTCTGCAGGTTGTACACACATTTGTCCCGAGTCGGGAATCGAACCCGTAACCTCCTGCGTCGCAGGCAGGCCTTCACCCACCGCGTCACAGAGGTCGTAGGTACTACTTACCACGGAACCTACCTATTTTTAACAAAAACAATCTGGATCTGCCTTCCACTTGTTGTTTACGCCCAACAGGGTTCATATTGTGACACTTACTTATACATTATCACCTACCTATTAAGCCTGTATGCCAATGTAATGACAGGATGACAACAATAAATATTGAGTATTGACTATACTCGTAAAAATTTAATCGAAGTTTCTGGCTAATTCCTACGTTAAATTTAAAGAAATAAACTTAACGACATTCCCCTGTCAAATATACATACACCTGTAACCATAGAGTTATTATAGTACTAGCCTGTAACCCTATGTATATTATGTATGACTAACGATCCACGCCGGCTTCGCACGGGTATATTCATTTCATTTCAGTATGAATGAAATTTTAGTAACATAATTATTAGCTCACTAGCGGTGCGCCCCGGCTTCGCACGGTTATATTCCATCGTCTATGTTCATCAGGAATAATGTAAAACAATATCTTTATTAACAAAGAAAATTACAATCAAATAATAGAATTAAATTAAAACTAGTATTTACAATTGAAACAATTGAGCTAACTGCAGACTGTTGCAAACAATCTACTGGTAGGTCAACTGATCCATATCAATATCAGTCAGAAGCGTGCCCAAGACGCTAGAAATAATGTAGGATTCGAATAGTGAAAGAATTTTTCAAATCGGTCCAGTAGTTTCGGAGTCTATTCAATTCAAACAAACAAACAAATCATTTCTCTTTATAATATTAAGTATAGATTAGAACAGGGTCGTTAAAAGAAGTTTTAGGTCCGTACTATGAGAGCTTACTCTGATATCAATCTATGTATGCTTGAGTAAGCTTATGCCATACAAAATCGTTACTCAAGCAGACATCGTTGACTGAGCAAGCTGTCATAAGTCTAGGCATTAGTCTTCGCTACTTCCTATTCTTAGAAGTTTTTATTTAATACTAGTTTCTGCCTTGTTGTTCCTGTTTGAGGTTATTTTTATCCCATGGGCGTTCTCATGGGATAGAAATAACCTTAAACAACTGTTTATCTCATAAATCAGTTGATGTAAGAGATAACAAGTATTCTTTGTTATATTCCTGACTTAGAACTACCTGTATTTAAAATTTCAGCCAGATCCGGAAAGTAGTTTTGACGTGAAGAGGTAACAAACATCACAATATTTTTTTAAATAAAGTAAACATACCTACCTAATTGCAGTGCAGCATCGTGAAGGTTTGATAGTTTGTAATAGAAACATTGTTTTAGTATAAATTTCTTTATTTATAAAGTTTAACCATTTGTTAAGCCTGTTAGTAACCCTGCGGTAGCAGAATTCAATAAATCATCATCAATAAAAAAATCATTCATGTTTACTTTTAGAAGATCTCTTGTACCCTCGTCAGAGACAACGTTCAAAATTTGGGGGAGGGTGCTCGTCAAGTACTCGGAACATCCATTGAAAAAAGACTTTAAACAGTTATTTTCTGTATAACCGTAAGCCCAGTATAAAACTAAATCTTGACAGTTGCAAGTTATTAAGTCGTAATTGAAGTGTCCCGAATTCCTTCCATTTATAGTGCAAAGGAGACGATTTAGTATTTCCTGATACCTTTCATCGGTTTCCTTGTCGTTGCCGTTTTGTTCGTCGATTTGTTCAGCTTTTGCAATGAGGCGGTTCTCGTGATACAAACACTCTGTTGAATTGATGTACGACGAGTTTCTGTAAGAGTCGATGATGATGACTCCATTGTGCGTGTCCTTCCCTCCCACGACACCGACTTCTACAATCTTTTTGTTCATCACCATCATGTAGTGTTCCGCCATCCTGCTGTTGGGAATCCTACAAGAGATTATATCACCCGTGCGAGGATGACCATCTCTCATCAACGACCTGAACGTCTGGTTGAGTGCACCATCCAAAGAACCAAAAACAAATCTACCTTCGTTCGTGCGCAGCATGTCGTATCCTCGGATCGTGCTTTCGAGAAAATTTCCATGAGCGATTGGCTGGTACAGATACGTCTTTAGAAGTGCTTGTACACCAGCGTCAGCCTTCTTAATGTAGTCAGGGCTGATAAAGCTGTAACGACGTGCTCTTTTCTTGCCAATTCCCCTTCTACTTCCTCTAATTTCGTCAAACTCTCTTTTAATATCGAAAGCATCCTTGACCGTTTTCACAACTTCGGATGCGGACGCGGAAGCTTGGGAAACTTCCTTAAATCCACTCACTCCACAAAAAAACAAAACACAAATAAAGACAAGTCCCTTCATTGTTCCAAGTATGGACAGAAAGTGGCGTCTTCGGACGACGACCACCTATATAAAGAGAAAAATGTTATCTATCACAGGTCAAAGATCAGGGAGGTGTGTAGCGCAATTGGGTAATAACCAGGCGCCTCGTGATTAAATTGGAATCCTTACCTACCAGGGCCATCTTAATATATCACAGGTCAAAGATCAGGGAGGGGTGTAGCGCCTGTGCGCAATTGGGTAATAACCAGGCGCCCCGCTATCAATTGGAATACATACCTACCAGGTCTTAACCAAATAGAGCGCCGGTAGTTAAATTTACCTGTTAGTGAAACTCTGAGAAAATAGCGGCGTGCAAAGTGAGCCGTAAAAATTAGTATATATTTGTTACTAGCAGCGCCTCGCGGTTTCACCCGCATAGTTCCCGTTCCCTTAGGAATTTTGGGATAAAAAGTAGCCTATGTCCTATTCCAGACTATAATCTATCTCTGTGCCAAATTTCATCCAGATCCGTTTTGCCGTTCTGGCGTGATAAAGGAACAAACATCCATCCATCTATCTATCCATCCATCCATTTAAACTTTCACGTTTATAATATTAGTGAGATGATAGTATATGTTAAAAAGACAGACGGACAGACGGACAACGAAGTCTTAGTAACAGGGTCCCGTTTTTACCCGTCGGGTACGGAACCCTAAAAACAAAGAATTTGATATTAAAAAACTAAGAATTTGAATCACTTCATGAGACAACGACAAGACACTTATAAACATTTTTACAATAGGTTACACTACACTTTGCTATCTGACTGTACTTTGGATAAAAATATTCAACTAATACGTTTTATCGCACTAAAACTAAATCGGGTGCCTCCACCACGGGGGCGTCACACACCGGGGGCCTAACCCACGAACGCGATCGATCGTGCTTCGCTCTTTGGCGCTAACCCTAAAAACCGAGTGTGTCGACATGTGTAAATAAAAAACATGACAATTGCAATGGTTCCGTAAAATTAATAGATTTTGCATGTTAATTTTGCTATATTTTAATGTTTAATTATTTTGTAATCAATGTTGTAAATATTTAAGTAGATACCTACCCATATCATTTATCTCACTAATATTATAAACGTGAAAGTTTAGATGGATGGATGGATGTTTGTTCCTTTATCACGCCAGAACGGCAAAACGGATCTGGATGAAATTTAGCACAGAGATAGATTATAGTCTGGAATAGGACATAGGCTACTTTGTATCCCGAAATTCCTGCGGGAACGGGAACTACGCGGGTGAAACCGCGAGGCGCTGCTAGTTAGGTATTAAAATTTATCTTACTTAAATATTAATCATCTTATTTTTTTAATGTATTTTTGGATTGTAACTTGATTAGTGTGATATTATTGCATAAACGAATTGTTGTTTCACCGACATTGCTAGCAAAGTTTATATTAAATTAAACCGGCCAAGTACGAGTCAGACTCGCGCACGAAGGGTTCCGTACCGTTATCCATAAGAACGGGAAAAAAACACGTTTGTTGTATGGGAGCCCCCTATAATATTTATTTTATTCTGTTTTTTAGTATTTGTTGTTATAGCAGAAATACATCATCTGTTAAAATTTCAACTGTCTAACTATCACATCAGATACTGCCTGGTGACAGACGGACAGACGGACATCGGAGTCTCAGTAATAGGGTCCCGTTTTTACCCTTTGGGTACGGAACCCTAAAAACAAAGAATTTGATATTAAAAAACTAAGAATTTGAATCACTTCATGTGACAACGACAAGACACTTATAAACATTTTTACAATAGGTTACACTACACTTTGCTATCTGACTGTACTTTGGATAAAAATATTCAACTAATACAAACTTACTAGTGGTTTATTTTTCGCTTCTTCCATTAGTGGACAAAAAATTGAAGCGAACAAAATCAATGACATTTTGTTTCTTATTTGATAATCTATAAAACTGTTTATGTATAAAATTTTACTTGTCTAAGTGCTTGTTTTGTAAGCCTAAAGAAATAAAGTTATTGAATTTTGAATGTTGAATACGTTTTATCGTACTAAAACTAAATCGGGTGCCTCCACCACGGGGGCGTCACACACCGGGGGCCTAACCCACAAACGCGATCGATCGTGCTTCGCTCTTTGGCGTTACAATAACTGCAATAATTATTCTGAAATACCTACATTTTTTTAATGATCTTGCTTAGGCTTATTCCCAGAGGTCCATGATTCTATTGTTTCCTATTTCCCAGCCATGAAAATTAAAACTAGAATTTGAAATGTTCATACATGAACTCCCAACGGGTCCATGAGATTTAACTAACGTACAGTCAGTTAAAACAATACAAGAGAGTATTTCTTTAGTTAGCGTGTCTTCATCCTTGCTTACAATATGTGTTTATTTTATAACTGAAATAGGTACTTTTCATGATTAAGGTAGGTACAATGATTTAGTGTAACGTACCTAGCGTAAATAATAACAATAATAAATTTTATTTAGAATGAACACAAACTTGTTATGTCTAAAATACAACGGAACACTGGAAAGCGCATAAGTTAAAAACAGTGTCGCACCTCCCAGCGCCCAAACTCAGGATATGGTTAAGACAGAATTCACCAAACAGAAAGCATGGTTTCACATTAATATAGTTTTCGATTTACTAATTTGTAAATGCTCAAAATAACGTAGGTACTTAAACTTGTCCCTGTTATTTGAGGAAAATAAATAAAAAATGCCGCCCGTCGCTATCAACGAGCAGTGTTATCTTCGCTGAGCTCTGATCTGACCCCGGTTAAAGTCGTTACATTTTTTGCAATGTCAAATTAACAGTTAGTTACGAAAGTACAAGGTTCCACTTCTACGTAACAAAAGTTGACTGTTTTTAATAAAAATTATCTTCATTGGAACAATGTACAAAGGAACATAAAATTTTGTGAAAATGATAATACGCGCAAGAGTTAAACAACTATGTCGCGAGCAATAACGCCCTCGCCCGAAATTCCGAATGCTAGTGGTTAGAGCACACCCGTACTGAGGGTGGGGCGCGGGTTCGAATCCCGCCGACACCGATAATTTTTGGGAACTTATCACTTACTTATCTCATTTCTTGGACAGCGGAGTCTTAGTAATAGGATCCGGTTTTACCCTTTGGGTACGGAACCCTGAAATCGAGTACACAAAAAGCTTACAAAAAAGCTCTTTTATTGGAAACAAACAAAGTGGAGAGACCCAGGGACGAGAGAAATCTAGATACCTACATATTTGACTATCTTTCCTTCAACATTTTTAAATGCATTTTTACCATTATTATACAATAATCTAGGTAACAAACGAAACAATAAATCAACTAGCTGCAAGAGCCGGTATTCTTAATTAATTTAATACCAAAGTTATACGTATAAAGCTGTCGGGTCGTGTTAGCAGAATGCAGAAAATAAGCGAAACAGACTTGTTTTGTAAATCTAATTAGACCTCTTTTGCGTTGCAACTCGGTCGAGGGCTCGCCAGGCCGGGGGTTGGGCCACATATAAGGGAAGTAAGAACCTATCTAGTTTATAGTTTAGAAATAAAAATATACCTACATAAATTTATTAGACCAAACAAAAACATTAATGTTTAAAATTATGCCATGTTTTGTGACGTACACTTCCGCTTTAAAAGTGTTGAGATCACGAGAAGAACCAAGGCAGCCATTTAATTATCTTCGACTATGTAGTTGGCAAATTACCTATTTACACCTAGAGAAGTTATCTTTCGAGTAGAATTTGTCAACTGAAGTCAAAGTCATAACTTTTTTTCTTTGGGCTTAGAAAATAAGCACTTAGACACTTCAAATTTTATACTATTAACCCCTTATCAAATAACACGTGAGGTGTTATTGATTCTTTTCATAATTTTTTTTGACCACTAGTGGTAGAAGTCAAAAATAAACCACTAGAAGGTAAGTAGGTATTTAGATATCATACATAAGGCAAAATAAACATGTATTAGACAGATATCTAATACATGTTTATTTTGCCTATAACTAAGTCCAAAGGTTGCCTGGAAGAGATCGCTTCTTAGCGATAAGGCCGCCCATTGTACTTACCTTATGTGATGTCTCTTTGTAATGTTATTTTATGGTGTACAATAAAGCATTTTTGTATTGTATTGTAAGTCCAAAAATTATGCGATTTAAATACATTCCAATATTTAATTATCGAAGCACAACATGACTTTCTTACTTAATTTTTCTAACTCGCACTTGACCGGTATTATTGTACATAGAAAACGACCAGAACACCCGAAAAAAATACTTGGAAAATCGAACCCGCAACCACCTGCGTCGCAGGCGGACCTTCGCCCACCGCGCCACAGAAGTCGTCAAAAATCAACAAAGTAGTCATTGAACATTGTAATTTTTTTAATCTTAAAATAATAACTCTTCCGCCGCATCCCTGTATGCTGTCTATCTTGCTCAAACCTGTAGTCTATTTCGCTCTATTGACATGAAGACACGCTAACTAAAGAAATACTCTCTTGTATTGTTTTAACTGACTGTACGTTAGTTAAATCTCATGGACCCGTTGGGAGTTCATGTATGAACATTTCAAATTCTAGTTTTAATTTTCATGGACCCGCTGGGAAATAGGAAACAATAGAATCATGGACCTCTGGGAATAAGCCGTCAAGAAAGCTGCTGCCCTTTTTTTAGGTCCCTTAGTCGGCTATTACGACATCCATCCCCCTGGGTTGGAGGGTCGATCCTTACGCGCCACGATCTCCACGGCCAATACTACTAAGAAAAAAACTAATATTAACAGTGTTAGGAATTTTTCTCTGAGTAGGTACAATATGATTCAACCTGAAGCGAGGCTTGACTGCGTTTGAATTCACTGTAATTTGTGCAAACCAAACCTTTAATTAACTGGGTAAAGAAGCTGAGCTTTCAAAATTAAAAACTATGTTTATTTGCTCTACCAGGTTGTAATAATAATTTAAGTTGAAAATAATTTTTTTATATTTAAGTTCGATATCATAAAAAATGTGTGTTTAAAAATACACATTCTGCTTGATTTTTGCATTAATCGTACTTTTATTTGCACAACCAGTTATAGGTGGAATGCATCTTTATCAGGAACCACTAGGTTCGGGGCAAATATTTGTCACAAACACTCCTAACGCATTCACTGCCCAGGCTGGGCGGTGTGACGACACGGACGGGCGCTGCACATGAACATGGTGTCTTGGGCCATAAAAGTGTTAACAAGGTTTCGTCAAGACAAAGTTATGGTGAAATGTCAGAAGGTAATACAAACAAGTGTTGGGCATGATATTGATCTTGTTTATTTAGTAATCCGATTATGTTAAGTAACACTTCATCAACAACAGCCTATATTAGTCCACTGCTGGACCTAGGCCTCCCTAAATTAGCGCCATAGCCCCCTGTCTTCAGCTAGACGCATCCAGCATCTGCCTGCAGTCTTTCGCAGCTCGTCATCCCACCTACTTATACAGGGTTATTGGTAAATTACAATACGTGAACTGCAGGTTCAGCCCATCATCACAAACACGTTTGTGAAGACGCCAGGTCTTAATTCTTAATTTTGGTATTGGTAATGGGTACCCCCGCAATTCAATAATCGTTCGTTAGAGAGGTTTTATTTGAAACTCAACTTAAAAACAGCTCTGCTCTGAATTAACAGAAGATATTATGAGAGTGAAAGATCGGTCTTAAGTAACTCGTTGGGTTCCAGACAAAGATGTTTTTTCATTTAGTATCAGAGGTGACTTATATTTTTTTTAGAATTTAGACTTTGCGCCTTCACGAACGTGTTTGTGATGAGGACCTGCAGTTCAGGTATTGTCACTAATTTACCAATAACCCTGTATATCGCTTAGAAGCAAGTAGGTAAGAAAACCAAAAACAATAATCAGAACTTATTATGTACCTAATTCAAGCAAGAACCGCAATTATTCACAGACGGAGCATTCAAATTCATCCTTTGTTATTTCGGACTTGAAATGGTTACTTGCACAATGTTTCGAGAGGCACTCCTCGGTCTAAATTATTCATAACTGCTTTTAGCATGAAGGAAAATGTGCGGTGACTCTGCAAATTGGAGTCTAAATTAAATCTAGTGGGTAGGTTGTTACCTATGCTGCTGGGAATTGGGATTTTAAAGACAGTTCAAAAAGTATTTTACTCTTCGATAAAAGTAAAAAAGGAAGATACGGTACGTTCTACCAGCGCTCACGCAAAAACTGTACCGTGTTACAGATGAAATAATGATAAGGTATCGGATTATCAGAAAATTTACAGTTTGGTGTATTTACTTACGCGGGAAAATATGTGATGCCTTGGGCTTTGTTTTTTGTTTTGGAGCTATTTGTACACCTGGTGTACGAACACGCGGGCATTGTCGTGGCGTTTTAGTCGAAATCACCCAAAATTATACGTCGTAGCAAGCACGCGCAACACAAACGCCACCGCCCGCGCCGCCGGTCCGACTATGACTGAGGTAAGGGAACATAGTTGAACCTAACTTGAGCCATACTTTCGAGATGGTAATGCCTCATCTCCCTTTTTTACTTTAATCGAAGATTTTACTATAAAAACTATCGTAGTATGATGAATTCATTACGGATGTAAGCGTGTAGTTAACCAACTACGGAACTTATTTGTGTTGGAAGAACTCCAACGTTTCATCCCTTAACGAGGGACTTCTTCAGGGTGAGTGTGGTTCTAGGCGCGCGCTTTCCCCGTCCCTCCGAGCACTGCGCGCTATTGCTCGCTACGCACGAAGCAGGAGCGCTGCGCTGCTTGTTGATGATGCCGAGGATGAGAAACATCTTCTTCTCGCGGAGATAGAAATCAGTGTGTCGGGAGTTTGTATCATCTGGGTACATAAAGTCGGCTCTATGAAGAAGTCCTCGTTAAGGGATGAAACGTTGGTGTTCTTCCAACACAAATAAGGTTCGTAGTTAACCCGCTTACATCCGTAATGAGTTTTAAAAGTAGGTTAGGTACACGAGAATTGAATGGACGACAGTACTTTTGCTACTTATCTGTGAGATATCTTAAAATGGGACAAAAAAGGAATGATTTTTCACTTTCCGAGTTCGGACTACTTTGGGCCGAAGCGAGTGGGACGAACGCGGAACATCTCAGTAATAGGTACCTATTTTATTTCATCTTTTGTCTGAAGAAATCTTCGAGAGGCGAGGCGATCCATTTGGTGGAAAAGTTCACGGTTCGACAGTGCGTCATCATCAATCAAAATAGACTTACCCATACACTCTGAGCAGCTGATATAAGAAAAACTACCTAAGTCGGTAGAGTGAGAAACTAAATGCGATTTTAGATTAATGATATTTTATGTCAACAAAGACATTTGTACGAATGATGCTAGACATTTCACACAGCATTATCTAGCCCCAGTTAAGCAGAGCTTGTGTTATGGGTACTAGATAACTGATATACATAATACAATACAATACACAGATAGATATTTTTTATTATACATAGAAAACGACCAGAACACCCGCTACAAATATCTGCAGATCGTACAAACATTTGTCCCAAGGCGTGAATCGAACCCGCAACCTCCGGCGTCGGACCTTCGCCCACCGCGCCACAGAGGTCGTCCAAACTGATAATAGTAAAAGGAAACGAGAACTTTGATTCATTTGTGCATTTGGGAAAATGTAGATTTTTATCACAAAATTTCGTATTTCCCAAATGCTCCAAAAATACCAGTTTTCAGTAGGTAGGTACTATTTGATTTTATCATGAATTCATAAAAAATGGTTTACGATTTGCGGCAAATTACTTTTTCGCTAGTTGCTCGTGGAACGCAAGAATAATTGAAAACCACAAAAAAATTAACCCGCGACGAACAACCCTGACTAACAATCATCATCATCGTAATTTGGACAACCAAGACGGCGTACGTATGGCTTATCAACTTACATGCAGCCAGCGTCTTGGGCACGCTTCCGACTGGTATTGGTCCGACTGATATGGATCAGTTGAGCTACCTGTAGACTGTTCGCAACAGTCTGCAGTTAGCTCAATTTTTTAAATTGTAAATACTATTTTTAATTTAATTCTATTATTTGACTAGCAGCGCCTCGCGGTTTCACCTGCGTAGTTCCCGTTCCCGTGGTAATTCCGAGATAAAAAGTAGCATATGTTCTATTCCAAATTATAATCTATCTCTGTGCCAAATTTCATCCAGATACGTTCAGCCGTTCTTACGTGATTGAGTAACAAACATCCATCCATCTATCTATCCATCCATCCAAACTTTGACATTTATAATACATATATATATAATACATATACATGTATTAGTGAGATGAGATAGTGAGATTGTAATTTTCTTTGTTAATAAAGACTTACTCGCATACATTATACCTACCTAACTTTTGTGTCCAGAACCGGAAGTACTACCTAGGTCCTTAACCGATGAACACCGTTTAAGGAACATGAATTTACGTTTGTTTAATTACAAGTTTCATTAAGTAAAATAATATCTCACTCTCACACAGCAAATGAGAGAGTTTGGTAGGTACAGTCAGCGGCGAAAATAGATATACACTCCCATGTTTTGAAATTTGACTGAATAGTAAGTATAAGGATGAAAATATTTAGTAACAATTCCGCGAAAAAACCTTCTCCGATAAGTTCTAACAAAATGTAGTCCGCGTAGAAGAAAACGACGCCAACAACAATATTGTTTAATCTATCTATTACCTATTACTTTTTTTTTTTGTAAAAGTAACAGACATTAAACTGTTTATCCATGTCATGGTTTAAATCTTATTAAAATTTGATTTAAATGAAAGTTTATTCGTTTTATTTTAGTGTGGAGTGATAATATAAAATAAACCTAAATTATATTTACTGTCATAATTACTACTTTACTTACTACCAAGCAGGATTAAAAGTGTTGGTGGGGAAAATGCCAAAAGTTTTTTGAAAATTGTCACAATCCCCACTGGTGGGGACGGCTCGGTGGGGATTATGACAATAAACCAAAAATACCTATCAAAGCAAGACGTCTTGCTTCGATAGGTATAGTCTTCATCATTCATTTTGTAATGGATTTCCGCAAAGTAACGCCTGAATCTATTATTTATCTTTGAATAGTAAGTGTATAGTCATTGTGATAATTTATATATCGGTATTCTGACAAGAACGGTGACTATTTGTATGAAAAACGTGTGCGTAGACTTTTAATGATAAGTTCCGAGTAAAATAAAAGTGAAAAAACTTGGAAGTGTATACATGTCTGAGCGGTATCAGGACACTTGCGCGAAGGACAATTGCGCGAGTGGACATTTGCGCGAATGGCAGCTGACTGTACATATAATTTCTTCCTTTTGGTTTTGTGTACCTGTTCGTATCTACAAAGGTAGGTAAGTACTTTAAAATGTACCAAGTAATTTACTATGAGGTAGTACAACATGGAGTGGATGATCTAAGGAACCCAGACGATGTTTGTAAGTCCTACAAAGAGCTTTAGAAGCTCAGATAAGAAACAATGGCAAACCATAAATAATAATTATTTAGATTTATATGTAGAAAACATGTTATTGACAGAGTAAGGGCAACAGCTTCCTTCTGTGTGTTTTAACACCTTCACTGCGATCATCAATCCGCCAGCCAAGCGTGGTGATTGATTATGGAAAACTCCCCTTGTTTGGAAGAGGCTCATTCGGCTGTGAACGTTTGTGTACGGAAACCTTACCCCAAGGCCACGACATGCCCGCCCGCACGTCCTGCGACTTGCGTCTGCGTCTGCGGCGAGAACAAATCAAAGAAGATGTTTGAGTGTGCCATGAGTCGCCGCGGTGCGACTTGCGGAAAAGTGACATAACGACCCCAGTCGCAAGACGCAGGACGCGCCGCAAGACGCAACGCCCGATGTTGTGGCCTAGAACTTCTAGTCTGAATCAATAGGTAGGTACAAAAAACATTAGAGATAAAAGTAATCGAGAACCATTGATGTCTTACACGAAAAAGGCTTAGAATGGTAGTAGACACAAACGAGGTGTAACCAAATGCGACGAATACGTCTCATTTTTCTATTCGTATGCGTGAAAACACTAAAGTTAAAATTGTGCATGTCAACTCACTCATAGATTCGTTTTTATCTTTTAGGAATGTTTTGCATAGGACATAGGAATAACGGATATTATGTTTTGCATACTGATGAATTTGTTCATCTTTGAAGTAAATCCTAACACGTCTATTGTTTTTTTTTTTTGAGTTTTTTAATATCACAACTGTAAAAAAAAGGAATAAAGAAAGAATATGTGTACCTAGGTATGTAAAAAAAATTGCGACTAGTTAGGTCCTAGTCTCTATTTTTTATTTTTACATTCAATTTGGCAACAGAAGAAAACTTGATTAATTAGAAAGTTTATAACGAAGAAAATAAGTTGAAATAATGAAACTCAGGCTTTTAGCTAATGGAGAATGTTTGACGAGTTTTGTTCATGTTTCTTTAACAATTTCCCTAAAAGATAGATACTTATTTAATTAATTTCCAGTAATAAAAACCGCGAACTTTAAATTTGGGAAATTAAAAAGTTACAACTCATCATGAAGGTGAAAAATAAGTAGCTTACGTTTTATTTTACTTGTTTGTACTAAAAGTTTGGAAAGAAAGAAGCTTAGAGAATAAAAGAATGGTACAAACTATTAAATTAAAAGTTAGTACCTAAGTACCTACCTCATCATCATCATCAGCCTATATCAGTCCACTGCTGGACATAGGCCTCCCCTAATGAGCGCCATAGCGCCCTGTCTTCAGCTTGCCGCATCCAGCATCTTCCAACAGTCTTTCGCAAATCGTCATCCCACCTGGTCGGAGGGCGTCTTACACTACGTTTGCCGAGTCGCGGTCTCCACTCAAGAACACGTTTACCCCAGCGGTTGTCGGTTCTTCTCGCGATATGGCCAGCCCACTGCTACTTCAGCTTGTTAATCCTTTGAGCTATGTCGACCACCTTGGTTCTCTGTCGGATGTATTCGTTGCTAGTTAAGTAGGTACCTATTAAACAATAACATAGTTTGAAATATTGGATAATTACAGATAATTAAGATATATTAAGAAGGTAACTTACTCACGTTCTTTGAGTGAATGTTTTGAAAGAGCAATAAAATCCTTCATTCTATACTTAATTTAGTCTTCCTTCACTCACTTTCAACAATAAGGGAGCTTCATAGACGTGCATATCATCATCAGCCTATAGTAGTCCACTGTTGGACCTGCATATGCTAAACAAAAATAAATAGGTACATGGACGGGGTATAACTTAAGAAATGAAATAAGTTCCCAAAAATTTCCGGTTTCGAAATCCCTCTGGGAACCGACCCGGGCTATAACCTATAAAACATAATGATAATGGTAGAGTAGACATCAAAATAAGATAGAAAAACAAGATCCGTCAAGTGCGAGTGAAACTCGTGCGCCGAGGGTTTCGAACATTTGTTGATAATGCTTACAAATATGTACTCTATGTGCCGGTTAGAGACTTTGCTATTGAATTAATACCGAAAATAAAGACTTTTTCCAGTCGCATCGAAAAATGTAATAAGGTAAACATAAAAATATAAGATTTGCATAGGAACCGTTCAAATAAACATTTTTTCGAGTGTTTACTTATAATATGATGTTAGGAGACTTGCAGACTTGCGTACATTTACGTTTATAGCAAACTAGCAGCGCCTTGCGGTTTCACCCGCGTATTGCCCGTTCCCGTGGGAATTCCGGGATAAAAAGTAGCCTATGTTCTATTCCAGACTATAATCTATCTCTGTGCCAAATTTCATCAAATTTCATCAAAAGGAACAAACATCCATCCATCTAAACTTTCACGTTTATAATATTAGTGAGATGGTATTCATAAAAACTAAAATGCAGTACCTCACCATTATTATCATCAGCCAGCACTTTTTTTTAGTAATGTATGTTTTATGGTGTTTTATTTTTATGATGTTAAGAATTCTTACAAAATCTTCTTATAGATAAGAAAACTTCTACCTAAATTTACCTGCATATCTCTTACAGGTTGTAAAGCTATAAGTACGAGCTATTTACTGCTCATAGAGCAAAAGCTCGCTAATGTAAAGGCAGCCTTACGGTCACAGAAAAAAGTTTTCTTTGAAGTAAATTACATCTTTTGGTTTCCGACAGCAAATATCGGTTCTTGAATGTTTGTTTCACGTGTTTACACAAACCTACCTTCTTATAAGCGATACGTGCGTTACATAATACCTTCTTTTTGGCGCAAGAAACCAGTGAATGTTTCAGATTTGACAAAGAACTTTGGCTTTTTAAGAAAGCTTGCTTGAGTGATGCTTAGCGCCATTAATAAAAGAAGTTGAAGTTGAGTGATGCTTATGTCAAGTTTTGATTGAAGACTAATTTTCCAACAATTCTTGGGAGTTCATGTCAAAATCAATACTTACTCAAGTAGCTTTCAAGAGCGGATTTCCTCAATCCACACCTTCAAGTAAAGTAACTGTTTATATATTATTGAACGGTTACCAAGCATATTGCATATTTAGAATGATTTTGAACTGTCAAATCTCTGCTTTGTTAGTCTTTGAACTCTGATTACTCAAGCGTGGTAAACACTACCGCTTGATCGGAGATTCCTATAATTTCTGGCCGTTATTAGCTATAAATTATGATGATGATTAGAGATTTTACATACATTTTATATATATTAATAAAAGCAAAGGGACAAGAGATCATTTCACTGCCTTTGCAACTTCGATGTTGACTTTCTTTGTTCGATATTGATAACGGCAACAGGTAGACGCTTGAAATATTCGATTTATGCCATATTCGTCCCGCAGAAGTTCGGCCCACATGACAAAATCTGCTTTCGTCCGACATTGTATGCCATATTCGGCCCGCAATAAATTATATTTCAAAAAATCTTATTTCGTCCTACTTTTCAGCTCCACATTCGGCCCACGGTTTTTATATAGGCAAATTCACAGAATATTGAGTCATATTATTCACTTTAAAAATAAATAATAAAATTAAAATAAAATTAATATTTGGCTCCCATGCAACAAACGTGATGTGTTTGCTGTTTTTATAGATAACTGTACGGAACCCTTCGTGCGCGAGTCCGACTCGCACTTGGCGGTTTTATTTCGTAACTTTCATAATACGAACCTAAGTAGAGTCTACTTAGATCTTGGCAATTTCCCCTGTCTATTACACAACACTCCTGAGTCTTTGTTCTTGCTCATTCAATACTATGCCTTATGAACATAATTATGTTTAAATTAATATATTTTTTTATTTAAGACAACGTAGGTAGGTAGTCCAAAATCCACAACACACATCACATAAATGTCGGCTTTATGTCGTCTTCGAATTGACTTATATGCTAAACATTAAACTAACGTAAAAATACGAAAATTACCCAAATAAATGACGAATCGTGATACTTGTATTCGAGTTAAGAGCCTTTACGCCTTTTGGCTCAAAAACAGTACTTTTCAAACTCGTTATTTTCATGAACCAGTTATCTTACACTATAAGTTAATTAGTAATAATTTTAGGAAATTTCATTGTCTAAAAAGTTAGTTGAGAAAATATTTGAATTAATATAGTATGTACGCGTTCTATGAAAATAACTTGTTAGAGGTTTTCTTAATTTCCCTGTCAGCATCAGTTTCGAAGCTCAAAATTTTATGAAAATACTGACATATCTAATAAAAAAAAAATGATTACCAATAGATAAAATCCTTGGGAAAAAAGTTAGTTGAAAAAATATTCGGTTTTGGTATCTTACTATGAGAAATTAATTTACAAAAAATGTGAAATTTTACGAATTTCAAATGACTTTTTCACCGATATTACTTATTTAATTTACTATAATAATAGCTTACTAATAAAGTTGAGAATCGTCTTTAAAATCATGCATTTAAAATTTTAAATATTTTGTTGTTATTAATTTTCTGTGAATATTTTAAAACTACTATAAAACGCTGCGCGCAAATCCATTCAAATCAGTCCGCCGCGAGGCTTTCTGGAGTGTGGTCATGTCGCTCGGCGCTCTGACTGACCTGTGTTGACCTTTGTCGTGCGTATAAGGCGAGCGGACATTTATAGCGCCCTCGAAACATTTTGGTACTTTGGTAAGTAATTTTTTTTATTATTATATTTGATTGCAAACATAATTGTAGAATGTATTAATATAGACAAAAATCATATTTCAGACATAATGGGAAATAAAATAAAGTTATTTTTTGCGAAGAAACGAAAGCGCAAAAATTAGCAAACATGGAAAATGCAAGAGCTAAAAGGTTAGTATATACAGGGCGTCCCACGGATATGCCACATGGAGGAAAAGTAACTTGAATATTGTAGATGGAACATTTTACTGAAAGAAGACATAACTTATTTGAATTTAAAAAACAATTTAAACTGCATTTTTAGATATTTAAATAATTACATGGTTGAACCTGGAATCGAACCTGTTACACGAGAAAAATAATCATACCGATCGAAAGGCTTCAATTTAATTTACCAAAAACCCTACATATTTTTGTTGATTGGAGGCTACGAATACAATAATAAGTCAGGAAGTCTAATTCAGAACAAATTCCACACAAAAAGTGGGCCGTGCTTCAAATCAAAAGAATGTAGGTATGATTCGAAATAGGAATCACTTCAGATTGGTTCGCGCGCCTGCTGCAATGGCTGCTATGACAGCTGAGTAATAGCGGCGTGGACGTTGTTATGCAATAAGAGGACCGGACCAAGTCAATAACAAAATAATATTTTGGTAAAATGTTTATCACTCTACAGGGTGATTTTTTTTTTCAAAATGAAAATGCAAAATGAGGTCAGACAACTTTTTACTTCATTTGGAAGGATTTTTCCTTGATGAAATATTGAATCGATAAAATTTAGATATTTTTCAATGAAATTGAAATTTATTATGCTTATTTGGTATTTTTAGTTTACCTGCCCATACGATTCGGAAAAATAAGTGGGTAGCTAACAAGTGGACTAAAAACATTAAATTAATCATATTTTGCGGGACAAAGAGTTCACTGAATTGTTATCCAAAAATATATTTATTTATTAACAGACGAGCAGCCAGTGGCTGATGTGTCTATTATCAGCAGTGATCGGAAATTCGGGCGCTTATTTACCTAAAGTTGGTGTAAGACACAACATGGAGCAGTTAAAACCATCTTTCTCGGGAATACTTTCCCGTAAATTCCCGGGATTTCAGAACATTCTAAAATAATTATTTTTTCACCGGAACCTTATTTAAAGACGAAATATAAGACACTTTTATTCTGACGCGAAATTCGATTTTTGTAAAAAAACGCGTTCAAAAAAGGTGTCTTATAATTCGTCTATAAATAAGATTTCAGTGAAAATACATTCTAGAAAATTCCAAAATTCCCATTTGGAATAAAACAAGTTTGGGTTCATCTCACAAAACAGACAATTATATACCAGTATTTTTTTTTATAATATTTGTTTCTATTATTCTTACGCAATTATCAAACAAATTATAAATGCGTATGAATAAGTGTTTTAAATTTCGTGTAGAAAAAGGAGTTTGGCATAAAATCATAAATATAATTAAAAATGTTTTTTTTTTTCAGAAATATTGACTTTAGTGAAAAACACGTCAGAATAAAAGTGTCTTATATTTCGTCTAGAAATAAGATTCCGGTGAAAAATCATTATTTTAGAATATTCTGAAATCCCAGGAATTTACGGGAAAGTATTCCCGAGAAAGATGGTTTTAACTGCTCCATGTTGTGTCTTACACCAACTTTAGGTAAATAAGCGCCCGAATTTCCGATCACTGATTATCAGACAGTGTCGAATTTAGTTATTGCGTAATTTTTTTAGTTTGTCAATTTTGTCTCGTAACCAGTTGTCGAGTTTATTCTTGAAGGCGTATATTGATGTGTGATATAGGGTGTTTTATTTTTTCAGGGCCACTGAGAGGAAGTCTGAAACCGTGAGAGTTATCAAAAAGCCATGTTAATAGTTACGTGTTTGAATTTGAAAATAATAAGTTCTTCGTTAAAAAAGACAAAACTTTTTTATATTTTTGGAAAAGTAAGCATTTGTAAAAAAAAAAAATTCTTTTTTGGCTTCTAAGTTGATAATAAATAAATAAATTTACGACGCCTATGTGCCTTAATGGTTGGAACACCTTCAAAATTGATTTTTTCTAATGGGGTTATTTAAATTATTATTATTATTATTCATTTATTTCAGATTAGATATCCATATTACATTTTAAAACTTAACCTAGAACTTAAAATAACAAAAAAAATCATCTGTACAAAAACAGATTTATCACACTGTGGACAATCAATATCATTTTGAACATTTATTAAAATAAATTCAAGGTTATTGCGCTTATTTTGTTTTCCATCGCCCAGTTTTTCTACAAAAATTACAGAAAGTATTTAAAATCTAACGTCCGTGCGTAGATGCGTAGAATCCGACTGTCAGTGCTACCACTGACAGTCGAAAGACGGACGTTAGATTCTATCTACATAACCCTGCAAAATGTACTACATATATCTGACCAAACTAAAATCACTACTTTCAGCTTTTTTGAAGAGGGTATGCAAGAAAATTTTATGTCAAAAAGCTCATAACGATAAAAAAATATGACAAAAGAAGATAGATTTCTTTGCGTATAGTCTGAACGTTTGTACTTTCAACTATACGACAAACAACCTTTTCTCGAATTTGTAGTCTAATTTATAAATTTTCAAATTTGGAGGTTTCATTTTGAAAAAAAAACTCACCCTGTATAGTAAAAAAAGCATTTGACCATATAATTGTTTCGTTATTGACTTGGTCCGGTCCATTTATTGCATAACATCGTCCACGCCGCTATGAATCAGTTGTCATAGCTGCCATTGCAGCAGGCGCGCGAACCAATT
This sequence comes from Eupithecia exiguata, assembly GCA_947086465.1. Lineage (NCBI taxonomy): Eukaryota > Metazoa > Arthropoda > Insecta > Lepidoptera > Geometridae > Eupithecia > Eupithecia exiguata. The sequence continues at coordinate 9,694,877 of OX352245.1, forward strand.
GAAGTGATTCCTATTTGAATTATCCATAGTTTTGAAAAACCCCAACCCAGAGTACTATAAATAAATAAAAACCTTAGAACCATAGTTTTGATTTGAAGCAGCGCCCACTTTTTGGTTGGAATTTGTTCTGAATTAGACTTCCTGACTTATTATTTATTCGTAGAATAAAACATTTAAAATGTTGTAAAATAAACTCGACTTTATCCGTACCAAGTGTTTTATTTGTACCTACTCGTAACAGGCTGAAGGTTTATTAGTCACTTCTTTACTTTAGTCTACATAGCGAAGCGACAGAAATCAAAAGTACCACTTTATTTCCGAGTCAGTGTTTTTTATTTTAAGAATTTGACCTTTTCTAAGTGTACATTTTTGTATTTATGGAAATAAACAATTTTTTATTTTGATTTTATTTTAACACGTAAATATGTCATCTGTCTAAGTTCAAATTTAAATTAAATAATTGCTATATCAATTTCACTCGAATGGATCAAAGTGCTAAGCTTGACTATACCACAATAGAACGCGCCAGCGCTACTCACACAGTCACGCTCGCTTCTGTGTGGGTTTGAATTACCTAAACTTGACATCGCGCGCTAGGCGTGAATGCTCTTAAGATTATTACGCCCTTCTAAAGGAGAATAAACAGGATATACTGGGAAATTTACAATAGAAAATAACCATCCCTTTGTACAGAATGTTATTGCTAAAGTTTCAAAGAATTATTGCTTTGAAGCCTTTGTTTGAAGGTAAATAAGATTTACAATAAGGCGGCTTGTGCCAGCATTAGCTATCGACGCGAATAAGTCAGTACTAGATAGGTATTATTTTAATTTCATCATTTGATTTGTGCCTAATTAAAGCTTTTTTTTAAGGGACGGTGCCCCGGTCACTGATAGTCCCTCGTGTCCGCATATGATGTGTGTACCTAGTCCTTAAATTTTATTTTATTTATTTTAATTTTGTCTGTTTTGATTTCTTTTTCTTAATTTTTCATTGTATTTTATTAATAATGTGTATTTTAATTTGTAATTTTATGAGTGCTATAAAAAAATGTATATTTCAAGTACATCACCTGAAATAAACATTTTTTTTATTAATTAGTTAGGTAATACAACGCCAGATTTCTTCTTCTTTTCGCAGAAAAAAAGAGTCGTTTAACTAGGTACTTAGTGTCTCTAGCTCACTGTGAACCAACGTAGCCGTATCCTGCCCGTGGTTTTAAAAACTCAATGTTATCTACCTATTCTGACTTTGAACCAAATGAACTTCTCTTATTTAATATTATGAGCATATCGGACATTATCTGCAAAAATATCTTTATTTATTATAATGAAGTTTATGATGATTCAATTATGATTTGATTGTTTAGAAAAAATGAAAAAACGACTTCAAATTCCCCAGTTTTAGCACTTTTTTTTTTTTTTGCGGGACAAGTAGTAGTCCCTCTGGTTTTTTTTCTGTATTTTTTTCTTATTTTTCTTTATATTTATCTATATAGCGATAATAACGCTTCACCACACACAAATTGCGGGAATACAAAGGCTTAAAACCTGCTCTAGAATCTCATTTACCATCGCAGTCATAAAAGCTCAAAGCGTTGATTGATCTACATACTTCGAACAATCGCCTTAGACACTTCACATCTGGTCCACTTACAAGTAGGTATAATTTTTTTTTGTTTTTGATTGCTACACAATCGCGATCAAAGCGGCACGCTGTAGTTACAGTTACAAGCAAATAAACAGCTTTTCAATTGATTTTAGGGTTCCGTGGGTTTCTTATTCTAGCCGGTACGGGACTAGGTACTTACGGAATTACGCTACTTACTCAAATAGGTACTGAAAATGTATTGTGAGTCTTTCTGAAACTCTACTTTGAAAATGTGAATAAGCAGAAGCAGTTTAAATAATAGGTACACTTGTCCAAATATTTACATATTCATGTGCATAAGTGTGCATACATGCATACAGTACACGGCAATGCAGCTAGCGTCTTGGGCACGCTTCCGACTTAGGTAGGTACGCGTATTGATAAGGATCAGTTAAGCTACCATTAGATTGTTTGCAACAGTCTGCAGTTAGCTCAATTGTTTCAATTGTAAATACTAGTTTTAATTTAATTACATTATTTGTTTGTAATTTTCTTTGTTAAGTACGTAGGTACTTATTGGAACTTTTGGATTGCTTTTTTTTTATTAGAGAAGTACAACCAGTGCGGTGCATAAACAAACCTTACCTACATCGACTTTAAGGTGCATAATGAATAAGATCTCTCTATCTATTTAAAAGATAAACATCTAGCTTATTAAGTTTAGTCAGAGAACGTGCAAAGCACGATTTTTTTCTGCTAACAAGCGACTCGCACTTGGCCGATTCTTTCAACGAGACGTGCGTATATACTTGTTCTAACATAAATCTGTTTGGATCGCCTTTGAAGTGAAGAAATTAAATAATCTCGGGCAATAACAAAACAAATCATTTTTTTCTCTTTGAAAGTGTTTGAACTGTGGGTCAAATCAAAGAGATTAAAACCACTACGTTCTGTGGGTGGCTCATGTGGAACCATTTTAACTGTCAGACTTTCGTTTCATGTTTCAATTTCAAGTAAATAAGGTGACAATCACAAAACATTCAAATGTCAATCTAGAAAATACGCCAATTCTGCAATCTGCAACCAATAAGCCACTGGTTAGCAGAATTGGGCCTTATCTACTATGGCTATGGTATCGTCGCTCGTAGAATCGTGTAGAATCTTTAGGTGAAAGAAACTCTAGACACGTAATAAGTGCGGTGCTATACGAAGAGATTGTTTGAATGGTTTCAAACACACATGTATTTAGAATGGTTTCAACCTTGACACCTATGACGAACGTCCCTCTATCTGTGGTTTCTTTCATCTAAGGTACCTAAATTAGCAACCAGTGTCATTCTGTGACGTGTCGAGAAGCGATTAGTTTAGCAGAAAGGGAGGAACCAGAGGGGTCACCTTAACATAAGTCTGATTTGTTTGATCCTTGATTTTTTTTTAAGCCAATAACTCAATGGTATTGATTGCCTATACTATTACTATTTTACATTTTTGAGACTTTGATAGGTACCTACACTGCAGAATTCGAACCAAGATCCCTGTGCAACTAATGACATTCTTCTTTTTATTAACTCTTTTGTCGTATCAGTTCCACTAGCGGCGTAAGGGGGGGGGCGGAGGGGCGGTCCGCCCCGGGTACCGAGCTCCAAGGGGTGCCATCTCGGCACCCCTCAGAGCGCGCAGATGGCACTTCAAATCCGAATCCGAAGGGGTGATACCGAAAACTCACACGCAGACATATAAAAAAATTGCGGCTCGCTACGCTCGCCGTTGCTTTTTATTATGATTGCAAAATAAATACTTGAATACTAAATAAATACTTGAATACTTTAAAATCGGGTGTAGAAAGGTTGCCTAGCAGAGATCGCTCAAACCGATAAGGCATTGTACATACAACTTTATCTGTATTAGTCTTTTCCTGCCCTGTTTAACTATTTTATTTGATGTGCAATAATGAGTAATTGCTTTGTACTGTGCTTTATTTTGTTGTCAATCGTAAAAAAAATATTTTCTTATTCATTGTCATAGCTTACTTTTTTTGCTAAGTATGCCTCACCAATTTCAAAACAGGTTGTGGCTCACTCCACTCGGTGATTTTTATTTTGTATTTGTTTCATAACAATCTTCGCAGCCGCCTCAATGTCTCCAAACGTTTCAGGGCTCGCTGTTATGATTTTTTTCATACTCTCCTTAACTTGTTTGTGATCACCCGAAAAAGTAACAAAAATTTCGGCGGCTCGCTGCGCTCGCCGGTTCGTTTTAAATATGGTTGTAGATCGCCAAAAAAAAATTTCGTCGTGGTTTTAGAATACTACTTGTATTTTTGCTAACCTCACCGAACTCCGAAATTACCTATTGTGGCTCGCTCCGCTAGCCGTAGTTATTGATAAATTTATTTTTTAAATTATAGGTCACCTTTAAATTCACATATTAATAAGGTCACAATTAAGTCAATTATTAACGTCATCTATGACAAACTTAGTACCTTTTCACCGCTCGCTTCGCTCGCCGTTACTTATAATTCCTGTTGTTAGAAATTGAGGGTGCGGATAGTCAACCGATCCCCAAGAGTGGAGGAGGGGGGGGGGGGGGTGCTTGGTAGAAAAACGCCCCGGGTGCCAGCCCACGCTACGCCGCCACTGATCAGTTCCACCTATAAATCTGAGATCACGAGATTCACGAGTTGGTCGAAGTAGTATCAGTCTACAGACCTGCTGGTTTATTATACCTGCTGGTTGGTTTTTGTGTTCCTTTCACTCATACTAGGTACTTCAAGATTCAAGACTGTTTATTGTGTTCATGTTGTACAAGTAGGTCTTAAAATAAATGTGTAGGTACAGTTTCAACATGAGCCCGGTTGGGGCACAACAATGGGTAGGTAATGTTTCTTCTTCTACTTTCGTTGATTATAACCCTCATTATCCTACGGAACATAGGCATCTTTAAGGTTTTTTGTTATAGTGCTAACCCGCACTCTGGGTATCTCTAAGAAATGAAATAAGTTCCCAAAAATTATCGGTTTCGGCGGGATTTATCGGTATAGGCATCTTTGACATCATCTGATCTATTTAGCAGTAACAAACATACATTCATCCATCCAACCAAAGTTTTAGCAATAATTGTAAAGTTTATTATATTGCTACCTACGATGCATTTTGTAGAAAGTTCCTAGGTACCTAAGTATTGAATTACCAACGTTGGAACGTGCCGAGGTATGTCCCAGTTTCCAAGCGATCTGTTGGGGACGTTTCAAAGGAACCTAATATGAAACCATTAAATAGATTTACTGGTTGTACTTAAACATGTCTAATGGCTGGTTATTTACAACCATTGCTCTGAAACCGGAACATGTAGTGTTATGTTATGTACTTACACATATTATGTAGGTAGGTGGTTAAAGATTCTGTATGCAATGACGTCTGTAGGTATAGGTAGGTATTTGTTACATTATTTTAAACTGAATTTTATGGTTGATTTTTATTTTAAACTAGGTGCGGCGGCTATGCATGCGTTTTTATATAGCCTAGGTATGCCCGTGATAGTGGTGTTAATATGAATTTGTATTTTAATTGTAGGAAGTACCTACCTACTTAATTTTAATTAATAGTTACCTAGGGTAAGTGGTCTGTATGTATTGTACCTATGACCGCAAATCGTTAACTGTTTTCTATGAACCCATAATAAAATCTCGCGCCAACGCGAAACTTGCGATGATGATTCTTTGTTAGTGGCTGGTAAGGGTACTTATTACATATGTATTAGGGTATATAGTAAAATACCTGTAAGAGAAAAAATCTATTATCTAAGTAGGTACCTACCTATTAGATTTTTTCTCATACAGATATTTTACTATAGGTATATATACCTACTGAGATAACTTAGGCAAAAAGCAGTCGGCAAAATCAGTCAGTAGGCAAAAAGTTAGTTTTAGTTTATAAAATAACAAAATAAAGTTTAAAATCAATTCAAAGTTTTCTTTTTTAAAATGAAATAGTAACGCAATAATGTATATACACAGGCATATAAGTCATGTCAGAAGCCTGTATAGGCAAACTAAAAAGTATCACCTGACGACGCGACGTCATGACCAGAGCATTATGGCGTCCACTGTCAAGTTAGGTAGGTACCCATTCCACTTATCCAATATATTTGTCCAATGTACATTTTGATCAAAGAAATTGGATGACTTCGTCCAATTTACTCGCTTTTTTTTGTGGTTTTTACCATAGCTAGGTAGTATCTCATTGAGACCTCAGACTAAGTAACTTAGTCTGAGATTGAGACATTACAAAAATGAGTGTACCTAATCATCATTATCAGCCTATATTATTCCACTGCTGGACATAAGCCTCCTTAGGGGAGGGTGTAATACCCTATTGCAAATATTTGATTATCAAATTATGAAGGATGTTCGTAGTTCGTTATCTAGCATGGTGTACCATGTGCAGGTTAATTAGGCTTGGGTACCTATATGATATTTACTTTATTGGCTTGGGATTGGGAGACGAGATCACACGAGATTTTCGAGTCCCTGTTACAGCCCATTACCCTGTTACACACATGTACATTTGTGACGTGTCCAAGAGTCCCGTAAGGTCTAAATTACTTAGTCTGAGGGTCTAAAGGAAATAAAGCAATTTGAATTTGCCCGAAACCTTTCTAATCGTGGACGGAATATGATACCTACCGGATATGGCTAATTTGACGTAGGTACATCAACTTGTCAAGTTGTCAGTCTATCATCAGTGATTGAATAAATTATTACGGTAAAATAGCCAGCCATGGGATTTGTGTGTGATTGCTTCTTAGAGTATACCTAGAGACGGCATACCTACGAAAAAAACGTGTATACCTAAACTTACCTATAAACTAAAATGGCTCCTTTCCGTAGTGCTGCCCTTTTGTACCTCGATATTTTTATCGAAACAAGTATTTTTGTGACGATATTTTAGCAGTTTCGTAGTGATTTTATTGTTTTCACCACGATTATGAAACAGAATTCTATAATCATATAGTCATAGAATGCTTTAATTAGAGATACAAAGTATGTGAATGCACGTACCCAACTATGGCTCGACCGCGCTCATGAGACGCAACCACTGAGAAGTTAAGAAAATGAGCTATTATAACAATGGTAATTTTTTCATGTATTTTCCGAGTCAAGACTCATGCGTTTAGACACGTGCCAGACCTCCTTAGAATTAAAGATCAAAGTTCACCAAACCAGTTTATTGAACAGTCTGCAGTTAGCTCATTTGTTTCAATTGTAGGTAAATACTAGTTCTAATTTGTTTATACTATTTGATTCAAATTTTCTTTGTTAATAAACGTTGTGTTCATTTAAGAAAAAAAGGTACCTACTGAAATGAAACAACAAGCTACTTAATTGCAAAATATATTGTTTGTATGCAACAGTGATTTGTGAGATAGTATATTTATATTTGTATAACAATATGGGTATAACAATGTGTAATCTGTATCTTTAGCGTAGACGCAATCTATGCTTATATTATAAATGCGAAAGTGTATTTGTTTGTCATTCAGTCACGGCTTAACTAAGAAACCGGAACCTAACTAAGAAAGGATGGAGAGTAACATAGGTTACTTTTTGTCTTAGTAAAATAACAAACTCCCATGGTAGAGTTACAGGAATATCCCCCTAGATATTATATGAAATTCGAATTTAACGAGGATGAAACCGCGGGGAACAGCTAGTATTATTTATTATTATAATATAAATCACAAAAAGATAGACACCACATTTTATAAGCAATTCAACAAGTCTCATTCATTTATTATATTATATCACAAATTTAACACAGACTCCTACATTTTTAATTAAACAAGCAATGTAATCCGTCTTATTCATTTACAGTATAAATCAAAAATTTAACACAGACGCCACCTGTATTTTCGATTGTAGAAGCAATGCAACAGTCTCATTCATTTACACATTTGCAATATACCTACCTAATTCAAAAATTCAACTAATACTACACCTAAATTTTCAATTTTACAAGTACCTAATGTAATCAGTCTCATTCATTTACAGTATAAATCTCAAATTTACATTATTTCTATTAAAGTACTGGATCGCGCTGGCACTAGTGGCTGAAACAAACATGAAGAATAAATTTATAATGCAACATTATTTGTCAGCCTACAATTATAGACTCTAGAAAGGTACTGAGTAGTTCAACTTTGAAAAAAAATCTAAAATCTTAAAGAAATTCTAAAAAAAAAGCTGGGCGAAGGTCTGCCTGCAACGCAGGCAGACCTTCGCCCACCGTGCCACATCGTTTGCGAAATAACTTTATTTTGCATGGAAATAATTTGCTAAGGGAGGATTTATGGAAATGTACATTTTAGAGGGGATTTGAAGTATGGTAGGCTTTAATATTACTTTGGGTCAGATTTATTTACTTAAAACTTAATATTCATTAATATCAAAATTTAAGCCCTTTAGAAAAATAAAGGTAGTCAAGTTTGTTAATGCATATATGCATTACTTTGCAATAGAAGTTTGTGGGAGTAAGGTCAAGTAAAATACTTACTAAAAAGATTCGTGACGGTACGGCATCCTCTCGCAGTCTTGTTATTTAAAGTTCGATTGAAGCAAGTTTCTTCAAAATGAAGAGAACGAACGAAAATATCTTTCGTACCAAACTTCAAATTTTCTACTCCAATTGTGTCCAGCCACTTTTTCTTTTGCCGTAATTTTCGGGTAACCTAGAACGTAAAAAACCAGTTGAAAATTAATACACTACAATTTACACTTGAAAACATCGATACCTATGAAAAATGCCTTGAAGTACAACAGTCAACACTATCGCCAAACAAACAGTTTCATGTTTTCTTTAATTACACTTAAAACTTACAAAAATAAGCTACATTCGGTATGAATTTTATGTAAACTATTCCTATGAAAGCCAACACATAAGGTATTTATTGTATTATTTGGTAATTTAGCAAAATAAGAATACGTACCGGTGTAATGTTATGTTTGGACGATTTTCACTTGTTTTTAAGCCGCAACCTACCAAACTGCTGTTTGGCATCTTCCTATTAGCTTTCTTTCGCTTACTATATAAGTATTCACATGAAAAAGTCCCGAACTCAAATAATTTTAGCATTTTTACTGTAAATGCAACTCTCGTTGACAGTTTACATACCTGAAAGTAAAATGGCGAACCGGCCTCAATCATGCTTTGCTATGACGTCACGTTTCAATGTTGCCAAAAATAGGTTTCGCACATTATATTGATGTCTCTTTTTACATTGGTTATTGTAGGTAAGATAAAACGAGATAGCTATAAGTTTATGAGTACAATATCGATTTAGATCATATTTGTATAACCGAAAGTTCCTATCAAGGTTGCCAACCGTACGAGGTTCCTCGTACAAATACGAGATTTGTGGTCTTCCGTACGAGGTACGAGGGCACTATCAACCTCGTACAATTATGTACGAGATTTTGACATAACAGAACACTTACACCAAAAATGTCACTGTCGCATTGGCGCGATGATCGTCTATGGTTCGCTCGCTATCCTATGAACCGAGAAATCCCCGAGAAATAACACTCTTCGTTCTTCGCATTATTCGTACAGACGAATAATGCGAAGAACGAATGTGTTATTTCTATGCTATGTGTGATCGAGACGACAGCGTCTCGATATTCGTCGCGACGCGTCACATAGCGCCAACCCTCTGGTTGGCGCTAGGTGTAACTTCACAAAATATAGAAAAAGCTCGTGCAGAAATAAAAAGAAAAACGATGAGAATGAGGATGTTCCTGATATAATATTTGGACATGAAAACTAAGACTAGAAGTATATAGTTACCTATGCAAAGTTTTGAACCTATAAACAAATCTCGTTCATTAGTTATTTACGTGAGTAATGTTAAAGATTATTTTAATACAAAGTGATGTTTTATTTAGTAGAAAATTTGCAATAGTTTATTTCGTTGTGTAAAACGTCCTTAATTCAACAGTTAAATATCCATTAATTTTGGTTTAGTCACCTTTTAGAGGTAAGTACGAGGTTCGAAAGCCATAATACGAGATTTTTAGCTGCTTAGTACGAGGAAAAAAATTCTACGGTTGGCAACCCTGGTTCCTATAGAACAATACGCCGTCTCTATATACCTATACTCTAAGGATTGCTTGCTTACTTTTGATCATTTTAAGTTTACGAACTAGTGTTTTCATATTTTCGACTAAAACTTGTTGCTTAAACATAGATTTATTGTTTAAAAACTTACCTGCCCATAGAACAATAATTTCCAGACAGTGAAAACAAAAATGAATCATGGTGAATGTTATGAAAGGAGTCTTGGTAGAATGGTAAGAATTTACATATTGTATCGTTACCTAGAAAGGTAGTATAAATATCAAATGACTGCTAGCTAAGCTAAGCAATTATGTTATTTCAACTTGGTAACCAACGCTAGGTACGGTAGTTGAAATAACTTATCATAGTTTTTCATAACCTCAAAGAGTACCTACCCCATAGTACTAAAAGTTACCTCCCGACAGAACCAGTTTTATTCCATAGTAAGGTTCATATTTTATTTATGTTACAATTTATTTTATCACTCAACATAGTCTAATTCAGCGGGAATACCAAAGTTTTGGTCAACAACGTCATTCTCCATTTGGAAGGTGTTTTTGATGTAAGATTTCAGTGTGAAAATGTTTTCTGTCCATCTATTGATCGCTGCCTTCAAGTCCTGGAAATAAACAGAGATAAATTACTTATTCTGCTAGGATTCTAATAGGGTCTGGAATATTTTACAACCCTCAATTAAAGTTACAGTCTTATAGACAAACGAAAGCCTGTAGCTTTTTAAATTCAACATCATGGGTGATTCCATAAAACTTCTTTTTCTTCTCATACATTATATTAATTCCAGAAGCTTGATAACTAGCCTTTATTTCAGCTTTCAACTGAGCAATGTAATCGGGGTCACAGTCCCGATATTTCTGCAAGTCCTTTTTGAGACTTTCCTCTTGCTTCTTTAGATCTTCAAGCATTTTCAGTGTTTCAGATCTAACTTCATTGTTCTCCCGGCCAACCTATAAATAATGAGAGATATCACACCATGATCTGTAGTCTCAGCAAAAAGCTTGAGAACAAAAGATGGTTCAGGGTTCTTTAACTCGAGTGGTCATGGTCATGGTCTGTTTCACATAAGTCTTATGTGAAACAGAGTGTTGGGAAATCATCCACAGTATGGACCGTCGACCCTGTAGAGGTGTCAGTGAGTCCATGGATGGAGACAGCTCAGGACCACTATATTGTGGCATTATGATTTTGAGCTTAATGATGAAGATGAGGCTTTTTCTTCACTTTTCTGGTAGTGTTTCACATGACAGCAACCAGTACCAAACCTACTCAGCAGCCCACCCTATGGTCCAAGTGGGAGTCCGAAAGTTTGGAAGATCCTTTAAGAAAAGGAAGCACTAGGAGCTTACTCATAATATGATTTTCTCGTAGTGCTTGTTACCTTGGACCAGAGCCTTAACCTTCCCTTTCTGCTACTAGATTGACATACTTACAGACTCAGCAACAATGCTATCTTCAGCCTTCTTCAATTTCTTTGCCAGATCTTCTACTTCACTTTGGAGATCATTCAACTTTTTCCTCTTTACATTTTTGGCTTTGCTGTAAATAAAATAGACATAAAAATTATTTATTACTTATTTAAATCTAGGGATTGATTGAAGGGGGAACTGATCAAGTATAATATCCCTGCCTGCTAATACTACCTACTACCTGTTAATAATTACTACTTACTAGCTTCTACTCATGGCTTCACACACATTCTTTTGGGATATGAAGTAGCCTTTATGTTAATCCAGGCCTAAAACTAATCCAATGCAAAATTTCAGCCTGATGTATTCAGTAGTTTATCTGTGAAGGGGTAACGAACATCCCAACATCCAGACTTTCACTATAAATATATATATTTTTTCTATTTCAACATACCTTGGAAAAGACCAAAAGTAAATTGAGGTTCCAATCTTCTCCGAGTCAACCAAATGATCATCCACAAGGTTCTGTACGACTTCCTTCACAGACTGCATTGTTATACCCTTTTCTTTTGGTGCTATTTTCTCTAATTCCTATGAGAACACAAAATAAGAATTCGCTAGTGAATCTATGGCTCTGTGATCAATCCATTTATGACAATAGAACAGATTAATTTATTTATTATTATGGACCACAAACAACAGTGAGAACTCTGGATACATTATTATGAATCTTAAAAGTAAAAAACATGAGCGATTCCCTTTTATAGGTGGACAGTGGACACATGTAAACCTTAGAATTAATCTGGAGAAAGAATACGTCAACAGAGAGAACATAGCATGTTTTAATAAGGCAATTCAGACATTTTTTATAGCTGTAAAAGTTTGTCTGTGATTGAAGGTAGCAAAGCGAGACAGAATGAGTGGCACAATGAACATGTATGAATGAACAATGGCCTTAGTTACAGACCTCAGTTTCTCTGGGTGCTTAAAGAGGTTCACAATAATTATAGGTCTAATACCTAAAGGCATACCTTGAGTTGGAAGAAATCCTTGCTGTTGTGAAATATCTCCAGCATCCTGGTTCTCTTTTCTTCAGCACTCACTCCTCTTTTCTTTGACATTTTGAAGCAATTTACTCCTAGAACTGAAAGAATTCAAAGTTTTATTAAATGCTACGTTAATTTCCTTTGCTTTAACATTTTTGGATCTTTTTCTCAAACATGGTATTCTTGCAACAAAATGGGAAACTAGACATAAAATAACATGCGAGCTTTTTGTTCTTTCTGTTTTTCTATTAACCAACATTGCTTGTAACTTTTTGACACCAAATAAATACTTTTTACCTTACCCTATTTAACGAATGGAAACGTAATTAAAATATAACTTAAACATAATGTGTAAGTATTAGTTCGATAAGTAGTTGTTGTGGTGATTTTTGGGGGAGGCCTATGTCCAGCTGTGGACGTCTTGTAGCTGAAATCATTATTATGATGATATACATTTAGAAGACAATGGTTTTAATAGTAAAACTTTTTCGTCCTACTAAGGCGAAACTTTAAGACAGTGTCACATTTAAAGAGCCAGGACAAAAGTACCACTCTGAGTTGATCTGATGATGTTTCTCTCCTCTTTCCAGTGATCCAGCTATGAAACAGTTTCTTCTCCACCTTGATGAGACGCTAGCACTAGGACGAAAGTTTATACTCCAAGACTTGGATGAAACGCACCTGTTTATATCGTCGGATATTGTGGACACGCTACAGGCACGCGTTGATGATTTGATGGACCAGCTCAGTATACCTGTTCATGATAAGGGATTGTAAATATTCTACTGAAAGAAACGGTATGTTTAAGGTTCAATTATCTAGCTAGAAATAAAGATCACAATTTGATAGAAAGTATTGCCATTGATAAGGGAAAAACTTTCGTCCCAAAACAGACTTCCTCAGCCTGAATTTTCAACTATGTAGCTAGGCTGCAAATGTGTTTCAACTGTCAAGATCCCTTGGTTTCAATAGAGAGCACACTGCACCACAGTTATCATATAGCTCAAAGAATTTCCAAGCTGAAATGGCACTGGCCATATCTCATGAAAAACCGACAACAGCTAGGGTACACGTGTGCTTGAGTGGAGGTTGCGAGTCGGCAAACGTAGTGTAGGATGCTAAGTGGCCAGGTGGCATGACGACCTGCGAAAGACTGCAGGCAGATGCTGGATGCGCAATACTGATGACAGGGCTCTATGGCGCTCATTAGGAGAGGCCTTTGTCCAGCTGTGGACTTACATATATGGGCTGATGATGATGATGACACTGCAAACTATATTGTTCAGTCTAACATATTTACAATGTATCAAGCCTTTTTCTTAGGGAAAAGGCAACCTAAAGCAGGTTCACTGAATTCACTTGAGTGCTGTTCTAAAAACAACTTCAACTGGAAAAAAACTTGTTATATGGCACAATTCTGCCATCTGATGCCAACTGACCAATAAATTTTAATAACATAACCCTCACTTGTCGGTAGTCAGGTAAAAATAAAATGTTTTCACTTTTCAGAATACAAGCATGGCTGCCAGAGAAAGCGGTAGAGTGAAAGACGCAGAGCGGCGTAGAATCCTCGACGACGCGGCAAGAAAACGTAGAGCTAGAAAAGCAATAGAAGCGTTAGAACAAGACAATTTCCACGATGACCCACATGCAGACCTGGTTATGTCCAAAAAGGTTCCAAAATTCGCAGACTCGAATGAGAAACCTTCGAGGAAAAAGAAAGCGAAAAGTGCCGATTATTATAAGATGCGTTTTAGGAAGACGTTTGCGCAGTTGGTTGAAGAAGATGTAGGGTTCAGGCCGGAGCCACCGAATTATCTGTCAGCACAAGTACCTCCTTCTCAGTAAGTACTTTACAACCTTATTATTATAACCCTAATTTATAAATACAATTTAACTTATTAGTTATTTGTAATGAGAGGCATTACTACAAGAGAATGGTTCGGGAAGCGATTGAAATTAGGAAATATCCTAAATTCAATCGTGAAGACGGTTTCAAACTCTCTGCCTCGTGGAATTCAGTAATAGCCAAGTGTACTCGTCGTAGTCCGGTTACTCAGTGCGTCGCGGACACTGTTAGTGTTGTGTGTCGTCCGAGTGTGCAGTTGGACATCCCTACTGTCGAAAACTAAGATAATTAAACGCGATAAATACCCGTTAGGGCTAGCGCATATATACAACTTTTAGTTGAACAACTATTTTGTTGTGTATCATATGTTTAAAAGAATATATTAAAGCGCACATATAGTCAACTCGATAGTTGCTCGACAAAAAAGTCAAAAAGCTATATCGATTTGCTTTTGATTTAAAAGTTGGACAACTATCGATCAAGCGCTCAATTTGTATTGCATTGTATTGATGTGCGCAGACCATCGACTAAACAGTCGATCCGCGACTGACCGCGACTGCCAGTCTCGTATATGTATTTTTCTTTTTTTATCTCTCTTAAAATTTCTATAAAGCAAAGCACAAACTAAAACTTTGTTGTTAATTGACATGGTTTGTAAACACCTTGACTCGAGCGTTGCGGAATAAAGACTGGTCGATTTGAGAAGATATAAAATCGATTGTATGCGCACTTCCATCAACTAAACTGTTTAGTTGAGTAGAAATCACGAAAAGTACACAACTCGACGAAACAGTTTAGTCGATGCAATAGTTGTATGTAAGCGCTAGCCCTTAAATAGTATTTATAAATAGCAGATCCCTTGGCTTGCTATCTATATCCATAACCCCGGGTAGTGGGTCAGGCTGCAAATGATTTTGCCACTAACCTAAACTCTACTTACAAACAAACTTTTCCCAAAACCGACGGTGAATCTTCACCCGCTGCGCTACTGTAGTCGTCGTTAATGCTAAACGAATTAGCTAATCAAAGATTACACTTTCAATTCAATCTCCCAGACAATTATATTATATATGACATATTGGTATATTTGACATTAGCAACAAAACTCATTATTGTAAGAGAAAGATATAATGCACAACCAAAGTAACCTGATATTTCCTGTTACAGATTTCCAGAACGCCACTTCTGCGCGGTTTGCGGATTTCCATCGAAATACACATGCATCCCTTGCGGCGCTAGGTATTGCAGCGTGCGATGTCTGGGCACACACCTCGACACGAGATGCCTCAAGTGGACTGCCTAGCATCTAGTTTTTTGCAATAAATTCAGAAAATCCTGTCCATAGTTTTTCTACTCACCTTCTCCGTTAGTTGTTGTGACTAATTTGTGAAATAACACCTTGCAAATGGAATTGCAAAACTCAAAAGTTGGAATGAAAATCAAAAAGCGATACGAAATGATCTTCCCGCGCTTTTACTTTTTTTTTTCAAAGTTCCCGAAGGCTTCGCTCAGAGTGGACCTCTTATTTTATTATCTACAACGACATCTAGTGGTCATCTGAAAAGCTAGATTATGCGCGCTATCTATTGCTGAGTAGCAAAACTAACTGCCATTTAGTGAGGAGTAGCTAAAAGATTGTAGTAACAAATAATTTCTATAGATGTCAGCACTGGTATTACATCTTTTTTTTTTCATATTTTGCTTCAAAATTTCTGAAAAGTCGAAAAGTAGAAATTTGGACGTTTCGAACCAGCAGATCGACTTGGCAACGAAACCAGCCATCTCTAAATTTAATTTATTAGTTACAGTTGCAATTCAGAAATCTTCAAAACATCTTGACTTGACTTCTGTAACACCGGGCCACGATACTAAACAATGCTCGATTGTCTCAGACCGGAACAGAGCTTGTAGGAAATGACCCCCAGAAGCATCTGTCGATCTGCGGTTAATACTATCAACTTTTTTATTATTATCAGCCAGCTGCCAGCCTAGATAGCACGCGCTAAAAACCGGCTCGTTCAAGGGCTTCTGGCGCGTGTAGGTTACACGCACATGCGTTTTGCAGCGTTTTTATTCAACAAATACCTAACGGTTTGAAAACTATAGCCTGCATGATCAATGGTAATCACGATTGCCCGAGACTAGAGAAGCGTGCGGACGACAGTACATTTGCTACTTTTCTGTAAGAAATCTCAAAATGGGACGAGCCCGGAACGTTTTCTGCATAAAATTTGAGTTTCCAGACTCGTCCAACTTTGAGCTGAATCAAGTGGGACGAGTCCGGAATAACTCCATCGTCATCATCAACCCGTATTTACTGTTCTAAGTTAGGTACAATATGAACCTCCTTTTTGCCATAAAAAGAATTAGGTAGGTAAGTACCCAGGAAGCACTACTGTATTTACCTTAAAATAAGTAGGTACTTACCATTAAATTAATCGCTTCACCATAAGGACAATTCTGTGACGGTACCATTGTCATAGTAAAGCGATTGGTTAGCAGAATTCAGCCTGGACCTGTGCTAGGTAGGTACTAAAGTAGGTACCTACTTTAATATTAATAATAATAATAATAATAATAATCGTTTATTTCGGATATCATGATCCATATGAGTAGGTACACAGTCCTTTTAAATACTTATTACAATAAAAATAATATAACATACTTAATATAATATAAGTACATACCTACTTTAGGTATATCTACTATAATAATATCTAGGTGGCTAATTCCACCCATCGTTTATAAGTGTTTGTTAACACAAGTCGGTCGGACAGGCTTTTTATAATAGTGTTATTACACCTGTCAACTCTGGACATAAATGAAGCAATTCTCTTTCTTTGTATGGCCTGAAAGGAGTCAATTCGTGCATTCATGTACATTTCAGAAGCGCTGCAGTGACGTTTATAGCCCATGAGGTGCCTAAAGATATTGTTGTATGCAACTCTAATATGATCATGCGACTTCTTCGTGTAGTTGGTCCAGAGTTGGCAGGTGTAAAACGACTGACAGAACGATCGAAAGAGTGTAGTTTTCACGTCAGGTGCTGCTTTAAAAAACTTTCTAGCTATCATGTTTCCGACTACGCATAGCGTTCTGCGTTGCCGGTCTATGTCATCGTCATCCTTAAGATTAGAGGTAACGATATGGCCAAGGTACCTAAATCGATCAACCACCTTAATAGATTGTTTATTAAGGTAGACCTCTGGAATGTTTTCGGGTCCCTTTCCAGACCTAAATACTACCATTTCTGTTTTCTTACCGTTGTATATTAAGTCATGCTTTTTCGCGTACTCTTCACAGATGTTCAACAATCTTCTCAAGCCTTTAATCGTAGGGCTGAGCAACACC
This sequence comes from Eupithecia exiguata, assembly GCA_947086465.1. Taxonomy (NCBI): domain Eukaryota; kingdom Metazoa; phylum Arthropoda; class Insecta; order Lepidoptera; family Geometridae; genus Eupithecia; species Eupithecia exiguata. Next base: position 9,712,248 of record OX352245.1, read on the forward strand.
ATGTCGTCAGCATAGCTCAGGTTATTCACATATCTGTTATCTAACCTGAGCCCTACCGGCGTGCTGCTCAGCTCCACGATCAACCCATTGATGTACGCGTTGAACAGGTCTGGAGAGGTCAGCCCCCCCTGCCTCACGCCTCTGCTGAGGTGGAAACTGTCCGACAGCTCGGTACCCCACCTGACGTTGTTGGTCTGGTTCTGGTACCAGAAGGCCAGCAGGTCAACAACCTCAGCCGGGACCCCAGAACCGTCTCGCAGCTTCCCCCATAAGATATTATGGTTGATCATGTCAAAGGCGCGGCTTAGGTCTAGAAAACAACCATAGACTGTGGTGTTATTCCTGGTGTAGCAGCTGACCACCTGCTTGAGTGTAAATATGGCCATATCGGTTGAAACCTGCGGGCGAAAGCCAAACTGCCCATCGTCAATGTTCAATGGCTTTAGGTAGAGGTGTATGACGCGATCAAGCACCTTGGCCACTATAGTGGCTAAGGATATGGGTCTATAGTTGGCCACGCTCGATATATCACCGGTTTTATTTTTCGGTATAGGAACCACAAGGGTTTTTATAAGATCGTCAGGTAGGTATGAATGCGTCATGCAAAGGTTAAACAGCCGCGCTAGAACTTTACAGATGTGCTGGCCAGCATACACCAAATGCTCTATGCTAAGACCGTCGTGTCCCGGAGACTTACCACGCTTCATATTTTTCAAAATTAACGCAATTTGTTCAGGCGACACCGTAACATGGTGAGTCTCCGCGACCCGACATGTATCCGTACTATTATCTATATTTACATTGTTATCTATGACATTAAAATGATTACGAAATATATTTGCTATTCTGTTTAGATTTTTTTCACCCTCAACATTTACAGGTAACGAGTTTTTGCCGTCTAATTTTTTAGTCTGTTTCCAGAAGTCTACAAAGTTCCCAGAACTGTGATGTCTAGCCAGCACATCCATTTTGATTTTTTCTTGATTGGACTGTACGTACTTAAGCGCAGCTTTAAAACCCCTGCGCGACGCATTCATCTCCTCGTAGTAGTATCCCGAGCGCGGCCTACCATAGTGTACCCACCATAAGAAACGTTCCCGTGCCTTTAAGTGTAGCTCCCTAACGTGAAAATTCCACCCGACTAAGTTCTTTGTTTTTCTGCCGACCTTACATTCATAGCTTTCTTCCGCTGACGTCCGCAAAGTACCAACTATATCACAGTATATATTGTCAATTAACTTATAGGTATTAATGCTATTACATAATATTTTTTCATTCTTATTATTTAGATTATATTTATTAATAATTTCACACAATTTTTTATCACATAATTTACCATATAATAATTTTTGTTTCTGTTCCCGACAACCCCAGATATGTTTATTATTGCTACTTTGGTTGGTATCACACTTTATTTTCGGTCTAATCATATTAAAATTACACTTAACTGTCAGTGGGAAGTGGTCCGACCAGTAGGTCCCGTACTGCACGCTCACGCTGGTCACCAGGCTGGCCGCGGCCTCGGTCGCTATACAGTGATCAAGCCAGCGACACGCACCATTCATATCACTTACGTAGGTATATGTATCCGAGTGAAGATGGTCCATATCTACACACTTTAGCAGCTGCTCTCCGCAATAATCCAGTAACTCCTTCCCAAAAAGAGACCCTGGATGCGCGTTTAAATCCCCCATAATCAAAACACATTCAGTCTCGGAGGATTCGATCACAGCACTTATTTGCGCGAGACACTGAATGAACTCTGGCAGATTATCCTCGTCGTTAGTGGGCATATACACACATACAACTAGCACGCTGCGATTACCCTGCAATAAACGAACTGCTACTATACGATCACTCTGACACTGTATGTACTCCGCACTGGTGAACAAGCTGGATCTCCACATAACAGCCACTCCTCCGTGGGGTCGCCCGCGTAGTACGCCCGCCGACGTATCGATGGAAGACTTGGCGTAGCATTCAAACTCCTTGTCAATTTCATTCACGAAATTCAAAGCGTATGGCATAAGCCAGGTCTCTTGGAGCGTTATGACGTCGGCACTCCTGCACAAATCCCTTACATGTTGTACTGACCTCTTAACCCCTTGACAGTTAAAGGTCGCTAGTGTAAAAGTTTCTTTAGGTTGTACCATCATTAATGAATTAGGATAGGGTCGGCATTTTTATTCGGAATTTACTTCGGATATTGTACTTCACAGGTTTCCTAAGACCTAGATCCTATGCTTTTTAGACCCAACTTGTCTCCTATTTAGAAATATTGACATATCTAAGTGTTAGGTAAATATCATTATTTATTTATTACTTAGAAGGTACTTTACAGGGTAGGTACCTATCACAAACAGTAAGGACCACACTTTCACGGCTTCAGGTTAGATTTCATCAAAACATCTTGACTTATTTCAATAATTTTTCAAATAAGTCATGTTCTGAAATACGGACTTTTATCAACCACCTGGTATGATATTATGATTGCCGCCTTCGATGATATAAAATTATACGTTTTCAATTTTCATAGTGTAAGTAACTCTGCTATTACCATTTCAATCAAAATTAAATGTCATAAATAAGTTGATCTCATTTATAATATTATATTCTCTCATATATTTTCCTATATTGCTTTTGGAACGAAAATAAAAACTAAATTCATATTCACCATCATTTTATTCATTCGTTGTCATTATCTCAACTAAGTACCTACATAAATATTTAATTTATGTATAAATTCATTTACAATGCACCATTTTAGTTCAGCAAGTTTGATTCAAATACAAAGCTTTAACATGTTTATATAATAATATGGTTTGTGCTATTATTAATAACCACTCATATTGTGTATTAACCTTGTAAGTTTCTTATAATATATTAAATATTATTTTGTTCTACTGTTTCAATTACAGAATACGTTTTTTTAAATAATTATAGGTACCTACTAATATTTAAGACAACATTCTAAGCGTCAGCGTTATACAAACAATATTTACAATTATATATTTACACTATTTTACAATTTCACACTAAAAATGGATCCAGATTGCCTTAAATCAGATCCGAAATTCACTAGAAATTGTAATTTTTCTTAAAATTACTGACTCGTTTTATATGTCTAATAAATACAATTTTAAACCTAAAATACATAGTTGTACCTAAGTACACCAATTTTGTCATATCCATGCTTGACTTAACTAATACTGGGGTGAGGAATGGTTAACTTATTTACCGTGGGTCAAAAGAATTCACTGTTATTACAATTTGAATAAATCGTCCTGTATATTCGCCCACACTGGTAAAAGCCCTTCGAGGCTTTATTGCCTTTTTAGTAGCGAAGGTACCTTAACCAACTCAATATAAGTTTGTTTTTAAAGATCAAAAACAGAGATCGGCTAGGAACGTCAAACGTTATATACTAACTAACGTTAAGTATATAATTTGTGATGATGAATGGTGAAAATCTGCTAAATGATGACTTAGATTTACGTGCGTTTTTGTCTTTTACTACATATATTTGGTAGAGCATCAAAAATGAACATCTACGTACGTAGGTATACCTTTTAGTATTATGAACAGATAATGTTGAATAATCCTCTCAGCACTGGAGGTATGTAGTCGGTAAGTAGGTACATAATTTAGTTAAGTAGATTAAATACTTATTCGTTAATATCAATACAATCAGGCACATCCATCTAAAATTAAATCGTCAGTCTATTGAGATTCAATTAAGGCGCATTTCTCTAAACCAATATTATTGTCATTTTTGTACCATAAATGCTCACTGACATATCCTTGGGCAGTGAAGCTAGGACGGTAAAGGACGTTATCTTTAACTCAGAGCTTCTTCCGTGTCCAAGAAACGTGTCCTTCAGGGGTCATCCTTCTTCTTTCTAAGCTTTCCTTCCGTATGGATAGTTTGTGTGACAGCTTCTACCGCCGTTGATAGATCTGCTTCAGGGTCTAAAGCTGTTGATAGGGCGGTTATATAAGCGCAGGCTATCCGAAGAACTGATAGCTTTGATAGTTTCTGGTTGTGACTGTAAGAGGGGACTGCGTGCCGGAGTGTGTCGAACGCGGCACTGATTGTGTGAACTCGGGTTCGTTCTCTTGCATTCGCTTCTATCCTTCTTTCTCTGGTCATGTTTTTGTAGTTTCTCTGCTCTCTGGGTTTCTTGTCTGCATAGTCTGTGACGGCTGGGTGTGGTGGTACTCGTGGTGGGCCTGGTGGCTCCACCGGTGGTGGTAGAGGGGGTAGCGGCGGGGGCGGTGGATCTAACGGTCTTCTCCTCTGACGAAGCAAACCAGTCTCTGTTTTCTTGACTAAAGACAGCGGTTCTTGTTGCGGTTCCTCGGTGAACGACCACGGTCGGAAAGGTTCCTCTGGGCTGGTAAGGTCGCAGGATGTGAGGCGGATGCGCTTCTTTGGGGGTTGTCGTGTGGGGCTGTGCTGTCGCGGTCGTTTATCGTCGACGCGGACCCCTGAGTCGTCGGAGTGGGCTGGTCCGGAGCAGGAATCGTCGTCGTCTCCGCCTGACACGAAGCCGGCATCCCGTTCTATGCGTTCTGGAACAATGGAAATGAAACGTCAATAAAGTGTTAAGAGGCGCCGCTGCCCGCCCCCTGGTGTATGTCCCTTAAACGCTTCTTACGACAACCACGGGAGACAAATTCTAAGCCGGCACCACACAAGTCTGATCATCTAACGTAAAAGTTTTCTTATTTGAGAGACTAGCATTGGAGTCAAAATAGCATCACTATTCGAAACTCTATCGTTTTGGATTTATTTTTATCTGGTCTCCTCTCCTTTTTGGTAGAAACCGGGTGTGGTACCTTCAGGTTGTTGTTGCTAACCCGTTCTTAGCTTTTGTTTTTCTAAGTCTGGGGAGGACAAGGCTGTGCAACACGAGGCGCCGGCGCTTGTGACGTCACACGATACACAAGATGATATCGTGTGAGGATATCGATACGTTTTTAGATACCTGAAGGTATTTTGCCACGATTGAGCACCGATACCTAGGTTAGTTTTATCGGTTAGTTATCCACGTTATTCTGTGAATTCAAGAGTCTGACGACTAATATGAAATAGGGAAAGATAAGAAAAAACATTAGGTAAATGAAGGGCATGTTTTATTGTAAGTACCTATCTCATAGTAAAAAAAAATGTTATGACTTTATAAATGGCAGGCCTAGAACCGTTTAAAACTGTATCCAGTGTGATATTTCCTTTTTGTCTGCCAATTATGAAGAGAAGAGGAGACTAAATCATAAATTAAATGACCATGTTCAAATGGTAAAATCAGATAGTTACCTACTTACCTAAATGTGCGTGTGATGGACTAAGGCCCGTATTATAAAAGCTTGCTCAGTCATAGATGTATGCTTGAGTGACGTTTATGCCATAGAAAAGCGTTACTCAAGCATCGATTGATGACTGAGCAAGCTTTCATAATACGGGCCTAAGTGTTGTTTGAAATGAAACCTTTTTATTTTATTTATTTATTTATGTTGCATGAATAAAATGAGTATTATGCGTATTATTATGGTTTTATTTCGTTCGAAATATCATAGCAATTTTGTTGTTACCTACATACTCGTACCTACCATATCAAAAAAAATCTGTAATAAAAAAGTCAACTATGGCTTTGACAATGTTAAATATATAAATATATACAATCTATATCTTAATAAATATCTTGAGAAGTTAACCCGTGTGCTCCAACATACATCCACTGAATACCAAACAGGTTTCAGTCCATATGGTCAGCCAGCAGTGATTGTTATTTTATTTATTTATACATACAAAAATGGAATGTCGGCTGTGGTTGTCCAGGTTTGATTCAAAAGTGTGTTTGCTAAAGCTGTTGTTTTGTTTGTAGCTCCAGGTTTTCCTACTTCTAGAAAGATATGAAGGGCGGGCAATGTTACGTTGATACTTTTGAATTTATGTTAAAAAATAACAACGTTAACTTTGCCCAGAAACAAGTATAAATACATATTTCGATGTACCTACCTATTTGTTTCTATACATAATCATAAATTTTTCCATGCCATAACGCTCGGAACGGAAACGTCAAAAAACTAATATTAAACGGAAATGGGTATTACAGTAAAAAAATTATAGGTATTCTAGTTATCGTGTAAAGCTTTTAAAACCTTTATCTGGTATTCTAGATCAACTTAAACATAAATAAACATGCGAGCGACGATAATCTTATTAATATTGAAATATATCAGACTTAGTGAGGTTTGATGAGTTTTTATAGAGAATCTAATTTTGTCAAACACTAATCGAAAACGCAGAAAACATCTAGTTTAAATTAATTTAACAAAACAACCTACGAACCGCATTCCATACGTAATTATTCATTATTTATTTTATATTTGCCAATGGATTTCCCAGATTCACTTCGGTATTCGATTTCACTGTATTATGTTACAGGATGTCTTTAAACTAATTAAATAATAATTGGAAAACCCCACATTTTAATGTAATTTATAAGTATTTTTAAACATTTCTACCGACCATCTAGATAGATACCTAGTACCTGTACTACATAATCTTGAATTGTATTCATGATTTAATTACTTTATTACTACCGTTGAAATTCAACTAGGACTTCCGTGAGGGCTGGTGCGGCGGCAGATTTGGCCGAAGATCTCAAGAGGCGCAAATATGCAGGTCTCGATAGAGCATACGCATTTGCTTCCCTTGGAGTCGAAACCCTAGGTCCGTGGGGTACCGAGGCTCTCCGGGTTTTCAAAAAATTTTCTGAGCGTCTGGTCGAAGCGACGCGTGACCCGAGAGCTGGTGAGTATCTGGCGCAGCGCATCAGCATTGCTATACAGCGGGGCAATGCAGCCAGCGTCTTGGGCACGCTTCCGACTGGTATTGATATGGATCAGTTGAGCTACTTGTAGATTGTTTGCAACAGTCTGAAATTAGCTCAATTGTTTCAATTGTAAATACTAGTTTTAATTTAATTCGATTATTTGATTGTAATTTTCTTTGACAATGGGGTTAAATAAAAGCATGAACATTTTTAAGATTCCTTCCGAAGAATCGTCACTCCGAATAATCATAACCTAGTAGCATAAAGTCAAAGTCGATAACTTTATTTCTTTAGGCTTACAAAATAAGCACTTAGACAAGTCAAATTTTATACTATAAACAGCTTTACAAATAAATGAAATAAATAATGCTGGAGAATTCACACAGTATTATCTAGCCCCAAGCTAAGCAGACCTTGTGTTATGGGTACTACCTAGATAACTGATATACGTAATACAATACATTACATAGATAGATATTTTTTATTAGTATACATACAAAACGACCAGAACACCCGGAACAAATACCTGCAGATCGTACAAATATTTGTCCCAAGGCGAGAATCGAACCCGCAACCTCCTGCGTCGCAGGCGAACCTTCACCCACCGCGCCACAGAGGTCGTCAAATAGTAATTAGTATCAAATAAGAAAAAGATGTTGTTGATTTTATTCACTTAATTTTTTCAAAGGATACCTACATCATCAAATAAGCACATGATATTATTACAAGAAATTAAAGTTATCTTAATTCGTAGGTGGGCGCTATCTATCAGAATACTAACTAGAGCCAAACACTTGCACTGTGAGAATTTATCTCACCAGACAATTCACACGAGACCCCGCTATACTAAACCTTACAATTATAGACATAAGGATGGTTTAACGTTATAGTTGCGCCGGCGCCGATTATGGCCAATAAACGAATTCCGGTAGCTATTAGGAATGTTGGGTTACGGATATTAGGCGCTGCTTTTATTTCACACGAGATCGGTATTATCACGGTTTATCTCATTGATTGTAAAGAGCTAATGTTTCTACACGTTTTTTCATCTTAATGTCCTCTATATCTAAGAGTCGGGGTCCTAGGGGTAACCCTAGGTAAAGATATGTTAGTTTTCTTCTTTCTTTTCGTTACATTTTTTTCAATCATTCGCTAAAATATTATTATAGATGTAGAGCACCGTAGAGCTTGCATATCGGTTAAAAAAAATTATCTTCAAAAATGATTTTGAATCAATTATAACATTTTGAGAGGACTGGCAAAGTTCTCTTTCAAGCCAACAAAAACAGTTAGACATTATAAGATTGCCCAAACCGCCCCATCGTTCGTTGAAAACAATCCAACCTCTAAAATCAATGAATCACTCGAAACCTCGTCAGTGCTTATTAAAATCCTCGCCCGGGGCTATACATCACATAACAAAGGGTCGTAGGGCCCATTAGGGCCTTGGCGCTAAAACAAAGATCTCAAAGGGCCCGACGCCGCAGTTTTGAATGGGATCTGATAAAGCTTCTCACTGATCTCAATCAGAAACCAAATTTCACAGAAACTGCACCTACGCGCCACGTCCTTTTCTGAATAAAACCTCTTTAGTTCCTTTATTCTATCAACGTGTAACTTTTGAAAATGGAACATCTCGTAGGAGGCACCATCACAATGATGTTCCATTTTCAAGATTTAAAAACTCGCCAGACTATGCCTTAGTTTGGCGAAATTTGGAATAGTGACGTAATTTACACTATCTACTGAATGTAAGTGACTTCTAATACCTTCTAGTACCAAATTAAGTTCATCCGAGAATCTCCAGACGTAACGAGAAAATGATGAGCGGTCACATATGTAAAAATAGACTAATAATGCGACGTCCATATTCGCACGGTCTCTTGAGCTTAATGTATGAGTGGTCGTGATGTTGGCGACTTTCTCCGAATAAACATTACCCTGGTCACAGATTAAATAACTTACTACCGTCGCCGTGGCGCCGCGATGCCGCCGGTGCAATATGCAATACTGTTAGTTTCACATCATTTATGGAATTTGAATGATAACTATCATATTTTGCTTGAATCATGGTTCCTGATAGGTGCTGATTTTTATTATAGGTACTTGTCTTCATCCGTTTCTATAGGAAATCCTTTTATTACCTGTTCCTAGCCTAAATTGTCCGCAACTGCAATATCGAAAATTATCGTATTGCTGACTGTTGAGATTCGAAAAAAGAACTAAAGTTGTGTCTATAATAATCGATACATAAAAATTCGATATCGATATATAAAAATTGGTTTATCGCGGCGAATAGTTCAGAATTTTCAAAAATAGCATTATATCATTCGCTATCGAGGGAGAGCATGCCAAGATCATCCCTTACCCCGATATTCATTCGATTCCCGCAGTCTAGGATCGGTCGATTTGTCACGTTCTGTCGGGCGCCGCGCCGGTCTGTCGCCATAACCTACTAAACACCACTTCCTAAGGTATAAGTAGGCAATTACCGTGTTTTATTGTAACGCTGATTAGTTAGACTATGGACTGTTAATGGGCATTGGAGCTGTCAAGTTAAAAGGGCATTGTCAGTAATTATGGTCAATCACTATTAATTTGTAATGTAGGTAGTAGTATGTATTAAAAATTTAAAATAAGTGAGTTTTGTGTCAAATAAAATAAATCAGCTTCTGGTTATTGTAAGGTAATCAATCTGTAATCTTCAAATAGGTGACCAATTGATTGGTCTGGAAGGTAAATATATCTTAATTTTAGGTAATTATAATAAAAAATAATTTTTAATGGATTCTATTTCGTATTTAGAGATCTTTAATCTCAGATACTCTACCGCTCCACTGCACATACTTGTCAAATCTGAGTTTAAAACAATTTCAACTATGGTTTCTCCCGTCAATTAGATCCAATCAATAAATCATAAGACTCATATTCCATACGTAGATAAATACTCTATACGTAGGTAAAGCACCATTCCAAGAATTGAATAAGTGCTCTACCATAGTTGCAAGACGGTAGGTTCACATGAGGCTACGCATTACATATTCACTCATGGGTAGCATTTCTAGGAAATTTCGTGCAATCGAACCGCGCATCTGTTATTTTACTATTGATTAGTGATAGTCATTGATTCGAAATTCGAAACAAATCGTAAAATTATGTTGCATAATGTTTTGATTTCAAATTTAGAAAGGTATAAACCGGTTCTATTCTTAATTTGAATTAAAAATCTTATGCGGTAGTAACACTCAAAAAAAGTCTGGTAAAAAACGAAAAGATTCAACCAGAAGCGGTAAAAATTTAACAATAGTCGATCGGACACCGTTCTATTATCAGCGTCGGTAACGAGGGGCATTGTGGACAACTGTTCAAACATTGCAGTCACAAGCACTGTCCGCTGGAGTCAAAATACCCCATTGTTTCGACTGTAGACTCAACATGTGTCTGAGCTCAGAAGCACCTGGGTGACACGTGCGTGTAAATACGGTTACTTTTATCGATAACTCATTACCTAAATGATCGTTGATTTCCCAACTCTAATTGTTTTTATTTTTTTGTGATGGCAAACTTTTGTCTATTCCATTCTGCCATGCTGCTTTGGTATTATCGTAGAGTTGTTTTTTTTATCATTGACGTTTGTTTTTTAGATAACACGTATCGGCAAAGAAAAATTAAAAACCAAGGAAACAAATACGAATGCTAGTTATTACAATTTCAAAACTAATATACTTAAAATTTATTTATGTGAATCCGATGCATTATGGATGTTACCACCTGGTAAGCAGACAAATTGCATTCTCCAACATTTTGTCAGAAGTCATTTATTTCAGACGTAGATTTGAATAAAACCTAGACTTCGCGGTGGACTGAATAGAAAAAAAAAACAAATTATGCAGTTGGGTGACAGTATTAGATTTGAAAACTATGCAATGAGGTGATTTATCAAATAGAAACGGAGTTTGTGTACCTAATACAAAATTTTCGAAACGTATATTATCAAGATCCTATATTTAAATTTCATGTAATGATTCAGGTCTCAAGGTGGGTTTTAGATTTCAAAACAAAATGGGGAACTCTTTTCTACTTCACATATTCGGCATTTTCTTTTTTATGATGTTAACATCACAAATATAGGAGAATAGGAAACGACTAAGACTTCGGTTGACACACTAGCTCCTAATTTAGGTATATATATCTAGTGGTTAAATCCCGCTGGTCTGACGAAATTATGGCAATGACGGGGCTCACTTTGCCTGCAGCCTTAAGACAGGCCGAAGACAGAGTAGTGTGGAAGCGGTTCACCAGCGTTTCCGTAAAAGCTTTTTTAAGAAGAAGAAGCTGTTAGATAGCGAACCTCGTGCCCCGGTTATCTAAATATACTACATAAACCTTAGCGAAAATCTTTGTAGAATTTTTGTTAACAAACCGCCCATAACTAACCTAAAATTTATTCGGTTGCCGCGTCCTTTTACATGCAATTTACATTACTTGTCGATTTGAGATCCTTCCTTCAATAAATATTGCTTACAATTATATCTGAAACTCGACGCCAAGCTAAGTTTTAGTTATTAGCAGGTATGGCGGCAGTCAGCATCACCCCACTTCACCCATATTTGTTTACACAAGATGTTGACTCCGTCACCGCATTCCTCGCGAGCCAAGCGTTCGCATTAATTTGCCAGCCGAAATAAAGATTACGAGATAAACGGCTCATATTAAGCGGCGCTAAGCAACTTGTTTCTAACCAGTAAGTCCGGGTGACGGCGCCTATGGACGCATTTACATCGTTTGCTGGTTTATCTGTCAAAGAACTCTTAATTCGTTATCCTGCCAAAGATTTTTAAAGAAATCATTTAGAACGGGATATTTACCATAATTCAATTTTTGAGTTTTCCAATATTTCGGTGGTAGTGGTAATGTTCGTAGCAAAAGACAAAGAATGAGGGTAGATCGGTATGTCTGCCAATAAAAACCAACTCGTAGTGACTTTAGTTCTTCCGTGATCATGGCGCATGAAACTGTGCCGAAATATTGGAAAACTCAAAAATTGAATCATGGTATTTACCATGATTCAATTTTTCTAAATGATTTCTATAGTAATAACCATGATAGTTTCAAAAGTTTCAAAGATTTTTAATCTATTTTCGACTCTCCCTGAAACAGACTGAACAAGAAACAGCTGCTCCTGAACTGTTTAGTCACGTTTGATGACAACTCGTCCTGCGAATATCATTCGACAGAGAACTCGTGCTTTTTGACCGAATTCGAATTTCAAATTCGGAGGTTCTATGTTAGGCTGTTTGATTCATTTTAATGTACCTATGTCCATCGATTTACCCGTCGATTGAAAACTTGGTCCAATTTGGATAATTATTTATTTTGCAGTTGTCTACAGGATGATTTCGAGGTGGTCTCATAAATTGTACTTATTTCCGAAGGATTAGTATAGATACCGCAAAACTTAAAAAAAAAAAATTTAAACGAAGGAGACTAACGAATAAAACTAACGAAGTCTGTTTTAAGTTTTTTTCAAAACAACGTACTACGAAGATCAACGAAGATTCAAATAAGAAAATAGATTTTTTTTTTTAATTTAAAAAAAATATAGTGCTTGGTGGGTTAAAAGTTAAAACCGAAGGCAGTCTTCCAAGCTTTTAGCATGTAAAGCATCAAAACAGTGACAAGGTTATCGTTTTAGGTACCACCTGATTTTGTGGATATTGTATGACACACCCATTTAATATACTGACCAATAGATTTAATATAATGACTTCATACGACGACGGCTACATTCCAACAGGTTTTTTATTTGCAAGCTTAGTATTGTAGACTAGGAAATATCTCTAACAAACACATAGTATGACTCTACAATCAAGATCATTGTATAAAAAAATGACCACAAATTTCTACTAAAATTAACGATTTTTGAAAAGACACTTCTTTATTTACCTCTTTGCTACCCGAAGCTTGCATGAGGTGTTTTTTTTAGTAATTTGTGAATAGTATTGATCAAGATCATTGTTTAAAAATTTAGTACAACAAATTTTAAAAGAAATATATTTCTGGACAATTCACGCAGCATTATCTAGCCCCAAGCTAAGCAGAGCTTGTGTTATGGGTACTAGATAACTGATATACATAATACAATACATTACATAGATATATATTTTTTATTATACATAGAAAACGACCAGAACCCCCGAAAAAAATACCTGCAGATCGTACAAATGTTTGAAGGCGGGAATCGAACCCGCCACAGAGGTAGTCAAAGTGCTAAAAAAAAAACAATTTTTGAAAAGTCACTTCTTTATTTACCTTATTGGTGCATGGGGTGGCATGCACCGCCTGTAGCGTGCATGATGTAGGTACATAATGTACTACATCACTGAAATTGTATAACATGAAACAAAATAAAGGAAAAAGACTCCTTTATTATTAGGGTCGATACACAAAAGAAAACCATCTGGCGATTCGATATGGTGGGATAAAATATATTAAATATCTTTTACTGATTTATTTTATCGCCTGTGAGGCGCCAAGTCAAGGCCATGTCGTTGGATACAGCCTTTGAACTGGCGCTATGGTAGATATTTATTGTATTCATTTTTTTATTCTCATTTGTAATTTATGTAAACATCAAATTGAATGAGAAGTGAAATCAACTGCTGATAGAGCAAAAATAAAACTGAAAGTATAGATAGTTTTTTTTTATTATACAGAGAAAAACCTAAATCAATATTGCCAGCAAGTTGCTTCCACATACTAGGTCTCGGACCAACGAGGCGTGATAAATAAATGGGAGCAGACGACCTTACAAGGTTGTGTCGTGTCGTTCACGCTACTTCACGGATGGTGAGCAAGACATTGTTTGGATTGATGGCTTTAATGTCAAAGCCTTGCAAATATTTGTTTAGGAAGGTATCGAACGGTTAAAACAAAAAACTGTCAAAAAATATAATAATCACATTGTCATATTATCTTTTGCATAAGGTACGCGATAGATATTTTTTATGGATCTCGATAAATTGTATAGCAATTTGTTTTTAAAAAGGTTGGTAAAGGTATTTGATTCAAAATTTCATTGAAGAGTTTCCATATTAATAATACAATACATTAAGATTTTGTAATGTATAATACATTACATTACAGATTTGATTACAAAATTGTAACATACACATTAGACGTACAATACATTAGTATTGTACGATTGATCTGCCGAGCATCTTGCTATCCGAGTGAAGATTCTCCACGTCACTAACTAAAGTTACGTTGCATAATGATTTTAGCTCTGCTTAACTCGGGGCTAGATAATGCTGTGTGATTGTGAATTGTCCAGCATTATTTATTTATTATATCGTTGGTCAAATTCTTCTTATCTAAATCGAAGGAAAGGATCAAAAAGAGATAAAAATGGTAACTTATTTCAATCAATTCTCAAAGTTCAAAAGACCTACAAAAGAATAGTTTCAACTATAATGTTTTCATCCAAGTTAACGATCGGCGAAAAAATCTTTTATTTCTTCGGAATGTGACATGCTAATAAGCAAAATGGCGCCGATGTGAAAAAAATCAGGATCTTGCGAGCCTTGGGTTTTCCCAATTACGTAATTAAGCAATGCGAGATGGCAAAAACTCTTTACATGATATATCTATACACCTATCTTTTACTTTTTATATATTGAGATTGGGAATGAGAGCAACGGTGTTTAATTTAAGATCTATCTATCTAAAATAAAGATAATTTTAGATCTATCTAAAATAAAACAACGTTGCTCTCATTCTCAATAACTCTTTATTGTACTACAAACAAAAAATCCAATACAAAAGAAAATACTGAGAATCAAGGAATTACAAAGGGCGGCCTTATCGCTTTGAGCGATCTCTTCCAGGCAACCTTGGAATGGACTGGACATAAGAGAACAATATAAAGACGGTGGCGTTTGAGTAATAGAAAAAAAGGAATTATATTACACGCACATAGGTATAATTATTTAGCGAAATGAATTTTTTACATAATAAACAGATTTTCCTGTTTGAACATTATGTAGGTAAAGACATAATACAGACTTTTATAAATTACATGTACAAGGGCAGTTTTTTTTTGTTTTTTATTTATCTAAATAGTATGTATAATTGAATCTACTTCAATTAAATAAAAAATTAAGATGAAATGACCATGGAAATAAAGTTTTCCAATTGCACAGCTCCCACTTTCCATGGAACTTGAAAGAAAAGTCGACTATACCGCAAAAATTCTCTTCCAGACAAAATCGCACTAGCAGGCCTCCGCCGCTTATCAAGTGTTTACAACAAACAAACCAGTGTTTCCGGCTGCTGCACGTGTTTCCCCCCACGTGAAAACTGTTTCAAAATATTAACAGTCGTAAAAAACGGTTTATGGAGCTGTTGGCGCGGAAATTGTGGCAAATTGGTGGCTATTTTACCGATCCATGTAGTGACATATTTTATTCCACAGTTTAAATAATTAAACACCAGTTTTTAATATAATCTGTATATTAACTATTGTAAGGGAAGTACCAAATATCAACCAAAAAACTTTTTTAATACCACGCGCGATTTGAATATCGCGCGTTGTTGTCATCATGGAATGGAACCTTGTCAAAGCAAATGTCGGAATGCTTTTGCCTAGTTTGAAATGGTTCCATCCCATTCCGATCTGATAATTGATGTACTTACTTGACATACTGCCATTGTTTTGTAAAAAACTAAACACCGACTTCGAATCCCTTAGTTCTAAACTGTTTTTTAAAGTTTGCCTATGGGACTCGAAGTCGGTGTTTAGTTTTTTTTAATATTAATACTAAATTACTAATCCCTCGGGACTAAAATTTTTACGGGACAACCCAATTACCCTCTCTACAACTGCAGAGTCATCCAAATCGGTCAGAATAATCAAGTAGTACTCAGATTAAGTAATTTTAACCTTTGAATAGCTCTACCAAGTATAACAGTAGTAAGTCTGAAAAGAAAACACATTTTATGCTAGGCAAAGTGTATATTGTTGATTTTGACTAGTTCTAAGTAAATCAAAATAACCCAATAAACATAAGTATCATATAACCATGGTGTTTCATTTTTGTTTATCTTAAGTAAGTTTTGTACACATCTGTACACGGGTTTGAAATTAGACAATAGATTTTTTATTTAAATTAGTAATGGGCCCAATCGACTAAAGAAAAGTAATAAATTAAATACATTAGGTCAACTGGCCCCGTAGGGCCAGTTTTTTCCGGGGCCAGTCGACTAAAGAGCCGATTGTAGCAGCCTAGCCTACTTTCCAAGCTAGCTGGTATGCAAGTTCAAAAAAAATGTGTTAAGCACTCCTTAGGTATAACCTACATTAATTATTTTTGTGTTTTGTTTCATGAAAGTTATCCATAGAAGACTTTGAACTTCGAACAACAAAAAGAGGATACGATCAGGTGGTCACAAAAACAAAAGATTGGCTACACTTCCTTTCTACGCGGATATAAAAAACCGTTGACAAAAAATGATGACGTAGTAATGTGTGATCGTTTGCAAACATTTTATCCACCTTTTTATTACTAAAAAGGTTACGCATTCTTTAAAAAATCACAACTCATGTGGCTCAAACAGGACTTTTGTATGATCATTTTACGAGACTGAGACAGTTCCAAAAATAACCCTCGCTTGGCCCCAGCCTTAGTGTTGCTAGTTTTCTGATATGATTCTTTACCGAAATAATTAGACTCTACAACGACTTACTGCTATAATAATCCTCTATTAGCAGTACAAAATGTGGTGCACAGAAGTCGCCCCTTTTTTCCTCTAATCAATAAAGATACAGATGTCAAACACAAAGTACAAACATGGCTATTATGCCACATCTGGCAAAGTACACATCTGGGGCACACCCGTGACGTCATCGACATGTGGCGACAACCGTCCGTATTGTCAGGCGATTATTCGAAATTTGAAATTTTGAGTTATTGCTTTGTCTTTATATTGTGCCATTTAAAAAGCAATAATCAAATAGATATTCGTTTGCATAGATTTCGAAAGTTGATACAGACTCACGGTTCTCCTCGGTCTGTAGTTAGGTAAAACACAGGCTCTCGATTTAAAAAAAAATAGAATCTCTTACTGAACTGTAGACGTTTAAAACTTAAAACTAATCGTTCCCAGGCGCATAGCAACGAATAAAATTTAAACAAAACACCGTTATATCATCAGCGATAATTACTAATTGACTCAAAGGGTGGACAAAAACAGCACACATGTGCCATGGGGTTAAAACCCCATACAGAGAAACAAGTGTTTCACCACCCTACACTTAAAAACGACCTTACTTTTATTAGTATAGAAGTCAATTTGCAGTAATAATGTGTGAATGCATAGACTGTGTTTGCACACATGTCATTTTCTAATGGTTCGGGAGTTTGGGTAAGATTTTGACGTTTTTGTAACCCGCCAAAATGAGGGTTAACTTTTTGTTGATTTTGTTGTTAATCCGAGGGTTTAGTTCTGTGTCAATAGTGCTACTTGGTAATTATTTATAATTTGTTTAAATAGTTGTAATAAAGTTAATTTGTTCATATCATAAATCAATTACCTACAGCCAAACTGAAATAGAATTTTTTCTAGAGAATATTGTGAAAGCTTTCGAGAATCATATTAGAGTTCTTTTTTTAAATAAAATGCTGTCAAATAATACTCATCTTATTAAGTTATTTTATAATTATGATATAACATGAAAATAGGAAAGAAACAAACTGGTATTTTTATGGATTTACATATTTCCATCAACTCCAATGCCTCTTTACTTCGATCAATAGAGAATTTAGCTCATAGGCTGTGCGCATTGTCTTACAAATAGGTACTAACATTCTAAACCTTTTTCGTGAAAGTTATCCCCGATTAATTTTATCGAATGTTTTTTTATTGACTCGGACTAAGTGTACAGTCGTACAGAAGCACGGTAATGTTATCTATAACAGAAGTGTTGATTGAAACCTCCCCGTTACGCATAGTATGACATTTATTTTTGCCGAGAAAAAATACTTAGACTTCCGCTTATAGATGTTAATACCTACTTTTGAATATGTCCAAGCTATCGCATCCATCTGTCGCCTATCTATCTTACCCCTCGTATTCATAAAGGAACATGTTTACAAATAATTGCATACAAAACTTGTCAAATATTAGTCTCAAACATTCTTTAATTCACACTGACTACGATATGTTTTAATCATGTATACGAGTGTGAACGAAAAAGGAAAAAATTACACAAAACTTGACAAATACATTGTATTATTATACCTCGGTAAAAACGAGGGGTTACGTAAACCATGTTTGTCTATGGCCTAGCTAGCTAGACAGTATACTAGACATCAAATAGGGTAGAATGCGACAGTCTTTGAATACGTGTAAAAACAATCAAAGGTGACTTAATGCTGAACGCGCATCTATCGGCGCTGCAGGCAGGCATTGCCTGCAGTCATCGAATTTCCTCATGGCTGTTTACTGAAATGCCGCAGGTTCGCTGCCGATAGGTGCGCGATACTGCATACTATTTCTTATAAAGATTTAGAAAACTCGATGACTGTAGGGAATGTTGCGTCTGCCGCGTGGTCAGGTGTGCGCTCAGCTTTATGGGTACATCTTGCGGCTCGACTAAAGGTATCTGTCAAAGTAGTACCTACGTGTCTTTTCCCTGAATTATGTACAGTGGAAGGTAGGTATAGGTAGTAGGTACTCTTTAAGGTACACACATTAAAATCCTACATGAAAACAAGTTTATCCGTAAATGGCAGGCTTAATATGAATTCAAGGCGGAGAACCATTTAGGCTTACTTCCGTGCACCAAAGAAGGAGTGCCTTTGATAGTTTTTTGACACTCTGGCGCCATATTACGAAGGTATAACTCATTTGTCATTACCGGACTCTTGTCTGAAAGAGATCGCTTTTAGCGATAGGGCCGATATTACCAAATATTTGGCTTAAAAAAAATTGATAAGGGAAATGTAGGTTTTATGTTATCTTTGGTAGACTCACTGTCCTTACAATTAGGTAAAAAATAAAGGTAAAGAGTAGAGAGAGTAGAGTGTAGAGCACAAGATAATAGGTTATAGTACCTTTGGTTGCCTGGAAGAAATCGTTGCAATCGATAAGTTCCCATTTCATTACTTATCCCTAGAATTTAATTAAATTAGGTAAGTACAATGAAATTTTTGTAAGGTTACTAATTTTATAACCTACCTATCAATCATCTGCAAATATTTGTTCCGGGTGTTCTGGTCGTTTTCTATGTATAATAAAAAAATATCTATCTATGTATTGTATTATATGATGTATATCAGTTATCAAGTACCCATAACACAAGCTCTGCTTAGCTTGGGGCTAGATAATGCTGTGTGAATTGTCATAAATTATTTATTTAATAGTCACCTTAAAACTGGGACATAAGCAAGACAAGTCAGAATTATCTTTTATCTCTGCATCTGAAACCTCTCTAATGCTCATGATGACTTGATATAGATAATAAAACAAATGTAGGTACAAAGTTTGATAATATTTGCAAAGTATATCGATTAGAAGTTGGATAAGCCTATTAACTACACAAGTTAATTTAAACCTTCTATCTACACTATAAGACTTTTTTTTTAAAGTGACTGATTCGAATTTCATGGTGAAGAGATGCATTATGTGCGAAGTCAAAGATCAAATTGGGCGACAGATTGCTAAAATAAAAACAATCGCTCGAATTTTGAAAATCCTTGGACGGGTTCATGCAAAATGAGATAAGTACGGATTAATAATAATAATCAGGTTTAACGGGAGTACCAACACCATCCTGAGCGCATTATCTAATAAATGGGATAGCCCATTCCTCAAGCACTGTAATCGAGTAATAATTAATTAAGTACATCATTGATCGATTATTGTGTTTGAAATTATCAAAATATTTAACCTGTCGTGTACAATAACATAGAATAAGACAAATACTAACATAACTATGGACCTAAATTTAATTTTTATGTTGTCTGAAATAAATTAATTTTTATTTATTTTACGGTCGTAATAAATCAGTTTAAAAGAAGATTTCTCTTGGCCGCTAAATCTAAATCACAAACTGTAAGTAAGTACCTACCTTTGACGACCTCTGTGGCGCGGTGGGCGAAGGTCCGCCTGCGACGCAAGAGGTTGCGGGTTCGATTCCCGCCTTTGGACAAATATTTGTACGATCTGCAGGTATTTGTTCCGGGTGCTCTGGTCGTTTTCTATGTATAATAAAAAATATCTATCTATGTAACGTATTGTATTATGTTTATCAGTTATCTAGTACCCATAACACAAGCCCTGCTTAGCTTGGGGCTAGATAATGCTGTGTGAATTGTCCAGCATTATTTATTTATTTATACCTTAATATTTTTGTCCAGAAATCACTTAACTAAAAGATATCCTAGAACTTTCAAAACTAAAAATTATACCTGTTAATAACATCACATAGATGGCATTAAAATAAATTCAAAACTTGATCCTAACCTTTAACAGCAGCCTGTGTTGCATCTCCCGTTGCACTGAAACTTGACATTTTCAGTAATCCAGCAATCCAAAAAAAACTCCCAATTCGAAACTCAAAAAAAAAACACAAATTATTCGCACGAATTTTATAAACCACCGTTTATTTCACAGGTTATAAAATAGTTTCTTTTTTCAAACTTAAAAAAGGATTATCATTTTCGATCGCGCGTAAGTTTATGCTCGCGTTCGTTACACATCCCTTCAGCACGGCGGCTTGCGATCAACTGAGTGTAAAGTTGGCCCGAGTCGAGTCAGCCGGGCCGGGGTAAAAAAGCACGGCGCCAGCCAGACCGCCCTTAGAGATGTGCGTGTGTCATCGTGGTGTCGGTGTTTCTAACAATGGTAAATGAGCGGTGGATAGTGCAGGATCCAGTCTGGTGGAACTGATTGCTCATAGAAAGATTCAATTTACTACAAACATTTTTGGTTTAATTTTGATTGTTGTGGATTAATATTAAAGTTGACTGATGACCTCTGTGGCGTGGTGGGCGAAGGTTCTCCTGCGACGCAGGAGGTTGCGGGTTCGATTCCTGCCATGGGACAAATATTTGAACGATGTGCAGGTATTTGCAGGTATATTGTTCAGGGTGTTCTGGTCGTTTTCTGTGTATACTAAAAAATATATATCTATGTAATACATAATATTGTTTTATGTTTATCAGTAACTAGTTCCCGTGACACAAACTCTGCTTAGCTTGGGGCTAGATAATGTTGTGTGAATTGTTCAGCATTATTTATTATATTTATTTATGATGTTAGATGTTAGGGACATGTTTTTTATTTTAGGTCCTAAGAAATCCTACAGTTATGCATTTACAATAAGGTGTTTGCTTGCCTACGTACGTAGACGTCAAGACGTAAGAAAACCTAGAGGTGATGCTTTGGGCATTTATTGCATTAGGTAGTATAGCCACAGATGAAGCAAGTTGCTTCGTAATGGTAAAGCTTGGGTAAACATATCGCTGGTTCCAAATCAGCATAAAAAAGGTGGTGGAGACGAAAAATCTTACATGATTGGCTTATTAATATCGAGAAGTGAAGCCTATGCTACGGTGGATTGAGTTTATAATAGTGATAATGATTTTTCATTCAATTATGAGGCTAAGCCCGATCGGCGTGGGCCGATTATTAGAGTCAATTTGGAGAAACGTCAATTAGCAAGTTTAGGCTGGCGCCTATGATATAGCTCTGTTTGATTACATTTGAATAATGTCCTGCTTTATGATTTGAGTCTTTAATGAAATCAAGAATCAAGAATGGTAATATTTTTACATGTTATGATTTCGGCGACCTTTTGTATTGGGTGGAAATCTATAGAAAAATCAAGAGATTCCGTTAGTCTACCAAAAGTTATCGATTAAAAAAATGTTATCGATAGTGGCAGCACTGGTGCGCCAGCCGGTCGCATTCCCTGGCGGCGCGACTTGTCGTGAGGATCGCCACACAACACCACTATACTGCATCCGAACATTTGTTCAAACTTACGGGCTATTTCCACTTGCACATGTGCGCGTCCGTGACTCACGCACGCACGAGCATTATACAATTTACTTTCGCACCATGACAAACTTACGAACAAGCCTAAATCTATCAAAATTCGAATTGGATTATCGATAACCTGTATTATGTGGTTTTGCGGCCACCTGTCGCATGCCCAACAGATAATGAGATGAGGCATAAAGAACTCAGTCTATTGCCGCTATCTGAGAGGTTAACAACGTCATCAGATGTTAATCAGTTGTTATCTTCATGGAATGCGAGAATGTGCATAATCATTCTTATTTTTGCCTTTCTTGTTAATAATATTCATTAGTTTTCGCAAAAGTTAACGATACATCAACGTGTCCTCGTATAAGGAAGTCCGTCCTGCTCTTGTTGTATTTTATAGCGAGTGGCCGGTGGCGGCGTCCTCTTTATCATTTCTTAACGCGTCCAGATTTGGCAACGTCGATACAAAATCCTGTTCCGTCGGCTTTTTGCTCGGACGTTTCCTCGATTTCGGGGAACGAGTTGCAAAACAACCAAGTTTTGCCTCCAGCCGTTTATTCAGGTTTTGTCGAATATTTTTATGGACACAATCAAGGGTTACAGTATTAATTCAAGTCATATGGAAATAAAAAATACTGTCTCGGTGCTTTCAGATTTCAGACAAAGTCCAGCCATTGGGTTTTTTTGAATTCGGAGCACGTTTCTTAAAACCGAAGTTAATTGAAGTGTTGTTCTGAAAAATTTGGTGTTGTTTATTCAATAATTTGAGTAGCGGCCCCAGTGTGGAGGTGTGAAGGGATAACTCCCGAACAAACAGAATTTCTCTGAGATAGCAAACATCGGTCAGCATAAACCCCGGTCTGTGTTTCTGTGTAGGTGTAAAGTCAGGTAAAGCTTTTGACACCTAGCCACGACTCTAAGGAAATGGCGTTAATCTCGTCGCGTTTTATTTAACATCTATAGTTTTTTCATTGTTTGATGAGGCCTTTGTGAAAAAACTGACCCGCCAAACGTGATCTTAAAGCAAAACACTGGACTGAACCACCCACTGACAATTCTGTGATTATCTTGAATCATCAAATTTATACGGAGAATCAGGTAATTACAGAAGACTAAATAATAAAAGACATTGCATGATCTGTCAATTAAGACGCATTAATTGACTTGTTTTATTTTTACCACAGCTCAATCGAAAGCTTAATTTTCTTGTGGGTACCAGATATCAAGCAGTCAATGCTCGAGCCACCTGGCTCCGTTACAAGTGCTTCCAAATATAACTGACCCCTTACACTGACATTGTACCTATAGAGCAGACTACTCTACATAAATGGCGCCTACATCGGTCGGTAGGTACAAATTACTCAGGTGTTTCTAATTATGCAAACGATGTGTCATATTATTAGTTAAGTAAAGAAGGTACCATTTGGCAATGATGTAGGTTTATTCTCCGATTTCATGAAAAACGGCGCAATGATCGAAAAACTAGATGACCATCGTTGCGTAAGAAGTAAATTAGGAAAGACCAAAGACAAGCACTTCCTTAAAATCGCTTTCTTTTACTTGCTGCTCGGAATTCAAAATCGAGGAACGTACTCAATACCACAGTCAAAGAAAAACAATGAATAGAACGCTATTTCTACACAATAAAGTTGTTTTTTAAACGGCGGCGTAGTCTCAACAAGGTATGCTAGAGCAAGGGAATAGAGACTGTAATTCTTGAGCGCTATGGTTGGGTATTGGTTGTAGGAAGTGGGGTATTACTGACAGGATAGAAGGCGCCGCGGTTGCCGCCGTGGCGCCGGCTGGCCGCCGACACCTCGTGTATTATGAACTAGCCCCGTGACCTGACGTCGATCAACTGGTATTGACTCGGAAAATGCACCAATACCACTAACTCATTTCTAACCAAATGGCGGTTACGCGGAACTGTTCAATATTAATCTCTAAGCCACGACACAAACATGCCAATCAAATAATCCAATCATGGATTCCCAATAATAGTTTAAAAAGTAAATATGCGTGTTAAGTAAATTGTTGTTACGGCAATGGGAATAACACAAACAGACAGCCTTTACAAATTGTTTCATATTAAGAGCGATCTGCCCAGTCGGCGACTGGGAAGCTCGGCACTTGTCTCGAATCCCGCGGTGAAACAAAAACAAGTGTTTAGAAAGGGATAGACTTACACCAACGCGAAGCTGCGGAGAGAAACATCGATAATTTATGCGAACATCCCTAAACAGGAATGCAGGGGTAGCGTTCATGCGAATTTAATCCTTACGACTACGTCTGAAAGCAGAGATTTTATTAATTCGCCGCTTGAATAAACGATGCGGTTGAAACAGGTGTTCGCAGTCATGGGTGATTCGGGCGGTACCATTCTGAATTGTGCTTTATGCTATGGAAATAAGTATCTTGTTTGTTTGATACATGAAAGGCGTTTAAGTAGTTATGGAATGAATACGTCTTTCATTGCTCCCAGATGTGCATTCTGGTACGTAAAGGCGTATCAGCAGAGGCTGCGTAATAAGGCCGCATTGGTAATTAACGATTAAAACGTTTTACAACTTTTTTGAGTCTAATTCGTCTAATTTGAGTTCAGAAGATTTTTTGGAGAACTTTGTTTGATATTCTTGACTTAGGCATTCTTGCATAAAAACGACCTAAATTAAAAATTTCGTTATAATACGTCAAAAAAGAAGTAGGTATAGAGTAGAGACACTGAGCTTAATATAAACTATAATACTTCATTGTGAAGAGTCATCAAAGTTATCTATGTAGGTAAGTTAACCTCGGTGGCACGGTAGGTAAAGGGTTCACTGAGAAGGCCGGTTCGATTCCCAACGACAGATTTACTCTTTAGATTTACATTTTAGTACCTACGTAGCCTACATAGGTAATCTCTGGATTCATCCAATTATCTCTCAACAGTGTTACTCTTAAATGTGTAAATGACATGACACCGGTGATGTTCATCTGAAAACTAACAAAGAGAGAATAAGTATAATCAGCTGTGTTATATGTACGGTCCACAAAAAAGATCCGTCAATCAGATTGTCCATTGTTCGAGAACAAAGCTACCTGTCGTCCTGTCGGTACACTTGTCTGGGATGAGTGGCACAGCTTATGGTAAAAAGCTAGGATACATTTAGAGCCCGATTTCTACCAAACCGGAGAGAAGAGATACAATAAATTAGTACCTACTTAGACTTACTATAGTTAAAATAAAGGTCAAAAATATTAACTGTACTGTACGTGTAGTGTAGTTAGGTAAACTTGAACATCAATTATTTTAAACTAAAAATCAAGTGCGAATTTCAATTTTTTTAATAACTGGGTTTCCCTTTATATAGAACAGATAGCGAAGAGTGGCAGCAGCTTCATGCGCCGTATGTTTTGTTATTATTTTTAACCATATTTTCATGATTTTTGAGACATATTTGTGATAAGTTTTTTAGTTTTTCCTGAAATAAACATTTTTTAATTTATTTATTTATAGTTTGAAACTCCAGATGCTAAATAAAAAAGTCTAATTTTAATGTAGCGTGTACCCTAATAAAACCTACTTATTGCAATATTTATCTTATTTCATGGGCAACAGATCTCACAATCTGATGAAATGTCGTGACGAACTGAACACCTTTGAATTTTGATAGACTGTGTGTGTCCAACTGCCAACGCCAACTGTCAGGATCGTGAACAATGAGATGCGGGATAAGGGAGATGTTGGCCCATCAGTGGGACCTTACACTTACATTTTGTCTCGTTACGTACACAGCTTATTGTACAGTCAGCTGCTCAGATATGTATACACTTCCAAGTTTTCACATTTATTTTACTCTGAACTTATGAAATAAAAGTCTACGCACACATTTTTCATACTAAGTAGCCACCGTTCTTGTCAGAATACGATATATAAATTATCACAATCACTATACACTTAATATTCAATCAAATTTCAAAACATGGGAGTGTATACATATTTTCGCAGCTGACGAGACAAAATTGCATTTATAATACAAAACACAATTCTATATTGAATATGAACACAATACACAAATCTTCATAGTAGGTAAGCAACAAATAAAAAAAGTCATCTTATTATCAGCAATAAAATATTTACAGAACTATCAAAACAGCGCTGTTCTAATTTCCCTGTGCGTTTGTAGCGCAGCCGCGACGCCATTGGGTTCCGTCAAAAAAGGTCCCACTATAAATATATAAGTAGTTTTTTATTATATTACGTGAACTTTGGAGGACAATTCTATTGAAATAAGTTATTTTGTTTTTGTAACGACACCCTTTACTATTTAGGCTCGTGTTTTTTATTTCTTTAGGAAGGTAGGTAGCTAGGTAGATGCATATGTTGTGGATTTTTTATAGATTTCCAAGCAGAAATAAACAGGAAGGCTAAAAAACTCGAGAGGTTTCTCTTAGCATATAGGGTAGAGGAGACAGAGGTGAACAACGGGAACTCTCCCGCGGGTGTCGTAAGATGCGACCAAGGGATATCCACCGGGGGGCGGTCGCAGCGCCCCTCGCTAAACAAATTGATCACCGAAACACAATCCCCAACCCACATGCCTAGCGTGGGGATTATGGGCATTACCCCCCACAGCCTAAGAGAGGCCTGCGTCCAGCTGTGGACCAGTATAGGCTGTAGTAAAGGGTAAATATTAAAGGCTGGATCAAGTCAATCATTAATGTAACTCTATGTACATAGAGTTCAGAAGAAGTGCGAAGTGTCAAGCAGATATAAATAAATAATAATGCTGGACACATTCACATCGCATTCACACAGCATTATCTAGCCCCAAGATAAGCAGAGCTTGTGTTATGGGTACTAGATAACTGATATACATAATATAATACAATACATAGATAAATATTTTTTTACTATACATAGAAAACGACCAGAACACCCTGAACAAATGTCTGCAGATCGTACACACATTTGTCCCGAGGCGGGAATCGAACCCGCAACCTCCTGCGTCGCAGGCAGACTTTCGCCC
Organism: Eupithecia exiguata; assembly: GCA_947086465.1. Lineage (NCBI taxonomy): Eukaryota > Metazoa > Arthropoda > Insecta > Lepidoptera > Geometridae > Eupithecia > Eupithecia exiguata. The sequence goes on from OX352245.1 coordinate 9,739,150, forward strand.
ACCGCGCCACATCGGTCGTAATAAGATAGGTATCTAATAATTAAAATTAGCCTGTAATTACGTGGTTTATTATTATCATTTAAATTTTAAAAATATAGTGTCCTAGGTACATTTACCACGAATGTCTGATCAAAGGTTATTTCAATTGGTAGGTACAGATTTAATAAATTGTAATCAAATCAATATCCGCAATCATCCAAGTACCTACCTAGTTAAATACATAATAATGTAATGATTGAACAGGTAGGTACTTACCTTTTTGACTATAAAAAATTAACAAACGTAAGTACATTATTTTTAACTTGACCTATTACTGGACTGAGATTTACTTTTCACTTTGCTCTAGGTAAGTACCTAAAAAGATTGAAGTATTAGTAAAAAGATTGAAGTAATTAGAGTGAATTAAATCTTATCCTAACCAATTGATATTAAAGGCGAATGCTTGTGCCGTCGGTTGTTAAGATATTGGTCGTAGACAACACCTAAACTATGTAGGTACTACTGAACGAATCGGTCTGAATTGCAAACTAAGCAACATTTTTATTCCAAAAAACGAGGGCATAAGTTAGTAGTTTCATAAAAGAGTTTATTTCCTGTAGAAAAACTAGACTTTTCTAAATACCCCGTAAGTTCTTAAGGAAATAAAGGTTCTTTTAATTGTAATGTGCAGCTAGTAAAGTAGTAAATCTGGCAACAAAGCTCTATCGCCTGCTAACCCAGATCCGCACCTGAGGCGCACCTGCGGAATCCTTTCTGTTTTTTGTGCCACCTGCGCCTGCGCATGGGACGAGGTCCTGTTGCGCAACGGAGCTAGGAACGGTTAGAGGTGAACTTGGTTCTTTATAGTCGGGGAAATGCAATTTACTTATTTAAAGAACACAAACATCATATTTATATAAATATTATTTTATCAATATCACACATTTTAAGGTAATAATTCTAATGCATAACGTTTACGACGACCGATGTGGCGCGGTGGGCGAAGGTCTGCCTGCGACGCAGGAGGTTGCGAGTTCGATTCCCGCCTCGGGACAAATGTGTGTACGATCTGCAGACATTTGTTCAGGGTGTTCTGGTCGTTTTCTATGTATAATAAAAAAATACCTATCTATGTATAGTATTATATTATGTATATCAGTTATCTAGTACCCATAACACAAGCTCTGCTTAGCTTGGGGCTAGATAATGCCGTGTGAATTGTCCAGCATTATTTATTTATTTATTTATTTCTTTGTTGTACATATTGTACAAAAATTACATTCGCTACTTCGTAGTCTATTCAAGATGTCAAGATGCGAATAACAATCAGGGTCTCTTTTATTAAACCAGCTTTTGGTAAGAAATAGTTGGCGGTGTGTGTCCGGCAGAGTGTCCGTTTCAAGATATCAACTAGTTATGCCATAGCTTTCCACACTTAGTAATCTGAATATTACAGGATACTGTTACACCATGACCTGACCAATAAACACTTTTCTAAAAAAAAGAAAATCGTATCTATATTTTAAATCTTTAAACTTTGTCAGTTCTATAATTTAACTAGCTCTATTAAAACCGAGAGGCCTTAAATTTTTCCTTAAATTTTTTACATGAAAGGTGTGATTCCGAAGCCGATCAAATGTGCTTTTTTTATCGCATAATATTCGTTACAGGTGAAGGCAATGTATCAATTAAATACATAAATAGGAAATAGAGGTTGTAAGAACTTCTGAGCTTTCTTTAAAAATAGCTCGAAGTAGTTCTATCCGGTTCTTATTTGAATTTCACAAATCTCGATCCGAGACGAGTCGAGAAATTTCAGACTGAGCTGTTCTTGGCAGATAATAATTGGAGTCCCATGGGGATCGTCCTCTATACAACCGCAAAAGTATCATCCAAATCGGTCCATAATTAAGATAAAGATAAGATAAAGATTTTTTATTTGTCAAAACATGTGCTATGTAAGGTAATAGGTAAATACATTTTATGGATCAACATGCTTGACCGTCAATCGGCATGCAAAAATATGTTTGAGAGAGAATGACGTGCAATAACTTATTGACGGTGAAATCGACGAACATAGGTACATAAAAATACATACAGTCGAACATAAATATCTTGCATCTAACTAAGTTTTCACTATGCTGCATATGCAAGTGAAAAATTAGTTTAACACTAGTACAAAAAATTCATACAAAAACTTATTTTGTGAAAATATTATACTCTTATACGTCCTAACTTTGATCATTTATGTATCTTATAGTTTTAAGCTTTATTCTGGAAAATTAACTTTATTATTATTATTATATTTAATAATAATAATTAATCTTCCTTTTTCAAAGTAAAAGAAAAATAAATATTTGGTATCAACACACCGAAGTCAATACCAATAAAAATCTCATTCAAGTGTTTTCGTGTGAGGTCTGAACTGTCAAACGTCGCCACTTCAGATGACTAATGACGTCATCAGATGTCTCGACATGTGCACTTGCGCACCCCGACACATGTCATCGATGACGTTACGATGCGCGTTTCCGCTGCGAAATGTCAACGAAAGTGCAGAGTGGATACGACATCTAAATCTACAGGAACTTACCTATACTGACAGCAGAGAGTTTTAACTTTATGCCTTTACTTAGTCCAAAATGAAAATAAGATGAAAATCCCTCATCAATGAAAATAAGGTGAAATGAGACATATTTCAGAGTTTTTTTATTCCTCTATATACCGAATCTAATAAAGAAACTCTGCAATATGTAGTTTCAATTCATCTTAATATGTTCTTTGATGAGGGATTTTCACCTTATTTTCATTTTGAAATAAGTATAGGCATAAACTAAAACCTCGTTGCAATCGTTCTTTGCATAATGGTTCATCCCTATTTCTCTTCTATTCAGTGACTTAAAACTTGTCGTAAGATAATGTTTTTTTATCTCCCGATGCTTGGTTATAAGATCTGACATGTACCTGTAATAATATATTCGGAAAGTAAATGATTTGATTTGAAAATGATGATGCCATCCTAGGCGAATTTCGGCGGACTAGTCAGGTGCGCAGGACATACTATAGTACACAAGTGTGTGCGCACACACAGGTGCACTCTCATAATCCGATAAGACGGGGCGGCGGCAAGCAACACCGGTATGATGGCAGCAAGTGGTAACAATGAATGAATTAACACTTTATTGTAAAAAAAAACATGAATAAATAATCTTATATCTAAATAAAAACATATACAGAACAAAAGGCGGAATTATCGCTGAGAGCGATTTCTCCCAGGCAATTCCAATATGATGACGCGACGGCAAGAATAACAGAGACTGACAAGACAACGAGTTGCATTGCTGTGCAATTCGTTGTCAGTCTCTGAGGCTGTGGAATGCTCTACCTACTTCTATCAGACACGCAAAGTCTCTCCATGTATTTAAGAACATGATCTATCAACACTGTCTTTCTTTAGTCATTAATTGCTAGTTTTTATTTCACATCTGCTTTATAAAGTTAGTATGTATTATTAATATGTATTTTAGTACCATGTACCTATAGTATGTATTGCATATTTAAGTAATACGCCACCGTCTATACGTGTACAACTGCTTCGTGGCCACCCCAAGGTTGTCTGAAAGAGATCGCTCTTAGAGATAAGGCCGCCCATTGTACAACTCTGTTATCTCTCTTTTCCTGTATTCTTTTTTCTTTTGTATTATCTTGGTGTGCAATAAAGTGTATTGCATTGCATTGTATTGCTATCTTATGAATGCTAAGTTGCAGTAGTACGATCAAACGTGTCGAAGAGAAACTTCAAAAATGAAATTGCACAATATTGCACCATTCAAATAATAAAGCTTATCAAACATCGTCTGAAAAAATTAATAGCCAGACAACATTTGACTAACGTGGGTGTTATTAAAAATTATCGATAAAAAACGGACCTAATCAGGTCCGTATCAAACTCCAAACTAAGAAGTTTGGGGACCTTCGTACCATTGATATCTTAATACTTGACGTAAGCATGTCTGTGACCTGAAGGTGCGCGACGTACCCACCTGTTATTTTTAGAGATTATCTGCCAGTTGATAATCTAAATACAAGTCTAAGGTAGGTCAGGACCCTGTATCCTAGCAAAATAGTGCTAGATACTTTCTTCTTTGTATTGTGTCTACAATACAAAGAACTGGAGTAGGGACGCGATTTTTTTGCGAACAATCCCTTACCGTCAGCGCGCGCCTCCGCGAACATAGGTACCAAATGCGCTGCAAAAGCGAGGCAGCCGCATCAGCATCCGGAAAATGTTGTTGTACCGGACTCGTAGAGCGCTGGTTACTGGCAAAAATTTGATTCGTGAGTTGATAAGCTATGCGAAAACACCAAATTTAAATTAAATTAGAAATTTGAAAATCCTGTGACTACTTTGCTTTGAAAGTCATTTACTAAATTGAAAGTACGCCGTGTTTGGTGCAACTGAACTGAATCTTTTGTAACACAAGCAACTTTGCCCTTTTGATAAAGAATCTTTCTATACGGAACTGCTCAATTTTTATCAGACAGATAAAGGCTGTTAAATTTTGAGTCCAATTTTGAGTGATACGGTGTTCGTCGGTTTCCTTATATTCGGTACCTTATAAATGAATTAATCATTTATACACATATTTTTGAAACTATAACTACTACTATAGTAGTAGTTATAGTTTCAGCCGGCTCAATACAGCTTAGTTCTTATGAAAATGAAAATGTTTATTTTGAAAAACACAAAAATATGACAAAGTTCTGGGCAGCTCTGCCTTCTGTTTTAGCTTTAAAAAAAAACTGTGTTACAGAAGACAGCGTCTTCCCCATTGCTGGGTACATTGTTTGTAGTTTAAAAAATAAAAACGAGAAACAAATCTATTGTTACAATTAAAACTTAGTCTAGACAAGTTATTTTTCGTTCCACAGGGAGCCGGCTTAGAATTTGCACCATCCCAACTCATCCCGTGGGTGACGTAACAGGCGAGGGACATATATACACCGGGAGGCGGGCAGCTGTGCCTCTTGCAGAAATAAATTTGCCACCGAACTGCGATCCCCAATCCGCATGCCAGCGTGGGAATTATGGGCATAGCCTCCCGAGAGAGAGAAGCCAATAAGGCGATTATCAAGGGGAGGCCTGTGTCCAGCAGTGGACCATTAAAGGCTGTTGGGGTTGAGGTTTGAAACTATCACAGTTAACGGCATATTTTACCACTATTTGTGGTAGGTATTTTGAGTTTTGCCGTGAGCATGCGCCATACTCACGGAGTTACTGCAGTCACTGATCTGATCACCAGCCGATCCTTACAAAAACCCAACTAATTATACAAAAATAAGTTGTTTTTATCTTGAAGAGGAATTGGGTATTATCCGAAGGTCGGCGGCCTTATCGCTATGAGCGATCTCTTCGATCGCTTATAGCGATAGCCTTTGTACTTCTTCTACTCGTAGCATTTATTTCTGTACTGTGTTTTTATGTTTTGTGTACAATAAAGTATTAGCTACCAATCTATTAAAACCATTTTTGAAATGTGTGTCACTAAAACTTACTTATTTTTATTCAATCGTTAAGTGCCTTAAATTGCATTTGAACTTTGTATTTTCAGATTTCGCGCGTGATTTGATGAAAACGCTGGACGTACTGGACGCCATATTGCTTTGTGATCATGACGTTAGTTGACTGTGTACGCACCTAAGCAAATGTGCTAATGTTGCTGATGACAATTGTTAGTGGCAATTATTAGTTTACGTACTCAGACACATAACGTTATAACATTGCGACTACTGCTACTTTCATGGTGTTAAAAAACAGATACGAAAACTGAAAACTTTAATAAACTAAACGGAAAACAAACATTTTCCGACTGAGCCAGAGCTATCTCAATTTTTTTTTTCTCATATACAGAAAAATACCCTAATGTTTACCTGATTAAATATATTTTATTTTATTTTTATGACTACCGGTTGGAGTTTTATGTTTTAATAAAATACTAGCTTATTGTTCAACCACAAGTTATATGTCGACAATGCATCCTAAAAAAAAGGTATAACATAATTCAACGGTAGGAATATCCACACTAAGCTGCCACAAAGCTTTCTAACCTAAGTCTTCATTCATACCGAAATTCCACTAAACCGTAACATATCTTAAACTGTAACAAAAACTGCGTTCCACAGTCACAGCCAATGAGCCGGATGTAGAGCATAATTAGTTCCAAATTGCCCCGCGTTCATCTAATAGGAATTTATGACTTGTTAATTTATATTGGTGCTAAATCAGATATTGACAAGGGGTGCCTGGATTTTTTTGTAGTTGACTTTACAGGTGCATAATTGTTGAATTAGTCGATATGGGGTGCAGGGGGCACTCCAACATCTCGTCTCCCAAGCCAACGTAACCTGCACGTACATAACGAATTAGCTCCTGATATACAGGGTTATTGGTAAATTAGTGACAATACGTGAATTGCAGGTTCAGCCCATCATCACAAACACGTTTGTGAAGACGCCAGGTCTTAATTCTTAATTTTGGTATTGGTAATGGGTACCCCCCGCAATTCAATAATCGTTCATTAGAGAGGTTTTATTGGAAACTCAACTTAAAAACAGCTCTGCCCTGAATTAACAGAAGATATGAGAGTGAAAGATCGGTCATAAGTAACTTGTTGGGTTCCAGGCAAATTTGTTTTTTCATTTAGTATCAGAGGTGACTTATAATTTTTTTAGACTTTAGACTTGGCGCCTTTACGAACGTGTTTGTGATGATTGGCAGGGCCTGCAGTTCACGTATTGTCACTAATTCACCAATAACCCTGCATAACGAACTAGACTCTGTTGAAAATATCAAACAATTTTCATAATTTGATCAGATATTTAAAATTATTTTCCACTAGTGGTCCGCCCCGGCTTCGCACGGGCATATTCTATCGCCTATGATCACCAGGGATAATGTAGGATTCTAATGATGAAAGAATTTTTCAAATCGGTCCAGTAGTTTCGGAGCCTATTCAATTCAAACTAACAAATCTTTCCTCTATATAATATTCGCACGCGCGGTTTATTGTTACTTCTATCCCATAGGATCTGATTTATGGATAAAAAGTAGCCTATGTTACTTAACATCCTTTTAACTAACTCCATGCCAAAAATCAAGCCGATTGGCTGCTTAGTTAGGGCGTGAAGGAAGGACAAACAAATAAACAAACAAAATCAAAATCAAAAATTCTTTATTTCCATAAATACAAAAATGTATACTTAGAAAGGGTCAAATACTTAAAATAAAACACTGACACGGAAATAAAGTGGTACTTTTGATTTCTGTCGCTTCGGTATGTAGACTAATTTTTCGAGTTGGAGCAAAACCCGTCCCAAACTTTTTTATCTTCTAAATAATCTGATATTTTGTAGTAAGCCTTTTTGCACAGAAAGGTTTTGACAATTTGTTTGAATTTATTTATTGATAGATTTTGCAACTCTTTTGTTACACACACTTTTGTTGCACAAACAAACACACTTTCGCATTTATAATATTAGTATAGAAACTTTATTAACAAAGAAAATTACAATCAAATAATAGAATTAAATTAAAACTAGTATTTACAATTGAAACAATTGAGCTAACTGCAGACTGTTGCAAACAATCTACAAGTAGTTGCAAACAATCTACAAGTTTTTCGCGAATTGTTACTAAATATTTTCATCCTTATTGTCGGTGCGAAACTGGGCGACATCGGGCCAAGCATTTACATCATTGATGCGTCGATGACGCGTCGAAAAGTATAAGGGACCAAAAGTTCCTTGGCTTAAACAGGGTTATTATAAAATTGTGCTATTTAAATAATTTCAGTTTTCTAACAACGTTGTAACATATCGAATAACTTGCTACTTATGCATAGACACGGTTGTATTGTTTCTTCCATGATTCAAAATGATTAAAACCCAAACATAATACAATTTATAGCTAGAATTATAATTTAAGCCAATGATTGAAGAGATTTATCTCCGCCTTTCAGAGACTTGACGCACGCGCAGCTTTATTTACGCATGTTTAAAATGGTTTATTTTAAACATAAATAAATAAGTTGAGTGTAACCTTTAACAGTTGTCTCGGAAGTCCGACATCCTGAAGCGGCAGGGGTCGCCAACATTTTAATAACGCTTTAAAAATGAATAATGAAAAGTTACAAAAATGTTATTTTCATAACTATGATTTTTATATTACCTACTAGCTGCGGCCCGCGGCGTCACACGCGCTTTTCAAGTAGGCTATGTCCGTCTCCGGGATACCATTTAACTCCCTGCCAAATTTCATTAAAATCCGGTCAGCTGTTTAAGCGTGAAAAGGTGTCAGACAGACAGACAGAGTTACATTCGAATTTTAGTATGGACAGTATGAATTTGTATTGAAACCTTGACTCAGAAACTCTTACTTAAACTAACTTATTATGAGAAAAAAAAACGGAGTGTTTTGAGTAAAAATAAATAAATATAAACTCATTGCTAGCCTTTGCATACAACATCATCCAGCGACAATGTCTGCAGAGCTTGCACTAACACTTTCAAGGCCCGCGACGCACGTCTCCATCTGCATGTCCTTGGCAGTGAATGACTTATGAAAACCAACGACTGATGAACCTTTGATAGTTAAGGCCAGAATATTCGAATTTAGCCAATTTTCGATTCAATTTTATACGATCAAACATCCTTTGTTTTGATTGGACTAAAATTTATGTTGTAGTTGGATTAACATTATTGATTATTCTACGGTTCAAAACACGATATTTATCACTTCACCTGATGATAAAAATTACGAAGAAAGGATAGTTTTTTGTTGTTTTTGTTGTTGTACTTCTAGTGTATCAACGTTTTACTCTCAAAAAACATGTCAGAAAATAGGCAACGACGTTTAGAAGAATATTCTACGGTTAGTTTTCCTCTAAACCTTTTTAATTTTGATAATAAGCAAAAACTTGATTTTTGGGCTTGCGTTGCTGTGCCCTATCTCACTCTTGTGAACACAAAATTCTATACCTGTCCTTTTCACAAAATGGATCGAATATCCTGCCCTTAACGGACTTTCTGCCAAAACCTACCGACCGACCAAAATGTTACGATATCTACTAATCAACACTAATATTATAAAGAGGAAACATCTGTATGTCTGTTTGAATTGAATAGGCTCCGAAACTACTGGACCGATTAGAAAAATTCTTTACCATTAGAATTCTATATTATCCCTGATGAACATAGGCGATAGAATCTACCCGTGCGAAGCCGGGGCGGGTCGATAGTAAATAATAAAAATAGCTCGAAAGCTGTATAAACTCGAATGAATAAAACAATAGTCTCTTTATTTTATCTTATCAGTTAGGTTGAGCGCAGCTGGTGTTCACATGGTCGACGGAAGCCACACGCGAGCGCCGAAAACGTCCACAGAGGTTATAAAGGGCTTGTGTATTTGTGACGTGGTGAACGAGGCCCTAAGTGTACACAATGTGTACACTTAGGCCCTCAGTGTGCACATTGTGTACAGCGAGGCCCTAAGTCTTAGGGCCTCGCTCACCATCTAAGTAAAGCGTTGAGAAGTAACTTTCAAGTACTAACTAACTTTAATTGACATGATTAAAAGTAACGAGTATCTTTTGTCAATGTCACAAACGAAAACAAAGCTTCGAGTAACAACTTACTGGTGGATGAAGTAACAAATTAAACGTTACAGACATAATAGATGATAAGTTTGGATGTTTGGATGGATGTTAGTTACCATTTCACGCCAAAACTACTGAACGGATCGGGCTGAAATTTTGCATACAGATAACTCTAGATACGGAATAAAATACAGGCTTTTCTACTTTTTATCCCAAAAATCAGTTCCCTTGGGATAGAAATAGCATAAAACAGCGCGTGCGAAGCCGCAGGCAGAAACCAGTTTATAATACATACTAACGCGAAACTCTTCTGTCTGTCTGATTGTTGGTTACATTTTTATAAGCACGCATACAGTTTGGCAAGGAGATTATTTTCCGGAGTGACAGAGGTAAAGTTTTAGATTTCTAGTCTGAAGAATAAGTAAATGAGAACGAAGCCGCGGGAAGAAGCCAGTATGATCTTTAACGCATTCACTGCCCAGTCTCAACCGCCCCGGTACTCCGGATGAACGAGGGCATCGAGCGAGGTACTACATGAAAGTGTAAATTTAGTTTAATAAGACTTTTAAAATTTTGATTTGGTATCGATCGTCATGAGCGGTCCCAGTTCTGAGTAGTCCTCAAAATCACCCTGTATCGTCAATGTACTAAGCACTACATACTCCTGGCACTTGTCTATAATTACTTCGGGCAATCTGTTCCGATCCGGCAGGATATCCTCGGCCATCTGCGGCTGGGTGGTTCCGTATTTAGCTCATTGTATCAGCCCCGAACTTATTACATCTGGTTCGGGTACTTGAGAACCATAGACAGTATAGAGTTGGCATGGTAAATAGAATAGAATAAAAAAATATTTAACGCACATACAAAAAAAGGGAGGGAAAGTAATAACATAGAAATTACACTAAAACACCTTATTAAAAGTTGCATTTTTGTTATTTTACAAGTGCATTAAAACTAAATTTAAAAAAAACTACGAATCTTTCGGCAACACGAAACTCTCGCTGGTAAAAGAACTCGTTAAAAACTAGGTCTTTAGGTAAAGCCTGGACCTGATTCCACCATCCCCCTTCCACCCCCGAAAACAAGCAGACGCACAGCGCATTACCATCCCTACGGACGGTATCCACCAAATACCTCCACTCGCACTTAGCGGTATTCCTTCACCTTCATCATTCGTACTGGTTTGGAACACGCCGTCACACATGACACACACAACTACAACCTGGGTCTCTTCAAGACAAGAGTGAATAGGTATCTTCTAGACTAGACTTTCGTTGGCCAAATCTTCACTTTCCACCAGGTGAGATTGTGGTCAAACGAATGTCTAATGACTATATAACTATATAAAACAGTAGGTATCAATGGGTTGATACTTAAGTACTTATCTAGCCTAAAATGTTTTCTAGAACGCAAATAAAACTCAAATTTGATTACCTCACTAATTGAGCCTATTAGTGAGGTAAACAACAAAAATTCAACCTAGAAGGTATTTCTTAGACCTTATAACTAAAACTCAGACAACAGCAGAATGTCTAAGAACTAATCCAACAACTCCGTACCTGGTCACAGATCGCTGAGGGAATTGAATTGAAACATATGAATAAAGTACGATGAATTTCCGACATGGCGTGGACAATTTTGCAATATTTCACAGGACGAATTCTAAAATTCAATTCGTGCAGCTCCTTTATCGTCAAAGAAATGTGCGCTGAGTAAACAACACGTACGTAAACAACGATACGTATGAATCCTGTAGGATAGGTATGTACCTATTTTTAAAATCTGCAGGAGATAGGTAGGTATTTTTATAACACTAAGTATATTAGCAGCAGATGGTGCTGCGCAAATATAAAAAAAAATATTATACAAATATCGTGTGGAGTGGCACAAGAGTTTGGAGGCCTATACCCAGCAGTGGGTGAAGTCTGGTTGTGGATGATGATGATGATGATGGTGCTGCGCAAATAGAGCGTATCTTAAAGTGGTTCGGATTTGTATCGCTCGTTTTTACAATTATTATGTAGAAAATGACACATAAAATTTAAGCATTATGAATTCCACCAATTAAATTTAATTAGAGCCAACGAGGCTAAATACCTACCAATTGTTTTACACAGCTCCTAACGGTATTTTTTTATCTAAAGAATTGTTCAAAACATCTGCTTCTCTCAATATTCGAATCCCCTGTTCTCGACGTCGACGTGATCAAAACAGAGGGTAGTCCCAAACTAACGAGTACAATGCACAATAGATGGCACTGCAGGCGCCACGCGACCGACACGCGTCAGTCGCACGCTGACCTCAGCAGGGGCAACATCTATTATCATACGCACGTGTTCTATTTCCAAAACGGAAGGGTAACTGCACTTCTGCGTCGTTGCGTTCTGTTCCTTGCTTGGATTATCTACGCTCTAGGTATCAGTTTTTAAATTGTTTTTAAAGAATGTAGCTAAGTAGGTATTCATTGGAATTTTGTTTAATAGATAAGGTTCCTTGAAGAATCTGACTAGAAAATAAGGAAAACACTACGATCAAAACAACACTTACTACTTGTTGTATAAAGGTACTTTAAGTATGTCTATACTAACAAATGCATTTTTATCTATATATCTGTTGGAAAAACCAAAATTGACTGGCTCAGACTTTACTATCTCTGTAAATAAATAGGTATCAGATAACTTTGATACTAGATTGTAATAGATTAATACAGATAGATATGTACCTAAATGCAAACTCATGCCGAGTTGCATCGGAACTAGGCACGAATAGACTACCTTTTGTCATTTCTGTTTCGGTTTAAAGATTTCTCTATTGAAACATTTTCCCATTATTAATCTTTACTTTATCAGATGTGGTCTTGGTCATATTAGATGTGGCGCGGTGGGTGAATGTCTACCTGCGACGCAGGAGGTTGCGGGTTCGATTCCCGCCTCGGGACAAATGTGTGTACGATCTGCAGACATAATTTGTTCAGGGTGTTCTGGTCGTTTTTTATAGGTATATAATAAAAAATATCTATCTATGTATTGTATTATATTAATGTATATCAGTTATCTAGTACCCATAACACAAGCTCTGCTTAGCTTGGGGTTTTAGATAATGCTGTGTGAATTGTCCAGCGTTATTTATTTATTTTATTTATTAATGATTTATCTGAGCATCTGGTCTACCTGGCCCGAGAGCTGGTGAGTACCTATCTTGCGCAGCACCTCAGCATTGCCATACAAGCGGGGCGATGCAGTCTTGGAGGTGCTTCCGCCTGGTATTGATAAGGATCAATTGTAAATACTAATTCTAGTTTGTTTCTGTTATTTCATTGTAATTTTGGTTGTTAATAATCGTGCGGGACGAACAAAGACTTTAATGGCGTGGGCCGAACATTAGGGACGAATATGGCATAAATCAATTTTTGAAGGTGTAAAAAAACATATATAGGTATTGGCTATAAATGAAACTGACTATAAATTATTATGTTTTTTTCATTAAAAAAACATAATAATTTATAGTCAGTTACAGTTACAAACGGTAGTGTTCTCAACTGCACCAGGTAGATTTTTCAACTCGCAAATTAAATTCATTGATCTAGCTAGAAAGTTCGATTGCGTCGCTATTTTAGGTATTCAGGCCACCTGCGACTGCGCCGCTGTCCAAGATAAACAGCATCCACACTGTGCAGTGTAAATTAATTATCACCCTATCAAATTCCCACGAACCTTGACCAGAAAGGCAAAATTGGTTGAAAAGCCGTCGCTGTCTCAAAGGTAGAGCATTTTGTTCACTTCACTACATACATCGCTTCCCGCTGTCTGTCCCTATGTATTCTTAGATCTTTTTGGCTAGGGCTAATAGGTTAAAACCATGTCGCTGGGGTAACGTTTTCAGACGTTACTGCAGCGAAATGTTATTTTCTCGAATTACTCTGAAACCTTAAGGCGCACAAAGTTAATTTTTCGGGCTCATTTACAGGGCATAGGGCTCTGAATTTTCTATATATAATCATCTTGATCTGAGTCTACATGTCGCCCCAGTAACGCACACCTTTAAAACTACGCAACGAATTTTGATGCGGTATTTTTAATAGAAGAAAAAGGTTTAATGTATTATACATGCACCCGTGCGAAGCCGGAGCGGGTCGCTAGTATCCATATAAATCTAAGTTCGATAGACACAGATCAATAAATGTGCTTATTAAACTCAGATTTATTTGAATGTACATTTTTGGGTTTTTTCTCCACGGCACCTACCGACCAGAGCTGGTATCACTTTTCTTAGTAGCCTAGCAAATTATATCTTTGTTACTGACTTGACTTAAGTATGACTCTTTAAACAACTTCGAAAAGATGAGGAAGTTATAAATTCGGCGTTCTATGTGTGTTCTATTAAATTATGTTCACCGATTTTTCCGTCAATTCTAAAACAATTTGGATGATTGCTGATATCGGATTCGGTATATTTCGGGGACAAAATTTATATGAGACTAATATATGTATTTCTGAGTGATTACAATTAGTCACGCAAAACTCTAAAAACAGTGTAGTCTACTAAAGAAAGGAACGTGAAATCGGTTTTTACTTTACGTAAAAAACATAACATTTTTATTAAAATAAGTACCTATACTAAATTATAAATCACACGGGCCGAAGTGTAACTCACTCCAATTTTCGAATTCCAGAAATATTAAATTTCTAGTGTAAGTTCAGGTCTAAGTACATTTGAATTTTATATGCTACCTGGCTACCTGTATTCAATTATATTTAATTGCGTTTCAGCCATCGGTATAGTAGACTTGAGGAGTTGGACACCGCACAAAGAAAGGCAAAACAACGGGCTAGTTCACCGCAAATATCCGCGGAACGATCGACATTAAACAAAGTAATTAAAGGGGAGCGTAACGAAAAGACAAGGTGGTGTGATCATCTGCAACCATCAGGTGCAAGTATTTGGAAAGGTGTGCAACGGACAAAATATAACTTTTTTAAAAAGCACAATAAAAAACTATTTGGTGATCGCTTTCGATCTAATTACAGGAAGCGTGGAGCGGCGCGGGCTTTTTAAATTTGGAAATTGATGTGAGTGGTGCGTGCGGTTTCAGTTTTAAAATTCGAAAGCATCGATCTGTCAGCACGAAAGCACAGCACAAAGACTTCGTGATTCGAACGAAACCTCCTTGAGCGAGCAGAAAAATCGGTTTATTTTTTTTATCGGAGAAAGGAGGTTGGCGGCTCATTGCTGAAAACAAACTATTCTTTGGCGAAAATCCGTGGTAAAAGTAAAGTAGCGTAAAAGGCAGAACATGAAAGTAAGAGAACTAGTGTGTGTTAGAGTTTTCCGGACTTACTACCGATAAAAAGTACAAAACAATCATTGCTTATGCGTTTCGCCGGTCAACGCACACGAAGCGCTAACTGCGAAACAAACACGATGATTTCATCGGTCCATCTATGCCATATGTCTGTTTGTTTGACTGTAAATATTGCTCAGTATCATTACACCTGTATTGTGTTAGGTTTACTATTTTTAAACAGATGACTTAGCATCTGGTTTATGATCGATACGCACGCCTCATCATATTTGTTTAGACTTGTAGATCTACGTAAGTATCTACAATTCTAAGAACAATTTATTTAATGTACTGTGTGACAAAGGTACCTATAATATAATGATGATAGAACATAGCCGTGGCCGAATTTCGACCAGTCTAAGTAGGTTAGGAAATAGAAACCTTCCTTCTTAAAAGAAGGCTATTGTGTTCTTTTTATTATTGAAAAAGAGTTTTCTTAAAGCAAACCTTAGATTTATAGGAGAGGCGATGAAATAGGTAGAGGAAGGGTACAAATAATGAATCAAACAGACAGTTAAACTAATAGTGGTAGCTATACAGAACACATTATGATTATAAACATATAATAAACATTTATCACCTACCTACCGAAGAAACAGGAAGAAAACCTGGTATTTCCTCGGACACGTCTCTTCCTATCCCCAGCTGTCTCAGCGGCACGTGCGCGCGAAAAAAAACAACAATGGCGGCGCAAGATGGCGGTGCACTTGACATTTCCAATTAATTTGCGCGGGACATCTGTGCTCGCAGCTGAGGGATTACGGACGTGGCCGAGTGGGGTCGTGGAGGGCTAGTTAAGGACACTGGTGACACCCTATTGGATAGGGCAATTTAACATGCAATAATAGCAACGGACTTAAAATAACATACCCTGAGGTTCATACTTAGGCTTGGCCCCAGGCAAGCAGCAGTCAACAAAAGACTTCCCTAATAGACGCGTTTCAATTAGGCAACGGGACTACTGAGTTGTCAAGCGACTCAGAAGTCCGGTCCACTAACCGGACTACCGAGACGACACAATTTTTTTTTTAAACTTTTAACAAGATCATCCATTTTATAACAAACTTAAATGTTTATAGGTATTTACATAATCTGAATAATTTGCAATCATGCAACCACCTCAACTTATTGTAACATGGACTTCAACTTCTTTGTAGTATTGTTTAATTATTTTGGCAAAGGTAACGGAACGGAATAATCAGTTCTTGAAATCAATGATTTCCAAGAAGCAGAAGGAGGTCAATTAAGCTTCGCTGCTTCATTTGCAAAGGAGCTCCAAACATTCTGATTTTGTAAGACTTTCGATAAAAAAATACATTGCCTTTATTGTTTTCTGTCTGGATCGTATTATTGGTCGGTAAATGATGGTCGTACGAGTGAAATGTTAATTGAACTGCTTGCGTAAGTGTGATCTCAAATCTCTACACAACACACTGTGTGAATCGGGTATCGGGTCTTATTCAAAAGTAAAAAAAAAGTCAATAACTTTATTTCATTAGGCTTACAAAATAAGCATTTAGACAAGTAAAATTTTATACCATAAACAGCTTTTAATTATTATCAAATAAGATGTTATTGGATGGCACAAACTTCGGGAGGCCTAATACCCAGCAGTGGGTAAAATCCGGCTGCGGATTATGATGAAGATGTTATTGATGTTGTTCGCTTCAATTTTTGTCCAGTAGTGGAAGAAGCGAAAAATAAACTACTAGTAAGTTTATAGAATTAAGTATTCTAAATGTAAATGAATAAGTAGGTACAATATTATTTACCGAACTAAGTCTAAATATAATGTGGTTTAGATACAGGTCAATATTTATTTTCGGCTTTTTCAGGGTGAGTGTCGGTTAGTAGCTAACCCGCGTAAGGTGTTTTATTAATACCTACCTAGAAACAAAGATTACTATGAGGGAAAGCTCGCTGGAAACATTACTGTCGAGGTAGGCCGATCGATCTATGTACCTACTGTATTATATTATGTACCTAATACATACCTACATATCATACAGTAGGTTCATAGATCGAATATGTATTATATTATAATTATGTACCCATAACACAAGCTCTGCTTAGCTTGGGGCTAGAAATGCTGTGTTAATTGTCCAGCATTATTATTTTTTTACTAACATAGATAACCACATCGAAAACATAAACCCACTTCATCGGGTTAGTTAGAATAGGTTTAATATTGGCAAAGATATTTCAATAGCGATGTTCATAATTAGTGCAACCCGATATAGTTTTATCGGGTCGCGCGCGCTTATGTGAACAGCGGTATTGAAATGCCAATATGCATCCAACACAGAGACACTGTCGTTCCGGTAAAACTGTCGGTCTGACGTAATATGAACCTGCTTTTAAGAGGAATCAATCAACAATAACATCTGACTAATCCTAAAGCGAAAGCAACAATGTTTGTACTTTGCCTAGCCCAAATACGGCTTATGAAAGGAAGCGATTAATTAGAAGCAACTCAGCTTCCTCCATAAAGCACGTTAACAGTTGGCTCAGCACTTAGCGGGGAACAATGAACCGCTGTTCTAGCACACAGTAGTCAGTAACATGGTTTTTGAGCTACGATTGTTAGTGTGACTCGATAAAGTGACGAAAGAAATGAAAAAACAACTGAATAAGAGGTATCACTTAGTTACGCAGTGTATAACTTCATTTTTATTTATTTTTTCGGCAACTTAGGAGGGGATTCTTTTAGAATTTTGTTTCCGTGTTCTGTGATTGAGGCTGAACCCTCCCTGAAATTTTGGTCCTTCTTTTTTGTTACACCGTGTAGGTATTATATCGATGTAATGTTCCTACACTGTTGGAATTCGTCTTATATTACCGGAGGTGGGCGTTGCGACACAGTATTTTACTTCTGCAGGTCGCAACACATCCTATTTTTTTTATTGTATAATAGTTAAGTTCCTAAATTAACACTTTTTACTTTACTTTTACTCACTCTAAAATTATCGACAAGGGACCTAGGTTTAAGTAGGTAGGTACTTTAATTTGCCAACTTTATAGTCGATGGCTGACTTGGCTCTTCTCGTGATCTCAACAGTTTTACGGCGGAAGTATTACGAGACTTGGCATAATTTTTACATTACTTATACCACTCTTTTTAACCCCTTCCCTATATGGAAAGGGGTTAAAAAGAGCACCTTAGCCAAACTCGTAGTATAGTTTTTGTATACAAAACGCCCACACTTAACCTAATATCAACTCTTTTGCCGCGTCTTTTGACGCAATTTACATCACTTGTCGATTGAAATCCTTCCTTCAATAAATATTGCGAACTATTATACCTGAAACTCGACGCCAAGCAGGTAAGTTTTAGATATTGGCGTCGTGGTTTGTTAACAAAAATTCTACAAGGAGTTTGGCTAAAGTACAGAACTCATAATCACCATCATATTAGCCCACAAACTGCCACAGCTGGACATAGGCCTTCCCCTTAGAATAATTAGGAATAATTATTTATTATTTTGTCTAGTTACTCTAAGGGCCTTCCCTATACGACGCGACGCCTTTCGCCAGAAATAGCGGATACAGACCTCTATGATTTATCTAAATATATTCCAGACAATATTCACCACAAAGCTAGCGGAACACGGTGTCTGCCCTTGCAATTGATTACGACCGCCTAAAGATTTATCAGAATCATTAAAATTGATCATCAATCTTGGCCGATCGAAACGTCATTGATGATCAAGTGCAACAGGGAAAGGCGCCGCAAGTTGCGCCGGCGCGCGGGTTAGACCACATTTGTCGCGTTTTATCCCGCTGCCTTACCACCAGAGATGTGCTATGTTGCTATGTTTCCAGCCGACCAGTAGGATCGCTCCATTATCGCGTCATTTTTGTCAGCTATGAAATACACTAATTAAAAAGCGATCCCATTGGTCGGCTGGAAACATAGCAACGTAGCACATTTCTGGTGTAAAGGCTCGCGCCTCAGTTTCATAGTCCGGTTTAAAGATCTTTATTTTATACTCAAAAAGAACAGACAAGTCCACTTAGAATGAGTATACATTGGTATCTAAAGTAAAGTTACGGTAGATCTACGGCGTTTAACAAACTAAATAACAAAGTTCACAAACACGTAGTAACAAATAAGTGACCCAACATAAGGAAGGTACATAATTAGGATTAAAATAAAGTGGGTAGGCGTAGGTAGATAAAATAAAAAATAGTCAGACGAGACGAGACGTCTTTTCAATATTTCTAAGAGAATTACGCTAATATTATAAATGCGAAATCAAAAATCAAAATCAAAAATTCTTTATTTCCATAAATACAAAAATATACCTACACTTAGAAAAGGTCAAATTCTTAAAATAAAATACTGACACTGAAATAAAGTGGTACTTTTGATTTCTGTCGCTTCGGTATGTAGACTAAAGTAAAGAAGCGGCTAAGAAACCTTTAGCCTGTTAGTTTTTAGTTTGGATAGACGCGATGCGACAGTTTGGATAGACGTTTATTACTTCTTCACGCCAAAACCGCTGAACGGATCGGCTGTAATTTTTCATAGATGTAGGTTGAGAAACCAAGGGTATTTGAATATTAATGAATTGACGAAATGATTTACTAGCTGCTAATTGCGACTTCGCACGCACTTTTCAAGTAGCCTATGTGTTTTCGGAATACCGTTTATCTCCCTGTGAAATTTCGTTAACATCCGTTCAACCGTTAAGGCGTGAAAAGAAAACAGTTCAACGGACAGCTGTCTATCTGTTACCTTTCAGGCCTTAATGGCTTTGTCTGTCTGTCTGTCTATCTGTATAGACAGACAGATCAATATAATATCTGTGTTAGACAGACAGACTGACAGACAGAGTTACTTTCGAATTAATAATATTAGTATGGATGGATGTTAGGCTTATTTTTTAACGTTCGAAACCGCTGGCAGAAACAAGTACATACAATATGTATAAAAAATGGGGAGTAAAAACAGTATAGGTAAAAAAATATCTAAAAAAGCTACAAAATAAAGGTATGCCTCGAGGGAGACCAACTGTCAGATGGTTGGAAAATATAGTGTGACTGTAGCTGCCGAGGCCACTCGCTCCAAACAGTAGTGCGTGTAAAAGCCATCAAATACAGACCAACCTGCTTATTGTTCACGTGGCGCTACCTGCAGCGCGAATGGCCTTCCATTTTTAAATTAGTTTATTTGAACTTTATTACTTACCAACATCTTAAAACATATATTTTTACTCTTTTTTTCATTACTTTTAATTTATACCTACCTATAATAATTTTGCTCTACAGCTTTTTATAACAACAACATAATGTTTACCGCCCACATTGGCAAATAAATAGATGATTTTTATTATTTTTGTACCCATCGTAGGATCCATAAAGAATTAAACACCTTTGTACGCACTAAAAGAAAAAAAAATGGATGTATAAACATTAAACTTTAATTATAAATCCAACAATAAAAACCACACAGTGCCACAGAACATCAACTCTAGAAAAAAACTATTGACTTATCCAAGGGTTTTAAAGTTACGCATTAGTTTCGCGCCAGTGCGAATGACACAGGTACTTGGATGTGGTTATGCAAGAAAGCCGCAGGAATATAAAAAAAAAACCTGTAACCTTGGCTGGCCTGGTCAGTGTCAGGGGGTATTTTTTTCGTCTTATTTCTTATTTGATAATAATTTATAGTATATAATTTCACTTGTCTAAGTGCTTATTTTTAAACCTAAAGAAATAGAGTTATTGACATCTGAAATCACGTAGTTAGGCCACGGAAAGATAGAACGAAATTAGCCAACGCTCTAACCAAAACTATCATTTGATTCCTTACTTCTTTACTTCCTTACCTTCCTTTGATTCCTTCCTCCCCCTATTATTGTAATTTGTATGTAGGTATAGGTATCACTGTAGTTGGTTCAAATTAATGAATAAAACTGGGTTTGATGAACTTTAATCTTCTTATCTAAAGTATCTCATAAGCATTCCAACACTTTGAACAATCAAGGTCTATTTGATTTGAATTAAGCCAATACAATGGTTAATTATCCATTTTCGTTAAAACTCTTGCTGACCTCTTGCATACACCGTTCCACAGGTAAGCGCCGCCATAAAACCTTTTCTCATTCCGCACCTGCAAAATAAAAAAAACAAGCGGTTTGGCGCGTGAATACCCGTGTTTTGACAGCGGCCTCCTTAGAACGTTATTGTACCATTAAAATATAATTGAATTCAGAATAGATCTGCGAAACGACACCTCAAAGGGTAAGTTTTGTGTACTGCCGCGTCAGAAAAAAACTAAAGGCCCTATTTTGCATTCAAGTTATTTTTCTTAATAGGTACAATTATTAAAATTGAAGGAAATACAAATGGTATCTCATTCTTTTATGCAAAAATAATTATGAGTTGACATACCTACTGAATATTTATTGATATTTTTTTTGAGAAATAAATAGCACACATGTTACTTATCATATCGAAAACTACTGAACGGTTCGGGGTGAAACTTTGCAGAGATGTATTTCTAGACCTGTGTCATACAGGGTAAGTGCTTCTTATCCTATACAATAGCATTATGATCGCAAAAAAAAATCAACAAAAAACATATCAAAACGGAAAAAAGTCCTAAGTAGTACGTAACGTACGCACCTTAGTATTTATATTAATAATGTAAGAAATTATGTAAAAACGTAGAAAATGGTCTATTTTTTTAAATAAATTAAATAATTATGATATGGTTATATGATATAATAATTATATGATATAATTATTAGAAATTCAAAAAATCCTAAAACAAAGTTGATTCCCTCGGGGTCCAGAATCACCCCCTTTCAGTTTAGTACACATAATAAAACACACTGTTTTAACCGGATTGATCGCGTATATTTTGTTTATAACCTGACGTTTCGGAGGCTTTTCAGCTTCCATGGTCACAGGCAGACTGAGGTGACATTTATCTTTACAAGTAATTTGAATTTTGCATATCTACCGTCAATTATTAGTAGTTAGTTAGTACACATGTTACGTGGCACCCTGTACTGTGTTTGGCTCCCATGGCATACATTCGATTCAATTCACATACCTACCAATTATAATAGAAGATTTATACCTACAGCAGGTAGTAATCATGCGCGGTGCTATCACGACTCCGCATCAAAATGCAGATCCTCACTTTCACAGGCATCTGATAATAATGGACCACATTTCGTATACCTCAACATCCTATAATCGTCCACTGTTGGACGCAGGCCTCCCTCTGATAATCCTGTCTAAACGGAATTGGGGAACTCATCCACTCAAAAGGCATTCAATGTTATTTTTTTACCCGACTACCAACAGGGGAGGGTTATGAGGTTAGCACCCTATGTTTGTATGTTTGTATGTATGTGGCCGATTTCTTTGTTCCCACGTAGCGCTGAAACTACTGTTTCGATTTCAACAAATTATGTATCGATTGATTCGTCTCAATACCCCGATGGTTATAGGCTATAGGATTTAGAGCTCCGACCCCGAACAAGCCTTCAAAACACGTATTAAAGTTTAGGTAGCCGCAGGCTGCAGGCCCCATAGAGA
Organism: Eupithecia exiguata; assembly: GCA_947086465.1. Classification (NCBI taxonomy): domain Eukaryota; kingdom Metazoa; phylum Arthropoda; class Insecta; order Lepidoptera; family Geometridae; genus Eupithecia; species Eupithecia exiguata. Next base: position 9,761,680 of record OX352245.1, read on the forward strand.
AAAATTACAATACCTACGATTACCTATTTTCATTTTCAACTATGCCTATCAAATATGACCGATACGTCATTCTATTTTGTCAATGTAAATGTTTCAAACTTTTATAACTTTCACGTAGTCGGGTTGTAGTTTTTAACTTTATCTTGTTTAAGTGTTTATCTTAAAGTAAAGTTTTTCGAAAAAATTACATACAGGATAAGATATAATAAAGATACCATCAAGTCAGTCACAGGACTACCGTTTACCAGCAGGATGCCGCATATCTGCCAAATTCCTGTCTCCTTTCACGCAGGAAGCCCTAGGCCTCCAGGCAAGCCTGATGGTCACAGACCGGCAGTGACCAATGACATTAGCATTAAAGATTAGTATCGCGTGACAGAATACACTGACTTGAAACATGGGATGAAACGAGCTTCCGTCGAATTAGCAGAGATGGGTGATTTGGTTTGAGGGTTAGAAAAAATTCGAGCCTAAGCAGTAAGCATAGGTCTCATTAAAAAAGTTTATAATAGATAGATAGATAGAAAATGCTTTATTGCACACATAACTTAAAAATAACAGACAAAGATAAAATAATAATAAAGGTAGTCAGTAAGTTTTCTTAAATTTTCTTAATTTCTGCGCAATTTTCTTATTATTTTTTATGAAAGAACCTTCTACGAAGTATTAGAAAACATTAAAATAAAACCGCCAAGTGCGAGTCGGACTCGTTTTTTTTTCATTTAATATTTCACACCATATAGCAGGTTTTTTTGTTAAATAAATGGGGTGGCAAAGCGAACTGTGCCGTGGCGCCAAATCTTTAATTACGCGTCTGCTACTACATGTTTTTACCTTTCTAAGTCTAAAAGGTGTACAGTTCAACAATTGGCCGAAACAAAACACGAAATTTTGTGTTGGAGAATTAAAATTGGCGCCTATAGGGCCTATTTTAACCGCCAACACCCATCGACTCCCTGCGAACGCTACAATGTCGTCGACCCTTCAAAATTCAGGATACCTACCACTTCTTATTCTTATAGACACTTAGTTAAATCTCAGCCAGCCTTAGAAGGCACCACCTTACTTTCCAAACGGTCGGGTCGTGCAGCTCCATCTGTCCGTGAGAACTGCCCTAGGGCTCCAGCATTCTTACCCATCACGCGATCTGTTTCATACCAAATAAATAACTGAACCATTTGTCCTCCTAAATCCTTAACCCTGCTTATTAGGTTTTCGAACTTTTTACTGTGCAAAAAGGAGGGTTATATTTAGTTTGGTGTTAAAAAAATAGGTTTATACAGGCTCATTGGTGGTTTCTGTCAGTAAAGACCAACACTTGTCAATGCTTTTATGTGTATTAGTCATCTGATAAACCCTTAATTTTCGAACGATCAAACACACGCTCTATTTTTTTATGCTAGGCTAGAAGATACGGATGCAGTGTGAACAGTGCAGCAGTGCCGCAAGTCCATTTGATATTATAGAGACGTGATCGTGACGTCATATAGATCACGTTTCGGTATCGTCAAATGGACTCAGGCTCTGATTCGCCAATTTTTAGGGTTCCGTACCTGAGAAGTAAAAAAGGGAACCTCAAAGGATCACTTTGTTGTCCGTATGTCCGTCTGTCAACCCTCTTTTCTCAGAACGCCTGTAGGTATCGAGTTGAAGTTCACATTATATTATACTCAAGTTGTAACCTCTTGGAGCCGCGATATAAATCACGCAATCAAAAATAACTGACGTTTATGTAATTTTTTTTTAATTTTCCAATGGAATCACATGCACACAAAACCTACAGGGTACTTCCCGTTGACCCAGAATCATAAAAATTTACAAGAAGTAAGGTATTGTAGCAAAAGTAAAAGAAAAAATCTAAATTTTACCGAAAACGGTAAAATTGTTGTTAGTTCACATAAAAAAACTTTGATTCTCGCTAGGGACCAAAAACTCATAGGGTACTGCCCGTTGACCTACAATCATGATATTTGGCAACAAACAAAGGCTTATAATGAACAATTATACGGGACCCCGGTTACGCGAGTCGGAATCGCACTTGACGTTTTATTTAATGCTCATGTTATTTTATCTTGAATAGAAAATTGTTTATTAGCTAGCTATTGACCCGTTGCGTTGTATTGGACATAAACTCTTTTAAAACAACCTATTGTTAAAAAAACATCCCGAAATTATCATTGAAAAACATAAAAAAACGGTAGCCACTTTAAATCAATGGTTGATAATCCATACTTACATAAAAGTTAATCCGTACTCACGGTCTGGCCCTAGGCTGAGCCACAAATCATGTAAATACGCATCTAATAGAATATTGTAAAGGTGTAATGACCATGTAACACCAGTAGCGGATATATAAATCACGTTTATCTATGGTTTATTGAGAAACGGTGTGAAAACATACTGACTTGTAGATGCTTGCGTCATTTTCAAGCTGCTAAGGGCCTGTACTTTAGGCTAGATCTTTACCTAATGCCTACCTATCATGTAATGGGAATAATAATTATATCAAAGTGCTTTATTTCCTTTAGACCTTACAGGACTCTTGGACACGTCACAAAATACAAATTACATACGTAAAACTAGGAAATAAAGTGATCACTTTGATTTTTTGTTCACTTCAATCTTTTTAAGGTAAAGTAAAGAAGCGAACAAGAAACCTTTACCTTGTAGACCTTGTTGTTGGAGTGTTAGTTTTCGAGTTGGAGCAAAAGTCATCCCAAGATTTTTATCGTTATTATAACCTAAACTGAAGCTTCAGTTTTCATGGTATTTCGAATGACGTCACATTTAACACCTACACTCTTATTTTTCTTTTAGTTTTATTGGGTATTATTATTTTAAGAACTCTCAGCTGAATATTATAAATTTTGTCTAGGTAGGAATTAAATGTTTTTCCGTAGCTTGTTAGTCCGTATGATATTAGTGACTTGGCTACCGAGTTTTGTATGAGGACATGAAAAGGTTGCAGGTGTTCCAACAACTTTGGGCACTTAATAACTCTTTGAGCTCTCGACGTTGTTTCAGCCTAAAAAACCGAATAATCGAGTGCCTGCATTGGCGCGCGAGCAATCTTGATCTTCGTAGGTAGGTACATTTATTTATTGATTTATCGAATAAAGAACCCAAAAATTAAAAATTAAATTTCAAAAACATACTTTTCCAGAAAAACTAAAACTTGAACTTTGACTTTTTTTAAGCAGAACTTTTTTTTTCACAATCGAGTAGGTACGTAACTACAACATTACTTTTGAATCACTTTTTGAAACCTCACGGTTAAAGACTTCCCCGCCGTAGCCCTGAACAAAAATCACCCTGTCTATAAAACAAAGTCGTGTTAGTAGACACGCCATTTATAATAAATCAAGAACGGCTGTACCGATTTTAATGATCTCTGTTTTGTTTGATTTCACATCGTCCCAAACAGATTAACTAATTGAAATTATGAAAAATTCACGAGTGAAAAATATTAAAAAATCGATATCTTCTACAGTTGTCGTTTGTAACGCCTCTGATTTTAAGACGGAATGAAGTTTGCCACCTTGTTAATAATATTTTTTATGTCCAACATTAAATGTTTGCTACATTTAATGTTGGACATAAAAAGTAGAAGTTTGAAGATCCAAAAAGAATGTTGCATCTAATATTCACATTACTACATTTTTGAAATACCACTTCTTAATAGTCGTACGTAGGTAACCACCTATAATATAGTCGCCAAAGGGGCTTTCCCACGAGATAAAGATTTATCTCAACACTGTCATTATCATATAAGTACAAGACGTTAGTAAGCGGATATAACTAACGGACCTCAAATGGAGTTGGGCAGGACACTTGGCCAGACGGAGTTATGGCAGGTGGACCAAAGCACTAACCGAGTGGTGGCCGAGAGACGGTTGTAGGAGCCCCTGCTCCTGCGTCCGCCGGCGCGATGGGTCGACAACATTAGAAAGACCGTGGGCTACACCTGGCCCGGAATAGCGCAGGACCGAGGCGAATGGCATAAACATAGAGGCCGATGTCCAGCAGTGGATCGACAAATGCTGATGATGTCATTATCAACTTTAGACCGACAACTTTAGTTGGTGTTACCGTTACACCCGTACCACAGATAAGGTAACGCTGCTTCGGTGATACTCACAAAATCCAAAGGCGAGAAATTCAAGGGGATATTTTTGACTCTACCAAGATATCAACTGGTTTGGTTGGACAATAGTTTAACTTTTTGTTAACCTGTAGTGTGTTTACTTGTGTGTGGAGAAACGAAGACTTTCGGTTCGTAAATAAATAAACAAAATTTAATCCATTTATGTGATATATAAGCTAATAAGCTATATTAGTGCTTTGTATAGGAATGTAGTCTCTTTGAGCAAAGCTCGATTTTGTATTTTAACCAGGTTCCTTTATGAACAAAATACAGCAAATCAGAAAAAGGGTCTTGATTAAAAGTCCGAGTCCGAGAAGAAAATCATATGTACTACGTGTGCATTTGAGTTCAACGACCTCAATTATGAATCCAAGTGAGTTTCACATCTAAACGCTTCAAAAACCATTATGATGAGTTGAGTTTCACATCTAAACGTTTTAACCACTGAACCATTATGCTGGATTTAGGCGATATTGATTTCTCTAATTTGTACTATCGCCCGGAGCAGACAAAGCGTTAAGAACATTAGAAAGGCCTTAAATCGCCCAATTATCGGTGCGTGGGCACACAAAGGTCAACATTGAAATGTTTAAGCAAGAAGGTACTTACTTATGTATTTTAAACGTTTAAACGTTCATATGACCTAAACCTACCAATATTAATAGATAAAACACTTATGTAAGTATATAAGTACAATACTCAAGTAAGTATAAATACTAACAAAAGTTTTCTGCGAGATTTTTCTTACAGAAAACTTTGGCGTCTCACTTTTGGGCAAAGATCAATGCAGAATGCTTTGGCCACAAATGAATAACTGGTTAAAGGTAGTTTAAATCTACACAGGGTACTAGCCAGAAATAAATCTAAATGCGTAGCCCACTCGATTCCTATTTATAATCTCATCTCATCTCACTAATATTATAAACGTGAAAGTTTAGATGGATGGATAGATGGATGGATGTTTGTTCCTTTATCACGCCAGAAGGGCTGAACGGATCTGGATGAAATTTGGCACAGAGATAGATTATAGTCTGGAATAGAACATAGGCTACTTTTTATCCCGGAATTTCCACGGGAACGGGAACTACGCGGGTGAAACCGCAAGGCGCTGCTAGTAATATATAATTTACTAGCAGCGCCTCGCGGTTTCACCCGCGTAGTTCCCGTTCCCGTAGGAATTTCGGGATAAAAAGTAGCCTATGTCCTATTCCAGACTATAATCTATCTTTGTGCCAAATTTCATCCAGATCCGTTTTGCCGTTCTGGCGTGATAAAGGAACAAACATCCATCCATCTATCTATCCATCCATCCATCTAAACTTTCACGTTTATAATATTAGTGAGATTACCGCTGGGGTAAACGTGTTCTTGAGTGGAGACGATTTGCGAACAGGGCGCTATGGCGCTCATTAGAGGAGGCCTATGTCCAGCAGTGGACTAATATAGGCCGCCGCACCAGCCCTCGCGGAATTCCTAGAAAGATGGGAAGGCGCGAGTGTGTCGACGCATGTAGCGTCCCACACAATCGGCTTCCCCAGCTCCCATGGGACTAGAGTCATACCGTCGGGCCTCTTACCATCGTCACGCAACAGACCATTCGGTTCATTTGTAAGTAGGCTAGGCACCTACCTACCTATAAGTCTAACCATAGCAACCACATGAGTACACCATTCCATCTGGTTCACAGAACAAGACAAAACCCTGTGTACTTAAGGCTAAGTAGCGTGAAACAGTAGATCACATCGCAACACGCGAGGTTTTTGCTGCAATCAGATAGTGGGGCTGATGATGGAAGAAAAGCCGAGATGCGCGGTCACTGCCGCGGGTCAGATTGTGGTATAAGTCATAAAAGAGTACAAAAGTTATAAAATAAAGTTTTTTTTAACATTGCATATCAATAGAAGTATGGGGGAGGCCTATGTCCAGCCGTGGACGTGTATCGTCTGATATGATGATGAATAAAACTGACCCCATAATAACAACAATCGCTGTAATCATGATGATCAACTTTGATTTTAAGTTTACGCTTCGGAAACTCTGTCTTCTAAGGATGACTCATCCATTGCATATAACAACTCTACGCGGGCCTTACGCGAGTCCCTGCGGGTCGCACATGGGCTGGGCAGTGAATGCATTAGGGCTCTTTTCCTGTCAAGTAGATTTCCGCCCGCGTGCGGATCTCGGAGCCACCCAAAACCTGTAATTGCTTCAGCCAATCTGCGTTTCGCGTGTGTGTGGCACGTGTGATAGGAAAAACTTAAATGAAATGATAGGTTTCGGGTGGCCCGCAAGCGAAACAGTGGAAGTCCGCATGATAGGAAAAAGCCCTTACTGCTTGAAAAAAGGAGCTCTTAATTCGGCAAAGTTTATTTTTGAACGGATAGGCTTTAAAGATGCCCTGGACCTCCCAATATATTTTTAAGACTGACTTTATTAATCGGTCTTTAAAAAAATATGATATATATAATCAAATCGCTTCCGCTTATAACTTTATTATTTCTAAGCGGGTCGGTACAATGTACCATCGGCAAAAAAATGCAAATTGTCATAAGCCACGGGCGATTCACGCGCAGACATTCCCACAGTCCCGAGTACGGCCAGCAAATTAGTTGCCATCACGACCATCGTGTGGCTGTGTTTAATTTCCGGAATTAATGTTTGCTCTATTTGCAGTTTGGAAGTGAGTTTTGTGAGTCTTTGTGGAAAAATGTCCCTTCGTCCACGTCCGTAACTAAGATTTCATTACTGGTTATGTATGTTGGGTGTGTGTTGATTTGACTAAGCAAGTGGCATAACATAACATAACATATTATGTTGCCACTAACAATGATGCTACGTGTCTTATGTCTTATCGTTATGACTAATGTCAGGTTTGACATGTGCTCAAAAATTTATTATGAATAAGTTGTCAAAAGTAACGTTTTGCAGTACAGAAAACGAGTCCCGAATATACAAAAAGTAGGTAGTAGGTACAGGTACGCTATATTTATAAATAGAATAGGAATGAAAATGGCCCTTAGGTAATGGCTTCGCAGCGAATGCAACAATATTATTCCGACCCAAACCTAAAAAACCGGCAGTGCAAACTTTATGGTAAAGCCTTCTTAGTTAATTTTTTGACGACGCGGTGGGCCAAGGTTCGCCTGCGGCGCAGGAGGTTGCGGGTTCGATTCGCGCCTCGAAACAACTGTTTGTACGATCTGCAGATATTTTTTCCAGCTGTTCTGGCCGTATGCTATAATTTAAAAAAATATTTATTATCGTATTGTATTACGTATATCAGTAAACACAAGCTCTGCTTAGCTTAGGGCTAGATAATGCTGTGTGAATTGTCAGGCAGTTTATATTATTTAGAAAAAAATATCTATAAAATCAGGAAGGTAAAGCCTTTTTTTCTGACCCTACTAGAACCGTGATTGAACTCTACTCCACATAGATCCAATCGTAGATGAGATCTCGCAACAAAAACCCATAGATATACCATTTAGTAACCCTTTATATCGGCACATCTGTCTACAATCTATGCGGGTAGATTAGATACAGTCGTTTTCATCAAAAGATATATATTCTTGAAAACCGTTATAATCACGCCACAGCTTGAATGTAAGTTATATTATTTTAACGAAACGGCTTTTCGTTTTTCTGTCCGAATTAGCTTGAAGATTTATTTTGTTAGTATTCTAGAACTCCAAGGAAAATGAGGTTGGTTATGGATAGCCCTGGCTACCTAATTTTAATGATCCTGAAACCTCTATCGTTGCAATGCGGTCGAAACGTCAGGTATAAGTAATACAAAACTTTGGCACCTCTTTAGATTATAATATGAGGTCTAAAATAACATAATATTCTGTGATTTACCGTTAAGAACGGAAAGCATTGGCTAATGTTTTCTAAATGATCATCTGCCGTGCCCCATACAATCAGTTTTTGAACAACTTGTGAACTTTCGCCCATAAGCTGCCATTACCGATGTAAATTTTGAATTTTCCCATGTTTTACCTATTGTCTTGTTTTCAATAGAATTGTGATTTCGGATGTCGATGGGCGTAGTGTTAGGAAGCGGTAAATCAGTGTAACGTTAAAAATGATAATTTCCAAGACCATCACAGTCCACAGCTGGACATAGGCCATCACTCACATCTTCAACAAAGCATGCTCGACAAGTTTCTAAGGCGTTAGGCAGACAGAGCTACTTTAGTTGGAGAAACCTATAGAAACCTCAGGTGAAGTTTTTACGGAAACAGCTAGTTGCAATTTGCCTGTTGCTCTTCGATAAAAATAAAAAATGGAAGATACGGTACGTTCTACCAGCGCTCACTCAAAAACTGTACCGTGTCACAGATGAAATAATGATATGGTATCGGATTATCAGAAAAAGTAAAGTTTGGTGTATCTACTTACGCGGGAAAATATGTGATGCCTTGGGCTTTGTTTTTTGTTTTGGAGCTATTTGTACACCTGGTGAACGAACACGAGAGCATTGTCGTGGTGATTTAGTCGATATCACACAAAAGTATACGTCGTAGCAAGCACGCGAAACACAAACGCCACCGCCCGCGCCGCCGCCGCCGCGCCGGTCCGACTATGACTGAGGTAAGCGAACATAGTTGAACCTAACTTGAGCCATCCACTTTCGAGATGGTAATGCCTTTTTTTTCTCTCCCTTTTTTTACTTATATCGAAGCTGTTGCCCCAATAGTTATTCTGTCTGCATAGAACAGAGACGCTACGCGCAATTTGATTAAAAATATAACTTTATTTACTACCTACACGAAGAGATACATGCCCCCGCGGAGAGTTTTCGTATGATGTCAATAAAAATTTTAACATTTTGCTTAGTATAAATAAAGCTATATGTTTTGATTCAAAGTACGCGCAGAGACGCTTCGCGTCGCGTATCGGTGTGACCAAAGTCGCGGTCCGACGAAAAGTTAACTAAACACTGTCGGCTGCCTACAGCATTCGTACACTAAAAGTCGCACCAACCTGCCGCCGGGCTGCGTCGCCAGGCTCGGTGTGTAGAGTCCAGTCCATTAGATTAACTTCGATATTGTAAAACGAACCAATTTATTAGAGTGAGTCAACGACACTGAAATCCCGACTAAAGTACAAGACGTTGTTGTTAGTGAGTGGATATTGAGGCTCAAATGGAGTTGGACAGGACACTTGCCCAGACGGAGTGACGACAGGTGGACCAAGTACTGACCGAGTGGTGGCTGTAAGACGGTTATCTGAGCAGGGGACGCCCACCCCGGCGTGATGGACCGACGACACCTTCAAGACCGCGGGCTACACGTACCAGACTAGCCCAGAACCTTGGTGAATGGCATAAACATAGCGAGGTCTATGCCCAGCAATGGGACGACAAGGGCCGATGATGATAATTATGAGTCGTTCCCACCACCCCAATTCCCTTAGAGTCGATTCCCGCAACGTCGACTCTCGTAGAGTTGACCGCGCCTAAATTCCCGTCACGTCGACTCCGTTTTTTTCGAGGTGTACAGTCGGCACCAGCATTGGGAAGATTATGGGTATCGGCAACCGGGCTCATCTTTAGAACCCATAAAGACCTTTCTGCGCTCAACTGGACCTCTCCCAACAGCACCACAGAAGCGGCACCTACCTGCAGTACATACCTAGAAAGTAGTTGTTCATCACCCCTTATAATAAGAATTAGAGGAGCCAGTAGGTATACGTTGCTTAATGAATTTACCGCCGCCTAGCCGGTCGGCTTTGGATATTAACGACATCCCGTTGATCTGGCGTCCATCGAGACAGGAAGCTTGGGAAAGATCGGGAGTTGGGACGGTGTTATGCTACGGTATCAATTTGGGATAAAAAATCTGTAGGTAGGTATCATTCAAAGAATAGCTACTGCAAAAATCTCGCCAAATGAAACTGTTCGAAAGTTCTGCGCATCGAGTAGTATAATTTTTTCAGTATCTTCTTTTTCTTGTCTGACCAATTCGGTTAGGGCTCGGATTTAAATCAGTTTTCAGAGATAAGTTGGAACTTGAAAAACCAGGGATAAATAAAAAAATATCTATTTTGTTTGTCCAGTTCACTAATGTATGTTATGAATATTAATATCTTCCTGACAGATATTATATAGATTCCTTTTGGTTAACACCATCCAGTATCGTAAAACAGGAAGCGGTGATGGACAGACAAACGTTTTAATTAATGCTAATAGCTAGATTAATAAATGACTCTGTAGGTACTTATGCTGTAATGACACCAAAAGCTTTAAGGAAGACTTAAGTTTATATTATTACGATTATTTAGTTCTGGTATAAGTAAATTGTTAGGCGTCAAAGCTGTAGCCGTAGCCTTCACGCAAGAAGTTACCCGTTCAACTCAGCCCGTGTATTTCAGAGGGTGAATTATGCAAAAATCAAGCAACATGTATATTTTTAAACACTTTGATCTATGGTTATGAACGTAAATGTTCAGATTTAAAAAATACGATAGCTTATCGACTTCTACAAGTTTAAAAAACCTGTAGAAGTCGAGTAATCGAATAGTATGTATTTATGAAAATAAACTGGTTTCGGTTCGGTTCTGGTTATAAAAAAAACAAATTTCGCATAAAAATGGTTTTAATTGAAATACTGTAAATTATCAGCGACAACACCACATTATTTTTTACGAATTACATAGCCAGACTAATGTTTTATTAGAATGATCGTTTAGTTTTTCTGGGCACACTATTTATAATGGAGAGAGAGGAGGACGTCATTGTTGCTTGATTAGGTATATTTTTACTTACTTCACTCGCGTTTCCCCAACAGTGGGTATAAGCCGGCTGCGGATGATGATGATCAAGGTAAGATTATCAATGAAAAAGTCGGAACGATACCTATCCATCTACAAATTAGTTGGTACTTGGTAGATTAGGTAGAGACTACCTATTGAGTAAGCAATAACCGGTAAACCTACATTCTGCGATCGAATGAAGTAAAAAACATTTTGGGAGCGCGTTTATGTCTTTTGTACCAAAACTCTGACGCATCTGACGTATCATTAAAGCATCGGCACACGTGCCTGTACTACCTACTTAAGCAGTACCAACCTATTAAACATTTTCAAACCCTTGACAGTTCAAGTTTATGCATCATCCTAGCAATGTTGGTATTTTTCTCGCAGCTTCCCACCAAGAAGTTACCTGACCCTTCACCCACATGTTGACTTTTCCCTCCAAATTGGTCAAACAAAGTTCGAATGTTGGTAGTATGCAAACAAATGAGGTTGGTAATGGTAACGGACCTTACCAATGGGTTACAAGTCGACACCTATTCTGTTTGGTGGACAAATGTTGACCCTACGAAATTTTCCCAGGATATTTTGGTGAACTATTGCTAAGTGATAATGGACTCTAGATTAATGGATTGTGATTGGTTTTAGAAAGGAATGGATTAGTTGTGGCGTTCATTCATGAGTTTTAAATTGAAAACCAAATGTAGAATGAAGATATTCTGGTGCCAAAGGAATGTTTTGAATGTGGAATTCATTCATAATATTCGATTTTCAAAAATTATGAATAAACTGTTAAGCTGTAATTTTGAATTATTTATATAAAGATCTTCAGTGTTAAAGGTTTTTTATTTCCCTAAATTTAAGGCAATTTTTTTCTCTTTTCAGATTGCCTACTTCAAAAACTTCTGGAGAAATTGATACGTCCTAAGAGGGCCCCGATGAGAGCTACGTACATTCATGTTGCGTGGGTACTTTATTAAAGTACCGTTCCGATCCGAAGTATCCCTTACCAAAATCAACAGAAGTACTCTACCTACCTATTAAAGGTGGGTGTAGGTGGAGGCGTGAGAATATAAAATGAGAATTTGGTTTAAGCATTGAAGAGGTATCACAAAGACTTGATTTTAATTAAAAGAATATGTGGTACTTACCTACTCTATATCTATCAACCAATTCGATATAAATTTTTTTTTTTTTTTCAAAAATAAAGAACTTTACTGAAATAGGTAGGGAGGTATTCATTCAAGGAATGTATTTACTTATATCAAGTGTACCTTTTATCTGTTTTAGATAACAAAATGAACAATGCCTATGGCAATGCAGCTAGCGTCTTGGGCACGCTTCCGACTGGTGATATGGATCAGTTGAGCTACCTGTAGATTGTTTGCAACAGTCTGCAGTTAGTTCAATTGTTTCAATTGTAAATACTAGTTTTAATTTAATACTATTATTTTATTGTAATTTTCTTTGTTAATAAAGTTTATATACTAACAAATTTGAACTACAGATGACTAGTAAAAACATCCCATATATTTTTAATGTATTCATACATTAAAAAAATATGGGATGTTTTTAGAAATTCATTCATAATTTTGACGGACATTTGTTAAGAGAATATAATTCACTAACAATAGCAAAATACATCAAAATGATTGCAAATTAACCCAAAAACACGGAAATAAATAACCTTAACGAAGACATAAAACTTTTAAACCGTAAATTCGACTTGAAGTGCTCAATTTTCTCTGACAAGAACCTATAAAAGGCTTTGAAGGGATAAACAAAAGACTATTTTTGTAAAATACAGAATCGACAAAATGATATTTATTGCTGCGTTAATAATTTAAGATGTTATTTCGACCTGGCCTTAAAGATGCCTACTTTGTAATGTTTTAAAACGTATAAAAAAACTTTACCAACTGACAAGCGAAAAATATGATACGGCTGGTCTATAAATTAGATTAGTTCTTTCTTATCCTTAAACTTTCAGTAAATCTATACTAATGTTATAAGGAGGAAAGATGAAAGAAAGAAAGATTTGTATCTTTGTATGTAGTAACGAATAATACAAAAAAAAAGTAATGAATAACCTTAAAAACTACTGGCCCGATTATAAAAATTCTTTCACCATTAGAAAGGTTACTTTTAGGGAGTGATAGGCCGTTTTATCCCGGAATTCCCACGGGAACGGGAAATACGCGGGTGAAACCGCGAGGCGCTGCTAGTACTATATAAAATACCTGACCATGACAATGTGTGCCTACGTAAAGTAGGCAAAGTAAAGTCATTAATGTTTATTGCACATAATTTAAAACAACTTAGTGAAAGTGACAATTTTAAGAGACATTTTAGTAGCCCTTCTTAGTACGCACAAAATAGCATTTCTGCCAAGCTAACCTATAAAGAAATGGGACAAGTAAGTGTGTCAGTTGGCAACACCTGGCGGCAAGGTGCTACGGCTAGATCAATCTAACTTGATACTATTTTGTACGTTTTGTAACAGGCTACGATTAAATTAAATAGCGCTAATATATTTATAGTAATTCTTTTGTTTCAGTTATTTATCTGCAGTGCGAAATAATTAGGAGAACTTGCCTTACCTCAAAGCGCAGACTTTAGGACAGAAGTTATAGTAAGAGATTTTTATCATTTTAACAAATAAATAGTTGAATCTCGAATACATTTTGCGTTCGTTCTTTCATCAAAACATATTGAATCAATTTAATGTTTGAATAATCACCTCTCTTGCTTTATCTGTAGTTGTAAATGTAGATTATCTCAAACAAAAGCGAATACTTTACTATAGAAAACATCGGTATGGAGCTTAACTGAACTTTTCTAGAAGAAATTCAGGAATGAAACCACATTAAACGAGGCTATCAGGGTCATAATATGGTCCAGATCTCTAGATCTGGTGGGCTTAGGCTCTAGCCATTCTAGCTATCAGCTAATTATTAACTTACTTTACGACCACGTGAGTCGAACATCTGACAGTTCTTTACGCAGCAAAGACAAAAAGCTGACCTATCGCCACCGCCGCGCGCCGTTATTATTTTAAACAGTTGAAGAATTACCCTACTGCTACGCAACGAGATCAAGGTGTTATGCAACTGCCGTACAGGTGACTCGTCAGGTGTAAACTCACCCACTCACCCTAAACACCACTGCTACCAACATAACAAACCACTAATCCAATGAAAATGCAACTCTACTTTTTTATTCCCCGCGTAGGAATAAGGACGAAGGAGGTTTTTTTGCAGACGCAATTTTAAATTTGTATTTGGAACCTTTGTTATATATCTAAGTAGGAGACACCTTTTCGTACATTTGCCACAATTTAAGGTCATACGACAGTTTTTTTCATTTAAAATAGTGTATTGTTATTTACTTTGGAAGTATCGATGGTGGATATTTCTCATTCGTGTTGCGTGGGTGCTATCCGTCAACGTCTGTCAAAATGAGCTAATATGGATAAATTTTATTCCGCCGAAGAAAATGTTTTATTTCTTCATTCAACTGTCTCTCAGTTTTCGCATTTACACTTTTTATGGTTTGTAAAATGTTCTCCAAAAAAATTAAAATGTACTTACCTACTTAAATTGTAATATCAACATGCAAGCAAGTACAGTTTAAGCAATTATTTTTAAAAAAGAATTTACGAAGATTGTATAAGGAAGTACCTAGTATGTTTGTAATACTTCGTACTTACCTATAATAACAACAAAAAAATATTTAATGTGTAGCCTACAATATCCAAGCATACGTGCATCTGATCACATAAAGTCGGTCATACTTGTAAAGATTGTCTTTAGGTACCTAGTATAATGTTCTCAGGGTTTTTTTGAATTGAAAGAGTTCAATAATAAAACAGAGGTCACAGGTAACAATTTACAATACACGGTAATTTCCAAGAAGACAGGTTAAAACTGGATAAAAGTGATTAAAACTCAGCGCGTCGTTTATAGCAATAAATGCAGTGCCGCATTCAAAATACTTTAGACTATGTGATAAATTCAGGACCGTTACTTACCCACCTACAACATTTAATTCATACCACACAGCTGGTGATAATTAAATAAATTAAGGAAATGTATAGACTTTTACTGTAATTCTACCCTATTGCCCTCTACGTTGACTGCATATCAATATTCTTTTTTTAATTGCGCAGATCGCAACGGTCGCATGCTATTCTGCCAGCTGTCAGATAATGACGCACTAGGCTGAATGGCCAGGTGTCAAGGAGTGTTTTACGAAAAAAAATAAGGATCACCACTCACCCGGTTAAAAAATCTCAGCAGGTGTCTGGCTCTGGTCAGGCGAAAGGCAGATGTCCGAAAAACAGAGGAAATTAGGGTAGTTAAACATCCGCACCACATTTTGGTATTAAAATTGAAGCTCGCAAAAATGTGTTTTTGTTAATCGTTCCTAATTGTTTTTTAATCACTTATCCAGGCTGCAAGCATTTTAAATGATTTACTAACGTTTTAAATTTTTAACGATTCACTTTCGCTTTAGATATTGCTTGATCTCACCGACTCACAACGCACCTTTAGCTAAAGTGGCCTTCCTCTTGTGATATTTTTATGACACGTCTTTTGCCAATAAACGCAGGATAGTTTTTAATGTTCATGTTTCCAATGAAATCATAATTAAAGCGGGTACCGTCTCTTTATTATTAGCTATCTACCTTCCTTACCTGTGCACCCTGCTAGATAACGAACTAGGCTCTGTAGACTCATTCGTAGTAAAAGTTCGAATTCGAACTCGAATTCACTCAAGTGACCAAATTCGATCGCTCCTTTTTAACCTTTTTAACTAAGAAGTTCGACTTTCAATAGTATCGAGATGATTTGTCCCTTGCAGAATCCAATTGTACCTACGTCATTCTTTAGCGTAAATGTCAAAATCTCACTCAACTTAGTTCATTTCATTACCACGCTCGTCACCGCGGCGCTACAAGCATTATCGAGCTTTACAGAATAGAAAACTTTAAGCTCACTGCGGATTCAGCTTAGTGAGGTTCAAAATGAGTTTATAGAATGAGCCTGCAGGTGAAAATATCAAACAATCTTCATAATTTGATAAGTCATTTTACAATAAAATTACATAATGTTCAATTACTTGACACTGGCAGAATTGTGTCTGACCAGACCATATTGATATTAACAAAGAATCATCATTACTTACCTAGCATACATCTACGTGTCTACTTATTCTTATAAAATAAATAGTCGAAAAGGTTAACAAATTAGATAATATTTTAATGAAAATTTTATCTTATTGAAACTGTCAGAAAACTACGGCTGCTGCGTGAGTTAAAGGACATACTTTATGGTCGATTATTTCTTTGACATTTAATATTAGGTCTTCAATTATTGATCTTAAAAACTAGAAACTTAAAAGTAGATTTCTTTGTGTCAGTAAATTAGTTTTATCATGTTGCAAATCAACATCAAATCAATCCATTTTGAGGGAAAAATACAGCCTCTATCCATAGTAAAGGTGCTATCACACCGGGCACATCAGCTGACCATTCGGCGCGCTTTTTATGTTTTTTCAGCCGGCTATTTGTCACTCATTCGTTCATCAATGTGCGGCAAAAAATGGCGATCGACAAATTTGGGGCCAGTTTATAATAAACACGTTTTTGGCCTTGCTGTTTTTAAACGTTTTTAAGGCACGTTCCTTGAGATAACGATTCTTTGGAATTAATTTTGGAACAGGTGATGGGTGATCAATTTATTTATAGTCATGAGGAAATATGGAGATAAGAATTCCCTTTTAATTTCATTATTGTAGTGCTGGTTGCGGTCTAATTACTGCATACCATACCACAGTTTTTTGTAAATGCCCTTCAGGTGTAGCCTAGGTGTAGGTAACTAAACTACTATGATATCGCCGCTAGCCGCTTCAAGCTTACCTATAAAAGGTACATGCACACATAGAATTAATTTATGTAATAAATTTGTTTGGCAAAAGGGTTGATCAGGAAGGTATCTACCGGATCAGAAACAAAGTTAGTGCAAAGCCTAAGTAAATGTCACAACTCACAATTTTCCTCTAGATTTAATTTAAGAGAGGCTAGTCACGTGACACTATGCGTTTTGCTGCAACACTGCACCGCGCCCCGATGCCGATGCCGCCGCGTCGCCGCCGCCGCCGCGCCGTCTTGGCGCCAACGAGTATCTGACAATCTTTCCTGCATGCAGTCCAGAATGCTTGATTTAGACTCTAGTATGAATTGTATTGTAGGTATCAAAAGATTTAGATTTAAGAAGACAGAAAGAAGGTATGGTAGATGTCTATTCGTCAATTTATTCGTCATCGTGACTTATTCGTCAACTCGCCCGAATGAAAATCGCGAGTGCGCGCGAGTTGGTTCTAATTTTACCTAAATTTTTTGTCGTCAACTCGCTTGAAAGTGAATATCTGACGTATTTATGTACCTACAGTCAGTCATCTACAAAAACGTTTTAATAAATTTAATATAGGTACCTACCTACCTTCAATGTGTTAGACACGGTATCGTGTCTAACTAAACGATTTGAGTTTAAAATAAAAGACAAAAGTTTTTAATATACGAGTAAATAGACATTTAATTTAAAACAACACCACAACTGACAAAAATATAAAACTGCCTATTTTCCTGTACCAACAATATAACAAATCAACAATATCATACGGAGCACACAAAGCGCTCCACATGCATGAAGAGAATGTGTAAAGCCTCCAATACACGTTGGCTTGGCCGAGCTAATGCCAATGCGAACGCAGGCAAATCGATGCAAGGCAAGTGCTACCGTAAAAGTTTGGGACCAAAAAAAACATATCTGTGCTGAAGACCTACACCCTTATTGTACATAAAATTACTATTATTTATATATATTATTTTATTACATAAAATTACGTACGTACTACATGTACAAACATAATATTATGTTACATGTACATACATACTATAATTGTAGTTATTCTGTGCCCTTAATGTAATTTTCTTAGCCCGTGTCCGCGCTGCCCCGTCGCCTCTGCTGCGGGTTGCGCCACATTTTCTGGGCAGTGAAAGCGCTAAAATACTGACGATCGTAATTTTGAAAAGACTTCTTTCTGTCCCATAACGATGTCTGCATATTAATTTAGTAGAACATCTGTGTCAATTCATGTTGACACTAAATTGTGTCTGCTATGAAACAAAAAAACTAACGACTCGCAACGCAAGCAGCTGAACATGTGTGTGTTGTGTTCCTATTTCAAAACTTTAAAAAATTTGGGTTTGCCTTGTGAAAGAATTCAAACCTGTTGAGTCCCAACATAGTTGAAAATAGAACACATTTTTGACAGATTTTAACCATTTTCCCTTGTTTATTTTGCTCTACATACTCAAGTCACTGCGAGATATTTTGAACCGTATTCTTGCTGAAGTAAATAACAAGATAGAGTGTACGTTAGTGACCTCTGCCCCGTCTACCATAAGTCTATGTTGTTAAATTGAATGGAATACTTCTTGACGTGTAAATGGTTTTAATTATGAGTTTTTCGAGTAGAGCTCTCTTTGAAGAATGGTCCGGCGATAACACTGCTACCAGGTAACTACCCCACATTCTAATTAAACTGTTATAAACACCAAATTTAATTCAAGGACTTTACAAACATTCTGAAAAAAATTGGTCGGTAAGTAGGTAAATAATACAAGAATACTTAGACAAATGAATAGTAAGTATAAATTAATAAATATGAAATTGTGTTCTTTGTAAAGCATATAAAGCTTTGTGTCAAAGCTTATAAAAAACTCAACCTGACGAAAACAAGGCTCATAGTTTTAGCAAAACTATGTAACTCAAATTATTCCTACTGTACTGAATTTTATCCCCAATCCCCATCGAGGTACAAAATTGCCCGTTTGGTAAAGTACCTACACTACACTACCTACATCTCTTTCTTCGCACATTGTACCCGTGTATAATAAATAATCTTTATTTTATGTAACTACCTAATTAGCCATCTTGATTCAACTTCAACTTCTTCTTTTCGTCATTTTTTGTCACTTAGTCATAGTTATGTGAATTAATAAAAATGCAGGTCCTAAAAATATTGCACAGTATCTGTCATAGTCATTTTTAATTTATGTTAAAGTTCGGAAAAGTGATCCAGGTAATTTATTTTTGTCGTTGACTGGCATCTACCTTAACTGATCAACCTTATCATGCACCTAAGTTCGTAATGTCCGCAAATATCAAGGACTGGCGCTATCAACGTGCAGGCCATCTGATACGTAATTAGTGATATTTGCCAAAATAACGGCACCGTCATGTAACGCCCGTAATTCGGTTCCGTTGAATTTCATTTATATTCACAAAACAAATAACCTCAATTATAAAAAGTCTACAGACGCCCGACGATAACAAAATAAGCAGCTCTACCAAAATTTTTCATTTGATATCAGAATAAATAGGTAATTATTTTCTCCATAGATGACAGCATAGCTAAGTGGGCGAATATCTGCTAGCGATAATTAAAGTTACGGGTTTCATACCCGCCCGTGGAACAAATGTTTGTCTAATCAACAAATAATTGGTACCGATTCTGTATAGGTATTTTTTTATATAAAAATATTTTATTATTGACTTAATCTTTTTAATAAGTTGACCAATAATATGTAGGTAGTGTATCAGTCACCTGGTACGTACCATAATTAAAACCTGGTAAGTACCCGTATAAATTGATTATAATTATTAAAAATAATATTAGGGCTGAACTTGTTCGGTGAATTTTCTATTTTAAATTATTGTCTCATCTCAAGACGAAACTTTCCGTTTTTGTATGGGATACCTAGTTAGTAGTTCCATGACCACACCTTAGAGAATGATGACATCATGATAGAATGATGAATGTTTCGCGTCTGGACTGTCCCATTCAAAATAAATGGATGAAAATATTGATGGGATCTGTCTCTATTTAAATGATCATTAGGTTAGTATTTAGTAGGTATTCAATTATTGTGTTATTATTTTTCTTAACTTTTTATTATTTAGTCTTATTTCTAGTTAAATTTAATACTATTTTGGTTTTTTTGTGTAATTTTAAGTGACATTTTATAAATTTGTATTTACATTATGATATGGATTATGATCTGAAATAAATGAGCTAATAATAATAATAA
This sequence comes from Eupithecia exiguata, assembly GCA_947086465.1. Taxonomy (NCBI): domain Eukaryota; kingdom Metazoa; phylum Arthropoda; class Insecta; order Lepidoptera; family Geometridae; genus Eupithecia; species Eupithecia exiguata. The sequence goes on from OX352245.1 coordinate 9,781,737, forward strand.
TAGATGCACTGAACCAAATATAACAAATCACATACAAAAATGGATTCTCTCGTCGTGCGTGATATTATGTCAAAAATAAACAGTATTTTATCTAGGAACTTTAATAAAATATAGTGTAATTTATACATATCCCCAATATAATAGATTCAAAAGTAACTATGTCTGTCTGTCTGTTACCTTTTACGCCTAAACGGCTGAACGGATCTCAATGATATTTGGCAGGGAGGTAAATGATATCCCGGGAAAGGACTTAGGTTACTTAAACAACGCGTGCGAAGCTGCGGGCAGCAGTTCGTTATAAATAAAGGAAACCAAATACGTACCTACCACTTACTTAGTTTATAATAATGTTTATTTCAGACCGAAAGCTAAACGAACGTAGTTTTGGCTTAGCTTGCATAACTGACGTAGTTTTTCAAACATGTGTGCGTGTGCAGACATAAAACTAAGGTATGTAGTACCGTATTAAAACCACGCCAGCTATGCCAGCTAAGCTAAGTAAGCTTACCTCTCTGTCGTCGGTGTGCAGCCGGCATTACATCAGTATTATGACGGCGCCGCCGCCCCGCCGCTTGTTCAAAACAACCGCGCAAACAGGTGTCGTTTTGGGCGCGGTTCGCAAGGGGCACGTGCCTACTGCTGCCACCTTGCGGATAGCGACAGGTGAGGGAAACTATTTCGTTCAAAAACGGAAATTCCGCATGTCACGCTTTTTTGGGGGGAAAACAATGTATTCGTAATTTTTGTATGTGTGCCCAATTTAGCGTACGGCCTCCTGCGACCCCTAAGAAAGTCCCCTTTATTTAATTATGTATCTAGACGATTATAGAGTGCATTATGAAGTGAGTGCATATGTAATGTATGTAAGCGGGTTAACTACGAACCATGTTTGTGTTGGATGAACACCAACGTTTCATCCCTTATGGAGTTTATCGACTTCTATAGCGTACCTAAAGGTCGGCTCTAGCCCGCGTAGCGCCCTTGTGCAACGAATAACCAGCCGCCCCTCTAGTGCGCGCGATCAAATGGTTACCATTTGATCGCGCGCACTGAAGGGGCGCGTCGCAAGGCCGTCTTAACCTTATTGGTCGCCAAGGTGAAAAAGTTCAAAATTGTAGCAAACCCCGAAGCACAACAAGAAAAATGACGGCGAGCAAAGCGAGCCGCGAATATTTCCATACTTTTAGCTAGCATTATTACGGTGGTTGTCAGAGTTGACTTGGATTTGACTGATTGTTTTTAGCAATATTTTTTTGTAATTTGTCCGATTGTTTTTAGTAATTGATTCGTATTCGATTAGTAACTGATTCTACGAAGAGGGGTGGTAACGTAACTACTGCACTGCCTATATGGGCTCCCAACTTTTCACCCCTGAGAAAATTCGTGAGAGTCCGCGGGCGGACGCTAGTTATTTTAGAAATTGGCAAAGTGGTATGGAGTCTAGGTGCCTATCGACCGATGTCGGCGCCGGGCTGTCGGCTGACTTCCGCAAAGTGCTCTTTAAGGGTGTCTCAGGGCCAATGCCAGAACTAGGATAAATTTTCTAATTGAGGAAGTACCTACTATGGATTTACCTACTCCTTACCTTACTCCGCCAAATCCGCCTTACGAATTGAACAAAACATTTAACTTTAGTATGTAATTCCAGTTTATAAGGTACATAACGTAGGTATGTCCGACTGCAAACCGTTGAGATTATTTTATACTATATTAGTTCTAAAACAAAAAAATATACTTATTTTACTTTACGAAAATATTTTCCCCACTTAATGAATGAAACAACGTTTTTCAGTTGTGATAATGTCGAGTGAACTTTCTAGTTACGTTGTTAGTAGGTATAAAAAATCCTTAGTAAAACCATGGACTAACTAGGTACCTAATTAGTCCATGGTAAAACCTATCCTGCAACAAATATTTAACGCACGCACACCTTGGTTGTCAGTGTTCTTTTCATCCGTAGTTTTGCCTTTTGAGACTTAATAAGTCTCAAAAGGCAATACTAAATTAATTAATTATTAATTAATTTAATTAATAATGTTGCCCATAATATGGGCAACATGCCCGTACACTTCGCCGCCCCGGTAGGTGCTAGCCTACCCCCTATAACGTAGTGGTTTTAATCTCTTTGGCCTACCCGGCAAACCGGCCACACTGAAAGCATACTAGATCGCAGCGTCAAATAATTATACCTACCTACTATTTTAATTTTTATTCGATAGAAATGTGTGCGTTGCGTTAAGGAGATCGAGCACACTTTTCTATAGGTACCTACATTTTGTAAAATGAAAAGTGAAAAGTTCGATTCGCTTTCCTCGTACACACTTCCTATTTTGCTTCCAAATACCATGCCATAGGTATTTAGAAAGCAAAATAGCGCCATCTAGCGTGGAATAGTGCTATTTTGCTTCCAAACCAACCCAACCCGTCGCGCTGCTGGGTTCGGTAAAGTTAGATTGAGTGAAATATTATAACTACCCGGCACTAGATGGCGCTACATGCAATAAAAAATATAGTCTTATCCTGTGTATAGAATGCTGATATATATACGCTATATAGTTTGTGTGATATATAATCTCGCTAAAACTTCAAAACGGTTTGACCAATTAGATTTTTATTTTATCACTACATAGTATAAAACTAAGTCTTTTTACAGTCTAAAAACAGTTTTATTAACAAAGAAAATTACAATCAAATAATAGAATTAAATTAAAACTAGTATTTACAATTGAAACTATTGAGCTAACTGCAGACTGTTGCAAACAATGTACAGGTAGCTCAACTGAAAGTTAAATAAAGATTTTTACAGTTCAACAGATAAAGGTCCAGAAAAATACTTAGTACACTTTTTAAGGGTGCAGTACCCGAAGGCTAGTAAGTTATTTTTACTGGATGATAATTCTATTGAACCTACGTTTTTGCGCATTTTCGCTTTTTGTAATGTCCAAGAGTTGAACTTATTACTTATACACGCGTTGTTAGTAGACTTAAATACATACATACTAGGTATGTTAAGAAAATTGTAAAAGTACCTACACTATGTCACAGATAAATAATACTTAATACCATTACAAACCTATCTACCTAAATATGAAAGTATACCTACTATACTAGGTAAGGTAATAGTTGTATCAGCCACTGTGTCAGACAAATGTAAACCTTCAGTAGGTACCATATTCGGTTTATCAAGTTCATCCGATTCAGTCGACCTTGAACGCACGTTGACCTGAGAATCAACTACCGGCTCACAAAATAATAATAATTGGTCAGTTTCTTGGTTTTATTCACCATTACTGCATCGCGCCAGTAAACTGCTCACAGAACTCTTTCTAGATAACAATAAATCGATAAAAACCTAGGTATTCTTGTTGTATAATATCTAGTTATCTCGCGCAATGATAATTCGAGTTATTCTGTTAGTCGGCGTTGCGATTTCAGTGGGAGCGAACGACAAAATGACGAAAAATTTAAAGGTTTTGGTTGCATCGGCACAATATCCAGAGAGTGCACTGAAGATTCTACAGGAACAGTGAGTTTTTTTCTTTCTATTAATGTCTTCGTAATGGAGCATCTACTATTACATTATTAATAATAACATAACTCAATGGTGACAGCAGGGTTTTAGTGATCATAGATTTAACCTATACTTAGACACATCTGTAAAGTACCTAGGTATTGGATTCTTACTTTACGATAGGTAGGTACCTACATAAGTATCTGTTTTACAACAGATTAAGTAATGTTACGGATACCTTACCTACTAGGTAGATTCAAACGTATTTATATAAACAGAAATTCAGATAGGCAAGGTATTAGGTAGGTACCTATGCTTTATTTCAGTTTCTTTATTCTCAAACAAATAGGTTATAAACCTACCTACCTACACAAATGTGGGCTTGTGTCAAAAACGGAATATTTACAATCAAAAAATATTATAAAATCAAATAATGATGCTTGAACCATTGTACAAAAAGTTAAGGCGGTGCGGTATACCTTCTATACGGTGCCCCGACGCACACTAACGCAGCCACCTATATAATATTATTATTAGGTTGGTACCATAAGAAAAGAATATGTAGAAAATATGCTTATACAGAAAAATAAGATAAATAAGCTGAAGACAGGCGCTATGGCGCTCAATAGGAGAGGTCTATGTCCAGCAGTGGACTAATACAGGCAGATGATGATGATGCTTATACAAAGGAATTTAATAAAAATGGTGCTGTTTGTGACACATACCTATTACAATGTTTTTTTATTTATTTATTTATATTTTCTGGTTTTGGCAAAGATGCGAAGTTGCTCTGGTGGCCACCAATTTATGTTTTCGCATCTCTGCCTATACTAAGCCCTTTAATAATAAATATTTATAAAACTTTATGTATAAAATTTGACTTGTCTAAGTGCTTTTTTGTAAACCTAAAGAAATAAAGTTATTTACTTTTGACTTTTGAATATAAAATATAAAACTATTACAGATGTATTAAAAAAAAGCTTATGATGTATCACAAATTGCTCAATGGTTTTTTGAAAATTCCTTTGTTAAACGTATTTTAAACGATAAATAATAAAATAAAATAGGTGGCGCTAGTGTTCTTCGGGGTACTAAAACTAATATATATACCTACCTAGGTAAAATTTTTTTTATATATTTTAAATAACCATTTACCTAAGACCAAGAAAACATTTAAAGAATATATAAAAGTAGAAACAAACAACACAGACGAATCCTTAAGTTAATCCATAATGATCCTTTTTCCAGTTTCACAGTGATAGTTAAAAAGAACAATGCAGGCGAAACTGCAGAGCAAGTGAGAGAAGACCTGATGAAGCTCATCCCAGGAGTGTCAGCGCTGGTGTGGCTCGGACACGGGCAGATCACCAAGGAACTGCTGGATAGAGCAGGTAGACTATGTCATTATCATCATTCCAGGGGATCATTGCCGAGATTGCCCATTGCTGATAGGTTTCAGTTTAGTTAAGTTCAGTTAAATAATTTTGACGTGACAACGTCTTATAAATTGGTTTGCCGGGTGACACTTCAAGAAACTGCGTTACGCTCCGCTCACGTTATGCGCTCACAATGAGAGCGAGTGAGAGGCACGCGTCCCTTCCACTCGGGCATGGTTAGCCCGCCTAAGAGCGAGAGAGACAGACATAAAAAGTGAATAAATCGTTGTCACGTAAAACTTTCGCCCGTATACCGACTTTACAGGCAACCAATTTTTTTATCATCCAAAAATTAACGAGTTAGACGGGACGCTGTTCTTTTGGGATACCTACCTACACAAATTCTTAGTTTTTTCCCTGAGCGTGGGTAATAAAACAAAAACCTTAGTTCAATATAGGTACTCTCATTTCCGCTGTTGGACTCGTTTTTAGGGTTCCGTACCCAAAGGGTAAAAACGGGACCCTATTACTAAGACTTCGCTGTCCGTCTGTCCGTCTGTCACCAGGCTGTATCTCATGAACCGTGATAGTTAGACAGTAGAAATTTTCACAGATGATGTATTTCTGTTGCCGCTATAACAACAAATACTAAAAAACAGAATAAAATAAATATTTAAGGGGGCTCCCATACAAAAAACGTAATTTTTTTGCCGTTTTTATAGATAATGGTACGGAACCCTTCGTGCGTGACTCCGACTCGCACTTGGCCGGTGTTATTTGTCCATCATGCGTACCTAGTGTTTTGATTGTGCCAGCATACATAACCAGCCTAAGTCCGTCTAGAAGCGTAGAATCTTCTTGGGTCTTCACGGAATGACCTGGGATGGTTGAGGATTTTGTGTCGCTACCTATCTCAAGATTGCGTGCAACTATCTGCAGAAAACCCAAATGTTTCAATTGTACCTATATATTTCGTTATTCGTACCTCTTCATAATTGTTATTATTTTGTATGTAACCTAAATTCCTAGGTTCCTAACTAAAGCTCAACAAAGAAAAAAAACCCACGAGCTGTCATCGCTAAACTGCGCTCACCGCGCCATCGAGACATTGTACCTACTTGCAGCAGTGTCCAACTTTATTAAGAAAAACCCCAAGGACAAACTCGGTTCCAAGCATCTTGGCATAAGTGGTACTGGCAACAGATCACCATAATTTGTGTCCGAACATCTGAGCCCGTCGAATTAACATCTGCACGCCTAGGCTACAAATTAGTGTGGGTCCGTAACGGACGTATTTTTGTCCGTAAGGACGAATTTAGTCAAGCTGTTTTTGTCAAAACATTTGAGACAATAGAACAACCAGGGATGTCAGACGTACCATAATTATGGTACACGTACCATAATCCAGGTCTTCGTACCATGTACCATAGTACTTCTATTATGGTACGCAAATGTACCATAATTTTCAATCATCAAAATTATTTTGTCATGTAATGGAACGAACGACAGAAACGTTTCGTTTCCGCTGCTAAGCACTACTCTGTACGTATATGATCTGTGCTATGAAGCCTTACTCACAGAACAGAAAAGTAAGGCCTTACTCTTAATCTCTTAAGATTAATTTTACAATCGATGTATTATGCGTAGAATGAAACGGCCTCTTTAGGTAACGTTTGACGTTTATCTTGTATTGACTGGCTTGAGTAGTAATTAATAGTAACTTTTGGTTTATCTATAATTTTGAAACTCGGTGACTCTGTTTTCTGTTTCAAAATTTGTGAATTGTGTTGTATTTGATACAGTTAAGTATCTGTTAATCGTTATCCCGAGTTTATATACCTTTCTACTTAGCTAGCCATGTTTCTAGAAAAAAACTGTAATATTAACTCAAACCAATTAATAACCGTGTGAGACTTTTATAAACCGTACCTTAATTTTCTGAAAAGTACCATATTTTTGACAGACCGATGTCATAATTTCTGAGTCGGCATCTAATATCCCTGAGAACAACTGAATAAGAGGTCTCAGAGTTAAATTAATTAGCTAGGTATACTGTTTTTATTTTGGCATATTGTCAAATTAGGTAGGTATCTTGTTTTAGGTTAGTACTTAGTAATTAAAATAGGTACCATATGATTCAGATTTATTATCAAAATGTTTGATGTTGATTGAAGACCAAGATTGATGATGTTCATCAAATGATATTAACCACAGATTATCCTATTTATTTATTTATTTACAAAAGGGCATCCTACGTGAAAATCACATGAAAACTAAATATTACACTACAATATCTTATAATCTAGGTATGTGTTTTCACACTTATGGGACGCCGCAGCGTGCACAAAATTTTTACTCAACTTAACAACTTAGGTATCATAGAAAACACAAACAGTAAACGCACTTATGTGAGATCTGAGACATAATATAACTTTAATTTAACTAAAACATAATGACAAGAATTACCATTCATAAATAATTGGGTCACACTAATTCTAATAAAAGAAAGAGAGTAACATCCTATGATTACTTTTACTGAGACTTGGCTGAATTCTAATATATCCAGTATCTACGGAAATCTTTGATAAGAGGTACGAGTATACAGGTGTGATAGAGACTTTATTGGTAGTAAGAAAAAAGGAATTAAACTCAGACACTCGGCGGAAGAAGCCCTGAATAATTCCAGTTTACAAAAAAGGTGATCCCAAGCAGGTTAGCAACTATCGTCCTATATCCATCCAAACCCAAATGTTTCAATTGTATTTATTACGCTATTCGTACCTCTTCGTACCTAATTGTTATTATTTTGTATGTAACCTAAATAAATTGATTGACCGTCCCTAGGTCCTCAACTAAAGCTCGTAGCAACAGTATCAGCGGGCTACAACGCCTGTAACATCGACGAGCTGCGCGCGCGCGGTATCAAGCTGTCTAACACCCCTGATGTGCTGAGCGCTGCCGTCGCGGAGATCGCTGTAACTCTCATGCTGGGCGTTGCTAGGAAGTTTACTGAGAACTTGCAGCAAGTCCACAAGTAAGTACTACGCCATTTAAATACAGAATAAACAGGAGAGGTCCGGGAATGACACCCTGGGGAAGGTCTCTAGGAGATCATATTTCGATACCCCGATATGACTTGAATTAGTGAGGATATTGACGGGGAATGTAATTATTGAAAAATCTCAACTCATTAATTATTATTCAATTATTAATGGTTGATGCAATAATTGATGGGATGGGAATTGATGCAAACTAGAGGCCTTCTGTCGTCTAACCCAACTGGGCTAGTAGGCATTATGTTAAAACATCACTAGGTACCTAAGTATTTTTATCATTAGGTATAGTGCATGCGTAACCTCTCACTCGGGGTAATTTCTGAGAAATCAAATAATAAATCAAAATGCTAATGCTACATCTATTTCAGCGGTGTATGGCAAACTGGTTTTTACGAAGATTTAGGCCAGGACATTCGAGGGAGCACAGTGGGCATCATAGGCTTTGGAGGCATCGGGCAGGCCACGGCGAAGAGACTGGCTGGCTTCGAGGTGGGGAAGTTCATCTACTCGGGCCATAGGGAAAAGCCGGAAGGTAAGGTCATGGAAGTTGATGATGTAATAGGCATAGCAGCCATGAGATTAGCTTAAGATACATGGTCAATGGTCACTCACACTTAAAAAAAACCACGTTAAAACAAACTATAACAGGTACGAATCAGTTGTCGTTTTGGAGTCTATTGACATTAGGATTTATTACTAAAATCAACACTATGTCGACAGACTCCACCATTTTATGTGTTATTATATAATTTTGTTATCAAACAATACTTATGTAAGTATATCACTATAGCGCGTACCTATCTTATCTTATCACTGAGCAAAATAAAACTCTGGATAAGCAGTTTTACATCACTTATGTTTCTCATGTTACCACTCGCATTCATGTTACCAGTTACTGTGGTAAATGTCTGTCATCAGATGGCACACCATCACCACACACAATAATGGGAGAATTTTACCTAACAGAGGATTCATAATTTTTGCATTCCCGCGCATTCGGATACCATATTCCCGACGTTGTCCGTGGCATGGCGACCGCGGCCTTAGCATCCATTACTCAGTGAACGTCTAAAGAGTCGAGGCAACCTACCTACACTGATGAACCGTGTCAGAATTGACTCTTGACGTTCGGTTATCGCTTTCTTACCGAGCGAAGTCAACATAGCGATCGGGACGGGTATTTTAAGGAAGCAATATGTATATACTACCCTTCCCGATCACGATAATGTGTATTTTAACACCTACACTGCGATCACAGTCATGCCAAGAGTGATGATATTATTTCAGAATTGTAATAGTTATTTATTGTAAATTTTAAGACATTGCACGCCCAACAGTGCAGAATACATTGACATTCCATTTTAATATAATAACTTTTATAACATGTATTTCATACAATAAATAAATTGATTGATTGATGGTAAACCAATCAATTAATCAAAAATAAAATCCTATCAGGTTACAGGAGACTGTTCAGCAGTGAGTAGACATGGTAAGTGCATCAGCCCAGCATTCTTAACATAAGTACCTACCTACCTACGCCGCCACAGCAATATTAAATCGAATTTACAAAACAACAGGACTTTTAAGGAATGTAATGTAATTAAATATGTAAATATCTCCACAGCCAAAGCAATCGGTGCAGAATTCGTAACCCAAGACGAGCTGCTTGCTCAGAGTGACTTCATCCTCCTGGCGGTTCCCCTCAACAACGAGACCATACACTTCATTAATAAGGATACCCTGGGGAAGATGAAGAGCAACGCTATTGTGGTCAACGTTGGACGTGGAGGTAACTTGTAAATAGATCCGGCAGACGGGGTTTCTCCAAGTATCAAGACATCACAATGTACTGAAATACAGGTTGTCCTTACCTAGTTCAGGCACATGTATTATTTCATATCTTCAAAATATAAGACATTATTGCAAAATTAAAAACCGGCCAAGTGCGAGTCGGACTGGCACACAAAGGATTCCGTACCATTAGCTATAAAAACGGCAAAAATGTCATGTTTATTGTATGGGAGCCCCCCTTAAATATATTTTATTTCCATTTAATTTTTTATTTTAAACTGAATATATAACTAAATATTCTGTGAATACCTATTTCAAACGTAAGTATACCTGTTACCGTTATCAATATCGAGCAAAAACATCACGTTTGTTGGATGGGAGGAGCCCCCTTAAATATTTATTTTTTAGTATTTGTTGTTAAAGCGGCAACAGGAATACCTACATCATCTGTGAAAATTTCAAGTGTCAAATAACACGGTTCATGAGATACAGCCTGGTAACAGACGGACAGATGGACGGAAAGAAGGTCCCGTTTTACCCTTTGGGTACGGAACCCTAATAAAGATTAGGTTCAGGTAATTTGATTGCAGGGGCCATTCAATTAAATTAGTTGACACTCTATTTACAGCACTGTGGATAGCATGTCCGTTTCCTAGTGCTACCTACAGCAGAATTGTTATCCACACTAGGTACTCTTATGTAAGCAGGTAGAGAATGCTATCTAGCATTTTGTAAAAAAAAGTGCAATAAAGAATTTTCAATATACCTATCAATTTGTGGAAGGGAGGGAGTGGACCATGGAGATATGATGGTGATAAGAGATTCATTAGTGAACTTATGACCTTATCCTTTTATGCACCAAATAAACGCGAAACAAACACAATAAACCAATCTAGCCGATTAGCTGTAAGCGTGTAGGATAGTTACGGAACATTTAACATCGCTCGTGGTAATTTTTTCATTGCTATTTTAATACAAGCTGTGTTTGCTAGTTTAGTCTAATAATCATGTAATTAGCTACTTCCTTTTTTTGACCATTTTAAACTATTTCATTTTTATCTACAGTTACATTGGCTTTTGTGGAGTAAAGAATCCTTTTCCTTACTAATATTATAAATACGAAAGTGTGTTTGTTTATTTGTTTGTTTGTCCTTCCTTCACACCCTAACTAAGCAACCAATCGGCTTAATTTTTGGCATGGAGTTAGTTGAAAGGATGGAGAGTAACATAGGCTACTTTTTGTCCTGATAAAACATCAAATTCCCATGGGAGATTTACGGAAATATCCCCATATAAATGGGTTAGTCCACCTAGTTATACGATATAACAAAATGAACAAAAAAAACCAAACAGTTATACTGAGCAGTATAACTAAACGGATCCGATTATTAAATGTCAAATTCGAATTTAAAGCGGTTGAAACGGCGGCTGCGGGAAACGGCTAGTTTATTTTTAAGGTATCTAAGACTTACCTCCTCAACCTCAAGATATGGGTGGGTAGGTAGTTACCTATAACTATGTAGTATGGTAGATGGGGTAGGCCTACTTACGTAAGGAACGGCTTAGAAAACGTAACGGCCTGAGTCCATTCATCCCTGATCCATCCTTATATCAGCATTTTCATTCATGAAAGTTCCTTCCGATTATTTAAACAAGAATAAAAAAAATATAAATGCCTACATGGCCAAGTAGGCATTTAGGGTGGCTTCCTCTAACAGCCTTCAAAGCGATGCGATTGCGTAGCGATCATGCCGCGACGATGACGAGGACGACGACGCCGCGATCAGCGTCTCTGACTTGACGCCAGTGTTCAAAATCGTGATAAGGCGTTAGAGTCTAACTCCAAAGGTACATACTTTATTTACTTCAAGTAGATAGAGAATTAAACTGTGAAACGGAACAGTCTTTCCACATAGATATATCGATGTGAAACGGAACAGTCTTTCCACAGAGATATATCGATATCGATTATTCTGTGACTCTTATACTAAAGAAACCTGAGAATAGGACTGAAGACAGCAAAAGCGATTGCATGAAGGCATTTTGTTTTCCTAGCTAGGATCTCTCCTTCGTATCTTGACGTATACATCTGATCCCACCGTGTTCCAGACTTGATAGACCAGGATGCGCTGTACGACGCCCTGAAGAGCCGCCAGATCTACGGAGCCGGCCTCGACGTGACCACGCCCGAGCCACTGCCTAAAGACCACAAGCTTCTACAGTTACCTAACGTTTGTAAGTATTGAAGAAACTCTCTTATTTCAATTTTAGACCTCTGTGGCACAGCGCGCGAAGGTCCGGTTGCGACATTTCCTGCCTCGGGATAAACCATTGTTGTACCATCAATAATGCTGGTCAATTTACACAGCATCATCTAGCCCCACGCTAAGCAGAGCTTGTCTCATGCTTGTGGGTACTAGATAACTGATATACCTAATACATAATTGAATCTACACCACCCAGAACAGTCGGAAAACATATCTGCAAATCATACAAACTTGTCCCAATCCGGTAATCGAACCCACAACCTATGCGCCGCAGACGGAGCTTCGTTTGCTGTGCCACAGAGGTCTTAGGTATACCAGTGGTAAGCGCTCGCTACACGGCGATATCCATTAACAATAATAATAAATTATAGCCATTTATTACCAATTCTTATAAAACAGTAAATGTTTTAAATAGAATTAGAATTATTATAATAAAAATTATTATTGCATGCATTAATTTACCTAATAAATGAATTAAATTATATTATTATTTTATAATTTCTTTATTTTTTCAAGTGCCACCATCTTTTTTTGTTCTAACTTGTCCTGTCCATCCCAAGGTTGCCTGGAAGAGATCGCTCATAGCGATAAGGCCGCCTTTGTACTTCATCTTGTAACTTTTATTTCTGTACTGTTTTCTGTGTTTGTGTGGTACAATAAAGAATTATCTATGTATCTAAATTAATTTCAAAATAAATTGGCGATATCCATTACAGCAATGTTTTTTTTATTGATGATGGTCAAGCAATTGGCCCCCATCTCACTTGAATAGTAGTGAAGAGGCCTAAGATGGAGTAAGTCTTCCTTGAAGGAACTTATTATTTCCACGGATTTGATTCGACTAGAACTGGATAATCTATGGATACCGAATAAATTGGTCATTGTACCATACAATAGACGCAGTCTAGTGTACTGCCTCCTGTGCTAAAACCTGCTCTACCTCCACAGTCATCCTGCCCCACATCGGAAGCGCCACTCTAAGAACACGCAGCGACATGGCCGCGCTAGCTGCTAACAACGTTGTTAACGGACTCACGGGCAAACCACTGATCACACCAGTTCAACTATGATTTAAAAATAGCCCATAGAGAAACCACTACAGATAATGTTAATAAACCCAATCAGTTTCCATATTACTGGTCTATTTTGTATTTCTGAGATGCTGTTAAGTTTAACAGATATAAGATAAGATAGTTATCTTTTAGAGCCACTGCCCAATCTCACACGCTTCACGAAGCAGGAGGGCATGTGCAACATGGGCAATGAGCAAGTGTAGCACTCACCCAGTTTTCTCCATGGTTGTCATATTTTAAAACTAGAATCTACAGCAAGATTGTTCGTTTGATTTGACTTAAGAAAACTGCAGTTATCAATAAAAAAATGTAATCCAGTGCAATCTTAATCTCTTTCATTCAAAATAACTTCCAGGTTTAACCTGGTTATTTTAGAGTGATATAAATTATATTACTTAAGTAGTTCTTACATTAAACTAATATAATGCCATACATACATTACAAATAAAGTAAAAACCCTTTACAATCCAAATGTCCCATATTAATAACTAAGAAAATTTGAGGACTAGGGTCTTACCTTTAGTAGTATTATATTATCTGTGCCTTTAGTTTGTCTTCTATCAATAAATGTTATATAATATATCAGTTTGGCCTTAGTTATATTAATATTTACATTCTGGTTTCATTAATATTGACATCATGGTGCATCGGCCACCACAGCAGCGAGGTCCTTCAGAAATGGCTCGATTTGACTCTCTAGTGATAGTATATGGCCAGTGTTGCAGTTATCACTGCCAATGAATGTGATCACTAAAGGCAGCTTGTTCATTTGAATCACCTGGAATGAGAAAACTCATTGAATAATACAGTGCACACGTGCACAGTATACACAGATGTTTTATCACAAATAGCCCACACATGGCCCTTTTAGTGTGGGTGAGGGCTACTAATCGAATCACCCAGAGTCCACAGATAATGGTCCAAAGCATGCCCAGCGTGGGGAATATAGCGTTACCCTCTAACAAAAGCCATTACATTACCAAAAACCATTATATTATTATTATTATTGGTGTTTTGTTGTGAGAGAACTAAGTGATTGATGTTCATACATAACAGATACATATTAGATTTCTGTCAGATTTAGGGTTGAGTAGTATATCTTGGTATTTATGTGATGTAGAGATTAACACAATTAATTCTTGGTTCAAATAGCTTATGTTATTATCAAATCACCTGATAGCTAGAATACATGGAGATAATAGTTTTGTTCCTTCCTAAGCCAAGTTTACTCGCTTGGTCTGTCGCCATTCCAAAAGTGGAGATAAAGTTAGGTTTCAATGCAAGCTGTGGGGCTCTCTCAGTCACTGCCCTCACCAGAGGGACCCCATCTCGGTCCGTTATTAAAATGCAGTGTAATCCATTGACTCTGCAATTAAAACATCAAAACCCATCAAACTGTTCATGAATCACGATTTGCTAATTTCAGGAAGGACAGTGTAACTCACTTCTCTAATAGGTGGTTTAAATATTTCCGGAGATCGTCGACCATTTTTAATGAAACTACGAGTTTACTATACAATTACGGGAGTAGTATCAAGAGATTTTATGAAAGTATGAAACAATAAAATAAAAGGACAAGGGAAAAGAGGGAAAAGAAAACAAAACAAACAGCTGTCCTCGGCTTTTGACAGATGACATTAGATCAAATTGACGTTTATCGATACGTTTGTCATAGAGAAAACTGTGTTCGCTTTATAAATAATGCCATCTGAATAAAAATTTAGAAAAATTAGAAACATTAATTAACTGGTTGCGTTCTACCGCAAACTTGTAGTTTGTTCCTGCAATCAACACCAGCCTGTGCTTATTTTGTTTCCATGTACCCTCGGACTATTATATTTACTGACTATTCGGTTAACCTCAACTTCTTTCTTAATGGCGACTGTTCGGTTCATGAGCATGAATCGAACTGTCATTTATATTCCTATCCAAAACTTTTTTTTGTCTATTGGCCAAAATGGCAGAATCGGATTGACAGTCGGTCGTGCAATGCAATTTTCGTAAATTATTTTTGGGCACAATAATTATTGCCTTTGTAAGTTTTAGGTATTTTTGTGCTGTTAAAACAGATTAAGTTTAAAAGTTAAATAGTGTAGTCAAACAAGTGCAAAGTCAGGTCGCCTTCGCACCTTGCAATTGACGAAATGTAGCTTTGGTATGATAACAAAAGATATAAAAATTCAGTCTTGTCTCAATAAATGCTCTTTTTCGTCATAAGTGTGCCGTGAGGATTAACAAGGCAAGCACGTTATTAGCTGCTGTGGTTATTAATGTATACGTAACGAGCCGTATGCGTGTTTTTTGGGATTGTGACGTCACGAAATAGTCTGCGATATTTACAGTAAATTGGGCAACAAATAATGGTATATAACATAGAGCGGTGAGTAAAAGTGGTATAATTGCGAAGAGAGGTCGTGCGCGGACGGAAAGGAAGTGGTCGGGCTCCGCTAGGATGGGCGGCGATGTCTGCCCCGTCTGAGAGCGCCGCGAGCCCTGCGCCCTGCGCTTGTACCAATATATCGCTTATGCAATTGTTCCACGAGCTGAAACAGAAGTTTCCAGGCGTCCCCGATCATGTGGTGTCAAACACGATTGAGCTCTACTGTCACGACAAGCAAGCGTGCGAGAAACAGCTTCACAGCGAAGTCAAGGCCTCCCTAACGCACGCCTACCATGCCTCCTCGTCGGCAGCCGCGCGCAAGCTATCCGTGGCACATCTCAGGCTCAACCCTCCACCCAAATGCAGGAACCAGCCCATAATCAACCACCAAACGCCCACACCTTCGCCAGTGCAGTCTACAACAATCCCTAGGCCCCAGAAAGGGATACTAAGCGCAGCTATTGAGAAAATAGAACACAACACTGATGCTAATCAAAACATAGTCGAGGCTAAAGATGAAGTTATACAAAACAATAACAGTACATCACCTGTCACTATAATAAACATTGATAACTGCCATGTGAAGTACAGTGCTGAATCACCAAGTGATTTAGAGCTTACAAATGAGAACTCGAAAGATATCACACAAAATACATCACAAGAAAAAGTACCAGAGCAATCAGAAAGCACTAACTATAGAATATTAAAAAGTAACAAAATAAGGAGCAACTTGCATGAATGTCTTGAAAAAGGCAAAGAAAAGAAAACAATCAAAAAAGAAGAAATTAAAAAAGGAAGTCCTACGAATGAGGTAGAAAAGCAAGAAGAACCAGAAAAGCCAGTCACACTAGAGAAGCCAAAACGGCCAAACACTCTTGATTTCATAAAACCAATTCCAGATATTGCATTTAAACCTACACTGAAAGAGCCAGAACCGGAATCTTGTAGAACCGTCTCCCCCGCACCTCCTAGACCAGAACCTTACCCTAAGGATTCAAACCCAAAGTACCGGCCCGAACGCGGATATCCGCTAAACTTATCTGTGAATGTGAACTGTCATATGGACTTGGGTCGTGGCTACGATCCCTGGGAAGAATTTGACAGTCCTCGAGCTATAACATCTGTGAATTTGACGGTGTGTACTCCAACTTCGAGTATGGCGAGTCCAGTAAGAGAGCAGGAGGAAGGGTTCGAGGGTCACGTGACGGTGACGGTGAGCCCCAGCACGGCGCGGCCCCCGCGGCGTCGAGCGCCGGCGCCGCCGCAGCCTACGAGGATCGATTCTCCGAGGCCTGCCAGGGCTGCTCCGGAACCGCCTTCGCAAGGTAACATATACTTCAAATCGCTAATCACAGCCGATGCGAAGTTATTCGCTCTGAAATCTCTTTACCTCTCATTTCAATCTAGGTATCTGTCGAAAGGGATTTCATGTTTCTGCAGCTAAATAGGTGTGGTACATGTTAATCTTCTTTCACATTTTAAGTACTACTATAATTTCATCTTGGTTTCAAGATTTAGTTTGCTAACCTACCTACCTAATGCTTGGTGATGAAATTAATATTTAATTACTGTGTGGGGTGGCCCATTAGTTTGGAGGCCTACCCAGCAGTGGGTGAAGTCAGTTTGCGGATGATGGTTTAAATCATTACTTTATTCACACAGATACCTGCTACATGTTAATAGACAACACAATTAAAATATATATGCTTTCTTTAATTTTCGTTCCGAGCACACCGTCTCTTGAACTGACGTCAACTATCGACACCAATTTCGCTAGCTAGAATAAATAAACGCAATAAAATAAAATGCACAATGTAGGTAGTAGTACATTTGAAAATAAACTTGTCAAACAAAACAGTAGAATCATTACCTACGACAACGAGTTCTTGAAGCGCGTAGGAGCGGGATTTATTACAAAATTTGAGTCAAACAAGAAAGCTAATGTAATTTCTTATTATACTATTCATTGGCAAGCTTTGTTGCTGAATAGTAAATGGATAGAATTTGCTCATAATAATGAGATTTCACAAGCAAACTAAGGAATGCATGTTAAGGATAGCAAAACCTGATGCCCTGGGAATAACCGCATATTTATATTTTTAATTTTCATACCTACTTATTGTTAAACAAGAACATTGGAAAAGAGACTGATAATGACGACTATTATTGCTAAATGATGATGTAGATGTAGCGAGTCCCCGCGCCCGAAATGCATGAATTAAGTTAAAAATTTGGATTAGGGTTTGTGTTCTAAGTATACTATAGTATAGAGTATAGACAGTTCCAAATGCTAAGCGAAAATGAAGGATGATGAATGATTTAAAGTTTTTTGTTATAGTGCTTACCCGCACTTTGGGTATACACCGGCGCTATAGGCCGTAAGGGGTCCCAAAGATTTTCGGTTGAACCCACTTAAGGGTTTCGTGGCTTAGTTGGTTATAGCACACCCGTACTGAGGGTGGGGCGCGGGTTCGAGTCCCGCCGAAACCGAAAATTTTTGGGAACTTATTTAATTTCTTAGAGATATATGATTTGATAGGCAAAAACGTAGGTAGATGGAAATTCTAATATTCTTTACATTTAAAGAATATTCGAATTTCAGGCGTTTTTTCTCTACATTAAAGTAATATCAAAATTCAATTTCCTTTAGTTAGACCTTACAGGACTCTTGGACAATTCAGAAATTACAAAGTAGGTTCCTAAGTAAAACTAAGCTTGTTTTATATTATAAAACATTTTTTAATTATCATTTATATTATAAAACAAGCTCTGCTCAGTTAAGGGCTAGATAATGCCTTGTCCAACTAGGTACATTAATTTAATTAATAGGTATTGAAATAGAATATGGAATAATATAATGTACCTATCACTAAAGTCCTCTATCTATATCATTACCAGCCACCTAACTATTCTATGAATTAGCATTGATGGATCTACCCAACTGATAGATACTTCCTATGAAATACCCTTATCATTAAGATAAGCCCAAAATGACAGTTTAATAACTTCATAAATAAATGTGGGTATTGGTATGTTATATTATGTAAGTTGTTTTGTTTCGCGTTATATTGTATGTCCATTCAGTTATGTACAATATATTTTTTGTTGTAAATATGATAGTGAACATTGTATATTGTCTTTTAAATCGTCTAAAAGTAATCTGAAACATATTTTGTAATAGGTAAGATTAAGTTTGATGTAAATAGAGACAGGGTCGTGACGGTCGCGGCGTAAAAATCGACCCTTCCAATTCAGCCCGTGGATTTCGTACGTAGAGTATAAAGGGACCTACTAACCAGAGGAAGAACAGCAGCTTCCTCCTGTTTATTATTATGTGACAAAGACAACTAAACTGGTCTGTGGTATCTTTCAACTCCTCTACTGCAATCCACCTGTCAAGCATGATGATTCTGGCAACCCCTTTATGCATTGGCATTTGGTCATTTGGCCATGGGCTTAGTTCATTTAAATAAATAATGCTGGACAATTCACACAGTATTATCTAGCCCCAAGCTAAGCAGAGCTTGTGTTATGGGTACTAGATAACTGATATACTATAATACATTAGATGGATAGATATTTTTTATTATACATAGAAAACGACCAGAACTCCCTGAACAAATGTTTGTAGATCGTACAAACATTCGTCCCGAGGCCGGAAGGAATCAAACCCGCAACCTCCTGCGTCGCAGGCAGGCCTTCGCCCACCGCGCCACAGTGGTCGCTATTTGCCAGCCTTGTGGTGCCGGCTTAGAATTTGCACTCCCAACTCTCCTGTGGGTGTCGTAAGAGACATACACCGGGGGGCGGGCAGCAGCGCCTCTTACAGAATAGACGTACCACCGAACTGCGATCCCCAACCTGCATGCCCAGCGCGGGGATTTTGGGCATAACCCCCCCATGAGATAAAAGCCAATAAAGCGATTATTAGGGGAGGCCTGCGTCCAGCAGTTGACCATTATGGGCTGTTGAGGTAAGGTGAGGATGGTTCATTTCGGTGGCAGTGTGTCTTATGAGGAATTATACACAAGACAAGCAATATTGCGCGTACGAATAGGTAGTTATTATCGACTGCTCAGATTCTTAAAAACCATTAGTCGATGCAAACAAATCTCCTTTCACCGAGGCGTCTCCGGTTTTTCCGGAAAGTGCAATTGCCAATTAACATGACCTGTTTTATGTGACACATAAGTCGATGTTCTTGAAAGTTTGAATCGTTCTTTTTATTAACAATTTTAGAATGCAAAATATATAGGTATGATAATTTTTCCTACTAGAAGTCAGAATAGAATAGAATATATTTTTTTTTGTAACTTAATCAACAAAAACAAACATGATTTAAGAAGAAGTCATTAATGTTTGGATGTTTGCTGAATACCAAACTGATGGATTCGGTGCCATCATTCGCAAAAAATCTACATCCCTGATCCGCAGAATGCGTGACAGTCACAACAGCATCCTGAAAACCATAGCGAATAGATATACATCGCCGCTGTGGGCAAGCCTGATTCGCAGAGTGATCCCGGGAAAAGTCCCGCTACTCTGATTTGATTACTAACCATTATCTGTATTTGATTGTGTTACTAACCACATATGGATCTATGCTGTCCGAAATAAGTTTTTTTTTTTATTTTATTAATATTTTTATTGTAAACTGTTTGTACAATTTGGTGTCACAAAAGTAATGGTACAAGTTTTCACGATAACATGCACTTATAAATTTAAAACTAGATTTAGAATGCAGCTTGTCTTCTTACAGAATTGGCTTGTCTCTTTTTGGCTCTTTATTGAGATTTAGCGGCAGTTTCGTTTTAGATTTATCAATGTTAACATTGACTCATTGGTTGGTAGGTACTTCACAAATCGGTATGTAGGTATCAGCATGTAGAAATACCGTTTATAAACAGCGATTAACCACGCTTTACTGTTAAACGTGTCTTTAAATAATGATTGAAAACTATGGGCGTACATTATCGAAACTCGCATATTTTTCTACATTTAATATGGGTCCCGTGACCCCCCATTTATTCTATCACACAGTTGGGAGTGCACTCCAGGTTTTCCTCTCAATCAAAAGCCTTTTTGACATGACTCAACAAAATATCCTTTTCCGCGCACCCACAGATTTCACTTCACCCTCATTCAAATCAAACTATTTTATTCCTATTTGATCTTTTTTTTCTATATCTCAGCTGAATAGTCAACCTACCTATATCTCCCTCTCCAATTGTGCACTTTCGGTAACTTACTTAGGCACGACATGATCACCTTAGTTAGATGTTTATTTTCCATGGTAACCGTGTATATGAGAAAAGGGGAAAAGCCCTAAGTCATTACTACACCCTCCAATCCTATACCAGCTTCCAACTATAAGCAGAGTTTGTGCTTTGTACCAGATAACTGAAAAACCATTCAAATTATTTCAGACCGCTCCCTAATTGAGCGTCAGAAGGAGCGCCTTGGCCGCCTCGCGAAAGCCCTAGCGCAACACAAGGGGCAGCTCTACCAAATGAGTCGAGAGACTCAGATCCTGGCCGCGCCTCCGCCGTCATTATCCACGGCGCAGAGGCTGAGAGACTACGTTGAACGACTCCGGGACCAGTGCGATACTTTAGCAAAACGACTGGAGATGACTGGGAATGGTGAGTAGGACTTTATAATCTGTACCCGGATCTTACCTAACCCAATGCTGGGTAGGTAATGTGGCGGACCTTCAAGTAAAGTTACCTATACGATAAACAACTATGCCGGAATCTCCATTATATGCAATTGCTATGACTGATAGATGATGAATCAGAAGCCAATTGAAGACAAATATAGAAAAGTCACATACATTACAACTGAATCAGAAATAAAGTTGCTAATTGATTCGATTTCATTTAACTGGTGGAGTGAGGCAAGGGGCAAAAAAAATCACAAATTTGTTACTTATTTTATGATACAAATTTCTCTATTTGTTACAGAACCAGACGACTCTGGCAGCTTTTACAGCAACATTTACACCGGACAACGTCCACCAGCCTCCTGGCAGTGCCACATGTGCACCTTCCGCAACCATCCACTCCTTGACAAGTGCGAGGAGTGTGATATGCCGCGAATATTCGTAGGTACGTCCCCGGCCAGAACGCATGACTCCGGCTTTGGGTCGTTTAGAGACCGGAAACGAGTTGGTATGACGAGAACTGAAGATGTTGATGTGTCTGTGTTGAGTATTCAGCAGCAATCGGCTGCTTGAAATCTCTTTTGATCATGGACGAATGATCCAAGTTGAACAAGCTGTGATCCTTGCCAATCAAGGAAGCTGTGATCCCTGTTAAGCACAAAGTATTTGTGAACTCTTTCAAAACAAAAACAATGGATCACGCGCTGATCAAAGACTGTTATGATCTCTTCTGGTCAAGGATTATCATAATCCATTTATGAGCTGATCAGGGATCGTCTCTGATCATGTGTTGATTGATGTGTTTGAGAATCACGTGTCACGGTCTTGCCTTGGACAGTTTTGACCTGGAAACTAAAGTGATGTTTTAACTGCTCTATGAATTTAAGTGTTTTTGTGAAGTGTTGTTTTCAGTGCTTGACTTTTAACCCTAGCATGTATCGCATGTAGTTAATTCAACAGACATTTAAGTTGGTGTTTCAGTGTTTTGTGTTGAACGGAAAGACTTATAAACTTTAAAACCGTTTATCATAGATGGCCTACTTGCATGGTTGGATCTAACACTTCCCTTTTGTATATTTGTAAAATTACTTCCTAAAGATAAGTGTTAAGTTTAAAAAGTGATAAAATTGATAACTGATTAGAAGGATCAGAGAAAAGTCGAGAGTTCTAAGAAATCACAGATAGTGGACTGATAATAAAATGTGGCAACATTGTGTATAGCAACAGTTAAAACTTTAGTCAGATTTAAGAGCTCAAAGAATTTGCTAGTGGTGTTAAAAGTGCCTTAGGATAATACAATTAATAATCCCATTTTCAACAAGAAATTGAGACACTGGCGTATTCCGTTTATCTACCTTATAACAGCCACCCAAGAGTGATTATTCGGAAACGTGTGTTCACCGAGTTCTGTTTTAAGCATCTCTTAGACAGACTCGGACTGCGGTGCGGCCACTAATTTGCAAATTGTAAATGCAGTAATTTGCGGTGTGTACGCTTGCAAATTGTACTGGCCGTCTGGGAAAGGCTTTATGGTGCATAAACTGAATGAGCGGAAATAGATTTATTGACTAAAAACAAATGAATTAAAGGCCCAAGTTCCAGGAGAAATTTCAAATCCATGAATAAATGGATAGCCTTTTTTACCTATCATCAAAACAAAAAGTTAAGAGTTAAAAGCTCTTTTACTGCGTAATGGGCTTATTAGGTTAAGGGTCAGCTGACACCGATACGCGACGAGACGCGATGCTGCACGCACCTTGCATTCAAAATATAACTTTATTTCTTTCTCCAAAAGATAAAAAATTTATTGACATAATACAACAAACCAAGAGAGCACATATTGCCAAATCGCGTTCTGAAGACTTGGAACCGGTTACCGGAATCAGTTATCAGTGCCCCCTCAGTGAACTCTTTTAAAAATAGACTGGACAAACATTTAAATTGCACTGACAAAGACTATGATATGCACGCATCAGCTTAAGAGCTGCCTGTGTATTCAAATAATAATACTAGAACTCTCCGCGGGCGTCGCCGCGCTTGCGCAAATTTGTATCTTTTTGCGTAGTAATTAATAAAGTTATATTTTAAAACAAAGTGCGCGCAGCGTCGCGATGCGTAGCTTCTTGGTGTGATCCTAAGGATCGCATTCACTGCCCAGCCTCTGCGGTGCGAACGCAGGGGCGCGCCCCGCCCGCTACACGGTGGCGCTGACCGACATATGCGTCTTGGGCTATAAAAGTGTTATCATTGTGTCTGTCAAGTTATGTCTGATATAATCTTAAAAGGATGTTATTTATGTTGATTGAAAGAAATTATTAGATTTAAGTAGGTGTTATATATATTTATTGTTTATTAGGTTTATAGGCGAACATAGCATCACATTATGTCTGGATACATCACAAGATCTCATTTTAAGACTATTTGTTGCCTTGCCAAAAAAATACCTTTATTTACTTAGCCATGGAATTCTTGCTCAAAATAACATGCTCAGTTGATCATAGCACATTGTATCTAACACATTGCACAAAATTTTACTATACACAAGCTGCGCACCGCGGTGTTACCCGCGGTCAATTTGACTGGGGCGTTTATACGCTTTTCCCGGGCCATTTTTAATTCTTTTTCATTTCTTCCTCGGACTTCAAGAAATATTTAAAAAAATAGCTGAATCGTGAGTTTTGCGCAAACAACAAATTTTTATGTATGTATAGATTGTTTAATACTTGACTTTAATAGTAAGGGGTTTTTAATGAAAAGCTAGTGCAATTTTGAATAAAAGTTTTTACTTTTTGTGACTAAATTTAAAATTCTATAATATGATGGAGCCGATGGAGGCGAACTCGGAAAACGAAAATCAAAATTTATGACATTCTTATGTCACTAACAAAAGATTCTCAAAAGCGAATCAAAAACTTTACTTATCCTTTTTAAAAGTACGGTTCAGCTTCAACCATAACAAAACCCCTATTAATTTATATTTTGATAAATACTTAGTAAGTTACCAACTTAAGCAGGTATTTATAAATAGCTTTACGAATTAATCTGTGATAGGAATAGTTTTTCATTCTTCCAATTTTTTACTAATATCATTATTTATATTATTGTTACTATTTTTTCGCTATTTTTTTTACTAAATCTTAACATAATGAGGCGTTTATGTCAATACACTTATTCAATGTACTTAAATATCAAAAATTTTAACTGAACCATTGCCTTCTATTTAATTATATGTACTTTTCTACAAGTTCGATAATTAAATCATAAATTACATATCACACAGATTTTACCTTTTATTAAATATATTAGTAATCGATAGGTATTCTAAGCTGTTTTTATTACTTGTTGATAGGGCTTAAGGACGCTTTTGAATAAACGTTGACAAAACGTTTAATTTGAATGTGCCCTTAAGTATTTACTAGTTTTATTGTGTTCACTTAATAGGTATAATTATTATTATGGATCAATGTTTATGAGAGAATAAATATGTTTTATGAATAAGTAAAATTATGTGGTTTTAAAACTGGGGTCGATTCTGGAGTTACTTAAAAGTAAACGAATTTACCAGTATTAAAATATTGTTGGCCTTTTTATTGCGATTGGGAAGAAAGGGACAGGACCAGTTTTAGTGCTGTCAAATTAGTTTTTTTTAATGCAACAACAAAATCATTACCACTATATTTGTGCGCTATATAGTTGCGATGCTTGTCATATTAAGGTTTCACAGCAGCACTGTATAATTTAGATGTATTTTCGTGAGTGTCTCGTACTATTTTCGTTGTTCATTGGTTCATTTTGTTTGTCATCAAAATGCAGCCAACGAGTAGCGATAAAAGTATGTGATACACTTATAACCAGCTGAGCTTAGCGAAAGATGTAGTATGTGTCTAAAACAGACAATAGGATAAATTAGTAATGAAAATCGAGCGAGCCGAACTGGAATAACGCTAAAACCACCCATCCTATTCATTGACAAATGCAAGTCATCTCAATAAATGTCCTTTTAATGGCCTCCGCCATATAATTCAATGACACGAAGGCCATTCAAATGACTTATATGGCAATATAGGATGGATGGTTTTTGCGTAATTCCACTGCTGATAGATAGAGAATTCTTTAATCATCACCTTAAAAAGGAAAAACATATTGTATGAAATTAAAGATATTAAATAGGTGTTTAACGCTAGGGTGTTAAAATTAAAATACTAGGGTATTTCAACAAAAAACATGTGCTCGCTGTTCCTAAAAAAACATGATGGTAATTTAGATGTCAGAAAAACTAAACTATGTTATTTGACAGCACTAAAAGTAATGCCATCTTTTAATGTTGGTCGATAAGAAAAATACAGCAACATTTTTAGTACACTGTCGTCAGTGTTTATTTTTACTTTAGTTAAGTGTATAAGACATCTGAATCGACGTCATTGTTAAAATTTGTCTTTAGTTAATCTTGTTTCAACAATCTTTTTATTGAACAGTCGAGTACCTACTGATCGTATAATGTTAATTTTAAACAAACGACTTGTTAATTTCGTTACAATTGAGACACTGGTAAGTTTTTTCTCCCTTTCTAACATGCTTTTGTGCTGTGGAATGTTTTTTAAAAAGCTTATTTAAGTTTTGTAAGAAACAAATATTTTAAACATGTTTTTGTATTTCAGTACGCGCTCGGGATGGGATAACTGTACGACTAATGCCAGGAAGGCGAAGTAAGTATTACTGATACTTTTGGATTCTTTTACACTAGTTAAGTGCTTGGAAGTTGATCTACGAAGCTCTGACCATCAGAGCTAGTCTAAGGTATGAAACCAAACGTATAGGTTGTATTGTTTATTTGACAACTTAATGGTGAAAAGGCGCCCAATTAAATTCTATGTTCACACTGGATTTCTTTCTCATCATCGATTATCAGTAATATCTGTGGTAATATCTGAAAAACGGGTGAGGCTGAGCGTTATCTAATACTAATATTATAAATTCGAGAGTAACTATCTATCTGTCTGTTTGTTACTTCTTCACGTCTAAACGGCTGAACGGATCTCAATAAAATTTAGCAGGGAGGTAAATGATACCCCCGGGACGGACATAGACTACCTACTAGAAAAGAGCGTTCGAACCCGCGGGCAGCAGCTAGTATAAAAGAAGCTAGCATACAATACATATAATTTATTAACTTGAAAACACATACATTAGGCACACTAAAATATTACAAAATAGGAAACTTATAATTAACAGGTAAGTATGCAGGTCTATTATGATAGCCACGGGCCCACACTAAGCTCATGGCCCGTGACGTGGGCACGACAGTCGAAAATAATTTTGTTTACTTAGTTTTATGTGTAGATACTGCACCCCAGAAATCTATAATTATTTATCATCTTTTTCAGAAATAACGCGCTCATGGGTCTTATGAGAACAACGGGGTTGGATCGAACTGTCATCAGCTACATAAGTATCAAGATTCGAACGGAAGGTACAAAGTACCAAGACTTGTAAGGTTTGATGCGACTGGCCCTAAGTGTAGTATTTATCTGTGATATTCGCATTTGGTAAGGCTGAAACACATTCCAAATCATTGTTTTTTTTAATGTTTACTGGAAAAAGCTATTTTTTTACGTAACGAAGTGAGAATTTTCGCTATGCCATGGTAGATTATGGCATAATACCAACTGAAGCACTTCCTCATATTTCACATGGATTAATATTTTAATAATGATCATCATCAGCCTATACTATTAGTCCACTGCTGGACATAGGCCTCTCTTATTGTAATGAGGTGACTTAATTCTGGACACAAGTCTCACATAGCTAAAGGACTTGTTTTCTATCTTCGTTTTGTCCAATAATTTGATTTTTTTAACAAATTCCTGACTCCTAGTGCTAATTACCAAATGCGGATAATCTAGCGTTGCTGCACTTAGGGGGGACACTTAGGAATTAATTTATTATTTCTTCTTTGGTGAAAATCTTTGGATCATAGTTTAAGAAATTAGGAGTCGAATGTTAAAGAGAAATCAGGACATACAGAGAACTTATTTTAAATGCTGTTTAAATGTGTAAGCAAAAAAACGGCCTGTTGTAAGTTTATGCTACATTTAACTGTTTTCAATCCGATACTGAACATTTATGGGGAAGTTTCACTATAAATTGTTTAATTTTTTTTCTTAATATCCTCTTTAAATTTATTTGATCTTTAATAAATCTTTCCTGATTAAAATACTATGAGGTTTATGTAATGTAGGTACTTAAGTTTATTAGTCAATATTTTAGTCATTTAGCTTTATCTATTTATTTAATTGTCTTAAAAATTTAACCCATTCGCTTCGATAAAAGTAAAAAAGGAAGATACGGTACGTTCTACCAGCGCTCACTCAAAAACTGTATCGTGTTACAGATGAAATAATGATAAGGTATCGGATTATCAGAAAATTTAAAGTTTGGTGTATCTACTTACGCGGGAAAATATGTGATGCCTTGGGCTTTGTTTCGTGTTTTGGAGCTATATGTACACCTGGTGAACGATCACGAGGGCATTGTCGTGGTGTTTTAGTCGAAATCACACAAAATTATACGTCGCAGCAAGCACGCGCAACACAAACGCCACCACCCGCGCCGCCACTAATTATGTTCACTTACCTCAGTCATAGTTGAACCTAACTTGAGCCATACACTTTCGTGATGGTAATGCCTCATCTCCCTTTTTTACTTTTATCGAAGCCCATTCGATATCAAATTTAAGTTTAAATTATTACAACGAACTTGGATCAAATCATGTAGTATTCATACGAAATTTAACACAGATAAGTGAAATAAACCCATGACGAAACGATCGAATCGAGATGTAACGAATACAGTAAGGAGATATCAAAACCTTTACGGATATAGGACTTATTATAAAACGAAGAGAGCGACACTTGTGACACTGGTGAAGCATCTTATTAGCAAACTTGCCTACCTAAGTACTACACTTAGGCCCGTATTATAAAAGTTTGCTCAGTCATCGTCACTAAAGCATAGACTGAGTAAGCTTTCATACGGGCCTTAAATAACTATATTTATGTAAGGGTGGTGTTCTTCATTAACATTAAATAATCAGCCTTTATGAGAACAGACCTGATAACCGACTTTTCGAAATAACTATTCGAACCTAAGTATTCTCACAAACACCTGAAAGTACCTACGATAGATTGGTCAATTAACTATATTTCAGTAGATGTGCTCTTTTTATTCTCCTGGCAAAGGATGTAGGCCCGTATTTTAAATCTCATAGTCGAAAAATCTATGCTTGAGTGATGTTTATTCCATAGAAAAGCGTTACTCAAGCATATACCTATTGATGTGATGGATGACTGAGCAACCTTTCATAGTACGGGCCGTAGAGTGCTAGATTGGTGACCTACGTCTATGAGGTACCTACATATAGGTACTCTAGCCAAATTCGATTTGTTTTTTTTTGTAAAAAAAAACAACAAAACATTCATGAGTTTGAACATAAAATTAATTATTTATCGTTGGCCACGACCTTCATACCTAAATAATAGGCAATATTTATTGAAGGAAATATCTCAAAAGGACAACAAACGTTTAAAATACCTACTTACACGGCAAAAAAATATTTTTGTTTAAGAAAACACCCAGAACAAATATTTGCAGATCATACAAACATTTCGATTCGTTTGTATGGGTAGTTTGTTTACAAACATTTCACATCGCATTTGGCTGGAGTATACCTACATTAAGGATTATTGTTATAGTGCTTGCTTACCCGCACTTTGGGTATCTCTAAGAAATGAAATAAGGGTTTCGTGGCTTAGTTGGTTAGAGCACACCCGTACTGAGGGTGGGGTGCGGGTTCGAGTCCCGCCGAAACCGGAAATTTTTGGGAACTTATTTCATTTCCTAGATATACCTACATTGCTTATTTGATTGTTACTTTCACCAAAATAGAAACTTGTGGACCTCCATGGCTTCGTCATTCAGCACGTGTTTACTTTAAATCACGACGTAGCGAACATTTAGTTTAAGATGTCACATACTTGAATGGAGTTAATACCTATTAAACTGGCGATTCCTAGGTAAAATGTAATATAATCTCGAATACATGGGTAACGATGATGGTCATATCACACCATTTAGCCATGCTATTGGTTATTTTACGTCTAGGCTTCGCAGTAGGGGGCGTCCATTATTTACGTGAGGCGTTTAGGAGGGAGGGGGTCTAGCCAAATCTCACCTAATCTCACGTGGGAGAGAGGAGGGGTCTTTGCATATATCACGTAATTTTTTTTCCGCGAATTTTAGCAGCTGTTGCAGGCTCAGTTTTAACGTTTTGTTTGAATAACTGGGTTTTTTAACGAGCCTTGAATAATAATTCTTAAAGATCAAACCTACCTATTAAACCTAAACAAGGTACATTTAAGCAAATTCCTTTACTTTATTGATGCCTTCTTATAATTTCCATGGCTCTTATCTCTCACTACTGCTCATACTTAACTACTCACATATTTTGTGGTTTAAAATGCAAGGAAATTGAATGGAAATAAAGCTATTGCAAATTAAAATAAGTTCCTTTAAAACGATGTAATGGGGCTTACCAGTAAGGCTGTTAAAACAAAACAATCTCTGTGATTTCTAGTCGAAAACTTTCTTACTTTCTTTTTATTTTGAAAGTAGATACAAGCATTTCTCTGTGTAAAAATAAATCTTGTGCTCATAATGTACATAGAATAACCTTCTATCAATAATCATAGTGATCTGATGTTGCTATGTTGTTTTGAAAGGTCAATTTATAAAAATGTACTTTTATTCGGTTCCTTAATCCAAGATAGTTTTTAAGTTATCAAAAAGATAACAGCAAGGTAAACAAATAAAACCCAAAACACAACCTTTATAGCACACACGCTGCAGAAACGTGATCATATTAGAGTTAAACGGATGAGAGACAAATGAAAACTGTCAAAACCAAAAATTGTTTTGAACTACAATTGTACTAAACCTTTTGTTTCCAAAAAAATATCTAAAATTCTAGAACCAAGCATAGATATATAGAATAGGTAGTACCTTTTAACAGGTTGAAACTAATTTAAACAAATAAAGTTAAAAAAACTGATTATCTTATAAGAGACTACCTAGACAGGTGTCTAGTAGTCTCTAATAAACCAAAACAACATAGCAAATTAGGTTTAGTGCTTTTATAATGTACTTAAATCAAACTTAAATGTATTGTATCAATTTATTATATATTTACCTACTTATTATTTTCATTGGCACATTTATCCAAAATAAACTTGTTAATATTGTTTAGTGTTTTTGTTTTATTATTTATACAAGCCCTAAAAGATACCGACAACCTACCATGATACCAAGACTTGACTTTTGAATTAGAAATTTTTGTTCTGAAATCAATGTACGTACAATCCATTGCTGTTCTCATAAATGTTTAACTAAATACAATCTGTTTTCTAAGGTGATGAATAAAATAATAACTATCTATGTATCTTCAATGGTAGTGATTCTGTTGTTGGTACCAAAACCAAAGCTAACATGTTTTTTAACCCTTAACCACTGACGTACGAATGTCATTCGTCACCGCAACCGTTATTTGTTCAAAACTTCGTTGTGCGCGGGAATACGACGTCGCCATTTTTAGTAGTTTCCTAGCCACCAGTGACGCTTGCGCGGCGGGGAAAAGTGGACGCGTGGCACATGTATAAACAGGTGAGTTCGATGACCAGACGTATCACATTCGTATGGTCAGTGTTAGTGTAACTTTTTGAGTTTTTGTTTGGAGATAAAATGAATAGCAAACGGTGTCATAATGATGCTTGGATGCCGCCCCACAACACACTGAAGCTCTGTAATTTGAGACCTTGAAGAATTGTTACATGTGTTTCAGGCAGAAACGACGCAGAACCCATTAGGGGTGTGCAATGTGTGGTCAACGGATCTGCTAGCAATGGAAAACTAACCTGCAATCATTGCCGTTAAAAAGTGCCTATATATGTGATTTGCTGATAATAATTGATTGATCTCATAAAAACCATCTGAATTACGTTATAAAACGAAGGAAATAAGTTCCTGTAATACGTAGTTTTTTTCTAATTAATTTTTTAAAATTATATGTGTTTCTTTTGATGTCTCTAAGTATGTTAATTAGTAAATATTTTTCTATGAATATTTTTATTGTTTAATTTATCGCAGTAACTAGTATTTGAAATGTTCTTTAATATAACAAACAATAAACATATAAATAAAACTTGATATCTTTCTCAGAGGTTTTTAAAAACACAGACGAATGTCATTCGTACGTCAGTGGTAGTGTAACAAAATGACACGTCAGTGGTTAAGGGTTAAAGGGGTGCCAATAGATTTGACCCCATATAATTATTAGATTACGGTAGATGTCTTTTATATTCTATTTCAAAGATTGGCAGTGGACTTACCTACCTATTGGACATTATGGAAAAAAGCAATTTATAAGTTGTGCAGTAATTTTCAAAATTCTATCCTAATTATTAAATTCTAATAGAGAACTACAAAATTACCACTACTTTTCATTTAGTCCCATACATTAAAGCTTATTTTAACATTAATTTTAAAAGGATCAAATAGGTACAGATAGAAACAAAATCTAATCTACAACTTCATTAGGCTTACTTTTTGTCAGGATTCAGTTTAGAATTATGTGAAATCCTTACATAATTAAAATACACCTTCAAACCTTTCACATACAGTTTACAACAGAATAACACAGCTACCTTGGAGTACAGGTTACTCAGTAAATGGGTCGAACTCAGTAATTGACTTTGTAAGCATTTAGATAGCAGTACCGCGTTCCAAATTCTGCTTGATCTCAGCTGTGTGCTCTCCGTAAAACCTCTCCAGCTTCTTGTTGAACTTAGCGTTCCTCTCATTGATGTAATCAATATCAGCATCATCATTGTGTGTACGCCTACGGGAGTATTTAGCACGCTTTGCAATCTGGCCTTCTATGTCATTCACCATGTTGTCTACAGCATCTTTACGGTCTTCATGCATGCCGTGAATAATGACATTTGGCCCACCGTAGAATGCATCCCCGTATTTTTGCTTCTGTCTCTCGTATTGTTCCATATCGGCGGTAGGCATGTTCTTGACAAGTCTGTTGTACTGCCTGACGGTGGCTTGCTCGTATGTAGAGAACCCTGTATCGGGATTTTTCTTCTTCTTTTTGCGTTCTAGGCGCTCAGCCTCCGTGGCAGATACATTAAGCAACTTTACTCTGTCGTAATCTTTACCCTGGGTCTGTGCTTCCTCTCGTTTCTTCTGGTCGTCCATCAACCACTCCGCCTGCCTGCGTTTGGCCTCGTAGTTGGGCGGGAGCTTGTTCCGAGCCTCTTCAGCTACCACTTCCTGGTGATTCTGAGTTCTGGCCTCGTTTCTTGCGTTGTGCAATGTACGAAGCCTCTTCATTCTCTCCGCTTGTTTCTCGGCGAAACTCATTTCTTTGGTGGCTGATGTTGATTTTTCAGAAACTGAACATCAGTCATTCATCACATAAGTAATTCCAAGCTATTAGAAGCTAAAATTTGCGAGAAATCTATTAATAATTTTTGCAAAACAACACCAAGCAAGCAGCAAGCAAGGAAACGAAAAATTGACACTGACAGTGGAAGAAAGCGTCAGGCTTAGAGTAATAAGGCACTAGAGGTGTTGTATATACCCGTTTCAGTCACTCAAGAGAGAGGTAAAAATATGCTTGTAGCCTGAGAAGAAATGAGATAGAATGAAAGTTTCTCTGTCTCTACCAGTGTGCCAGTTTTTTCATTGTTTAGCTCTTATAAGAGCTAAACAAACATTAGCTCTTATAAGAGCTAAACAAACATGCCGGGCACATCACATAGTATTTGTTGTTTTCGACCTAATGATACTTTCTGCTAATTAAATGTGTGAAAGTGACTCTGCGGGCGTTCCTGCGTCTCAACGATGTAAATCTGAAGCAACGATGGTGCGGTGCAGTGTTTTTGGATGTAAAAGTGACGGTGAACGAAAAGTGCCGAGTTTGTCATTCCAATCGTAAGTACAAGCTCGTTTGACTTCAAAAAAGGTTTAAAATTTATAGTTTCATAGATTTCCGTACAGACAAGACTCAAAAACTATGTTTTAAAATAATTCTAATAAATATAACCTAAAATTACGAAAATTTAGGGTTGCCTGCACTCGAAAATAAACTTCCCCAAATGTCGTGGCGCATTGAGACATGAATACCTACATCTACATACATTCTTAAAATATGTTTTTGTTTGTTACAGATTTCCCGAAAACAATGATTTACGTTTGCTTTGGATAGAAGCCACGGGTCGAAAAAACTGGGAACCCAAAAATATTTAGTAATTTGTTCAACATTTTCATAAAAATCGTGAACAAAAAAGAAACGCGAACGCATCTGTTCTCTTATGCTGTTCCAAGACTGGTAAGTAAAATAAATAAATACATAAAAAGAATCAGTGCTACGATGATGGGTGAAGGACTGTTTGAGATTTGTATAGAAAAATTATACCTTCTTTGTGTTTTAGTTTTAGTCTACCTACTAATCAAAATACTCAATCGAAAATATTTAAATGGTATTGGGATTTGGTGTTACTAATATAACTTACTATTACTATCGTACTATATATAATTTTCATATTAATGCTTCAATATTTTATTTTAGGCATGCAAGATATATACTACGGAAAAGGTACGTGAGGGAAATCATGAAAACTTTGAGTTTGTAAGAGAAATACAACGCAGTATAAATAAAACCACCAGTGTAAATTAGTAAGTAGGTATAATAATGGAAAAATATATATATGTAATCAGATCCAAAATCATTATACTACGTACGATATATTAAACAGTGCCCAGTATGGCTTTCAACGGAATAAATCAACAACATCTCTACTATCGAAATTCACTGATGAAATAAATAATTATCTTGACGACAAACAGCACGTACTCCTTCTATTTATAGATTTTAGTAAAGCATTTGATACCCTAAATCACAGCACACTCATACAAAAGCTAGATAATACGGGCATTCGCGGGCCTCTCCTAAATTGGTGCAAAGACTATCTTAGACACAGAAATTACCGGGTGAAAATAGGACAAGAACTCAGTGACGAGATACCAGTCACCACTGGAACCGCCCAGGGGTCTGTCCTTGGACCAACACATTATCTGGCATTTGTCAACGACATGAGTAACGTAATTGAAAACTGCTCGGTGTACCAATACGCTGACGACACATGTCTCGTAGTTGCCAGCAAGGACATCACATCAGCGGAATCACTATTACAGCGTGACTTTACAAACCTCTGTAAGTGGTCACACGATGCGGGACTGGTACTTAATTCGGACAAAACAAAAGTGGTTCATGTTCGCTCTAACCACTTATTAAATGTAGACCGACCACTTGTAATAACTGCACACAACCACGAATGTCTGCATAACTCTATACTACATAGATGTAGATGTAGTAAATTAGAACAAGTTAGTCAATACAAATACCTAGGTCTTATTGTTGATGATAGATTCAACTGGAGACAGCATGTTGACCATGTATGTAACAAACTGAGGGCACTCTTAGCTAAATTTTCTATACTAAAATATAAAGTACCTTTTCATGTCCTCATTAATCTATATAACTCGCTAGCTGAGTCAATAATATCATACGGACTAACAAGCTACGGTAAAACATTTAAGTCCTACCTAGACAAAATTTATAATATTCAGCTGAGAATACTTAAAATAATAATACCAAATAAAACTAAAATAAAGCTATATAAAGATGACAACATTACTGGAATATACAAATACTGTAAAATATTACCCATCCATTCAAAATTTAATCTGAATATTTTGACAGAACAATTTGCAAACAAAGATTTGCAAATAAAAATTAAGCATAATTATTCCACAAGAAAAATAACCCAACATAAACTTGTAATACCCAGAGTTTATAACTATTACGGCAAACGTACAAATAGATATCTAATACCCAGTTTAATTAACGAAATACCCTTTAAAATTTTAACCAATATTAATAACGATAACTATAAATTAAAAATTAAAAAATATTTCTACGATACACTACAAAACTTTTAACCTTATGTTACTAAAAACCTATAACTCCATTAAACTTAATTATAACAAAATATACTATAACTACTTACATCTGAAATGAAAACCAACACCAAAATTAAAATTGACATAATAACGAATAGAACTTCATTTTAGAAAGCACCCTGTATGCTGTGTTATCAGTTCGCTCCGCTCACTGACGAACGAGCAGCGTAGGTAATAATCATTGCTTGCGCTCGCCCGTGCCGGGCAGCCGATCATTGTACCTACCCCGCTTGCACTTGCAGGGTGTGGCCTGCCATACTAGTACATTTCATTAGATAAGTATATCATAGAGACTAAGAGGCTTACGGACAAACCGAATTACGGTTTAGGTTAGCTTTAAGATAATTTTAGTACTTAATGTGAAACATAAATAAATGGAAAAAAAAAATGTACCGTTTAATTAGTGTATGTACAATTTTATTTATCAAGTGTATGGGTATTGATTTAGGCTCTCTGATAGAAATAAAGACTGATTGATTTGTGATCCTATGATTTGTGGAGAGTAATCATAATCATCACACACAATGGTCATTATTACATACCTAATAAATAAAACAGAATATAAAATATTTGGATACATAGGCTAGGACGTAGGTAATATTATGCTTAAGGTGTAAAAAAATTAATTTGGTTTTCTCTGCACATTTTACCTGAAGTATAATTTAAAAGTGCTTTTGAATTTCGTATAATGGTTGTCTTATCTTAGCAATACCTTAAGTGTAAGATTTAATTACTTAAAAGAAATGTGATTTCCAAAGTGCGATTTTTATTGTAAGTCTGTGCTTGGTAAGTGTTTGAATTGATTATCTAGCAATAATATTATTTTCAAAATTACATTATTTTAGTATGTGAAATGATGTCTACTTACACGTTAGCTCGTATTATGTGGCGGTGGTAATAAATTTAAACGAAACCTAACATTGATACCTGAACGTTGTTTTATTTCTATGCTCATTAAATTAAAAGTTTACCTACTCCCGCATACGTAGGTTCCTAATTTAATGAATGATGTATGATACTAAAATACCACCCACGACATGAAATTACGAACCTCAAGTCAGGGTAACAAAATTGTACGGCAACACCACTTCGTATTACTCTGTCCCTTTTTGCGGCCACGCATGCCACTCATCTAGGTAAATTCTCAATCTACGGCGTCAGGTCAGTCGCGCACGTCAGTAGTTATTTGACATTGACAGTAGTGAATTAGATTGACGTAAAAAACTTTTAGGTTTCTATAGACAATTCAAGTTTGTTACATCAAAATTCAAGGGTTCCGTATGTAGGTTTTTCCAGAGGACTCGATATTATACGGACCCGCCCAGCAGCGCCCACCCTGACTAATTATCTGGTGATAGCTGGATTCGCTAGATAAAATGGATATTCAACCAAGAATTTGCGGGGTAATTCAGCCAGCAGCAGCGTCTTGGGGATGATTTTGATTCGCCACACACAATTTCTATTTGACATAGATTAGTTGAGCTACCTCTAGATTGTTTGTTTGCAACAGTCTGCCAGCTGCAGACTGTTGCAAACAAACAATCACCGCTCACCGGTTTCACTTGTAAATACTTATTCTAAAAATTGTTTCTATTCTTTGATAACTATTTTCTTTAGCAATAAAGTTTATCAAGAATGTTAGAAATAAAGTTCTTAATCGTTGAAAAGAAAATGGTGCAGTGCAGCTGAATGAAGCGGTTTGTTGTTTCGTAGAGTGAGAGTCGTTTTCACCCGCGAATCTCGAGACCCCAAAAACCATAACCAATCCAGATCATGTGTGAAGCTCGCTTCGTAATAACAGCAAATCGCGCCCAACACAACACGGCCCGACCTTAGAGTATACCTAGAGATGGCATACCTACGAAAAAAACGTGTATACCTAAACTACCTAGAAACTAAAATGGCTCCTTTCCGTAGTGCTGCCCTTTTGTACCTCGATATTTTTATCGAAACAAGTATTTTTGTGACGATATTTTAGCAGTTTCGTAGTGATTTTATTGTTTTCACCACGATTATGAAACAGAATTCTATAATCATATAGTCTTATAATGCTTAAATTAGAGATACATAGTATGTGAATGCACGTACCCAACCATGGCTCGACCGCGCTCATGAGACGCAACCACTGAGAAGTTAAGAAAATGAGCTATTTTAACAATGGTAATTTTTTCATGTATTTTCCGAGTCAAGACTCTTGCGTTTAGACACGTGCCAGACCTCCTTAGAATTAAAGATCAAAGTTCACCAAACCAGTTTATTGAACAGTCTGCAGTTAGCTCATTTGTTTCAATTATAGGTAAATACTAGTTCTAATTTGTTTATACTATTTGATTCAAATTTTCTTTGGTAATAAACGTTGTGTTCATTTAAGAAAAAAAGGTACCTACTGAAATGAAACAACAAGCTACTTAATTGCAAAATATATTGTTTGTATGCAACAGTGATTTGTGAGATAGTATATTTATATTTGTATAACAATATGGGTATAACAATGTGTAATCTGTACCTTTAGCGTAGACGCTATCTATGCTTATATTATAAATGCGAAAGTGTATTTGTTTGTCATTCAGTCACGGCTTAACTAAGAAACCGGAACCTAACTAAGAAAGGATGGAGAGTAACATAGGCTACTTTTTGTCTTAGTAAAATAACAAACTCCCATGGTAGAGTTACAGGAATATCCCCCTAGATATTATATGCAATTCGAATTTAACGGGGATGAAACCGCGGGGAACAGCTAGTATTATTTATTATTACAATATAAATCACAAAAAGATAGACACCACATTTTATAAGCAATTCAACAAGTCTCATTCATTTATTATATTATATCACAAATTTAACACAGACTCCTACATTTTTAATTAAACAAGCAATGTAATCCGTAATCCGTCTTATTCATTTACAGTATAAATCAAAAATTTAACACAGACGCCACCTGCATTTTCGATTGTAGAAGCAATGCAACAGTCTCATTCATTTACACATTTGCAATATACCTACCTAATTCAAAAATTCAACTAATACTACACCTAAATTTTCAATTTTACAAGTAGCTAATGTAATCAGTCTCATTCATTTACAGTATAAATCACAAATTTA
Organism: Eupithecia exiguata; assembly: GCA_947086465.1. Classification (NCBI taxonomy): domain Eukaryota; kingdom Metazoa; phylum Arthropoda; class Insecta; order Lepidoptera; family Geometridae; genus Eupithecia; species Eupithecia exiguata. The sequence goes on from OX352245.1 coordinate 9,820,100, forward strand.
CATTATTTCTATTAAAGTACTGGATCGCGCTGGCACTAGTGGCTGAAACAAACATGAAGAATAAATTTATAATGCAACATTATTTGTCAGCCTACAATTATAGACTCTAGAAAGGTACTGAGTAGTTCAACTTTGAAAAAAAATCTAAAATCTTAAAGAAATTCTAAAAAAAAAGGTGCCACACCGTTTGCGAAATAACTTTATTTTGCATGGAAATAATTTGCTAAGGGTGATTTATGGAAATGTACATTTTAGAGGGGATTTGAAGTATTTAATATTACTTTGGGTCAGATTTATTTACTTAAAACTTAATATTCATTAACATCAAAATTTAAGCCCTTTGGAAAAATAAAGGTAGTCAAGTTTGTTAATGCATATATGCATTACTTTGCAATAGAAGTTTGTGGGAGTAAGGTCAAGTAAAATACTTACTAAAAAGATTCGTGACGGTACGGCATCCTCTCGCAGTCTTGTTATTTAAAGTTCAATTGAAGCAAGTTTCTATTTTCTTCAAAATGAAGAGAACGAACGAAAATATCTTTCGTACCAAACTTCATATTTTCTACTCCTATTGAGTCCAGCCACTTTTTCTTTTACCGTAATTTTCGGGTAGCCTAGAACGTAAAAAACCAGTTGAAAATTTACACTTGAAAACGTCGATATGAAAAATGCCTTGAAGGACAACACTATCCCCAAACAAACAGTTTCATGTTTTCTTTAATTACACTTAAAACTTACAAAAATAAGCTACATTCGGTATGAATTTTATGTAAACTATTCCTATGAAAGCCAACACATAAGGTATTTATTGTATTATTTGGTAATTTAGCAAAATAAGAATACGTACCGGTGTAATGTTATGTTTGGACGATTTTCACTTGTTTTTAAGCCGCAACCTACCAAACTGCTGTTTGGCATCTTCCTATTAGCTTTCTTTCGCTTACTATATAAGTATTCACATGAAAAAGTCCCGAACTCAAATAATTTTAGCATTTTTACTGTAAATGCAACTCTTGTTGACAGTTTACATACCTGAAAGTAAAATGGCGAACCGGCCTCAATCATGCTTTGCTATGACGTCACGTTTCAATGTTGCCAAAAATAGGTTTCGCACATTATATTGATGTCTCTTTTTACATTGGTTATTGTAGGTAAGATAAAACGAGATAGCTATAAGTTTATGAGTACAATATCGATTTAGATCATATTTGTATAACCGAAAGTTCCTATAGAACAATACGCCGTCTCTATATACCGATACTCTAAGGGCCCGACCGAACCGAATTAACTGAACTGAAGTGAGCCAGTCATTCGGTGTTTATGAGCAGTGGCGGTTGTGTGAAACTTTGTGCGATTTTTTACTTTTTGTAATCAACTTCAAGTGTTTTTGGAGATAACGATGTCGGATGAAATCGCAGAGAATGGAACAGCTAACGGAGACGTCCCGGAGATCGAACTGATCATAAAGGTAAGTTTACACGTGTAATTTTGAGTTGAGGTACAAGATTAGCGGCTTACATCGGTCAACACGCGCAAGCAGGCAAGATTCTTTGGCCTTCTGGAGATTTTGGAAGACAACGGTGAAAGAACGGTTTGACGCACAGGTAGATGATAGATTGGACCAATATCATAGCCATTTACCCGAATACCCTCTCATTCAGTTTAGACCTATGGTGTGAGTTGGAAATACTTTAATTTTCGAGAGATCTTGCCGTTCGACGCGTATGCATTAGTGTATAGGCAAAGAGCTGCACGAAAATGCGCGCTATTTAGGTCGTTGCAACTGCTTTGTTGCTGAGATGAGTTGGGATTATGTAAAAGTAAACAATAACTGATGAGCTCATCACTATAAGAGTATCTTCACTTTAATAATTCAGGTACCTTTAAACTTACTGTTACCATGACTCATGCATTAGATTTGACAATGTGTTTGATTGCTATTGCAATGCACTATTGTTTAAGTATTTATTTGATTTCTTTTTGTTACTGTGTCTGCCCAGAACTTTTAACTAGCATTGTGTTTATTTATTAAAGACGTACATCAATGTTGGTGTCAAATCTTGCTCTAGAACTATATGACTCCTCCAGATCCTGATCAGGGTCAACCAGACGAGTAAAACCATCCCCTGATTTAGGTCCAAACAAGTCCAGGGGAAAGAGACACATAGGCTTTCGACTAAACCTTCATTTTGTACAGTCATTAGGCGCTTTTCAGTTTTTCTTTTAGATCTATCATAAGCACAACCCTACTTGCAAGTTGTATTGAAGTACAACTTGCAAGTAGATTTAGGTAGATTTGGTAAACGGTAATAGAACACAGAATAAAATTTGATTGAGGCTTATCAGGAAGAAATTAAAGATGCATATAAATAATATATTATTAGCTGACATCAGCTTGTCAAATCTGTTAATACATTAAATAAAATAAAACTAAGCCAAAGATCATGCTCACTGACATCACTATTTATTTTCTCAGTACAAAACCACTGCCAAAACATGGTACAAAACTGATAATCAGAAAACAAACAACATGCATTTTGTTACTTTTTTTATAAAATGTGATAGGCTTATTTGTATTCTTATATATCGAGTCATGACAGCATTCTCGACTACTCTCTAACTCTCATGGTGGACTTGGCCTTCTACTCCCATCTTAAAAATCCACCCTGTATAGCTAGCCAGATAAAAGATTACCCCAAAATTGTAAGCGCAGAGCAATAGTTCAACTTAGCTTCTAATTCTGGGGAACTGGGATCTGAACTGACATCTCGCATGAAAATGTATTGTACATTGTCCCCCTGCCTAACAAAGCCCTAACCAGCCCAGCTCCTTGAAGTACCGGAGCAGGACTTTTGGTGATTGACAGCTTCGTTTCAGCCTTTCTGTGGGTGTGGATGGGTTTGATGCCTTTGAGACTTTCCAATCCCGTTTTCCGTCTCTCATGTGTTCCTCTTATATTTAGCTTACTAGAAACAAATACCTGCCTTGTTCTATTCCAAAAAACTATTAGCGCGAGCCAAGTTTCCACCCCAGTCATTGCTTCCTTCCCTTTATATTCGAAGGCGTAGTCACATGTCATCAGGTGCGAGAACCACCTGCGTAACCTGAACCTTTTTATAAACGCATCAATTAAGATGTTCGAACTACGCGACGATGTTTAATTATAAGGACCTTTATTAGTGACATCATGACATACACTATGATAAAAGATTACCAAGGTTTTGTGGCAGGCTCTGGTCAAGATGCTTGGGTTTATATATAACGTTAGTATCTATCGATGGACGGTTTTGTCGATCTCATCCTAATGAAAAAAAATCAAAGAAATCGTTATTAGTTGTTTGATACGAACTGTACTCCTTAGTTCGGGTGCTTGCTTTTGAAAAATAGTTATCTAGACTACAATTCCAATTCTCACAAAATGCTGAGGGTCGGCCGTTCCTTGAACGAAAGCGTCTGTGTTGCGAACGCAATAGGGTTTTACATAAGAGGGTGAAATCAAGCAAAAACGGTATTTTTAAAACATTTAATTTTTTCAACAGAAAAAAAATATCTGATAAAAAAATTACGATAGATAGGGAAGAAAACCTATTAGAGAGAATTTATGGTAAGTAAGTAAGTCTAAGTATAGAATTTATGAAAATATTCTACTTGTTTAAGTAATACAAAAAATTACAAATTTCGCATAAATAGGTTTTAACGGTTTCTAAATTATCAGATTTATCAACGACAGCACTACATTATTTTTTACGAATTACATAGCCAGACTAATGTTTTATTTGAGTAATCGTTTTTCTAGTTCATGCTTATATATTTAGAATAATTATATAAAACACCACCTAAAACTATAGCCCAGAGCTCAAAGCCATCATCTTCATCTACTGATTTTTTTCCGGCATTAGGCGCACTCTTCAAGGACCATGCAAGTTGTGTCCTGGCTGTTTTCGCCTGTTCAATCAATGTTTAATTGAAAGTCTTCGTCACGCACTCTTATCACTTATCAGTGACAGGACTGGGCATGTACAATGATAAGGATCACCTAATTAGTGCTACGCAGCCGCCTGGCTGTAAGCTCTCGTCACGTTTTGAAAAGTCGGGTTTGTAATGTGGCGACGTCTTTCGTAAGCATCAACGAGTGGGTCTATGCAACTTCAAAAAACCTCTCCGTGGATGGGTCCACGAACGGGGAAACGCCCAACATAGTTACAGGATGAGAAAAAAATTCCCAACCAATGTACTTATGTACCTAATTCACTCTAATGACTCATTGGGAACTCGCCACAGACCAAGCAAAGGTTAGAAATGACTGCGTGGGTGGCACAGCTTGCATGATCTCTCTTCACCGTGAAAAAGAGAAAACTTATTGTAATGCTACTTTACATTTATCTCTTCATAGACCATCACGTTACGAGTCGCGCTCGTAAACGATTTGTTTCGGCCGTCCGTCGACTAGAATTATATAATTTTAGACACGGACGCAATGCTCGAGAAACTATTGCAAGATTTGCATGAAAAAAGTTGCGTCAGCAAGGTCGTTCAACTAGTAACGCAGCGTTTTGTCTATGAACTAATACCTAAAATCAATTTGCATTCACGCTTGGACGGATTATCGAATTTCATGCTCATCCGAGATTAGCGACTGGTTTCGCGTAACTGTGTTGTATAAATGAATAAATAATTACCCAAAGACTAGGTCATAATCTTCGTCTATAATCGTTCATGAAAGACAGACTGCTGCGTGATTTTCGTGTTGCATAATTATCAATCGTTCTGGCATTTCGAATTTAAATATCTTTCGTCTAGCAATCTAGAACGCAGGATGGTGTAAGCTATTGCAATCGACCGCCTCAATATTAACTTCTCACTATTGTGATTAAGCTTTAACTGTAGATCGATCAGCCTAGATACAGTATTTCATTGAGATCGACGAAATTAAAAAGCCCGTACTTTGCACGCCCAATTTGGTTGCAGAGAAAATAGATCTGTTTCTGGTCTCTCTGAACGAACTCTATAAGGCTACATTGTTTGTTTTGTGTTATTTGTAATGTATGTCTTAGCTAGTGCATTAGGATATTCCTGTAATGATAGTATGATAAATAGAAAATAAATACGAAGTTGAAAACTTAACTCAAAGAAACTCTTCCATACCGTTGCAAGACACGCTGGCCGGATTTTCTAGCAACAAAATAAACGCAAAAGCCTACATGATGCAAAAATAGGAACAAAATAACTCGCGTCGAACCAGCTCAATTAATCTACAGAGACGAAAACCCGATCTACAAACCCGATTCAAAACCAATGCTACTAATTAATTCCTATTAAAATCTAATAAACAATTTAACGAACTTGCATGGTTGGCGAAATCACAGAATGCCTGGCCATGTTTACATGCTGTTTATTTGTAAACACGCTCTCGCGTACGGGTTAGCATGCTAATCAGTCTCCTCGGGATTGTCGCGTGATCGATGCATCACTTTCCCCAGGGAGGGTTTCTCTCAACGGAGGAATGTGATCTCCAATGCAGCAGAACGGGTACTGCTGTAGAGCGATTCTGGGTTTTGTAAAATGTCAGTCAAGCGATGAAGGTCTGTGCCTGATTCGTTTCATCCGAAAGACGTCTATCTACGTTGGCCTCCCTCAAAGATCGCAGCAATAACTCATTGTAGCGATCTTTGGGGAGGCCTAAGTCCTGTATATATGGGCGGAATTTCTAGTGGTCTATCAAAATTTGCTAGGATCTGAGTATTTCTGTGAAAAAAGGTAGTGTATAATAATCATCGCATCATTGTATTGCAAGTTAGGTATGTCTATGACTGGCAACCTGTCATAGACATACCAAACGACTTGGCTTGACTTGTTTGTTATTAGCTTATTGGGAATGAGTAGGTTTTTTTGCTATTATATTGCGTATCTCGCACTGGGGCAATTTTCTATGAAAATTAAATAATGTCTTTCTGAATATTGGCTCTCTTATACGTTAAATCGTATAAGTAAAGTAAAAGATAGTTTAAATAGTTGATTTTCCAATAAATAAATGGGCCAAACAATTTTATTTTTCTACTCCCTTGACCTCTTGGCAGAATTGGCAGCGCATCCCGTACTGAGGCAGGGTTGTGGATTCAAGTCCCGACGAAGTCGTAATTTTTTTTGGGACGTTATTAAATTTTCGTAGAAAATATATAATAATAATGCCACTTTTCTGCCGGTGTCCAGTTCATTTTCGAAGCTCTTAGATTCTGATACAAATGACATCCACATTAGCCTATTTTACAAGCTTTTATTTACTTGCCCTGTGAGTTTCGTACCAATTTACTTAAATTGATGTTTTTTTTTTATAAAATTTAATATTGTATAATTAGAACTTTACCACGTTGCAACACGAATCACAGATCGCAAGAGCCACCCATAGATGTTTGACAACTTCGTAAAATGTATGTGTATCGCTACTGTATCAATTAATTAATTTGATAAATTACATAATTTGAATTCTCCGAATGACTTCATTGATTCGATTGTACAAAGTAATTTAAAGCGCGCCATCTATCCTAATATTTTTAATCAGTCAAAATTAACATTTTATTTTGGATGCTCGTGTAAAGTGTTTGGATCTTCATTAGGCGCGCACGCATATGCGTCGGTGAAATTATTGACAGCATCAGTACGGAGAAAACGTAGGATCTCCATGATCGACGTAACGTTTAATTATCGCTTTGAAATATTCAATTTTTAATGCCGCTGCTCGATATTTCTCTGTTCTTAGCACGCTAACCACTTGTTACCTATTGGCCGAGTTTCTTCATAGATTCTTTAAGTATATTTTTGTAGACTGCGATTTTCATTTCATCATGAATCTCAACAAAGTATTACCTACGTTTCCGGAATCGTGTATGAGTAACAACGGGGCCTTAACCCTCGACTACCCCCATATTTCAGTTACCTAACTATCTGCCCGCGTTCGGTGAGACACCAGCGATATTATGTATATTATATATCACTCTCGCAAACCAAAACTATAGAACTGAGAGAAGAATGATAGAGTATCTTTCAGTTTTATTGGTTCATAATGTTTTTATTATCGTCAGTTGCAGGTTCAATTGGGGTAACCGACAAAACACGACTTTTCAGTAGGTAAAAGTATTCAACGTTTTTATTTTTAGGGTTCCGTACCCAAAGGGTAAAAACGGGACCCTATTACTAAGACTTAGCTGTCCGTCTGTCCGTCTGTCACCAGGCTGTATCTCATGAACCGTGATAGTTAGAAAGTTGAAATTTTCACAGATGATGTATTTCTGTTGCCGCTATAACAACAAATGCTAAAAAAACAGAATAAAATAAATATTTAAGAGGGCTCCCATACAACAAACGTGATTTTTTTGTCGTTTTTATAGATAATGGTACGGAACCCTTCGTGCGCGAGTCCAACTCGCACTTGGCCGGTTTTATTTATAATAGATTGAACGTAACTTTATTCGCATATGACCTTGAGTCTGTTTTGACAGAAAAGCTGGTAATTCATTGAATTTTTTTTGCTTAGTTATGAAGTTGGTCTCTAGTAGATAGTCTTATTTTTGTATTTAAATTTCAGGTACACCATTTTTGTATGCTTATGGCAGTTACACTATTTTGCAGTCAAGATTTCTTTGACTTTTGCAGTTGAACTCTGAAAAATTCACAGCTAAAAATAAATGTGTAGCGTAACTGAAGTGTTTTAAAGCTAGTTTTTTTTAAAGGTCATTCTAAAGAACAATAAGAAAAACTGTATGTCTACACAATTTTTTTACATGTACAGTAGAAGCATTCAAAGTTTTTTTTCGTAATAAATTGAAAATACAATCTTTATTAACAAAGAATCAAATAATAGAATTAAATTAAAACTAGTATTTACAATTGAAACCATTGAAACAATTGAGCTAACTGCAGACTGTTGCAAACAATCTACAAGTAGCTCAACTGATTCATATCAATACCAGTCGGAAGCGTGCCCAAGACGCTAGCTGTATTGCCCCATTGAAAATTAGTACATTCGCCACATTACACCGCGGGTAGGTAGTTAAGTTAAGGGTTAATATTAATCATTGGATAGTGATACTTCTTAGGTTAGGTATGTGAAATATAATCAACACACATCTAATCATCGATAGGTATGATACGATACAGGCAAGGTAAGGGTAGGTACAATGTAATCAACATACACCGATATTGTTTTAATTATAATATTTTAACTGGAAATAGATATGACGATGATATCATTATAACTGATGATAACTGAAATGGAACTACATAGTTCCCTTTAACGTCAGCTAATTATTGTTATTATAAGTCTATAGGATCCCACTGCAGAGCAAAGGCCTATTAATAATATTGTTTTATTATTAATTAGACAATATTCTTATGAGTACATATATTTATTTAAAGAAAATTTCAATAACAGAATATAATTACAACTAATATTTACACATATCTATTTTCTAAAAATCGAAGCCGTCACCAGAAGGTAAAGTGCCCAGAATGCTGGCAGCATTGCCACGTTGAATGGCAAATGCTAATTCGTTGACCGAAATAAAAGCCAAGCATTCCGATCACCTGTGGCCTCTATTAGGAGTTTTGTTAGATCTTTGTATATGGTATGTACCCTAGGACCCCAAGGAACTAAGGTTTCCACCCCAAACGGCTCGAATAGGTAACCTCGGTCAAGTTTAGCGTATTTCCACCGTTTGAGGGACTCCGCTGATGTTGCTGCGGAGCAGCACCTATACAATTCTTATTAAATATGTAGGCGAAAAAAAAAACGAGGAATCTATCTCCCAGAATTTAACCCACGTAAGCGTTTTTGCTGCTTAAAAAAACATACAGCCGATTTGAGAACCTACTCCTATTGTAATTCGGTTAAAAATGATTATCCGCCTACAGCGAAGTGTCGCAATCGATTGGAAAATAAAAACACGTACAATTCGTTCGACTTGCGTATCACTCCTGACCTTGACAATGAAATTCTTGCAGCGACCTTCTGTCATACCAGTTTCTCGGTGTCAAGAAACTCATTAGAGTACTTAAAATAGCAGAGTACTTAATCTTTCTGAAATAGCCTAACGAGAAAGGCACCTTTGCTTAGAGATTTTAATAATGGTTTTCTCGCTCCCTTAAAATTCTTATTTCCATCTAAAGGTGCTGCTTGTCTCTTCCTCTTTCTACTTTGCAGTTTGGTCTATATCTAATTATAGTTTTATTTAGAAGTGGTTATGAATATTTATATTCATGGTTCTTGGTTAGCAGAATTCGGACCCTGAACATGTCGCACATTAAGGGTTGAAATAATGGTGTTCTTCCAACACAAAAAAGGTTCGTAGTTAACCCGTTCAAATTTATAATGAATTCCTCAATCTACGACAGTTTTTATACGTCAAGATTAGATTCATTTATTGGTACAAATAAATATAAATGTCAACCATTTCTAATAATAAAACAACTGATTTAAAGAAAAATAAATAAGGTTAAATACGTATAGTCTTACATACATTAAAGTAGGTACCAGTGTCATACATACATAAAGTAAGTCAAAAATGATTAGTCTATTGATGTAGGGTGAAGATATTTGAGTCCTACGTCCGCCAGGGTCCGCCATTTAAATTTCTGTCTTCAAGATTAGTTGTAACCATTGTGTGGTTTTACTTTTTGCCGATATTACTACAAAGAATAATAAGTAGTGTAAACAACGACGTGAGTGATCAAGTGAACTCCTATTGGCCTAGCAAAGCAAAGCGCTAAGCTTCGCATGAAGAGGCACGTTCAATATTATCTTTACACTTGTGTGTTGTTTACTCAGTCCTGCCCATAGCACACAGCTAAGCCTAAAGAAATGTGTGCGATAAACCGAACTTAATAGTAGTTTATGCAACTGTGCATAATGGAGGGCATTACAACACAAGTGTGGGTTTAAGAAACGAGCCGAAGGCGAGTTTCTTAATAGCATCACACGAGTGTTGTAATGCCTAATTATGTACAGTTGCATACACTACTTTATCTACCCAAATATCATAAGGGCTCTATAATGGGTTCAGGAACCATAGGGAAATGACCAGCATTGTTACTAGTGTTATGCAATAAAAAATAAATTGAACACATACAGAAGCAAATTATTTATTATAGTAATGGTAGTTAACATTGACAGTTGTTCTGAGTCACTCATTTTCGACAGAAATAAAGAGCTTATTCAACTTATCAGAAAATTTGTCTACTCGTAACTGGAAATAAAAAGCTAACGAACAAATGGCGGCGTTTCGAATATCTGTATTTTTTTTTAAATCATAGACAAACGAACAAAGTCACTATTCTTGTGTCACTCGAGATCAAAATGTCGTGCGATTTATAGTTAGAGTGTAGATACTAGTATAGCACACTCACTTGAATTTGACACCTATTCCAAATTTAAACTCTATAACCTACGGTTTTCAGTAGGTTATGAGTTCATTACAGTTCCGTTTATTTCTGTTGGTTGGTAATGCTGGTCATTGCCTATGGTTTTTGAACGCATTAGAGAGGGTTTATGATATTTGGGTAGATAAACATTATAGCCTTGTGGTGGAAGAGCGTTCTTTAAAAAAACTGAAGAAAAAAGAGAGAAAAAATCACGTTTGTTGTATTGGAGCCCCCCTGAAATATTTGTTTTATCTTAATTTAATAATTTATTTTTAAAGTGAATATATAACGAAATATTCTGTGAATATTTCAAGCGGCTACTTGTTGCCATTATCAATATCTAGCAAAAACTAGCAAAAAAATCACGTTTAGTGTATGGGAGCTCCCTTAAATATTTATTTTATTCTGTTTTTTAATATTTGTTGTTATAGCGGCAACAGAAAGACATAATCTGCGGAAATTCAACTCTCTTACTATTTCGGTTCATATGAGATACAGCTTGGTGACAGACGACGGACAGACAGACAGACGGACGGACAGCGGAGTCTTAGTAATAGGGTCTCGTTTTACCCTTTGGGTACGGAACCTTAAAAATCGTAAAACATTTCAATACCCCGCGCAATGTAAATCGAACGCCCATAACGTAATTCCATGTCCACGATGAAGGACACTCTAAGCTACGTGCATTTGTGCAACGCTGCATGTCGCAAGGCACTGGTTCTCGGTAACCCAGTAATTTACGTTAACTGTGTGAAAACTATTAAAAAATACCGCGATTCTATTGCATTGATCAATCAATCTCATTGGATGACGTTAAAAGACAATGGGGAGGCTGTGAAAAGCCTCACCTCCTTACCTCATGCAGGCCTCCCCCTGATAAGATAATTGCCTTATTGGCTTATATCTCATGGGGGGTAGTGCTCATAATCCCCACGCTGGGCATGCGGGCTGGGTATCGCAGTTCGGTGGTAGATCTATTCTGCAAGAGGCGCTGCTGCCCGCCCCCCGGTGTATGTCCCTTAGTTGCTTGTTACGACACCCAATGGAAGAGTTGGGGTGGTGCAAATTCTAAGCCGGCACCACACGGCTGTGAAGAACGGACTCATCTTAGAGACGACTTAGGTACCAAAGTCGAATGCCGGCGACCAGTCGACATAACATTGTCGGCTGTCTAAATTATACTTGCTCTGAAATGTCGCAGTTACCGATGTGTAGACTCCATAACGGAACTTGGAAACATGATTATAACGAAAATAAATTACCTTCCTCACTTGGATATGAATATAAGCTACCTCTATCATTTTATAAAGGTTCTCGATTTGGTGGTTGAATCGTGCGTGACGACTGCCAATTAAATAGCTGTACGTAATCCCATATTATCGAAGTTATCGAGAATTTAACGCCTGTGTGCGTTTTGGTCTGAGGTAGCGTACGAATCAATGAATCCAAGTTCACTGTCAATCGTCTATCCTCGAAAACAAAGACCCGGAATCATTCTTGCCTACCAATGTTAGTAGAAGAATGACAGCTAAGAATAACATCTTACATTTCAATGCGTGGTTGTCATAATATTAGCATAGATGATTATAAATATTTTGTTTGACAAACACGTGCTGAAGAAAACGTAAATATTAAAAGCAATAGTAGCTTCATTCAGACGATTAATCACACAGCTCACAGTGAAAAAGGGAAAGGTAATGTGTGTAAAACAAACTAAGCCGTACACAATCATGAGCACTGCTTAGAAGTAGAGCTCGTTCTGTATTTCTCGATAACTGAAATTGAGGGGACATCGTCTAGGCTATAGTGGACAGACTTCTTGGCAAGCATTCTTCATCGTCTACCGCATCGTAATTTAACATCAGGTGAAATTAAGGCCAAAGCAAGCCTCTCTAAATAAAAAAAATCAATCATCCGTTGCAAAACTGAAAAGAAATACAGCGAAACAATGTTGCTGTTGCTACGAATGAATTTACAATGAACTTTGCAGCACGAAATAGAGTAGATCCGAATGTATACAGGGTGTGTCAAGACTACTACCGAGAAATTGGGGGATGCAATCAGACGAGATTTTGAAAATATTTAGCGAAAAAAAACGTGAAAATATTTTGACCCATCAATGTCCTTTTGATTTTTTTTCTAGATACATTACCCATATTACAACACTATAAGAACTTATAAAGACTGTATTGCAGCCTCCAGCTCCACTCCAATTCTTCACCAACTTTAGTGCTAAATACGTTACCTGATGTTCCTATCCCATAGTGCATTTACACAATGGAATATCGGGACGACCTTTACAGTCTTTGTGCAAAACAGTCCGACTTTGCTCCATTTAGGTTGCTACTCCCATGACTAACTGCCTGAGCCGAAGGTTGAACTTTTATCACGATACTTTGAAAGGAATGCCAAGCATTGAACGTAAACCATGAACGCTCTGTTTTAATGTCGAGCTTAACGAATTGATGTTCGTGGATGCTTCATAGAATCTGGTTGAAGTTTAATGCTCAATTGAAAAGGCAACAGAAAACATTGCAACATCATACAGTTCTGTGGCCACATCTGATAGATTCTCTGAAGTCCCAAGAAAATTAAATACTGTAAATGCTTGTGCCAATTGGCTTCAAAATAAGGAGCTGCATTTAGTTGATCAATATGTTACAAACCTGTTTTGCTATCTTGCGAAGGCCTTAGAATCTCCATCTCCATAAATTTTGCACTGTCGTGGTCGCTAGACATGGTGCTAATTTACTGTATTTTTATGGCAAGTACTTGCGATTTGAAGATGGTTCTCGCTTATGCAGGTTTAATAATGTAATCGTCACCGGTATCAATCCCCTTCTGTATTTAAACATTGTTTTTATCCATTTCAGTAGGTCTCGTCTTTCTATCTATCACATTGTCAATTTCAAAACCCTTTTCTAGTTTTTGTAGCTTTTTTTACTGAACGTATACATATAACTGCTAGTTACTATCGGAAACATAACTCTTCTAACCCTACTACTCCACAGTCCACATTTCTCATTTGATATATCTGCTGTTATTCTTGTTTGTAAAACGTATTCCTGCTTATTTTGTAACATAAATACTCGCTTATTGCGTTCGTAAAATATTATGTTGTACGTTATTTATGTAAAGGCGGACGAAATATTACTTAAAGAATACCTTCTTTAGTAGGAACCTTGTTTTTCATACTCCAGCAGGTGTTGTGTGATCAATTGACACCATCCAATGTCATATTTAATTTAATCTGTCGACAGTATGCGGTTCGTTTTTGTATTTATTTCTTTATTTCATGTCTTTTTAGTATTGTCTCTACAGGATATTATTATTGTTTATCATTTTAAACATTTATAACATTACCTTCTCGTGTAATTATTACTATAGTACTCCTCCTGTACAGGTAGATAGAATGTATTATTATTATCCATTTTAGAGGGATCATCACCTGTCATTGTTACTTATTTTCACCTGGCCTTGTTTACCCCTGTCTTTAGCAGGTACCTAGTTGAATGTAGGTAGATTAGATACAGCTGTTTTATAATACCTTCAAATTCATTACATACTATAAATCTGAAAAAGAAAACACTTTTAAATATCAACAAACTATTGTGGAGTCGTTTGGGGTAGGAATTATGTTTAGCAGTAACAGTTGATGCCCCTACATCAACTGTTGTGTCTGACTGTGTCTGAAATGATGATGAGAATTACAAGTATCTTAAGCTTGAAAGGCTATCAGGCTATGAATACCACAAAAATGTATGTCACCCAGACATGCATAAATGTTTAATTTCCTTTATTGTTTCTGCAATCAGCTTTTAAAGGAGTGACCATTAAGTTGTAAAAGCATTCACGTGAAAGGACATCAAAAAACCGCTAAATTATTATAAAAGTGCATTTTAATTGAAACACGAACATAAGAATTTTTATGTTTCGACCGCCGAAGCCGTGTGGTCTTATCATCGTTTCGATTATAGTAGTGTTGTAAACTATATAGTCTGAATGCATCCTGATAAACTTGTGTTAGTTATTGACCACTTAGGGAATCGCTAACAGGTGGGAGATAACGTGGTTGACATTCACTAGCGTCTTACTTTTTGCGTTCTTCATTATCAAAATATAGTCCTGTAATTTGACACGTTATCATTTTATAAAGTGAAAACTATCATCATTAATTACGAGCTTACCTCATCGAGGCTTGACTTTGGTAATTCCATAATATGTAATTACACTACTATACATACGGCTATATATATAGAAAACTAGTTTATGGTCACATCTTTGTAGTGTCAAAATATTGCTTAATATTAGCATTATAAGTCCTAACCGCTACTAAGCCACAATTTAAAATTATTATCATTGTTGAAAACGCCATTTTGTTACACGTTTTCCACATGGTGTTTTTATTGCAAGGACAGGTGTGGTAATACATAACCTACATTAGCTAATTAGGAGCCTAGCAAGTACTATGTACTATCTCTTCTATGGCGATGGGGGAGCAGCTCAAGCGCATCGACGCACACGCACCTTTTTATGCAACTTCTTCAGTAATTTTATAGCTAAATTCCAAAGAATATTCAGTATGAATTTTTAATGGATAATAATCAAAGAATGCCCATAAATTCTATCAACTCAGCTATTGGTACCTATTATTATTTTGCTTTCAACGATGGCGGTCGATCCGTTCGGTGTGCTATGCGGTCCGATCAGTGGGCCCTATAATTAAACTGTACAACCCTTTAATTACACTAGTACCCAGGTACTTATAAATGTTCTAAACGTATTTCTGAATTTTGCCTCTCGATAGTTTGTATTTATAACCAAGGTTACAAAGGTCTTCATTTGACCTATAACAACAAGAAATAATGGTTGTGCTCAGCTACTTAATAGGCTGGTAATACCCATACTTTTATCGCTTTGCATCCGCATGCAATAGTAACACATTACTTTTTACTTACCTTGGTAATTTTAAATGAAGTCCCTGGTCGTTTTATCGTTCTAATATCTTAGTATCAAAGCCCCGAGGGTGCAACCAGTCAGCTACATATGGCGCATGTCATACTTATACACCTGTCAGCCGTTACGTCCGTTCCCCATTCAAATTTGACATTACACGAGCGTCCTTTGTTTCTAAAAATGGCGATTGAAATAATTGCAGGAACGCGTGGAAATGCTGAGTGGAATAGAAACAAAGGTGCAAACGGTGATTGCAATCGCTTGATGGGTGCATCTTGCATTGTAAATAGGTACTTGTTAGGGGCTAATTAAATTACTATTAAAGGCAACTTGTCCCGTCGGCATATTCTTGACTGATAGCTGAAGATAGAGTACAAATTATGCTCCACATTAAATACACATGTCAAAGAATAATTTAAATTAACAAGAGGATTACGGGTAGACCCAGAACAGCCTGTTATGTGGCTAGAGGCGAAGGATTATGTTAATATAAAGTTTACTGGAAAAGTCTGTCCATATTTTAGTCTAGTCCCGACATAAAAGATTCTAATTATATTTTTTTTCGATATTTACGTAGTTAGATATCCACGTAAAACTATAGATGTGTGTGATTAGAGAGAAACTGAGTATTATAGTTATAATTATTGCGAACGATCTCAGCATGATGCCGTGTTAAACGTTTTTAACGTTGTTTGGACGCCTATCCATATCCACCGTTGCAAATTACTATATCGTCGGTCCTTATAGCGAATAATTAATTTAAAGATAATCTATCTATACAATGCGACGCCCCCTCATCCTTATTATAAAATACCTAGACCAGAAACCCTTTCCCTGTAAGTTAATAATAGTGAAATCCAACTAGCGTGATTATGGAGCCACGCCCAAACCGAGTCATTTTCTGCAAAGTTCCTGCACGTGCCTCTATTATCTGATGATTTTAACACAATAAGAATAATGACTTGTTCAGTCGGATTAATAATTATATTAATTTTAAATTCCCATGTTGCTGTGTTAATGTAAAATGATGGATAAGCGAGATAACATACATTATTTGCTCGTTAATGGTAAATTATCATTTATTACAATTCTTCTGTATATTTGACAATGATACCAAATATAGACAGATAGTTTTAGTACAAAAATTAAAATTATGCATTGTAAATTAAGGATATTATTATGCCTATTATTCTATTCAAGCTGCCAATGATCTTGTTAGAACCTTGAAACAACCCATTCTTGGTTGGCAACAAATTTGGCACTATTAAATTCAGTCTTCATACAAAATTTGACGGAACGAGCAATCTCAAATAACATTCTTGCTGAGGACGGTACACGGAGGTCGCCGTGAGGTCGTCGCGGTGACTCATCGCAAACCGGATTCGCAGGCTCTCGCGCATCCAAGCTTTCAATACAACTTGGAATCATCCCGCTGAGCGTACTTACATAATATACAGTTATGGGACATTTAGCATACCAAAATGATAAGAGAAGAAATACATCAATATAGATAACAAATGAAGTCAAAGAAATGGCAACCCTGAAAGCGATCTTTGTTAGGGATCCTTTGGAAGGACTCAATCAGATCAAGTTTAGACGATAACGTACCTTACCTATACGTTTTGTAGACTTTGAATCCTGTACATATTATACGAATTGATTCCTCTGATATCCTCGGTGTTCTTCATGTGACTTCATAAAAATAATGGCACACATCTCTATTTGAATATATCTTAGAACACTATCCATCTCAATTAACGTATTATCTATCAGGTTTGTGCTGGTTTTTTATTTGAATGTGATTCATCATTCAGCCAATTTACTACTGTACTTTCATTAATCCAATCATTCTAAATGAAATGCATTTTTCTAGGTTGGGTAACCCATATTTTGAAACATTTGCATAGTATTCATTAACATCAACCTCATCATAACTGATATTAGAAAGCGAACGCTGATAGAAAATAGACATATTATCAGTCCTTCGGAACAAATAACAAGATGAAAAAAATACAAGATGCTTAAAATAGGTAGAGGACCAGGTGATTAAAGAATTTATAATTTTAGAATTCTGTAGCTGACGTTAAACCTGATTAACTTGGATCTGGCAGCGTATTGTATAATAGGTAGTTTATTTTAAAACGAATGCCTCACAATTTATGGCTAGGAAATAACAAGGCAGTTTTCATTAAAAACTTGCCTAACACCGTGTCAGAAGCCTTGCTTAATATAGCAGATTTCGCACAGTCGCGCCTGTTCTCATTCCCATAAATAACTGCGAACAAATTAAAAGCAATTGTGAATATTTGCGGCCCACCTATTTAAAATATGTTAGTGATAGTGGCATTGTGTAACAGCCTGTTATCGCAGACAGCCTGTTATCAGACTGTTGTTGACTGTAAATATTTGCTGCACAAAATCTGGAGCCCTTGCAGTTTGAGTCAATGTAAGTACGCTCGGTTGTGCTTAGCTTTGATTGGTTATATGAGATCCTTTCGTTCATTATAAAGGTTACGCTCTGACGTCAGACATCTGAGTCACAATCACATCACATGTGCCTAAATGTTCGTTTAGAAAATCATCAAGTGTTATGTTAAAATATGACCTTCAGTCAGTAAGTACTTTTAGGGTACCGTACCCAAAGGGTAAAACGGACCCTAGTACTAAGACTCCGCTGTCCGTCTGTCACCAGGCTGTATCTCATGAACCGTTATAGTTAGACAGTTGAAATTTTCGCAGATGATGTATTTCTAGTGCCGATATAACAAAAAATACTAAAAAACAGAATAAAATAAATATTTAAGGGGGATCCCATACAACAAACGTGATTTTTTGCAGTTTTTATAGATAATGTTAGAGAACCCGTCGTGCGCGAGTCCGACTCGCACTTGGCCGGTTTTATTGTATAACTTATACCTTTACCTTTATTAACTATAGGACGGGATTCTTTAAAATATGTCTCTGTGTCGCGAGCGTTATAGCAAATTGTTTTATCAATTTTTCATTTCTTACAATCGAAATGGGTCGGCACTGCTTTTATCAATATTTCATCAATTAGTTATCAACACTTTATTTCTTACCTACAATTATGTAATCTTTTAACTCTGACTCAGTATCAAACTCATGATCCTTATTTTCTTTTTGAATTTATCTTTACGTGATGCAACGTAGTAAGTAGACCTAAATTAGTATTATTTTAATTCTTCGGAAAAGTTTTATTCTTGTTTTTTAGTTCCGAGTAATGTAAAACATCTGCTTCGTTCGTTCTCTTTTAGCTTATTTTTTACAGAATGCAATTGGTCATAGCTCTTTTGATGGCTAGTGAAGTCTGTGAAGTCTCCTTTGATGGTGCTTCAACTTGTTGTTTTCTTTGGTCTATTGGGTTTATTTAGTTTGATTGTATATTGAGCAAACATTGCTATTATAGCTATAAGAACTAAGCATCTTATAAGAAGAGTACGAATTTCTTTTATCTTTCTTTGGTTTTCTTTACCGCTTCGTTTATTATTTAATTTCGTAGATCCCTGTTATTTTTATGTTTTATTTGTTGTTGTAAATTCAATAGTTATTGCCTAGCTGTTTGTGAAGATTTAGCCGTCATCGAAAGTAGAGTTTATGACTCCTGTCAAGTAATTGCAGTAATTATTTTTAGTAAAAGTTTGCCTGTGCAACCGCAGGTAATCGTTGGCAATTATTTGAGTAAATACGAGTATCAAATTGGACTATTAAACGGACGGGTAATGTTGATTAGATTTCTCTACTGCGACTGATGTTAATTTGTTTTCTATTTAATATTATTATTTCACTTAGAACTTTAGTAGGTACTCACATTATTTTTACGAATGATGAACATTTAGTATTATTTCCTTGGTTTGATTACTATGCGCTCTCAATCGACAAACAAGCATGTCGGGTTTTTCTAGAGATAATGTTTGATGATCAATATGATCATCCAACATCCTTCATTATCTCACTAAATGTAAATAGTATATATATATATATATATATATATATATGTATGTATATCTATTCATTACTGACTTTGCATCAACCATTTTGCTTATGCAACAATCGTGCACATTATTAGGAATACGATTATTTACATCTCAGATTCTAGAAATATCTCGGAGAACCTTGGCGACCTATAGTTACACGAACACAAGCACTTGTGCAATCAAATGTCAGCTATGACATTATGCATAAAAACTGTATTTACAATGCAATTTTCTATCAGGCTGTAGCAATTTCAGTGATGTTTCTAATGTTCTGTTGCTTTGATAAATTATTACTCTTAACATCACCTACATCATGGCATGCACGTGATAATGCTTGCTTATTCTTACCAATCATCTCTTCCTTGTTTTGCCGTTTCACAGCAATTTCGCCGTGTGGTACAGGGTACTGCTTGTTAGGTACATCACATTGTTATATTTCTATGGCTATCGCCAAGGCTTCTCCAATTATCACTTATCTAGTCGAAGTGATAAACTCTTTGTCATGACTACCGTCTATTACGTCAACCGTTATAAATATTTAAAAATTAATAGATATGTCTCCTCTCCAGCTTCTACCAACCCAGAATTTAGAATTCGTTCAGTCGTAAAACTATTAAATTTATCAGTTCGTATGGCAGAGCGTCTAGCCCTGCGAATCCCGCGATTTGTAAGCGGCCGTCTAAGGTGACGTCATTAATACGTCTCACAACTTCAAGGTTATAGCGAACGCCGCATAAGTATTCATAGATAACGATGTTTTAACTTTAAAACTTGTAACGGTTTTGTGCCTGCCTATCCATATTTAAATTATAACATTTGGATTCAACTATACCCAAAGTCCGGGGCTCCAAACACAGGATTGAAAGAGTAATAAATCTCACTAATATTATAAACGTGAAAGTTTAGATGGATGGATGGATGGATAGATAGATGGATGGATGTTTGTTCCTTTATCACGCCAGAACGGCTGAACGGATCTGGATGAAATTTGGCACAGAGATAGATTATAGTCTGGAATAGAACATAGGCTACTTTTTATCCCAGAATTCCCACGGGAACGGGAACTACGCGGGTGAAACCGCAAGGCGCTGCTAGTGTATTATAATTGACCCAGGGAGTGGACTAGCTAGCAGTAAATCTTAATCAACTACATACAAGTGGTCGGGTCGGACCAAATATGGAAGAAAAATTAATGCATGCCAACTATAATTTTATCTCGTATGTTTCGTTGATAAACTGCCTACATTTTGACGGCATTGAACATAAATTGGAAGCAAGTTAAAGGGATATTTCTTGACTTTGAGTAAGGCATACTTACCACAAT
This sequence comes from Eupithecia exiguata, assembly GCA_947086465.1. Lineage (NCBI taxonomy): Eukaryota > Metazoa > Arthropoda > Insecta > Lepidoptera > Geometridae > Eupithecia > Eupithecia exiguata. The sequence continues at coordinate 9,840,788 of OX352245.1, forward strand.
AGTAATTTGAGTGCTTAGTAGCATCAACTCGTGGAATTTTGCCAGCAAATTCATCTCAGCACACCTTCGGTGTTTGTGTAGTACAATAAAGAATTATTTATCTTGCCCTTTTTATTCGAAGCTTACGCAATTAATAAGTCATTGAATCTATAATGTACTTTATATGGAGAGATAAGATCAATGATAAGGAATTGTCAGAGTTGATATATCTCTCTTGATAATTGAAAAAATGTATTAAAGAGCAAAAACAATTCAAAAAGCAAATGAGCAAGGGTAGAGTATGGTAGAGACTACCCCAGATTTAGGTAACTAATAATTTCGACTTTACCTACTACGTACGATATAATCAATAAGCTAGTCCTTACCTTATAAATAAATAAAAACATGATTCTTATAGGTATTAGTATTTTATTTTTGATGCAATGGGGATTAATGAACTTTTTAGTTCACTAATCCCCATTACGAGTTCGCATCGGCGTCAACGGGGAATAATGAACAAAAAGTTCACTAATCCCCGTTGACGGGGATTGTCAACGGAGATAAGTGGAATAAGCCGACTTTTAAGGGGGGAAAATGAAGAAAGGATAGTACTCTTTACCTTTCCAAATCTGAACTAGGTTGTGTGAGTATAAATCGTAATAAAGTGAGTATGAATATGTAAATAATTCGTTCCACTTGACAGTTTTATTCATAGAAATAGCGTTTGTGTTGATAATGCAGAAAGAAAGTACGCCTTGGCACCGGCTATAAAGTAAATCGTTTTATAGTTTTCAATTGGAAGAGAAATTTTGTCGCCTACAATGGCGAAAGTTATTGAATTAGGCACTTGCACGGTTAATCGCATCTTTGGAAACGTTGCATGGCTTTGCATTTTGTACGGTAAACGCAGCTAGAAATGCATGAATAGATTAATTGACTGGTTAAGCTAGACAAATAATATTGTCATACCTATCTGCCCTATGTAAGTTTTGTTAGATATTAACGAGTCGTATTTTTATATTTTAGTCCTTATTGGTTCTTATATGAGGAGAGAAAAACCAAAAAGATGCATTCATTGTATGAAAAAAAGACATGGTTAGGAAGGTTTAAGTACGAAGATGAAGGAATGTTTCGGCACAGTTGCATGAATTATAATAGTAACGAGTTTAAAAAAAAAAGAATGATTAAACGAAATCTTACTAAACTAAAAACATTTGTTTCAGTTAATAATTCCCCGCAAAACAAACATTTAAGTTCGTGTTCGTAAGTCTAATAGCATTGTGCCAATAATTGTGTATCATTCACTAAACACGATACTAATTAATACATGTAACTCAATTCAGAATTTTAATTATAATCCATGTATCGGCTTCGTTTTATGTTCATTATACCGGGCAGCTGTTTGTTTTAATCTAAATTAACTAGAGTCGTTACATTCGCGTGAAATGTGGCAGCGTGGCAGCACGCTGCAGCGCTGTGTGAATATTACAAGGAACCCTTAACGGGATCAGTACATGCCTCTTCGACTTCTGTCTATACTGCGACCATGTATCGTTTCGGACTTCTGCTTGTCCTTTGGCTAGATGTCGCTTTGGACTTTGAAGTCTGCCTGTCCAATGACTACATGCCACTGGACTTAAAGGTCTGCCTGTCTGTCCAGTGGACATTGAAGCATCCAGGTGATATTAAGGAACACTACACACACACATCTAGTTAGAAAAAAGTTATATGAAGAAGCGTTTCTTAGCCGAATGTGAAGTTATACTAGAAAATTTCATTTACTTACTGTCATGCCATGTTGCAGTAAGGGAACAGACAGGAGCTCAGCTAAGCATTGTTGCAAAACAGACCAACAATGTTTAGTTAAGCTGTGCCTTTTTCTTTGGCTTCCACGTTTCATCCTTGTCGGGTGATATTGATAGAGATCTATGAATGATCTCTAAGAAATGAAATTAGTTCTCAAAAATTTTCGATTACGGCAGGACTCGAACCCGCGCCGCACCCTCAGTACGGGTGCGCTCTAACCAACTGAGCCACGAAACCTTAGTCGGTTCCACCGAAAATCTTTGGGACCTCTTACGGACTATAGCGCCGGTGACTCCACCTGCACCTAACATTATAGTTTAACCAAGAATATTTTAAGAATCCCATAGTCGTAGTATAAGTTATTCAAAAAGTACTAACTGACTGGAGGTCATCTTTTAAAGCAAGCATTTGAAAGTTTTCTAAACGAACATTTAGGCACATAATTTGATGTTATGACTTAGATGACTGACGTCATCGTAATATTTATAATGTACGTAAGGATCTCGTAATCAAAGCTAAACACAGCCGAACGTACAGTGACTAAAACAGCAGGGGCTCCAGTCTACAAAGATTCAGATACTATCAGCGGTAAGCGTAATGAAAAAGCGCGGTAATTGTACCGTGGAAGTGATGCCTTGAATGTCACTGCATAACTGCACATAATAACAATAGTAATTGTGATAATTACGGCAGTGTGCCATGCGGATGGTTCTTGGAACACGTAGAAATCTGCCGCGAAACTCTTACTGTTACGAAGCTAGCAATTTGCGACGGTTTGTATTCATGGTTTTCTAAGCGTGCACTGTTTTTAATGAAATGTATGTGTAAAGTTGCCATGTGATTGATATGTTTATCGTAATTTCAGACAAATTTTTATAAAGTTGTTGCTTCGAATGATACCATATATAGTAATATAATAAACAAGAAGTGGTTCATGTTATATTTAGCTGTATATGTTCGTCTCCGTCAAATAAGGACTTTTTTTTTGGAACTAGAGAATGATGATGATGTGGTCTCGTAAAACTTTAATCAAGTATAAATATTAAGGAATTTGAGGTCTATTTTTAGGTTTTTCAAAACAACAATTTATACAATATGCACAATGCTGTTTCGATAGGTCTTGTCATAGGATATTAACTTGAATATTTAATTTTACTCAAGTTGAATTGAAAAACTTGATGATACCAAAATGTTTGTTTGTTATCATTATCAGTATCACATAGGTACAATGTGACTTCATATAAGTTTAGGCCAGTCATACACATGATGCATTGTTTTGTGTTCCAAATCACCACTGACTAATAAAATAAAGCTAAATATGACGTAAATTATTTCAAACACATTCCCTAGCTTCCTTCACATGACCTTAGTTTGCTTAGCCACATTATTTCCTGCTCATATTTTATTCTGATGATCTCAGCTGGTAATAAACACTCTTGCGATGACAGTGACATCATCATCATTTGCTATATGATTTTCAAGAACAGTAAAATACCTAATCAATCTCCATTATAAAGAAGAGACAACCTTTTTAAAAGAAACACTTAAAAGTGTCCTATAACCATCTGGTACTTGTAAAACTGATTTTAGCCTCTCATGAATATGATAATATAAAATTGTTAGCCTGCCTGTAAAATTTTTAGATACATAGATCTTGCACGTAAACTTATGAAATCTCTTTGTTGTTGCAAAAGTTGCAAATGTATTTGAAAGTGGAATTCTAACATTTCATCAGTGCAGTATGCTATGAAGCAACCAAAGAGGTCGTACTAGTATTTCTACCGTGGCAAGAGGTGGAAAGGGCAGCCTGCGACCGCGACCTCTCGCAACAGCTGATCTCTGAGGTTGTGCAACTAAGGACGGCTTAGCGACGAGCAAAGCATATTGGATTTATGAATGTTCATGTGGAATGAAGAATGATAAGTCATAGATCGGGCGAAATAAAGTTACAGAGGTATGTGTGAGAAGTTACCAAACAAAAAACAACAACGAAATGCCGAGACATGGTCACAATTGATGATACTAACGAGTGTGTTCAGATTGATGAAGAAGCACGAAGTAGGTTTAAAAAAACATAGTCAAATAACTTTCAGGTAGTTTAAACGATGGAATTCCTTTAAGAAATTTTTTAAGCATTTTCTATTGCCATTTTGATGCAACAGACCAAATTGGCAATATAAAAGATGATTGTCTGCGTATAGTCGAAGACGCTCGTGGCAATCTAACTCTAAAACTTAACGATATTATACATAATAACAGAGATAGTAACCTGCGGGGTAGTGCGCATTGCGCAGTAAAAAGCCTATAAATTCTACGCTTAATGCTATTTTCAAGTTAGTATCTAATAACAGGTGTATCGAACAAGCGCTAGTAAACACTTCAAAGGAGTTTTATATCACTAGACAGACCATAAAGATGGTTCTCCTTAGATGGAGTAGCGCATAATTATTGGCAATTACCCCGCGCACTAGTTGGCTTCAGAACTTTATTGTAAGTTCGATAAACAATTTATTGTCGATAATGAGACTGAATTTACCCTGAGTTGAAGGTTTTCTTTTAATACCTACCACTTGTAAGTTTAGGGGATATGCAAATGGCGGATACAAACCATCAAATCACTTATACATAGTCATAATGTCATGTCGTAGAAACTTGCATTCCAACCAATAATATTCAACTGCGCTCATCAACGTAAGGTCTTTAATTTAGACGTGCAACGAAAACCTAATCCTACTTGATGCAACAAAAATGCATGGTTTCCTAATAGTCCTATTCTCAAAAGGCACAAGCTGCCACACAAAGAGAATCTCGAAGCTTCTACATTTTTGTGTAACCCGATAACAACAAACAAAACATACTTCACCTTGCGGAGCCGTTACTCAAAGAACTAGCACGCTCGCGAGTGGAATTCAAACAGCTAAATCACTCCATATTCAGCTTGAATCACTCTTAATTAGATTGTTGTCTCTTGCCACTCGGTACGTGCACCAAATCGAATGAGTTGTAACTTGTTAACTGCGTTTTTGTTGCCGGACGTGGTGGTATGTATAATGAAATGATGTATAAAGAAGACACGAATGTATAATGTAATCATAGAACAGAACAAGATGCATAAACTCGCTGATAAGTATTTTATACGTTTAAAGGTGGTATGATCATTGATCGAAGATTATTTATAGGCATTGGGCCTGAAATCTGAATTCCAATACCAAACCAAACGATTTAAACCAGTGTCAATTGAGCTCAAATCAACGACCCTATTATTGGTATTTCTAGTTTTGGAAGACAAGCCGTCGTGCGCGTCATGGGTCTACCTATAAATCCTTCCTGTTATTTACTTTAGGGCAACGAGAGTGTTGCACCTTTGTTTCGTATATATTTAAACCTAAATGTCTGCTCAATCGAGTCGTATGCATTGTATCATATGAAGCGAATATCGCATTGTGCTATCTGCCGCGCCCTCTCGTTTCCGCAGTATCCATGGGAATATCCTCCCAAAGAGCCTCGTTCAATCAGCATCAAGCACCGACCATGACCAGTTTCCAGCATCAACGATTCAGCTACAGCTATTCAACTTCCCAATCAACGTAAGCCTTGAATAGACCTTTCAATGCTAATCCGTCGTTCTCGTCGTGCCGTGTTCAGGTTTTCACTCATTTTCTAATCGGCTTATAAGGTTTCGCATTATCTTTATTCACGTTCTTTGGCGCACCTCCAATCACTATTATTATGAGTTGCACGTTAGCTAGGATATAGGATAAGTAATCATAGGCGTTCATCAAGTCAAAATGTCAAGCCTTTTTTGCTAGAACAGGATGTGTAGTGATGGTTTTTACTAATGCGTCTACGCACTCAGTATATCAGTATTCTTCATGTAGTCGAGCGCACGTAGAACTGTGTACAAGCGTGGTATTGTTGGTTACTTTGAATTTTAAATCTTATCTCTGAGTATCCTGCGATAAGGATTGACGTGGGAGGGACACGATAGCCCAAACTAAAATGCAAAGGCCAAATAGCTGCAATGCCTCACTATTATCCTAGCCTATGCTTTGAAATTGCATCTACAGCTGTAGGTGTCAACAATGTGGTCAGCAGTAGCTACATGGCATTCCACTCTTTGAAAATAATATATGTATGTGCAAGAAACTGCGCATCGGCGTAGAATAGAATCGCCGTGAACTACCATCGTGTTCGTCGGTGTCAAGAGTTAGTACATCTATATCGGGCAACCTGCATCAGTGAGAGTAACTACGTGGAGGTGCGTAAATCACGCGGAAGCGTCCGCAGATACTAGACGGGAACGATGCGGACGAGTTTCACTTCGTTATCGAAGGCGGCACGCGATTCTGGAGCACGTGCTGTTAGCTCGTCAAAATGTGTTGACACCTCGTGAAATGTGTTGACTCAACAATTATTTACGGCTCTGGAAAGTGATAATAAATCTCTCTTTAATCAGTCGCTTACAAATAAGTTAGAACAGTTTGTTGCTTGCTCAGAAATTTGTAAGCTCGAAGAGTTTGATTTAATAACCCGTAGCCCGCATACGATGCATTATCGTTTAAGTACTATTGAAGATATTGGGGAGTTAAATAAAATCATAAGCCTATTAAGCTGACCCGCAGGATAAAAACACGAATAACTCTCGCCCGAGATTAGAGGAAGCAGTGAAAACATAATAAACCAGCGGCTTTGAAACCGGTAGCGACAACAGTCAAATGCTTTTCATCATAAATGGAAACTACACTAGGCAAGACGACAGTAATTAGAGAGGCTCACTTTCACAGCGACCATGCGGCTGGCAGGTGCTGATTGCATTTCACTGCTCGGGTCACTGCACCTCTCCAGAAGCTTTTCAATCATGAAAACTAGTAAAATGCTACAGAGATTGCTTTTGCACACGAGATTCTTAATATAAAAGTTACAACCGATAACACAAAGCGTTGCAATCATCACATCGTAAAAAATTTAATAGATAATGTTTATATTAGTGCTGTTGACTTTGGTAAGACGAGCGTAAGCGCAGAAGAAGAATGCAGCCGCGAACGAACAATCTTGCAATTGACAAATTAATGGCCGCTGGATGCTCTGCTTGCGGCACCGTGACGGATTATCTACAGTTTTCGCCGCCATCTTAGCTAAAATGGCGCCTCTTTGTAGTGCGAGGAGATGTATGTATGTGCTGTTCTGCTTTCGATTTCACGAAACTGAAAGTGCCTTATATGTTCGGGTAGTGTCGTTGACTCTGATGTTTGTTTGTCACGCCTGGTTGGCCGAAGCCACTGGAAGCCTTATCCTATCGTGTAAGCTAGAATGCTGTAATTTGGCGTTGTAATTTACGTTGTTTTCAGCCTGTCTTCACAGTATGTCTCTTCATGCATCACTGTCTATTGTTACTCTTTCGATCTTAATTTTTTTTCTTGCTACTACGTGATTATTCTGTTGCACTTGGTTTTATAAAATGATGGAAGTTGATTAAGTACATGATTTAGTATATTGTTTGTTTGTTTTATTATAATATATATTATATTCTTTCTATTTATGTTGCCAAGATCTAAGTAAAATAGAATTGTTTCCTCAAATTCCACAATATATTCACTTTTTGTGCACGATAGCTATACAAAGATATTATTATTCATCATTATGACATCTTTATTGCACTTGGATGTGCATATTTTTAGTTCTTCCGCAATAATATCGGTTTATTATTATGATATGAGTATGAGGCATAGTAGAAAGTAGTATAGTTAATTAACTTCTAGATGCTTTGCGATTATACAATTTACTTACCTACTTAGTTGTCGGTGACTGATCTTACCCGATAATTGGTGGGTTCGATAACTTTCTTGCATGTATCATGTTACACTTTGTATTTGTCAAGTGATTTGCTAGTTGCTATCGCCTGCAAGAACGCATTTTATGAACAACCAATATTGTAGATATTCAATGTTCAGGATTCAGATTGTTCAAAGACTCTAAATTACTTAGGTATTAGTAGAATACTGAGTTGTAAAATTGTATAGAGCCGTTGAGCTATTTATTGATCAGTTACAAATGTTTATTATTTAGAATTAACTGTTTCCTGTGCATTTGTAATACCTATACATAACTGTTGTGTTCTACAGTTCTGGCTATCTGCCATAATGATTTCGTAATGTCCAGGTTCAGTTCCAATTTTCTTCATAGAGTCGGAAATGCGTGTAACTATGATAATATTATCCACTTGATCGAACTCTGCGGTCGTCATGTTTGTTCGTCTATGTAGGTGCGTCACGCGCCATCGCGTTAGGTTTCTACTTCACTCGGAACACTGGTTACTGACACCATTATTAGGCGGCTTTCCAGGGTTTGGTTCATAGCCCACTTTTTATTTCAACTCTCTCTTGTCTCCAACAAAGCGGTCGGTCGCTCGGTATGTAAAGCGCCTTAGCGTACAAGCAAACCTATCTTTACACAACTTTTCGTCTTACGGCTATCTCATTCAGCTACGGATATCCATCCGTGTATCCACATCACGTCATAAGTATTGCACTCATCTGAAACTACTGTGTATATTATTTACTGGGTAAGTGTTTACTTTTAGCAGTCACACCAAGTCAATGCAATCATATCCACATAGTTAAAGGTCAGGTCACCAAAGTAAATAGTAGCTAGTTTACTTTGGTGTTTTCTTTACAGGAGTGGTATGGGAACCTACTGAGTGTGAATGACTGTTTTCGAGTGCCTTTGCTATTGCTTTTATTGTCCCTCTTTTTCCCATATTTATTCCCTTCAACGACTTCTTTTGGATGTGTTTTGAATTAAGGCTTGCTTGGCATTCGAATGTCTTTTCTTCCTTACAGTTCTGACAGTCTCTATGATTTACGTTTATTTACTGCACAGTGTAATTGATAATTTATTAGTCAGCCGCGTCTGTGTGAAACATTGCTTATTTATGCCGTCTTTTGACCGTATCTGCGATAGTGATTGGTGATACGGATAACATGGCCGGCCGTATCGTATTGTAATTATTTGTAAGTGTTTCTCTGTTATTATCGGTACGTTTTATGGTGCTATTGTTTTGAATGCCTGCATTCAAATGCTAGAAAATTGACGCAGATTATGACGACAAAATCACTGTTTTGCAATGTACTTTGTTGGTCCTGCTCTTTGTTCTGCAAACCACAAGAATATTCAAAAGCATAGTAACTGACACGTTAAATGATACAATAGAATAAATGAACTTCTCTCGTAAATTTCTAAAGGAATTCCTCGACTGAAAGTATTTAAGAGTAACATATTGTAATGCCTCTAAGCCTCTTGGCCCCAACGCGTGATTTCGTCATACCATACCTTTCCCAGGCATCACACAATAAAGGTAAAAATCCTAAAATGGTTATAGAAAGTTAGCAGGCTTGCACAACTTGGAAAGCCCTTTGCCCTCGAGTTGACGAGCTATGAATCATGACTTGAATGGAATGGAACAAAGCTTTGAGTGTTTTAATAAACAAGAAGCTAACAAAGAAAGGGACTAATTGAGTTTCAATGTAAGACAATGCTAGTGTATATTCATGAAGTATCACGAATGAAATTCGGAAGTAGGTTCCTGATATAATGCCTTTAATTATGTACTATATGAGAATGTAAAGATCAGAAAGTTTAAGGGACCATCACCAATTAAACTAAAGAAAACCAATTAAAACTTAAAACTGAGAACCGGTTTTAAAGCAGAGCGGAGCGGTAGATTGTAAAATCTGTCATTAGAATCTCGAATATTAGTTCGCCATAATTTATAGCTGGAAATTTCAACACAGAATCATCATCAGCCCTAATCATAGCTTAGGACTGCAAAGTTGAACGCGCATCTATCGGCGCTACCAACAGGCATTACCGGCAGTCATCGGATTTCCTCATGGCATTTTACTGAAATGCCGCGCGCTCGTTGCCGATAGGTGCGCGATGCTGCATACTATTTCATATAAATATTTAGAAAATTCGATAACTGCAGGGAATGCCGCGTCTGCCGTGCTCCCAGGTGCGCGGTCACCTTTAGGGTCATGTCATGTGTCGCATCTCTCACCATGCTATTGGTTACATTTAACACAATTCTCCGCTTGCTATAGTGCCTTTAGCAACAGTTCTAAATTTTTTAATTGGTTTTTTAAGTTCTCAGATATGAGTATCACTGTCTCTCTCTACCAGTCCTTCACGGTCGTTTTGGTAGATATTGAATTCACAAGATACGGATCGAATGTTATATTTGTCATGAAAATTATATTTTCCACACACAGTCCTTGTTGAAAACGAGAGCTGTACTGCCAATCGGACACGGTTGTCGTGTAACAATAGGTATGAATATTCATTGTCGAAGGTTTCTATCTTGTTTTCTGCGAGCAGTAGAAACGCTTAAGTTTTTGCAGTGAGTTTACTTATCTGCAAACACTTCGACGGATTTCTCTCTTATCAGAATTTCTTTTAATTTTTTTTTTTTAAGCGGTCTAATATTTGCCGATTCCCACAACTTTCGTCGGTGGCAATAAAATAGATTCTTAGTAATTTAAATTAATCTAGTACCCATAACACTCTGCTTAGCTTGGGGCTAGATAATGCTGTATGGATAGTCCGGCATTATTATATTAAAAAGAAGTAGTCATAACTATTAAACAATAATATTATTTAATGGTGGAAACTTAGCTGGTTTAATTATAAGTTAGGTATGTTTTTGTTTAGTTTATAATACTTAACTGTATGTTTCCCAAATAAATAAGTTAAAAAAGTGATCTTCCTCGCGAATATCGTCCCGAGTGCTATGTAATATAGCTATTCATGACTAGTCGCTGAGACGAGTTATGATATGAAACATTTAAGGCTTTCTCCTACAGATTTGTTTGTTTAATTAGACGAGATAGTTTTGTTGATAATTAAACAAACAAACGGCTTAAAGGTAAATGTGACTGCACTGTTGTCAATGATTCAATCAGCTATCCTATGTAAGCAAAGCGTCTAGCTGATGGAAACAACACTTAGCCCAGTCGGGTTAGAATTTCTAATTGCATTAATTCCCATCCAGACAATTATTGCATCAGCCTTTATTCAGTGGGAGTCTAAATTCAAAATGGCCACCAACTTCAACCCCGACTTTAACCGCCATCTTGGTTTTTAGGGAGTAAACGTTTTTCGTTAATAACTTTGCCATTTTTGAAGTTTCAAGAAAAAACAAAATGACTAAGAAGTTGATCATTATTTGATTCTCTACATTTACTTATCTGGTCATTTTTTTGTCGGATCTATATTTTTCGAATTAAGCGGGGAAAGAAGGGGGGGGGGGGTGAGATTTTTTAGGGCCTAAGTTTAAAGTGGAGGCCTTCCTGTCGTCAAATCTAACCCGACTGGGCTAACTGTATCATAAAATTGACAGTTATTTAGCAGACATACATAGAAATAATGCGTCAGAAAACGTTATATCAAAATGGAATGGCTTAACAGTAAAATAATAACACATTTGGGGTTCCAGATTGCAAGGAAAAAACCCTTTTACTTTATTTTTTTATGACTATCAGAGTCACAACCATTCTTTTGCTCCGTTATTTAGGTAGAGCTAAAGACAAAAATTATCATGAAGCCTTCACTGTGCGTCGTCTGACACTCTCTTACCGCTTTGATTATAAAGACTTGCTTAGGCTTCTTTGCTTACATCACACTTACCTATATTATAAATGGGAAAGTTGGGAAGTTTGGATGGATGTTTGTTACTTCTTCACGCTAAAACTACAGAACGGATCGGGCTGAAACATACACGTAGTTCTAGACCTGGAATAAAACAGAGGGTTCTTTTTATCCCGAGGCGTCACCCGAGAGCTCGTGTGTATCTGTCGCAGCGCATCAGCATTGCTATACAGCGGGGCAATGCTGTCTGCATTGCCGCGTCTTGGGGACGTTTTCCATTCTGCAGTTAGTCCAACTGTTTCAATTGTAAATGCTACTTCTAATTTGTTTCCATTCTTCAATTGTAATTTTCTTTGTTAAATAAAATATAAAATCTTGAATTGTTTGTTCCAGGCATCGACGATCGATGGCCGACGGAAGGGTGCCTGCCTCTTCTGCCAAGAGTACTTCATGGACCTTTATCTCCTAGCTGAACTTAAGACTATCAGTCTAAAGGTAAGGACTCACAAAAAAAGACTGAAATAACGTGGACATTTGAGATTAGATCTTATAATTAGGTCTTATTTTTTTATGATAAAAAAAACACTCAAAGTAGCATAAATAACAATACAAGACGCTAGGTAAGTACCTAGCGTAGGATAGGTATAGAAGTGAAAAGAGAAGACGAGAAAAGTTGACCCTACCATCAGATGGAAATAATAATTTTGCTAAGAGAAAGATATCACTAAACCAAAAAGACACTCGTGATGTCCAAAATTTAAATTTCACTAACACTATTTCCATTTCTCTTAATATCATAGCCTTGTTATGAAGTCCTGGATGTTAAAAGGAAATATCTGATCTCTCTCTCTCCTTTAAAGGCTCCTATATATTATGCAGGAAAACCTCCAAATGTGACATCATTGTTTGTCCTGAATTCCATTTAAGTTGAAAGTTATGCTTTATGTGCGAGGTTGTGCAACAAATAGGTTTTCTGCCATTTATGGACAATTCGGACAAGGTTGCCTGCGTGATGACACGTAAGGGTTGAATGAATTGTTCGTGGGAATAAAAAAAACACATATGCCACTTAAGCTTAGGCTTTTAACTGTGTGTACTAATACTGGAAGCATACAGAAAGTTGCCTTACCTATCCTTCTTCTAATAAAAATCACTTCTCTGACTGACAGCATTTTGGTCTAGGAACAAACTGAGTTAATAAGGTACTTTGTTATTTTGTTTGTCTATGTTAAGTAGGTACATAAATTGTTATGAATGGTTTCTATAATCTATACGATTTCGTATGAGGAAAATGACATCATACTACATAGTTCGTGCCAGCAGCGCCTGACTTGGTTTTGTGTGTACCTACTAAATGAAATTTGTCATTGTCGTTTTCTTAACTATATTTTCCATCTCTGACATACACCCGTGACGTGATATCTTGTGTGAATGTAGGAACATTCCCTCCAATGCAAAATTTATGAAGCTCGGAAGCAAAACTTTCATACATTAATCCATATTGAAGTTTGTTTTCTGGACCAATTTGATTTTTTTCGTTTTATAAACATTGCTTCAAACGTTTGGACACAAAACACAGAAAAATACACAATAGGCTACTTAACTGCTACTGAGAAATAATTCTAACATATTGTCTGATAAAAATAATGCAAGGTGCAATTTATTAATATTTCTTCAAGGCCAGTCGTATTAATTATAAAAACTAATTTTAAAGTTTGAATAAAATAATGGCGCGCCAAAACGATAATCTCTGTCATGGCTCCGGTGACATGACTCGATGACGTTACACCTCACACCTAACAAGAACAACACGCACTGTAATCTGCGATAGATGTGACATCATCAGCGATGCAACCAAACGCAGAGCGTTTTCGGTCACGTTATCAAAAAATGTGTAATTTTAATCCCGTTTTTTTACTCAAATTTTGAGTCACAATTCTTGCTCGATGTAAAATAGGCATATTTTTTAATTAAAATGACCTGATTACGCTTTATTACCTTGTCACTGACTAAGATGAAAACAATTTGCAACTTATTTTCAATGTACTCAAATAGCGTATTCACACTAAACATACTCAAAATATATTCAGTGTGAACTGTGTATGAAATTTGAACCCTCAAAAATATTATCAATATTTTTCCTTTCGACTTATGAATCTAAAGCCTTTACAAAGACCCAGACGTGACTCACAGAGCCACTAGTCACGACAGAAGGTTAGTTTCCGATTCAAATGTCAGCTCCTCAGAGGGCCGAGCTCGACTTAGTTGATGGATGCTAGAGATATAACAGCCCTGACTCTTAACAACGATAATTGTATTAGTTAGATCGTTTCCCCATGTTTATTTTCGTCCATTGACCGCGATATGATCTCAGTGACCCTGCTGCCTAAATTACCAGTCTGAACTCAGCTACACACTTCAACAACTGACCCAACCGTCTGGGTTTAAAGAATCTCTGTTTTCGCTTTCAGGTGCAGATTTGCACTAGGGCGACACCCCCAGCTCCTCCCGTTATCATTATCACCGAGAATGCCCTCCCCGGGTCGTACCGCTGAGGCTAACTGAGCTGGACTTTTAAAAACTATCATAGCGTGAAGTTTTGAGCTCCCCAATATTTGAGCACAGTTTCATGCGCCATGATCACGGAATAACTGAAAGTTTTGACACTAAAATCATGGTGAATATCCCGTTGTAAATGTCTTTTGCAAGTCCAGTTCCGTATCACCTTCGGAAGTCGCCAATCGCCATGGTCCAGTAATTTCAATATTTATTTAAATAATAATTCTGCGGTCAACAACATAAAACAGACAGTTCGAGACAAAATCTCTTCACGATACTTAGCTAAGGGCCTCGTTTCTATCAATCCGGGAACACCACTGCTGGGTACTGTGTGACTTCCTCATCCTCTTTTCTGGATCCTTTCATTTACGATGTCAATAAAGGCGGAAAAGAGAACCATAGGGCGGGGTCTGCATCGTTTAAATAAATTAAAATCTGATCTGTACCTCATAGTCGGAGCCCTGGCCGTGAGAGAGAAACGTGACGGCTAGTCTGAAAGCTTTCCTCAATGTCTGCGCCGCCGTGATACAAATTGTGATTTATGTTTGAAAACATGACTGGGTTGATAATGAATTCCATGGCCTAGTTTGGTCGGTTATTTCAACATCTAGTTTTTTGCTTGCATTGGCTTGGGCTTATTAGAAAGGCAACAAAATAATAACTACCTACATCATGTTAGAAAGGGCGTGAAGGTCCCGTACTATATTACTGTATGTCCCTTCAGTAAACGAACGACGGATGTAACCAAGTAAACAGTTAGATAGGTGGGCCAATTTCATACATATGTTATTGATAAAGGCAAACCCGTTCTTCCCAAATAGGAGTCCTTCTAATACTACCTAGGTAGGTAGTATTAGAAGGACTCCTATTTGCCACAAATCTTTATTAGATATTGATGAATGCGCGTGTTCTTCTTCCATGTGTGAACTAGCTTTTGCTCACGGCTTCGCACGTTTTCCTGTTTAAAAAGCCTACGTACTTCCTACGATGCAACTTTTCTGCTTGCGGCAGGGACACACATGAAAGGGCACAAAGTAATAAAACCAAGACTCCATTTATCTAAAGTAAAATCTAAAAGTAGTCCAAACGTTTGCAGGTGACAACAGTAGACATGCAGAAGCCTCCGCCGGACTTCCGCACCAACTTCGAAGCGACGCACCCGCCCATCCTCATCGACAACGGCCTCGCCATTTTGGAGAACGAGAAGATTGAGCGACACATCATGAAGTCGGTACCGGGAGGGCACAATCTATTTGTACAGGTATGATGAAGTTTCCCCAGAGGAGCACTCCATTTTCTAAAATTGAGTGAAAGTATGCAAAGTAGGCTAGATGCACTGAATTAACGTTGTTACATTACCCCTCTAAATGAAAGTTTTTAGATGCACCCAACACAAAAAATCTTACAGTTTGGTTTGTTATATCTGTTGATATCGAAATAAGAGATTTGCCGTGCAGTTTCAAATTTCATCTGACCTTCAGCTATCGGCAACTATTTCCCGAAATACGATTCGTTTAAACCATGACTGCATTGCACGTGCATAGTAGAATGGTACGTTTCTAAGAGATATTGAAATAAAAAGAAATAAAGGAACTGTACGGCTGATTTTTTGGAATCTTGATGAATACTAACATGCGTGTAAACTATTTCCAGGACAAAGAAGTGGCGTCACTGATCGAGAACCTGTACTCTAAACTGAAACTGGTGCTGGTGCGCAAAGACGAGCAGAAGTCAGCCGCCTTGCGCGCGCACCTCGGCAGGATCGACGCGCTACTCGATCGCAGGGGGACTAGGTAAATATCCTATACTTATTACCTGCGTAGGTACTTATAGAATCAAATAATTGATATAACGTTTATTGAAAAAGAATAAGGACTTAAAATTATTACATCATTGATCCCCAAACTACGATAAACCTATCTCTTCTATCGTTCGTAGCGTTCATCGATCTTGGGGACCTCCTTCCTTGGGTTCATTACATAAACATATAAAGTTAAATTATGTTTCGGTAAAAACATAATAAAATATACATAATGTGATGGATCTACTGCGGACATCAGTCTCATAATGCCGGGTACAGACCAAGCGAACAAAAGCGAGCGAAGGCTAACGAGTGGGATTCCACGATCGATGACGAACGTTCACTCGCTTTCGCTGTTGTATCCACACCACGAACACATGAGAAACAGTCGGCGGAGGACAGCCGAAGGCGAACGAAGGCCCTCATTTGGGCTCGCTTGCTTTCGGCATGACGTCCACACTGGTTCAATCGCGTTCGGTGGTTAGCCTTCGCTCGCCTTTGTTCGCTTGGTCTGTACCCGGCATAAGAGTCTCGGCAACGAGTCTAGGCAACAGGAGACAACATGTGTGTGAGTTGTGTATGGAATGGGATTGAGAATAATGTTATCTCTAATTCTGTCCCGCTCGGATCGGATTTGAACTGCTGTGGAATTACGCAAAAAGTAATTCCAAGCTCTTTGAATGGATTTCGCCATAAATTTAAAATTACGAAGGCCATTTAAAAGGCTTTCAAATGTCAATATAATGATGGATGGTTTTATCGTAATACTACAGTTAGATCTATATATACATGGAGATGGCGGAACGTTAACCGTTCTGCCGATTTTTGATATTATATGTTATTAGTTTCATATTGAGCTCTGTCACCTCCGGGTTAGCGTCATCGGTGATTGGGTCAACCGGTTCACCGAGAACGTATCTCGGTTTTCGTCACGAGAATACAATTATGCGTTCTTTTGCAGGTTCTTAACGGGAGACACGATGTGCTGCTTCGACTGCGAGCTAATGCCGCGGCTCCAGCACATCCGCGTCGCGGGAAAATACTTCGTCGACTTCGAAATACCGGTCAGTTTTTATGCAATTCAATGTCATTTGCGATAATCACCACGCTTGGTACCTGCCAATTTATAACACACCCAGTTGTATCAAACAAATATTGTTCCCTCAGGGTCCAGAATCACCCCTTTTCGACTTAGTATACAGGTTACGTGGCACCTTGTATATGAAAATAATTACTTCGAATTGATTTATTAGTATAAATTATTTGTAGTATATAATAAATTTGTCAGTGTATCAAGTTTACGATCAAAGAAAAGGCAGTGGCTTGATAATTAGCTGGCTTATATTGTTAGCCGTTTATGAGGTAGGTGCTTCATAATTTACTGTTTTTTTTTCTCAACTTTATCACAAATTTTATCACAAAGAACAGGCAAAAAAATCATAATCCCCGGGATGATTTCTAATTCGTACAAGCATAATAATGTGATCATTCATTTATACATACCGTCAAACAGCTTGTAAAAGAAAAGTTTTCACTTTTAAGTGGCGCCACCTAGTTTGGGTCACTGACTACAGCTTAATTCTACTAGCTATACTTACGTAGGTATGTTTATTGTATTCCAGACCAGTTTCCTAGCGCTCTGGCGGTACATGTATCACATGTACCAGCTGGACGCATTCACACAGAGCTGCCCCGCCGACCAAGACATTATCAACCACTACAAACTGCAGCAGGTAAATATTTTACTTTTGGTGTGAGAAATGGTCATCTAGCAAGTTAAGTTATATTATGGGTTATCTTTATTTTATCTAAAAAGGTGCTAGATATTGGTTCGCGTGAAATTGGGTTTTCTAAAAATACCTGCCTATATTTTGGTTTCCTAAGTACCTATTTATTTAGAAAATATTTTGGGCTAAATTTCGTTTTGGGTGGATTAAAATGGCATGAATATGGGAGAAACATTATATCTAATCTACTTTTTCGGATTGGCCTATTTTTATTATATCGTACTTGTAGTAAGTACTTATTTAAAATTCCTTGGTTTAAATTGTAGGTATGCCTACTTATATATGTACCTACACTACAGGTCTTGTTTTGCGAGTGTGAGAGAGACGGTAACAAGAAACTAGACTTGCCACAGTGAGATAAACGCTTGTCTCCGTTTCAACTCGTAAAATTTCACCTGAATTTTCCTTATTATTTTGGGATACTGTTCTATACCTTCTACCTATGACTATAAGTATTACTATCGCCTGCAGTTATCAGCTAAAGGCTTGGTGTTGTCGCCAACGCTGACGCGACAGAAAAAAGAGGACAGCAATACGGTACGTCGAGTGTTCGTGACGTCATCGCATTGTAAACCTTACATGTTTTAACTCAAGGGTCATAGCGCATGGGACATCGCACTAATATTTAAGTTACAGTAACAAATTCATAGATGGCGTTAGTGGTAGGTTTCATTTAATTGTGTGAATTCTTGTTAACATTGTTTTGTACCAACATTTTAAACTTTCATAGATTCCTAAAAAAATTTTGTTACATAATCATTGTAAATTATTTTATTTTATGCATTTTTTATTTTATCATGATGTAAATCGATGGTCAACATTTATTTGTCATAAGTATTTCATACGCATACAATTGAATTGCCACCTTTCTTATATATTTTTTTAGATTTATTTCTACATTAACAAAAACAAAATTAAATGTAATAAATTTTTTTTTTTTGTGTATACAGAGCAGCACAACACTTAAGTGAATTTCTTAGCCCCTTATTTCTAAAAAAATAACAATGGGAGAGTTGGTTTTTGGTTTTGTGTCACTTTATTTCTAATTGGTTATGGTTCTGTCTGTGTTGTATGGTTGTGGTTATTGTGAAGTAAATTTGTTTTAAATAATTATATGTTTTTTTAACCAGAGATGAGCTACAAAGCTAACAACCGAATGCTCATAAGCGACTCGGGTTGCGTTGTATTATTTCTATTAACATTGCATATATTTTATTACTTCTGTAGATAATCTTCAAAATTCTGTTGATATAGGTTTATTGGTAATCATTAATCAGCTGCCACTATGTTGTGGCTCGGCAAACAAGAGGTTAGTAAATCTGAGTTGCGTTTTGAGTAATCGGGAGGAGGTAGAACGAATTAAATCCAACCAAAAGAATCATCAAATACATCCGGTTGCTCGTAAGTTGATGATCATTGATCAAAATTAAATCGCATAGTCTTTCTCTTGCTGGATTGACGTTGACCAGAGATTTGATCATCAATTAGTTAGTTATAGAGAGGTCAGCATACGAACAACCGGCTTTTAGCTATGATCCTATCTATTGGTTAGATTTGAAACATTTTGCCTTGCCGGACTACGAAGCACATCTCTGGTGAAAAAAAAACCTTACACTGAAATAACAATCCTAAAACTATAACTCTGACTGGTGCCTACAATCAATATGAAGGCCTACTCGGAAATCGAAAATTTTAGTTTTTGATTCGTTTTTGTGCTAAACCTACTGTCACCCACCCACATTATAATAAGGCACGAAAACGAATTAGAAAGAGATTTTTGTTTTAACGAGTACGGGGCCAGAAATTTTATTAAGTGACGCTATTCACAAGCTAAGCTACATTCACCTGAATAAATGATTTTTCTATAATCTAAGATGTCAAATCTGTAACCTAAGATGTCAAATCAAAAAGTCAGGATTTGAAACGTGTTTTAAACTGGTCGTACACCTCGTCAGCACGAAAATGTGCATTCAAATCCATATTACAATAATACCCATGGTTTCAATTGTAAAATTTGATGTATTTTATATGGACGGCATCAGATGACAGACAGCTTGCGGACCACTCGTTTGAAGCTTGTAGGAAGCCATTTTATCAATGTAAAATGACAAGTTAGACGATAGGTTTAAGCCTATATTTTAATACACATATTTGTGCTGGGTGGTACAGATATTGGATTAATGTGCGCAGAGCTTTTGCGCGGTCCAATTTCATCGTTTGCTGCCAAAACTAAGTTCAACTTGATCGAGTTTATATTAGTAATACACACCTATTTTGACAGCTCTTGAACTCTGTTTAGCGCTTAAACCGGATCAAATTGTGTCATTAACAGTGATTTTCTGCGCAGGCACTGAAGATGAAGAAACATGAAGAACTGGAAACGCCAACATTCACCACCTCCATCCCAGTCGACGTCAGTGAAGTTCCCCCCAGTGCTGAATAACGCATATGGATTCATAACCTTGGTACAATACATAATGAGTCGAATTTCCATTGTAGTCTTTTTCCATTGGAATTTTTAGTAAAAGGTTCCTAAGCTTACTTACAAAATTGAGATGAGGGCGCCGAGTATACAAATTATGATACCATTAGTACATATTTATATACCCTGACATTTTGCAAATTACTGTATTTACTGTAGGTATATAAAATCTTGTTTTCTAGAATTCGACTACCTAACTAAAAGTTCTGCCGTGTTACAGTTGAAGTTGTTGATATGAATGTATGGTGCAATTGGATTTTTTATGCTTTTATAAAAGAAAATTGATAACTATATTAGGGTAGGTACTGTAATTTATTCTTGACAGACATTCTATGAGACCTCTCTAGTGCAGTGAGAGGAACAGATGCCATTTGCTTTTTGGTTATTGTGCAAAATGCCCAAAATAATTATAAATCATATTGGTATTTTTTCTCGGCAGAGGTACCTACTAATGGTACTTTTTTTAAATTTGTCTGAATTGAGGGTAGTCAAACACAACGAAGTAGAAATACTTTGTATGATAATTTCTAGAATTATGATTGATTACTTTCAGTATTCAATTAATTTCGACATCAGGATAGTTTTGATTCACGACATTTTGATGATGCCTCTGCCCTATTGTTGTAATATTTAGTTTCAAAATATAGTGAGCATTTTGTAAGCACTCTTGCCGGCCTTGTTGACCTTTTATTTTTAGGAATAGACCTTACCTTTTTTGTTACATTTGTTTGTAATTAATTGTTTTTGGACCTACATTAGTTGAGGCTTTAAGTCGGACCACCTATTTAATGTAGACATTTTGAGATTCGTATATTCTTTCTGCGAATCAAATTTGCTATAAAAATATATCAATAAGAAGAATTATGCAGAATGTTCTGAATCCATAATATAGTACACATGCAATAGACAAGGGCGAGATACATCAACAGTTAAGTTATTGATGTATAAAACATTAAAATTAGATAATAATGTAAGTGTTAAGGAATAAACCTGGTAAATATTATTATTTTTTAATGGTGTTTTATTTGGCTACCATTTCAGTTCCTTTTATTTTGCATTTTAGTATCTTTTGGTTCTTTTTAAAAATATTTATTATCATTAGTTTTTCAGTAAGTGCCTACCAAACTTGTGCCAGTTAAAACTGCTTTGTGCCTTGCTTTGTGCTTATAATATAACTAGCTAACTATGGCCATAAAATAAAATTGTGATATGTAGCTTTCTATAATTACAATAAAAATTCTAATAAAATTATTAGCAGGTTTATTTAATTTGAATCACAGGGTATGATGGTATTCAATAAATGTGACAACAAAGTAAAACATCAACTGCCAGAAGACAGTTTTTCCATCCAGTTGTTAGAATACACACTTTTTGATAGGATAGAGGACAGGAATAAATGGGTGATGTAAGCTGTTGCTCCCCAAATTTTAAACTGCTTGGCAACAAACACAGGTAGAATGAACCCATTTTTGAAAAGCGTGTAGTGCTGGTTAGTGGGATCGCACAGCATTTCTACCGGGATTGTGAAGACTTGTGCCACCTCCTCGCTGAAGAAAAAATCGTCATCTTTGATGTCGTTTAGTGATGCTATAACAGGTGTTATGAGCACGCCGTTCTGCGCTGGCAGTGCTGGCCCGTGGCCCCACACGTCTATCTTTTCTGAGGACAGCCCGATCTCATCGCGCGTCGTTCTTATCCCGGTCTGCGAGGGCGTCTCTCCTGGCTGCGACTTACCACCAGGGAATGATATCTCGCCGCTGGATGTCCTCAGATTAACTGCACGTAGCGTATAAAGTATCGCAGGAACGCCTTTGATGTTGCAGAGAGGCACCAGGACAGCTGCTGTTTTAGTCGGCTTTTTTGGTGACTTCGATATTTCGTCAGTATTCTCAGGCCTGATAAATTGATTGTGGATAACGATCTTCTTCATGTTAGCCAAGCATCGGTTTCGGGAGGCTATTGAAAATATATTGTGGATGCCATGAGTAAAACTCATTATTGGGGTTGAACCTGTAAATGTTACATTACGTATCTACTTTTCAGTAACAAGTCTGTCTGCGACCCGCTAAAATATTGTAAATAAAATTCTTAGAAATAATAAAATTACAAAATGAAATTTAAAAACTGGCTGCTGCGCGCGCTACTTGATCTTTGCTGTCAAGTGATAAATCGTCATCGCAAGTGAGATATGTCAAAGTCAAGAACTGCTCTTTGACAGCCATAAAATAAGAAGTTGAAGAAATCAGCTGAAAAAGAAAAACGAAAACTGTTAGATTAATGAACAAAATTTGTTTGTTGTCTAATACTCTGCTTATTCTTGCAGAGTGAAAAGTGGCAAAATCATATTTTATTAGAGTTCATACATGTGTAAAGCATTAAGTTCTGTCATAGTGTCCGATTGGCTTACTTACACACTCGCTCAGTGACGAATTTACGATACAAAGTTCAAAGTCTCACTGTGATATAAACTGCGATGTGTTTCGAGATTTGTTAAATAACAAACCCGAAAGTTTACAATGTCTCTAAGCCCAAGTATATTGTTGTCAAGTGCAGCCAAATCCCGCTGTTTGGCAAAAATCAAAAATTTTAAAACATTTCCGTACGCAGAAAAGGAATTGTCAGATAAAATTCTGTCTTCAGTACTGGTGCCACTGTGTGTTGAGAACGACCAGGTCTGCTTATTATACACCCTGAGATCAACAAAGCTATCCAGGCACCGCGGACAAGTGTCATTCCCTGGTGGTAAGCGAGACAATGATGAAACTGCAATAGAAACAGCACTGAGAGAGACAGAGGAAGAAATAGGATTCCCACGACACAGTGTCGATGTCTGGGGGTCAATGAACTTGGTGCCTGGAAGAGATGGTAAAATAATGATAAAACCAGTGGTAGGACTGTTAAGCAACTTTGATATGAAGGCCTTGGTCCGTAGTGAAGATGAAGTTGAAGAAATTTTTACGGTGACCATGGAAGCACTATGCGATACCAAAAATCATGCACACTTCATGTGGCAAAGCATAAGTTTACCTATATTTGAGTGTGGTAAGCATAGGGTCTGGGGTATGACAGGGATGATTACCCACATCTTTTTATCCAGCTTTCTACCTACCGATGTGTACAAACCTGACTTTAAGAGGAAATCTTATACGTATGAGCAGCTTATGCCTGCAAAACTATGATGATTACAACTAGTGTAATTAAATTACAATGGTAAAGTAAGGATAAGGTGTTGTAAAACTACATACATTGTTAGAAGTTTAATTAAAGTATTGATTATCTATTTATTGACTAGTCAGCATTTTATCTTTGATGTTTTCTATCAATCAATATATAGGGAAATATTAAAATAACATATCTCAATCAATGTATTTAATTCATATAAAACTATTCTTAAAGAACACTGTAAAAGGCTCATATAAGGCTACTGTTTTACCTAGACAGTGATTACAAATTAATCACTGCTTAAGTCATAATGACTATACTTAAGTTTAATGTAATTTTAAGTAGCTTAAGTAAACCAAACTTTTAACAAATTGTAACATAAGTACCACTAAAGTTAAACTTTAGTAAAGTTCACAGTTCCAAGTATTTTCTATTATCTACTGTAAACTAAATAGATACTTTTGTAATATATATTTCAATAATCTGCTTCTGTAATAGTTTTACCAGTGAGGCAGTCAAATGCGCTAATAGTCTGGAAGTCATATTTCTGCAGGTATTTGTTTCGGCAAACAACATAACAGAAGTTGTTGTACCGCCCCCAATCAGTAGCGCAGACAGGGTTGTACTGAGTTGTACAACTGCAGGCCAGCTGGTCCCAGGGAGGTATAGAGGTTGGTTGTTGTGAAGGGAAGGCATACTGTATAAGGCCTGTTAAAATGTAAGCTGTAATAAAAACAAACTTATTCAAATATTTATATTGCATCTAGGTCTGTGTCAAGTCGACCCAAGCGAAGTGAAGATGTGTAAAAACTGCCAATATTGTTTCATGACATGATATTTAAGACTATGACGACATGTGAGTGTTAAAAATTATTGAATTGATTAATATGGCCTCATTATCCAGATTCCATTGGTAGATTTTGCACATCTTTGCTTTGGTTGAATTTTACATAGGTCGTTTTGAAACGCACGCTTATGTCGCGCCACAAGCGTTCCGATCCGAGCAAATTATGACGCGCGGTTGAATAGAACCAGTTGTGTTTGGGTGTGTTCGCTATGGATTTATCAGATGAGATGTTTCAAAACGCCTAATGTGTTCACCGTAGTTAAGGCTTAGGTTCCCTTTATCTTCAGTTCAATGTTAGAGTTACGCTCGTTTCCGGGTGGTTAGGTCTGAATGTCAAAATGTACTGATCTACATAACGTACGTAATGAGAGGTTTTCGTTTTACATTTTTAAAAAGAAAAAAATTAGTTCCATGTATCTCGATAGATGGCAGGGCTTCAACTGGCTTCAACAAGGCACTATGGTATGTTAATGTCACATGAAAGAAAACGTCAAAATGATAATCGGTCGATCGCTTAAAAGAACAAGGTACTAGAGGTAGTGCATATACCCATCTCATTCACACCAGAGAGAGATAAAAATATGCTTGTAGCATGAGAAGAAATCAGATAGAATGAATGTTTCTCTGTCACAACCTTAGAGTATAGGTATATAGAGACGGCGTATTGTTCTATAGGAACTTTCGGTTATACAAATATGATCTAAATCGATATTGTACTCATAAACTTATAGCTATCTCGTTTTATCTTACCTACAATAACCAATGTAAAAAGAGACATCAATATAATGTGCGAAACCTATTTTTGGCAACATTGAAACGTGACGTCATAGAAAAGCATGATTGAGGCCGGTTCGCCATTTTACTTTCAGGTATGTAAACTGTCAACGAGAGTTGCATTTACAGTAAAAATGCTAAAATTATTTGAGTTCGGGACTTTTTCATGTGAATACTTATATAGTAAGCGAAAGAAAGCTAATAGGAAGATGCCAAACAGCAGTTTGGTAGGTTGCGGCTTAAAAACAAGTGAAAATCGTCCAAACATAACATTACACCGGTACGTATTCTTATTTTGCTAAATTACCAAATAATACAATAAATACCTTATGTGTTGGCTTTCATAGGAATAGTTTACATAAAATTCATACCGAATGTAGCTTATTTTTGTAAGTTTTAAGTGTAATTAAAGAAAACATGAAACTGTTTGTTTGGCGATAGTGTTGTCCTTCAAGGCATTTTTCATAGGTATCGATGTTTTCAAGTGTAAATTGTAGTGTATTAATTTTCAACTGGTTTTTTACGTTCTAGGTTACCCGAAAATTACGGTAAAAGAAAAAGTGGCTGGACTCAATTGGAGTAGAAAATTTGAAGTTTGGTACGAAAGATATTTTCGTTCGTTCTCTTCATTTTGAAGAAACTTGCTTCAATCGAACTTTAAATAACAAGACTGCGAGAGGATGCCGTACCGTCACGAATCTTTTTAGTAAGTATTTTACTTGACCTTACTCCCACAAACTTCTATTGCAAAGTAATGCATATATGCATTAACAAACTTGACTACCTTTATTTTTCTAAAGGGCTTTAATTTTGATATTAATGAATATTAAGTTTTAAGTAAATAAACCTGACCCAAAGTAATATTAAAGCCTACCATACTTCAAATCCCCTCTAAAATGTACATTTCCATAAATCCTCCCTTAGCAAATTATTTCCATGCAAAATAAAGTTATTTCGCAAACGATGTGGCACGGTGGGCGAAGGTCTGCCTGCAACGCAGGCAGACCTTCGCCCACCTTTTTTTTTAAAATTTCTTTAAGATTTTAGATTTTTTTTCAAAGTTGAACTACTCAGTACCTTTCTAGAGTCTATAATTGTAGGCTGACAAATAATGTTGCATTATAAATTTATTCTTCATGTTTGTTTCAGCCACTAGTGCCAGCGCGATCCAGTACTTTAATAGAAATAATGTAAATTTGAGATTTATACTGTAAATGAATGAGACTGATTACATTAGGTACTTGTAAAATTGAAAATTTAGGTGTAGTATTAGTTGAATTTTTGAATTAGGTAGGTATATTGCAAATGTGTAAATGAATGAGACTGTTGCATTGCTTCTACAATCGAAAATACAGGTGGCGTCTGTGTTAAATTTTTGATTTATACTGTAAATGAATAAGACGGATTACATTGCTTGTTTAATTAAAAATGTAGGAGTCTGTGTTAAATTTGTGATATAATAATAATAAATGAATGAGACTTGTTGAATTGCTTATAAAATGTGGTGTCTATCTTTTTGTGATTTATATTATAATAATAAATAATACTAGCTGTTCCCCGCGGTTTCATCCTCGTTAAATTCAAATTTCATATAATATCTAGGGGGATATTCCTGTAACTCTACCATGGGAGTTTGTTATTTTACTAAGACAAAAAGTAGCCTATGTTACTCTCCATCCTTTCTTAGTTAGGTTCCGGTTTCTTAGTTAAGCCGTGACTGAATGACAAACAAATACACTTTCGCATTTATAATATAAGCATAGATAGCGTCTACGCTAAAGATACAGATTACACATTGTTATACCCATATTGTTATACAAATATAAATATACTATCTCACAAATCACTGTTGCATACAAACAATATATTTTGCAATTAAGTAGCTTGTTGTTTCATTTCAGTAGGTACCTTTTTTTCTTAAATGAACACAACGTTTATTAACAAAGAAAATTTGAATCAAATAGTATAAACAAATTAGAACTAGTATTTACCTACAATTGAAACAAATGAGCTAACTGCAGACTGTTCAATAAACTGGTTTGGTGAACTTTGATCTTTAATTCTAAGGAGGTCTGGCACGTGTCTAAACGCATGAGTCTTGACTCGGAAAATACATGAAAAAATTACCATTGTTATAATAGCTCATTTTCTTAACTTCTCAGTGGTTGCGTCTCATGAGCGCGGTCGAGCCATAGTTGGGTACGTGCATTCACATACTTTGTATCTCTAATTAAAGCATTCTATGACTATATGATTATAGAATTCTGTTTCATAATCGTGGTGAAAACAATAAAATCACTACGAAACTGCTAAAACATCGTCACAAAAATACTTGTTTCGATAAAAATATCGAGGTACAAAAGGGCAGCACTACGGAAAGGAGCCATTTTAGTTTCTAGGTAAGTTTAGGTATACACGTTTTTTTCGTAGGTATGCCGTCTCTAGGTATACTCTAAGGTCACAACCATCGTGCCAGCCGTGTTTATGTCTGAACAATGACAAAACTGGCAAACAAACTTGATTTTTCAAATGCTGCAAATAAACAAAGAAATGTCACTATGAAAGTGACAAGACAGTGAAGCAAACCCTTGAATTTTTATGGATCATTAGTTCTTGCCCTCGGCTTTGCTTGAGCAGGAAATTTTCTTGAAGAAAGCTATAGGTATTTATTTTACTAAATCCATTCATCTCACAAGGCTCAATCTCACACGCTAGTTAAGCGTCCAGAGCTTTACACGCTGCCGCTGCTGGTGGTCTTTTCTGCGAGTCATAATAATACTAGGCTCACGCACCACCCTTCACTATGCTTGTACCTAATAACAAAGCAAAGCAACATTTGGTTGTGCCTTTCGGAGAGTAAATAAAGCAAACAAATAAGTGCATTTTTTTTAATAGAGAAGTACTTTTAAAAGAAGGTTTATTCATAGGTACATTATAGGTATTAGTTTTCACTGCCTAAATTACTAATACCTTAGTCCTACAAAGGCATTATTTATTTGACATCAGAAATAAATATAAACAAATACATTTCTTGTATTTTATTTCTTCGTTGCCTATAATTACAGCTGAATATCAATTATTGTCCTTTTCCCGTTGGAGTATTCAAGCCTGTTGTTAAGCGTTCCAAGAAAGCTTATTTCGATGACTTGACCTCGGTATCCACCCTTGTTTTTATTACTGTATGGCCTGCAACAAAATAGCAAATATTTTACATGCAGATCACAGGAAGCTATAATGCCTGAGTGATACAAGTCATTTTTCAGATGCAGTAGGTGTGCTTGGTTAACCACTAATTTGAGAAGCTCTAAAACGTTAAATCAAATCCTGACATTATGTTAATGTGCAGTGGCTTACAGCAGCGCAAACACAAAGTACTTTTTATCCCACTAATATTATAATGGTGAAGGTTTGGATTGATGGATGGATGTACGTTACTCTCTACTCATATGAATAGATCTGTATGAAATTTGGCATAGCGATAGATTATAGTCCGGAATAACACATAGGCTGCTTTTTATCCTTTTACTTTTTTTAAATAAAGACACTAATAACTAAATAGACTTCTCTTTGAAATGAGGTAGATACTTAACTCAATTCTTACCTTTGTTAGAGCAGATAATTCATTTCAACGAAAAAACGAATGGACGATTCTTCATATAGCAGAATACGTGAAATTGTCAATACTTTGTTAAAATTGGTTTTGCGACCTTTTTTTGGGGCGAACAAATTCTTCCTGTAGATTTGTGTTCTTTTATAACCACTTCTTTGCGATATTCCCAAGAGCTCGGCTGTTTTGTTGACACACGCTACCAATATTCACCTTTAAGCCAATTCTTGTACGTCTGCTTGTACACATTCATTACCATCAGTTTTTCATAGGCTCAGAGTCAGGCTCTTTATCATATCAGCACAAACACAACCAGTTATTAACAATAACTCGAACACAGCAAGATAACTTTATCGGGTAGAATATAACTTCACCAACAGCAAAAACCGGCGGCGCGGCGGCGGCGCAGCCAGAGAAAGAACATTCGATTCCAGAACTGACGAAGGACGGGAAACCACTAAAAACTTGTAGAAAATCTTGAAATTATTTTGGTTTCTCAATCAAAGATAGGAAACGAATGTAGTGTTGCCACAGTCAAAATTAAAAAACTCCAAACCGAACTTAAATTTTGTCCGAAATATATGATTAAAAGATGTTTCGTAAAATATCCGGAAAACTGCAAAATGATATATTGCAAGCTGAAAATAGGAACAGTAATCACCTTTAAAACTAATATCACTAGGCATAAATAACGTATAAAATGTATAGTGTGTTTGTGACGCCTTCATTTATTTATATAATAAAGGTTTACCAACAACATACCTACCTACATATTTTTTCATTCACTTAGGTATTAAAAACTGAAATAGGTCCTTTTCTGATATGCAAGTTACTTACCTACTTACAGGTAAACCCGACATTTTTAGGTATAACCTTCACAGATCTATTCGATTCTTTTTTCAAAACTTTATAAAAACAACAAATCATTCACGACTTGAGACGAAACTCGAGTGCCGCCGCGCCGGCTCGGGTTACTGACCTTGCGCAGCTGTTTGGGACGACATGTTGTACTAAGATGGCGGAGATTTTTTGTGATTGTGTGACTCGTTATTCAGTAATAATACATCTCATCTCATCTCATTCTCGTCATCGTCATTCAAAAATACATCTGATTAAAAGAGTTCTTCATTTGAACAAAATAAAGCTCAAAACCAAAATATTTTTAATTGGGACTTATGTCCCCGTTTTTTACGATTTTTACGTACCATAACCGACGGGGACGGGACTTAATTATGTCCCCGTCATCGGTTTGATGTTAGAAGGTGAACCGATCACAAAATCTGCCAGTTTTAGCATTAAAAAAATGCGTAAATGGCAACACTCAGAAAAAGTTTGTTTTCCCTTCATTTGACATAGACATACCCTAATCGCCAGTTGACACACTGCCATCTATCGAGATATTTAGAACTAGCTTTTTTTTTTTTAATACGAAACGAAAACCCCTCATTCAGAAAGAACTTTTCCCGGAATGACTGATTTTCTATAGGTCTTCATTATTAAATGTCGGAAATGAAACTGTCAAATGTATGTACAGTCACTCTCTTTATTTTTAAAATATTAAAATGAAATCACATTCTATAGATAATAGGCAAACGAAACAAAAACACATATCCTTAAACTAATGTGATGCTACGAGTACATTAGTGTAAACGCTTTTTTAAAGTAGTGATATTTTCTAAAAATTGGATTTCACCGGATTGCAACTCATTGAACTGTTTTTTATAGCCCTTGTCAAATAAAATGTCACGTCGTCGTCTAGTAGCACCACTAAACAAAGAATTTATAATCCTGGTGTCTTGAAATTTCGCATCTTTTTTTAGTTTATATAAAAATCTCATTAGGGTAGGTTTATGCGGCATACGTGCGTTTAATCTCCTATGCCAGCCCTCGACAGCATTATTCGTACGATGCTTATCATTTCCGCATCCAATAAAAGACGCACACAAACTCATCCATTGTTTAGAAAAGTACTTTTGAAATTTTATCATTTCTGGAGATTGGGGGAACAGAGCTTCCAAAGATACCCATACACTATGAATTTTTTCCTTGGGTAATAAAGGTAAATTAGCACACATTCTAATTAATAATATAATGTGTTTATAATGTAGCTGAGTGAGTGTACCTTTTGCGTCAGGCTTTACGGATTTCCGACATTTAACAATGAAGACCTATAGAAAATCAGTCATTCCGGGAAAAGTTCTTTCTGAATTACGTACGTTATGTAGATCAGTACATTTTGACATTCAGACCTAACCACCCGGAAACTTACGCTCGAATACAACTCGTATTCAAGCAAATCTCAAGCGATGAATTTTAAAATCAAGTGTCAATTGGGACATTCTGACATACAGACAGCAAGTCATTTTCATTTAAAACTGTAATGAAAGTGCTACTTGAGCGTTTGGGTTTTCGGGTTTAAGACACACACACAGTGGTCAGCAGGATAAGAAGGTATACTATACCTACTTTTCTTATCAAGCCCCCTTAAGTAGGTGCCTAATTTAAAATGTGTAATTTCTTGTTATTGAAAGTACAGTTGTATGTGATTTTAGTCATGGGTAATTCATAGTACTAGGTTATATTAACAGAATTAGTGTTGTATTTACCTGCACAGTGGGTATGGTTTTATTTTATGTTGTTGTATATTTGTTAAAGCTGTTGTTTTTTAGTTGAGTAAGCAGAAAAGTACCTTTCTAAGTTAAGTCTTAATAATTATTATCATTATCTAATCATCAATTTATCATGTATGAAATTACCTGATTATAGTTTTGTAATAGTAAAAACTTAAAAAGTACAGTTTTTTTTGTACCTTTTAAGTAGTTTTGTGTGACATGAGCCAATTGATGTGAGTACAGAGCCTCAAGTCCGTTGGACGATGGTATCGACACGTGATCGTGACGTCTCAATTTATCAGCAAGCCTCTGCGCTCTGTATCACAACCTACGGAAAAATTCCCTGTCCGGACGATGTCGTCCGAACTACGCAAATCCCAGGCTCTGCTTAGCTTGGGGCTAAATGTTTCTGTGTGCACTGTCCAGCATTATTTAATTAAATATTCTAGACATCACGATCACGTCTCCGTACCTAGTATCCTCAAATGATAAAATGTAAATAGGTACCAGATTGGTACTTATATAAAATTTTGCTGAGTGGTAGGTATGGTATACAACCGATAACATAATGAAATAAAGAAGTACCTGTCTAAAATAATATCTTTTTCTAATCATACGGTGCGTAAGCACCATACGGCTTATTCGTTAGCTTTAATTCTTCACAAGTGCTCCCTTCTTTGATAATCGTGAGTGGGTGTCCATGTTTTCTCATGTGTTCCTCGCGACACTTGAATTCGCACATGTTGTTGGAGGTGTGCCAATCTGAATCGCAGATGGGGTAGTATATTCTGGCGCAAGCGCAGGATTGTTGTGCTGGTTGTGAGGGTAGGCAGAGAGCGCATGTGGCTGTCATCGCCAAGAGAAACGCTGAAAGGAATGTAAACCCTAGTGATAGTGTAGGTAGGTGATGACGATGAGTTAAAGATACATTTCTGTGGGTAAGTAATAATATATCTAGCTATACTCTGATTCAAAAACCTGGATATTTTTGTATACAAAGTGGTATCATCGAAAGAAAGCACAGAAGCTCGAAACAATTTTTGGCTTTGCAAGTTTTCATTTATCAATCATTTATGAAAAAAAAACTCGTTCGTTTTTACAATCAAATTTAAAAATTTTTCGCTGCACATGTGAAAATGCGTTGTTCAAGTTTATGTTTTAGTTTTTAGTGATAAACTCGTTTTTACCTTGTTGTTTGCTGTTAGCTCTGACTAAGTAATACTTAGTCTGAGGCTGTTAGGTATTGTTTTTGTTAAGTTTTCATTCATAAATTAATGTCCTTGTTGTCTTAAAATATCTAGGTTTCTAAATCGGAGTAGGTATAGGCAGAATAATGGTATAGGTATTGTTTTGAATCCTTGGGCCAAAGGTCTGACAATAATACTCAATATTTTTATTGCAAACATGTTGTACATGGGATCTTAAAGATAAAGTGTTTCGAACATGCACTCTGCTATTGATGATTGATGTATAAATGAACATTTAAAATACATCAATGCATGCATGCACATAGGTTTGGTTTAAAGAATTTGAATTTTAGTGGGCACGTTCATGAGTAGTAGTACCTACCTACCTAGGTAGGTACGATAACTTTAGGGGTAAAATAAAAATACCAATTAGGTCTGGCAATATTATTTTATTATATTACTCAGGGACGAGAGAAATATATTGTACTATGTACAATATATTTCTATTGTATTTGGATTGTAAATAATGGTAGGGTAGGTATCGGTATAGTATCTATACCTACATAAGTAACATAAACAGCCAAGAGTATTTACATAGGCACACTTATTGGAGAAACAAATATTTCATTTCAAGTGCTAATTTGCTAAGTGGTGTGTTAGCACAGGTAGGTACCTATTAGCCGTGGAAAATATAAACAAAACTATTGAATACTTGTGCAAATAGTTGATACCTAAGTATAGGAGGGAAGTATCTCTAGAAGTAGGTACTAGGGATAGCAACCTCCCGTAGGGCTTGAACTCAATCATTAATATTATATATGGGCTGCGAAGATAGGGAGCGGGAGTTCCCACTGAGTACCTTACAATGAACCTTACGAAGTAACATTACCTTACCTAGGTACCTAATCAGTAAAAGTAATGTTTCATCGCTGACCCCCAGTGTAAAGGGATGAACATCGACAATATTTTCTTTTTAGGGTTCCGTGCCTCAAAAGGAACCCTTAATAGAGTCACTTTGTTGTCCGTCTGTCAACCCTCTTTTCTCAGAAACGCGTAGCCGTATCGTGCTGAAATTTCTCAAGTTTGTTACCTCTTCGAGCCACAAATCAAACTTCTAAGTCATCGCAATCAAAAGTTACAGCCGTTTATGCCCAATTTTTTTGAATTTTCCAAGGGGATCACATGCACACAAAACCCTAACGGTACCTGACGGATACTTCCCGTTGACCTACAATCTTATTATATTGTCCAGCATTATAAATGATGAAATTTGGCAAGAAGTAAGGTCTGCACAAGTAAAGGAAAGTCTAAAAACTAAATTTGTTGTTAATACTTATACAAAAAAAGAGTACAAGTTTGTACGGAACCCTTGATGCGCGAGTTCAACTCGCACTTGACTTTTTATTTAAGATAATAATTACGACTTTCCTACTCTCTACCTGCAGTCTACACTAAAAAGTTCTTAGTCAATGCATAGGTCATGCTTGTGGTAGAGCTAACGAAGCTAAGACATTACATTACAGTGAGCAATAGATAGATACCTTATGGCTCTCATTTAACCCAGTCGTTAGTATCTTTCCGGAGTAGATAGGTACCAAGGTGAGGTACCTATTAACTCAACATAAAACCCCAGAGCATTACATTCGGTAGGTAGGTTAAGTTAGACACTAATCATGTGAAGTACCCAGACAATATACTAGCTGCTCGCGGTGCCCTAAAGGAATTGTACCTACCTACCTAGTTTTGGTTAAACTGTCAAGTCATAATGTTTTAAGTCCGACAGCTGGGTCCTCCCACTCCTTCACACATTTCTGTTTTAGTCCATAGTTTTACTTTAATCTGACTGAGGACTGGGCCTCAATCAGATTAAAACTATAGAATATGGGGACCGTGTTGCTATAAATATTTTTAAACTTACCTACGCGATCTGAACACATATTTATAAATACCTACTATTTAACGGGTATTTATCGCGTTTAATTACCTTATTTTCCCGACGTTTCGACAGGTTTACAGGCACACTGCCGTGGTCACGGGATGACTGATAAGTACCCGTTAAATAGTATTTATAAATACGTGTTGCTATAAATATAGATAAGTAGCTACATTATATCGCTCATTTGGTTGAACATGGCGTACCTAATTGTAATTTTTGACAATATTGAGTTAAGAATGTCAAAACACAAACAAGTAGGTATCTAGATTTGGAGAAAAATCGACGATATTACATCTCTAATAGTTTCTGCTAGATGGCACAAACGTTGCGGCATTTAGACCAAATCGTGAAACTGTTGAACGATACAACGACGTTTGGCAAGGAAAAAGACTTTCAGTGAGATTCAAATAACAAAGTGCTTTATTTCCTTTAGACCTTACAGGGCTCTTGGACACGTCACAAAATACAAATAAAGATTGAGAGACATGAAACACGATACATATGATTAGTCTTAGTATGCTGGGTAGGTAGAGGTACCTACTTTTAATCCAGGAAAAAAGACTAATATCCTGATTCATCTAACATTATCATCTGGGATGAATAAATGGATGATCGGGATGAATCGTCCGTCGACATTTTTTTAGTGAAAAATTTCTAACCACATCTGTCCGCAGGGCAAAGGCCTTGTCTCAACCTAGTCCCGGACAGTGGCTGATGAGTGAAAATTGCTCAAAAAGAAAATAAAATGGATTACAATTTTTTGCAGGAAAAACTCACCAATTTTGTAATCCATTGCAAAACTGAACCGTACACTCACAGCTAGCTATTCGCTCTTTATCCAGTAAATTCAGTTCAACAGTTTTATACGGGTTTCACTTCAGTAGAGAATATTTATAATACTTCAGTTAACGAGGGTGTCGGTATCTTGTTTCCTTTGATAAACCTACGAGGATAACTCGTCAGTCGTCACAAACAGCGTGATGCGAAAACAATACCTTTTGTTGCAAATTGCGGATCGGAGTTTTCCGTTACGCATAAATCAATGCGTCTTCCGTGTTGGGACTTGGGGATTCACGCACACTCTATCTATATTCTATACGAATTCCCTAGCTAGTGGTTCTCCCAGTTCTTTGCTTTAGAAAGAATAATTAATTATTCTATTATTATAAGTTTTAAATCCTGAAGTAAATTTATTTAAAATCAAATAATAGAATTAAATTAAAATTAATTTAAATCATCAAATACTGCACTTAATATTAAATAGGTACACAGTATAAAAATTAGTCATTCATTAAATAACCCGCCCGCCGCTTATTATAAGTAAGTTATACTTAAATATGTGGTGTAGGACGCTCTTCGGCCAGATGACGACCTGCGAAAGACTGCAGGCAGATAGGTAGGTACTGGATGCGACTGGGCGATATGGCGTTCATTAGGTGAGGGCTATGTCCAGCGGTGGACTAATATAGGCTGATGGTTATGGTGAAGAAACACTTATAAATTTTATGATATTAAAACATTAACTCCTCAATAAAAGTAATAGCCCGGATGCTTGCAAAGGGGTGTGACATACCTACAGAAAATTAGCAGGCATTAAAGGATAGATCTTGATTCGCTCATTAAAAATAAATAGGTACCTGCCAAAAATAAATAAAATAGAATGACTTCAGCCAGTAGGTGGGTTCAGCTACGCACTATAGGTACAAGTTAAGTGCTATACCTACCTGACTAATACGTAACATAACAATGATAATTGATAATAATCTACTCCCAGATAGTACCTACAAGTAGATGTGGTACTACGTTATATATAAAATTTATGATTAATCGTGGAAGAATAAAACCGGCCGAGTGCAAGTCGGACTCGCGCACGAAGGGTTCCAGCTCCGTAACATTATCTATAAAAACGGCAAAAGAACACGTTTGGTGTATATGAGCCGCCCTTAAATATTTGTTTTATTTTAATTTATTTTTTTATTTTTACAGTGTATATACCTAATTGAAACTAAATATTCGGTGAATATTTCAAGCGTATGTTGTCGTTATCAATATCGTGCAAAAAAATCACGTTTGTTGTATGAGAGCCCTCTTAATTATTTATTATAAATAATACCTTTTAAATTATTAATTGTATTTATGTCGTTATAGCGGCAATAGAAACACATCACCTCTGAAATTTCAACTAACTATCACGGTTCAGAGATACAGCCTGGTGACAGACGGACAGTAGTCTTAGTAATAGGGTCCCGTTTTACCCTTTGGGTAGGGAACCCTTAAAACCATCATTATTAACAATTGGTACCTACCTACAACGCAATACAAAAACACATTAGGTTATGTAACTTATTCTATTGTATTGGGTATACAATAACTTAAACAGACAGACAGACGTCTTTTAGTAAAAATTTCAGCAGTTTCTGTCAAGCTGAGGACAGGGCGCTATGGGGCTCATTAGGGAAGGCCTATGTCCAGCTGTGAACTAGCATAGGCTAATTAGCGTTGATTATGATGATAATGAAACATCGTACCTTTGTTACCATACAACTCACGTTTTTTTTAAACAGAACACTCTGTAGGTACCATTACAAATAAAAACCCTGTATAAATAAAATAAATTAATGTGTCGTTAGATCGTAAAACAAAGTTGTCTAAAGTTATTATTATTACTTTAAAGTCGGCTAAACTCAAAGTTTATGGCAGTTCTGATAGTTAAATGAACATTAATTTAACATCATCTAGATAGGTTACTAACTTAAATTCAAATATTTACATGGTTATCTATATGGGTAGGTACAGGTACCTACCTAGGACCCTGTAGTATATGATGGGTTATTGAAAAAATACAATATTAATTATGAACAAACTTTCACACGCGCCGGTTCGGAAGAAATTTTGACTGATGTCCTTTTCAAAAATATGTATTTCTCCTGCCACTATAACAACAAATAATAAAATAAACATTAAACTTTAAATAAATAAATTAATTAAAAATGAAGTCTCCCATATAACAAACGTCATTTTTAGGGTTCCGTACCCAAAGGGTAAAAACGGGACCCTATTACTAAGACTTCGCTGTCCGTCTGTCACCAGGCTGTATCTCATGAACCGTGATAGTTAGACAGTTGAAATTTTCACAGATGATGTATTTCTGTCGCCGCTATAAAAACAAAATAGAATAAAATAAATATTTAAGGGGGCTCCCATAAAACAAACGTGATTTTTTTGCAGTTTTTATAGATAATGGTACGGAACCCTTCGTGTGCGAGTCCGACTCACACTTAGCCGGTTTTATATTGGCTGTTTTGCTCTTATTTTGTCGATGCTGTATCTCTTGAACCGTAATAGGAGGAAGTACGATGGTACGGAACCCTCCGCGTGCGAGTTGACTCGCACTTGACTGGTTTTATTTTTATTCTAGCGTTAGTTATTATTGCAATAATCTTAGTTATTGTTGGACCAGAGACTGATACTTAGTAAGTTATCAGGTAGCTATTTATTACCTAACCTACCCAATGTTGCATGTTCGTGTAAGTTAAGTACTTTCCAATGTATTACTAACTAGCTGTTCCCCGCGGTTTCACTCGCGTTAAATTCGTATATAACATTTCTATAGAATAGAATTTGATGTTTTACCAGGACGAAAAGTAGCCTAAGTCACTCTCCATCCTTTCAACTAACTCTATACCAAAGATCAAGTGGATTGGTTGTTGAGTTAGAGCGTAAAGGAAGGAGAAACAAACAAACACACTTTCTCATTTAAAACATTAGGTAGTTAGAATTAGGATCTAGGTAGGTAAGGTACATAGTTGAATATGTGGTAAGGTAACCCCAGTAGGTATAAGGAAAACGGTAACGCTGATTTACTAAGTAAGTGGTAGACCCTTTATGTATAAAATAAATTCTTGTAAATAATCATTACCATTTCGTTACAATAACTTACAAAGAACACTACTTGGCTTGGCTTAATATTCAAGTAGATAGTTAATTAATAAGCTGCGTGTAATATTTTTCTAATAAACAGGAAGGATGGTGCAATTAGGTAAGTAGCGAATTTAATAACGCCTACGGCGGCGGCGATTCCCCGAGCCAGACTAGCGCCGCCGCCGTCGTCGATAGATCTAGATCATAGATAAAATGGGTGGCGCATATTTCGTTGAACAAAGGCATTTCAAAATTTTCAATGGGCAGTTTGTGATACCTATTAATATTATAAGCTTTTTTTAATGCCTTTTTAATATTTTTATTTTGTATAGTTTAGGCAGAGATACGATACGAAGTTGCAATTTGTGACCACCAAACTCTATTTTCGCATCTCTGCCTAACGCCTAACCAAATAAAAATAAAAATATTACAAAGGCATTAAAAAAAGCTTTTAATAGGTACCTAATTCAAACTGCCTATTAATAATGTTTAATAATTCTATGTTAAGTTCGATTTGTTTAACGCATTCACTGCCCGGCCTCGGTGGTGGGACCCGCATCACGGCACTGAAGGAAGACATCTGCGTCATAGGCCATGAATGAGTGTTAATTCTTTGAAGATGGAACTAAATAAATGTCTAAATAAATGTCACAGCAGTTTATCAAAGGATGAAAATATTTCTACTGATTAGCTAACAA
The DNA here is from genome assembly GCA_947086465.1 of Eupithecia exiguata. Lineage (NCBI taxonomy): Eukaryota > Metazoa > Arthropoda > Insecta > Lepidoptera > Geometridae > Eupithecia > Eupithecia exiguata. The sequence continues at coordinate 9,879,588 of OX352245.1, forward strand.
AGAAGGAAAAATAATGACAAACGTTTCTATTTCAGCGTCAGTCTCGGTGATCATCATCCTCATCATCAGCTCAACATGCGCAAACCCTAACTGTGTGTGTCCTCGAAACTACGCGCCGGTCTGTGGGACCGACGGACAAGTCTACTCTAATAGATGTCTACTGGACTGCACCAAGAGTATGCTGAGAAGTGATTTAGAGGTAAGGTTTAGATCTCGGGTTCCTAGAGATTCAACCAGTACCGTACCAGTGGGACAGAAGCAGCTGTCCCACTCTGGTACGGTACTGGTGGGTAGGTGGTACTTACGAATAACAAGTTAACTCTTCGATAGGTATAAATGCAAGGAGATTGATGCACCAAGAGTATGCTGAAGTCATATTAGAAAATGAGTTTCGAATAAAAATTGGTCAATTTGGTTATGTAACATAAAAGTACCATAGGTACAGCCAACGACAAAAATCTGACAACTCACAATATTTAAAAAAACGCACTTAAGATTTACCCTATTCACAAAAGTCATATGTAGTGCAGTGGGACATGAATACCTACAAAACTCTGTATTTTTTTAGGCAATAAATTCATTATATAATAATTGTACAGAGATAAATTTTAGTTGGTAATAGCACACAGGCTACTTTTTAACCCGGAATTCTCACGGGAACGGGAACTAAGCGGGTGAAACCGCGAGGCGCTGCTAGTACAATAAAAAATATACTTATACAAATAAAGAATAAATACAAATAATTCCAGGTTGCTACACAAGGACCGTGCCGCCCCATTCGAAGTCAATGCGTCTGCGACAGGATCCTATTCCCCGTGTGCGGTACCGACGGCGTAACTTACAGCAACGTCTGTTTGCTGCGCTGCGAGCGAAGCAAGCAGCCGGAACTTGAAGTGTATCACCAAGGAACGTGTGGGAAGCGCAGCAAGCGCGAGAGTTTGTATGCGATGAGATATAAAATACATAGGCGGTATCCTTGCAGTTTTGAATGAGTCTAAATAGTCTAATGGGCGAATAAAAAGTACTCTATTAAATTGTTACTTGTCATATCAATGAGTAGGTATTTATTATGTCACAGAACGATATGTTCTATTTAGTAATACACAGGGTGTGAACAAACAGTGAAAGATTTTTGTCGGTGATTGCCAGTTCCAGTAGAACAGGATTGGATTAATCAAACCACTGGATTAATTAACAGTTTTCAAAAAGCCCTTTGTTACCAAACCCTAATAATTAAATAAGTAGGAGCTAGGTATTTTTGAAAACTGTTTCTGTTCAGCATTTTATGTTGCTGACTGTTCAGCGACAAAAAATGTTTTTTTAAATAGTTACGTAGGAATTTACTGTAAAACCTTTTATAATAAAAACCTATTAAGTACCTATTTATTTACTAAACAGGTTTTACTCACATCCACTTTCATCAAATAATATATTTCTTTCATTATAATTTTAACTGTATGCATCAAACTATTATGAAGGTACCTACAGGATGTTACAACTAAATAGATAGAAATTGAAACACTTATGTTTTTCTATAATTATCGTCTTAATTATATTAAGACAAGGTTACAGTAGGTAGAGTCTGAGTTCGTTGTCTCTAATAACATTACTACGATACTAATGCCACTGGATTTGGCTGGAAAGAGGTCCGATGCAGTACAACGACAATAGGATCCCGGTACGTAGGTTAGCGACAAGAGTGGTGCAGTGATGAGGAGAATCCTTCCGGATACCGGAGAATCCTTCCGGATACCGGAGAATCCTTCCGAATACCGGAGAATCCTTCCGGATATCGGCAGCAAGATCGTCGGGGACGGACGACGGCGTCAGTGCGGCCGTGACGGAATCGTTACAACATGCTTGTCACGACTTCAATGGGACCTAATTCAGCTAATCAATGGCTTTATCATTGTCATATTGAAGCGATAAATTTAGCAGAAGACTGACCCTTGATACCTATATGTACTTTGCTTATGTCATTCGATCACATAATATCTAGGATATGTGCTCAATGGCTTATGCCTCGCTTCATTCCGACATGTCGGTACGAGTACCTACGAATACCTTAACCTCGCGAAAATATAGGTCTATGTAGCCTCAGTTTATATAATGATAACATCATTGTCTATGTACCTAGGTGTTATTTTTTATTTCAAGAGGTAAAAGTTTATTTGAATTCTGAGCTTTTTGTGACACGTGTAGGTATCGTATTATATCGTATATTATATAATGTAATATATAATAATATTACGTGGGGGGGGGGGGGGGTAGGTACTAGGTACTTTAATCATTATCAATGAAAAATTTTTCCTTTCCCGTTTCATTCATTTTACAGAACGCAGAAATAATCAAAACCACAAATAAGTAGGTACTTGACTTTCTCGCGCAATGTAAATCGATCCACCTTTGACCTGAAAGCTAGATCAAAGTAACTTACAAAGCAGATTTTCCTCATTAAAAGACCGTTTCATAAATTCATTATGACGCGTTTGTGTTCACGACTTCTCAGACATTGCGTGGCGCAAACAAACATTTCCGTGGTATAGTTATCGGCAAAATGGTCCCTGAGTATAACGAACAAACAAACAATATACTTAGAATCAGCAAGTTTACCTTTAAAAGTGATGCTGTAGGGACCTAGGTAGGTATAGGTACATATTATACACTTAGATGTTGGTGCCTAGGTTTTTGTGCAAACTCTAGGTAGTAGATTAGATATTTTAAAGGTACCTTACTCATACTGTACTTACCTACATGAATATAGAACCTATTTATTTATGTATTTAAAGGACTCCCAACAGAAAAATCACATAACATGAAATATTACATATAAATGTGTTCTTAAGGTCTAGTGTTCTTCTAATAAAAGGGTGTCACAGCGTGTGTAAATAATGTGTAAAAAATGTAAACTATAGGTACTTAAAAGCACGTTTTTAAACATCCTGTGTACCTAAACATTGTCTTTTTAAATAAATTAACCTATTTCATATTAAAATACCTAGGTACGAAAAAGTAACACTGACATAGGTACCTCCCTTCATAAGTTATTTTCGAAGCAGTCCGTTAATGTTGATATTTTGATATGTATCTATATAATACATTATAATATTATTAGATAGGTACCTAATAATAATTTCATTTTATTTATTGATTCTCAAACAATAATAATTGTGTCGGAATTAGGTAGGTACCTACTGAACATAAAAATATACTTACCTACATTAAATTAAATAAGATGATAATAGTAGATTATACACTAAGGGGATAAAGCACTGTTTTATGTCACGGGAGCGAATTGAATCCCGAACGTAACGAAGGACTCATAATTTAACTCCTGAGCGTAGCGAGGGAGTTATAAGTTAATTCCTGAGCGAAGCGAGGGAATTAAGACTGAGTCCTGAGTGCAGTGAGGGGTTCAACCGCCCAAGACTAAAACAGTCTTATCCCCGAGGTGTATACTCTACTTTTCACACCTTATGCGAGACAAAAAAACAGGCTCAGTAGATAAATAATGTTTTCCTTTGACTTCTCTGGCAGCAGATTGTTGACAATGCCTATGGCATCTAATTTGATAAACTCAGGAGTCAAAACACTTTCATCACTCGACATTTTCAATATTATTTTTTAAATTAAATCTTCTATAGGCACCTACAAGAACTCGATTTGTTCGTCACGCGTGAACAAATGAAGGCGCGCGACGTTCCAAATTCGAAAGCACAAGCCGTGGTCCTAGATTCGAAATTCGAATTTCGAACACCGCGCTCCTCCGGACCGGGGTTCACACGGAGGCAAACTTCATTTATTTTGTCAAATCAAGTAGGCCATGGCCTAGGACAAATTGTGTTTAGCAAAATTAAACTTTATGCATATAGTAATAAGAATTATGAAAAGTGAAATCATATTATTAACCAGCGGGTTATAATGAAATTCAGTACAACATTATAACCCGGCTAATACCAAGGGATTTAATGTCTTGCTTTCGGTAGGGTTTACATGACCTATAATTCGGCATTGTCGAGCATGTGGTTTGAAAATTAATACTACAGAACTAAAATGATACAATTCAAAGCACAATTAAATAACATAATTATATCACAGTAATTACTTAGCTTAGGTTAAAAATGACAAAATAAAATGTTACCTGATACAAAGTAAAAACTTAATAATAATATTATAATATAATATAAAATAGATACCTATAATATTTACAGCGTTAATATTAGACGAACGAAGTGGAAAAAGAAGACGAGGATAGCAGACCACTCCACCACCGGTCTAAGGTACTGTAGCGGTGTTTATAGACAATCGTATCTACGTCTAATCGGAATAATAATAATTCCAAACCAAGATATAAGAAATACTTACTTTTTTATTTTATTTTACCAGTTAAAAAAGCCTCGGCTAACTTAACTTTGCGTAAGCATAAGTTAAACGTCTTGATTGAGGTAACTCTGTACCTCTCTTCGATAAAAGTACCTAAAAAAAGGGATATGAGGCATTACCATCTCGAAAGTGGATAGCTCAAATTAGGTTCAACTATGTTCCCTTACCTCAGTCATAGTCGGACTGGCGGCGGCGGCGGCGCGGGCGGTGGCATTTGTGTTTCGCGTGCTTGCTACGACGCATAATTTTGTGTGATTTCGACTAAATCACCACGACAATGCTCTCCTGTTCGTTCACCAGGTGTAAATGTGCAAATAGCTCCAAAAAAAAAAACAAAGCCCAAGGCATCACATATTTTCCCGCAAGTAGATAGGTAGGTAGGTACATCAAACTTTAAATTTTCTGATAATCCGATACCTTATCATTATTTCATCTGTGAAACGGTACAGTTTTTGAGTGAGCTCTGGTAGAACGTACCGTATCTTCCATTTTTTACTTTTATCGAAGGTACCTCGTATTTATTCTGCGAGACATTATGGCCGTCCCAGCGAAGGTAAGCCAGCTTGTATTGACGCTGTCGGGGATTTACAGTACAATACAAACACCTTGCGTTTTCCACGGTCATAATAATACTTAAACTTACTCCCAGCATCGCAATCTTCACAATGCGTCTAGAGATCTCCTGACCATGTTTAATCAGTTGTAAGAATATTACCAAGGCGTGATAACCTTTGATATTGAAAACGTGTAAATTAGAAGATTTAAAACGCGGCTGTTTGGTCAATATTTTAGTACGATTCAAGGTTTTGTTGAAAAGACATCGAAGATGAATACATTTGGTGAGTTAGTTTTTTATTTCGTGAAGTTGTGTTATCGGCTAAAGAATTGGGTGCCATTGCTCAGCCTGTGGATTTCGTAGGGTGACAAAGGGAACTCTTTATGGTTACGCCATAAAGGTGTAAAGCCATGGTTGGGATAGCAGTTTCCTCAAAGAAGTAAAAATTAATACCTTTATTAATTGTGATCAACTGATCAATGACACACCTTCGATTCGATGGTGGTTAGCCAAACTAGGAAGGAGACTTCCTGAGTTGATGGAAGCTCAGGGCCACGCACGACTATGTGATTGAAAAAATGAGGGAAAACGGTATACTCGTATGTGTCTCTAGGTTAAGAAACTGCAGGTTTAAGTCTACGTTTTCTACTTTATTATGGTAGACCACCCATACACATGGACATGGACTCTAATACCACTCCACGCGGACCAAGTCGCGGGTAAAAGTTTGTTATGTAAATAAATTTGAAAAAATAGTGCAAGCTTCTGCTATTGTCTTTATACGAAAATGAATTGGAAAAACAACTTAAAGATAAAATAGGAACAACACAAACGTTTCGTCTTATTATGACATGCATGACGTGTGATGTTCAGTTTCTTAAAAGCGTAACTTAACTAGATACCTATTAAAATGGCGGTGATAAAAATAGCAAATGATAATCGTTATTAAGGACCTTGGCGACATATTTTTAAATACTTTCTTGCGGCCTGGGTTAGTTGGAAGGTGTTAGCGTACGGCTTTAAATGACTTTTGGTTTTTCTTACTAATCTCTCCTCAGCTCCGTAATGGAAAGCTCAACCCTGGACGGTCAGTGGGATGTTTAAAATCAAAGCATTATCTTCCTTTTTTACGGAAACACATAAAAAAACGCAAATATCTTGTTAATTTCATGAGTCTGTCTGACCTACTTTTAGTTCACCATTAAGGTATTGCACCATTAAGGAGAATTGATGATCTCATCTCAATGGAGATGTTATTAATACGCCGGAGGAAGCTGTTGTCCTCGGATATAAGAAATGAAATAAGTTACCAAAAAATTTCGATTTCGGCGGGACTTGAACCCGCGCCCCACCCTCACGGGTATGCTCTAACCAACTAAGCCACGAAATCCCATCCCGCTGACTCGAAAATCTTTGGGAACTCTTACGGACTATAGCGCCGGTAGCTCCACCTACACGGGAAACATAGAAGTATCAAGTTATCAAGTCCCGCCGGAATAGAAAATTTTTAGAACTTACTTCATTTCTTGTAGATACCCAGAGTGCAGGAAGCACTAATAACAAAAAACCCTGTCCGCGGATAAGTTTCCTTAGTCTGCTTAGGTACCTACCTACTGTGTGTCAGTTCCGCGTCGTATGTCATAGGTACCTACCTATTAAAATTATATTTCATTTAGTTACTTAATATAAAATTACGATGAAAACTCCTGAAAAACTGCTTCCTCTTTTCCAGTGATACTAGCCCTAGCGGCGCTACAGGTCGCTGCCATCTCCGCTCTCCCCCCTTGCGTCTGCAAACGTAACTTCAAACCCGTCTGTGGCTCCGACGGAAATACCTACAGCAATGAATGCAGACTCAACTGCGAAAGCGGCAAGAGAAACGTCGAGAACCTCACGGTGGCCAAAGAAGGCCCTTGCAAACCCGAAGATGCCCTGCCTCTCTGTATTTGCACGTTCGAGTACAAACCAGTTTGCAGCTCCGATGGCAAAACATACCCTAACAGATGCTCGTTCAATTGCGAGAGAACTGACGCCAACCCAATCACAGTCGTCCACGAAGGCGCATGTGCGGAAAAAGTTAAAGTCGCTGAACCAATTATACCAACCTGCACTTGTTCTAAGGAGGGTATACCCGTTTGTGGTTCCAATGGGGTAACCTACGCCAACGACTGCCTTCTAAATTGCGCGACAGCGAACGATCCTTCTTTAGGTATCAAGCATGCTGGTGGTTGCGAGAGCGACTCAAGCAATGTACCAGTACCTCCCTGTACTTGTACTAGAAACTTGAAGCCAGTCTGTGGTTCCGATGGGGTGACTTACAACAACGACTGTCTATTAAACTGCGCGACAGCCAACAATCCTTCTTTAAGTATCAAGCATGCTGGTGGTTGCGAGAGCGACTCAAGCAATGTACCAGTACCTCCCTGTACTTGTACCAGGAATTTGAGGCCAGTCTGTGGTTCCGATGGGGTGACTTACAACAACGACTGTCTATTGAACTGCGCTACTGCAAATAACCCGTCGCTAAGCATCGCACATGATGGTGATTGCTAAGTAATATTAAAACCTTCTTGCAAAGAGAATTTAATACTACGTGGCCTTCTTGACTATAATCAAATAGGTACTCTAGCTATATTCAAAATACAATGTTTTAAGGGGTTACAGGTAAAACTCACTTTCTTGTACTTTTTTTTAACTATTTGTCGATTAGAGATATTTCCTACAATGCTTAGCGCCGACAATCCTCAAAAAAAATACCCGACACAACGTCAAAAAGAGAAATTTTGTTATTTTATATGTGTACCTTAGCCAACTCGTTGGTTGTGGAATGTTTATAAATAAAACCCCATACATTACCTAAAATTCACTCTGTTTTCGCGTCTTTTTTTACGCAATTTACATCTCGTCGACTTGAGATCCTTCCTTCAATAAATATTGATTACAATTATATCTGAAACTCGACGACAAGCAAGTGAACTTTAGTTATTAGTGTCGTGGCTTGTTTACAAAAATTGTATAAGAAATTTGGATAAGGTATAGTAATAGTACTTACTTCACCTTACTTACAACAGTAATGTACCTTAGCATTTTACACTTCGGTCTATGAAATTGTTCAATTAAACATCGTTGTCTGAGAAAATTGTTTTTCTTTCCTTTTAGGAAAGTTTGGTAAACGCCCGACTTCTTTATACTACTAAGAGATAATAAAACACAGTTTTGATCATAAATAAAGTACAAAATTATATTTATCACTGTTAATACTAACGCAAATCACATTTTTATTAATTTACAATCATAAATCTAAATTGGCCAGCAATTCATCACCTTCATTATCATCTAAGAAAGATTTCTCCATCTCACTATCATTCAAAAAACTGAAATCACCAAGTTCACTGTCGTTTAGTTTCGCTGTATCGTTTTTGATGAGATCCTTCCTAATGTTAGTTCCGGGTATGAAGTCGTTTTTGTTCTTCTGAGTTCGAGGTGAGAGGTACTGTGTCATGTTGGTTTTACTTTCCTGTAAGTAAATAAATAAATTAAATTAAAATCATTTATTAATTCAGATAACACGGATCCATAGAATTTGACAAAAACATACATAGAAATGAAGCTGGAAAATTCACACAGCATCACAGAAATATATCGAGATAGAAGCAAAAAGTTGATTTGATCAAACCCTAAGCAGAGCTAGTGTTATGGGTACTGGTAAGTACTTATACATTGATGACTGTTAGAGGTAACCCAGAGGTCTGGGACACCGATACTCCAACGCTGATAGTGATAATGTTAGAGGTAACCTATAGGGATGAGACTGATACTCCAACGCTGATAATGATAATGTTAGAGGCAACCCATAGGGATGAGACTGATACTCCAACGCTGATAATGATAATGTTAGAGGTAACCCATAGGGATGAGACTGATACTCCAACGCTGATAATGATAATGTTAGAGGTAACCCATAGGGATGAGACTGATACTCCAATGCTGATAATGATAATGTTAGAGGTAACCCATAGGGATGAGACTGATACTCCAACGCTGATAATGATAATGTTAGAGGTAACCCATAGGGATGAGACTGATACTCCAACGCTGATAATGATAATGTTAGAGGTAACCCATAGGGATGAGACTGATACTCCAACGCTGATAATGATAATGTTAGAGGTAACCCATAGGGATGAGACTAATACTCCAACGCTGATAATGATAATGTTAGAGGCAACCCATAGGGATGAGACTGATACTCCAACGCTGATTTATCGCGAGGTTTATTAATTAGATTCAAGTTAAAATGAAGGACGGATGGGAGGATGAAAAATCAACACGGAATTACAAACATCACGTATTGCTAGTCGATATTATGCTTAAATATAGGAACTTAAGTAACCTTGAAATTACACGCATAGCCTGAATAAACATATTGTACTTCGTACATCTTGGGAACTAGAACGAGGGAAAACAATGTAATACAGTCATCAGTAACAACTGTAAGAACTGTGTAACACAAGAATCCAGACATAGCTAGGATTCTTCCCTAATAATGATCACTACATTGTACTGTATAAATGACTGATAATAAATAAATAAATAATGCTGGACAATTCACACAGCATTATCTAGCCCTAAACTAAGCAGAGCTTGTGTTACGGGTACTAGATAACTGATATACACAATACAATAGAATACAAAGATCGATTTTTTTTTACACTTATATAAAACGATCAGAACACCCGAACAAATGTCTGCAGATGGTACAAATATTTATCCCGAGGCGGGAAACTAATCTTGTTAGTGATATTATGTAAGTCTAAACCATTTAAGAATCAGAATCGAACCCACAACGATCTGCGTTGCAGGCAGACCTTCGCCCACCGCGCCACAGAGGTTGTCATATGATATAGTACAGTACGTTACATATATAGGTATTTTTTATTATGCATACATAGAAAACACCCAGAAATACGATGACGGCTTAGGCTTTCACACTTATATTAAAAATGCGACAGTTCGAAGTTTCGATGGATGTTTGTTATTAGTTCACGCCAAAACTACTGAACAGATCGGGCTATTTTTTATCTCTTATATCAGTTCCCATGGAATAGAAATAACCTTAAGGCGGTATCGACTCAAACTAGCGCCGCTACCTATTTTATCTTAATATTTCGTTGAACAACAGAAATTTCAAAAATCCATCGCACAGTTTGTGACAGCTATTGTGGGGATCTTCCCTCAATCAATCTGTTGTTGCGTACCGCTATCACTTTATCTTCTTTCTACCGTTCTTCTACTTATTGTTGTGAACTCTCCATCTAATAAACTGTGCCTTCCTCTCCTTCTATATTAACTGTAGTGTCTAAATAAAAGTGCCTGTGTACTCAATCGTGTGTTGCCGTTATTTACCAACCACCACAACACAGGCCACCCTCCTCTATAGCTATTACAAGTTCTTTTTAATTTCGTTTTTTTAAAATAGGGTTTTCATTTTGAAGAAACCAACGAAAAATATAGAATTTTATGTAATTCGAGATTTAACCACGGGAAACCCGTGAGTGCTGAGATCATCCTAGTTTGACAAGCAAACACGCTAGGTTCGCTTCTTAACACATTCACCCCGCGAAACAACGTGTGCGAAGCCGCGAGCAGAAACTAGTGCGTTATAATTGCAGTGCAGAAATGAACCATGGTCAGAATACGTCACTGCACAGACCGGTTATGTTGTTACCACATCTTCACCAGTAATTACTTACTATGGACACAGCTATGGATAAACCATTGTTATAAGGACTTAAAATTTAATAATTATTTAACTGCCTCGTTGGTCTTGCGGTAGCGTGTTTAATCGCAGATAATGAGGTCACGGGTTCAAATCCTGGATCGTGCCACAGTCTATTATGATTTTTCTTTCGAAATTCACAGTAGACTCTCCGGAGTGTATTCAGTCAGGAAGTACCTAAGCGGTGATAAACTCATGCGCCTTGCAAAGCACGTTAAGTCGTTGGTCCACGGATAGCGAAGTCTTACTAATAGGATCCCGTTTTTACCCTTTGGGTACGGAATCCTAAAAACTATCTATGAAATGTATTGTATTATGTATATCAGTTATCTAGTACCCATAACACAAGCTCTGCTTAGCTTGGGGCTAGATAATGCTGTGTGAATTGTCCAGCATTATTATTATTAATTGTTACTTACTTGATGTTTCATGGTTGTATCTCCGAATGTGTCCTTGCTTAAGCCCACATTATTGAGAACCTGTAGAGACAGAAAAATAAATTATGGAACAGAAGTATTAAAAAAACCGGCCTAGTGCGATTCAGACTCGCGCACGAAGGGTTCCGTACCATTATCTACAAAAACGGCAAAAAAATCACGTTTGTTGTATGGGAGGCCCCTTAAATATTTATTTTATTCTGTTTTTTAGTATTTTTTGTTATAGCGGCAACAGAAATACATCATGTGAAAATTTCAACTGTCTAATTATCACGGTTCATGAGATACAGCCTGGTGACAGACGGACAGCGGACCCTATTACTAAGGGGTCCCGTTGTATCCTTTGGGTACGGAACCCTAAAAACCATCCATACAAATATTAATTTCAATAAATTATGAATAAATTGCTTTTATTTGCCTTTGAGTCGTTATTAGAGTCATTGTTAGTCATTTATTTGTTTAGTGATTATGAGGTTGTTACAACGAACCTTGTATAGGAATTCCCTAATATAACACTAATACTGCTACTAACTACTTAGCACATGAGCCTGCCTATTATTTGCGAATTTATGAATAATTGTGACTCACGTTTGACTCGCAAAACAAGCCCCCGATCAGGACTTAAAAGAGTCCTGGGGTTTACCTTTTTTGATGATCAATAAATACAAATGTATACTTAGAAAAGGTCAAACTCTTAAAATAAAACACTGACACGGAAATAAAGTGGTACTTTTGATTACTGTCGCTTCGGTATGTAGACTAAAGTAAAGAAGCGACTAAGAAACCTTTAGCCTGTTAGTTGTTATTTTTGAGTTGGAGCAAAACCCGTCCCAAGCTTTTTTATCTTCAAAATAATCTGATATTTTGTTGTAAGCCTTTTTGCACAGAAAGGTTTTGACAATTTGTTTGAATTTATTTATTGATAGATTTTGCAACTCACTAGGAGTTTTGTTGTAGAAGCGTATACATTGCCCTTTAAGAGATACATAAATCTTGTGAAGCCTGGTTGTGGGCACAGCGAGTTTATGTTTATTTCTAGTATTTATATTATGTATATCGCAATTTTTAGGAAAGCTTTTGATATTTTTATGTGTACAATAAATTTTAATAAATATATTGACAGGGGACTGTCACTATGTTTATTTCTTCGAATTTATCACGCAGGGATTCTCTGGGACCCACATTATAGATTGCACGAACAGCCCTCTTCTGCAGCACAAATACGGTGTGTAAGACATAATACTGTGAAAGTAGGTGAAATAAACAAGTCTAGATGTATCCACGTCTGTGAGATGACGGATTTTTTTGACTGCATACGCTGCAGAACTAAATCTTTTCGATAGCTTATCTACTTTAATACTAAGACCTGAAATATGTACACAAAGAATATGAATAGAATATTTTATTGTATTGTTTGTTGTTTGTGTAAAAAAAGGCATATTTTTAATAAAAATCACCTGACCTTTGTTACGTTGTCACTGACTAGGACGAAAACAATTTGGAACTTATTTTTAATGTAGTCAAATAGCCTATTGGATGGGTTGAGACTGCTGGCCCTTACTTGGAGACTCATGGTGGCGGCTTTGTAGAGACATCTCAGCACCTCGATATATCGATAGTCTACTTGGAATCGCTGTAAGGATTCCAGAGCAGACCAGGTTTCGACAGAGTCAAAGGCCTTCTAATAGTCCACAAAAACCAGACATAGGGGCTGATTATATGTACTTTTCGGACGTATTATACAAACTTACTAGTGGTTTATTTTTCGCTTCTTCCACTAGTGGATAAAAAATTGAAGCTAACAAAATCAATAACATTTTGTTTTTTATTTGTTAATAATTACTATTTATAAAACTGTTTATGTATAAAATTTGACTTGTCTAAGTGCTTATTTTGTAAGCCTAAAGAAATAAAGTTATTGAATTTTGACTTCTGTATAATCTGCCTCACTGTGGGAATGTGGTCTATGGTGCCACACACCCACTGTTCCGGTGGCTGGAACTCGATGGATTCGTGACCACGCGTGAGAACAGCTTATAGACGTGGCTCAGGAGTGAGATGGGTCTGTAATTTTTGAGGAGGGGTTTATCTCCCTTCTTAAAACAGAGAACCACAACTATAAGATAGTGATTCAAAATATAACTTTATTTACAAAACAAAAAGATGTAAATTTATTGACATCATACGCAGCGAGGTGCCGTTGGGAGTTCTCGAACTCCCAACGGCACCTCGCTGCGTCGGACTGCGCCACGCTGCGTCTGGAGATGCCTCGAGTGTGAGCCTACCTTTAGTTTCTTCTCCAACATAGGCTACACGTAGTCGTCGACGGTACACTCAGCGAGCAGGTACCTGGCACACACCACACCGGCTTAGTACAATCGTACATAATTTACTTACATTTAGTTTCTTCTCCAACATAGGCTACACGTAGTCGTCGACGGTACACTCCGCGAGCAGGTACCTGGCACACACCACACCGGCTTAGTACAATCGTACATAATTTACTTACATTTAGTTTCTTCTCCAACATAGGCCACATGTAGTCGTCGGCAGTACACTCGGCGAGCAGATACCTGGCACACACCACGCCGGCTTGTCCTAATCGATGCGCGCGCGCCTCTGCTTGCGTTAGGATCTAGGAAACAAATTTAGGTCAACGTAGGTTAGGTTTGGAGCAGCGAAAACTAAACAAGTGACACTTTTGTAGTATTTTTTCAGTACTAAGTAGTTTCTGTCCGCGACTTCGCACTCGTTGTTTCTATGAAAACGATATACTATACTATACATATACTAGCAGTGACGGACGTCGTTAAAGTGGACTCCTTCATATCACCCTGTGGATGTCATAACTTATTTGTTTAATTTATTGACGACCTCTGTGGCGCGGTGGACGAAGGTCCGCCTGCGACGCGGAAAGTAGCGGGTTCGATTCTCGCTTCGGGACAATGTTTGTACGATCTGCAGATATTTATTCAGGGTGTTCTAGTCGTTTTCTATGCTTAATAAAAAATATATATCTATGTAGGTATTGTATTATATTATGTAGGTACATCAGTTATCTAGTTTAGCAATCACACAAACTCTCCTTAGCGTGAGTCTAAATAATGCTGTGTGAATTTTCCAGCATTATATAATTAATTATTTATTTATTTATTGGGGAAGGCACATATGTATGCTGAGATGTGTGATGAGGTAATTCCTCATACTTACTCCGGGGTTCCAGTGAAGTTCGGCGAACAGCACCAGTTGCGCCGCTGTGAGCGTTATGCCGGAGTTAGCGGCAGTTATGGACAGCACGGCGCAACGGCAGGAAGCGGTGTGTTGGAATTTGTCTACGAGATCCTGAAAGCATAAGTGTTATCAGTTTTTAAGAGTCTTAATAGTCATTAATGCGGCCACGAGCGAAGCGAGCCGCGCTTCGTGTTCGCATTCTGTTGGCTGTCTAAAAATATGCGTCATTTTGAAGGACCGGTCGGTGCGGACGTGGGACGTCCGCCCACAGATGCCCATCAGGAGGTTCCACGTCCACCCACGGACAAGGGAGTGGGCCACTAGGTCTGACAAACGATTTTTATTTTATTTATTTATTTAAATTCGAAATACATATATCTTTTTTTATTTTTTTACGCGCCATCTAGCAGATTTACTGTAGAAGTTCTTAGTTATATAAAATGGATCTAATAATACTTCTATCGAGGTTGTGTCTGTGGATCAGGTAGCGTGCTGGTTAGACATCGCTACAGCATCTATAACGTTCCGGTGATGCGCGAACACTCGGAACTAGCCCCTGGCTTGGTCTGCTAGCAGTAATAACTACGTCACAAGTTAGTTAACACTTACAGCTCTACTGTGAGACGCGGTGGCCCCCGTGATACAGATGTAGTGCACCTCGGCTTGGTCCAGCGTGTTACAGATCGCGTCGATAACGTTCCGGTGATGCGCGAACACTAGGAACTTCCCCGTGGATTTCTCTTCCAACAGCTGCCGTATGTATTTACTGAAATAATAAACAAAACAAGAGTTAGATTTTGTTGTTTTAAAACGAGCATTTAAACAATAAAATATAAAAATTCTTTATTATACACCAGAAACCAACATTACAAAGAGACAGTACATATGATAAGTACAATGAGCTGCCTTATCGCTTAGAAGCGATCTCTTCGAGGCAACCTATATTATCATCCTTTATTATCATCAAAGACCAGAGTGTTTGTCAAGTCCGCGTAATTTTGTACAGAACTACCGAATCTAACGAGCCTAAATTCAAGAGGTTATGTTGTTTTATTACAGAGTTCACATGGCCACCTTCGGGCTCCTTCATCAGATTCTGCTCCATCTCATCCAAATATTGAATTTTCATTCGATTTACACATGCATGCAAAGTTTCTGCTCAATCGGACACAGAAATTGGGTCAAATTCAGCTTGCAATATTGGTTACATACAACGGACAGATGAAATGTGGAACTAAATAAAAGCTTGTAAAACTCAGTCCTTGGATGTCGTAAAAGTAGACTTAAGGAAACCTACCAGAAAAAGAGCAGTAGCATCCTTCGGTCCATGTTTTAACACGCACCACCTGCAATCACCAATCCCCCTGGCAAACATGGCGATTATGGCAATACCCTCCTTTTTGGGTGAGCCACGTTCAGCAGTGGACGTATGGTTACCAAATAGCGGGTATCTTGGCCCTTTACTTACGTACCAAATAGCTAGTATCTTAGCTTTTTATCTACGTACCAAATTATGGGTATCTTGGCCCTTTACTTACGTACCAAATAGCTGGGTATCTTAGCTCTTTATCTACGTACCAAATGATGGGTATCTTGGCCCTTTACTTACGTACCAAATAGCTGGGTATCTTAGCGCTTTATCTACGTACCAAATGATGGGTATCTTGGTCCTTTACTTACGTACCAAATAGCTGGGTATCTTAGCGCTTTATCTACGTACCAAATGATGGGTATCTTGGTCCTTTACTTACGTACCAAATAGCTGGGTATCATAGCGCTTTATCTACGTACCAAATGATGGGTATCTTGGTCCTTTACTTACGTACCAAATAGCTGGGTATCTTAGCGCTTTATCTACGTACCAAATGATGGGTATCTTGGCCCTTTACTTACGTACCAAATAGCTGGGTATCTTAGCGCTTTATCTACGTACCAAATGATGGGTATCTTGGTCCTTTACTTACGTACCAAATAGCTAGTATCTTAGCTCTTTATCTACGTACCAAATTATGGGTATCTTGGCCCTTTACTTACGTACCAAATAGCTGGGTATCTTAGCTCTTTATCTACGTACCAAATGATGGGTATCTTGGCCCTTTACTTACGTACCAAATAGCTGGGTATCTTAGCGCTTTATCTACGTACCAAATGATGGGTATCTTGGTCCTTTACTTACGTACCAAATAGCTGGGTATCTTAGCGCTTTATCTACGTACCAAATGATGGGTATCTTGGTCCTTTACTTACGTACCAAATAGCTGGGTATCTTAGCGCTTTATCTACGTACCAAATGATGGGTATCTTGGCCCTTTACTTACGTACCAAATAGCTGGGTATCTTAGCGCTTTATCTACGTACCAAATGATGGGTATCTTGGCCCTTTACTTACGTACCAAATAGCTGGGTATCTTAGCGCTTTATCTACGTACCAAATGATGGGTATCTTGGTCCTTTACTTACGTACCAAATAGCTGGGTATCTTAGCGCTTTATCTACGTACCAAATGATGGGTATCTTGGTCCTTTACTTACGTACCAAATAGCTGGTATCTTAGCCCTTTATCTAAGTACAAAATAGCTGGTAACTTAGCCCTTTATCTAAGTACAAAATAGCTGCTATCAGGTTTTTATCTACGTACCAAATAGCAGGTATCTTGGCCCTCGCGGACTCGCTGAAGAAGGTAAGAAGTGCGGCATGCCGGTCGCTCGCGCGTGTTGACTTGTACGTGTCGGCCAGCTGAGAGAGGCCTCGCTCGTCTTCAGTCGAGAACTGAAGGAGAGATCTGTCTAAGAGGACAGTTTCTCTGAAATAAAAACAATTGACTGCTTATTAAATCGGGTAATCTCACTAATATTATAAACGTGAAAGTTTAGATGGATGGATAGATAGATGGATGGATGTTTGTTCCTTTATCACGCCAGAACGGCAAAACGGATCTGGATAAAATTTGGCTCAGAGATAGATTATAGTCTGGAATAGGACATAGGCTACTTTTTATCCCGAAATTCCTACGGGAACGGGAACTACGCGGGTGAAACCGCGAGGCGCTGCTAGTAAGTATCTATGGGTACAGTTTTTTGTACTGTTAAAACACTACGAGTAAATTTTAGATTTAGATATTCTACTTTGTTATTTTTTATGTACAATAAAATGTTCATTCATTCAAAGAGTTAGCCAAGTGGTGTACGAGTGTAGTTAACTTGCTTATTCAATCAACTAAATTTTTATCCTGTAGCGAAATAGGTAACGGCTTAAGGACATAGCACATACACCCAGCACAAAAAAAAGCCATTCAAATATGGGTTTAAATTCGTACATTTTACATTGACAAAATGACTTACGCAAGCTTCAAGCGAGTGGCCCGCGAGCTGTCTATTATCTGATGCCGTCAATATAAAATGCATCTTAATAAGACGAGTTACATATTGCTTATTTTGGAATGCACAGTTTCGTGATGTGCGGCAGTGGGGCGGTCCATATCTGCGACAACTTTAAGTTACTGCTTCATCTCACCTAGTTTTCCCCTCCAGTTTAGTAAGCACTTGCTCTTTGGTCCGTCTGATGAGGAACCTCTTCTGCAGTATGATCTGAAGCTCGGCCGAGTTGGACTGGCCAGTCATATCCCACCCGAAGTTTGTCTGCTTGCCGTCGCAGTATCTTTTACCTTAAATCACATCACATTAATTCTATTATCTGTGATGCCATCCCAGTGCGGTGAGCTCTCACACGTATCGTCCATAACCTCCCCGATTTGTGTTTGACTGGCATATTGGTGGATTTTTACCCCTTTGGAGTTACTAACCATACTCGGTGTAGGATCCAAACAGTTGCGGCTCTATAAGCGCGAGTTGCGTGTACAGTTCCGCGGGACGGCTGAGGGCGGGCGTCCCGCTGAGGAGCACGCAGCGAGATGACTGCTTGCAGATAGCGCCGAGCGCGACCGTGCATTGCGCTTTATGAGATTTTAGGTAGTGAGATTCGTCCTGGAATGGGAAGAAAACGTTTATTTCTAAAAACTTAGGGTTCATAATCGAGGGTTTAGGAATAGTCTTCTGTGGTAAAATGTGTATGCATTTATAATTTATACTAGCAGCGCCATGCGGTTTCACCCGCGTAGTTCCCGTTCCCGTGGGAATTCCGAGATAAAATATAGCCTATGTCACTCCCTGTAAAGTAAACTTTTTAATGGTGAAAGAATTATTGAAATCCGTCCAGTAGTTTTTAAGATTATTCGTTACATGCAAATCTTTTTTTTTATGATATTAGTGTACATAGGTGTATAAGTGCTCCATCCATTCATCCAAACTTTCGCATTTATAGTGTGGTATTGATTAAAGCCTACAACAGACGGAGCTATAATATATACCTATTAATATAGTTAGCTATATATTATGGTATGTATAGCAAGCTGCCACAGACGGTAGCTATGCTATAATATATATTTTTTCACTCATGAGCTCTGCGTCTGTCATATGGCTTGCTATACCAAAATATATATATATTTTGACGACCGATGTGGCGCGGTGGGCGTAGGTCTGCCTGCGACGCAGGAGGTAGCGGGTTAGATTCCCGCCTCGGGAAAAATGTGTGTACGATCTGCAGACATTTCTCCTATTCCCACAGCTGGACAAAAGCCTCCCCTAATGAGCGCCATAGCGCCCTGTCTTCAGCTTGCCGCATCCAGCATCTGCATGTAGTCCTTCGCGTCATCCCACCTGGTCGGAGGGCGTCCTACACGAAGTTTACCGATTCGTGGTTTCCACTCAAGAACACGTTTATCCCAGCGGTTGTCGGTTCTTCGCGAGATATGGCCGGCCCACTGCCACTTCAACTTACTAATTCTTAGAGCTATGTCGATAACCTTGATTCTCTATCGGATGTATTCGTTACGAATCCTATCCTTCAGAGAAACTCCGAGTAGTCTCTCTCCCTAGTATTAAATTATTTAGTATGTTTAAATATTTTTAAACTTACGCGATCTGAACACATATTTATAAATACTATTTAACGGGTATTTATCGCGTTTAATTACCTTATTTTCCAGACGTTTCGACAGGTTTACACACTGCCACGGCAGTGATCAGTCAG
This sequence comes from Eupithecia exiguata, assembly GCA_947086465.1. Taxonomy (NCBI): domain Eukaryota; kingdom Metazoa; phylum Arthropoda; class Insecta; order Lepidoptera; family Geometridae; genus Eupithecia; species Eupithecia exiguata. The sequence goes on from OX352245.1 coordinate 9,899,062, forward strand.
TCAGTCAGTCAGTGAGTCAGTCATCCCGTGAAAATAAGGTAATTAAACGCGATAAATACCCGTTAAATAAGTATTTATAATTATTTAGTATGTTTGATAATTCACTTACAATAACGATCATGCCAAACTTCTTACTCTTGAGTAGTTCGGTGTGCATCGTCGTTATCTTATAGCTTACGATTACTATTTCAGTCTGAAATGAAAATACATTTATTATACATGTATACAGGGTGCAACAAAAATGAAGGAAAAACTTACAAGGAGGATCAGCTTCGATCACATAAGACGAGAATAATGTTTTTAAACATATGTTACTTGCAAATAAATATATGACTATGAAAAAAAACCCCAAATTTAGGTATACGTTTTTCGTTCTTTTTTTTTTTATAAAAAAAATTGTCTACACTACCCATAGGTTAGTAAGAGAATGCTATCTAACATTATGCTCGCCTATGTACAGCTTTAGTGCAACAAAGTATATTCTATTATATACATAATGCGCTACATTACATAGATAGACCACCTCTGTGGCGCTGTGTGCGAAGGTCCGCCTGCGACGCAGGAGATTGCGGGTTCCATTCCCGCTTTGGGTCAAATATTTGTACGATCTGCAGGTATTTGTTCCAGGTGTTCTGGTCGTTTTCTATGTATACTAAAAATATTTAGATAATGTCATATATTGTATTAGAAATGTATATCAGTTATCTAGTACCCGTAACCCAAGCTCTGCTTAGCTTGAGGCTAGATAATGATTTGTGAACTGTCCAGTATTCTTTATTTATTAATAAAAAAAAAATCTTTTACTATCCATAGAAGATACCCGGAACAAATATTGGCAGATCGTACAAATATTTAAAAATTTCAGCGGGATCCGTTCAGTCCGCTTTTGCATTGTTTTTGGCCAAACATCTTTACATCGACACAATCTTTCGCCTTTAAATAATAGTATACCTCGCGCAAATCTTTATGAATTCTTTTAACATAGCGTCGAATGCGAAACCGCGTAGTATTGGGCGCCCTTTTGGAACAACAACAACAAACATCTGCAGATATTTGTTTCGGGTGTTCTGGTCGTTTTCTATGTATTATAATAAATATCTATCTATGCATTGTATTATATTAAGTATATCAGTTATCTAGTACCCATAACACAAGCTCTGCTTACCTTGGGGCTAGATAATGCTGTGTGAATTGTCCAGCATTATTTATTATTTATTTATTTATAAATAGTACGCTACTGCGCAGCCACTGCGCGTACTTCCGAGAATTCATAAAGATTTGCGCATACTATAGGCTCGGATATTGTAGGTAGCAGGAACTAGGTAAGGAGGTACCTGTCGATCTGCCACAAGCGCCGTGTCTTTACTATTGGTGAGGGTAACGATGTTTATGAGAGGGACGGAAGGCAGCAGCTCGTGGATCTTACTCTGCCAGGTTTCTCTGCAAAATGCATTCATATTGGAGTTGTTGGGTAAACATTTACTTTATAAAAATCTACGCTCTCTGCCAGCCGCGGGCAATAGGACCCAGCATTCGACTGAGTTTTGTACCGCGGGTAAAGCTGGCGCTATAGCAGAGAATCTCACTAATATTATAAACGTGAAAGTTTAGATGGATGGATGGATAGATAGATGGATGGATGTTTGTTCCTTTATCACGCCAGAACGGCAAAACGGATCTGGATGAAATTTGGCACAGAGATAGATTATAGTCTGGAATAGGACATAGGCTACTTTTTCTCCCGAAATTCCTACGGGAACGGGAACTAGTGAAACCGCGAGGCGCTGCTAGTATATAATACTAACGGTATATCCGATGGATGCTGTGGCCTATATCCAACAGTGAACGCTGCTCGAAATAGGCCTCCCCTTAAGATCGCCACAATGACTGCTCCCGCGACACCCGTGCACTGGTTTCCCTTCGTGCAGATAAGACTAACAGCTGGTTTTCCAACCGCTTGTTATTTTTGACAATAGTTGAAACTTTTTGTTAAGGCGAATTGTAAGGGTAAAAGACGAAAACGACGTCTTTTTGGACAATGTTTCTGACGAAAATATAGATCGTGAACGTTTGAAATTTATATATCCGGTAACACATATCTTAAAGTATCTAGTGCCGGTTCCAAATGCTTGCCGGTAGTTATAGTTAGCACTCAGAACAAGGTTGAAGTAACAATATCTTCAGGTAATTGAGCACACTTTTTGACGGTGTGTCTTATTCGTTTACTACCAAACTCAGTATAGTTATTTCTATAGCTCGTACGCTTCTATTCCCGGTCCATTTGTTTTCAAATGAAGTCAAAATAAGGAGTTTTAACGTAAAAACTATTTGCGCCTATTAAAACATCACTCTCCCACAAACGTTTGCTCGCAAAATATGATCAGGCAATGTTGTAGTACCAACAACTGACCGAGCGAGGGCGCGGGCTCGCAGGCGACACGGGGCGCGCGGCGCGCGCTAGGAGAAAACGCGACGTTGCAAGCTCTCGTACATGCCGCCGGCTCGCACTATGAGCGACGTTGCCAGATCTTGCTTTAGTACCTACGTTATGTGTATTGTATGATCGCGCGCGTGAGTCTCACTCAAGCAGTTTCAAAAATAAAAGTATAGGTACATAATTTCTAAAATGCAGTGTTATTTTTTGTATCGAATATTTCTTCTGGAGTTGTGTTTTAGTCTTATAATTATATTATGGCAAATAAACGTGGACAGAAACGTCGAGTTCCATCGAAGTGGTTGCGGAAATGTAGATCACGTCATGCAAATGCTTTAAAAGCACAAGTTCGGCAAATGGGTGATGCTGTTGAGTAAGTAACCTATCTTGTACTATGCTATACCTGTAATAAATAATTGTTTAGTCTTCCTAGTCAAGTTCTCAGGCATAATCTAATATCGATGGATCGATGCATGGAGTAGAGTAGTGCCGTTACAGAGACTTACCTATGTAAATTCCTTTTATTCCTTTACTACTTAGGTTGGTACCTAGCCAATACCTACTGTGAAGTACCTAACTCTTGATTTTTACTCATTCAAATAACGATTTTCGCATCCCAATTAACCCTCAATTTTAGGGGTCCGTACCCAAAGGGTAAATCGTGACCCTATTACTAAGACTCTGCTGTCCGTCTATCCGTCTGTCACCAGGCTGTATCTCATGAACCGTGATAGTTAGACAATTGAAATTTTCACAGACTCTGTCTTTCAGTATTTCTGTTGCCGCTATAAAAACAAATACTAAAAAGCAGAATAAAATATATATTTAAGGGGGCCCATACAAAAAACGTAATTTTTTTGCTCGTTGTTATAAATAACAGTACGGAACCCTTCGTGCGCGAGTCTGACTCGCACTTGGTCGGTTTTATTTGTGATGCCATCGGTTAGAACATATAGAGGAGAAACTTTAGTAATGGTTACAAATGAATTACATTAATTTTTTCTTACTACGTACCTAAATATTTAGTTCGTTACTTGGATATTATATTCTATTTGTATTATAGGGATTTTACTAAAGATCTAGCTAGTACCTATTAGCTACCAGCATCGTGTCTCAATACTAACTTTTTACTCGCACAACTTTTACATACCTACCTAATAAATGTAACTTAGGTACTTATCTACCTATATAATTTTGTATTTCAGGCAACCACAAATATCTGAATCTGCAATAGAGATTAAAAAGGATTCTGTTGCACATAGCAGTCGTAATGTGGACACGGAAACATGGAACGTGACAATTGATGATAGTGAATTGTCATTCAATACGTCAATAGAGTCCAAGCGGTAAGAAATTTACCAAATTCTATTATGTTGCCTACCCACTGCATTTTTCGCACATATACGGTTTTGCCAATCCTATCGGGTATTACGGGTGTTCTATTTAATTATTTGTATTTTGCTTGTGGGTCAATATTACTGTTAATTATTCTTCTTTCAGCTGAAAGAACCTAAAAGAAGAAAAACGGCTTCAGCAACTTCTTTTTCCCCAGACCAGCCATCTACCAGCTCACCTCTAGTAGTTAACTTGAAGTTCTGTAGAACTGTATTTTTAACGCTAAGCTCTTCTAATCGTACTTATCCCATCGAGGGATACCATGTCATGTATTTTTCTTATTATTACATTGTTTACCTACCATATTCTATGAAATATTAATTTCCTACTTACTGTTTTTTTCACTAGTAACTGCTGATGATGATGCTGATAAATAAAAACTTTAACAAAAATTAGTTTAATAATATTCGTTTTACTAAAATACTATTAGACCTATGCAGTTTATATTATTATTATACAGATATTTTGTTTAGTAATGTTTTAATCCTAAGCCTAACCATTCTCTACACATATAATATTTTGATACAATTACTCCTTTGAACTGTTTCTCTCAAGGATCTCTCTGTTCGCCATTACTCTGTGATACGTACTACACTTGTGCGCGCCATCTAACGGCAGTGGAGCGTATTATTTGGATAGGGTATATCGACTAAGGTTCCAGGACCGCGCGCGCTCGGTTTTTTGAATCGAAAACATGCACTCCTTGCTGCATAGATGGCGCGGGGGTGTCCCGCTCGGCTGCCAAATGCCCGAGGTCATTTGCCTTACTATTCGTCTTAACAGAAAGTGATTATAAAAAAATACTAGATATTAAGCAATTGACTGACCTCATAGATGAAGTAGTGACAATAAGCAGCGGCCAGTTATGTTTGTAATAGCTCGCAACAGCTATAGCTTGAAACGTCTTTCCGAGGCCCATGTCATCGGCAATCATGCAACGGCCGCGGCGGGATATTGCGAATCTGATAATAATTAAAATGAATGAATAAACACGTTATCGTACTCCTTACAAATTAAAAAATCTTGACTAGATATTTTTTTGTCAATCCGGGAGAATCTCTTTGTTGTAATTTAACTGAAATAAATGGTTTCTCTACAATAAATAATGACAAAGAAATAATTAGAATAGCATACCATACCTAACACCATCTTCTTGGAAAGGCATCAGTTTGTTTCTCAAAGTTGATTCCACAGGGGACAAATCAACATCATTTGGGTCCATTGAAATTTCTCGTAAGACCTGCAAGTGTATTTGATTTGAGGTAGTTACATGTGGTGAATAGGGCAACCTGTCTAAAATTTCGAAATTAAATTCATATACAAAATTTACTTTTTAATAAAAGTTATTATGCTCCAATTTTTTTTGGAAATTTTTGATTGTTATAATTTTTTGTTTTTATTTTTTAACTGCAATTAAAATTTAAAATAGTTTCAAACTGAAACGGATATCGGCAGAATTGTGTCAACCAAATGCAGAGCCGTTTATAAGAAGTTAAGTTTATTCTAATTTATTATTAACGGTTGGACATGGTTTGGTTTACCTTTAGAACATATTTTGGAAGTGGGCCCAGGACCACATGAGGGGCTAGTGGTGCGACTTTAGACATCAGAACATCATAGTCATCTATTGAGAAATTCCATAACTTTGACTTTGGATCTGAAATAGGGTAAACAGAACTATTAAAAAAAAACAAGAAGTCAGGCATTTTTACGGTATTTTTCTAAGATACAGAACACTATATCTAATACAGATGACTAATTTATAGGTCATATAGCACGCAGAACTGATGTGGCCGACGGTGTATCACGAAGGTCTAGCTAGAAGATACCTATTCACTCTTGACTTGAAGACACCCTGATTATAATCAACCGGAAAAACCGCAGAAGGGAGAGTGTTCCCAACCCGTGCGAGTGGACGGTATATCCACCAAAAAGGAGTGGTAATGCGCTGTGCGTCAGTTTGTCCTGGAGAAGGGGGATGGTGGAATCAGGTCATGTAGTTCCTGTGAGCATTCTCCGAAATGTATCCTATAAAAGATCAACAGACAAGCGACCTTGCCAAAAGCTTTCGAGACATCTAGTGAAACCGCAATCGTTTCACCGTGCTTCTTGATGGCCTCGCTCCAATGTGGCATACACAAGATCTCCCGTAGACCGTTTTCGGCGAAACCCTTATTGACGATCGCTAAGGTCGTTGTCTTCAAGGTATGCCAGGAGCTTTCCATTCAGAACACGCTATGCATTTACATAGCAGGGAGGTGTCTGAGATGGGGCGATAGTTTGACTACCTTTGGGTTTTGAGCCATTCAGCTCGACATAAGCAAGCATCCATGACTTGGGGACTTTACCAGATTTCAAAGACAAGTGAAGTCGCTAAAGAACGTGAGACAACTCAAGAGCACAGGACTTCAGCACCACAGCCGAGATTCCGTCCGGACTACGTCCATACTTGTTCACGTCGAGACCACGCAACGTTTTGAGCATTTCTTTCTGATGCGGATGTCGGGCATGTTTGTGTTACATCGAAAGGGGGCATTCATTAATTACGTGAGGCGATTTTGGCAATTTTTCGACCTCTCTTCTTCTCTTGTTGAAATTTAGGGTCGACCCAAATCTCACGACGTGAGTTTTTTCAAAACGCATATTTTAATGTTAATCAGAAGATCTGTGCTTGATTGCAATGGATTTAAGATTTCTAAGAACGTAGTCTATAATCACAGTGACAAAACGAACAATAAAATACTTAATGAAGATCAAGAGAAGAGAATCACGCGCCAACACGAAACGAACAACTGTTAAAAGTCGCGGAAAAATAATTACGTGGTATATACCGAGGGGAGAGGGGGGCCTCTCCCCCACGTGAGATTAAGAGAGATTTGGCTCGACCCGCCCCCCCTAAACGCGTCACGTAATTAATGAAATCCGGTCAAACCCGAGAGTTCTTGAGAGGCGGCCCCAATGCAATGCAAAAGGGAGTGTTGGGATACCATGAACTCGATGAACAGACATTGCAGTGTGAATCAAAGGATGGAGACAGCTCAGGCCCGCTCTTTGTGGCGTCATATGTGGGAGGCCTATGTCCTACATGCGTATGGAAAAGAAAAACATTTTCAGGATGATGTTGGGCCTGGCTCCTTACTGCAATGTATCAGAGATATTCGTGAATACATTTTTCTGATGGCTTCGCATCAATTATGCTGAAGAGGGTTGCATCATATAATGAGCTGAGTGAGAGATACTAACAACAGCATCCTGAAATTCATATCCAACATGTATGACTATCCTATACTGCACTACTGTTGTAACTTAGCTCTTGTTATATTTTGTTTGTTGTATTTTGTGCTTTCAATGGCCCTTCAACCTCTGGAAATAAAGATTTTGATCGAAAGATTGATTGATATACAAACCATAGCTTTTAGAACTCAGACTCTTAAAGATGTTGATGAGAGGGGTGCAGAACTCAGACGGGTTCACTTCAAACCTGTCTTCAGAGATCAGGTACACTGTTCCACTAACCACTTTGCCTACAGGAACATGCCCCGAATCTACTTGGAACTTAGGCTTAGCGTAAGGATGGTAGGCAGCTGTGCGGCTGTTTAACGTCTTTAAAGGGCCAGTCAATGAACTGTTAGAGGTAGGAGAACACACATTGAATTGAGCTGGAGAACTGAGTTGAGAGCTGGGTTGACCACTTATTTTACTTTGTCGCTTCTGTAAGGCGGCGAGGCGCTTTTTCTCTATTTCTTCTTTGGAACACGACATTTTACATTATTATCAGACAAACAACAGACAGAGCGCTGAAACACTAAGGAATTGTTTTGATTTTTTACATGAATGAGCTACATAATCAAAACAACCGTCGAATTGACTGTATCTTAGATTAGACCTTAGAGTATAGGTCTTAGAGTATACCTAGAGATGGCATACCTACGAAAAAAACGTGTATACCTAAACTTACCTAGAAACTAAAATGGCTCCTTTCCGTAGTGCTGCCCTTTTGTACCTCGATATTTTTATCGAAACAAGTATTTTTGTGACGATATTTTAGCAGTTTCGTAGTGATTTTATTGTTTTCACCACGATTATGAAACAGAATTCTATAATCATATAGTCATAGAATGCTTTAATTAGAGATACAAAGTATGTGAATGCACGTACCCAACTATGGCTCGACCGCGCTCATGAGACGCAACCACTGAGAAGTTAAGAAAATGAGCTATTATAACAATGGTAATTTTTTCATGTATTTTCCGAATCAAGACTCTTGCGTTTAGACACGTGCCAGACCTCCTTAGAATTAAAGATCAAAGTTCACCAAACCAGTTTATTGAACAGTCTGCAGTTAGCTCATTTGTTTCAATTGTAGGTAAATACTAGTTCTAATTTGTTTATACTATTTGATTCAAATTTTCTTTGTTAATAAACGTTGTGTTCATTTAAGAAAAAAAGGTACCTACTGAAATGAAACAACAAGCTACTTAATTGCAAAATATATTGTTTGTATGCAACAGTGATTTGTGAGATAGTATATTTATATTTGTATAACAATATGTATCAAAGTTCACCAAACCAGTTTATTGAACAGTCTGCAGTTAGCTCATTAGTTTCAATTGTAGGTAAATACTAGTTCTAATTTGTTTATACTATTTGATTCAAATTTTCTTTGTTAATAAACGTTGTGTTCATTTAAGAAAAAAAGGTACCTACTGAAATGAAACAACAAGCTACTTAATTGCAAAATATATTGTTTGTATGCAACAGTGATTTGTGAGATAGTATATTTATATTTGTATAACAATATGGGTATCTTTTTGTGATTTATATTATTATTATAATATAAATCACAATAAGATAGACACCACATTTTATAAGCAATTCAACAAGTCTCATTCATTTATTATATTATATCACAAATTTAACACAGACTCCTACATTTTTAATTAAACAAGCAATGTAATCCGTAATCCGTCTTATTCATTTACAGTATAAATCAAAAATTTAACACAGACGCCACCTGTATTTTCGATTGTAGAAGCAATGCAACAGTCTCATTCATTTACACATTTGCAATATACCTACCTAATTCAAAAATTCAACTAATACTACACCAAAATTTTCAATTTTTCAAGTACCTAATGTAATCAGTCTCATTCATTTACAGTATAAATCTCAAATTTACATTATTTCTATTAAAGTACTGGATCGCGCTGGCACTAGTGGCTGAAACAAACATGAAGAATAAATTTATAATGCAACATTATTTGTCAGCCTACAATTATAGACTCTAGAAAGGTACTGAGTAGTTCAACTTTGAAAAAAAATCTAAAATCTTAAAGAAATTCTAAAAAAAAAGGTGGGCGAAGGTCTGCCTGCGTTGCAGGCAGAACTTCGCCCACCGTGCCACATCGTTTGCGAAATAACTTTATTTTGCATGGAAATAATTTGCTAAGGGAGGATTTATGGAAATGTACATTTTAGAGGGGATTTGAAGTATTTAATATTACTTTGGGTCAGATTTATTTACTTAAAACTTAATATTCATTAATATCAAAATTTAAGCCCTTTGGAAAATAAAGGTAGTCAAGTTAATGCATATATGCATTACTTTGCAATAGAAGTTTGTGGGAGTAAGGTCAAGTAAAATACTTACTAAAAAGATTCGTGACGGTACGGCATCCTCTCGCAGTCTTGTTATTTAAAGTTCGATTGAAGCAAGTTTCTTCAAAATGAAGAGAACGAACGAAAATATCTTTCGTACCAAACTTCAAATTTTCTACTCCAATTGAGTCCAGCCACTTTTTCTTTTACCGTAATTTTCGGGTAACCTAGAACGTAAAAAACCAGTTGAAAATTAATACACTACAATTTACACTTGAAAACATCGATACCTATGAAAAATGCCTTGAAGGACAACACTATCGCCAAACAAACAGTTTCATGTTTTCTTTAATTACACTTAAAACTTACAAAAATAAGCTACATTCGGTATGAATTTTATGTAAACTATTCCTATGAAAGCCAACACATAAGGTATTTATTGTATTATTTGGTAATTTAGCAAAATAAGAATACGTACCGGTGTAATGTTATGTTTGGACGATTTTCACTTGTTTTTAAGCCGCAACCTACCAAACTGCTGTTTGGCATCTTCCTATTAGCTTTCTTTCGCTTACTATATAAGTATTCACATGAAAAAGTCCCGAACTCAAATAATTTTAGCATTTTTACTGTAAATGCAACTCTCGTTGACAGTTTACATACCTGAAAGTTAAATGGCGAACCGGCCTCAATCATGCTTTGCTATGACGTCACGTTTCAATGTTGCCAAAAATAGGTTTCGCACATTATATTGATGTCTCTTTTTACATTGGTTATTGTAGGTAAGATAAAACGAGATAGCTATAAGTTTATGAGTACAATATCGATTTAGATCATATTTGTATAACCGAAAGTTCCTATAGAACAATACGCCGTCTCTATATACCTATACTCTAAGGTATAGGATTTAGATCATATTTGTATAACCGAAAGTTCCTATAGAACAATACGCCGTCTCTATATACCTATACTCTAAGGTATAGGTATATAGAGACGGCGTATTGTTCTATAGGAACTTTCGGTTATACAAATATGATCTAAATCGATATTGTACTCATAAACTTATAGCTATCTCGTTTTATCTTACCTACAATAACCAATGTAAAAAGAGACATCAATATAATGTGCGAAACCTATTTTTGGCAACATTGAAACGTGACGTCCTTAGAGTATATACCACTAGAGGTGTTGCATATACCCATTTCATTCACACAAGAGAGAGATAAAAATATGCTTGTAGCCTGAGAAGAAATGAGATAGAATGAAAGTTTCTCTGTCTCTACCAGTGTGCCAGTTTTTTCATTGTTTAGCTCTTATAAGAGCTAAACAAACATGCCGGGCACATCACATAGTATTTGTTTTTTTCGACCTAATGATACTGTCTGCTAATTAAATGTGTGAAAGTGACTCTGCGGGCATTCCTGCGTCTCTCAACGATATAAATCTGAAGCAACGATGGTGCGGTGCAGTGTTTTTGGATGTAAAAGTGACGGTGAACGAAAAGTGCCGAGTTTGTCATTCCAATCGTAAGTACAAGCTCGTTTGACTTCAAAAAAGGTTCAAAATTTATAGTTTCATAGATTTCCGTACAGACAAGACTCAAAAACTATGTTTTAAAATAATTCTAATAAATATAACCTAAAATTACGAAAATTTAGGGTTGCCTGCACTCGAAAATAAAATTCCCCAAATGTCGTGGCGCATTGAGACATGAATACCTACATCTACATACATTCTTAAAATATGTTTTTGTTTGTTACAGATTTCCCGAAAACAATGATTTACGTTTGCTTTGGATAGAAGCCACGGGTCGCAAAAACTGGGAACCCAAAAATATTTAGTAATTTGTTCAAAAATTTTCATGAAAATCGTTAACAAAAAAGAAACGTGAACGTATCTGTTCTCTTATGCTGTTCCAAGACTGGTAAGTAAAATAAATAAATACATAAAAAGAATCAGTGCTACGATGATGGGTGAAGGACTGTTTGAGATTTGGATAGAAAAATTATACCTACTTTGTGTTTTACTTTTAGTCTACCTACTAATCAAAATACTAAATCGAAAATATTTAAATGGTATTGGGATTTGGTGTTACTAATATAACTTACTATTACTATAGTACTATTTATAATTTTCATATTAATGCTTCAATATTTTATTTCAGGCATGTAAGATATATACCTACTACGGAAAAGGTACGTGAGGAAAATCATGAAAACTTTGAGTTTGTAAGAAAAATACAACGCAGTATAAATAAAACCACCAGTGTAAATTAGTAAGTAGGTATGTACCGTGTAGTAAGTGTATGTACAATTTTATTTATTATCCCTTTGAGACCTGAATTATTATAAGTCTTTTAAATTTACTCATTATTTTAATATTGATAAAATGTACCTAAAAGAGATATAAAACAGTGAAAAAAAAATTCTTGTTATGTTAGTGTTTTAGAAAAAACGTTTTTTTGTAATGTCCGCGTTTGAGGACATCCGTGCTAAGTGATGTCTCGATTGATGTATGAAGAACTTCAAAAGTAAACAAACTGTGTTATTTTTATAGTATTTTATTAGAATAAACAAAATAAAAGTAAACAAAATTAAAATCTAGCATCTTTGGCGAACCAAAACATACAATTATACGACTTTATATATGATAAGAGGACCCTAGGCATATTTTATTACTTATTTTTTAGAAATTCGGTAAAAACGTTACACAAACTACTATTGCGTGTGAAATAGCAGAAAGCAATTCTTGCCCTTAGTAAGGCATAGATGTACTTTGCATTTTTCTCTTGATTTTCCTTTGCAACCAGGTAATTTACATCGTGTTCCAGCCCCTTCTTCGTGCGCTGGAAAGTGACCAACACCATCACGTGCTACCTCGACTGCAGGGCGAACTTCTCCTGGTCTCCTTGGCACAATTTGCGGCGAGAGGGAGCTTGTACTTGGTCTTCCTCTTTTCGCTGTGGTGGTTTTACTCTAGAGAACCAAACATTCAGCTACCCGGCGGCGAAAGTGAAGCAATTTTAGCTGTTGTTTTTACGGAACTCCAACTAAGTCATTGTCCGTTTGGATTCACCAAAAGCTTGAACAACAGCTAAATCAGAAGCGTTTCCGCGTCTAGCACTCCTGTCCACCCCAGGGCCACCCTTTGAACGTTGACCAGGAGACAGACAGACTTTCAGGCATTTCACCTTCAAGCTCAAGGACGTAATTCTCTTCAGGTTCTGGTTAGAAGTCTCTTTGATTTTGACTGACCGTATCTGCACCCAATCTTACAGGCCTTGATTGCTGTCCAATAATACCTCCACTTCCATCGTCATCGTCTGAAGTCAACTCTAAATCCGACAGGTTTCCTTGGCGGAGCGCTCTCAATGCGTCTCGTGAGAATATTTTTCGATAGGTAACGATTTCAATCCTGAAAAAACAATTTCGTAAAAAAATGTTTCTACAATTCGATAAATATCAATAAACTACAATAAACAAACCGTTTTCTCGGGAAAACTTGTGAAAATTGTTCATCCGTTTCAGTGTTCGAATGGTTTGAAAAATATCAGATGACAACGGTTGTCCGCAAAACAATAAAAAATTACCAAACATTACATCACTTATACGCTCAGTAAATAATCTTATCTGTTTTAATATTTTTCACTGAAGAAATCAAAGAAAAACACAACATTCCATAATAAATAAAACAGCTTACCTTGGCAGTCAGAAAATGTGAACACTACCTGTCAACATTTTACGAAATTTTACTCAAAATCATTAAAAGTTTGGGTTTTGATCACTTTTCTAGAAAGTCGGATATGTTCTTTACACGCTGCAATCAATTTTTGATATAAATTCAAGTAATTTAGTACCTTAATATTTTTTCAAAGTTTATGTCCGCAATTGCGGACGCCAGGTCTGAAAGGGTTAAGTGTATGGGTATTGATTAAGGCTCTTTGATAGAAATAAAGACTGATTGATTTGTGATCCTATGATTTGTGGAGAGTAATCATAATCATCACACACAATGGTCATTATTACATACCTAATAAATAAAACAGAATATAAAATATTTGGATACATAGGCTAGGACGTAGGTAATATTGTGTTTAAGGTGTAAAAAATTTAATTTGGTTTTCTCTGCACATTTTACCTGAAGTATAATTTAAAAGTGCTTTTGAATTTCGTATAATGGTTGTCTTATCTTAGCAATACCTTATGTGTAAGATTTAATTACTTAAAAGAAATGTGATTTCCAAAGTGCAATTTTTATTGTAAGTTCTTGCTTGGTAAGTGTTTGAATTGATTATCTAGCAATAATATTATTTTCAAAATTACATTATTTTAGTATTTGAAATGATGTCTACTTACACGTTAGCTCGTATTATGTGGCGGTGGTAATAAATTTAAACGAAACCTAACATTGATACCTGAACGTTGTTTTATTTCTATGCTCATTAAATTAAAAGTTTACCTACTCCCGCATACGTAGGTACCTAATGTAATGAATGATGTATGATACTAAAATACCACCTACCAGAAATGAAATTACGAACCTAAAGTCAGGGTAACAAAATTGTATGGCAACACCACTTCGTATTACTCTGTCCCTTTTTGCGGCCACGCATGCCACTGATCTAGTTAAATTCTCAATCTACGGTGACGTCATAGCAAAGCATGATTGAGGCCCGTTCGCCATTTTACTTTCAGGTATGTAAACTGTCAACGAGAGTTGCATTTACAGTAAAAATGCTAAAATTATTTGAGTTCGGGACTTTTTCATGTGAATACTTATATAGTAAGCGAAAGAAAGCTAATAGGAAGATGCCAAACAGCAGTTTGGTAGGTTGCGGCTTAAAAACAAGTGAAAATCGTCCAAACATAACATTACACCGGTACGTATTCTTATTTTGCTAAATTACCAAATAATACAATAAATACCTTATGTGTTGGCTTTCATAGGAATAGTTTACATAAAATTCATACCGAATGTAGCTTATTTTTGTAAGTTTTAAGTGTAATTAAAGAAAACATGAAACTGTTTGTTTGGCGATAGTGTTGTCCTTCAAGGCATTTTTCATAGGTATCGATGTTTTCAAGTGTAAATTGTAGTGTATTAATTTTCAACTGGTTTTTTACGTTCTAGGTTACCCGAAAATTACGGTAAAAGAAAAAGTGGCTGGACTCAATTGGAGTAGAAAATTTGAAGTTTGGTACGAAAGATATTTTCGTTCGTTCTCTTCATTTTGAAGAAACTTGCTTCAATCGAACTTTAAATAACAAGACTGCGAGAGGATGCCGTACCGTCACGAATCTTTTTAGTAAGTATTTTACTTGACCTTACTCCCACAAACTTCTATTGCAAAGTAATGCATATATGCATTAACAAACTTGACTACCTTTATTTTTCTAAAGGGCTTAAATTTTGATATTAATGAATATTAAGTTTTAAGTAAATAAATCTGACCCAAAGTAATTATTAAAGCCTACCATACTTCAAATCCCCTCTAAAATGTACATTTCCATAAATCCTCCCTTAGCAAATTATTTCCATGCAAAATAAAGTTATTTCGCAAACGATGTGGCACGGTGGGCGAAGGTCTGCCTGCAACGCAGGCAAACCTTCGCCCACCTTTTTTTTTAGAATTTCTTTAAGATTTTAGATTTTTTTCAAAGTTGAACTACTCAGTACCTTTCTAGAGTCTATAATTGTAGGCTGACAAATAATGTTGCATTATAAATTTATTCTTCATGTTTGTTTCAGCCACTAGTGCCAGCGCGATCCAGTACTTTAATAGAAATAATGTAAATTTGAGATTTATACTGTAAATGAATGAGACTGATTACATTAGGTACTTGTAAAATTGAAAATTTAGGTGTAGTATTAGTTGAATTTTTGAATTAGGTAGGTATATTGCAAATGTGTAAATGAATGAGACTGTTGCATTGCTTCTACAATCGAAAATACAGGTGGCGTCTGTGTTAAATTTTTGATTTATACTGTAAATGAATAAGACGGATTACATTGCTTGTTTAATTAAAAATGTAGGAGTCTGTGTTAAATTTGTGATATAATATAATAAATGAATGAGACTTGTTGAATTGCTTATAAAATGTGGTGTCTATCTTTTTGTGATTTATATTATAATAATAAATAATACTAGCTGTTCCCCGCGGTTTCATCCTCGTTAAATTCGAATTTCATATAATATCTAGGGGGATATTCCTGTAACTCTACCATGGGAGTTTGTTATTTTACTAAGACAAAAAGTAGCCTATGTTACTCTCCATCCTTTCTTAGTTAGGTTCCGGTTTCTTAGTTAAGCCGTGACTGAATGACAAACAAATACACTTTCGCATTTATAATACAAGCATAGATAGCGTCTACGCTAAAGATACAGATTACACATTGTTATACCCATATTGTTATACAAATATAAATATACTATCTCACAAATCACTGTTGCATACAAACAATATATTTTGCAATTAAGTAGCTTGTTGTTTCATTTCAGTAGGTACCTTTTTTTCTTAAATGAACACAACGTTTATTAACAAAGAAAATTTGAATCAAATAGTATAAACAAATTAGAACTAGTATTTACCTACAATTGAAACAAATGAGCTAACTGCAGACTGTTCAATAAACTGGTTTGGTGAACTTTGATCTTTAATTCTAAGGAGTTCTGGCACGTGTCTAAACGCATGAGTCTTGACTCGGAAAATACATGAAAAAATTACCATTGTTATAATAGCTCATTTTCTTAACTTCTCAGTGGTTGCATCTCATGAGCGTGGTCGAGCCATAGTTGGGTACGTGCATTCACATACTTTGTATCTCTAATTAAAGCATTCTATGACTATATGATTATAGAATTCTGTTTCATAATCGTGGTGAAAACAATAAAATCACTACGAAACTGCTAAAATATCGTCACAAAAATACTTGTTTCGATAAAAATATCGAGGTACAAAAGGGCAGCACTACGGAAAGGAGCCATTTTAGATTATAGGTAAGTTTAGGTATACACGTTTTTTTCGTAGGTATGCCGTCTCTAGGTATACTCTAAGGATTAGACAGATAGTCTAAGGACTGTATAGACTGGACAACAACGTGATAGTATTGACCGTGTAACATATCCCAACATATTGCCGGAGGGCGATTTCTTCCGTCCACGATATTGCCAGATTAGCAAGGTCAACAACACGCACCGCTTTGCGCCAACTTGATTGTTGATTTGAAAGTTGGACTTTGACATTGGAACAATCAACAGCTGATTGTAATTTGTATTGCAATTTGCAATCGAAAACAAGTATTTATTAGCATAATTAGTCTGAGTTTATTAGATCAAAATTACTATCATTTACGTTATTCCTGCCCATAAAGACGTCCCGAAAATGTCTGAAAAGAGTAGCCCTGTAAAATATTTCCTAAGTGGTGGTTTTGGTGGCGTGTGCACTGTCTTAGCAGGACATCCCATGGATACGATAAAAGTAAGATTACAGACTATGCCCCTTCCCAAACCTGGCGACGTTGCTCTCTATGGTGGCACCTATGACTGTTTTACGAAAACTATACAGAATGAAGGCTTTCGAGGACTGTACAGAGGCATGACAGCGCCTCTCACCGGGGTAGCCCCTATATTTGCTATCAGCTTCTTTGGATTCGGCCTCGGTAAGCGGCTGATACAGAATGAAGAAAGTCAAGCTTTAAATAAGACTGAGCTATTCGCGGCTGGGGCATTCTCTGGAATATTCACCACATCAATCATGGCACCTGGAGAACGCATCAAATGCTTGCTGCAAATCCAGCAGGGGGGTAATGTACCTCAGAAATACAATGGCATGGTCGACTGCGCCAGGCAGCTGTATTCAGAAGGAGGCATAAGGAGCATCTACAAAGGCAGTGTTGCTACCATACTGAGAGATGTCCCAGCCAGTGGTATGTACTTTATGACTTATGAGCTGGTGAAGGAAGCTCTGGTGCCAGTTGATGCTAGTGCAAAGGTAAAGTTGATGGCAACTATATTAGCTGGAGGGTGTGCTGGAATAGCTAACTGGCTGGTGGCCATGCCCGCTGATGTGCTAAAGAGCAGACTACAAACTGCCCCTGAGGGCACTTACCCCAGAGGCATGAGAGATGTGTTCAAACAGCTTATGGAGAAAGAAGGGCCAACTGCCCTGTACAAAGGTGTGACCCCTGTCATGCTACGGGCATTCCCAGCAAATGCTGCATGCTTTTTAGGTTTTGAGTTAGCTATAAAGTTCCTTGACTGGGTTGCTCCTAACCTTTGATACTTGCCAATTTTAGAAATTGATTTCATTATACAAAGATAGGAACTAAGTAAAAATCATGTTTATAATGGATTGCTATGTAAATACATGAATTTGTTAGTTTTATACATAGATGGTACAAAATGTACATACTTAGAACACAAACAATATAAGATAATGAAAGTATATAAATACATATTAAGGCGCTGCCATCGGCTACCTTATTCACCAGGTCAATAAGGTTTAAAATGTGACATGAAAATGTGCAGTGTGCCTGTAGCTTTTCAAATAAAGTAATAAATTAAATACCAATCTTTATAAAAAAATATCTTAGCCAGGAACTAGATTAACATGATGCCTATCTTTAACAATAAATCCCAAGTTGATATTCATAAAAGTAATCACAATATTTCGATTTGAAATACTAAAATGTACCATTTCGAAAAATTATTCTTATTGAGAAAAGTTTCTGCTATTATGTTTTCAGCTTAGCTAGAATCTAGGTAGGAACTTGAACTAATATATAAAAATTGGAGATGTGGCTTGTTCGGAAGTAATATTTTTTCTACTTGCTAAAGAGCAACATATAGCACTTATTTTCCTGGGTTAAGTATACCATTGAATAGTCAGATAAACCCATAAAACAATATTTAGGTGAATAAAAAGATATTTTTACTATCTTCATACTTTACATTGTAAGACATAAAGATTGTATTGTGGCACAAGTTAGAAAGACTAGTTTTATTCATGAAAAGTATTCTCCGTGTTATTTTACTGCATAAATTATTATTTATTAGCTTTATAGTAAGGTTGTACAAATAAAATGTATTCATTAATTATATTTTTTATTGGAAAAAAACTCTAGCCAAATTCGTCCTCTGCATCAACTAAACTTGGGCAAGAGTCCAAGATGTTTCTAAGCATATCAACATCATTGTTCTGAACTGATTTATTGGACAAATTCTTGACCAATTGGATGGAGGTAGCTCAGGATAGTGACTTCTGAAGGAATGGGTGGGAGGCCTTTGCCCAGCAGTAGTCAGACCAGAGCTAATAATAAAAATAAGTTGATAGATACAACACAAGCAAATTGTCAAATGCCATGATAATCAATAAAATTCTCTTCGGAAACTCATTTCCATCCTTTTCTCATTTCTTCTTGATTCTCTAAAGTCTGTTTTACTATTTTTACTTAGTTGAATTACTTTTGTTGATTGTTTATCTTTCTTTTTGTCATGTCCCAGTCCTTTTTTGTCAGTTTTCTGTACAGCTTTTATAGGATACTTTTTTCCGGAACCATCTTTACCTAACCCAAAGTCTCTATCCCACCCGACTCTCAACATGATTTGATACCCTCTATTCGTTTGTGGAATTTTATAATTTGGAGGTATTTTCTTGCCTTTACTTGCATTAATATTATGGATGGTTGAAGCTAAGTGCTCTTCTTTATCAGGAAAGTCTTTGTTGCAACTTTCACACTGAAAACATTCTTTAATTTTTGCTTTCACTTTTTTGGTCTCTGTTATTCTTGGAACATTATCATCAATGCTGCTTTTAGGCGTTTGAGACTTGTGACTAATAAGTAGATCAGCTATATCAAGATTTTTGTTCTTTATGACTAAGTTAGTGGCTGAATTACCACCTTTATCTCTCACAGAGGTATCAACTCCACGTTTTAGTAACTCCCTTGCAGCATCGACAGAGTTAGCTTGGCATGCAATCATGAGCAAACTCCAGCCAAATTCGTCCTCTGCATCAACTAAACTTGGGCAAGAGTCCAAGATGTTTCTAAGCATATCAACATCATTGTTCTGAACACACAAAAACAAATTCTTGTTCGAGAAATCTTCTAGCTGTCGATGTTCCCTCGGCCTCGTAGTGAAAAGCTTATGTGCAGGTAAATTTGCAGAATTCTTGGCGTTTTTGACTTCTTCCAAGTAGATTTTCTGGGCTTGTTCACCACTGAGTGTGGATTGGGATAAAGATGTATCTGAAGAAGTTGATGCTTTTACAAAGTTGTTGTATCTATTTTTAAACATTGTAAATAAAATATGGACCAGGATTTTACAATAACAATATTTTACTAAAATCCAAAGTACGTGTTGTGTTGTGATATAAACTCTTACGTAGTTATTGTATTGTATACACAACTCGTCAACACTTAGAGGAATGGTAAATTCTCCATCTACGCGTCAACAACTTAATTTTTCTTTTTTCATGGCATAAATTACTCTATGGCTCGCTGTGCTGTGCAGTGCTGCCAGATGGAATCTGGAAAAAGCAGTAGAAATTTTGGTAAAAAAGCAGTAGATTGGGAAAAAAGCAGGTAGATTTTAATATGTTATAAATTAGTACCTAAGTATTGTGTTTTGCGAGTATTTTCATGCAAAAAAACATACAACAAAGCTACACCCGTTTTTTTTAAATTTAGGAAGCGTTTTCTTTGCCCACATGCCCAAACTGTTTAGCTTTGTGGAAAGCGGCCAGTTGGCTGTGCTTTGCTCAGTTCTTTTCAGTCTGATCGAACTTTGATTTGTGGTTTTGGACATATATTATGTAGTGCATAGTAAAGTAATTACTGGATAAACAGTCTCACTCAGTTTGCATTTTGCAAAAGTTTGTCGAACGAACGAACGGACCGATCTATCAATCGAAAACAATGAACAGACAGACCAAGACAGACAAAAAGAAAGTGGAAGCCGGAAGGAAGAAACGAAGGAACGAACAAAACAAACTCTTCAGTTTCATTCATCTGCTTCAGTTTTGTGAAGTTTGTGAAACATTGGCAACTTGTCACGTGAGCTAAAATAAAGACATGGAGTCACTTGCTATTGATGCTCGGAAAAAGCAGGTAGATTTCACAAAATTTGAGCAAAAAATCAGTAGATCAGTAGACGGTTCAAAAAGCAGGTAGATCTACTGCTAAATCAGTAGATCTGGCATCACTGGTGCTGTGCCGAAGAGTATACAATACGTAGATCACAGAACAGAAAAGTAAGCAGAAAAGTAAGTGGAAGTGCAATGCAACAAAATTACTACGGGAACCGATGTCGCCAAACTCACACAAATAAACCCCTAATCATATAATACAATACAAAGAAACAATTCGTTTGATTGGTAGTTCAAGTTCAGTCAAAACTAGCCAACGTCAAAGATTTGGAAATAAACCTTGAAATCTACTCAATAAGATTCGTTTTACTTTAGCAGCAGAACGTATTTACGATCTATACTCACCAAACATTCGCCTGACGAGTTAATTCCGCTACTTGACCATAGATGGCGGTATTCTCCGTGATAGTTATTATAAACCTAATTTCGTTAAGTATAAGATTGATATTCGATTGATAGTTCGCAGATCTACTGCTACTCGATTAAGGCTGCACCAGCAGGGCTATTCACGATTGCTCCGAATGAAACCGAGCCTCGGAATCGAGAAGACATACGCGCGAAATTCAAATATTACGCGCGAAATTCAAATATTTTATCGGTTTTTTAAATTTTCTGCAGTCTGCAAGGAATTAAACTACCAGAAAAGAAGTCGTAGACATATATTTCTATGAACCCATATTACAATAAAGAAAATTAATGGAGCAACAGGTAATTTATGTTGATTTTTAGTAGTAAAACTTTTTTAATAATAACTGCTCAAATAGAAGCTATAAATCTAAATTTGTCAAAACATGGGCTTATAGATTTTTTTTTACTTTTTATGGAAAACTTCTTTTTCTGATTTCGCGCGTAATATTTGAATTTCGTGCGTATCTGTTTTCGATTCCATGCCTCGGTTTCATTCCGAGCCATCGTAAATATACAGGGTGGAAAGAATCTATGGGCCCTGGAGGGGAACTACCTTAAATCCTTTAGCTAGCTCATTTAACTGAAAGGAAACATTCCTTTATTTTTTAAAAGAAACATAATTGCATTCAAAGATTTTCTAAAAATTCCTTGTCTCACCTGGGAATCGAACCAACTAAAAATTAAAAAAATAAACCCTTGCTATTTTAATATGTGAATCAGTAGGATTATTGTTCAGGATAAAAAGAAACAATGTCTTATAAGTAAAAAAAAAGTGAAAACTAATATTCATTTTATTTTATCATCAATTACACCAAACACAAAATATGAAACATTTTTTTAAGTAGACAGATGTTGACCAGTGAAAAATCACACTATCACACTAATACTATAAATACGAAAGTTTGGATGGATGTCTGGATGTATGGATGGATGGATGTTTGTTACCTCTTCATGCCAAAACTACTGAACGGATCGGTCTGAAATTTTGCATACAGGTAATTTTAATCTTGGAATCAAACATAGGCTACTTTTTTTCTTTACTATCACGGTTACGGATACAGCCTGGTGACAGACGGATAGACAAACAGACGGACGGACAGCGGAATTTTAGCTATAGGGTCTCGTTTTACCCTTTGGGTACGAAACCCTAAAAATGATGAAAGTTATCGTTCGAAATTCAAATTTGTTGCCGCAAGTTGATTAAAAACATACTCCGTTTTTAAAGTTTTTGTCAGAACGCCTCATGTAAGAAGGAATTGTGCATAGGTTTATTATTACCATTTAACGATTTTCTTATCGAAGTGTGCAACAAGGTACCTTCCAATTAATAACATTAGCAAGCCTCTTCATCATACGATGTCTTTGGATGTTAGAGATAAGAAAATTATAACGTGTTATTTACTTGTTACAAGTGAACAATAGGTATTGTTAATAAAGAATATGTAAAAAATATTCGATTTCATGGGTATCCTATACAACAGATGAGTGAAAGGTCCAATGTTTATTTGACAATTTTTATCCTGAACAATAATCCTACTGATTCGCATAATAAAATAGCGAGGGTTTATTTTTTAAATTTTTAGTTGGTTGGTTCCCAGGTGAGACAAGGAATTTTTAGAAAATCTTTGAATGCAATTATGTTTCTTTTTAAAAATAAAGGGTCCTTTCAGTTAAATGAGCTAGCTAAAGGATTTAAGGTAGTTCCCCTCCAGGGCCCATAGATTCTTTCCACCCTGTATAAAGCACATTGAACTACTTCTCCTTGGTTTGTAAATCCTAACTTATGTTCTATATTCGAAAGTTTGTCCTTTCTTCACACCCTAACTTAGTAACCAATCGCCTTTATTTTTGGCATAGAGTTAATTGAAAGAATGGAGAGTAACACACTTTTATCCCAACAAAAGGCGTGCGAAGCCGCGGGCAGAAGCTACTACTAAATAAACCAATCATTCTTGTAGATTCTTTACAACAGTCTGCTAAAACAGTTAGCTCAATTGTTGCAATTGTAAAGACTAGTTTTTAGTTGGTTTTATTAATTTATTGTAGTTTTCTTTTCTAATATAGATGTTTTTTGCTAAGTAAATAATCGATTCAACATTAAAATCACATTAAAATATTTATTTTCTTGTATCGATATTAATCGATAAAATCAACAGCCGATTTGCTTGACTACATCACTAATCGAGTAGCGAAGAACTTTCGAGAACGAAGTGAATAGACACAATCCAAAATCAACTTTATCATAATTGCTTAAGGTTGATTTTGACTAACCGTTGTAATAAATTATTTGTAAATTGAAATAAATTGAAACTATAGGAGAAAACAATTAAAATCCTACTTGCCGATGGTATGACACACCTCTGGTTTTAGGATTTTTTCGCCTACTATCATTTTTACATTCCAAAATGGAACAATACGGCATAGCTTCTGAAAAATGAATTTGTCGCGAGACAAGCAATTCAAAGCGATGTTAGAACACGACTGAGATCAGTTAAGCGTAACTACGCTTAATTGTGACACGCGTGCCACGCCCACTTAGCACTTCCACTTATTTTTCTGTTCTGTGACGTAGATTGAGTAGGTACATTGATCTAAAGTAGGGGATCTCTTTTTAGGGTTCCGTACCCAAAGGGTAAAAGCGGGACCCTATTACTAAGACTTCGCTGTCCGTCTGTCACCAAGGCTGTATCTCATGAACCGTAAGACAGTTGAAATTTGAGTATACCGCTAGTACTATAATAACTCTATGAGTATAACTTTCTGTTCTGTGGTTATACTCATAGACACAGAACAGAAAAGTAAGTGGAAGTGCTAAGTGGGCGTGGCACGCGTGTCACAATTATGCGTAGTTACGCTTAACTGATCTCAGTCGTGTTCTAACATCGCTTTGAATTGCTAGTCTCGCGACAAATTCATTTTTCCGAAGCTATGCCGTATTCTGGCCGTATTGTTCCATTTTGGAATGTAAAAATGATTGTAGGCGATAAAATCTTAAGAACGGAGGTGTTTCATACCATCGGTAGGTAGGATTTTAATTGTTTTCTCCTAAAGTTTCAATTTATTTCAATTTACAAATAATTTATTACAACGGTTAGTCAAAATCAACCTTATGCAATTATAATAAAGTTGATTTTGGACTGTGTCTATTCACTTCGTTCTCGAAAGTTCTTCGCTACTCGATTAGTGATGTAGTCAAGCAAATCGGCTGTTGATTTTATCGATTAATATCGATACAAGAAAATAAATATTTTATTGCGATTTTAATGTTGAATCGATTATTTACTTAGCAAAAAACATTCATTAATAGAAAAGAAAACTACAATAAATTAATAAAACCAACTAAAAACTAGTATTTACAATTGCAACAATTGAGCTAACTGTTGTAGCAGACTGTTGTAAGGATCTACAAGAATGATTGGTCTATTTAGTAGTAGCTTCTGCCCGCGGCTTCGCACGCTTTTTGTTGGAATAAAAGTGTGTTACTCTCCATTCTTTCAATTATTAACTCTATGCCAAAAATAAAGGCGATTGGTTACTAAGTTAGGGTGTGAAGAAAGGACAAACTTTCGAATTTATAACATTATTTAGGATTTACAAACCAATACAAGTCGCTAAATACACATCATTAAGTCCAGTTCATTAAGTTCTCAACAAATACGTTTTATTTCAGGGGCAATAGATAAAATTTCATTTATTTTTACCTGTCTGTCTGTGTGTCTATGTGTTCATTAATGGTTTAAAATATACTACCGTTTGTAAACCAAATAATCAAATAAACTTCCAACAAGTTTTTCTTATTTTGCGAATTGAACAAGATGTCTGTATTAAAATATCTATCAATATCGATGAAGTAGTTCAATGTGCTACCAGCAGGGCTATTCACGATGGCTCGGAATGAAACCGAGGCATGGAATCGAAAACAGATTACGCACGAAATTCAAATATTACGCGCGAAATCAGAAAAAGAAGTTTTCTATAAAAAGTAAAAAAAAATCTATAAACCCATATTTTGACAAATTTAGATTTATAGCTTTTATTTGAGCAATTATTATTAAAAGAGTTTTACTACTAAAAATCAACATAAATTACCTGTTGCTCCATTAATTTTCTTTATTGTTATATGGGTTCATAGAAATATATGTCTACGACTTCTTTTCTGGTAGTTTAATTCCTTGCAGACCGCAGAAAATATAAAAAACCGCTAAAATATTTGAATTTCGCGCGTAATTTTTGAATTTCGCGCGTATGTCGTCTCGATTCCGAGGCTCGGTTTCATTCGGAGCAATCGTGAATTACCCTGCTGGTGCAGCCTTAATCGAGTAGCAGTAGATCTGCGAACTATCAATCGAATATCAATCTTATACCTAACGAAATTAGGTCTAAAATAACTATCACGGAGAATACTGCCATCTATGGTCAAGTAGCGGAATTGACTCGTCGGGCGAATGTTTGGTGAGTATAGATCGTAAAAACGTTCTGCTGCTAAAGTAAAATGAATCTTATTGAGTAGACTTCAAGGTTTATTTCCAAATCTTTGACGGTGGCTAGTTTTGACTGAACTTGAACTACCAATCAAACGAATTGTTTCTTTGTATTGTATTATATGATTAGGGGTTTATTTGTGTGAGTTTGGCGACATCGGTTCCCGTAGTAATTTTGTTGCATTGCACTTCCACTTACTTTTCTGTTCTGTGAGTATAACATACATTAACTACGTAAGAACTTAAGAAGAGACGGGACATCCATAGAGCAAAATGAGTTTACTGTTTTTGTTTGAGCACCAGAGGCGGATTAAATGCCAAGAGCGCCCTAGGCAACTATCTTTTCGGCGCCCCCTCGTAACAGCTTACACCCCCCCCCCCCCCAGATCCCGAGGATGAATTTTTGTTAAAAAATTATATGTATAATAAAAAATATCTGTCTATGTATTGTATTATGAATAACAGTTTGACGACCTCTGTGGCGCGGTGGGCGAAGGTCCGCCTGCGATGCGACGCGCGCGAGGTTGCGGTTTCGATTCCCGCCTTGGGACAAATATTTGTACGATCTGCAGGTATTTGTTCCGGGTGTTCTGGTCGTTTTATATGTATAATAAAAAATGTCTATCTATGTAATGTATTGTGTTATGTATATCAGTTATCTAGTACCCATAACACAAGCTCTGCTTAGCTTGGGGCTAGATAATCCTGCGTGAATTGTCCAGCATTATTTATTTAGTTATCTAGTACCCATAACGCAAGCTCTGCACTTAGTTTGGGGCTAGATAATGCTGTGTGAATTGTCCAGCATTATTTAATATTATTAATTATTAAAAAAGATATTGTTTGCGAAAAATAAGTACCTATACCTAAAAATCTACATTTTCTCATATGCTAACAATGAATTAAAGATCATTTTAATATAAAATGGTTAACGATTTGCGGCAAATTACTTTTTCACTAATATTACGTACTGCTTGGAAAAAAATTCAAAATCACAAACTAGTGTCAATCCAAACGAACCACCTTCTCCAGCTCGTCAGATCTTTTCCAGTCTCTGGAAAAGATCTGACTGTTACCTACAGCTATGTGCGTTGAAAAATGATGTTATTATCATCCTTATTATGTGTGTGTTATTATCATTAACTACTTACCTACCAATGTAAAAGCTCAAAGTGAAGTAAAATAAAAATAAAAAAGGGAATGATTTATTTAATAATTGCTACTTATCAGTCTCATTTTAACACAAATTAAAAATTTCTGCGTCTGCATTTTTGTTTTGCAAAATCGTCAATGACATCGTCATAATTTAAAGATAGCAATAACTTTGATTCAATGTTAAGTAATGCTAACGAATTTAATCTATTTTCAGTCATAGCTGAGCGAAGATAACTTTTCACTCTCTTAAGACAGGAAAAACTCCGTTCACCACTGCAATTGCTGACTGCGGTCGAGACGCACATTCTTAAGGCTATGTCAACGTTAGGGTATATTGTTTCCAGTTCTTTATTTCTCACTACCTTTAAAATTGCATTGGCTGTTTGGGCCACTTCTTCGTCTCGAGCTAATGTTGTTAAATAAGAACGTAGATGGATACATTCATTAATAAAGCATTTTTCTAAATCACTAGAATACATCTTTACTAACATACTTGCTTTTTTTTGAACTTCTTCAGGATTTAAATCGTTCAAACAGGTTAAAAAAGAAAATTTACTATTAAATTTGCTGTACGCTTCTTTTCTCTTTCGTAGTTCTACCACAAGTCTGTCTACGATTAAGAGATATACTGACACTCTGAATGCGTCCCGACCAGACAGTGATGCAGTAATATCTTCGCCAGATTCGTCGGCTGTGACCTTTCTCTTTCGTATCCTCTTTGTGTCCTTGTCGTATTCTTTGGTAAATGATAGTTCCATAGCTTGCTGTTCATATTTATCAAAACTATCCCTTTCCGAGGAAATAATGTGAATTAGACTGTCATACATTTGAATAACTGTACATATATCGATATCAACAGTCTGTAATTTTTTGTTAGTTTTGTTCATGTGAACTAAAATAAAACCCCAAAACACGATCATGAAAGCAGTTTCTAGTCGTTCTAATTTCAATCTTATGCCCTTAGCTTCACAAACGACAGAACGTTTTTGCTCAGGATTGTACTCAATAGCAATCAAAGCAGCGTGAATATCTGGAAATGACTCTTTTAAACTTCTACAAGCGTCTGCTCGAGCTGACCAGCGTGTGTCAGATGGACTTTTGATAGTAGTTTTATTTTTTTTGTCATTACCTAGTCGTATTTGTGCTTGCAATGTTTCCCATCTTTGAGTAGAAGCAGTAAAAAATGTGTAAATTTCTTGAAGGAGACCAAAGAACCAACAAGCTTCTGGAGCGCATTCAGCGGCACATTCGCCCACTAGGTTAAGCGAATGTGCGGAGCAGGGTATATATTCTGCTAGGGGACATAGTTCTTTTATTTTGGCCTGTAATCCATTGTAAATTCCGGACATATTTGCTGCATTATCATACGACTGACCCCTACAGTCTAATATATTAATTTCAAACAAGTTTAATGTTTCAATAATAGCATTTGCTATGTCTTGTGATTTGTGACTAGAGATTGCAATCTGGATTATCCAAAATCCGTTTTATCCGAATTATCCAGATAATTTCTCAATTTTCTTTATCCGGATTTAGGCGTTTCAAATCCGGACAATTTGGATAATTTGGATAATGTTCAAAATCTTTTTTTGAAGGAAGAAATAATTAAATCGCGATTTTATTTAATCGTAAATAAGTTTCTATTTGAATTATAATATTATTTGGTATAACCTTCGGCTTTTTTCGTCGTCACACCACACGCCGCGCCTCCCACGGTTACCTGTTCAGGTCGTTCTATGCGTTTTCGTAGTGTTTATGCTCCCAAGGCGTTTGGAACTTTGTGGAGCTGCGTTCTTCCACTTTCCAGAGAAGATTGGTTGAACAGCCACTCTGAACTGGTACACACAAAAGCGCTACACCAACAAATGACATCAAGTCTGACAGCCAGGCTAGCACTTGCACTTGATGCGAGCGAAGGTAAGTTAGCGCATAGCAGAAATCTCCGAATGAATGCAACAAAGTAGCATTCACCTGGGCAAAGACTTGCATAGCCAGATACATCACCCCGGAGAAAATTCTACAGCAGTTCCTAGCAGCTGCAAGAAGAGTAAGTGAAACTATGAGGGCTTGTCAGCGTTTGAGTTAGAAGTCTTAACTCTTTGGCTCACACAAGTCTTCTTGTTATCCATTCCTAAAGTTATGGACTAGTGCTTCTACCCGTTACAACTGACGGATATGAGTTAGGTTCTCAGGGTACAACTGGTGCAGTAGTTCAAAGTCGTTTAGCAAGCTATGGAAAGTGCCAGTTATGTTCGGAGTTTTTCTGATGGTTAGGATTCGTATGCGTATTCGAAACAAAACTACCCAATCACACCAAAGCCGAACCAAGGCTGGTGACATAACTCAGAGAATTAGTAAGCTGAGTGGCAGTGGGCCATCTCTGCCAAAGAAAAACCGACAACAGTTGGTCTTAAACTTGTATAAGGGGAGTGGAGACCAACGCTGTTTTAAACTCGTAAAGACCGTCCTGTTGCCAGGTGGGCTGACGATGTGTTAAAGACTATTAGCAGATGGCTGGAGGATGTCAGTTGAAGACCTTAGCTGATAAAGGGCGGCATAATGTCTAGTTGGAGAGCTACATCTACTCATATGCCGCCCCTATACTAGTCTACACTAGCACATGTTGATGAAAGGGTTACCTTTCAATAGCTAAATATGCACTATTATAGACTTTTATGACCAATAAAGTTCAGATAATTAATCATGACATAATTTTTCGGACCAGCGTCAATGTGGTAGCTACCTTTGAACCACGTAGCCTATGCGAGATGATAGTAAAAGACCTGACGGTATCTCTGATTCCCTGAAAGATAGGTCGGCCTTTAGTTTGGGATGCCACGTATGTAGATACCCTTGCTAGTGCCTTCACATCTTGCACAGCAATCAGTAAGTGCCCGCTCCGCAGCTACATCAGCGGCGTTTGGCCTTGGGCCCATGGTCTGGGAAAGACCGCAAATCAATCGTTAGAATGATGAGTATAAGTACAAGGTAAAAGATAAAATTCGCGATTTATAAGGTGCCAAAATCGATCACGCTTTAATATATGACGAGTTCACGGTTCCCCTTGTAGCGACATATTGACCCGCCTAAAAGTCGCTAGAAGTCACTATAACTTTTTTCTCGCTAAATGTGGAATTTTGTCCGCTAAACATTGATAAAATCCTCTAGTTCTAGCGACAAAGTCGCTAGAACGGCCACACTGGACGAGTTTGCGGTCACGGGACCTTTGCTGATTAGATTTTTATGAAATTGATGTACATACGTGTAAATACTTAGTTGTAATTTGTCATTTTTGAGTTTTCGTTGAAATAAAGTTGAACTTTATTCAAATTATCCAAATTATCCGAATTATCCGGATTATCCGGATTTGTGAATGATGTAATCCATATTATCCGGATAAGAAAATTGTCCAGATAATGCAATCCCTATTTGTGACCAACATTCGGGATAAATTTAAGAAAACGTTCAACGGGAGTTCCATCTGCTTGAATATATCGGATCACGAAAGTTAATTGGTCAATGTGCGAAATATCTGGTGTTGAATCCACTATTATTGAATAATATTTTGATATCTTGATTTCATCTCTTATTTTTGTTAAAATTTTCTTTGCCATTAATTCAATAAATTCTTCACATATTTGAGAACTTAAGTAGCTGGTACATCCCTTTCCCTTGCCACCATATTGAGCAATATGTTTACTTAAAAATGGATCAAATTCTGCTATGAGTTCCAGCGTCATTAAATAATTTCCGTTATGAAGAGAGCCAATTTTTTCATCGTGTCCCCTTAAAGGTAAACCACGGGATGCTAAAGACTTTACTGTCGCAACCACTCGTTTCAAAACTTCTCGCCAATAAGTTAACTCTTCTAGAAATTGAGCGGCCAGCTCATGATCGACACGACCGACAATTTGAGATCTACGTTGCAAGGTCAAAACACATGTTTTATGTTCTGATGAGTTTTCGTGTCCTTCTAATCTATTCGATGCGTTTTTCCAATCATTAAAACCAACATCTTGTTTTCCGAAACAAGTTCCACCGCCGAATAATAAACAAGGTCCGCAATAAACACGCCCTGTAATTTTAATCATAATTAATTTGTACACTGACATTGCTTACACGCCGTAAAGGTGCTGATAATACATTGATTCACATACCTAGACATCAAAACTTATGTAGATTAAGGTGGTTCGTCGCGGGATGACACGAGTTTTTTTTGTGATTTTAACTTTTTCTACGCTCCACAAGCAATAAGACTAGCGAAAAGGTAGTTTGCCGCAAATTACTTGTTTACTAGTTTTATTGCTTGTGGAACGCAGAAAAACTTATAAACCACAAAAAAAAAACTCGCGCCAGCCCATAACGAATAAATAAGTGGGGTCCAACAGCAAAATGACATATTCAAACTAAGATATTTTTTCTTCTGAATATCATAAAGCTTAAAATTACCTACCATGTGCTACTAATAATGCCGTAAACATTATAATAAGAGATGGCAGTATCAGTTTCATTATAAAAATGAACCTAAAACAGGGTGCTATCACTTTTACTGCTGCTGTCGCAATTTTCCTACTTAACTAGGTTCATGCAATGAATGATACTTTGGGTACGTTACCTGTGCTTTCAGAGTATATTAGCCATTTCCTTGGACATTTTTCGTTGTTTAATAAATTTCGTTCAAACATACTTTTAGTTAAATATCGTGAGATTTTATCGTCATATGTTCTCTTGCTTACAGAAAAATCAGAGTTTATATTTTGATCAAAGCCATTCAGTGCAATATATTCTTGTGTATTCTTATTTATACACCACATAGACTCCCTTACCTCGAGACTGCGAAAGCTTATTTACATTTTTAAAGCATTAAGGCATGCTGCCGACCAAAACGTAGTTAAAATGGTTTACCTAGCCTTATGCCAGCCACTTATTGGATACTGCATTTCCTCTTGGGGAGGTGCAGCCAAAACCCACTTACTAAAGCTAGAGAGGGCGCAAAGGGCCATTTTGAAGGTGGGCGCGGGTCTTCCATATCGGTTCCCAACAGCCAAACTCTTCATGAAATGGGAAGTACTTACTGTTAGGCAATACTTCCTGTTGCAGATAGTCATTAGCAAACACACTCAACTCACATACAATAAAGAACAAATTATCGATAAAAGAAGAAAAGGTAAAGTCTGCAAAGCTCCAAAACTTCACATAAAACATGCCAATCACTTTTCAATCTTTCTTGGCCCGTATATCTATAACATGATCAATAAAAACTTGTCAATTTTCTCATTACCTAGAGCGAAATGTAAAAGCACTGTCTCAAACTGGCTCAAAGCCCTAACTTACGATGAGACCGAAAACCTTTTAACCACGCTCTCATAATTTCCATCTATTTTAGAACATACAGTATAGACCACCGACAGTAACTACTCTACCATCTCCTTAAACCTCAAAAATTCTTCCCCCTAGAATTCTCTCTCCCTGCCTCCTATTTTATTTCATTCAATAACTCACCCAGTTAATAATATACCTACCAGTGGGCGAACGACCTGGATTGCCCTGACTCTTATGAGACAGGTGCCTTTCGGTGGCGTCGCCCCACAGTCAAGTTTTTTTTCACTGTTTCACAAGTATTGTAAACTTTTAATAAATTATTCAAACATACTTGCTCTATTTAACATAAGGATCGGTTATTTTAGTATTCTAATTTTAGTTCTTTAGTTCAGTTATTATTAATATTAGTTTTCATGATGCTAATTACTTGTACCTACATACCATCCAAATTGGTCACTGAATGTTTGTTTCTAAGTAATACCAAATTAAGAGTGCGCCTCGCTTATAACTTGTGCCATAGCATCTTATTACACCCGCGGAGTGGGGGCACTGGTGTCTTGTAATACAGGCTTTTATAAGCCTATCTCAAGCTCCAGCTCCTCACAAAACAGGTTAATAGCTTAAGTCCTTAATTTCATTTTACTCAAATATCTTAAGAAAACCTTTTTGTGAGTGGAAAATAAATATATTATTATTATTATTATTATTATTTATATCCCAGTTGACTGGGTCACAATCCACGATTACCAGTTTATTTTGTGACTGCACCTCAACTTCTACTGTTGATGGCGTAGTAGTTGGCGTGGGCACACTGGGCACGCAGGGCAAATCTTGTAAATGTGTAGAACTGGGCGGAAAATCGCATTGAATGGGGTCGGTTGCAGACGTACTATGAATTGCGTTAGATGATCCTGATGATGATGTAAAAAATGTCTCAATATGTTTTGTATGCTTTATTACACTTTGATGTCTTTCTTCTTTTTCTTTAGCCTTTTTTTTATATGCTGCACCACTAGGTTTTTTCTTTATTTCACTCATTTTCAAGTAGGTAGTTTATATCTATAATGGTAAACTAAAACGTAAGTACCGACTTATTCAATAATTAAGTACCTACCTAGGTACTGCGAGATCGGAAATAGGTATTGAAGCGCGCGTACGTAACCAACGACAACCAAACTGAAACGCCTCACGATCGCGACTGCGAGCGTGTTAACTGTTTGCCAGGCAACCCCACCAACGCGTTATGATTGGCTAAAAGCGCAAATCTTTATGAACACTCGGAAGAACGCGCGAGTGGCTGCGCAGTAGCTTATTATAAGGTGTCAGAGGGACGCAGACAGTTGCGGGAGGGAGAGCACGCCCGCTCGCCCCGCGCCGCTCGGACACTGGTATACCAATCCGCGCCCTGCAAACTCCGTGAGTGATGCTATGCTATGTTACTGCACAAAACACACATGCGCCGCGCCGCCTTCCCCACTCCGCGCCCGCACCCACGTCCCTGATAACGCCGCCGCGCTGCCGCCGCCCCGCCGCCCCGCCGCCGCCGCCACACGCCCCGCCCCCGTCCGATGACGACGCGCGACCGACAACGACGACGGCGACGCGACGGCGCGAACGGCGACGCGACGAACGCGCAACATTCCAGTTGTTTGTATCTTACCTAGGTCTACCTCTATTATGAATTCAGGCGATGTAGAATATTCAAGAAGAGAAGGCGGAGCACGTTTCAGAAGCTCTACAAATAGATAAGATACAGAAGTAAATAATCTTTAGGTAATAATTGTGTAAGTAGGTGCATGCCTACTTACTTAAGTATCCAATTAATTGTTTACTTCGTTAGGTACCTACCTACCATAATTCATTATTTACCAGTGTAAAATTTTCCGCGCGCGCGCCCCCTGTAACCTCGCGCCCCTAGGCACATGCCTACTTTGCCTTGGGGATGATCCGCCACTGTTGAGCACCCTGATAACAATTAACAGCCCGTATTGTATAGAATCAGAATCATATACGGATCTCTAAGGCTTAGAGGTATACTATACTATACTCAATCTACGCTAGGGCTGCTAATCGTAGATTTGGCTTCTTACAATAAAGGTCCACTCGCACTGAGTGGAACTGCACTACAACGGAACTGCGCGGCCAGTTATTCTATGTATGAAATCCTATGAGTACTATAGTAACTCTATGCCTATGAGACTGATCGCACTACGCGTCAGCGGAACTGCGCAGTTTTTTTTGGTGATTTTTTCTAATTTGACGTACAGTGCCGCGGCCGCGCAGTTCCACTGACGCGTAGGTAGTGCGCTTCCACCTTAAGGGTGCTATGATGATGATTCTATAAAAATTGAGATAAAATATAGACTGCCTGAACTTCGTGACAGCCTGACTATTAGGTCTAACCACAGATGAAATAATGTTACTTCGTAACGTAACAGATACCTTACTTAACCGACCTTACCAGTCAACTTTGAACCTTATCCCAGAAGAAATAATGTTCTTAATGCTCTGCTCGCTGTTGGCACGGCGGCGACGGCGGCCTTTCGATCAAATCCACCCGAAACCTTTGCAGTTCCCTCGCCGCGCTGCTGCCACCCGGGCCGGGGCACGGCCGCCGCGCAGTTCCGTTGTCGCTTAGTGCGTTTGTACCTTTAATAAGTAAAACAAAAACTGAGCGACAGTGACGGACGGAGTCTAACTCTTTGATCTAAAGAAGGGGATCTCTTTTTTCATTGCACTAACTTAACTTTCCTTGTCTTTATATCTAATTTAAACAAGCTCAATAGGTAACCTTTTGTATCCTATAACAACTAGTAGGTATTAGATTTCTTAAAATTCAATGAATGTAGAAATCATTTAGAACAGGATACTTACCAGGATTCGATTTTTGAGTTTTCCAATATTTCTAATTTTTTTTTAAACTCAAAAATCGAATCATGGTAAATATCCCGTTCTAATTTTTTAATTCTGATTTCTAGGTTAATAACCATGATAGTTTCAAGTTTTATCCAATGAATGTTTTAGTCCATTTTTTTTTTCAAAATCTAATATTTGCATTAGCTTTCTATGGTTCTAAAAGAATAGCTCGTGTATTATTTTCTATATCCTATCTTAAAAACTGCTGGCTTTCGTGAAGAATAAGCCCTGAAAATGTCATTTGGCTAGTGACAAGGCATCATGTTGAAAGATGTACTTTATTAGTCCAAGTGCCAGTAATCCATGATTTTTAAAGCCACCGATGATATTATATCCCTCTTGTTACACCATGCTTTAGCTCATAAAAATTTGATAAGACAATCAAAATTTTGTTTGTTTTATTTATAAAATCTATGATTCCTATGAGCAGACTACATTAAATAATGTAAATTAATGGGGAAAAACATCGAAACTACATATTCGGTACAGCAACCTCTGGTCGCATATTCTTAGAAATATCTTTCAGTGCCTCTACTTGCTCCTTCATTAGCAGGAGCTTCTGCCGCAAGTAATCTTTCTTAAAATTAAAGTAATCCTCTTTTAATGATATTTTCCTCTCCTCTTGCAACGCAAGCCTGTCACAGTTGAAAGCACAACTTGAGTCGTGATTTTTTTTTCTGAAATCTCTTTTTCTTCTTTGCAGTTTTATACCCTTTTTAACTTCAGGGGGAGATCCCGGCTCACTGATGTTTGCTGCTTCTTCATTGGCATTTAAGGTATCATCGTTTAAACTCTCCTCTATAGTCACATTGAAGTTTCCATAATTACTGATGCCTTCCTCGTTCAGAGACAAAAATTCTAACTCCTGGTAGTTTGTGGTAGAAGAAACATTCTTCCAGCCTAAAGCTTCTCTTTCTGACTCTGAGAGTACTTTGATCGAGTCCGGCACTTGACCATTCACTTTCAACTTTTTCTTGTGCTTACTTCTGATATCTTGCCATGTCTGAAAAGAAAAGCAATATTATGTTCGAAATTTGATTTTACTTTTTACCCGACTACCGACAGGGGAGGGTTATGAGGTTAGCACCCTATGTTTGTATGTTTGTATGTTTGTATGTATGTGGCCGATTTCTTTGTTCCCACGTAGCGCTGAAACTACTGGTTCGATTTCAACAAATTATATATCGATTGATTCGTCTTAATACCCCGATGGTTATAGGCTATAGGATTTAGGGCTCCGCCCCCGAATAAGCCTACAAAACGCGTATTAAAGTTTACGGCCGCAGGCCCCATAGAGAAAAATTACAATACCTACGACCTATTTTCATCAACTCTATGCCTATCAAATATGACCGATACGTCATTCTATTTTGTCAATCGTCTTTCACGTAGTCGGGTTGTAGTTTTTAACTTTATCTTGTTACTTTGGTGCAACAAACCCAAAGTATAATAAAGCTTCCAACACAAGAGACCGCCATGTAAGCTTAGTTTTTTATAAACTCTTTAGACATAAACTTCTTGATCATTTTTGAGTCTTGTAAAGGACTATCTATTTTTAAAGTTTTTAATAGTCAATCATTCATTGTTATATATTTAGGGCAGTTTTTTCATCTTTTTAAGCAAGGTACAGGACAGCTACAGGTCATAATTCCTTACCATAATAACTAGATGAAATAATAACAATATGTAACCTACTGTCAGGCCTTCTAGGAAAAGGAGAATATGGGCATATTAGACAGATGGTAATCTCAAATACCTTTTTCCACTGTCTCCAAGTTTTCCTGGCGCCTGGACAACCATTGCACTCCTTGGCTATCCTTATCCAAAGTGCTTCACAGTCTCTAAGACTGAAGTTTTGAGATGGTTTGTATGAAATCAACTGGGGATGCCTTGCTACTAAAGACATGAGCTTCCTCTTTTGTGTAATTGAGGGGTATGTGGATCTGCGTTTTACTAAATTATACTCTCTTTCCATATCTGATTTGACCGTTGTTTGTTATGTTATGTTTTGTTGCAGAGCTGAAAACAAGGCAAGCTCTAAACCACTGACTTGTTGTGTTGTGACTTCATGCAAGTAGGTCACAAATGTCGTGTCCAGTCCAACCAAGCACCGATTGTAGAATATATTCACAAACAATCAGTGTACATTCCAAATCTTTTGATCTATCGAGGATAAACTCTTCAAAAACGTGTTGTATTATATTAAATTTCTGGATTTTTGTTTTTTTTTTGTACGTTTCCTTCATTCATGTTTAGTTTAGAGCTGTAGCAAACCGTATGTATTCGGTACTGAGTAACGGGCAGTAACGGGTGCGTCATCTAGTACCGAGTAACGAAACGTTACACACGAATGCATGTTGTTACTCGCATCTTTTGTATTATTGGTATTTGGCACCTACACTGTTTCAGTTCACACAAGTAGGTACCGTTGATGCGTGTATTGAAAGGTTTGCTGATTGTATGTTTTACGCATGCGCGCGCTTATTCGGTGGATTTAAGAACGTACGTTACAAGGATCGATGTTTGTTAATTATGTAGAGTGTAATTTGGAAATTCGTCGTGTGAGTTTTTACTGTTTATTAAAGGTATATAGAGAAAAAGTGCACCTAACGCAGTTTGGTATGTGTATCAGTGTGCTTTCTACAAATTACGAATCTTGCGAGACGCCGCGACGACGTCATACTGTACGCGTATTCAATACAACTCGATTCGTTGCTGTAACATAACATAGCATGATATGAGATGTCAGAAGTAACGAGTAACGTAACGATACGATAGTAACGAGTGCTAATTGATAAAGTAACGAATACATACATTAAAAGTAACGAAAAAAAGCGTTTTTTCGTTACTTTTACACTTTTCATGTTTTCTTTTGATCTTCAAATAAAGTTATGTCTATTTCACTGCTCTATTTTCTCCGTTTTTTTTTCTACTTTCTTGTCTATTTGTCATGTTTCCAACCCTTATACTAAAATTAGTTGGCTGTTACATTTACAATATGAAAGAATGAAAGAAAGAAATTTATTTATTGGCGCACAAAGGCAAACACTTTATACAGGTATTTGAGAATTATCCTAAAATCTATTAAACAAGCCCAGTGAACCAATAGGCCTACCTCAGCTTAATGTTGCTCTACCAAAGGTTGAGCAACGCTAGTTTTCTGACAGGACCTTCAGTGCGTGTGGACACGGACAACAGACGACAAAGAGGATTCAACCTCCGATAGCCAAAAACTAATGCTTATTTCTATAATTAAATTAAAACTATAAGTACAATAAAAATTATAGCTGTTCAACACAGGGCCACAATATAAGGATCCCATTCCACTCATCCAATATCCAAGTTACTCGTCAAGTTTTTTGTCCAATATTTGATCAAATTTCGTCTCGGCAAATATCACGTAATTTTTCCCACGAATTTTAGCAGTTGCTACTTAACGTTGCTTGGGTTCGTGTTGGCGCGGGATTCAATTTTTGAAAAGAAAATCGTTAATCTTTGGCGGTGAACTACTTTTCCGTTAGATTTATTCCGAACAAAGAAAAATCTAAATACTACCCAAAGGTATGTCTTGAAAAATCTTACGTGAGATTAAGGGAAAGGGGGAGGGGGTCTAGCAAAATCTCACGACATCTCACCAAGGGGGGAGGGGAGTCGAAAAATCGCCAAAATCACCTCACGTAATTTATTGATGCCCCAAAAGCATTATAAAATATGTTTTCTTAGAAATAACGCGTGCGAAGCCACGCGCAGACACTAGTATCCAAATCTTTGATCAAATATCGGCGTTGCTATTACATTGGATGAAGTCATCCAAGTTCTTTGATCAAATATACATTGGATAAAGATAATGGATGAGTGGAATAAAGGAAAGTAAGATTAAATTAATTAGAAGTAATGTGATTTCCAAAGTGCAATTTTTATTGTAAGTCTGTGCCTGGTTAGTGTTTGAATTGACTCTCTAGCTAAAATATTATTTAGCAATATATAATGTAATATAAATATATATAATATATTTTGTATTTATTTTAGTAGGTATGTGAAATGATGTCTACTTACACGTAGCTCGTATCATATTGTGGCGATGGTAATAAATTTAAACGAAACTTAACATTGATACCTGAACGTTGTTTTATTTCTATGCTCATTTAATTAAAAGTTTACCTATTCCTGCATACGTAGGTACCTAATTTAATGATGTATGATACTAATAAACCACCTACCAGTCATGAAATTACGCACCTAAAGTCCGGGTAAAAAAATTGTATGGCAACACCACTTCGTATACTCTGTCCCTTTTTGCGGCCATGAAATGAAATGAAAAATTTATTGAAAAAGAAATACACAATAACAATAGTTAAATCTATTAAACTAGTTAGGTGTTATCAGTTTCTCGTCAAGTAAAATAGGTACAAGGCAAGGTAAAATACTCCATCTACGACCGAAGGGGATCTCTTTTTCATTGCAACTACCATAGAGTTAGTCTATAATATCTCTATGGAATGGGTATTCCGTCCGTCAAGTCCAGTTGTCATCGCCTCGGCTTGTCTCGAAGTACCTACATACTGTCTCTAGTGTCCCTGTGTTCTCACGTCAGCGTCAAGTCAGAGTACGCACGCGCACTGGATGGAGAATATTTGTTTTTTTATTGTGTGTGTTTCATTCATTGAAGTCGGGCGTAGTATCGGGAAAAGTGCGACAAATACCTGATAGATACTAAAAACAATAAAATTCGTGCCCTCGGATCGGTTAAATATGATATGATAGAAACAAAGTGCAAATAATAAGTGAAATTTAGTGTCGAACAATGGCTGAATATCCACCGTTACTGCGCCGATTTCTCCCAGTTTTCTTGGAATGTCTTTTACTTTTACATTTAGCAGAATACGTAAGTAGTCTTACATATTTATTCACATAGTTTTTCCTGATAGCTACAAAATCCTTTCAAACATTGAAATCTTTTTGATGATTTCATTTGGTGAATTCGTCATGGATTCTTGCACTTTCCAATTTTTGTTGTATATTTCCTTGTCTGTGCGTAGTTTTCTATATGTCAAAACAAAATACCTATATGTCTATTTTCAAGCTAAATATATACCCACCTATCGGTTGAATAACTAAACCAAATCCATACCACAAGACCTCAATCAAGGGGCTTTTAATTCACTTTTGTTAGTAGTCAAGGTCGGCGCTCAAGAGCTGACATGACGGTAGGTAAACATTTACAGCAGTGTTTATAAGACAAGAAATAAATTAGGATTCTCTGGCGTAAACCTATAACTACCCAAGAGTGAGATATCTGAGGCTGATATAATGATGATGTAGATACATTTCTTACGTTCAGTACAAAAAACAATGAAAAATCAGCAATCCCTATTAGGTTACACATTTTTGGCACTTGTATTATAATATAACAATGCCACATACGGGTACCTAACTCTAATCTTTGAGGCAAAAAGTTAATGAAAAATTAAAATGTTTTTAATGTTGCGATTGAACGATGTAAAAACGCACATAAATGACATCTCCTGAGTTCCAAAATTTAAAAACCCAATTATTTCTGAAGTTTTAACTGTTCCGCCCGAAAATTGTCAAACAAAACGCAAAAACATATGTTTTGTTTGACAAATTATTGAAAAATAACTCGAAAACTACGAAAAATCAGGGAACATACATGGGGTGTGGTGCCGGCTTAAACTTTGCACCACCCCAACTCTTCTCGTGGGTGTCGTAAGTGGCAACTAAGAGACATACACTGGGGGGCGGGCAGCAGCGCCTCTTGTAGAATAGTCTATTCCAACGGAGAATATTTCGACCTTCACTAAAGAAGAATTCTGGCAGAAGAATGTGCTGTTCCGGCGTTTTCGCGGACGATTTCCAGTCTTAGCACATATTGCATTTGTACTTGTCCAATTGTTAAGTACAAAAACTTACAAAAACCTCTTTTAGCCATAAGTGAACATTAACTGCCCAACAACTCAGTTGGTCAATGTAGAGTGAAACCCACAAATTAATATTAATTTGAACCAATAACTGAGGATTTGTTGTCAATTGACTGACTATTAGGCAAGGCAATGTCGGTCCCGCTCCAATTAATGGGTATGAAATATCAATGTGGGTGTATTATTGCATTCTTTGTATCATTTTGATTGATGCCAGTATCAGTCCCATCTATAGTAATATTATAAATTCGAAAGTAGCTATCTGTCTGTCCTGTAGTAGAGTTTTCTTACAGCAAACCTGAGGGTATAAAGAGAAATTGTGATATTATGAGTATACATACAAATCAGAAAAAAGTTCGAATAGTATAAATAAATAAAGCAAAGAATACACAAAATAAAATAAATGAATATAAAATACCTACTTATATAAATATATTTCTTTTTTTTACGAAACTAAAGTACTTTTTAAAATAATAGCATTGCTTTGCAGAAATCCATTGGTAAATATTAGAATTTAAATGTTTAGTAACAATTCCATCCAAAAAAATACATTATACCTACTACCTTTTGACAATAATAAATAAGACACAGTAGGTTCTTGCTTTGAACAGAACCTTGGATACAAAGTATGACAAGCCTCAAAATATCATGATATAACTCGCATCCTGTTTTGTTGTACCTAACTTAATTGCACATGTAAAGGTCAATAGATAATGTTGTACTTAAGCAAAAAGTGTTATGATTTATGTGCTTTTTTAATGGTTTTTACCAAACTGCCTATAATAACCTATGTTGCTGTAGTTTGCCAATTATACGACTGTTTGTTAGATTTAATTTAAAGCATACCACATTTTGGTTTTGTTGTGTCTAAATCAAATCTAACAAATCAACTGTCACATATTAGATTAAGCGTGAAAGGATGCAGTGCCGCCACTTCGCGGTCGCACTGAGTTGATACGAAAAGAAAACCTAACTTCTGTGTACACAGAAACCACAATCAATCAAAAATAATTAAAATTAATTATAATTTAGAAGAGAGAGTAGTGCATACAAATCTCATACCAACTAACTACGGTTTACAGTTTTCGGCTGAAATTCTGTAGTT
This sequence comes from Eupithecia exiguata, assembly GCA_947086465.1. Taxonomy (NCBI): domain Eukaryota; kingdom Metazoa; phylum Arthropoda; class Insecta; order Lepidoptera; family Geometridae; genus Eupithecia; species Eupithecia exiguata. The sequence continues at coordinate 9,940,962 of OX352245.1, forward strand.
AATATATGTCATGAAATTTTTAGGACGTTTTCTGCGATCCTTGTATCCTTGTATGGCATTCACTTGTGTTTCTCCTACGTATTTATAAAGAAACATACATAAAACTGAAAACATTTTCAATAAAATGACGTGGGTCATAAGGTTTTTTGTTATAGAGCTTTCCTGCGGGGGCATCTCTAAGAAATGAAATGAAATAGGTAGAGCCACCGGCGCTATAGTCCGTAAGAGTTCCCAAAGATTTTCGGTTGAACCGACTAGGTTTCGTGGCTTAGTTGGTTAGAGCACACCCGTACTGAGCGTGGGGCGCGGGTTCGAGTCCCGCCGAAATCGAAAATGTTTGGGAACTTATTTCATTTCGTAGGTAGTTATGTTATTGCTTTGTGATACAGGGCCCGCACTCAAAAACGAAATCGATGTTTATGTTCTGATTCGTTTTCGTGCAAATGCTAATTCTGTATTTATTAAAGTGACATGAGTTTGTTTTGCATGAACACGAAACAGAAACTTAGATTTCATTTTTCCGAGTGGGCCCCAGGTGACTACAAGCCGTCGAAAAAAATGCCTAAAAATAAATTTGCTGATCTATTCCTGCCTGGCTGCTAGTAGTAAATGTCTGTGTTTACTTTATCGTCTTTGTGAATTCGCATTTGAACATTCAATCTAAACATTGAATTCTATTGAAGGCGAATGGTTTGACTTGAATTAGTAAATATTATATCTAACTAAATAAACTATTTAGCTCGCACGCCATTATACGCATGCCTCACGCTGGCGAGAGGATAAGGTGTGATTTGGCACGTCTGATATCCGACCAGGTGGGATGACGATTTGCGAAAGACTGCTGGCTGGCAGATGCTGGATGCGGCAAGCTGAAGACAGGGCGCTATGGCGCTTATTAGGGGAGGCCTTTGTCCAGCAGTGTACTAATATAGGCTAATGATGATGATGATGTCCAGGGGGAGAGTACAAAAGAAGAAATAATTTAAAAACTAACTTAGTTCGTATTGGTTGGGATCCTTGAGAGTTGTTTAAATCAATGTCTCCAGTCCTAATGCTCACAAAAACAGTACAGAAGCGAAAAAAAAAATGCAGATACGTACAGCCAGCTTGAGCTTTCTAAACCTTACGCTGGCATACGATAAATAAGGTTGAGTGAGTACTCACTCAACATTTATACATAGTAAGGAACTTCATCATGCTACAACTGAGACAAGCTTCGTAAAATAGGACTTGACACCATTTTTATTTTAAATCGTAAAATGATTACGGTAAAAACGAAGTCTCATTTCAAATTTATGGTTCAAGATGAGATGTTTTGACCATCGCAAGGTGGTAACGATCCAAGGTCAGGGCAACCTTGCCGACGGAATTGAACGTGATTCAGAATGTAAGCGTGAAAGTCGTGAAACGTAGTGTCGACGGACTAATGGGCATAATCAACTTATAATGGGTTGATTTCCACTCTGGAGTCTACACTACCGCAAATGTACATCGATAAAATCAGTCGATTAGGCACTTAGGCGTTATTATTGCTTTGGGAATATTGTACCTACAATATTTTGTTAGGAAAACGAAATTATAAAGGTAAGAATATGCTAAATAAAAAAAATCATCCTCATCGTTCAGCGCACATATATGTAATTTTATGACTCAAACAGGAAATTCCAGATTCATTCCATAAACAGTAGCGAAACAATGTAACTAAAGTTCTATGATAATTTGAACAAGACTGAATATCCTTCATGGAAACATTGAAAGCACGGTTGGAAGTAAATTCAGCCTTGTTTTGCTGCTAGTAAAGTTAATTTTGGTAAACTTGTGGGGTTGGAGAATATTGATCATGATTTAAACCACCGACAGGGCGCGGCTACCACTGGCTGGACCTAAAGTTAATAGAAGCTTAGACAACCGACTGAAAACAGCACATTTTAAGCTGAATAAAACGAAAGTGGATCGATTTACTGACTCGGGATTTTATTTTGCCATTTTAATTTTTTTCCCCTTTCTACGAGGAAGAACACCAGCGGAAAAATACCTTATATGCCGCAAATCATAAACCATCTATGGAATCATGTTGTTACAAATACAAACTTTAACTCTCAATGATACATTCAGAGCTTATGGCAATTATTCTGATTTTTAGTCAAAACTCTTTAATAATTCCATTACACATTCCATTACAATACCATTGATGGATCGAAGTACTTATCATTTCATATAATAAACAAACAAAAGCTGGAAAACTATTGTATTAGTCAAGTCCAGTCATGAAAGACAAACTGCTGTGCTTGCAAAAAACTAAATCTAAATTAATGGTAAAAAAAGCATCAAGTGCGAGTCGGACTCGCGCACCGAAGGTTCCTTATAAGTAAGACCTTGCTTCTTGCCAAATTTTATGATTGTAGGTCAACGGGAAGTACCGTATAGGTTTTGTGTGTATGTTATTCCCTTAGAGATGTTAAAATATTCGAGCATAAACGGCTATAACTTTTGATTGCGTGGTCTTAGAAGTTTGATTTATGTCACGGCTCCAAGAGGTTACGGATTTGAGTTTTTGATGTTAATTTCAAATCGATATCTCCACGCGTTCCTGAGAAAAGGGGGTTGACAGACGGCCCGACGAACAGACGACGGATAAGAAAGTGATGAGGTATTTTTGAGGTACGGAACCCTAAAAATGACAGACAGGAAGTAAGAACGACTTCACATGCATAACATTTCAACTAAATCATAACGAAAACCGGTTGATGTATATTGAAGAATATTAAACCAGAAACAGAAGGTTATCTTATAACAAACGTATCCATTGTCCAACAGCCAGTCTCGACTACTGATTACAGCGTTAATTATTATGAATCATGATCAGATGAATTCAATGCCGTCTTTCGTATCAAGGCATTTTAACTTATTTTGTTACTAGTGTTCATTGGGTCTTCTGGTTGCCTTCCAGTCTCGGTCATGTCAGTGTAGGTCACTAGGTTGTTCAACTTCGTTTCTTTAGTCCAGAGTATTATAATATCTGTGGTCCAGATTTAGGCAACCATACGGTCGTCGGCCAACTCAATCGCTGCATTATACATTAACCCATTAACGGTCGCCGTACCAATTCGGGAACACCTAAATAATGAGGCTAGAAAAAAAAAGTGTTGACACTAGTCGAAAGATTATTACAGTTTTGAGTAGTCAGAAGTGCAGTGATTGAATAAACATTAAAACGATTTAGCTATGATTAGTAGCTTTTTGATAATTTCGTGCTGAATTTTTATATCAAGAGACATGATGAGGTATGTATTGGTTTTTAAATATTATAATAAGTAGATAAATATCATCACCCTGATTACTTATTATACGTAAAATACAATAAATAATTGATGATTTGAAGCATATTGCAGCAACGTATTATGATTATTTATTTTTTTGTGATTGTCAAAACATTACTGTGCCAATTCGGGTACAGTGGCCACAAGTGTACTAAGTTTATCCATATTTTTTTTCAGATTCGAAAATAAGTCATAGGCGTAGATTTTGCGATAGTCACAACTTTCAAGGCTTAGAAGAGGCTATAAATTCCAGAAAAGAAGACAGAGGCGGCTGGGAGTATGACATGACTATAATTCCTCCAGATCCTAGTGTCGTCCCTGATGAAGAAGAAGTTTTCGACGACAACGATGCTCTATCTAACTTGCCAAATGGTGATCCCGGAATTGAGGTATTTGTCCGATGTTGGTGTTATCTCGGATTCAGAAATAGCAGTGATGATGAGCCTCTAGCTGCCAAGAGAGCCCGAATTATTTACCTCAACCAGATGACCATCCGACAGTACCGAGTCCTTCCATATCAAATGCACCAGTTTAGCATAAGTGTACCCCGAATTATACAGGCTCTAGGAACTAGAGTTGTGAAAATGTTGCTGAATAAAATGACAAAAGAACCTGCATATCACAGAATTTTCATTTTCACAAGTTATGATCTGCTAAGCGATTTGCACCAATCATGCTTCAGGAATGAATCATGGTATTATTCACCTACATGATTGATATGGCTATACCAAATGCTTTGGCAATTGCACGTACGATCTAGAGAAGAAGCCATGTACCAACTGCTATGTTGACAAAGCATAGCCAGTTTCTATCTAAAATCGCCCCATACACTGCTCATCCTTCAACATCAAATATTGATGGTTTGCAATTCGTCAGCGCTGACCACACACCTGAAAAGCTCCCGAAACGAGTACGCTATGTAATTTGCCAAAATAGAAGCCGCTGGAGCTGCAAAAAATGCAAGAAACCCCTGTGCATAGAAAAGACTTGTTTCGAAAATTATTACCCATAAGTGGCCAGTGTGCCAATTTGGGCACACCCCTTCAGAATACTGAAAAACTAAAAATCCTAACTTTTTTCCTTTTTACATACTTTTTTGTAACCTATATAATAAATAAATGAACAAAATTTCAAATAAATCCATGTAGTTTTTGTTTGACCATTAATGGGTTAACCTACCCATAAGAGCTAAAATTTGTACATTTTACTGGTTTGATAAACAAATTGATAAGATTGGCGCAGGACCATGTGGAGTGGCATAAAAGTTTGAAAGGCCTATAGTGGGTGAAGTCGAATAGGGGATGATGATGAATAAAAAAGAATTTATCAATACTAATATTATAAATTCGAACGTAACTGTGTCTGTCTGTCTGCCTCTTTGTCTGTTAGCTTTTCACGCCTAAACGGCTGAACGGATTATAAGGCGAAATAGGTTCGTATTTTCGAGACAAGGACGAGCGAACGTCGCGCGGTGAAGGCGAGAAAAGGGAGGCAAGAGCCGGCCGCCGCCGCCGGCGCGCAATTTCAGTGGTTTTTATTTATAAATTGGTTATTGCTATAAAATAATACTCATTCGTAAAAAATAAAACCATAATCGTCTAAAGTATTTAGTTATGTATATTTTAGACGATATTGAACTGGTTTTCCGTAGTAAAAATGAAAATTTAGAGGAAACTGTGTTTTTTTTGTATCGATTCAAGTTGAGTCAATCTTGTTTCAACTCCCAAAACTTGCAAAATAGTGTTTTATTGACTTACAATTGATTTTCCGTACAGTCAAAACGTGGGTTTCCGTATAGTCAAAACCTTAATGAAATTTGGCGGGGTGGTAAAACCACCTTTCTTCTATCTGGTTCCCATTGTAATATTGGCTGGTTCTACGGGCTCCAATTAGACGATTCGTAAATTTTTTTAGGGCATTGAGCTAAAGCCCTACAAAGGGTGAAAGACCCAGGCATAACTAAGCGATGGAGCTGAAATGGTTACAAAAATTTCGTGAACTCAATACACACACAGTTCACCGCACTCCTATAAATATTTACTTTGTCTTATGAATGGAATATTTTTAAGATTGAAAAGGTATTTGGTATAAGAGTTTATTATTTCAGTTTTATCTGTGTTTTTCTTTAAACATCTCAGTCGTTTTAAGGCTACGAAGAACCTTGATCCCGTTTCTCCAAAACTCTGAAAGGGTTGCAGAAATATTTCACGTCGGCGGAAGGATTTTAGTTGACCTTGCATTCTTCGGTTCACATATTCTCAGTTAGGTGCCGCGGAAAATATTTTATTTATGCAATAGTTATCAATAATGATTTGATCCGGAAGCGCTGTCATGTCCTTCCTATCCTGCTGATCAATCAATACCGTTTCCTCATAGCCACATGTATAAGCAATTCTTTTTTATTTAGAATTCACACATAACTGTATAGTCAAATTAGTCAAGTACATATAAATACTTCGCAACGAATACATCCGACAGAGAACCAAGGTTGTCGACCATAGCTCAAAGGATTAGCAAGCTGAAGTGGCAGTGGGCTGGCCATATCGCTAGAAGAACCGACAACCGCTGGGGTAAACGTGTTCTTGAGTGGAGAGACCGCGACTCGGCAAACGTAGTGTAGGACGCCATGCGACCAGGTGGGATGACGATTTGCGAATGACTGCTGGCAGATGCTGGATGCGGCAAGCTGAAGACAGGGCGCTATGGCGCTCATAAGGGGAGGCCTATGTCTAGCAGTGGACTGATATAGGCTGATGATGATGATGATTATATCAATACTTGATTTCTATTAAACAACCCGCACAACGCATCTCCTTCCAAACGTTTGGTATGGCGCGAGGTTCGCACTTGTGGACACGACGGCGGCGAAAGCAAGCGAGCGAATGTTCGGTAGCGATCGTCGAATCCCACTCGTTTAACGCTCGCTCGTGTTCGCTTGGTCTGTTCCTTACCCATACCCACCTTAATGCACCCAGGTGAATAAGGTGAATTTTTTTAAAGTAACTTTTATACTCCCATGTATTTAAAATTAACTAAAAGATTATTTAATGCACCAGGTGAATAAGCTCAGGTGAATAAAGTTTACGTCACCGGTACAGGTGTTTAAAGTTAACCTAAGTGTATTTAATGCACCTAGGTGAATTAGCTTAGGTGAATTAAGTAAACGTCGCCAATCTCAATGAAACTTGTTCTTACATATAAGTAATATAAATGTATTCGTCGAGTTATTTTCCATTCCGACGTTCTGTCTCATTTATTCTCGTGTCCTACTTGTAAACTTGATATTTGTAAATTGAATTCAGTATAAATCCCGAATTTAAATTTGAAACTGTATTTTCTAAGGCATTTTGAATAAAAGATAAGCTTTTTGTTTTTGACCGTGGATCTATTGACGCAAAGAGATTAGAAAGTCAAGTGATTTTGGCATGCGCATATACTTCAGAAACTGACTGATGATTTATCCCAGTTGTTTGTTACGCTCATAATGATTTGTTACAGACTTCGGAAAAAGGAGGAATGGTCCCAAAAAACTTTACTTCTCAGGGATAGGTAGGTATTTATGTCCCCTCAGGACGACTTTGTCCACTTCCTAACTTGACCACTTCCAAAGTTGACCACTTCCTAAATCGTCTTGTTCTTTTACTGCATTTTCACTCCTCAAATCCAACTTTTGTCTACTTCCTAAACAGTCCATTCCCAAACTCGTCATTTCCTAACTTGTCCACTTCAGGTTTATTCGTGATGTCCCGTTCGTCCCCCCAGCCTCGTCCCACTAGTCGTCTGTTTTAGTTTCTTCACAACAATCGAATCAGGTCTTGTAACATCGTTCACTGAATAGTAAAGAATCAAGGTGATCATCACGTGATCCTACCTAAATGTTAAAAATCAACATCACCTGACTTGCAAGTTGTACCTTATTTTAGTACCTCTGTTATTCATTCTGTCTCTTTCTTGTGTTCATGTAACATGACAATTTTTGAATGACGATCTCTGTGGCGTGGTGGGTGAAGGTCCGCCTGCGACGCAGGAGGTTGCGGGTTCGATTCCCGCCTCGGGACAAATGTTTGTACGATCTGCAGATATTTGTTCAGGGTTTTCTAGTCGTTTTATATGTATAGTAAAAATATCTATCTATGTATTGTATTATGTATATCAGTTATGTAGTACCCATGGCACAAGCTCTGCTTAGCTTGGAGCTAGATAATGCGGTGTGAATTGTCCAGCATTATTTATTTATTATTATTAATTTTATAGTTGTTCAAATATTTGGTATAGTTTCTGCCCGCGGCTTCGCACGCGTTTTTTCTATGGTAACGTTAAAAGGTTATTTCTATCCCATAGGCACTGATTAATGGGATAAAAAGTAGCCTATGTTTGATTCCAGGCTTATACCTTTGCAAATTTCAGTTCGATCCGTTCAGTAGTTTTGGCGTGAAGAAGTAACCAACTTTCAAACTTTCGCATAAAAAAATTGATAGTGATTTGATGAACTTTTATCAAAAGTATAATTTTAAACACTTAGAACAATAAGCACCAAATGTAACGGTACCACACCTATGTTGGCTGTGTGAATGCCAGATTATATGTTCTCATAGCATCTACAACTCATCCATACACATGGGTGAGTTGTAGATGCTTTTACAGCTGTACGAGGGCTTGCTTGCTATACGAGGGCTTGTAAAATAGTGACTCAGACGGAAAATACGTTTTATGAACTGAACCTTATAACAACTCTCATAACTCATCATACATACATGGTACCTACCTACATACATTCATACGTTTCGCAATTAAATACAACAAATATTCCTTTTGCGTTATCAATGCTTAATTGCAAATATTTACATTATGATTTTCGTTATCTATACAGCTGATATTACCCTTGTTTGTAATTACAAAGATTTTTATACCTATACCCAACATCAAATCATAAATTGAAATGACAATCCTCGATCTTTGGATTTTGATTTCTGATGATACTATAAGATCAATATGAGGTTTTTTGTTATAGTGCTTGCTTACCCGCACTTTGGGTATCTCTAATAAATGAAATAAGTTACCAAAAATTTTCGGTTTCGGCGGTACTCGAACCCGCGCCCCACCCTGTAAGATAATTAATATGACACAGTGCATTTTTAAATCCAATTGTGAGTTACAAAACCGTTCTGCAAATAATGAGACAAATTAATTTGTGGGTTCTGCAAATATTCTCAAGTCAAGGTGTGAAACGATCTCAGATTCTCATTTTTCGGCTAAATGTATGTAATATCCAGAATTACTTATTTATTTAGTTTCTTTGTAAACAATCTGTTCAATACTATTGATGTATCGACGTTTCTATGAATAATAACAGTGTTACTGAGCAAAAGCCAATGGGAGCTCGCGTGTATCTGAATAAATAAACTAGGTGATTCGAATCACGCGATGGTATCAGTAGAATCGATGGGAAATGATCGGACTAATGGACTTTCCGTTATCGTTTACATTATTCGACAGATTTAAGCCTAATCCTACTAATAAACTAGCTTGGAAATGTAGAAATCCACCTGGGAAACGTTAAGAAAGCTGGAAAAAAGATCATTATCATCAGCCTTTAATATTAGTACACAGCTGGACATAGGCCTCCCCTAAATGAGCGCCATAGCCCCCTGTCTTCAGCTTGCCAGCATCTACCAACAATCTTTTGCAAATCGTCATCCCACCTGGTCGGTGGGCGTCCTACACTACGTTTACCGAGTAGCGGCAAAAAAAGATGCGAAACTACATTTCTGATTTCTTACGTTTATAATGATAGTCCTTTAGAATGGTAATAAAATTTTAAACATGTTTCCACGCTCATGCTCAAGTCTTATCATGGACTTTCAAGACACTTCAAAACAAATACTTACAGAATACTCACACCACACACACCAATGATTTTATATCCACGATAAGAGCGTGATCCAAACAATCAATTCTGATTCTGGTTGATTGAAAACTACAAATCTGCTCTTGGCTGTTCCCAGAAAGTCTCAGTGCCAAGTCCGCTGACGTAGTTGTTTACGTCGATATTTAGAGCTCCTGAACTAACTTTCTCTAAGACGGCGGTGTTCCTACTGTGTTGGAAAAACATCAGTACGCTACCTACCTAATGAAAAGTTACAAGGATTTTATGGAAGATCAATATTTTTTGTGGTTTTCATTGTTTCTTTTGTCTTTGACCTGCCTCATCTTGTCATGAATAATCACGAGATTGTACTGTTTGCTGATGGTACTTCATTAATTTATGATACGACAAAATACTTTCGACGAAATGAATACTGCAATCTTAAAAGTTGGTTGAGTATCAATAATATTTTGCTTAACGATACCAAAATGAAATGAATAATATTTATTCTACCAAATGTGAAACAAGTTAAGGCTGATGTAAAAGGAGTAGAAATTGTAGACAATATCGTATACTCTTAGGAATAATCTTAGATAGTAAACTTCAATGGGGCACACATAGATAAGCTATCGAAGACGTAATTCTGCACCGTATGTAGTCAAAAAAAAATTCGCTATCTTACAGATTTTGATACGACCAGACTAGTCTAAAATAATAGTAGCTAAAATACTACTAGTATTTTAGATACTTCCATAGTATTATGTCTTATGGCATACTGCTGTGGGGGAACACTGCAGATATCAACACCGTATTTTTGCAGCAGCAGCCAGTTTGTCGCGCAATCTTTATTATGGGTCCCCGAAAATCCCTACGTGATACATTCAAAGAAATAAACATAATAACAGTACCGTGTCCATATATTTATGAAAACTTATTGTAGTCATAAATAACTTGAATGTGGTGATGTGTTCAAGAGTCCTGCCTGTGTGAGGTCTAAAGGAAATAAAGCACTTTGATAATTGTCTACCGAAAAATCTGTCTTTTGGTGTAAATGCAATATCCATTTACACCAAAAGACAGATTTTTCGTTTTTTTTTATCCTTGAGGCCAGAGAGCAATCCTCAAAAACACGAGTTTTCTGTCTGACCAATGAAATCATCAATATCCAAGTAGTTTTGGACCTTGGAAGGTGCAACTTATGCGTCCTCCAGCTTTCGCCAGTCTGTTTGCTCATTATGATGGTCTTTTTGGTTCCAAGCGTGTAACACAATCGCTAAATATTTAGTGCCATATAATAATTTTTTTAAGAACATTGTATTAATGATATGTCTTTATTGCAGATACCATCAGCATCAGCTGAGGGCCACTGCATATGGTACGGCGTTTGCTCCAAGCCATCAGCCACAAAGCAGGTTAACTGCTTTTACAATGGAACAGCCCTTCCTATACAAGAGGAATCTCGGGTAAGTTCTCTATAAATAACACCTGTAACTAGATTTTTTCCTTCTTTTTCCGTCGTTTGCCAGCGCCATATAAAGAACATATTATATCTATCATATAGTACGAACGATGTAGGTGTTAGATACCTACCTAGGCTCTTTATCTTATCTCCATCTTGTTTTGCTATTCGATATTTTTAGCGTATTCGTGGCGATGAGTATAGCCGTAGTAAGTAGCAGAGATTTATTACCTTTACAAAAGAGCATGTTGATTCATTTCGTTTGCTTCTGTAGGTTGGTTGAAATTGAAACCTAAATGTTCAAAAATTAAAACCAAACTTTAAAATATTTTGTGGTTATCAACCACAGTTTTTAACTTGCGGTTTTCAACAACACGGTGAACTCCTTAATATTATGGTATTTTCCAATAAAGGGGAAAAATATTTTACCTCCTTACGAAATAACTGGTTAAATTATTATTTAGAACTACAATCAAATAATAGAATTTAATTAAAACTAGTATTATTAAGAATTATTTTGGGATATTATTGTAGCCATCAAATGTCAATAGGATCAGCCCCCCCTAGCACGGGGATTGTTGTCTAGGGTAGAATAGACAATAATGACATTGCATCGACATACATTGCGTACATTATTAAAATTGATGGAATGCATTTCAAATAATTTACGCATTGGATGATGAAGTGACGTAATTTTTCTCTATTCTACCCTAGACAACAATCCCCGTGCTAGGGGGGCAGACTGAGCTATTTACCTAGATAGATCAAATCTATGTAAATTATGAAATTATCTTTAGTTTTAGAACGTACCTTTTTGTCCGGCTGGACTGACATGTTTTGCTTGCTTCATTTTTTTCACCCTCGTCTCAAGGGCGTTTTTTTCTGCTCCTAACTACATATTCTGTAAGCAGGTCAAAGCTATTCATAGCTGGATGACGTCATTCAGTCCTAGTTTCCACGAGGAACTTGACCCGGCATGCAACAGTTGCAATAGCCTGCATGATACTTGTTCTAAAAATAATTTTGCAAGTTCGTGGAAAATTGCCTTCACTTTACTTACCTCTTGATAGTCACTAACGAAAGCTGAATAAATCAATTCAATAAAACAAATTTAAGAGGAATATTTTTATCAAAGAACGATGACGCGAGTAGACGTAGGTTATTCTAACAAAGATGAGTCATAACAGGAATAAATCAACATAATGTACCTACTCGAATATCGGAAATGAGGCATACCGGGTTTGTTATTAAAGTTGACTTTGTGAAATATGATATGTATAGGCATATCTTACGGTGACGGAAGGTATGAATTGATTAATAAGAATTTAAGGTTCAATTGTTTTTGAAGTTCTTGCGTTAGATAAAGCGAATTGGAAAGAGAAGACAAATGAAACCGGCCAAGTGCGAGTCTGACTCGCGCAAGAAGGGTTCCGTACCGTTATCTATAAAAACGGCAAAAAATCACGTTTGTTGTATGGGAGCTGCCTTAAATATTTATTTTATTCTATTTTTTAGTATTTGTTGTTATAGCGGCAACAGAAATACATCATCTGTGAAAATATCAACTGTCTAACTATCACGGTTTATGAGATACAGCCTGGTGACAGACGGATAGCGAAGTCTTAGTAATAGGGTCCCGTTTTTACCCTTTGGGTATGGAACCCTAAAAAGGAAGAGGAAGAGAGAAAGACTCACGATACTGACACGGACAATAAAAGAGAAAAATAACTGTAAAAGTGTTTGGTTTAAGTTCTTGACAAGCATACCAACAACATTTTATATATTGACAAGGTTTAGGGTTTTGGTTGTCTGCCGGTTAGAACAAATCCTTTTACAGATTCCGATTGCAATTATCGTCAGCTTTCTTCTTTTCGTCAACCTTTCACCTCAACATCTGTCTGTAGGTGACTTTTAGTGCAGATTAGTTGCAACAGCAACATTGTAGACCACCGGCCAGTGAGGTCACCTCTGATATTTAAAGCCGGTTGCTACGCTACGGCCCTATCAAAAATATTCGAGTTTTTAAATTACCGAAACTTATAGCACCTAAATTCGGTTCTAAAATCTCAGATATTTTTTGTAAACAAAGAGGTTATCCTAGAAATATTGATGGAAAATATTTTACTACTGCCCCCCTAGCACGGGAATTGTTGTCTAGGGTAGAATAGACAATACTGACATTGCATCGCCATATATTGCGTACATTATTGAAGTTGAAGGAATGCATTTCAAATAATTTACGCATTCTATGACGAAGTGACGTAATTTTAATCTATTCTACCCTAGACAACAATCCCCGTGCTAGGGGGGCTGGTGTCCCCGATCGGAACAAATCGCAGAAGGTAAACTTTTTTTTTCATTCTAAATTGTCTTTGTTTCCATAAAATATCTTGTGTTCAAGAACCGAGTATAGAAAGGATATTTCAAAAGGCTTAGGTACCCCCTCAAAGTTAAGCAAGGCTCGTACCCGAAAATCTTTGGGAGTTCTTTCGGCACTTACGCCGTCAGCGCCGCCTACAGAGGAAACAATGAAGTTATCCAATTCTGCTCAAAGATCAAATTTACATTTAGTTCTTTGACGAGAGGTTTTGCCGTTGCTTGATTCTAAGGTTTTTGTTTATTATAGTGGGTTCGAATCCCGTCGAGATCGTAAATTTTTGGGATTTATTAATTCCTTAGAAATTACCCAGAGTACTATAATAAATAAAAACCTTAGAAGGCTCGTACTTTAATATTCTGATGAGTCGTACCTACCTTATACCTACATGCTGGTCCCTAGCTATAGAATTTAGAACCCTTCTCAAAAGTTCGAAGGTAGCGTTGTTCTCTTATCTGTTCCCTTCTTCCCACACTTCCCACTAAAACTTTGAGCGTTCTAGAAATAAATTTATAATGGTTTTGTATTTCCAATTATAGCGATTTGAAGATTTAATAACGCAAGAAGATTCGTAGAAGTCGTTTCGGCAAACAGTAGAGCATAAATAGTGACAAGTTACAAATATCATACGAACCAACGGAGAGCTGATAATAGTGATAATGTATAATAGTAAAACATCGAAAATAGAAATGAACCGAAAACAAGAACACAGAATCAAACATAACAACGTAGAAAGTAGGTGTGCCATTTGCGTAATTTCCGCGATGGTTGTGTACAAACATTATGTTTTCTTGGCCTTGGCTTGGCGAAGAGCGATGTAGCTAAAATTTGTATTCAAACTTATATATTGCTATGCAGTTTGTAGTTATTGCATCTAAGCATGATATATGTTGAATTGTTCACGTTGCTTTATTTTACGCTTTAGTTGTAATAATTAAGCTCAAAAGAAAATAGTCTTGGTACAATAAATAATAACGTAAGTATTATAATAAAACACTGTTTTAACCGGATTGATCGCGTATATTTTGTATTTTGTTTATAACCTGACATTCCTCGCGAAAATAACCTTAGAATATAGTAAGTATTACAATTTTTGCAAAATCTAAACCGACGTAAAAAATAAAAACAAAATCAAATATGACGGATGGGCAAATACCAGATTGGGTAGATATTTAAATTTTATCTGAAACAACAATGACGACGTAAATTCCTTAATGGATTTATTTACAAAGATTTTTTTAGTGCACCGTAACAAAGGAAGGCCAAAAGTAATCATTTTTTATCTCGTCTGGGGAAATGCCGCACCATCATCGTGCATAAGTTAATTGTTTTTGACTTTATTTGTATTTGCTTAAAATATGAAAGATATACTTCTCTTAGATTATAAATGCATGTTTTAGTATGTAGGCTTTGATTATAAATATACACTTGCGAGCTATAAACTGGAACCACTTCATCGCTGGTTTTTGCAGACCATATTTTACAGTTTCCATGCAATAAACTGTAGGTTGTGGTATATTATTTTAAAGATAATTTTATTAGCTTTCAAACTCTTTCGATATCATAGCGAAAAAAATGTTTATCATTTATGTCATGGAAAGTGAAAACAAAAGACATAAATTTTTGGAACGAAACATCAATTTTTTCAAACTCCTGAATCCCTATAAAAACTGGGAATTTATGCAATTTTGTCATCAGTCAACAATCTAGATTCTAGGAATAAAAGTATTATCTTGCGCTGTGTTAAATATCAAAAATATTAATAGAGTAAACTAATTTTTGTTCTACTCAAGAGTCCAAAACTGTCTTCCAAAGTCTAGTTTGATGTCTATATCCCAGTACCAACGCACCGAGACCGGGCTCAATGCCAAACAGTAAAATTCGCATATAGATAAACTATATTTCAACGGAGCAGGCTATGCAATACTGTTATAATCTGTATAACAGTACTAGTACCTACTACTTATCGGTTTCGGCGGACTAAATAGTAAAAGGCCCAGAATCTACTCCAAATCTTTCTGGTTCTCATATAATTTTAACTTGTAACAAGCCGTTCAAATTCATTCTTTTGTGTCGCTTTCTGTAGTTCTTTTGTCACTCAAGAAAACGCCAATCAAAACAAAACAGAGTACAGAATAATTGCAGTCTAACAAGAAAATATATTAAAACTAGTCACAGACATTGTCCAAAATGTCTGCGTCTACAACAGACAACAAATACAACATAGTGATGATGAGTACGCATTGGGTCTTTGTTTATGCTAACTCCCACACTTCAATACCTTCTGTTCGAATTATAATTCTGCGGAAACCATTTGCATTGGATTTGGTGAAATTAAACAGCGACAGGAAATATGCTATTTGTGGTCGCTTCCTGCCTAAATTCTTGATTACCTACACTGATACTGAAGGCTACTGCATAACTGATACTGCTTTTATAAAATCGTTAAGCGAATTCAAAGGTCTATAAAAAACAACTAAAACTCTACGAGTAATTTATTCGTGGTCGTAGCCACAAAAATATGTTTCAATTTGATGTCATCATCAAACTGATCAAATTTGATGGCTTCCAATGGATTTCCAATTCAATTTGCTTCAGCCGTGTTTCCTAACTCGGTACTATGTAGATAGGAAGCAAATCATCCTTCAATATCGCTAAGTGCCATAAGCCACAGGCTGAACGAAAACCTTGTTTGCGGTAACCAGGTTTTCGTTCAATTCAGTTCATTTGCCAACAGTATTTAACATCTCTCAAGCGATGTGCCTATTGTTGAACTTAAAATTATTAAAGATTCTCTGTTTATGAACTTTGAAATTTAATTCAGCATGTTTAAGCTTGAAGATTTTTTACAACATCTTTAACTTTCTTTGTTCATAAATACGTCTGTCTTTTTGACGTAGGTTCAGTACAGATTTATTGCCTTTCATAATTATGAAGGTTATCTAATTATATAAATGGTTTTATATATCTGTATGACATATATTAATAATAATAATAATAATATAAAACGTGTACAGTAAAGTAAATTGATTTGACACAAAATCTTACATAATTTATGTAACAATTTGATTGGTAATCTATGAAGATACAGTGGTAGACAAAAGTCGACATTCAACTGTCGGTCGAAAGACCACCAGGCAGTGGACCAGCTGGGTCGCCCTGGCAGAGGGGAGATATCCCTCTGCAACTATTTGGGGGAAATACCACCTTCTCAATCCCCCCAAAGGAATAAAAGCAGGGTCAAACTGGAGTTCGAAGTTAAGCACAACTAAGACTAAAAGTTTGTGATGCATCTAAGTATTTTACGCTAGTCTGTTGATGTAACCCATTTTTGGAATAATTCTCATTTAATAATCCTCGTTTTATCTTCATCTTTTAATTTAACATTGTCAATTTTACTGCCATAATATGCCTGTACCGAAATATGATTGCTTTAATAATAAAACAATTTGTTGACGGCGACGACCTTTACATATTTTATTGACTTTCAAAATTTTTACACGTGCTATTACTGCGTTTCCTGCCCATCGTTTGCTGTGCCAAACAACATTGTATGAATGAAACAAATCTGCAGTTTTAAATTGTGTAAACTAAGAATCACGCAAATTCTGTAGTTTCCTTGATAAATCTGTAAAATTAATTATGTACATATTAGTGTATGTTTGCGTTGTTTGTAGACATTACTCTTAGTTTTCAAAGCTGTTCAACTCTAATAGTGTAACAGAATAACCCATGGTTTAATAATTGGGCCATGAATAAATCCATGGTATAATAATATACTTCGCTGGGTATACTTTTTCGAGATTATGTATTGTTACCTATGTATATCAGTTATCTAGTACCCATAACACAAGCTCTGCTTAACTTGGGGCTAGATAATGCTGTGTGAATTGTCCAGCACTATTTATTATTATTTCCGAGACATCGTCACGTGGGTGACACAAGCAATGTAATCTCCGGATACGTCGGATCTCATACTTTTTTGTAATATAATTTTATTTTATTATAGAGCCACGCAGGATTTTTAGGTTCAAATCTTGGCACTGTGCCAGGTACCGGCAAGCTTGATGTTTACCTACATCTTGTCTTGCTCGTCCTGTTACTCAATATCATAAAAATATATAAATATGTACATACTTTTATCTGGCTACTAAAGGCTACTATGATAGGTTCCTACCAATTCAAACTCACCTACTTACATGGTTCGATTAAACAAGTTGAATTTCGAAGCTTTTAATGTTATCGATAGGAATCCAAAGATAAAGCTAATTAGTATTTTGCAGGTGTTTGTACATAAAAAAACCAGTATTCAGTATACAGTTCCGAATAGAGCAACCGACCATTTTATTATGATTGTTTATCAAATCAAATAAACTAGAGTTTATTGTTCCGCGACAATAAAAGTTTGATTATCACGGGGCAATTGTACATAAGCAAGACAGCAATACGTGTTTCAAAAACATTTGACAGAGAAGACGAATCACTATAACATACCGGGAATTCTACGTGACGGCTTTTTCTGGTGTTACCAGTAGCGTAAAATCGCTAACTCTCTGAGCTCGTTATTTTACCCTTAGCTGTGTCAACTTGGCACCCGACCTTGGACAAATCAATTTTTTTTTAGCGATTCGTTTAGATAATCGTTAATCAAAGTCGGGTGCTGAGGTTTTTTTCAAAATAGCCTAACTTTTTTTTTGAGCGAAATAAACGAAAAAAAATTCACTACAATCAACTACGAACGAATATCTATACGAATCGCTAAAAAAAATTGATTTGTCCAAAGTCGGGTGCCAAGTTCACCTTAGAAGCCTTAGAATCAGATAAAACCTCTGTGGTTAACTAACACTGTTTTGACTGATTTATTTAACACAATTGACCATTGTAATTATTTATTTATTTTTGCACTTGACCAATATCACATTTGTTTCTCAGCTTCTATGTTTTGTTGCAAAAAAGTGGCGACTGGAAAGTGACGTTGCTTGTGACACTCACTGGAGTGTCAGACCTTGTTTTCTTGGACCATGAATAAACCCATCTACTTGATCCTTCTTAAGAAGTATTCCCATCAGAGCACTAATTTTAGGAGCACCGATTTTATTCCCAATAAGAGCACCTGCCAAGAAGAAGTTTCTAGTGATGTAGTTTCGACAATAACTGGCTGTAACGTTGCTATTACTTAATCCTTCTACTTATATCACATCTGCCGCTCTTTCTTTCTCTTTTTGTTGGGTCGTCTGTTCCAATTCTGTATGACTTCGTATGACATACATTCAGGTTACTAAGGTACTACAATCAAATGCAGATTTCTTTGGATCATCTTTATCCCTCGGCTTGTTTAGACATGCCATACAGTGATCGTAAATCCAGAAGCGTGGCCCAAAATTATCGACCTTGAGACAGGCCCACGTTCGCCGCTAAAGATATCGACCGCACCAGACCCGCCTGCTTTTAGTATTCGGGTTACGGACTGGAGTAAATGTATTTCGGCACTTTTTGTTTCAGTAAGGACTTATTGTCCGCAGTACGGCTGCTAAAATGAATAAGACGTTACTTTTACTTTTCAACCTACTTCAAAAAAGGAGATTTTCAACACGGCTTTTTTGAATTGTTGTTAACCGATTACCATCGCCAATCGTTAACTGATTTTGATTATTCTTATTCGCTCTTGCCTAGCTAGAGATTGATCTCGAAGTACTTGATTTTATTCATTGGAGTTATAAGTAAGTAATCTCCAATGAATAAATTTCTTGATTATAACGTTAAACGTTAGTTATTATTATCCAGGGTCATGGTTTTTCTAATACAAACCAAATTTTACGTTCTTTTTTCTGAACGATTGCCGCTAAGCCTAAATCAAAAACACAAGAACAAATTTAAACGTATATAAAAAAGGAACGGACGATGCTGATGTCATTGACGAAGGATTTTAATTGATTCTTAAATAAATTAAGAAAACAAAAATTGTCGACAGATGTTTGCATAATTTTATTCTTGCAAATGTTTTATTCTACTTGTATGTATCTTAATTCATGATCGTGTTTTTACTTAAAACTTATTTTTAAATCTTTGACTAATATGAGATTCATTGACTAATATTTGGTAACTGTAAGCATTTATATCCTACACCCTCGAATTCTTTCACTACAATAAACAAATAGGACATGACCTACTGGAGCAGCCGTATTCAACCTCTTTTTCTCCTGGGCCACATAATCGCTGCTGCTATACCTTGCGGGCCGCAATAATCTATCCTACACGGTTCAGTTGCAGTTAAATATTATAGTCATAACATGACAATAAAGCGCAACATTTGAAATTAACAGTGCTTTAGTAAACTTCTAACTAGCCTTTGGACCGCATAAAAAAGACTAGTGAGCCGCATGCCGCCCGCGGGCCGCAGGTTGAGTATGGCTGTACTAGAGCATTGTTAGGAAGCTTACACGGCTCACATTGCGTTGTATATGTCACCCTGAGAATATGGCATGCTGTATGCGACATGCATTTTTATACCGTTTGACCAAGACCCAGCTGAGAATATATGATGTTAATCAGCTGATTTGTATGTCAAAAATGCTGGCACGTCAAAAATTCTAAAATCCCGGCATAGGTATATTCTCGCTTATTTCCTGCAGTTTGAAATATAGCTGCATTTCATTTTCTCTGCTCTTCGAGGTTCTCCACCGAAGGCCTTTCTGAAAGCCTTGACCTTCCAAACTTGCTTTACATGCAATGCAACTTTGCTTAATGGTTTACGGTTTTATACATGCATAGCATAGACAAGGCTTGGGAAACCTTTTGAAAATACTCTTTAATTTCATGATGATACTTTAAGATACCGGTCCTACAAAAAACATCATCACGCTTTCTCTTAGTCTTTTCCCCTAAGATCCGTACCACCGAATGTAGAGAGTTCTTTGTTATATTTATTCGTATGCATGTAAATAACGAAATACCGTAGTGAGGTGCAAAATAGATCGTTCCATTTTCTAACTAGCTACGAAGTACACAGTAATCAGGACTTTGATTGAAACGTAATAAAGACTGTTATGTAATTTGAAATCCAATCCCACCCAGCTCTTTTGGGAATAGCTCGGAGCGTATCGCGTCTAGATTACGCAATTATATGACAAAATTACGCCATTTTCAACTCTATTACGAAGGCAGAATTATTCCATCAGACGCAGGCTGTACTAACCCTGTTAGGTAACCAGTTAGCTCCAAAATTGCTTGTTACGTCAGAGGGATATCGACGTTAACAGAGTATTAGGATTTAACGCTCTAGGCTCTAGTTAGCAGGTAAGGAAAAATGTTACAGATTGAGGTTCTGTCATTCATTACGTTATGTTCGGCTTTAATGATGACCTCATGCCAATAGTATTTCATTTATCATATGTTGTGAAACAATGGAATTGACGAGTTCTTGTCTCGTGACGCACACACAGGACAGTTATTTACAACTGGCCCTATGTATGAACATAGGGCCAGTTGTAAATAACTGTCCTGTTTTCTTGGTTTGTTTTTCTGATACACGCAAACCTGCAAACCTACTGTTAGGAGTACAGTGGTCCATAATTTCAACACTTCCATCTTTTTCTCACCCTCCTTTGGAGAATAAACCTTACCTTCTTACTCCTATGACTCAGCGAACCGAAGAGCTTCTCGTTTTGGTCTCTAAAAGGTCGCCATTTTGGTCTGTGCAGTTACTGTTACCCGCTAGCTTCTTAAGTTTTCCGCTTGTAACTCTCGTTGGTCTACATTACCCCTAGTAATATGGCTATGCCCGTAGGTAGGTAAGTTAAGATTGAGTCGGCTTGTCACACTCGACATGTACATTTTGCCTTCGACATCGTTTTTATCTATGGCTTCAATTAGAAAGGCCTAGCAGATGTCCAGTCCACGTTAGTGTCGTTAATAGTTGCTGACTAATTGACTAGAAATACTTAGCACCTACTTGAGGTCAGGCCATGGCCGACATCATTGTAATTATTGAGTTCCATGTTGAATTAATGTGACCATTATGTTATATTATTATTGAGTCTAATTTAGAACAAAGATGAGATAAGGGGCCGGGTGCATCGGCTTTTGATTGGAGTCAATCCCTTGTTTGTTCAGGGTTATGATATTAGTAACGTATCCTTTACCAAGGGTATTTTTTAGGCAGCCATGACCCTCGGTTTGCATTTATCGGACTTCGACGATACGTGTGATATAATCTTCTTACGATCCATAACCTAGTACGTAGTGCTAGTGCGCCTAATTCCAGTTAAACCTAGCTAGACCTAACATGAAGTTGTCTAAGAGAGAATTAGACCTATCGCGTTTTTATCCGATAGACAAAAAGACAATGCAAATTTTACTCAAAGTCTTGAAGGTGTCTGGACAAAATAAGGTCTAACAATGTAACACTTCCTTGTATTTGAATGCTATAAATCTTCATTCAGTTTATTTAAATTTGAAATCAAGCAAAACTAGTTACAACTATGAGGGACTTAAGTTTTTATGTGAATTCGTTTTTTGCAAGGTTAGCATAGAGAATATGCTTGTTTTTAGAAACCTTCAAATAAGATAAGAGTTTTTAATGTCCAGTTCAGTTTTGCAACGTTGTTAACGTTTTGTGTTACAGGTCAGTTCTTAAATATAATTTGCAACGACATTGCAAATACGTGTAGCACACAGAGGCGGGGTTACGCTGAAAGTCCTATAGCTCTCACACACGTGTTTACTTCACCTCTCCGTTACAAAACAGGGGGTTCGAGACAATTTTTGTTCAGCGATTCCCTCCTTTATACTTAGGTTTTTGCTTTATAGTGCGTAACTCGTACTGGAACAATTAGAGGCACAAAGAGTCATTACGCCACATTCGCAAAAATATATTATTATTAATACGTAATAGTTTACATCATGCTATCATGATGATGATACTGATGAGTATATTATTATTTCTACGTAATAGTGTACATGATGTTATCATGATGATGATCCTGATGAAGATCCTGATGAATAGTTTACAGAACTGCGCAGAACGTTTGTATGTATTGTGCTGACGGTAGCTTCCCATCAGCAAAATACATACAAACGTTAGTATAGCATTTCCTTCCCTTTATATTTCGAAGCTTATGACCACACGATATATTATGATGACTATGATGGATGAGTGAAAGACTTTTAAACTGCCGATTAAGGCAAGTACGAGTATGCCCGATTCAGCGTAATTGAGCTTAGCGTGACGGTTTAGTTTGCTGCCGACTGGAGCAAGAATACCCGGTTCAGCGTAACCGACTCGAGCGTGACGAGTCAGTTTCTTGCAATGTAGGAAAACAGAATCTACTAAATTTTCCATGTCAATTAGACGGTCTTTCCGCTATCTATATGTCCATGTTCCATATCAATCACGTAATTTTTGCATATCAAGTGGAAGGCAGCGTACCCTATCAGGCTATTTAGGCATATCGCAAAACATCGTACGATGTGCCTTTGTTTACGCTTCAGTAGGTTTATCGCTCAAATTCTTACAATAGGGTTCTAGTTGGTAATTTTAAATGCCAACATTCTTTGATAAGATGTTTTTGTTTTACATTTATTGTTATAGTGTTCCATAATAGTTCCATAATATTATTAAGACGAAGAAATTCTGAAAATGAATTTACATAATGAGTAGTCCTATCAAGTTATTTTGTGATAATGACCACCATATTTTACAAATTAAATTGTAGTAGGCCTTAAAGATTAATGTGTTTTGGCATTTAATTATTGGGTCCATTCCACACCAGATGCGAGGATGTGAGATAGGGGACCTTAATGTCCTGTGTGCGTCAGTTATGGGATCCTATCCCATCCAAACAATTTACAATTCCTGTCAAGAAAAACAACAATTCCAAGGTAGTTTTACTGGGTCGTTTTACGCGATTCCAATCCTTACGACAAACGAAGTCTACCACAATCGTCAATTTCTAATTTAATCGTCAAAAAACAGCTCAGCTTTAAAAGAACGAACATATTTTGAGCTACGAGAGCCAATCGAATCAAGTGATAATCGCCATAAACCATATTAGTACACGCTAAAAAGGCATTTTTACATACATTGCTGAAATTGATAAAGCTATAACTTGCTAATCAACTAAGTGAACTAAGTATTGCCACTATTGATAAGTATTTTAATCTTCCAGCTAAAGTATCAAAGTTGAATCTCGCTACAGTAATCGTCAGTGATTGATAACCGCGAGGTTAATTACCTAGTAGGTTTACCACCCAACAGACCTCTTGATAAGGTTGGCTTATGTTATGAGTATGAGTCATTCTTTGTTGTGACTCTTTTCTGAGAAATTTAAGTAGTTTGCGTCGACTTTAACCATGTTACTCATTGTGTTAGCTGTTTTACCAGCTGTTTGATGACAAAATCCAGGCCAATATGTTTGAGCTACATAATTTTTATTATTTTAAATTTTAATATTTCTATTATATGTACGACTTTAAGATTCAGCTGTATAGCTAACTGATTTTGAGCACTAATAGTCCTCTCTCTCTACAAATTCTTTGTTATCAACATCTTTTTCGAATCAAAGTATTGAAATTCCGTAGTGCAGTTTGTACCCACTAGTTTTCATATTTTGTTTACCTATATTCCGACCCCAATTGTGTCAAAATATATATGCCTCTTCTCTGTGCTCAGCAGATGCACCTGATGGATGGATGTTATATTCAACTATTGTTTTACCGTAGTCTTCCCAGGACTAAAGTCTTATATCAACAGCTATTGTTTTCTATGGCATGACGCACCTTATTTTATTGTCTATATCTCACCTCATTTCATTGCACCAGTGACTTTTCCACTGTGTCCCACGGCTCAAATTGCATTATCTTATGTAACGTTACGCTTGAGATACTTTACGTCGTCGTACCATATGATATCATAAGATTTATAATTAGCTAGACGAGATGTTGAATTTTTATCGTCATTTTGACCTTCGAGTTTTTTCTAGTTTTAGTTACTTTACAAGTTATGTTAGTTCCTTTATGGATTCATCAAGTTTATGGATATAAGGTCTATTTTGCGATTGCATAAAATGGTGATTGCATACATAACTGCATTTGGCATAACGAAGTTATTAAGTTTTGTTGGCACCCAACAAACTTGTCCATTAATATCTTTGAATATTTGAGGTCTATGCCTCCGTTAGCTATCGATGGCAAGGAGTAAGTTCCGTTTCCGTTAATCAAGACTTCCGATTGAAAATGTTTATTTCTCCAAAATCAACTTTTTTACTAACTTAAACTCAGTGTTTCAACATAAAATCACTCCCAAACAGGCCGCCGCAACAACTTTAAATATTGGAGTATACAAATTTGTAGTTGTTGTTTTCCTTTTACTCATGTCCAGGAAGATGACATATACATACTACTTTAAATCCAGGAAAACTTTTAGGGAGCTCCAGATATTCCAACGATGAATTATTTGTATCAACATTATTGTTACTTTTCGTTACCTATATTTGTTCCAGCATATAATCGAGAAGTACTGCCCAGACATAGCTGCCACCGGTACGTCATGCTGCAATACGGAGCAGCTCAAGAACTTGGAGGCCAGCATCGGTCTAGCCGGCAACTTCCTGGCGCGATGCCCTTCGTGTTGGGAGAACTTCCTCCAGCACATTTGTGGCATGACCTGCGGGATCCATCAGTCGGATTACTTGAAGCCTATTAAGATGGAACCGTTTAATGGTTTGTATTGTTTAATTCCCTTGAAATTTCTAACCACTCTTTTATTAAGATTATTTGAGCGCTGGATATGATTCCAGTCTTGGCTAAAAACAAAAGAGTTCGTTTTGTTGCTACATTTCCATCAACTTGAGGTAAATTTTTGTTTCTTCAGTTTCCTGTATATATCCATTGCTGTGGTTTATTTTTCAGAAACACATTACGGTATCAAGGAGATCGACTACCATATCACGAATAACTACATGCAGGGAACCTTCAACTCTTGTTCAAATGTAAGGATAATTTGTTTATTACCCGCCTATCATTACGATATTTACTTTGGATATTTACACGAATATTTATGAATGTGTGTTTATATTTACGCATGCTCCGCCGTAGTGCCTTAATTACTCATCCGATAGTGAGGTATCAATGAATTTGTTATCAAGGTCCGGGCATAGATACGTAATTGTGAACATACCTACTAGCTGCAATGCAACCCGCGGCTTCGTGTGCGTTTTTAAGAAAATTAGCCCATAAGTTAGTCCAGGTCCGTTCTAGGCAAATTGGGATAAATATATAGAATATTAAATAGAATTAAGAATTTAAAGTATCCTATGTGTTATTCGAAGCCCAGAGCTTTATTTGCATTTCAGCTCAGATCCATAATAATACACATAATCCCTTCCATCATCCCCATTCAGTACTTTTAGCGTTATGTATGTACTAGATTATTTTCGATTGATAGGTACTAGATAACTGATATACATAAAATGACTAGAACACCCAGATCAAATATCTGCAGATCGTACAAACATGTGTCCCGAGGCGCGAATCGAAACTGCAACCTCCTGCGTCGCAGGTGGACCTTCGCCCACTGCGCGACAGAATCGGATCTTATATCGATATTTAATTTGAACATTTTAAATGATATCTACAAGTTTGTACATGTACTTGTGCCAGGATGTCTGAGCAAGACATCCTGGCACAAGGATATTTACATACTTAAAAGGATGTCCTAACAACTGTTTAGCTTGTAGAGTAACATTTTTTATACAAATCAACAATTTTAGGTAAATTTTTTTCAAAGAAACAAACAGATTCAGATAGTTTATTGTCACACATCATACACAATAAAAAAAATATACAAAATACTGTAACTTAAATGATGAGGCTATGACTAACTAACCGTTTCCAAACATTTTGGTATCAATGACTACGATCATAGCAAATAGCGTCGATAAAACGATATGATAACAATGCGGATACGTGATCATTATCTTCGATCGTTTGCGGAAGACCCTCTTCAAATATACCTGTCTGATATAAACAATACGTTATCAAACCGAAGACAATAAAGGACATAGCACATACATACAGTACCACTGCCGTGCCGCTTTGTTTTTGCTCGATGATGTTATTAGTTTAAACAAAATTATTTCATTTTGAATTTTTCCAGGTCCAAAACCCTTCCACAAACCAGCTAGCGTTCGACATAATGTGCGGGCAGTGGACCTCTGAGTACTGCACGCCTCAACGCTGGTTTGACTTTATGGGAGACGCCAGTGGGAGCTTCGTGCCTTTCCAGATCAACTACAAGGGTAGCGATGGGCCGGTCGACGGGTTGACACCTTATGATCCTGAGATTAGGCCTTGCAATGTCGGAACAAAGGTATGATATCCATAAAACAACTAGCCTGCGGCATAATGGGAAGACTTTGTGAGAGACGAGAATGGAAGCTTTCCAGACCAACTACAAGGAATGCGATGGGCCGGTCACGGTCATTCTTTGTCCTGGGCATCACCCTGAGCATCTTGGCAAAGAGAAAAAGAATAGTTCCTCTAGGAACTGTTCGATTTAGTACACGGGTAGATAATTTTTATAAATTCCAGAGTGCGATTTCCTCTGTTGGGTAAATATCTTCTCTATTGCGTCATTCTGTCAGGTCTCGCGCCACCCTCATCTTTCCCCTCATCTTTGCCATTCCATCTGCCTATTTGTCCGTGTGTTATATCTATATATATCTAGTATCATTCTCGTCCAGGGCCAGCCCGGCTGCAGCTGCCTAGACTGCGCTGCTTCCTGCCCAGCTCCACCCCCGCGCCCGCCGCCTCCCAAGCCGTTCTCCATCCACGGCGCGGATGGCTATGCAGTCATTATGGCTATCGTCTTCGTGATCTTTACTACGCTGTTCTTGAGTGGGGTGTTCTGTTGCGCTCAGCAGGAGAATTCTGTTGGTAAGTTGACTTTCGACTTCAATAATGAAGACATGAAGAGTAGACAGGGCTTGTTTAAGGTTAGACCTCCAACATGCTCATGCCTGCGACGATGGTAGCAGGTTTTGTCTAGGCTAGAAGAAATTCAGACTCATCCTCGTCTATTTTATCATAGACAAATCAATGTCTGGGGTGTGATCATGATCATGCTAAGGCTCCAGTTGGCGTTTTCAATCATAACGCTAAAGTCGAATACTATAAAAAATCGCTATTAACACCACCGTTAAAGAAAACACGAAGTAATTGCGTGAACTGAGTTACATTATTATTTATTGCGTGTACATTGCATACCTAAGTGGTTTGCAGACCGTATATAAGCGGATAGTTGTTCTTTGTGTGCGCCGCTCGCACCTTCAAGGTACAATTTCGAACTTGTCGTATATTTGATACATGTGTGTAAATTGCAAGAAGCGCGTCCCACAGGACGCGAACTAAATAAAAAAAAAGAGCGTTTCACAAAGGTTGAGGTTTCAATGTTGGGTCAATTTCAAGGTAAACAGAGTACTTAGACCATTAGTTTTTTTCTACAATTAGAAGTCATAAATTACAATGGCGGAAAGAATATAATGTATACTTAATGGCGGCTGTAAACGGCACGGTCACGCCCTCTTGTGCTCAAAGTGAGACTTGATTGACAGTGATGGATAAATAAGTAGGGAATTAGGTGATATAAAGACGTCTGCCATGAAAATAAATAATAATAAATAAATAATGCTGGATAATTCACACAGCGTTATCTAGCCCCAAGCTAAGCAGAGTTTGTGTTATGGGTACTAGATAACTGATATACATAATACAATACATTACATTTGATTGCATAAATATATATTTTTTATTATACTTACATAGAAAACGACCAGAACACCCGGAACAAATACCTGCAGATCGTACAAATATTTGTCCCAAGGCGGAAATCGAACCCGCATACCTCCTGCGTCGCAGGCAGACAATGTAGCATCCTTCGAAAATTACATTTTCGAACCTACAGTCAGAGAATGTAGGTTTTATAAATTTTATTCCGCTTCTTATTATTTTTACAGTATGTTATTTATGTATTTTTTCCCCAACAAGGGATTGTATTGAGCTCGGAAGTTATCACTATTAAACATTGATGTGTTCTCGCAACTTTATCGATGAAAACAGCAAAATGCCTATGAAGGCTATAAATATAAGCTATAAAACATCAACAGTAAAATACCATTGACCCAGTCTTTACTACGCCATCATACATATTGAAATACTAGCTCCTACCTTCGACTTCGTTCGCATCGACTTTAGGTTAGGTATTAATTACATCAATAAACTGCTAATCTCAATCTCATCTAGAAATTCTTATCTCTGGGCAGGAAGAAAAAACAACTAACAATTTTTTGAAAATTTGACAAAAGTCCTTAATAAAAATAAGTCATAATCAAAAAATAATGATACATCTTTGTCAATTTCCGCACTTTTTTATATTTTATCGAGTTTTTCGAGTAAACCTAAGGACAGACTTTTCCATTTACAATATGAGATACATACACATGGCGTGCCACTGGTCAGTCAAGACTCGTTTTCAATCCACGAACACTTTAACTAGATTAAAACTATCCATACACAAATTTGGACTCTATGCGCAAAGTAATAGAGCTTTAGTTTGTACAGTAACAGATTGCATGACGTAGCGGTGGCGGTTTATGGGTTTCCATGCTTATAAATTTATTTATACAGAAAATTTGGGTAGCATTGACCTTGAAGAAAACCTATGAAGGGCATTAAGAAAGGGCAGAGAAGTTTTATTATATTCAAAAGACTTATTATAACTACCTACTTAAGGATCCGAAGTGTTTCTTGGCCGAGATAAGAGAACTGCCTTATTGGTTATTATTATCCTTGATTGTGCAGCAAAATAATTTATGTTGCGTCTAATTTAGAGTAGAATCTCGCTAAATATAAAAGTAGTACGAATAAAAACATAAAAATAATAATGTTTCTAATCTATTTAAATATTTTTTGTTAAAGATAATCATAATTTTAATAGTATTCTCGTATATTAACTTAACATTTATTTAACTTTGTTCTGTTTTTATTTATAAGTGACGCATATATTCCAATTTATGTTTAAGAATCGTTTTATTAAAATGTATGGAAACTAGTATCATAAGTATCAACTTGAACTTGAATATCAATGCAGTAGTTAGAATATTACGAAATCGACCTTATTAACTATATCCGGCTGTAAATAAACATGAATTAATAATAAAAAATTATATGTAATTATATGACAAAGCAATGCCTTGTTTTAAGATATTTAAAACTTTGAATAAACATAGATACAGTAGAATCTATGAATTGTACTATGAAATATTTTTCGCTTATTAGATTCTCGTGTGTTATAACTAGCAGTTAAAAATTTAATTTGATAATGTTGTATAATTTAATAACATTTATAATTTTTTTCTTACATTGAAATTAGAAACCCCCTTTGATACATCACTTTTGATTCTGCAATTTTGATTCCTCCAACTTCAGAAATTTACTCTATAAACCCGCCCGTAAACTTCTCCAACATGTTATCCAACAGAGTTTGGTCGTATTATTTTTATGGTAAAATCAATACTGTTTTAGTTAACTTTAACTCATGGCTTTGCCCAACAAAATGCCCTATCAAGTTGATTAAATCAATGAGGAAGGTTATACCCAACTTTTACTATAACTTTGATCCATGTAGAATAGAATAGAAAAAGCTTTATTTGTCACTCGTACAAGCAGGAACAAACATTTATAAAAGAGACACAGAAATAAACAACTTGCTCGAGTCACAAAAAGGTCTTTGTCTCAGCATAATATTAGTCGCGTTTGTCGGAAGATCAGCGTTTTCAACCAACGCTGATCTTCCGACAAGACCGTTTGGTGACGTCATTGTCATGTCTTTGTCAAAGTAAATGACCGCCAGTTTGTCATAGTATGTGATAAAGCTCAAGTAAAACAATTTTATTACGGCCTCTATAGTGTAGTTAATAAGGTCTATTGTGTGACGCTATGCTAACCGCGGTGATTGGGAACAGACGGGTGGACTGACGCGCGCCGCGGCGGCGGACCCGAGACCAGCCCGCTACACTCACATCGCTCTAGTACGTATTATCTGGATACTTTGGGTTTATGTAGGCTGATGTTAAGCTAGCTGCAGACAGCGGTGAAGTCTTTCTTGTGTAAACTTCGGCCAAACCTGCGCGTAAAACACGCGGGACGCCGAATGCGAAGCGGAAGGCGTCTTAGAAGCTTAATGCTTCTACGCCGCCTTGACGCTCTCTAAGTTCGGGAAAGTAACGTTGTCTTTCTCATTTTAATCTTTCTGCGACTTCTTATGTTTTATGCTATGACACTATCATCAACATAGATAATGTTTTGATAAAATAAAACTAGCTATGGATTGGAATTGGTGATGTCTGTGTAAAAAAGTTGCAGACGACGACAGCCTTAACTCAAACTAGGTACTGGGTGGGTACCTATAAATTTGGCCAAGTAAATTAAATTATTTATTCCCTGTTGTTTACAGAGAATTTGATATTTTTTTAAAATTTTATAGTATCAACTAACTTTAACTATGTCCAAGTAAATTTGGAAGTATCAACTACTACTTTGACCGAGTAAATTTTGACGGTATAGTATTAAATTTGAAATTTTTGATAGAACCAACAACTGCTTTGTCAAATATACTTTGCCCAATTAACGTCTAAAGTCATTTACAACGGGATATTTACTATGATTTGAGTTTTGAGCTATTCCGTGATCAGGGCGCATGAAACTGTGCAAAATAATAGTAATAAATGTGCGAAATATAGGAAAGCTCAAAACTCAATTCACGGTAAATATTCCGTTATAAATGACTTTTGTGTTTTGACCATGATAGTTTTAAAAAGTATCAATCTAGCAATAAATAGAGGAACCTCTTTTCTGTGCCTAACTTAACATCGACCTAGATAAAACCTGACTAGTATAAAGGGGTAAGGTTCACATTACACGTTAAAGTACCTCAATATAGCTTGCTGTGAAGTTGTAATTGTCCCTAGAATAGCTCTCTGTGGGTGCATTTTGTGTCTTGTAGTAACAGGGTAAGGTACAATTTGGTTTAAATATTAGCTTTTTGTGGAAATTTACCTACTCGTTCTATGTTCTTATTGTAATGGAGTAAGGTAGACATTTTATACTCTAGTTTGTCCGTCCTGTAGTGCCGAAATAGGATCTTAACAGTTCTTATAGGTAAAATGGTACAAATTGATAATATTCTTAATGAAATTGTTTTTAATTCTTTTTATCTAGCTTATTGTTGGTACCGTTGTCTTGTTTTTGTAACGCAGATTTATGTCTGGTTTATATTATAGTTAATAATCTTGTTTTCTGATTTTATGTATTTCTTTTTACCGCTCTCTTAAATAGTTTTGATTAAATTTATTTATAGTTTACGTTAACAGTTATCTGTTGAATGCATGAGATTTTTGTTGCATGTTTCATTTTATATTAACGCATAAAACTTCACCGTAGCACTTTTTGTCCAAGGTAGTTAAAAAATTCTAAAATAGAAAAGTATTTTTGAAATTAAAATTATAGTTCGTAGTTAAAATTTAACTCCCGTTTTAAATTCATTTTTGCTCATTTTTTGTACTTATTGTTACCAGATCTAAATTAAGTTTTTAAATGTACTATAACGATCATAAAATTTATGATCGTAATAGTACGTAGTTTAATAAATGACATTTTCTCCAGAAACTTCATTATTTAAGATCGCATGAGTAACAAATTCTCACGTTTCATATTGTGGCTGCAATTTTGACTTAACAGTAGGTACTTTTATCTTTACAATTTCTTGTTGACTTGAAGTAACCTTGTTTATTTTATGTGATAGATTTCTATGACTTAAAACTATTTAAAGTAAAAAAAGATGTATTGCTAATTGGGAACGGCCTTCTTGCCTAACAAATAATAACAGATAACAAATTTTCTTGATGCCCTGTATGATAAATTTTGATTAATATAATCCTAATAAAGCTGGGTATTGGGAACTTATGGGATTTTAATATTCTAATCATATTATAAATACTTTTTGTCTTGGGGAAAGCGTCTTTATAACATAATCTTCATGTTCGTAAACTTGCAACTTGCTAAGGGATATTACGCTCAATTTCTTTGCAACTGCTAAAGGAAACAAGTCTTATAAACTCCGCTCAATAAAGACCAAATTTCTAGGTGTAGCATCGGACCATAATCAAGAAATGGCTACTAATCCCACGTCAGCGGGGTGGGGCATAGACCAACCGGACGGCGGCGCGGCTGACGCGACTTTCTTTGAGAAACTCGGAGCTAAGACTGAGACCAAGTTAGAGGACTTCTTCCAGTGGTGGGGGACTATTATGGCGTCCAGGCCTTGGATTGTGCTGTTTTTGGGTAAGTTTTAGACATTTAATGTAAAACATTGTGCAGATTCTCATAAGACTCAAATAGAAGTCTAGGCTTAAGTGTTTAAATGAAATCTTTGCGAAACGGAATAAATTTAAAACGGGGCAACGGTAAACGGGGCGTTCAACTATGGCCGTTTAAGTGCTGATGAGGATCTAACCAATCTGTTCCTCGTACAGGTCTCTGCTTCGTAGTGGGTTTAGGCCACGGCATCAAGTACATGCAAGTGACGACTAACCCGGTGGAGCTGTGGGCCTCGCCTAACTCTCGGTCTAGGATCGAGCGAGAGTATTTCGACTCGCATTTTGAACCTTTCTACCGGTGAGTTTATTTTGTAGCTTATAGATGTGGAGTGAAGGTTTGGAATTGTTTGTATTATCTGTAAGCATGACGGTGACTTGCTCTCCTTTTCTCTAGAACCAAAATCAACTTCATGACATTATTAAAAGTAAGAACAACAGTTATCTGTTTTTTTTACGGAGCACAAGTCAGCGAACCAGTTAATGTTCAGTCATAACATAAGTCACCAAGAAGTAGAGAGTTTTAATCAATTTCATTGGCTCGATCGAGAAAGCGTTCCAAATATAAAAGAAAACTTCACAACCGAAGAAATTAAAATTGTCCTGTATAAGCATAAAATCAATAAATTATATTCTAATAGGTAAGTAATAGTGTGCTATCTGAGTATTTATTCTGACAATTTGACAGTTAGTACCCAGCCAGAGTGTTGTTTAACCAGAGGCCCAATTCCGTGAACCAATCGCTTTTCTATGACAATGGTATCGTCGCATAATCGCCACCTGTTTTGTACTATGCCTTAGATAAAAGAAAGTACAGATCGACAGATGCACGTCAATAGTGGCGGGCTTGCAGTCAACCAAGAACCATTCTATCAATCTGCGTGCAAATAGCACATCACACACTATCTGGAGTTTCTTTCATCTAAGCATTCTACGTAACAATTCTGCGTTGCAGCGATTGGTTTGCAAAAACCCTGATGTCCTGTTTAAGCGACACTATAATATTCTTACGTTCAAAAACCTGAATATTTTTTGTGTCCTACAAAGGGTTTACAAAACCCAAGGAATATTGGTAGAAAATATTTAACGATACAGGTATTATTGAAGCTAAGCACAGAAGCTCGAAACAATTTTTAATTCTGATTCATCATTTAATTGCTATCTCGTTTGTTTCCTTTCGAATTAAAATTTAAACATTTTTCGCTGCACATGTGAGATTATGATTGTTGAAGTCTGTTTTAATATTTAGTGATAACCTTGCTGTAACCTTGTTGTTTTCTGTTATCAGTTTTTGGTATGTTTTCATTCATAAATGTCTTTGTTGCAATAAAATAGGTATGTAACATTCTAAATCGGAGTACAATAACTAACTTTGTCTTTATACAACACTTCTCAGGTTAGATTAGCTCTCCAAGTCACAATTTGCATTGTCAATTTTCCAAATAGATACATAAAAGTTGTCAATTTTTTTTATCTTTCCTAATATATTTTATTGAATAAGGGTCCTATCTCATAAAGACACCATGGTGGCGCCACTGTGTTATCTTACGCTATCAACCGAGAAACACAAACACCACCACCAACTGGTCGTGGAGTGAGTGAGACGCCAAATAGCTCTATACATATTAATGGTTGCGCCACCAGCGGGGGATTTGGTAGCTGCCAACAAATCTGGTTGCGAAACCAAGCTGATACCAGGTGAGGTACCCTCCATACACCTGCCCCCCTAGCACGGGGATTGTTGTCTAGGGTAGAATAGAGAAAAATTACGTCACTTCGTCATCCAATGCGTAAATGATTTGAAATGCATTCCATCAACTCTAATAATATACGCAATGTATGTCAATGTAATGTCATTATTGTCTATTCTACCCTAGACAACAATCCCCGTGCTAGGGGGGCTGTACACATTTGTTAGTGGCGTGACCGGTGGCGCCTCCATGGTGTCCTAATGAGATAGGACCCTAAGTGTTGTCTATGTCTTTGGAAGATGTAAAGGGGTAAAGTATTGCTTAATATCATGGATCTTTCGCTGATTTCAATACAAAAGTAAAATTACACACACAATAGACAGTACAATAATAATAGTTAGTAAAATAGGGTACATGCATAGTTTTTTAGGGTTCCGTACCCAAAGGGTAAAACGGGACCCTATTACTAAGACTTTGCTGTCCGTCTGTCACCAGACTGTATCTCATGAACCGTGATAGTTAGACAGTTGAAATTTTCACAGATTATGTATTTCTGTTGCCGCTATAACAACAAACACTAAAAAATTTAATAAAATATATATATTTAAGGGGGCTCCCATACAACGAACGTGTTTTTTTTTTCGGTTTTTATAAATAATGGTACGGAACCCTTCGTGCGCTAGTCCGACTCGCACTTGGCCGGTTTTATTTTTATATATTGACGTTCGTTTGACGAGAGGTGTTACCATTGCTCAATTCTAAGATTTTTTGTATTATAGTGCGTAAGCCCTTGCGCTCTGAATAATCTCTTGTTTATTAGAAATACTATTTACCTGACTAACTACATAACATAGTTCTGTTAAAGCTTACATATCCAGCGGATAATTATCAAGTCATTATTATTAATGTGATACTTATGTTGCATCAATAGAATGACTTGAACAATGTAAGGTAATTCAGGTAAGTGCTAGCGGTGTTGTGACATTATGACCGTTTGCGGATAAATCTACCTTTTGCCTTTTACCATTATACGTCAGGTTAACAATAATCATGATCTTTTATTTGCAAGAATGTATGTTATGTAAATATATTTATGAGTTTTATAGTTTTTCGATGCATGAATGTTTTAATCTATACACTAGCCAAACTCGACGTTTAATAAGGTTTTTTTGTTATAGTGCTTACCCGCACTTTTTGGGAACTTATTTCATTTCTTCGACGTTTAATGTTTGTAAAGACTCCGCCCGTACTTAACCTAAACTTCACTGTGTCTCCGCGCCTTTTTCACGCAGATAATTTTTTTTTAATATTTTTTTTGTGTGACAGGTGGCAGGAGACTCCCGCTCCTGGTCATTCTTGGTGCAAAGGATTTCCATCGCTATTCAGCGAGGCAATGCTGCAAGTGTTTTATGGGCACCTTTGCACCGGGAATGGTCAGGGGCGGGTTATTTAATGAATGACTAATTTTTATACTGCGTAGTTAATGTTAAGTGCAGTATTTGATGTTTTAAATTTGACTATTATTATACCACTTTAAAATTTATTAAATTTTTATGTTTTTTTTGTCGATTTGAGATTCTTCTTTTGATTAATATTGCTTACAATTATAAAACTCGACGCCAAGCAAGTGAGTTTTAGTTTTTTTTTGTCGTGGTTTGTTTGCAAACATTTAACATCGAGTTTAGTGTATAGATTCCAAATTTATTGCTAAATTTCGTTAAGACGAAATAAGAAGGTAAGGTAGCATACAGACAAAGAATGTTTAGTAGAATGAGTGTAGAAGTATGGTTGGATTCATATTTACAAACAAGCTCTACTTCATTACGGATGTAAGCGGGTAAACTACGAACCTTATTTACAATTCGTGAAACTACGGTAGTTTTTATAGTAAAACAAGCTTTACTTTTTGATGTGTCAAAGCGATAAGTTCCAGAATTTTCGTTAGTTGTAGTAGTAGTAACTAGTTTTGTATTCCCTAGAACTGAGATGCTGATCATCAGCTCCAAAGGCCTCTCTAAGATAGAACACAGCACACCATCTGGCATAGTGGAGTTCGGGCCAGTTTTCAACGCTTCCTTCATGACGGAGGTTCTTGACCTGCAGAATAAGATTATGGGTAAGTCTTTGATCATTTTATTATACCAAATAGTGGTCAAAACTTCCATTGATAGCTTTTTATTTAGTTATAACCTAGGTATATATTAGGTATTTAGTTATATTCCGCGCAAAACCTTCTCTGATAAGGTGCAACAAAATGCAATAGGCTAGTTGAACCTTTTAAAAAGTAGGTTTTAAATTAATAGTTATTGTCCAATTAGAGTACAAAAAACATCTTACCATATTTTTTAGGAACTTAAAACCGCAAATGTTTATTTTAAAAGTGCACTTTTCGTAAACAGCCGAAAGCGCTGTCAGCCATATTAGTCTATAGTAATTTGTACTGTGACGTCATACGGGTCGAAAACTAACAACTACCATGTAGCAATGTATTTAAGTGTGGTTTATTCGAGAACCATAGATAAAATCCCTGGAAAAATAGAAGACTAAAACATGGCGACGACTTCTGTACCATAGAGAATCGTCGCGTTTCTTATCGCGTTTTTTATCAGTTCCATGTCTGACAGAACGTTAAACGCGCCAGTCCAGTCTTATACTTATAAGACTGGACTGGCCTTAGTGAGGCAAGCTCCTAATTGATGCTTTTCCTTAAGTCCTTTTTATTTCCAGAGCTCGGCAACGAAACCGGCATAGCAGACATTTGCTTCGCCCCCCTCTCGTCCCCCTTCCGCGGGCCAGTGACCCCGCAGGAGTGCGCCGTCCAGACCGTGTGGGGATGGTTCCAGAACGACATCGACAACTTTGACACAGATGAAAACGCGTATCTTGACCAGATACTTACTTGTGCGACGTGAGTCTACATTTAAATGAAATGAAATGAAATGAAAATATATTTATTCTGACAGACAGGACAAAATATAAAAGAAAACTTACATGATAGATACAATTTACTATCAGATTTTTTTTCATTTTCCTGGGCTGAAGTTTTGTTTTGTTTTTTTTTCGAGGAAAAGAAAAACAAAAGAGGACGAGGTTCTATATTCGGCTGTATGTATTTTTTTTGTATGTTTGTCGATTTATCCGTTAAATTATGGACCGATTTGGAAAGTTCTTTCGCTATTGTACGGAGAATGATCCCGAGGATTTTGTTTCCGAAGTATTTTTCCCATTAAACTTAAAAAAAACAGTGTAAATACTTAGGAATTTGAAGTTGGTGTTTAGATTTTCACAACAATCTAATTATTTCATACAATTATCCACGCTGACGTCACAAACCCTGGTCTCCAGTATACCAAATACGAAAGGGGATCGCGCCAGATTAAAATAAAAACTAATACCTCCTTGCCTCGGTGCACACATTGAGCAGCATGACCTCTCCACGGTCGTGCTGGTCTGCAGTCCGGATTGTGATAGTGAGGGTATAAAGAGTGCACCTTGTTTTATGCACACTTGCTTTGTAGTAATAATTTATCAAAAAATTTACTAATCCACTAATCTCAATAAAAAAAAAATATAGATGTTTTGTAATTTATGGCAGGTATAATTCGATAAATACATACATACTACTGTCATCATCCTTATTGTCCAACAATATAACATTTTTATTGTATTTATTTATTTCGTTCCAGCAACCCCTACCAACCCAACTGCCTGTCAGAATACGGCGGGCCAGTCCTGCCCGGCGTGGCGTTGGGCGGTTTCCTAGCGCCCGGGGAACCGCTGACCAGGCGCTCGCGGTTCCACGACGCTAATGCACTCATCATCACTATACTGGTCAACAACAAGCATGATAAGGAACAGGTAATATCATCATCTGAAGGATAGGATTCGTAACGAATACATCCGACAGTGAACAGAAGTTATCGACGTAGTTCTAAGAATTAGCAAGCTGAAGTGGCAGTAGGCTGGCCGCTGGGGTAAACGTGTTGTTGAATGGAGACCGCGACTCGGCAAATATAGAGTAGAACGCCCTCCGGCCAGGTGGGATGACGACCGGCGAAAGACTGCAGGCAGATGCGGCAAGCTAAAGACAGGGCCCTATGGCGCTCATTAGGGGAGGCCTTTGTCCAGCTGGGAACTGTTATTTATGTTGATTAACATGTTTATAGTTTGATTACATTATCCATGCCATAATCATTACTACATATTCTAATAATTTCCAGCTAAAACCCGCTTTGGCCTGGGAGAAAGAGTTCATAGCATTCATGAAGAACTACACGGAGACACAGATGCCTGCCTACATGGACATAGCGTACACTTCCGAGCGGTCCATTGAAGATGAGCTTGACAGGTTAGTTCTATTAGTAAAATTCGATTGATTGAATTATTGCGACGACCGATGTGGCGCGGCGGACGAACGTCCGCCTGCGACGCTGGAGGTTGCGAGCTCGATTCCCACCTTGGGACAATTTTTTGTATGATCTGCATATATTCGCTCAGGGTGTTCTAGGTATTTTCTATACAGAGTGTAACAAAAATGCAGGACCAAACTTCTTTCGGGAGAGGTTTCCGGAGGGCTTGATATATTTTTTACAGCAGTATATTTTTTTTATTTCCTATATAAAAAAAATGTATTTTTAACTAGATAGAACGAGAGAGAAATAAATAAAGCGTATACTTAATAATAAACTTATTAAATACTCTTATTTCAGGGAGTCTCAATCCGACGTGTCCACGATTCTGGTGTCGTACTTCATTATGTTCGCCTACATCGCGATATCGCTGGGACATATCACGACGCTTTCTCGGCTGCTTATCGACAGCAAAGTCACGCTTGGACTTGGAGGTAAGAACTCTTACTTACTCCTGTGGCTCTGCAGACTGTTGCAAACAATCTAGAGGTAGCTTCAACAGATCCTAATCAATACAAATTCGGGATTTGTATATCCAAGACGCTGGGTGCATTGCACCGCTGCTGTATGGTAATGCTGACGCGCTGTGCCAGACACAGAACTGTTCTATGGGACATAAAGTAGCTTATGTTTGATTCCAGGCTTAAGGCTATATTTATACAAAATTTCAGCCCGATCCATTCAGTAGTTTGAGCATGAAGAAGTAACAAACATCCATTTATCCATCTAAACATCGAAACTTTCGCATTTATAACATTAGTCTGATCTTCCCCAGGCGTACTAATCGTGCTAGCATCAGTAGTATGCTCCATCGGTATATTCGGGTTCGCCGGCGTCGCAGCGACCCTGATCATCGTAGAAGTGATTCCGTTCCTGGTACTAGCCGTCGGAGTCGACAATATCTTCATTCTGGTTCAGACGACGCAGCGAGATGCGAGGAGGCCTAATGAAACTGTGCCGGAGCATATTGGCAGAATGTAAGTAGACATAGACATGCAGAAAAAAGAAAACACACGTGCACTGTACTCTCCAAGATACACAACCAATCACCCGCTCACTTACACAGACATACTGAGGGAGTGGTGTGTCTGTGTGTGGGCTCACCCCACACACAGACACACCCTCCTCACACAGACACAAACTACTCACTCAAAAATAGCCCAAAAACCATGCATTTGTAAGTAGTATAATCCATCGGTATAATCGCCACGCGCAAAGATGCCTGAGATCAACTGTAATCAATGCCGCATCCACGCAATCATTCAAAAACAAGCTCAAAAAGTGGTTGATTGAGCAATCACCGCTTTGAAGAATAAATAAAATAGATACTTAAGTGATTTTATTTAATGATTAATTTAATAACATAAGTATTTAATTGCAATTTAATGTTGGTATTATTATTGTGATTGACTATTATTATTAACTTTTGTTAAAATATTATGATTGTGTACTAATACTGTAGTTAAATTTATAAACTTTTGACGTGTATGTTTTTTACCAATAACTGAGTATGAGTATGATTCCAAATTCCCAACAAAAATAGTGGTTGTTGGTAAGACCCCGAGAAGAGGAAGAAAAGCTTGTATTAGGGTACTAGATTACTGGTGTGCTTAATACTAATGCCTAACACAATGTTTTTTCCACAGACTCGGCCAAGTCGGTCCATCAATGTTCCTGACATCAGTCTCGGAGTCAGTCTGCTTCTTCCTGGGAGCTCTGAGCGACATGCCGGCCGTGCGTGCCTTCGCGCTGTACGCCGGCGCGGCTCTGCTGGTGGACTTCCTATTGCAGGTCACTTGCTTCGTGGCGCTGCTGGCCATAGACACCTACAGGCAAAATGCTAACAGGTATATACAATAACACTTTCATGGTCCAAGACGCAGATGTCAGTCTGCATCAGCACAGGTCGCACCGCCACCGAAGCTGGGCAGTGAATGCGTTACAATCCAGGCTAAAATGAAGCCATCGATCGACAGGGAATAAAATAAGTAAGAATAGGCGAAGCAGAGTCATTTCGCTGTGATTTGAAAAGTAAAGTCGATAGCCAAATCCTTTGTTACTAAAAGAAGCAAATAAATCAGACGCAGAGACGCAGCTGTAGTGGAATACGTGATACGTCTGTCAACAGTCTGGTGCAGCAGATTGAGTGAATGTGGCTTGTTTCGCTTGCCACGCTGTGTTATCTACTGACCGATTTAAAAGACGTTTTACGTCAAAATGTAAACAGCAATTTGTACTGCGATCTTATTGGAAATTTGCTGGCATGTTAATTCGTAGCGTCAGAAAAGCAATTTCTAATCAACCGAATCGAATTTTGTTCAGTCTTTAGGTACTTTCCCGCTGCAGAGCAAATATCTACGTCTCCTTTGGCCTCTCCTCTTTGTTTTCTTTTTGATACTAAAACTCTTACTCTATATCTGCTCTCCAGATTCGACGTACTCTGCTGCCTGCAAGGATCAAAGATAGACACTCCTACTGAAGGCAACGAAGGCGCCCTCTACAACCTGTTCAAGCAAGTGTACGTGCCTTTCCTCATGAAGAGGGAAGTGAGAGCCGCGGTCATGATTATATTCTTCGCCTGGCTTTGCTCCTCTGTTGCTGTAAGTACCACTACACTTTGTTCAAGGCCATATTCTCACATGATAAACGCTTTTCCTTGCATTATAATATTGTTTATAATGTAATTTAATATTTAGAAGCGCGATAGAGCATCAGCCAAGATTTATAAATATGCTGTACAGTGTACACCTCTTGTTTATAACCCTTACTGACCCGTTAGCTGGTGATGACCTCATTCAATTGAGCGCTTGACCATCACAATCATATGAAATGAGAAAGTTTGGATGGCTGGATGTTACTCCTTAAAGCTTTAACTCCTGAATGGAGCAAACAGAAATATCGCAATTATTTGGTTCTTGACCTGTTATAACAATGACCTTTTTATCTTCCCAGGTCGCTCCCCACATAGAAATCGGTCTCAATCAAGAGCTCTCAATGCCCCACGACAGCTTCCAGCTGAAGTACTTCCAACATCTGAACCGTTACCTCAACATCGGTCCTCCAGTCTACTTTGTGATAACGGAAGGGCTGGACTATTCGGATCGAGGGACACAGAATATGATATGTGGGACGCGGTTCTGTAGGGAGGACAGTGTCGCTATGCAGTTGTACTCAGGTAAGAGATATAGCGTTACCTCGACCTCTCAATTGTCACCT
The DNA here is from genome assembly GCA_947086465.1 of Eupithecia exiguata. Taxonomy (NCBI): domain Eukaryota; kingdom Metazoa; phylum Arthropoda; class Insecta; order Lepidoptera; family Geometridae; genus Eupithecia; species Eupithecia exiguata. Next base: position 9,982,727 of record OX352245.1, read on the forward strand.
CAACATCTAAACCGCTACCTCAACATCGGTCCTCCAGTCTTCTTCGTGGTAACGAAAGGGTTTGACTATTTGGATTGAGAGACGCAGTTCTGTAGGTGGACAGTGCCGCTATGCAGTTGTACTCGAGTAAGAGATAAAGCGTTACGTCGACCTCTCAACTGTCACCTCAACATCTGAAATGATACCCCAACTTCGGTCCTCCGGTCTACTTTGTGGTAACGAAAGCGTTGGACTATTCGGATCGAGAGACGCGGTTCTGTAGGGAGGACAGTGTAGCTATGTTGTTGTACTCGGGTAAGAGATCAAATAAATAAAACCAAAAAGTACTAGACATTTTCGCAACATTATCTGTCTCCAAAGTAAGCAGAGCTGTCTTATAGGTACCAGATAAAAAAACGTTTTCACCGCAAATACATCCCGCTATCTCAACGTTAATTCTCCAGGATCTGTAGAAAATTATCTACAACATTGACACCATGTTGTAGATAATTTTAATTTTAAAAGCGTCATAAAAATACGTCACGTAAATTAGATTCTCGTGGTTATTTCACACCTCAAACTCTGATTTTTGTGTATTTCCATAACACTTTCATAAGGTACCTTCAGTTGTATCCCGAAAAGGTAACAAACGGACACAAGTCCCTTCACTTCTATAAAATTTGTGTGGATGGTATTCAATTATTGTGTTATTATTTTTCTTAATTTTTTATTATTTAATCTGATTTCTAGTTAAATTTAATTCTATTTTGTTTGGTTTTATTGTGTAATTTTAAGTGACATTCTATAAATTTGTATGTAATTGTGTTATGGATTCGATTGTGGTCTGAAATAAATTAGTTAATAATAATATTAATTTCATGATTCCCAATTAGTCATGGTATTCCATTGTTGGGGGTAGTGGTTTTAAAAGGTACCTAAGCGTTATTAAAGCGCTTACCTTCTCGGTTCTGACTTATCTAGAAGTGTCCTGCTATGGTTTAAAATTGTTTCTAGATTATAATTTCACTGAATTATTTCAGCATCAAAATCTCCGAACGACAGCTACATCTCCCAACCTCCAAACTCGTGGATGGATGACTTCTTTGACTGGAGCTCCATCAATGATTGCTGTCGCTTCTTCGCATCGAATAACAGCTTCTGTCCCAGCGATGGTAAGTTTATCTAGTAAACGCACTGGAGGCCGTCAAAATAGGTCCATAATGCCGGACAGAAAAACAAAAAAAAATCGCCTATAGCTATTCCACTCTATTACTTGCTGTTTGGTAGTTCGACTGATAATCAAATAGTCATGTCCTAATGCTTTACCGATTCGATTTTTTATGGCAATCGATTTTATTTACGAAGAAGTCTCAATCGAGATTGTTATTGTTGCTCAACATTTTACATAATACAAAGTCTAAATGAGTTTATTTTTGGAATCAGAACCTTTAGTACGGTAAAATAGTATTATTTTTGATGTTTTTTTGGCGATTTGCCACACGTTTTTCCGTGATAAAAAGTAAGACAGATTGAGTTACTGTGGTAAACAACATTTTTTATACCAAGTCCAATACTTTATCATGAAAAATCTCATCTAGAATTATATTCGTTACGTACTATGTCGGCTCAATAAAAATCTAAACTTGTAAATCCCTATATTTTTCGAGTCGACAGATTTGCATTTCTATATTTCAGAAGTAACTGTGTCAATGAAATACCTAATTCTGTCATTCAGTCTTCATTCACTCACCTGTCAACAATAAGAGAACCTTAAATTCCTGTATCGAAAATAAAATACATTCGTGAACGGGGTATAGCTTAATATCAGGCGACAAGCTAAGCTAGAAGCCTGCAGTGTGGCCAGTCCCGTAACTTTTCATGCGTTTGTTTTCTCTTGGCTGGTCGCCAGCCGCGTTGCGCCAACCTCGGCGCTTGCAGGCGACTTTGACCGAACTCTTGCTAGCTACCTACATAAAAGATAATCTTTTTCTCTTTCCTTTCTAGCCACAGCGAACCCACCATGCGGCTACTGCAACATACCACTCGTGGGCGAAGAACAACGTCCCTCAGCGGCAGACTTCAACAAATACGTGCCCTACTTCCTACAAGACAACCCCTCGCCTGTCAGCGGCTGCGTCAAGGGAGGGCACGCGGCCTACGGGCACGCTGTGACCTACCGCCCGCACAAACCGACGGCTCTCGGCGCTACTTACTTTCAAGGTAGTATATTATATAGCGTGCCCTACTCTCTACAAGACAACCCCTCGCCCGTCACCGGTTGCGTTCAGGGAGGTCACATGGCCTACGGGCACGCCGTGACCTATACCATCCGAAAAACCTCAGGCTTTCGGCTCTTCTTACTATCAAGGTACTGTACATATTCACGACAAAACGAAAAAAATATCAGGGCCAAAAAAAACACTAGCCAAAGAGCATGCATTTGTTCCTAAAGTGAACCTAATTAAAACCTCTCCGATACAATACACTGTTTACACTACAATACATTACATATTTACCTGCTAGTAATTTTAACCCGTATAATATTTCTTTAAACCATTTATTTGTTTTTTGCTTAATAATCTATCATGTATTCAATTTTTATTTTTTCTTTCGTCACCGAATCGCTGTCCGTTACGTCAATCAGCTTTAAGACGAATAGTAAGGCAAATGACCTTGCGCATTTGGCAGCCGAGCGGGACACCCCCGCGCCATCTATGCAGCAAGGAGTGCATGTTTTCGATTCAAAAAACCGAGCGCGCGCGGTCCTGGAACCTTAGTCAATATACCCTATCCAAATAATACGCTCCACTGCCGTTAGATGGCGCGCACAAGTGTAGTACGTATCATAGAGTAATTGCGAACAGAGAGATCCTTGAGAGAAACAGTTCAAAGGAGTAATTGTATCAAAATATTATATGTGTAGAGAATGGTTAGGCTTAGGATTAAAACATTACTAAACAAAATATCTACGTTTTTATCTGTAAACTGCATAGGTGTAACAGTATTTTAGTAAAACGAATTTTATGAAACCAATTTTTTTTAAGTTTTTATTTATCATCATCATCATCATCAGCCTATACTAGTTAAGTTTTTATTAATATTGATGAATACACTCTGCATGAAAATATAAAATCACTATCTTGTCATTTTTAGGGCTCCGTAACTCAAAAGAAAAAAAGGAACCCGTATAGAATCACTTTGTTGTCCGTCTGTCAACCCTCTTTTCTCTTTATTTATCATAATTATAACCACCAACAAAAGAATCAAAATCAAAAATTCTTTATTTCCATTAATACAAAAATGTACACCAAGAAAAGGTAAAATTCTTAAAATAAAAAAGTACCACTTTATTATACCAGATTTAATTGAGACCGTTCCATACGTTTGGGAGCTACAATACCACAGAAATTCAAAATCAAAAATTCTTTATTTCCATAAATACAAAAATGTACACTTAGAAAAGGTCAACTTCTTAAATTAAAACGCTGACACGGAAATAAAGTGGTAGGTACTTTTGATTTCTGTCGCTTCGGTATGAAGACTAAAGTAAAGAAGCGACTAAGAAACCTTTAGCCAGTTAGTTGTTATTTTTCGAGTTGGAGCAAAACCCGTCCCAAGCTTTTTTATCTTCTAAATTATCTGATATTTTGTAGTAAGCCTTGGTAAGCCTCGCCATGGACCAAAACCTATAGGGCTGGAATCATGATATTGGGCAAGAAACAAGTTCTTTTATTTATATAATTAATATAATGTTTAGTTACGGAACCCTCGTTGCGCGAGTCCGAGTCGCACTTGGCGTTTTTATTTTTATTCATCTTTGTTTTCAGCGCTAGGTAAGAGGTTAGTACTTATGACGTGGTAAGTTGATCTGGAAAGAAGTAATTTACCGGAACCCTTTATCTTCTTTTACTGAAAAATAAAGAAATAAATATATTTATTGGCCTGCAAGAAAAAACATTCTCTAAGGGACATAGTAGTGCTTTGCGCGAAAAAAACAGTAAGTAGAAGTAGGCGAAACCCTTCGTGCGCGAGTCTGACTCGCACTTGGTTACTGTTATCTATAACAACGAGCAAAAAAATTACGATTTTTGTATGGGAGCCCCCTTAAATATATATTTTATTCTGTTTTTTAGTATTTGTTTTTATAGCGGCAACAGAAATATTGAAAGACAGAGTCTGTGAAAATTTCAATTGTCTAACTATCACGGTTCATGAGATACAGCCTGGTGACAGACGGACAGCGGAGTCTTAGTAATAGGGTCACGTTTTACCCTTTGGGTGCGGACCCCTAAAAATGAGGGTTAATTGGGATGCGAAAATCGTTATTTGAATGAGTAAAAATCAAGAGTTAGGTACTACACAGTATTGGCTAGGTACCAACCTACCTAAGTAGTAAAGGAATTTACAAAAGCCTCTGTAACGGCACTACTCTACTCCATGCATCGATGCATCGATATTAGATTATGCCTGACAACTTGATTATGAAGACTAAACAATTAGGTATTTATTACAGGTATAGCATAGTACAAGATAGGTTACTTACTCAATAGCATCACCCATTTGCCGAACTTGTGCTTTTAAAGCATTTGCATGCCGTGATCTACATTTTCGCAACCACTTCGATGGAACTCGACGTTTCTGTCCAGGTTTATTTCCCATAATATACTTATAGACTAAAACACAACTCCAGAATAAATACTCGATACAAACAACAACACAGAATTTTGGAAAATGAAATGTACTTTTAGAAACTGCTTGAGTGAGACTCACGCGCGCGATCATACAATACACATACTGGTACTAAAGCAAGATCTGGCAACGTCGCTCATAGTGCGAGCCGGCGGTATGTACGGCCGCCGCGGCCACCGCACCGGTAGGTAGAGAGCTTGCAACGTCGCGTTTTCTCATAGCGCGCGCCGCGCGCCCCGTGTCGCCCGCGAGCCCGCGCCCTCCCTCGTCAGTTGTTGGTACTACAACATTGCCTGATCATATTTTGCGAGCAAACGTTTGTGGGAGAGTGATGTTTTAATAGGCGCAAATAGTTTTTACGTTAAAACTCCTTATTTTGACTTCATTTGAAAACAAATGGACCGGCAATAGAAGCGTACGAGCTATAGAAATAACTATACTTAGTTTGGTAGTAAACGAATAAGACACACCGTCAAAAAGTGTGCTCATTAATCTGAAGATATTGTTACTTCAACCTTGTTCTGAGTGCTAACTATAACTACCGGCAAGCATTTGGAACCGGCACTAGATACTTTAAGATATGTGTTATCGGATATATAAATTTCAAACGTTCACGATCTATATTTTCGTCAGAAACATTGCCCAAAAAGACGTCGTTTTCGTCTTTTACCCTTACAATTCGCCTTAAGGTTTTTGGCTGAAAAACAGCGCTGAGCAGAAACTGTTCAACACACGCTGAGCCAACCCCTTATTCGGCGCAGGGTCATGGAGGCAGCGTCACCTTATTCTTACTACCACCTTTTGTGTCACTTACCTTACCTCCATTTTAAATTATTCTTGTTTTCCGCTTTATTTTATATTTGTGTCCAAATAAATGTTTTTCTATTCTATTCTACAAACTTGTCAATGAAATCTTAACTCGATTTGCTCGCTCAACAAATTACCCTTGACTCGTGTTATACTAAGTTAGTACTATAATGTTTGTATTTCCCTGCAGGCTACCACACGGTACTGAAATCAAGCGCGGATTACTACTCTTCCTTGCGAGGCGCTCGGGACATCGCCGCCAATCTCACCGACACACTCAATAGGAATCTCAAAGAACAGGTGAATATGTACCTAAATTTTAACCAGAATTGTAACTTGAGTTAATAAATCTTACAAATTTACAGGGTACGTACGGAATTTGGTAAAACAAGTGCACTTCAAATATAAGTTTCTAAATTATATCATAAGATTTCAAGTTGTCAGCCAGATAATTTTCATGAAATTGCGAATAAGGAAGTTATTTTTCTTACTATCTGAGTTATTTTGGTACGAATCAATTTCATAATAGTTTTTTATTGGTTTGAACAAAAAAATCATACGAATAAAAGGTCAAAGGAACACTGAAGGGCGCATAACTATGAAACTGTGTCGCTCCTTCAACCTATGACCCAAAAGGCCGATTCCACCAAACATATTAGTAAAGTAAAGACGTATTTATAACAGCAAAACTTAAAGGTAATGTGCACATTTTTATCTAAGGATGAATAAAACAAGATATCAATCTATTGTATGTATAAAGGTATCTTATGAAGAGTCACAATTATCATATTATTATTAATTTGTACACTAAAATTGTTATATTTTCATAGGGCAAGAACACAACAGTGACTGTATTCCCGTACTCAGTATTCTACGTATTCTACGAACAATACCTCACGATGTGGCCCGACACACTACGCTCCATGGGAATCTCCGTGCTGTCCATATTCATAGTCACCTTCCTTCTGATGGGCTTCGACCTTTTCTCTGCTTTGGTGAGTATACATGTTTTTAATGAAGAATTGATGATACACTTGAATTTAGAACAGACCAAATAATATTCGACCTCCATCTCAATGCTATACAACCTCCTTACAATACTCGACATACAAACTCCTTGTCCAAATACTCCTCGAGATTTGATTGGTCGACATTTTCAACAAGGAGTTTAGCATTAGAGTAAAGATAACTCTGAATTTTAGTAATTGTTGCAATTTTAATGCACATTTTGTAAAACTTTTTATTTTTCTTCATTAAATGTCTATTTTAGCTTAAATCTTCTTCTCGTAGTCATGGTATAAAGTATAGTACTGCAACTCTTAAGTAAAATGGATTGATATCGAAGGCCATGAATCACTCGCGTCGCTCAGAATTCTAAAAATTCAATAACTTTATTTCTTTAGGCTTACAAAATAAGCACTTAGACAAGTCAAATTTTATACATAAACAGCTGCATTCTAAAGCAAAAAGCAGCATTCTAACATTTGAATCACTCCCTACGGTCGTGATTCAGTTGTTAGAATGCTTCACTTGCTCGTGATTCATATACCCTCGCTTTAAATCCCTCTTTTATTCACTAATTGCATAATATACTATTTTGTCCCCAGGTCGTAGTAATCACAATAACTATGATTGTCGTGAACATCGGCGGTCTCATGTACTGGTGGGGAATCAGCCTCAACGCGGTTTCGCTTGTCAATCTGGTAAGTAATAGCATATTTAAGGGGGCTCCGCGATAAATTGCCCAATTCTGTCCTCAATGTTTTAAGGATTTCCCTAAAACTAATCTAATGAAACTAATCACAAAATATGACCGACTATAATTATGACCAAAATATGACCGTTTAAAAAAAAATATCATAATAATGCTGTGTGAATTGTCCAGCATTATAATTATTAAGAATCAACAACCAAAACATATTTGAGCATAAGAGTATAACGTGTAATAGTACATTGTCCAAAGAACCATGCTTTATTCCGCCGCCTAAAAGCATTGCTGTTTGTGGGTAACACAGCAATATTGTAATATTGCAATATTGTAGTATTGTATTGTATTGTTGTAGCAATATTGTAGGGTAAATTTCTACCTTCAAATGAATAAACCAGCGAGCATCAGGTGTAGGTACTATGTGCTTCATCAATACTATAAAAAAACTATGGAGTTCTAACCTAAATATTTTCTTTCCAGGTGATGGCAGTAGGCATAGCAGTGGAGTTCTGTTCGCATCTCGTGCACAGCTTCAGCGTCTCAGGCGGACGGTCAAGGGTCGCTCGCGCAGCTGATTCTTTGACCCGAATGGGATCCTCTGTGCTTTCAGGAATAACTCTCACTAAGTTCGGAGGAATTATAGTGCTGGGCACGGCTAAGAGTCAGATCTTCCAGGTATAATTAACTTCTATCTACGTAGGAATATAGTCTAGTTTCAATGTCACAGATGGACAGGACAATCGAGATAAGTCCGAATAGGTAGTTGATTTTGACTCGAACGGGCTCGTCTGTTCTCTCTGGGATCTCTCACGAAGTTCGGAGAAATTATTGTGCTTGGCCCGGCAAGTCAGATCTTCCAGGTGTAGTTAACTCTATTAACATAGGGATTGAGTCTAGTTTCAGTGATTTAAGCGGACAATCGAGATTCGCTCGCATAGCTGATTTTGAAACCTGCAGAGCATAGAGTATCTATTTATGTTCATCATTGTAGGTGTATTCCGAAATACGATTACAGCGCTGATAGCGATCACAACTATATTTTGTGTTCCAAATTAGATATCACAATATTGACAGTTGAGTGGTATCATTAATTTGGAACACTCATGAACGCGCTCACGAGTCGCGGTACCGTGTCAAAGATATTACAATATCATATTCCGGGTATGCTAAAAGCTATAATATCGCTTAAACGCGATCCAAATGACCGTGAGCGCGATAGCGAACGTCCCGACGTCTATCAATAAAGCTTTTGACAGAAGCGCTCTCAGTGACTTCGATTTGTACGCTACAAAGTCGCAACAGGTCGCTGATATAGCAAAATGGCGCATGTTATACCAAAAGCTATGCGCGCGACAACGATATCGTTGTGCGCTCACAGTAATACCACGTAATACGGAACGCTTAGCGTAATTCGGAATACACTCTGTAACCACTTTTCTCCACATTAAAGACTTTGTGTGTAAAAGTTCTGAGCTAAAATCTCGACCTCGAAACATACATAATAGATGTAAAGTGCAAGTTTTTTTTCCAGGTGTTCTACTTCCGGATGTACCTCGGGATTGTGCTTTTCGGAGCCGCTCACGGTCTCATCTTCCTGCCAGTTATGCTCAGCTATATCGGTAAGTTATCTTAAAAACAATGCACACGAATAGAAAACAGCAATTAATGTCTTTCGCTATTTCAATGAGTTGGGCTGGTTAGGGCTTTTATCCAAATAGATGATGCACTATATACTCCCCTACGAGATGTCAGTGCAGATCGCAGTTCACCCTCTTAGGAAAAAGAGGGAAAAAACAACTCAAATACTTCGTTTTGCTAATATTATCAATCAAGCTTATCCGAAAATAAATTGAATCTTATAATTATTTGAATTCATCCAGGTGAAATTTATTGACCGAGCTGCAAGATCGGTCTAGCTAGCGAGCCAAATCGTCGATATCAACAAAATTTCAGATATTGTAGAAAATAGATGATTCATAAATTATAACGGGCTAGCGGGATGTTCATTTACCATGATTTAATGGTGTCTGTCTATTTCACCTTCTACAAATTATATATACAATAATATACATATAAGTAATATTCGGATCTACTATTATGACTGTTATTTTCTAAATGATTCTGTCCTAATCTTACACAGCTAGTCTGTTTCACACTCTGAGTTGTTTTGTTTCGGCCTCGCATGCAATATGTATATTTTTATTCGCACACTTTAATTTTAAATTTAGCTTGTATATTGGACCTTTTTGTTTTATTTTATATGGCAACACCTTATTTTTCAAGTCATTTTTATTTTAAATACCTACATAAATACTTTTTTGTATTGTATTTAATTATAGTAGTCGTTACTAGTTCCCTCTACATGAGAATACAGTGCTGCCATTATTTAAGCGTTGCGGGTTTTTGTTTTTTCTTTAAATACGTATTTTTTTAGTTCCTTATAGCTTATTTTAACCCATCATACATCTACTACTAACCTAAGGTAGGAAAAGGTATAAGAATATTATTTATCTTTTTGTCTTATTTATGTTGCTGTTTAAACGCTTTCAATACGTGAAATACTAATTAATAAACATAAAAGTAAAAAAAAAATTACTAAAATTATTCGTTTAAGTGATGCTAATCATTTAGTATTTGTAGGTGATTGTGAATTTGAACTCGCAAAATACGAACCTACAGCAAAATTTTCAAAGATCAAATCAGCTTACAAAGTTACAAGTAACCAATAACTAAAGAATAAAAGGTTTGGCTGCGGTAAAAGGTGCCATATTAGCTTTAAATTGCTATTGAATTTTATACCGTCAGGCAGGTGAATTGAATCCAATTTCCAGGTTCACCAGTCAACAAGCAGAAGCTCGCCAACCAAATGCTCCGCGGCAAGGAGGCGCCCGTAGCCGAGACGTCGCTTACACGAGTAAGAGAAGGCAACACCCCTTACCGGCAATACAACTTTGATACGCTTCTCGCGTGAGCTTGGAACTCGCGAGAATGGACTGTAAACTGTAACACCAGTGATTAGAGTCGATTGTGGGGCGCGTGTAAGCTTGCATTGCGAACGCGGGTTATTATTATTATGCTGGGCTTGATGGCTTACGGTGTACTTTTGAATTCTGCAGGTTTACCGTTCAGAGGTATCAATAGATTTTTATCGTAAATTTATCGCGATTTTGTCGATAAAGTGAAATCTAAGTATAACATTGATCTCCGATGCTATGATAGCGATTAAATTTTTACGAAATCTCAATCTATTTAGATTCAGAAAGCTAGTAGACAATCCGAGTTTTCGAGATTGTTTATAGGTACATCTTTAGCTCTGTTGATAGAAATAATGGCGCAGTCGGGCGGATAAAAAAATGCAATGCAAGCTCACACTTAAAGCTGCTGAAAATGATTATAATCTGTTCTACGGAGTAGTCGAGTTAGTATCAGTATTATTTATATTTAATCGATATTTCTTGATGATTACCCGAATAATAAATATTAAATTAAAATTAGAACCTTGTTCATTCTCGTGCTGAGTTCAACGCATCGGTATTTTTGTATTTTCTTATTATCATGGGACTTTACAGAACAAAATTAATTTTACTATATTTCTGCTTAATGAATGTTTATTTTTATATTTTCTAACTATTGTAATTTTAATGTAAAAATCCCATGATATATTAGTTCCGTTTGATATATTTTTGTGTCTTTCCCAACATTTGTGATTAATAAGCATGTGTGCTTCGGTGGAGGTAAACTACAAAAAAGTATCTAAAACACAAAGAAATATCAGGAACTTTGTTTTAAGCATTTACTGTATTATAAGTTTGCAATTTATGATTGCACGCTTTATAGGGTGTGGTTACCTATCATGGTTATGGGACACCCTTTAGATGTTAAACTATATATTATTTTATATTGCATGATCAGATCGTTTTGTGTTTAGCCTTTTTCAGACGTGCACAGTGAGTATTTGGAGTGTGGCTTGAAGCTTGGTCATTTGCCAGCTTTTTGAGCTTTTTGTTGGATGACCACTAGTAGAAACGACCGCGTTTAAAAGTTGACTGCAAATGAGTTTTATGTTTTAGTCAATTTAACGGTGATATGGTTTTATTTTGCAATGCAAACAAAAAACTAGAAAAGAAACAGCATGTAGTAGACAGTGAACCATGTAGGTTGCGGGACATAATGCCACTTCCCACTAATATTATAAATGTCAAAGTTTGGATGGATGGATAGATAGATGGATGGATGTTTGTTACTCAATCACGCCAGAACGGCTGAACGGATCTAGATGAAATCTGGCACAGAGATAGATTATAGTCTGGAATAGAACATAGGCTACTTCTTATCCCGGAATTCCCACGGGAACCGGAACTACGCGGGTGAAACCGCCAAACCGCTGCTAGTAGTTTATATTTTATTCTATTTGCCTGTTAGTATGTGTAGTATAACTCTTGAAACTGAACATTAGACCAGCTATCCTCAACCGAGCTGAAATTTGGCATACTTATGTAGGTCAGTTCGGTGACAGTGCAATGTTATGGTGCCATCGGGCTCGTCCGATGATGGAAACAGATGGTGAGCGTAGGAACTCCTAAGCGAAACGTCCCGTCGAGTCTGGGTTCGTCGAATTTGCTTTCCCAAACACTTTGGTCAAAATTTTTATAAAAGCTAGTTGAAAAAAAAAAAAATTATTTGGTTTTATTTGTATTGCAAAGCAAAGCCATATCACCGCGAATTTTTCTATACCTCTCGAGTGAAGTAATGCCTCTCTAAAAGTTGCTGAGCATCGTCCGCAAAGTGTGTTAGCTAGGTATGGACAACGATCATTCCTACTTATTTCGAATTTAATGTATTTTAGTTTTAGCCTCTCATGTCTTGGTGTCACTGCCTTTTATTTTCAACTTTGTACTTACTCGTTTATCGAATAAAGCTCAGTGGAGTTAAAGGGAGTTTCTTCGAATATAGAAGTTATTGTAACGCAATTAATATGACATTTCGGTGATGCCATACTCGTTTTTCGATCGAGATATTCAATAGCTTGGTACACCGACTTGTGCTATTCAGAAAGTTGACGCAGGAATGTCTAAATCAGAGACTTTCCCGCATGAACGATGTATCAGAATAAAAAAATCTGTTTTCAATAAAGCTCTAGTAAATCTATACTAATATTATAAATGCGAAAGTGTGTTTGTTTGTTTGTTTGTTTGTCCTTCCTTCACGCCCTAACTAAACAACCAATCGGCTTGATTTTTGGCATGGAGTTAGTTGAAAGGAGGAGAGTAACATAGGCTACTTTTTATCCCATAAATAAGTACCATCGGGTACCATGGGATAGAAATAACATTAAAAAACGCGTGCGAAGCCGCGACTAGCAGCTAGTTATTTAATAATTTTAATTGGCGAGTATCTGGCACAGCGCATCAGCATTGCCATACAGCGGGGCAATGAAGCCAGCGTCTTGGGCACACTTCCGACTGGTATTGATATGGATCAGTTGAGCTACCCGTAGATTGTTTGCAACTGTCTGCAGTTAACTCAATTGTTTCAATTGTAAATACTAGTTTTAATTTAATTCTATTATTTGATTATTTTCTTTGTTAATAAAGAGGTAAATAATACAATTTGATAATTTGTCTCTTAAGAATCTCAGTCTGTTTCACCCTGTCAACCTATAGGTTTGAAAAGTGAGTGAGACAGAGTCCGTTGGACATAACCGAATCGAGTCTTCTGGGTTCGTTAAAAATCTGAAATAAATTTTAATAGGAATGTTATCGCTAATATTTAAAATAAAAGCCCTTGACTCTCACTGAGCTAACTCCTATGTCAATCTATTAAATCTAAACAACACAAAATAAGAGCTTATTGCCTCTGTACTTAAAACTATTTTTATCTTAAAGGTAGGTGACAAGACATAATCATAGTTTAATTTATTAACATTATTATAAACCATTGTCATTAATTTGGAGTAAGGAATACAAATCATTCAATGCTTGAGAAATATTTTCATTCCTTTTTTATTGAGAATGATTATGCTAAATTTTCAAGTATATTTTATTCAATAAAAAGGTCACTTTGGTTTGAAAATATAATGTAATTGCTAAAAATATAAGGTAAATTATTATAGTAATTTTTTTTGCTACGAATATCTGTCTTGTCAAGATAGACTTTATTTATAACTTCACTCTATTTGATGTTTGCTTGGTGCACATTGTATTATTTTTTTTAAATTTTAGTTTTTATTTTACCCACTAACTGGGAAATCCGGTACAGTTGGCAGCATCTTACTAACTTTAACTAAAATTTAGTTAAACTAATTCGGTGTTTAGTAAACTCGGTGCTGGGTTAATCCTAAATTAGGATTCCTAAAGCAAGAAGCTCTGTTTTTACAGGTAGCACGACTGTAGACAACACGGATTAAGAAAAATTATATTTATTTGCTAATTTAGTTGTATTATTTAATAATTGATTATTTTATTTGAAACGATCTGTATTATTTAAAAGAGATTTTTAAACCCCTCTATGTTTCTGTTCCTATTTATAGTTTTTACTATAAAAGAAACCTTAATAACAATATATAGTTGTATTCGAAAATAAATAGTGAATCTCTACTTAAAATTAGTACTTAACTTAAACTTAAAACTAGAGGGTGTTTATCCAAAGGTAATGGCTTGTGGTACCGGCATCTTTATTGTGATAGAAATAAATGTGTTTTTCATTATTATTTGTTTTATTTTTGTTCGGAAACCTGCATTTTGTTATACCATTATTTTCAATATGCATATGCATAGGCAAGCATGTTACCTGAGAGTCTTGTGACATTCATGCATTTTATTTATTTTTGAAAGTAGGTAGATACTTCAACTTCTTTTTTACTGTACCTACGTACCTATAGAATAGGCACTGTTTGAGAATTGCCTTTATAAAAGTGTGATTCCTTGGCCTTATTCAATAAATTATAAATACAAACTTAAGGCTCCTATAAAAATAAGCTCATTGTCCATAATTTTAGTAACGCTAAAAAATCACCTATTTTGAGTTTATTGAGTAAGGTCCATATTTTGTATGGACATCGGCAAAACTGTAAACAAACTCAAAAAGTACGTAAACATAGCAAATTTAATAATATTTTTTGTGGGTACCTATCAGAATACCCATGTAGCAAAAGGACGATATCGACTAAACGCCAAGAACGTGAAATGCCCTAGTATTCAAGTCGTCGTTAAAGTAAAATGCCCTGGTAGCAAAACGACGGGATTGCTTTATGTCAGTACAGTTGAAGCAAAAAACCTATGTTCCGTAGGATACTTGCTCTTAGAATTGAAGTGAATAACCTCTTTACTTTAACTTCCTATTGGAAACTAGAACCTTGACATGCCTTGACATAATGAAGCTTTCTTTTGCTTACTGGCCACTTGAAAAATATTGTTACGATTTTTTTTTGTCTGTCAATTTAAGCAAAACATGTTTTTCGTTGTGACGATTTTTTTTATTTCTGTGGAGATTGTTTTAAGTTGATTTTATTTTATAATAAAGCTTGAAAAACAGTATTTTTTGTAATTCTAGACTGACTGTACTTGTCGTTTGAGACACGCAGACTATTTTCATTTCCAGACGTTTTGCTACAAGGTCATTTTCGCATGTTAGTCAATTGTACTGAACGGTCGTTTTCCTACTTAGGGGTTCTGATAGGTACCCTTTTTTGTTATGTCCCAAAACTGACTACAATTTATCTCTTCTTATCTAGGCCGATATATACTACCTACTGTAAAAATATATAAGCGCATGTCTTTTTGCATGAAAATAAGTAGATACCATTTGAATGCTAGGTCCTTCAATCCACCATGCAGTCTATCAGCAATCTGGTACTCAAAAATAAAAAATTGCTTAGTTCGGGGCCAGAATTATATTGTGTGAACAGTTCAACATTATTGCAATAAATAAATGATTACCTTCTATTCCGTTTCTCATACCATTTCTAAGAAATAATGTAAGTATACAACTCCTCACAAAAATTCTAAATTCTCGTTTTGACGTCGATTTTTGAAGAACACAGACCAATAGATAGTGATAATTCTGACAGAGAAATAAAAAAAAAAAATGTAACATTTTTTTTGTGAAATTTATGTTTACAATGTAAATTTATGATTACAAACTCAAATTACGAAAGTTTTTATAATAGGTAATGCTACCTTGTATCTTGAGTAGGTATAGACATTTTCACACAGTGCCATCTGGTCCCAAGATAAGCAGAGCTTGTGTGCCTAATGGTCATCAGATTACTGATAAACCACCCAGCTGTGCGATTACGCAAAAACAACTTGTCCTATATTGATATTTGAAAACTCTCAATGACCTTCGCTTCTTCCACTAGTAGACAAAAAAATTCAGCGAACAAAATCAATAACATTTTGTTTCTTATATGATAAAAAATACTGTTTATGTATAAACAGTACAAACCAGTATCATCGCTGGTGGCTCAATGATCTGTTAATTCTAATTTTATTTAATTTTGTTTGATTTTTGATTATGATTTTATTTGATTTTAAATTTTAATTTTATTAATTGTGTAGGTACTTATTATTTAATTTTGAAATCGTGTATGTACATCTATGGATCAACTGGGTCTGAAATAAATGATTTTTATTTTTATTTTATTTTTATTTTATAAAATTTGACTTGTCTACGTGCTTATTTTGTAAGCTTAAAGAAATAAAGTTATTGACTTTTGACTTTTTTTAAAATCTTCAATTATTTTGCCATTTCAATGGCCTTGATAGCCCTTTTTATGGCCTTTTCAAATGTCAATTAAAGGATTTTAGCGTAATTCTACTGAGCTTGTGTACGTACCTCATGCGTATCCGATTACTGATACCTATACCACCCAGAATCGGAACTTATACCTGCAGATCATCCTACAGCCATTTCTCCCGCAAAATTGCATTACTTAGATTTAGAAAAGGTCCAATGTACAACTAAAATTGTTCTTTTTCTTGCCTCGTGTAAGGAGCTACTGAGTCCGAACCAAAACAACGTAAGGATTGTATTATTGCAAATAGCACTGTATCACGTAGGCGTAGAAACGATTTCACTTATAAGCAAAATATAGAGTGCACAGAACTGTCTGATGCATAGCTCTATCATATTCAATGCAGCTTGAAGTCAAAAATTTGGCAGTAGATATTTTTACACAAAATGGGGAAAGAAACAAAACACCAGCACAAAATTCAGATATATTAGACGTACCTACATGTTCAAATATAACTAAACATTAATAAACAAATCACCGTCAATTTAAGTAAAAGAAAATACGTTTTGAACTTAGAAGAGTTTGAAATTGTAAACAGCTATTTATTTATGGAGTTTTGCTCTAAAATTTTATTAATCTGAAGATATGTTGAAACTTTATGTCCACCTGGTCTATAAAACACGATAACTGTGAATGAGGAAATATGTATGAATCAGCCATGATATCTCAAATTGGTTTATCTTTTATCATTTATTTATAGTGACTCAACTATTGGACACGCAAGAATTAACACGTTATGCAATAATAGTCTCTATTCATTGTACAAAGCCATTCTTCAGTAAAATTCTCGCTATTTAAAATTTTCTTAAAAATCTTTGGTTATTTTGCGTTAGTTTGTTTAATGCAGTTTTACCTTTTTGATAGTCCTAGTAACAATCGACTATCTTTTGATTTATCTAAGTATGAATGTGGGTTGTTATTTTTTGCGTTAATCTTTTTAAGCATGTTTTTCCTAATCTATAGATAGATTTCTGTGTAATCTCTTTTATTATTTTTATTACTCATCGCATTGCTTAAGTAACCAATTGTCTACTGAAAAATGGCGGGTTCGATTCCTGCACTACAAAATATCTACCCTTATAAACCTTTTGTCTTTTAGAAGGACAATCTGGTTCCCCGCAAATGACCATGACAATGTTGCCTCCTTTGCAGTCGGGCAAAAATATTTGCCCGACTGCAAAGGAGGGTAGGTAATGTTTTGGGGTGTATGTCGAGGTCAAAACATCTGTGGACCTCGCGCCATAGGTACACAATTTTTTACGCGAGGTCCATTTTGAACGGGTAATAGATATGCACATAGGTGGGATACCTATTATACAGGGTGTAACAAAAATGACGGACCAAACTTTCAGGGCGGTTCAGTTTGTAACTTCTCTCATCCCTGCTTTACCTACCTAATAGGTTAGATGTAAAACCCTTAGTTTGTTCCTCCAGGCATAACCCGAGGCAGGGGGCGCGGTCGACTGCAGCGCCGCGGCCCCACCTACGGCAGTCTAGACGAAACGCAGCCGCTCGCTTCCCACAGCGGGACTGTCAACGCGTTTACTGACGAGATGTAGGCTTGATGGGCTGACTTGAAGTCGCTTGACAGGCGGGACTGATAGTGATAGTGTGTGTTAAACCTTTATAGGACGTGCGCTTGACGAGATGAACTAAAGTATAATGTTATCCTGTTTGGAATGTAGGAGACGTTTGAGGTAGCTTGACAAGCTGGACTGACAAAAACAGTTCTCCAAGGCGAAGTTTTGGCTTGACGAGACGACTGGTGTCCCTTGACAAGACAGCCTGATAGTGTGCTAATGTATATATCCTGTTCGGATCGTTTCTAAACCGAAATGTGATTTGATCATGGCAGAACAGCGGTGGATTGCGTTTAACAAGTCTGTTACTGGATCCATCTTGTGCTAACTGATTATACCTAATATCTACTGAAATCACAACTGAAACAGCTTTAGTTCTCAAAACAATTTATTAAAAAAGAATCGCATTTGAGCTTGATATTATTAGAATTATAGGAACAATTGAGTCGACTCGAATTCTTGAGTGAATGCTTGTCAAGCCGAAGAACTCGTTAACATCTATCGTGACCGGGCTGTTAGTGTAAAATTACTATTAAAGTTCTTAGTTCTTATTTTTTGTGTACTGATTGTTTGAGGCTAAAATAAATATCATAATAGCTTGACTCTGTATTGGGCCCTATAATAAAATAAAATGTAGGTAAGCATGGATTTAATAAATTAGGATTGCAAATGGGGACGTGAAGGAGATGATATAATCTTTCCTACCTAAATACCTTATGGCTATTAGGTAGGTAAAGGTTTATTTTAGAAGTTTTTTTGTTTAGTCATGCAAGTGGACTCTCTTCAAGACATCGAAATAGTTTCATTAGGTAGGTGTTAGGTATTTAACCTACTTTTTTGTACAGGTTGGATTTTTTGAACGGGGCAGTACGAGGTATCTTAACCGTTATAGCTACAGGAAAATTTTCTTCCTTATTTTTTTGAGAAATATGTATCCCCATTGTCAGATTACAATATATCAGCAAAAAAATTGCCAATTTTTTCGTTATCTATCCTTTTTTTATCTGAGAATGGGGATAAAAATTTCTAAAATATGGGTAGTCTTCTACCCCGGTTCAGGTACCTCCCCTTACTGCCCCGTCCAAAAAAATCACCTTGTATAGGTATTGTTAAATTAGTCATGCAAGTGGAATCACTTCAAGACAACGAAAAAGTAAAATTAGTAGGTAGGTATTACACCTACTTTGGTGCAATAGTCATATAATTGTAGTTTTTGTGTGAAGAAAAGCATTGGGTTTGATGGCACTTGTGTAAAAAAAAATATAGGCCCGTAATTATCAAAGCTCGCTCAGTCATTGCTCTATGCTTGAGTTACGCTTTTCTATGGCATAAACCCACGGCCTGGTACGTAGGTGAATATAGTGAAAATTTACGAGACCGACCGCACTGCAAGGAGTCTATGTTTAAGCAAGACTGGCTAGGCTTCATTGACAGCTTAGCTAGTTGCCTGTCTGATTTCTGATTTTGAACTTAATGCTACGAGCCTACCTAGTAGCTACTATCGAAGCAACCAGCCAACCCAGCCGCCTTCTTACCATCTTGCAGTGCCGCCCGTGGCCACGCTTAGCTGTTAGAACAGAGTAACTTCGATTTAAATAATGGTTTATCATAATAGATAATCAATTATTAGCTTTTTGTGTAAAATTTACTGAATTACTTAAAGAAATAATTTATAAATAATATTTTAGTGTAATTACTAAAATAATGATAATCTACCTAGAAGTTAATAATATAAGCTGTAAGTACCTGTCGTACTTATATTCTATTCAGAAAATAATAGAAACAGATTTGTATGTAGATATTTGTGGCAGGTGTAGTATATGATCAAATTTTCGATATTGTGCTACAAAAATGATGTTTTTGTGCCTTTCAATGTCAATTTGACGCTAAGCTATGCTAAATACTTATAAGAAATGTATTAAGTATTTAGGAATTGTGTATTCTTGTATAAAGCTCTTGTAAAACAAAACGTAAATACTAGATATCATTAAATTTTTGAAACCTTGTTTCGTGAAAGTAGCTTTGTTATCTCTGAATTATTGGAGCAAATTAAATGCGAATTTTATTGCTAAACAGGGTTTTAAAAACATTATGAATTAGGTATCTACCTGTCGTTATTAATAATAAAATAATCAAAGACGCTGTGATTAAAAAGTTAAGTGGTCGTTGATTTTTACATGGTGTATGTAAAACTGGACTAAGCAAGGTTTTTTTTATGTAAATTGCCAAAAAAAATATGTAAATGTGCAAGTCTTCTAAATTTAAGACCAACTTAAAAAATATATAACAGATACTAAAAATAAGAAGGTAGTAGGTATTTTTGATGAATACCACGCCAGCTAAAAAAAATCTTTTGCAAGAGGTTTTTTAGAGATTTATACAAGGTATAACAAAAATGAATGATTAAACTTTCAGGGCGGGTTCAACTTAGATCACAAAACACGGGAAAACTATTTTAAAACACCTGATATAAGTTTTCAAAAAGTGAATAATAACAAAATGATCACTTGACTAGGCAATATGATGCATGTGCTATAATGTCATAGAACCGAGAAAAAATGCATTTGTGGTACATCCCCTTTAAAACACAAAACACCTTTTTGTGTTTTAAAAGGGATGTAAACAGTTACGTAGGCCTTTTTTTTTAATGACAATAAGCTCATGCTTCAGTCTTGTGGTAATTTCAATTTAAATAGTTTTTCGAAAACTAAAATATCTTCTGTGATCGAAGCTGAACCCCTCATGAAAGTTAGGTCCATCATTTTTGTTACACCCAGTATAGTGTTCGCTTAAAAGCAAAGCAGAGTAAAATATAAATATAATTTTGTCAAAGCAAAGCGCAGACAAGTGTAAAAATTGTAAACGTAACAAAATACAAACATTTTAAGGGCTATCGCCCACATTGAAGGCTTCGAAAGGCTGCTAGACTAGCTTTGCTTTAAATTTTCATAGTATTTGGTGTAAAAGTCAATGTTTATAAATAAAATATACATAGAGAATGCACACGCTCCATTAAAATTTTATGCTTTATTCGAAGTGTGTTCATAAGGTCGATCGTTTCATGTTAGCGCGAGATTTTTATTCTGTGTTTTTTTTCTACTAAGAATAAAACTAGCGGAAAAGTAATTTGCCGCAAATCGTAAACCATTTTCTATTAACTTATCAAAACAAAAACTATGATTTATTGGTGTTTTCGGAGTACCTATTTGGATTTTGGTCTAAAAATCAAAATTTACCAAATGCTTCCAAAATACAATTGAAACGAAGTAGCTTTCATTATGCGTTCAAAGATAAAGGTTTACAATTTGTGGCAAACTTTTTTTCCAATGGTTTTATTCCATTTAGAAAGAAGAACTAATTTAAAACCGCAAAAAAACTCGCGGCAACACGAAACATTTCACCTGAAAGTGAGTGAATTCGTGTGTTTTGATTAGGTAAATTGATGTAATAACTGTTCCAAAGAAAGAGAAAAGAGTAAATGAGACTTAAGAAAATTCCAAATATTAAATATTTATCTGACATTCCAAGATAAGCAGGAAAAAATATTTAACGCAGGTGTTAAAAAATTTTGCTTAGTTAGAAAGTCTATCACTAAGAACTATTTAGTGTGACAAGGTACCTACTTAAGAGTGATCATTGCTTGACTCTACCTTGTACTACACTATTAATTTGATTTTGTGATAGCTACTCAGTTTATTTTATACCATTGACCAAAGCTATATTTTATGAATGTATTTCAACTCTGTAGTGTATGTCCTTATACATACTCGTAGGTTTATGTTTAAAATCTGATAATAAGGTAAGTAAGTAAATAATATAATAAAACGGTATTACTTCAGTTTGGCACAAAAAAATAATAATTTGGCAATGTTAAACAGAATTCACGAATGTCTAAAATGAAAAATGTCTAAAGGCAATGTCAAAAAATATAATAACCAACCTAAAAATTGCCCAACAATAAAAATTATCAACTATAAAATTGACCAACTAAGCAGTCTATTTTAAAGACACTCGCTACGCTCGTGACTCTATTCTAGACTGCTTCGCTAGCACATGTTGCTGGTATGGGATCAGCACCGTATCGATCGAAATTAAAAGGATAAAACTTTTTAAACCTGTCAAATTAGTTTATATAATTTGTGTGCTCTATGAATAAGCATTTTAACGACTATATTCAAAATGATATTATAACATTATGATCGTTATGAGTGCTATTTTGTGTCGTGTTGTCTATTTTGTATTCGTTAGTAAGGAAAAAGTATTTTGTTTTTACTGGCGCATCCGGTTATAGGTTGGCGCAGTCGGTAAGGGTTCTTATGTCGTCTGTGTACAGATCAATAATACCCCTGTTAATTGAAGAACAATCCAGAAATATTTTTAAAAAATCTGAGCCAAATGTAAAGCGGTGACTTGAACCAATTCAAAATATGCTCAACTATTAGTGAGCATAGTTGTTGATCTACTTTGAATTGGTTCATTTTAAATTATTCCATAAAAGTCAGGCTAAGATTTTTATTCTTTTGAGAAGAGTACATTATGTTCTTTAGTTTGTAAACGGTTCCATTTTATTAGGTACCAGAAGTTACTAACTTTCCATTTTATATTATTGAGTGTTTAATATGGGATGTGATTTAATGAATAAAGATAACAATTTAACCAAATACAAATAGTTTTTCATTGAAACTCAACTTTTATTTATTACTAGCAGCGCCTCGCGGTTTCACCCGCGTAGTTCCCGTTCCCGTGGGAATTCCGGGATAAGAAGTAGCCTATGTCCTATTCCAGACTATAATGTATCTCTGTGCCAAATTTCATCCAGATCCGTTCTGCCGCCGTTCTGGCGTGATTGAGTAACAAACATCCATCCATCTATCTATCCATCCATCCATCTAAACTTTCACGTTTATAATATTAGTGAAGTGATTAGTGAGATGAGATAGGTACATTCCTGATGGAAAAATAAAATGTGGCAGAGTTTAGTGACGTTATCTGAATGATCAAACAGGGTTTTTATGCCTATTGTTTCTACTAATTAAAGATATGTCAAGGTAATACCTACCTGGGTAGCTCTTATAATATACTCGTACATAAGATTCGTCATAATATTCCTACCTACAGTAGCTACACAGTGAAATCTTAGTGGAACCTTTTGATTTCAAGGTTTCATGTAAAAAAACGCAATATTTTCCAGTTTAACCAATTTATTTTAAACCGCAAATATTTATAATTCGAAGACGACTATGACTAGATTCATTTTTTTAAGTTGAGCCCGCATGTCCACATACCTTATAAAATAGTGTATAACTGTCCTTATTTAACAACATTTCATTCAATAAATCGATAGGAAATAAATGATTTCTATGTAATAAAACTTGGGGTTCATCATACCTGGTTGCGCTAACAGTGCGTTTGCGCAATTTATTTTCACCTATTTCTGACTTTGGATGGTTGGTACCTATTTAGGTACTAAAGGGTTGGCTTACGCTGTTTGAAAACGTTATGCAGTCGCCCTTGAGGTTTGCTCTGCACATCCATCCAGGCGCTCGCGACATAGGTTTTAGCTATACCTTCTTTCGGGAGTTTAAACGAAAGGGATAAAGAACGAGTTCTGTCTAATTTAAGTCCAAATCTTAGATTTATTTTATTTCATTACGTCTACTAAAAAACACAGCTCACCTTATGCGTTGTGCTATATACCTATGTAGTTATTCCGTGCTTTAAGCTCAGCTTAGTATAAAAGAAAAAAAAATGCTGTAAAATCTTGAAATACTGATGTTTTTATGATTTTTTTGATTCTCCCTCAACTCAGTTGACTAATATTATTTAATAATATCATTTTATTTGCTATCGATTTCAATTTGTAAATAAACTATATACTTACCTAGCTTAAAACTAAAAACCTACCGTCCGAGAAGAAAGTGCTCGTAGCGTAATTCAAGCATTTTTTTCTCGAGAGTAGGTACTTTGAACGTCTCTCCCCTACATTTATGTATTAGCTAGCCTAAGTCCACTTTATCACATTTCATACAGGAGTACTTTTTATATAATTATGAGTATTAACATTCCAGAATAAAATATTGAACAAAGAGAACAACAACAGTAATAAATTCAAAATGATTAAATAATCAATACGACAATATACATAATATGTGTACTGTGTCAATACTTACATAACGGGATGGTTTAAAACTGTGTAAATGTAAGAAATTAACAAAACTAGCAGTAAACTAACTTAAAAACGTAGTAAAGATATAACGTAAACAAGTATAATAATTTCAAACAGTCAAACAATAACGTTATTTCGAACAATAATATAGATTAAGTTATCAGTTGTTAGTTAATAATAATTAACTGGTTACCAGTTATTTGACAACGGTTTTGTTATACAGATATGTGATTTTCAGTAAGTACCTATCTACGAATCTTACAATTTATTGATACAAATAAAAATAAGTTTTTGTGTTGCAAAAAGCAGAATTTTTTATGTTTTTTTAATAGTCAATTGACTTACGTTTGACCATAATCTCTTTCTTGACGATATGGCCGACGCTTTATAATATCGGTGTCCAAAATTGGTCTACATTCGCCAATCTTTATAGATTTAGGGTAAAGAAGGGTTAGTCGCTCCAGTGACCTACGTAGGTACACTTCTGCCAAATAACCTCACTTCTGAAATTCGCAATCATGTATTGATAATACATCATTGCTAATATTAGGTTTATTTTCCTATTACTTATTGAACTTATCAAAACTTGATTGTAATTTTCAGTGGGTTTTTTTTGGCAGCGGGGCTCGAATCCCTTCTATGGCATGAATCCATACGTAACCCTAGTATTTTGAAATTGTAGAAAATTTACAAACTAGAAAATAAATAAATAATAAATAATGCTGGACATCTCATACAGCAATAGCTACCCTCAAGGTAAACGGAGCTTGTGTTATGGGTAGGTACTAGTTAACTGATATACATAATATAATACATAGATAGATATTTTTCATGATTCCTAGAACCCCGGAACAAATATCTGCAGCATCGTACAAACATTTGTCCCGAGGTGGGAATCGAACCCACAACCTCCTGCGTGCCGGCGGACCTTCGCCCACCGCGCCACAGAGGAATATTCATTGTTATCTACGTTACTGTTACATATTCATTACATATCGAGAGGTCCGAAAAGATTCTTCGCCTGGCAGTCATCGCCGTGGTCTCCTAGGAACTGGGCGAAGAGTTCCTGGTACCTCGACAGGGTGAGGCCGCCTTTTCTTCTGTCATCATCCTGGAATGTTCATATATATTTCATTTATTCATAAAATTTCAGGTTTATACATAGATTTTAAAATTATTCTTATAGTAACTAGTACCGAAATCTGCCTTTACAGGCGTATGAATACATTATTGTTTAGAATTTAAATTAACATAAATTGAATGTGAAATGCAAATTAAATACAATTATAAGTAAAAATTAAATAATAATAACATGTCAAACATCATTAACAATCATATTTTCATGTTAAGAATTGTATGCAACTTTGTCTCAACACCGAACTCTTTATGGACTTAACTAGTTTCTGTTTTTCCCGCGGCTTCGCACGCGTTGTTAGATATTATAGAAACGTTTAAAGGTTATTTATATCCCATTGGAACTGATTTATGGGATAAATGGCAGCCAATATGTTAATCCAAGTCTAGACCTGGGTACTTACATCTAAGCAGAAAAAAACAGGCCGACCCGTTCAATAGTTATGGCGTGAATGTATAACAAACATAACATCCATCAAAATTTTAGTGTGATGTGAAACTGACTCGGTCTTCGATATTATTATCGATCGCGCAATGCGCGACATTTTGTGAAAAGGATAGGTATAGGATTTCACGTTCATATGAGCGGAACAGAGCATGCGCTTTTGGAACGGCGGCGCAAGTGCAAAATGGAGTTTTTGCTTATTCAGGTACAAGAAAACTATACAACTTATGAAAAAACTATCTAAACTTTAGCTACTAATTAGGTACTTGGTTCCTTTAGATTCTAAAGGAACCAAGTACCTAATTAGTAGCTACGCCTAATTAAAACATAAGTCATTTCAACAGACCGTAGGGTTTCGAGATCGGTTTTGAACCCTTTATTGGCTCGCTCTGTCCGTCCTCCTTCCTTCTTGAATATCTCAGGACATACCGCAGCTATTAAATTGAAATTAAATTTTAAAAAAAACATTTCGTGTGCCATTACTGATTGAAATAAAAAAATAATCACCTTAGATACCCGAGTGGATTATCAAACGAAACGTATTCGTTTGTACATTTCAAAATAGTTTTTTAAATATTTGCGAGTTACACTCGCTCTTGACGGAACCTGTTTGTTTGAACATCGTTCTAATACTATCATGGTTCGAAGTAAAATCATGTGGATATTATCATTATTTTGCGACATTCTCATGTTTATCTATCTTGCTTGTCCTAATTCTGGTTGGGCAACGGCCTTCCTCTAATATTGTGGCCATTCCTGATTTAAATAAAAATAATAATCTTTCATTTCAGGCATCACAAGAAGCACAAAGTCATATAACTAAGGCACATCCTAAACCTTCGAGATTATCATAAATCTACACTCAGATCATAAAAAGGAAAGATTTGTTTGTTTGTTTGAATTGAATAGGCTCCGAAACTACTGGACCGATTTGAAAAATTCTTTCTTCATAAGAATCCTACATTATCCCTGATGAACGTAGGCGATAGGATACCCGTGCGAAGCCGGGGCGGTCCACTACTAAATTATAAGAAGAATCGTGTCTGGCACTAGCTCTAGGATTTTGGCTGCCTCCCACCAATTTATGTTTCTCGTATGGAAACTTTGGTTTTACAATACAATACAAAAATGCTTTATTGTACACCATAAAATAACATTACAAAGAGACATCACATAAGATAAGTACAATGGGCGGCCTTATCGCTAAGAAGCGATCTCTTCCAGTCAACCTTTAGATGGAAAGAATTGTGAATTTAAGAAAGACAGGGGGTGTACCAAAGATAATCTAAAATACATAAACTACAAAGACCAATGGATACCTACATTAAAGACATCCAATAAAATCAAAATAAATAAATAACTAAAAGGATACATAAATAAATAACATTAATATACTTACTACTAAGTAAATAAATAAATAGACAAAGTAAAGTACCATTATTCACTTTTCTGAAAGGAAAAACTCCTTGACACGAGCTTTAAATACTGGCAAGGATCGGACTTTTCTAATAGACTCTGGTAGTGCATTCCACAACCTTATGGCCTGGATGGAAAAGGATTTGTCGTAGAAGCTAGTTCAGTGAGGTGGTATATTTAACACTAGATTTTCTGACGACCGAAGGACACGGGAAGGATGAGAATGGATGGTTTTAATTGGATGGGAAATAACCCAGCTCTGAAAACATTCATCCTTCCACACATCCACACTATCATAGTGACGAGGTGTTGATTCCAATAATTTCTAGGAAGAGAAACATCGTGAAACAGTCAACAGTTTGTATCAATGTAGCAACTTGTTTATTAAGGGGCTTTCGCAATGAGAATGTCTGAATTTTCATCTAGGAAATCTTCCACACTGGATTTATACTAATCTTGTAGGGTTTACTAAACAGAGACAGTTATTATAATCTATTGATGCTGCGCTATTTTGTATTTTAATACCTAGTAGAATAATAGGAGTGTGTTGCAAATGAATTAGTTGTTAAGAATAGAGCCCTGAGTTCGTTTATTCGATAGTATCGAAACGTCGTCGTCAAGACGCTCTCGACATTTCTGTTCTCGACATTTCATTTTTGATTGGGATTTGGAACTCACAGCGCCTCTAGCGTACGGTACGGACATGGAACTACGCAAATCATATAGATAAAAAATGGAACTCGATCGCGTGCAATTATATCGAGTAACTGAACTCGGTGCTCAGTATAGAACTATTTCCTGAAAAGTCCAATTTAATGATACACGGCTACTTTTAGAGGGTCCTATTCGGCCTCAAAAACCAGACCTTATTTTTATAGAAAACATTCTTTTTTAATTTCTAGGAATAGGTAGGTAGGTATATAGATCATTGTAGAATATTTGGATGAACGCCAAGCGGAAAACTATTCGCATTGCATAATTTTATCTGCTTTCATAATGCATGTATCGGTAGAATTTTATTTTTAGAGTGTTTTCGAGTTTAATGAAGTGGGCCTGGCTATTTTTACTACATTTCGTCACATACTTGTAGTGGAGACGGGTGGTTAGATACTGAGTCAGCCACAGTAAAGATACATTTCTGTACACTCTGCCATAGGGATTAGGTATATACCTACAGGGTTATTGGTAAATTAGTAACACTAACGTGAACTGCAGGTTCTGCCCATACTCACAAACACGTTTGTGAAGACGCGAGAGCTATTGTGAAACGCTATTTCGACGTCGCTCGGTGGGAAATCTATAACCGAGCGTCAAAAGCCAATTCCGACACGGTTTCATTTCGATCCATCGTGAACAGGTCTTAATTTTTAAACTTGGTATTGGTAATAGGTAGGTACCCCCCAGAATTCAATAATCGGTTCGTTAGAGAGGTTTTATTTGAAACTTAACTTAAAAACAGCTCTGCCCTTAACTAAAAAAAGGTATGAGAGAGGAAGACTGGTAACTCGTTGGGTTACTTAAGACGGACAAAAATGTGTTTTCATTGAGTATCATATAAGTGATATTTTTTTTTTGTGTATTTAGACCTGGCGTCTTCACGAACATGTTTGTGATGATGGGCAGGACCTGCAGTTCACGTAGTGTTACTAATTTACCAATAATCCTGTATATTAGGTATTTAACATAGGCTGATGATGATGTTGATTATGTAATTATAGTCGAAATTCGGCCACATCGGCCAGCATAAGTGAGACTAGCTATGAGTGCAGGGCAATGTTATAGAGCACATTAGCGTGCGCAAATCTAAATGCACTCTATTGACTCTAATAATCGCATGGGAGATGGGACGGCAGACCGACACGACCAGGGAGAGGTCAGGCGCAGGAGCATCAGCAGTTCATTCATTCATTCAACAACAACTTCCCGACTCCGGCCTGCTGGTGGTGCCGGCCTTCGTATCGAGTCATCATCATCAGTTTAATGTCAAGTCCTCATAATTTCCTGACATCCTCGTGAAATCACCTAACTTAAAGTAGATTTACAAGAACCTTAGATTAAGCATTAACATATACCTTGACTATTGCCCCTCTGCAGCAAAATTGTATTTACCGTTTTTTGACGAGTCATAGCCTCAGCATTTCATTTAAGTTACAATATTTTGTAATTTTTTTATTTTGTATGATGTGTGACAATAAACTATCTGAATCTGAATCTAATCTGAATCATCATTGCCCTATTGACTTCTACGAAA
The DNA here is from genome assembly GCA_947086465.1 of Eupithecia exiguata. Lineage (NCBI taxonomy): Eukaryota > Metazoa > Arthropoda > Insecta > Lepidoptera > Geometridae > Eupithecia > Eupithecia exiguata. The sequence continues at coordinate 10,011,696 of OX352245.1, forward strand.
GGTTATTTGGGTGATATCTGTTTGGTTGAGAGTTAGCCGAACAATTTCTTGCATATAGTATTTGAGTAGGACACACTCAAATACATATAAATCTGTTAATTACCCAGTTAATAATTTTATAGGTATAGTTACTCAGTTCTAGAAATAAATACACTCACGGGGGCTTGGCAAAGTATCTTACTGCCATTGCCTGTCGGACAATCGAATAGCGAATAAAAATGAGCCTAATTAATTGGCAATTACGTTTCAATGTCGTTTATTCTAGACGCTGTATCATCTTGTAAAGCATACCTAAGCTTGTGGCTAGATGATGCTGTGTGAATGATCCAATTTTTTTATTGTTCAACTGCTTCAGTTAATAAGAAGGTAATACCTGCTTGGACGCGTTACTAACAGTGAGTGTGCTTGGAACTCAGCTCTAGGCAGGGTTTTGCACAGCAAAGACATATGTCTACCCGCCCGCGTATCGCATAGAGGTTTGCAGTGAACGTGTTAAATTTGACCACGTATCAGTAACGACGATCGCAGCTAACGCATACACTGCCTAGCCATTGCGGTGCGACCCGAAGCGATAGACAGATCCAAGTTCTAGGACTGCTAGACCACATTTGCATCGTGGACAATGAAATTTGGCCCTTAATCATCGTTGGCATTAGGTATCTACTACTACGTAAGTTTCACACCGATAAAAATCTCGATAGTCACTAGGTTGGTATCCTATTTAAATGATTTGGAATCAGACCAACAACAGTGGGAGACGATAGTCGTGTCAATCCATAGGTACTATATCCATACTAATATTTAAATCTGAAAGTAACCCTGTCTGTCTGTCTGTTTGTCTGTTACCTTTTTACGCCTAAACGGCGTGAAACACGGCTGCACGGATCTTATTGAAATTCGACAGGGAGGATATGGACATTTATTTATTTAAACAAGATCATAACTAGGACATAGGCTACTTGAAAAGTGAGTGCCAAGCCGCGGACAGCAGCTAGTTCTTCTCTTCATAAGTTTAGAGTTCAGATTTGCTTGCTGCTGTTATTTATACGAACCAACTAGTAAGGTGTAGAAGTTTTGCACTGTGAAATAGTATAGTGTGAGGTGTCTTTCATAATAAATCATGTTCACGAATGATAACATCAAAGAAACTTGGCAGGTAAGCGAGATTGTCCCGTATCATTAACAAAGAAAAGCTCACTTTTAATTAACAAATTAAAATGCTATTTCTTCTCGTAAATTATGATGACACGATGTTAATAATAATTGGTTGTTCTCTGTTATTTTGGTTTTTGTAAATTTGGCAAGACTTTGTCTTTAGATCTCTTTGGGTCACTGCACTTCGATTGTTCTCTTTTTATAACTTGTCCAACTAATTTATTCTATTTTCAGATGGTCTGAAAAGGCTGACTTCTCTCATCTTATCGGTTTATTATCACGTAGGTATCAAACGTAGACAACCTAGTAGCCGGTTTATACAGAAGTGGAGAAGATAAATGTGTGAAAACAAACAAGACCATGGTAAATTCTTAGATCGTTTGACAAATCTTAATAAATAGTCCAAGTCAAAATCACATCTCTTCTCCTCAGGACAGACAGGTGACTGGGGTTTAAGGGGGACTCCAACATCTCGTCTCCCAAGCAAACCTAACGTGGTGCACCGTGCTACATAACAAACTAGGCTCTGGTGAAAATATCAAACAATCATCATAACTTGATAACTCATTGACTTACCTACAATTATTTTCCATAACTTGAAACTAACAGAATTGTGTCTAACCAGACCAGATAACAAAGACTAACAAAGAATCACCATCAACAGGGCGTCAGAACACAGACATAGGTATCTGTTCCCTGTAGAACAATGAGAGACCAAATAAAACCTGCTGTAAATATCAATGACACCAAAATCAATTACATTTTGTTTCTTGTTTGATAATTACTATTTGTAAAGCTGTTTTTGTATAAAATTTTACTTGTCAAAGTGCTTTTTTGTAAGCCTAAAGAAATAAAGTTATTGACTTTTGTAAGATTCCGCAATATTTTCTAGCATCACGGTTTACAAATCTATTGAAAAGATACTCACATTCAAAAGGGAGTCAAAGGCATCATCAATAATCTTGATGTCTTCAATAACTATCCTCTGCACACAATCGTATCTGTACTCTTCGATCCCGATGACTCCATCGGAGTTGATGTCAATCATTCTGAAGTTGGTTTCGATGAACGCTTTCATGGCTTGAGGAAACTCGTCGTACTTACGACCGACACAGCTGTTCATGACCGCTTGCTTGAACTCGTCTACAGATATCATGCCGTCCTGGAATTTTAGGGCGGGTTTAGTGGAGTCCGTTTGGAGCTCCTGGAGGTGGTAATGGCATATCATGGTTTCAGATTTTGCTCTCACATAAGCAAAGGGAAGCGAGAATGATTGAGTAGTCTAAATTCTACTATTCATTTTTCAGAAAATTGTGTTCTTTCGTACGATTCTCCAATCTTTTTAAGGTGATAAATAATAGAATCAGGCGTTACTTTGCGGAAATCCATTGCAAAATATAAGGATGAAAAATATTTAGTAACAATTCCGCGAAAAAACAAGCAAAGCAAGACGTCTTGATTTGATAGGTATTTTTTCATTTTGTAGTTGGCGTCGTTTTTCTTCTACAACGCGGACTACATTTTGTTAGAACTTATCGGAGAAGGTTTTTTCGCGGAATTGTTACTAAATATTTTTCATCCTTATACTTTTTAAGGTGTTTCAACCAAGATGTGTTTTTATCATAGTAGTTATTTTGTCTCATTTTTGGATAAGTAACGGTTTCTTTCCACTTAGTTCTTGCCAGAGAAATTTCGCCTGCAAGTCCTATCCATTTAGTGAAATCCAATTGCTGGACGTAGACCCTTTAAAAGGTTTCCCGCTTCATGATATGCCATTACTAATAAATCCAGTAACAAAAAAGTGTCAGATATTATTTGCAAAGCGTGTGCATTGTGCTTGTGCAGCTACATAGCGTGTGCAGTGTGCATGTAAGTGCGTGTGCTTCGATACGTAATAACCAGCTATAATTGCATAGTGCAACAAATTAAGAAAAGCAGTGATCCTAGTGATCAAAGACATTTGATTGAGGACCCACTGCTGGAGCAACGAAGTCAGGAAAGGCTTTCTTCTGCGGGCTCCTTGCAGCGAATTCAAAATGGCTCCCCAGTTATAAGAGCAGCAGCAAATCTTCAGTCACTTCATTTACTACAATAGTTCATGACCTATACGTACAAAAGTATTCAACAAATTTCTACAGACATCCATCGAAAGCAACAAGGGCTAATATCAAACGTGTGATGTGCCGACATAGTCGACCTTGTCGAAATCCGCCAGCTGTGCGATCATGAGAGACGTGACGTGTAGCAACACGATTTGATGTCTTCTGGAGCCAGGCCTTGCCTTCCACCTAGGCCATCTTCTGCCTCTACAGTTGGCAGAAGTGCATGAATTATCTCTTAGTAGGTATCTATTAAGAGATAATAGAAGGAAAGTCCTAAAGATTTTTACACAAATCGAAAAAGACGAGAAAGACCTGTAATAAAGCCGAGAGAGATGTGACTGAATTTCACTACAACTGTGCATACTAAAGCATTCTACAATTTCTACAGACATCCATCGAAAGCAGCAACAGTAAAGGCTCGTATAAACAGTGTTGTGTACCGACATAGTCAGGAACCTTGTCGAAATCCGCCAGCTGAGCAATCTCCTCCCAGAGAGACATCATCACGTGCTGGTACTTCTGGAGACGGGCTGCACTACAGTCACCCTTGCCTTCTAGCACGCAGGTGCGTAGCGCCAGGCATTGGAAGTCGTGGGCGTCCAGTAAACCGTTGTTGTCGATGTCTGAAAAGAGTAAAATTAATCTAAAGGAACTGATAAGACGCTCAACTCAATGACATTTATCTGCAATTTCAAGAAGAAGAAGCTCATTCAATTCTTGACTACATACCTAGATGTTTAAGGCGCTTCCCCGTCCCAAATATATAGCGCCACCACTTATTTTACCTTATCATTACGTTGAACAATGGAAATTTCGAAAATTTCAATGGGCAGTTTGTGATACCTATCATAAGCTTTTTTTAATGCCTCTGTACTATGTATATAGTTTTATTTTGTATAGTTTCAGAGATGCGAAAATAGAGTTTGGTGGCCACAAAGTATATATCGTATCTCTGCTTAGACTGTACAAAATAAAACTACAGTTGCATAATGATGACTGAACTGTCTGTTTCCTATTTCTATTAATGTTCCATTTAATGGTTGAAACTTTGCTGGTTTAAGTGTTACTTTAGTAGTTTTTTTTGTTTAGTTTATAAGAACTGTTTGTTTTCCAAATAAATAAAAAAAACTAATACAGAGGCATTAAAATAAAGCTTATAATAGGTATCACAAACTTCCCATTGAAATTTTCGAAATTTCTTTTTTCTACGTAAAAATAAGATGAAATAGGTGGTGGCGCTAGTTTGGGTCGAGGTATCGCCTTCATAAATGCCGTAGTACCGTAATAGACCTACTATTACGGTACTACGGCATCTAGAATCTAGAGACATTCGTTGGGGCACTAATGATAATCTCACTACGATAATAATGTTCTAATGACACGAGCATGCCGTAAATCTACTACAAATGGATTAGCATGCATCACGACACGCCATGTGCGATGTCGTGTCGTGATGCATGCTGCCAACGATACCATAAAATTATTTTCTTGTATTTCTTCTAACTAGACCTAAGATAATGCTTTTTATCTAGCCGATTTCGGCTACGGCGACTGTAACTAAACCCGCTCTGTTATGTAGGTATCATCATGGTGATACCTTTGAGATAAAACCAAAGTTCGGTAGTTACTCTTGAGACTACCACGACCACGGTTTTGTGGACGTGCCATGTAACATAATTTTATTTATTTATTTAAAACTTTATTGGGGTGGACGGGCATTAAGTCCACCCCAGTAAGTGTTAAGCCCGGGCAATGCTCGGGCATTTTCTACCTGCTGACCAATAACACATGTTTAAACAGATGGTTGGCGTGCTAATATTAGTTTTACAAATATAGATGCTTATCTATAATATATATACATCCCACTAATGTAATATATACCTATTATAAATATCTATTAATGAATAAATATAGTTCAAAGATCAAACCGCAAAATAAAAACATTTTATGAAAATAAATTACAAGAAAAAAAACAAACAAAAAATTCTGTAGCCTCTTTAGAAAATGCCTGCGCACCAATGGCTACCACAAAACCTTGCGGTTATACCTACGGACTGAAACTGCGAGAAATTAGCCACTCTGATCACTCACGGCTCTAAAAATAGGTACAACATACCAAAAGAGAAGAAAAACCCTGCAGGAGGGTAGATAAATAAAGTCAGGCTTTATTTAACAACAGTGTTGCTGTGGATCCCCGATAGGTCATGCCTCTGGCGGCCGTAAGAGTAAATACTGATAAATCAATTAAAACGACCGGTCTTTGCCAAAACATTTTAAGATTCTTTTGTTATTTGCACCTGGTCTGCTAATCTTGCTGTTGTGATTGTATCTCTGCCCTGTATGTGTCCAAGAGTCCAAGAGTCCTGTAAGGTCTAAAGGAAATAAAGCACTTTGAATTTTGAATTATGTAATTAATTTGATTTATTTTGTATAAGATTTAATTAGTTAATTCATTTATTATCACACTTCACACTAATATTATAAATACGAATAAAGATTCGTATTCATCCAAACGGATGGATGGATGTTTGTTACTTCTTCACGCCAAAACTACTGAGCGGATCGGGCTGAAATTTTGCATCCAGGTAGTTCATGGCCTGGAATAAGACATAGGCTATTCCATAAACCAGTTCCCATTACATTATGACTAGTTTAAGTATAAAAACTATTATAGTTGCACGAATTTATAAAGAGATGAATGAAACGTTCTTTTTATTGCAACACATGTACCATTTTTTAGTTTTGATTTGATTGTTTTTGAAAAACTTAAAACCGACTACATTTTTTTTTGTATTTACACTGTTTTACTATAAAAACTATCGTTGTTTGACGAATTCATTACGGATGAAACGTTCGTGTTCTTCCAACACAAATAAGGTTCGTAGTTAACCCGCTTACATCCGTAATGTATTTACACTGTTTTTGGGGCAAATACTTATACCCCGGAAATAAAAAAAATATGGGACCACTTCGGGATCTCCATACAATAGAGTCCAACAAAACAAGAGTCCTACTAGCTGCGGCCTGCCCTTGCACGGCGCGTAGCAAAGACTGGACTGGACTGTGAATGCGTTAAACACCTTACAGATTTTCTCAGACGCCTTTAGATACTGATAATATTTCAGAGTTTTTCCGTACTTGTGGATGTTCTAAAGGCTCTGTAGAATATCCAAGCTGATAGAATTAAAAATTTAAAAGCATCGACATCATGTCATGGCCAGCCGATGCATTATAGATGCCAATCGCAGGAATAGATCACTATATTTAGAGCAAGCCTATATTTACCAGCCCGTCGCCGGGTGCAACGGGAAACGATGTCTAATTAGTTTACTAGAATTATTTATTGCTAGCTTCTGCCAGCGGCTTCACACGCGTTTTCCCCAAAGTTTTTCCGGTATATAAGAACGGTAACGCACCGTATCCGACCCGATTCCAGGAATCTCCAATTTGGAACAGATTATTGACGAAACGAATTCCGATTCGGATCGAATGCAGTGCGACTGCATTCGATCCGAATCGGAACTACCTAACATACCTCTGATATCGGTATGTTAGGTAGTTAGGTATCCCAGATACAGAGCTACCTATACCTCTGCAAAATTTCAGCTCGGTCCAATCAATAGGTAGGTACATTTATTTGGAGCTACTGAATCTAATATTACTTTCAATAATATTTCACAAAATTATTAAGTTCCTATTTAATTGGCAACATATAGAGTTATAATTGGGTGCGAAGTCAAATATAGGGTGTCCCGAAACTCAACGTTAAGCCGAAAGCGGAAGACAAGTTGTTTCATGAAGACCATAAAAACCACAAAATCATGGATCTATCCCCAATGGTTTCCGAGTTGTAGGTTTTTCCTGAAAATCTTAAATTCTCTGCCTGGTGTCAAACTTTTCTATGCTGTGGGTTAACTACAGATGCCAATATTATGTATTGAGAGAGACATTGGAGATTGATAAACCCCCAGATTTTGTGGTTTTTCTGGGTCGTCATGAACCCACCTGTCCTCCGCTTTCGGCTTGACGTGTAGTTTCTGGGCACCGTGTATAAACATAGGATACGAACTACCTACCACTATCTATAAGTAGAGATGAGAAGTTTGACACATTTTAAGTTTCCGGGAGTTTGAAAGGACGATGAAGAGAGCTAGACTTGAAAGGAAAGTCATGCAATATTTGACATGACCAAAACCAAATGCTATAGATGCAGCTAGTATTATGTCTGTGGGACTATAAAGGTTTTCGTGCGGCGACAGGGGAAAGAAAATGAAACAATATGCACGCTCGAAGACTAAGTTGCTTGCGCAAGAGCTTGACACTTCCTGTACACAAACGGCTATACGGGAATGCGTAAACATACCGGCATCTGACTTAAAACAAATTGAACGTTGGTGTGGTGACAAAGTCCCTCGCTAAGGGATGAAACGTTGGTGTTCTTCCAACACAAATAAGGTTCATAGTTAACCCGCTTACATTAATAAAATGAATTTTCAGATTTCATTATCCTTACTTCTTATGGCTTATAAAATAAGCACAAAATAAGCTTTTAGCTAAGCTTAAGCAAATTTTAAACTATTTTACTATTTAATTATTATCCAATAAAAAATAAGGTGTTATTAATTTTCTCTTCACTTCAATTTTTTGTCGTGGAAGAAGTGAAAAAGGAACCACATTACACGAAACAAACCACATAGTACATTTGACATACCTATCTAGCATGTACGAGTACCTATGCCATGTTTAATTTTGTTATACGATTAAAATATTTTCTATTCTATTTGTGTATCTCATATGTATCCAATACATGTTGGTTTTGCCTATTTAAATCTAAATACCTATAATGCGATTTTAGATATTATGAATACGAATTCATCAAACTACGAAAGTTTCCATAGTAAATTTAAACGTGTTCGGGCGTGCATATGGCTGCGGAAGCTCTTGTATTCTTTACCTTTTACAGATGGTTGTACTAATTGAAATTAAATAACATCAAAGCAACTTTGTAACAGCGATTGCTATCATCCTCGCTATCATTGAATAACAATCTGACGGCTATTACAATCGCTATGCATCCAATGCAGCCGATGATGGATGCGTTGTATCTATTGCACACGATCGTGATCTGGCTCGATGAAGCAACTCTGGGCTAATTTGTCAGCATCAACTAGGTACTAGATACATTACTCACACATTGGGACACCTACGCAATTAGTATACAAACTCCCATATGAAACGTAGAATATCTACGAACCGCCGCGAACCGTCTACAAACGAAGAATTGCTACGACTATTTGTACTAATGTCCTGCTAACCGAATTTTGGGCTATGCCAGTCCAGTCCCAATGGAGAGTAGCTTCATTACCCTCAAAATCCGACGGGACCGACGACGACCCGATATAAACGAGGAGGGGTATTATAAATGCGAAAGTTTGGATGGATGGGTGGATGTTTATTACTTCTTCACGCCAAATTACTGAAATGATTAGGTTGAAATTTTGCATAGAGGTAGCTCTAAACCTGAAATCAAACATAGGGCACAAAAAACTTCGCGTGATACTCTTTCAAGAGTAGAAGTTTCGATAAACCGTGTAGACCTCTACAACACGTAGAGCCTCTACGAACAGCGTAAGCCACAACACAACGTAGACCCTCTAAAAACAGCTAGCAGTTATCTGTGAACTCATTAAGGTTTAAACCAAATTGAACTAACACACTCTCTAGTTAATAATAAACAAGTAACAACAGACAAACGTCTCGTTTCAGAAATATTGATGAGCGTGAGATATTCCTTTTGTTTACATTGTCGGGAGCCTTGAGTTTTGAGGAAGTTATAGTTTTCTGATGAACAGGCAGACTGACTGTCTCTATCATAAGCAGAACGCTGTTTTGTCATCTTTACACAATTATATCTAAGGTTTTTCATCATCATCATCCGCAGCCGTATTTTACCCACTGCGTCCCAAAGTTTGTGCTATACACCGAGGTACTTTGCGGACTGCATCCATTGAAGACGCGTATTATGTCGTCGAAGGTAGCTAGGCTGGCTGGACACACATGCAAAGCGAGATGATGATACGTGGAGCAAAACAGACACTTATTGGTGGCCAATACTGGACAAAAAAAACGTCGGACGCCGGGTTGCAAGGTGGGTTGACAAGGTTTTTAATGGTATGTTGTTTGTTTAAGCATCAAGATGATTACATTCTTAGGTATTTTTGGAGCCCTATCTCGTTAGGACATCATGGCTGCGCCACCGTGGTGTCTTGAGCTACCAAGCGAGGCACACCAAAACAAAAACCACCACCAACTGGTGGTGGACTGAGTGAGACGCCAAATAGCTCTATACATATTAATGGTTGCGCCACCAGCGGGGGATTTGGTTGCCGGCAGCAAATTTGGTTGCGCAACCAAGTTGATACCAGGTAAGGTACTCTCCATACAACTGCTCAGATTTTGTTGGTGACGCGACTGGTAGCGCTACCATGGTGCCTTATTGAGATGGCCCCTTTTGTTTCTCAGTATATTTTTCCTATAAATGCATTTCTTTAAGAATTATCTCGTTGATGGTCCCTATAATTATGTGAATAATATCGTGGGTGTGATGCATTGCCCAATACAATGCAAGTTCCAACACTGTCTAACTATGCCCTTTGTTGTGAAATCTTGGCAGGTGAGACAGCGACGTGACTTGGTGATTGATCTACTATTGTTTTACAAATCGACTCTGGTAGACGAGTGGAAGCACGTTTGCCAAGGTCGGAGCTTACAATGTGTCAACCACCGAATTAGAAAGATTCAGAATCAATAACATTCATAAAGTTTTTTGTTATAGTGCTTACCCGCACTTTGGGTATCTCTAAGAAATGAAATAAGTTCCCAAAAATTTTCAAACATTTTTTTGTCCCGCCGAAACCGAAAAATTTAGGCAACTTATTTCATTTCTTAATAACATTCATTCCCATACAATTCGACATTTAGAAAAAGTAAAACTACTTTTAGTTCCAGTTTATTACATTTTTTCTGCTTTGATTTGTTTACAAACATCGAATTTGGCTTGAGTACTTTTAGATAATGCTAGATAATGCTGTGTGAATTGTCCAACATTATTTATTTATTTAGATAGGATAAAAATATATTATATTTATAATAGTTTCTCTTCATTTCAATCTTTTTAAGCTTGAGTAAAGTTGTGAAGAGAAATCTCTAAATATCTGCCTTACTTAAAAACCTAAGATAATGTTTGGCTAGAACAAATGAATGAAGTAAGTACAAGAAGTGCATAGTTACTAAATTTAACGAAAATAATCAAAAACAACAAATGAAAAGAATACCTACTTTGAATAGACCTACATTGGTACATACCTGCCTGTAGCTTATCTTTTTTTCACGATGCTTTAATTTAAGCAAAGGTCTTCTAGAAACAGTCCTAAGACGGACTTATTTTATTCTACGATGGCCATTTATAATAATCAATTAAAAAAGATCAAATTCTACAATGTTTTCTGACCTTTTATGTGAATGAAGGCACAAAAAGCCAAGAAAAAGTTAAATGTCCCACTGAGCAATCCTTCAGAATGTCAATAGTGAGTGTAGAAATAAAAATATCGCGGATTCAGATTTTGTTGGTTCAAGTCCAAAACAGGATCGATTGAATATTAGGTAACTCAGTTTTTATCTACATTTTAAAGAAATTAAGATATAAAATACGTTTAATTTGCTCTAACAATAACAAATTGCAATTATAAAAATAAAATGTAGTTACCCAGGAACATCTTTTACCTAAAACAAATTATAGAGGTCTTTAGTTCAAAGACATAGACATAGATCTTCATTTATTTGCTGTTTAAAAATTATTTTGAAAAAAAAAAGTTCAACATATAGAAATAAAACAATTGCAAGAAATATTTTTCAAAAAAACTGACTGTGCTGTGTTCAACCAGCAAAAAGGTCTCGACTCAGATAAATGCCTTACCACTCAGGAGTAGATTGCCGCTGATATTCTGCCGAAACCATTATGATTACAAAACCCTAAAATTTTGTACAAAGGTCTACATTTGTAGAGGGTCTACGTGTTTTAGAAGTCTACGATCGTAGAGGGTCTACGCTTTGTAGAGGGTCTACGGTTCGTAGCGGATTTAGGGGTGGTCGTAGCAAACAAAACAGACTAATATTTTCTTGGATTAAGACATCGTTTCCCATTGCATTTTTTTATTATTTTGTATGACAATCTAGGTAAGTAGACGCAATAGCGATACGATTGCGTCTAGCTAGCTAGATTTTCGGATGTGTAGGGAAAATAGACAGGGATATGTGCTACACTAAACATAAAGCTGAGCCGCGTCTAGCATCACCGCTAAATCAGCTGTAACCTATCAATAGGTATATAGCCCGCAAACCGATCACGCCACACTTACCGTAAAGATATCTTACTACAAACGCAACTCTGTTATCCCAGGAATACGCCATAATAACTGATTTGGGCTGAAAACTTCTGGGAGAAAGAACAATTTCTAGTAGAATGAAAAACTGACTGCTATCAAAGCTTTTTTTCGGAGTGAAAAGCGCGGCGGCGGTCGAAATGCGACTGGCGTTGGATATTCGGCCGCCGCCTGCGCGTTTTCGCTCGGAACAAACGAAATAAACCTAATACTGGTGGACGTAGTCAGGACTTTGTGAAAAATTCGTGAACGGCGGAAAGGGTTAGTGGCTGGTTAATTCGAGCTTTTTTCAAAATAAAACTGTGAACTAAAATTTTAAACCAATTTATGGAGGTGGCTCCTAGAGATGGGTTCTGCTCTGGAATACCTATTAGAAGCACCTTAATTACTATAAAAAAGGTACCTACCTAGGTAGAGCCCTAGAAATTTAGTTTACCGAAGCTCTAATGCCGATTATTTTACAAGAGTTTTATCTATTAATCATGCGTGGCGGGAGAGGGGTAAATGCCCATTCGCACCCCAGCCTGGTTACATCATGCCAAGCTCATCTATGAGTCTATGACGAGCAGGTATCTACGTCACAGTTTGTTGAACGTGAAAATAAGTAGCAGGTAGCTGGCTAATCTGAGGTGGGGCGCTTCTGGTCTCTGACAACCGATGATATCGTATGACGTAGACCTGTGGCGAATCGATTATATCGCACGTCACAACCCTACTTTGTTGGGTACATCTCTAGTGGAGTAACGGACGAAAAACTATCACATTGGTTTTCTCTGTTGACACCAGAATATTTGTTGCATTATATTGTATGTAAACCTTCGATCAAAAATAAGGAGTTCGCGGCCTCCCCCGTAGATACCTAGAGCCTTACAAAAATGTCACTCAAAATTGGGTTCGTTTTGTTTTGACGCAGACAGTTTGCGCAGAGCCTGACAAGTTTTTTCCATACGGAACAAGAGATTGGTGGAGTCGAATTCATTTTATTTTATTTTGTAAGTAGGTAGGTACCTACCTGAGAATTATATACCTACCTACTCAGTTTATTTTCTATAAGGATTCATTAACAGAATTCAGGTAAAGATAACGAATCATTTATTGATGAAACTATAAATTGGTGTCTCAACAGTAGGTATTTATACAAAAGGGTCATTTCAGACATACAATAATTTAAACTTACAATACAATTTCAGGCAGGCACTCTAGATTAAAAAGAACTGGTTCCCGTCTGCGGCTTTGCACGAGTTTTTTTTATGCTGATTTCACAAGTATATGACTCACATCTCAATATACGGGTAAAAAATATATATAAACTTACTGAAAATAAGAAATTCCATCCTTTTTCAGCACTTTGGACGAGTGATTCTTGCATTTTTTGTACCCATGCTTTTTGTCTGAACGCTAAAATGACACTAGTTGAAAAGCTTTCCTAACATGTCAAAATGTATCTCTTTTGCTACTGAAGGTTGTGGCGTGCGCATTGTGAATCTAAGGGGGGCCGGCAAAGCCGGACATTTTTGATCGATGATGTAAACCTTGTAACTTCGTACGCCAATAAACGCCAGTGATCGTAGCCGTTCTTTTATTTATGTGGGAAGAGTTTTCCCCACAGACCTTTCTACGTAGGTATATTTAGTCGATCAAGGTAGTAGGTACGGTAACTACCTACCTAGATATGTAATATGTATTAAATAAATAAAATAATGTTTATCTGTAACCAGTTTAAAATATACAGGGTTATTGGAAATTAGGCCGGATCCTTTTAGGGTGATTACCCATCACCAAACTTATGGATGGTGATTCACACAAAATTGTGTGAATCAGCATCCTTAGGGAAGGTAAAGAACAAGTTTATAAAAATAAAGTAATATTTTTTAGTAAATTCCTTTGTGCTTTATTTGGGCGGAATATAATAAAGTAAGTCACAAGTCGCTTCCAGTCTACGTTCTGTTGGAAGCACAGATAATCTGTGGTTGGAAGCGACTTGTTGACTTCCTTGTCGTGTAGGCGTGAGATTTTCTTGTTGTTTTAATTTTATTGCTTTCCTTCTTCAAAAAACAAAACTAGCAGAATTAAGAGATTTTAGGCTAAAGTTCAACATTTTCCCAAGTGCTCCCTCAATAGAATTGAATCGAAGTTGGTTTAATCATAGGTTCAGGAAAGAAACACTAAAAAATTTAATCTTGCGCCAACACGAAACGATGCACCACTCATACACTCGCTTGGAGCCTGATCAGGGGTTGGTATTTTTGAGTATGGTAGACTTGCGCTCTAATCAGGTGGTCCACCATAGTCGTAAAATCGACCCCTGATTTGGGTTCAAACGAGTCTAGGGTTGGCAATATGACAATGTGTGTGTACTAAGGTGTCATGTGATTTCCTTCGTCCGAGAACCACTTCTAGTTTGAGAGAAATGAAATCCATGAGGGGATCTCTTTTTTCATTGGAAATATCGCCAAATTTACTTTGACTTTGCTGACTGATGACATTGACACATGACTGACGGCTGTTGGTAAACAACTTTGTTTCTTTTGCTTTGCATTGTGCATTGCATTGCATTGGTGTACCTATTTAGTTTTTTGGAACAATCGCAATAATAATTTGTTTCGGTACAGATCCGCATGAAAAACTGTATAAATAGGAAGCCATTGGTATATTGAGTGTGCATGATGATTTTCTTTGGAAGAACAAGCACGGCTTTCATGTTCCTAGCTCTAATGGGTAAGTTACATTCATCAGTATTTCTAGTCCAATTACCAAAAAACAGATTAAAAGCATAAACCGTAATTGTTACTACCATATAAAGTATCTTGCCGTCAGTACTACCGTCTTGTGATTTCTATGCTAATTGGCGCCCTCAACTCAACGCTCAAAACTAAGCTACATATTATCTAAACTTTTGTTTCTTATACTTTTTCAGGCCTTGCTACGGTAACTTTCCAATACGATATTCAAGAAGAAGAGACAGTGACCGAAGAAGAAATCGACATTCCTAATGTGGACGAATCAGAAACTGATACAGAATCTCTGCTTTCAAATGTTGTCTCCGATGTAAACAAAACTCTTACATCTATCTACAATACAGTAACATTAGCCAATGTCACAGTAGAAAATACTACACAAGTGGTTAATGAAACAAAAAAACTAGTCAAATGTAAGACAATAGTGTATGAAAACGAAGATTATGAGCCAACAGTGGAGATTGTTAATGGCACAGCTTTAGCTAAGATGCTACAAATCAACACAGATATAACCAGCCGAGATGTGGAAGCTGACTGTGTCTTAGTACTTTTTTATGCCCGACAATGTCCATTTAGTGCCCATGCAGCCCCTCATTTTAATGCTCTAGCTAGAGTATACCACAATGTCAAAATGGTGGCATTAGATGCATTGAAGTACCATGGAATCAACGCCCAGTATGGAATAGTTGGAGTTCCAACTTTGAAAATGTTCCATAATGGCCGGCCAGTAGGGAAGTTCAATGGCACAGAGTATAACATACAGGCATTCAGCAAGTTTGTCCATACCATAACGGGTCAGTACACACATGAGCTCCTCGTCACCTCGAAAGACTTCCAAGGACCAGTGTCGAGTGTAGTTGACAATGATACAGACTATTTTCTGGTTTTATCCTGGTTGTTTATTGTGGTATGCTCCATTTACTACTTCATGGAGTCCAAATGGTGGAAGATGATAGTGGAAATGGTGCAGAATAATTGGAGAGAATCAGAAGCTCAACATGAACACAATGATTAGTTATTTAGGTGTTATAATGATATGATTAGGGTTTATTGTTAATAAATATTTTAAAGGTATTTGCTTGTTTTCATACAAATGATTACTATTGGTACCTAGGTAGGTTAGTGGTATGGTAGGTATTTATGTGAATCCCGTTCGTTCCACCAGCTTCGTCTCACTAGTGGGACGAAATGACGCAACACTTGCGACTCTGAAGTGTATGTGAATTCTTTCCTGAAAAACACTATATGTAGTATAAACATTCATTTTAAAGAACAATGTTCATTTTTCTTTTCTTCGAACTTCGAACATAGTTTCGGTGTTCATCAAGTAGGTATATGGTTGGTACCCTAAGTAACATTACCTAATTATGTGGTACCATGGTCTAAGAAGTCAAGTAAGGCGAACTATGTCTATATACCATGGTAGGTATAGGTACTAGTCAAGTCGGGGTGACGGAAACGAACACGGAAGGAAACCGAAGATCACATCAATTAATATTATATGTACTTATGCGAAAGTTTGGATTTTTGTTAGGTTAGGTTAGTTATTATACATGCCAAAAGTACTGAACGGATCGTTCTGAAGTTTTGCTTATGTGTTGCAGTTGGCAGTTCTAGGCCTAGAATAAAACATAGGCTTGGTAGGTAGGTACTTATACCCTAGCTAGAGATGAGATGACCCATGGAATAGAAATAACCTTAAAATACGCATGCAGAAAGGCGAAGCCGCGAGCAGAAACCAGTTTGATATTTTGACCGAACTGAGCCTAGCTCGCACTCGCACAGACTTAAAAATTAGTGTAGCTCTAAGAAATTAAAAATTTCCCTGTAGGTGGCGCTAACGGCGGCGCTAGAGCCGAGGTCCCAAAGATTTTCGACGAAACCGACCAGCATTTCGTGGCTTAGTTGGTTAGAGCCTTGGGGCGCACGTAGGTTCGAGTCCTGCCGAAATCGAAAATTTTCGGGAACTTATTTAATTTCTTAGAGATTACCCAGTGTGCGAAGGCATAACTTAACGGCAACACCTCTCGTCAAACAAACTAAAATGTAACTTATTAGGTCTTTGAACAGGTTTGAGCCGTAGATTCGACCGTCCCAAAGATTTTCGACGAAACCGAATAGGATTTTATGGCTTAGTTGGTTAGAGCACACCGGTGGGGTGGGGCGCAGGCTCGAGTCATGCCGAAATCGAAAATTTTTGGGAACCTATTTAATTTCTTAGAGCTAAGCACTTTATTACAAAAACCTTAATATAATATAGTAGCTGTCAGTCATCCCTAGCAGGGTGTGCCACGTGCAGGTTAGGTTGGCTTGGGAGTGGAGACAAAGAGGTTGGAGTTCCCTTTTATTTACATGCTTCAGAGGGAAATGGTAAGTCGCGGCTAGGGTTGCCATACGTCCGGAATTTTCCGGACATGTCCGGTAATACAGGTCTTTGTCCGGAATGCGGGGGAATTTTAAACCGTCCGGAATTCCTACAATTACTTTAACAAGTAGAGCGTGAAATAACATTTAAAAAATCTAATATTTTTATTATAAATCAAGGTGATACTCAACTTAACATACAAACAATATTTCAGGGAGCATTACTTCTGATATAATGCTCCCTGAAATATTGTAACACTTCCCAATCCTTCATAATCGTTCCCCCTTTCTTTCGGTCTCAAAGCCCGCACGCGCGCGCGAGAAATTTGAAAATTTGCTTCGTTTATTCATAAAAACGATATTTATCAAAATTAATATTAAATTTATAAGAAAGTTAGGAAATCTCATTAAATGTCCGGAATTTTCTCCGGAATTTCGATTTTTTGATCTGGGAACCCTAGTCGCGGCTGATCGCTCTGAAATAATCAACGAAAAGTTTAAATTGGTTTTTGAACGAAAATGAAAGTTGGACATTTGACTTTGACGGAACCGAATGAAACTAGAATAGAGATAGCTTTAGCTAGTGACATCTGTAGTTTACG
The DNA here is from genome assembly GCA_947086465.1 of Eupithecia exiguata. Classification (NCBI taxonomy): domain Eukaryota; kingdom Metazoa; phylum Arthropoda; class Insecta; order Lepidoptera; family Geometridae; genus Eupithecia; species Eupithecia exiguata. Next base: position 10,029,098 of record OX352245.1, read on the forward strand.
CTGCTCACTATCGATATACCTATTATGTTCGATAACTAGGGTTACAAATTATTCATATCTCGCAGACGTTTTACATTCAGTCAGTCTCTTTGTATAAATCGCTTCGTATATCGAAATAAATAAATACTTATTGCAGGGCATTTCACACAGCATCATCTATTAAAAAACTAAACAGAGCAAAATTCTATCAGTTCTAAAAAAAATTATATAAATACCGTATGCTGGTCGTGCCATAATATCACTATTTACTTTGCTAGTTAGCTGCTGTTGTGATGTTACTTTGCTAGTTAGCTACCAAAGTGTACAGCCGCGGGCGCGGCTGTACACTTTGGTATCAACTACCTATCGATATCGATAATCTTGGAAAATAATATTTTGTATAATTTGTACAACACTAATTTATCACGTGAATGGACCACGCACGCGACGCAAGCTTAGAGTATACCTATACTCTAAGGACGCAAGTCTCAAAGCGATTGAGTGAGATTCATCTAACCTCTGTGAAGTTGGCCGCCAGACTTTGTCTTTTTGAAACTTCGATATTGCTAATCGTTTGAGAATCGTTTGAGAGAGATTGAGAGTTCATTAACATCGTTTGAGAGTTATTAATTTTTATGTAAAAACCATTTTAAATTTTTGTGTGAAGTTGGCCGTCATTCCGGCAAAAATGTACTTGGACGTTTAATTTTTGTTTCATTTGTTTGAGAATCGTTTGAGAGAGATTGAGAGTTCATCAACATCGTTTGAGAGTTATTAATTTAATTATTACAGTAAATAATCATTTCTGAACCAGCAATTTTGAATTTCCCCGCCAAATAGTGCACTTCCGGTCTGCGGCGCAGGCGCAGTGGATGACTGAAGAGTGAGTAAACATTTGAATGAAAGAATGAGTAGGAAAATACGTCATAGAATGACATTGACATTAATTAACAATTGACGTACGTCATTTATTCTCAGCCTTTTGTTCAGTGTGACCAGTACCAGTATTTTAATACTTTTTCAGTATATTTCATCGATTTTTCCGAACATCAGTATATTTTCAGGTATATTGCAGGCAGTCAGTATTTTTGGGTATATTTTGGTTGAAGTTAAAGAAAACACGCGTAATGGCTGTTTATAGACTGAGCTTTATTACATTGACATTTGCATGACACAATACAGACGGTACGTAAAGCATTCAACCTAACTTACATTGGAACACATAGATGGCGCTACAAGTAATTGAAATGTATTATTTTGATATTAATTTCAACACCTCCACTTATCAAAATAATCTAAACATTACTATTTTTCAACAGAAGTTATGGCAACACCGTAGTGAGTGATCGTCTTTGCGACAATGTTTGCGGAATTCCCCGGAACGCGATCATTAGGGACTTTCCCGGATTTAGTTTATACTAGGGATGGTGTTACGGAGGTGGCTTAGCGGGACCGAATTTGGAGTCGGAGTTTTAGAATTTGGTTTGTCGGAGTCGTGTCGGAACCGGAGTCGGAAGCGGAGTTACGACTCCGCTTCCGACTTCGTTTACGGAACACCCGAAGGTGTTGGTAGATAGATTGTGATGAAGTGTTAAGGGCAGGCCTCGTGGAATAAAAGCTTCTTATTTTATCAATTCTTCGTATTCAGTAGCATGCACAGAGTTTAAATAACATTTTAACGAAGTAGTCGTACCTTCCTTTCGTGAAAATATCTATTTACAAACTTTATACTTTGCTGTTGTATATTCACAAACTTCAATAAAGTAGGTACCTAAAGTACCTAGAAAATCAGTATTTTTATTGGTATATCTGTCCTATGTAAGTCGGTATATTTCAGTATTTTTTTGAGGTGCCTCGGTATTTTCGTAAAATTTAATCTGGTCACACTGTTTTGTTTATATCAGACTGGGTAGCAAGCACTAATAGATGGATTTTTTTTATGATGTCCCGAAAATAAAATTAGTCAATAATTTGTCATTTTGGCGAGACTATTGTACCTACATTATATAATAATAATAATTTATTTCAAATCAAGCAATTCAAGAATTATAAACTAAATACATGAACTCTTATTTGGCTTGGCATCCAGTTTAGGGTTGATTAGTGTACATGGTACAATAATATACTCCGCATATGACCATGATTTTGTAGATTTGTTAGCGCTATTTAGACCCCCGCCACGTATACCTTGGTCGGATCGGACTCACTCCTCTACACACGAGACCGCTGGATGCGACCCCGGGTGCTCCTGGAGCCTCCTCCGAAACTATCTCCCAAGAAGACCAGCAGCCAATAGGCTAATAAACAGCTCAGCTTTTAATAAATGGGGAGACCTTTGCCCAGCTGTAGAAAACCTTGTGTTAGGTTTATTACAATACACCTGATAAATAGAATAAACGATACAGGTTACAGTGCCAGCTTTATTGCTAAAAATTATCTTGTGGTTCAGGTCCTGCAGGTAGATATATCAAAACCTAGTGTTCGTTATTATTAACCCATGCATTGCCCAGCTTACATCCCGCGATACAAAGTACTCTGTAGACCTTAGAGGAATAGGTATACTCGATCTACACTGTAGACCCACCCAGCCAGCACATCTAGGTAGGTACCTACATCTGTGGGAATGTGGGAAGTTGCCATGTGTTTTGTTGGCAATGAAATAGTTAGTAGTTAGGTATATTAAATGTATCTGCTACCAAACTATTCTGAATAAAACAATAAGTGTATAATAAAATAACATTATAATATTATATTATCATCACTAATCTGTTAGGTATATAATCATCAATTTTGGCATCGGTGTTGTTGCTTGTCTCCATTATCAATTTGCATGGATGACAGAAACATTTAAGGCCCTATACTAACTCAAATCAACTCTTCAAATATAAATTTCTTCCAAACAAAGGTAAGTAATCATCATCATCCATTCTACAGTAACAAGAATAATAATAGTGTGGTGTAACATGTAAGGAACATACCACACCTTTCCTCGTTTCATGGTCAGCTACTACAATGATCTTTTTTTATTAAATAAAAATTATATTATTCTCAGTTCTATAACAATTTAGTAACTTTTACTTTTTGAAGATGTCAGGCTGTTGATCTTAGATCAGAAATAAATATTATTGGTGATCAATTGTTACTTAGATTTTGTCTATAACAAGTCAAGAGTTCTGGGCAGACGATTAGGAAAGGATGCATTTGAATTATTTACTTACAAGTATCTCTACTTTAATGATTAAACTTAGCCTACCTGAACTATACAGCAAACATAATATTTGATAAGTTAAAAGGTACAATCAATGGAAAGTACTAATCAAATTTACATTAGAACTACAAATCAGTTCCTCAATCAGAATAACGTTAAACACTAAGCAGACACATACATCTAAAAGAAATATATCAGAAAAATAAATTATGATTTTAAGGTTTTTTAGGATTTTGGGATTTATTAATTTCTTATGATTTTAACACAAGGAATTTTAACACTTTCTCATATAAAAAAAACTTCCGACTAACTTACTGAGAAGTAGTACATAAATGTTTGAAGCATAGATAGATAGATAGATAATTCTTTATTGTACCACACAAACACAGAAAACAGTACAGAAATAAAAGGTTACAAGATGAAGTACAAAGGCGGCCTTATCGCTATAAGCGATCTCTTCCAGGCAACCTTGGGATGGAGCATATTGATTTGTGACTGCTAATAACTATCACACAGATCTAAAATTAAAAATTTAAATGGAAAAAAGCTAAATTGCTTGGCTTTACAAAGTGTTTGTATGATAATTATTTTACAGGATAATCAAAGTTCTCTTTACATCGCATTTACATTACGATTCATAATAATGCTTCCGTTAGCTTTACTTACAATTAAATAGGTACCATTCACACATACATAATCTAAATTAAAAAATGCTATATCTGCATGTTTCCCACCAATAACATATTTGAAATAGCGATGAATATTTACAAAATACTGCTCATCGTCGCAGATGTCACCGACGCAGCAGGCTCTCCTCGAGCACTACGCGAAAGGTAGCATGATATCAAGTACCAGCATCTTATTTGCCTTTTAGTTGTGATAGTGACGGAAGATTTTGCAGGTTGCGGTATAATGGTGATCTCATCAACCTAATAATAATCTTCAAAGGCTTCAGCAGACTCTTTCGCGAACCACTTTCATCGAACGTTAAAAAGTGAAAAACTTAAAAAAAATAAAACCGGCCAAGTGCAAGTCGGACTCGCGCACGAAGGGTTCCGTACCATTATCTATAAAAACGGCAAAAAAAAACACGTTTCTTAAATGGGGAGCCCCCTTAAATATTTATTTTATACAGTTTTTATATAGTATTTGTTGTTATAGCGGCAACAGAAATACATCATCTGTGAAAATTTCAACTGTCTAACTATCACGGTTCATGAGATACAGCCTGGTGACAGACGGACAGACGGACAGCGAAGTCTTAGGGGCCGTTCAAGTATGACGTAAGCACTATAGGGGGGGCGAGGGGTCCTTGCTTTGCTTATTTTGAATGACATGGGGGGCAGGGGGGTCTAGATGATGATTAGATCATCGGTAGTTAGGTATTTACTTTTTTACACAGATGGCAACCCACACATTGTCTTTGCTTGAAAACGAATCGCATTTTCAAGGATTCCCACAAGTAATGCATACGTTTAGGCACTCGCTTAGAACGAAGTAGGGGAATTATCGCGCGCTATTGTCTAAATTTCCTCTGTCAGTGTATTGTTCCGTTTGGATACTATAACGAGTAGACGTATCGTAAGCATAGCAAAGCAAGTTAACATTTGTGTTACCGTTGATTCCATTAGCGAAAGTTTAAGGTTTAAATAAGATGTTGCTTCAAATAGACAAATCCAAGCTATACCAAAAATTGTTAGAAAATTAAAAAAAATCTCATACAAATACGAAAGCACAAAATGTACAGAAGTTAGTTAACGAAGTGTGGCGAAATTATAAATTACAAGCAAAGTTGCAGAATTGAAGAAGAATTGCAAGCGGCGACTAAGAATAAATCCAATCTACTAGGTACATTTTTAGATTTAGAATCTATTTTCTTATTGTTAGAATTATAACTTCTGCTCATTATTCATTAAAAAAAACAATACATTAATTAAAAAATGTTTATGTAAGCATGGGGGGAGGGGGTAAGAGCTTTGCTTACTTTTGCTGACAAGGGGGATAGGGGGGTAAATAATTGTAATAAATCTGCTTACGTAATACTTGAACGGCCCCTTAGTAATAGGGTCCCATTTTTACCCTTTGGATACGGAACCCTAAAAACGAATTGAATTGGGAGTGGGGAGGGGGCTTAAAGATCAAGAAGTGATAAGGGTGGAAGAAGCAAGGAATCTTGGAATCATCATCGACTCCCATCTTAGATTTGAGAATCATGTTCTTAATTTAGTAAAAGCTTGTTTTTATCGTCTAAAGGTACTATACAAAATTAGAAATCAATTATCTGAAGCTTCCCGTATTATTCTTTGCGAATCACTGATTATCTCTAAATTAAATTATGGGGATATTGTTTTTGGTCCACGATTACTTGAAAGTACTCAGCGAACTGTACAAAGAGTGCAGAATGCTTGTTGTCGTTTTTGTTTCAATATACCGCCCCGTAGCCACATAACACCGTTCTTGAACAACATGTCCTTGTTAAACATGGAGTCGCGTAGGCTTCTGCATCTGGGAGGTTTGGTTTTTGACGTTATTAAGTTTGGAAAGCCTGAGTATCTGCACTCAAAACTTAATTTCGTCTCTGATAAAAGATCGTTGCGCTCAGTCAGATCTGCACTGCTTTATCACAATCACAAGACCGCAGCTTTCAGAGGAAGTTTTAGATATGCGGCAACGAAGTGCTGGAACAATATTCCTCCCCCGATTAGAAATGTTAAAACCAAGTACACATTTAAAAGTTTTTGTTACAGGAACAATTTGAGGGAATTCCTAAGCGCTTCGTTTGCCAAAAATAAAAATACTATTATCGTCTCGCACTCTGTTGTTATGGTTCACATAAAGTACTAATCGTAAGACTGAGGTAGGAAACGCCACACTAAAAGGATTTAGTTATTACTCCGAAGACAAAAATATTAAGTAGCTAGATTACATATAATAATAACACATTGACTTGTAACTCGTTCTGCTTGCTCTCAATAGGTCATGGCTGAAAATCAGTGCTTTTGCTTCTTTAGCAAAATATTAGACTGAGCCAAGGCCTTTTTGACATACCTACCTACTGCAGCACACATAGACACCTTACCTAGATTTAATTATTGTTGTTTTTTTATGTCACCTATATTTTATTATTGTTTGTTTTTAGTAATGTACCTACCTACTGTAAAATTGTTGTATTTTGTATGTGTGTGTCTGAAGTTGCAAATAAAGTCTTTATCTATCTATCTATCTATCTATAAAGAAAGTTTGAAAATGTAACTGAATAAAACAGCCAAATTATTGTTTTTTACATTATTTTTTAGGTTCTAAGGTTCATTTTGTCATTTGAAAATGGGTTCATTTCCTCCTTGTTTCCCGCTCAAATTCAAATAAGAAGTCAAATAAAAAAAACCAGCTGTTCCAACGAAACGAACCGTGTCAGCCGTCGTTAAACTTCGCCAAACATCGTAGAGCGAGAAAGTTAGAAAAAAAAGAAAAGTCATAGTCCAGCTAGTCTAGTCATAATACCATTTCACAAGTTAATACTTTGAACTATATTTAAATAATCATAAAATATCCATGACAAATATTCTAAAATATAAAAATATCAATTTCGATACTTACTACACCCAATATTATTAATAAAGCTTTTTCTTAATATTCATTACTAGCAGCGCCTCGCGGTTTCAACCGCGTAGTTCCCGTTCCCGTAGGAATATCGGGATAAAAAGTAGCCTATGTCCTATTCCAGACTATAATCTATCTCTGTGCCAAATTTCATCCAGATCCGTTTTGCCGTTCTGGCGTGATAAAGGAACAAACATCCATCCATCTATCTATCCATCCATCTAAACTTTCACGTTTATAATATTAGTGAGATAGTGAGATTATTTCCAAAGCAGCCATGCACTGCTTTGGAAATTTGATTTCCTACTTGTTCGCTACTCAAATTCGAATAATAAGACAAATAAGTTTTAATAATGAATATGCAAAAGTTTTATTAATAATATTGGGTGTAGGAAGTATCTAAATTAATATTTTTATATTTTAGAATATATGTCATGGATATTTTATGATTATTTAAACATATTTCAAAGTATTAACTTGTGAAATGGTATTATGACTAGAATAGCTGCACTATGATTTTTCTTTTTTTTCTAACTTTCTCGCTCTACGATGTTTGGCGAAGTTTAACGACGGCTGACACCTTAGCTGACACGATTCCTTTCAATGAATGTCAATGTCTTTCTATGACGTCTTTTCCCATTCATTCTTTCATTCACCCTTTTATTCATTCTTCTTCACTGCGCCTGCGCCGCAGACCGGAAGTGCACTATTTGGCGGGGAAATTCAAAATTGCTGGTTCAGAAATGATTATTTACTGTAATAATTAAATTAATAACTCTCAAACGATGTTGATGAACTCTCAATCTCTCTCAAACGATTCTCAAACAAATGAAACAAAAATTAAACGTCCAAGTACATTTTTGCCGGAATGACGGCCAACTTCACACAAAAATTTAAAATGGTTTTTACATAAAAATTAATAACTCTCAAACGATGTTAATGAACTCTCAATCTCTCTCAAACGATTCTCAAACGATTAGCAATATCGAAGTTTCAAAAAGACAAAGTCTGGCGGCCAACTTCACAGAGGTATTCATCTATCCCTATTATTGATAATAGGTATATTTTGTCTGAATAATGTTTTTATTACAACTATCAAACTACCGATAAAATGAGCGCTACCGCTACATTCTTGAAGTCCACAAAAGGCAAAGCTCTACTAGCAACAGTCGCGGTTTTGCATCTCACTATTTATTTCGCTAAACCATCGTATTTCAAGAGCGACGTTGATAAGAAATCTATGGTAGCGCCTCCCAAATACCTACCGGAGAACTGAGTGACCTTGTAGAAGGTCATTGAGGCATCTAAAAGTTCAAATAAGTTACACGATTAATGTTACGTAGAATTTTTGTGTCGACTCGTAGTTTACCGAGGAGTGCCGAAATTTTGATCAGAGACATAAGTGAACAGAAGTCAGAGCAATTCAAAATATTCCTGACGAGGCAAGACATGCCCGGAGACTCTGTGACGCTGCTACACAACAATAAGTAAGTTGATTGTACCTACATTTTGAAAGTGCTTCTACACTCCACAGGTTTTAGGTAGGTGAGGTTGAGGTACCCTAGCTTGTAATAAATAAATAATAAATAATGCTGGACAATTCACACAGCATTATTTAGCCCCAAGCTAAGCAGATCTTGTGTTATGGGACCTGCAGCTCATACAAATATTTGTCCCAAGGCGTGAATCGAACCCATAACCCCTAATATGTACCTATATTATTAACAAACATGTTCTAATTTTATAAAACATAATTGATGAATTAATTTTAATCCAATAATTAATACTGGACAATTCATAAAGCATCATCCCAAGCTAAGCCGAGCTTGTGTTATAAGGAATTGCATTGTTGTTAACTTTCTTAAAGAATGAATATTAATATTTTTTTACAATTCACACTGCATAACCCCAAGCTAAGCTGAGCTTGTGTTTAAAGAAGCCTAATCCAAGTCCCTTACTTTTTTCTTAACATTTACAGTTGCCATTTGACAATCAGTAGCAAGTTACAAGCCTCCAGGGAAGAACTGCTGAATGCTGTGCAAGGAGTAGACGGCATCTACTGCTGCCTCAATGACAAGATTGATAAGACATTGTTGGATGCTGCTGGACCAAACTTGAAAGTGGTATCTACAATGTCCGTGGGAGTTGACCATATTGACTTGGCAGAATGCAAGAAGCGAGGCATACGGGTTGGGTACAATCCTCATGTGCTTACTGATGCTACTGCTGAACTAACTGTGAGTAAAACTAAAAACTAAGACCTTTCAACTGCAGCTCATGGGCGGGTCTCTCTCAAACCAATTCAAACTCATAGTGCTTCATTTCTTTTATACCGGTTTAAGTCAGTCAGTTTTGTTTGTTTCCTTTATAGGTACTAGTCCTTGATTTCTTATTTACCTTGGACTCGTCAGGGAAAATTCAAATTACATACTTTGAATCATGAAATAAAGTCACTTTGATGTTTATTTACTTCAATCTTTTAAGATAAAATAAATAAATAAGTAAGTAAAAAATTTTTACCTACCTTGTTAGGTTAAAATAAAACCGGCCAAGTGCGAGTCGGACTCGCGCACGAAGGGTTCCGTATCTATCAAAATGGCAAAAAAATCACGTTTGTTGTATGGGAGCCCCCTTAAATATTTATTTTATTCTGTTTTTTAGTATTTGTTGTTATAGCGGCTACAGAAATACATCATCTGTGAAAATTTCAACTGTACTATCACGGTTCCTGAGATACAGCCTGGTGACAGACGGACAGCGAAGTCTTAGTAATAGGGTCCCGTTTTTATCCTTTGGGTACGGAACCCTAAAAATCGACCTTAGGCTTTCTTTCCCTTGTAAACTGTTTCAAGAATCATATAGTACTCTGGTACATTCAAAAAACTTTATGTATTGATGCACAATTTCTTCTTACAGTTGGCTTTACTACTGGCCACATCACGTCGCCTGCCTGAAGCCATCAGGGAAGCTAAAACCGGAGGCTGGGTTGCATGGGCCCCAACCTGGATGACCGGTCCCGGCCTCGCTGGCTCCACTGTGGGCATTGTAGGCTTCGGCCGCATCGGCCAAGCTGTCGCGCGAAGGGTTAAAGCCTTCAACACTGCTAAAATACTATACTACAACAGAAGTCGATGCCCAGAGGAGGCCGAACTAGGCGCTGTTAAAGTAGATTTCAAAACTATTCTTAACGAAAGTGATTTCATAATCTGCTGTATAGCATTAGGACCGGAAACCACTGAGTTATTTAATGCTGGAGCATTCAAACAGATGAAAAAGACGGCTATCTTCATTAATACAAGTCGTGGTGGCACTGTCAATCAAATAGCATTAATAGAAGCGTTGCAAAGCCGCACGATAAGAGCAGCGGGGTTAGATGTGACATCACCGGAGCCTTTACCCCTCGACAGTTCGTTGTTTTGCCTGGATAACTGCGTAGTGTTGCCACATATAGGCAGTGCTACCATTGAAGCTAGAGAAAAAATGGGAGCATTGACTGCTCAGAATATTATTGCAGCTCTTAATGGACTGGAAATGCCTGCAGAATTTAAAGATTAAAGTTAGATTAGTACTATTTATGTGACATACCTCTCAGTACCTACAGGTACTTGTTTTTAAGAATTGATGACATAAAATTATTATAATGCATATTTATGAGACAAGCTTTTGAATACTTAAGTTATAGTCTCGCCCCCTTTTCTAAATCGTTGTTTAGTTTACCCACTTACATTTGAGAAATTATTTTATTTCATGATAGGTATGTACCGTGTGAGCGCTAAAATAATTTATAATCAAATTGTATTCATATACAATTTGATTATAAATTATTTTAGTGCTCAGAAACAACCTCAGACCAAACTAATTTTTTTCCTACCATTTCCCGCTAGAATTCAGATATCTAAAACTTATACCGACCATCATATCGAATCATATCATATCATATGGTCATATCGAAATTACTGACTCAGCAATTTTTAATTGGACTCAGTTTTTAAAATTCTTGGTCTATCGAAAAAAATGCCGAACCTACATCCACCCTCTTTTGTTCCCCACTGAAAACACATAACCTACCCTTCCATTGGTGGACAGCAGAGGGGGGCTCTCGCTATCGCAGCGTAGCGGTGAAAAGGCCAGTCTAGTCGGCTCGCGGCCGTGCCTCGCGCGGTACCCGGCGTAAAATTTCCATTGGAACCGTTGCGTTGTGCTATCGCGTGTTTTGAATTGGATGCACTGGATTTGCGGTGAGTTTTTGTTTTCTCTACTTTGTTGTATACGTTAGTTGTGTCTAGTTGGAAATGGTTCAATTTAAGAAGCTTGGTTATTGGGAAGCTAGTTAGTTTTCGTAGCTTCACCGCTGGGTGGTTCACCAGAAATGTACACAAAGTTGAACAAGAAAACTAGAACAGAATCTCAACAACGTGAACTGACTGTAGGTACTTACTAAATAGGTAGCTAACTAACCTTTATCTTTTATCAATTAGGTTTGTGTAAATGTATAAACTTTGTACGTAAAGAACTGTCATTACAAATGATTTTAAGTCGCGTGCAACTTTAGTCTGGACAGACTCGACGGAAATTACTTTTTACAGGAGATTTACTCTACAACCACTTACAGCGTTACAGCTATTGCCTAGACTAGAACCTCGGGGTCGAGAAAATGTGGTTTTTTTGCATAACGTTCTTATTTAGATTTTAATTTAATTTATTAATTCCACCGTAGGTACCTGTTGATACACTTGATATCGTTGTAGTCTAAATAAGTTTCTTAATTTAACTACAGTAGGTACTAATACTAAACCATCCACTAATTAAGAATAAGAATATATTTATTGTAAAATTCTGTGCAACATCCATTAAAATCAACAACTGTATCCATTTAGGACATACAAAATAGTATCAATTTCAGTTCAGCTAGCTAAGCTGTAGGTATCAGACACGAAAGAATTGATAAAAACAGATCCATCTTTTTTATGTTTCTGTGCACTGAAGGGGAAGAGAGAGAAGGAGGAAGCACATTTTCGTGAAATATTTACAAGCCACCGTTTCCATTCTAATAAATCCCTGAGATTAAAAGTCGGGAACTAAACTCAAACCTGAGTCACGTACGCTGGACTTGATGATAAGTTTGTTTTGTACTTACCTATTAATATCAGAACATAGCTTGTAGGTCTATTTTGCCACCTTTCAAAATGTTGTGTGTGTGCCTGTTTTAAATATGCTTAGGTATGTTATGTTATTTATGATGATACTTGCAAATGCGCAGGCTGTGCTGCAAATTAAAATAGTCTTAAATTTTGGTTAGGTTAGATTAGAAGCACTTAAACTTATTTTTTTACATAGTACGTGATACAATACAATACAAAAATGCTTTATTGTACACCATAAAATAACATTAAAAAGAGACATCACATAAGATAAGTACAATGGGCGGCCTTATCGCTAAGAAGCGAGCGGTAGTTATATATACTTAAGTATGTACCTATAAACAATAAAATCCTCTAGGTAGGCACGAGAACTCGGCATAGTTTATTTCGGCAGAATGTTGAAGTATCCTGTTCCACGTCTACCGGTGCCGCCGGCAGCCGATGAAGCAAAAATGTATGAAATAATATGACACAATTCAAACAAACATTATATTTTTCTTCCCCGGCTGCCGGGCCGCGGCCGGTGCAGCGGTCGTTGCCAGCGCCGGCGACTGCTTACTAGAAGCTCGAAATTCTGATTCTGCAAGTGAACAAACGGCCACGGTTCTTGAATCGTACCTATGATTTTGATGATTCGAAAGATTTGAGGGTCGGTGAAACCAACAGTGTTAATATTCAAGAATTTTATTTCGATAAACCTATACCTACCTATCGACGTACCTTGATATTGCTTCGCCCGTTTCATTTCCGAACATAATCTGACAATCTACCATCTGTCAAGCTACATATCGGATGCGCATGCTACTTATTAATTGCTTAACTGTTTGAGTGCTCTTTCGAAAACTTATCACTTCCAATTAATAAAATAGCACTCGCTCGTTTGATGTGACACACGCCTCGCCGGACCCAGGAATGCAGCGAATTCATTACAAGTGCGATCAAACTTTCATCTTGTTAACGAAGAATCTACTCGTAATAATAATAAAGTAAAGCACAAAAATCTCTAGCGAACAAACGGATCTAAAAACCACGTACTTTCTACGGCAATTAGAAGATTCGCACACGAAAGAGCCAAGTCGCCAAGACGCTACAAGATTTATTATAATTCTCGGCTGATTTGTAGTTTTTGGTGTGGATTAGGCGTAAATCAAAAGAAAGTGTCTATGACATGATATCCAATTCGTTTTGGTGATAATTATGAGGAATGTTCGGTAGATCTATAGCTCAATAAATTCATCAGGTTCTCAGAGCTCAATGGTCATTCATTATCATTGTCTAAGTAGGTACTTTCTTCTTTTTGAAGACGTATCTGTTTCCCTGGCTAGTTAGTTATTAGCATTATGGTAATTGCAAAATTTACTAACTATAAAAAATACCGACCTACCGTTAAATTATAGCTTCATAAAATTACACGAATCCGAGGAACGTGCTATCGGCCAGCTCGTCTCTGCAATCAGCATCGTAACTTCGCAAGTATTCAATAAAAAGCCGGCTCCATAAAAACATGCACGTTCTGTCCTAAAAACTTTCCTCGGATGCTATGTGGGAGTGTCGAACTTCAATAAAGCATTCGACCGTATGGATAACGCACCTCGGTCGGGACCGCAAGCCGTGTTTACAATTGCCTGAGGTTTATCATTATTTTCAACTGTGCATATTCATTCTACGTGTCATGTTATGTTATTCATGTTAGTTTCCCAGCGTTGATAGTGAAGGAGTGCCTCAGGGAGATACACTAGCATCGGTTCTATTGCTGCTGTTTGCATACACTTTGAATAGAAGAATAACATGCTAATTGTGTGGCTTTACTGTCGCTCGCTATAAATAATGTAAACAAGGAAAGTAGTTTTAGAAGCGTAGCGCTTGCATAATTTTCGTAATAAGTCAATCCTAATGAGATAATTAAATCGCCTGAAGCTAATATACATAATTTTATTGTAAATGTCTGATTTCAAAATGTTTTCACGGATGTTTTGAATATATTGTTTGGCTTTCTTCAGATTTTTACGCTGTTCACTTAGAAAGTGTCATTGTGACTAATAATATTTCTCTTTTATGAGGGGCTGCCTTCATAGATGGCTACACCATTTTACGACAGTGTAATGCATCTTTCTATTTTCTTCACAGAAAGCTGATAAATTAATCAGGGGAAAAGTTTTCGAGCATCAGAAACAGGTCTATGCATTTCGCATTTTTGCTTTAGCTGTATCTATTACTACACCATTACGCATGTACCACTTACCACTCACCTCTTTACCTAGCTACCTACTTATAAGATAAACAAATTGAAGATGTCTCAACACTTTCATGGGCCACAACGCACGTAGACATGTGCGTCGTTGGTCATTAAAGTGTTATTTGGTGGTCCTGCGGGCGCAGCCAGCGGCGGCGGCGGTAGCGGGGTGGCGACGCGGGCACTGCCCTGGCTGGGCAGTAAATGGTGTGCGTTAGGTACTGGGGCGACATGTGGACTCAGATCAAGATGATTATATATAGAAAATTCAGAGCCCTATGCCCTGTAAATGAGCCCGAAAAATTTACTTTGTGCGCCTTAAGGTTTCAGAGATATCGAGAAAATAACATTTCGCTGCAGTAACGTCTGAAAACGTTACCCCAGCGACATGGTTTATTACCTTAAACAAGTCAAAACAAAATCCAATTCATTTTACTTTATGCCTTTTATGCGTAAGGCACGATTTACTTCATGTAACTATGGTAGTTGCCCTTTGCCACAATTAGTTAGGAAATGTTGCCTACATTTCGCAATTGGTCCATATAGGATGCAGCCATTGATGGCAAATCACTTTCAAATAGACTAGTCCGATTCCCACGTACCAATTATACGTTTGGTTTCACTTGGGCGAGTAGGATCGGTACTGTGCACGTACGGGGCACCTAGTTACGTTGATTCACGTGATCACGTGGTGTGGTAACTGTGCACAGGCCGGTAAATGCATTCGTTCATATCGGAGCTTATTCGGAGCGGTTCATCTGGTGTCTGTTAATCTTTGATGCATGTTATTTTTATACATATAGCATAACTAGTTTCTGCCTGCGGCTTCGCATGCGTTTAAGGTAAGGTGGCTACCCAAACCATTAAATTTTGGCCCGCACGCCTATATCGAGCAAAGAGTGTTCTCGATTTGGTAGTATGTAGTGTAGTGCCCTTATCAACCAAATAATACGATCCTCTGCGGTTAGATGACGTGTAACTGGTCAGGTTTGTGTCACAGATTTTGTAGGTGCAAATACGTTTTAACGTTTAATATCGTTATTATTTTTACTGCTTTTCAAAGCTAATGGACCTCCAAGAAATAGGTATGAACGACTATACTGAATTTGGTACTAATCGAGTTAGACATTGACACCGTTGAAAAGTGGGTTCAAAGCAACTACACATACTATAACTAACACTAGAGTAACTACACTATAATAAACGGCAAGCATTTGGGACCTCCAAGGAACCCTTCAAAATATGTGTTACACAGGATACATAAATTTCAAATTTCCACTATCAATATTTTCGTCAGAAAACGGGGTCAAAAACTAATTTTCCTAATTTTCGTGTTTTTGCCATAGTATACGCCTTAAGGTTTTTTCTATCCGATGAAAAATGATTTCTGGGATAAAAGTACCTTATGTTTATTCCAAACCTGGAAATAACTGTATGCAAATAAAAAAAATCAGTCCCATTCGTTCAGTAGGTACCTAATTTTGGCGAGATGAGTTAACAAACATACAAACTTTCGCATTTATAATATTAGTGTGATAGTGTGACTAGAACCAAACAGGTAGTTCAAAACTGGTACTTCATTTTTAGTGAAATGTAGATAGGTAGGTAGGTATTCGGTGAGATAACAGGCGAAAAATAGGTACCTTCTTAACTAATTGCAACAACAGTGAAACGTTCCCTATGAACAAAAATTGACACAGGGTGAACAAACAAACTGGTTAGGACCAGTTAAATTAGACCAGTGCAATTATAGGTAATTGCAAAAGTGATTGTTGGTTAAAAATACCCAAGCTAGAGAGGTCCAAGACTGCCTTAAATGGCAAGACAATTAGCAAGGTAGGAAAAGTGAACGCCGTCGGTTAAAAATAGCAAATAGGCTAGTTTATCTGACTAAGGAACTAAATCAAACCTAATCACAGACGTCCTTGGCGGCCCAGTTTCTCAGTTTATTTCAAGCGAATGCCGTGAAAGCCGTTTAGACCACAGTTGGCAATGTTGTTGCGAATTGCGAATTCTGCACATGGCCTGAGCCGCAGACAGAGCTGCCTACTCTACTAAACTGTAACGGTAGAGCTAGCGTTTTCTTTCTAGTTCACATAAATGTAGGTATCGCCTCGCTTAGCACAGGATTGGGCTGAAGTTTTGCAGTTGGCAGTTCCAGGCCTGGAATAAAACATAGGCAATTTTTAGGGTTCCGTACCCAAAGGGTAAAAATGGGACCCTATTACTAAGACTTCGCTGTCCGTCTGTCCGTCTGTCACCAGGCTGTATCTCATGAACCGTGATAGTTAGACAGTTGAAATTTTCACAGATGATGTATTTCTGTTGCCGCTATAACAACAAAACTAAAAAACAGAATAAAATATATATTTAAGAGGGCTCACATACAACAAACGTGATTTTTTTTGTCGTTTGTATACATGTCACCGTCAAATAGTAAGCCCCGTAAAATTATAAAATTCCTAGTCACTTTATAATTTTCCGGAAAATAATCAACAGGACTGAAGCACTTACAATTTAACGCATTGAAATACGTAAATTTATAATTTTCCTAAGCTTATCCGTAAGATAATAAACAAACAAACCTGTGAACCAATCACAACCTTGTTTTACTATTTTACGAAATCTATGGCGATCACGTCACTCGTAAAATAATAAACTGCCCTCTGATTGGTCGATGTGGTCGATGCTCATGTTTGTGTTCGTTTACGAACAGTTTGAAAACTATTAACCACTGTTTCACTAATTCTACAACTAAGCAACTTCAATTTTACTAATGAAAAAACTATTTAAAAACACTTAAATGTTGAAAAACACCATGAAAACTTTGTTGTTACTATTCGGGCGTCTAATGAATGACAGCAAAAGATGGCGGTGCGGGCTAGCGCCCATCAGCCAATCAGCGGGCGTCTTGCGTTCCGTCACTTACTAGTTTATTATTTTACGGTTAGGTTTCGTAAAATCATAATTTGACGTGTTTAAATGCGTTACATTGTAAGTGACGCGGCCCAATTGATTATTTTCCGGAAAATTATAAAGTGCCTAGGATTTTTATAATTTTACGGGTTTTACTATCCTACGGTGACATACATAATTTTACGGAACTCTTCGTGCGCGAGTCTGACTCGCACTTGGCCGGTTTTATTTATATTATAGTTCCTATGGGATAGAAATAAACTTACTAACGCGTGCGAAGCCGCGAGCAGAAACCAGTAAATTATAATCGCGGAAATTATTAGTTCTCTATCTAAAAGGTCCAAGCTAGCGGATCGGTGCGAGTTTTATCAAGTTTTCCTTTCTAGCATCTTTCACCACAAGAACACGATTTCTAATAGCAGTGACATGGATTAATATGCTTCGATATAATGAGACTTTGGTGCTTTTTAGGGTTCCGTACCCAAAGGGTAAAACGAGACCCTATTACTAAGACTCCGCTGTCTGTCTCTCCGTCTGTCACCAGGCTGTATCTCATGAACCGTGATAGTTAGACAGTTGAAATTTTCACAGATGATGTATTTCTGTTGCCGCTATAACAACAAATACTAAAAAACATACAATAAAATAACTATTTAAGGGGGGCTCCCATACAAAAAACGTGTTTTTTCCCGTTTTTATAGATTATCGTACGGAGCCTTTCGTGCGCGAGTCTGACTCGCACTTGGCCGGTTTTATTATGTCTTGACATAAAGAGCCCTTGCATAAAAATATCCACCGTGTCCATTCCTCATTCGTAAAAGTAAACTCGATCTATATCCGTGAGAACAGTGCAGGCCTTAAATTTCATTATTTAATAGAGCTGATAATTAAAGTAAATTAACCAACTGAGCACCAGTTACGGTTCATAATAATGATTATGGATTGCAGTTGTGATTGTGTTTCGCGTGAATGTCGAATTTTGGAGCGAAACGTGATGCAATGTTCTGCATAACTCCCATACATAATAGGGTTGTCCGTAATTCATACAGCTTTATTTGCATACAAACCTGGAAACATATTATGGCTCTAGCTAAAGTACAAGCTTAGTTTGCCACACTAAAACTAAGATATTATTGTTATTATTGGTAAGAAATGAAATATGAGGGTGGGGCGCGGGTTCGAATCCCGCCGAAACCGATAAGTTTTGGGACTTATTTCATTTCTTAGAGATACCCAGAGTGCGGGTTAGCACTATAACAAAAAATCTTAGTTATTATTGGTATTTAAGATGTAACAGGTATTGACATACCTGTTACATCTTAAATACCTCTAACATTTCGTCTTCTGTCAATAATAGGTATGTTTTAATTACCTAGTCAAAAAATAAATAAATTGTATTCGTTAGAAAAATATTCTGTTTCTTTCACAAGGAGTCTCTTTAGTTGGCACCTACTTACTATAAAATAAACACAATGATATAATCAATTAAATAAAACTTGAAACGGAAATAAGTTATGGGCAACCCTATATGGGCACTGGGCAGCCCTATAGTTTAATTATTTAGGTATGCTCAGAAGGAGCGAGGTATCATTGTTTGCGGTTAGCCATTTTCGATGTAATTTTTATTTGGTCTCATTCATGTCATATGCTTGGAATCCATGCATATTCCATGACAAGACAACTAGGTTTCTATTGTGTAATTTGGATGTTTCGAAGGTCTTATTTTGTGCCTATTGTTGGCAGACATGCGCCTACCATTCGGCAGGCTGTTATTATGAATACTAATATCTTCTTCTACCTTATCGAAGTTTTCATGCGGATCCCTAACTTTTTGTAAATATTCTATAGCCTATGTTTATCAGGGGAAAGAATTTTTCACATCGGTTCAGTAGTTTCGGAGTCTTTTCAATTCAAACAAACAAACAAATCTTTCCTCTTTATAGTATAAAAGAAATATTATAGTAGGTATAGAAGAAATATCAGTTCCTAGTTCTGAGCCAGCCGGACCCAAGGTGTCCAGTTCGTCACACCATCGTTTTCTCGGTTAGGTACTATATTACTTATTTTTTTTCTACTTATTATTTTTTAGGGTTCCGTACCCAAAGAGTAAAACGGAAAGACTAAGACTCGGCTGTCCGTCTGTCAACAGGCTGTATATCATGAACCGTGTTAGTTAGACAGTTGAAACTTTCACACATGATGTATTTGTGTTGCCGCTATAACAACAAATACTAAAACACAGAATAAAATAATTAATTAAGGAGGGAGCCCTGTATAACAAAGGGTTCCCATGCAACAAACGTGTTTTTTTGCCGTTTTTATAGATAATGGTACGGAACCCTTCATGCGCGAGTCCGACTCGCACTTGGCCGGTTTTATTTTTTACATAGAAAATACCCAGAACATGGACATATACCGACACACTACCTACAAACCTACACTCTAAGTGCAGAGACATTTCTAGCTAGTTATCAGAATCTAGAAGTTTTTAGTTCCTAGCTTGCTAAGTTTTTCCCCCAAGTGCGGAATAAACCAACAGTAAAAGTGCAGTGATTGTCGAAAGGCATTGTTACAGCGAAAGCGATTGCGCAACATAAAGTAGGTACTAATTACACTTTATTACATACCGCGAGAATTCACTAATTAGTTATTAATTAAAAATAGTGACCGGAGTAAGCGCCTAGTTTTTACTTTACCGGTCTGGACAGTTTAGTCCTTTTATCGTTTATTTTTTTTTCAAAAAGTTAAAAGTGAAGCTGAGATAGTCATCTCAGCTTCACTTTTAACTTTTTGAAATCAAAATCAAAATCAAAAATTCTTTATTCTCATAAATACAATAATGAATACTTAGAAAAGGTCAAATTCTTAAAATAAAACACTGACACAGAAATGAAGTGGTACTTTTGATTTCTGTCGCTTCGGTAATGTAGACTAAAGTAAAGAAGCGACTAAGAAACGTTTAGCCTGTTAGTTGTTATTTTTCGAGTTGAACATGGTAGTTTTTGCAATCTTGATCTAGTACATCGTTCTTAGCACGGGATCACTCACTGCTGGGTCCAAGATACGGTCGTGGAACGCGCGCAACGTGAAATTTACATTCATAATGGAACGGTATCTAATTAGATACCTTTCGATAGAATGTAAGTGGGTTAACTACGAGCCATGAATGGGTTGGAACTGTTGGAAGAACACCACCAACGTTTCATCCACGTTTCATATCGAGCGCGATCCGCGACCTTGCGTGCACTGCGCTGGATGGAGAGCTTATTAGGAACGCGCTTGACTCCGCCGCACTCATATTAGTATCGTACCCATAACACAAGCTCTGCTAAATTTGGGGCTAGATAATGCTGTGTGAATTGTCCAGCATTATTTACCTATATATCAGCTTTGATGGAGTTACCTTACCTTACCATTACCTTACCTTACCATGTATCACAGGGTCGTTCAATATTGTCACCATCAATCATCAGATCATGTTCATGGCATGTTGTCATAATTTAATAACAGCTCTACGAGCCTTACCATGCCATGTAATAATTAAGTACATTGTGAATGTGGGTCACATCCACTGTGTCATTGAATGATACGTCTTCGGCGCGAGGTTGTTGGGATCATGATTTTGACATTTCGTGACTTGTGTCGTTTTTATAGCCTCACCAAATATCTCAAATACCTACCTACTGACTGATCAATGGATTGAGACAGCAAATAAATAAATAATGTTGGACAATCCACACGTAATTATCTAGCCCTAAAGTTTGTGTTATGGGTATTTGAACTACTACATATTATATAACTAAGCCACTGAGGTAGTTAAAATTTATTACGATTGTATTTATCTTTACCAATATTATCGGAGCGTCGTCGATGAGTCGGTTAATTTTAAATGTTTTTATCTATGTTAGTCTATAAGGTATTTATTGTATGGGCCCTAATTAAGTTTATTTTTGTACACTTTCTTTGTGGTCTGAAATAAAAGTATTATTATAAAGAAAATCTATACTAATATTATATTTCTATTTTCGGCGCGCTAGTTACACTCACGTTTGACGGATCTTGTTTATTGTGGTCCTAATCCACACAAACGAAATTTTTGACCTCTTTGGCAGTGGGCTTAGGTCTGCTGAAATACAGTTTTGCGGAACGAATTGTACCTAATCCCTGTGGAATCTAATAAAAAATTATGGCCAGGGATATATCACACTATACACATAACCAATAAAATCATCGAATTCCACGGTTGATGGAGAAATCAGCTCACAAACATAAAACATACAACCAATAAAACCGGCTAAGTGCGAGTCGGACTCGCGCACGAAGGTTTCCGTACCATTATCTACAAAAAAGGCAAAAAAACATGTTTGTTTTATGGGAACCCCCTTTAATATTTATTTTATTCTATTTTTAAGTATTTGTTGTTATAGCGGCAACAGAAATACATCATCTGTGAAAATTTCAACTGTCTAACTATCACGGTTCACGGTGACAGACGGACAGACGGACAGCGAATTCTTAGTAATAGTCCCGTATTACCCGTTGGGTACGGAACTCTAAAAATAGAACCACCTCCTTTTTTGAAGTCAGTTAAAATTGAATGACGTCCGTATTATTAAACTTTTTTCACTTCCGAACATGTTAATAACAGGTTTATCGATTTGTATTGATGATTCAGAACCTGTGAGCGACTTGTGAAGTTCATTATTATGAAATAAACGAGTTTTGTTTATTGGATTCATGATTTAATGTTGTTACTTTCTTTAATGTTTATGCAAGTGCTGGCAAATTCGAATTTGACAAAGAAGTTTTTACGATCTCTGTGGCGCGGTGGGCGAAGGTCTGCCAGCCGACGCAGGAGGTTGCGGGTTTGATTCCCGCCCTGGGAGAAATATTTGTACGATCTGCAGGTATTTGTTCTGAGTGTTCCGGTCGTTTTCTATGTATAGTAAAATATATCAATCGATGTAATGTTTTGTATTATGTAGGTACCTATATCAGTTATCTAGTACCCATAACACAAGCTCTGCTTAGCTTGGGGCTAGATAATGCTGTGTGAATTGTCCAGCAATATTTATTTATTTATTGTTTTGTTTCGCAGCTGAACGATTTAAGAAACCCTGAATATATTATTAATGATAGGCATTATTAGAAATTCATTATATCTGTTCCTGATAAAAAAATCTATTCTTATCTTGTCCAACGAATATTATAAAGGCTTGTGTAAGTTTTTGTGCCGTTGTGTAGATGTTTGGCCAAAGACAACGTCAGAAGTGCTGAATTGATCGGGCTGGAATTTTGCTCACTTTTACATAATTCTGTAGGTATTTCACAAATTAAATTTTATTTTTCTTAAAACGGAATTATTATGTTTATTGTACTGTAAAGTAGCTCATCTACCTATATTTTGTAATTTCGTATATTTTTTTTGAAACAGTTTCCTTTTGAATTTCAGAGGAGGGGGCGTTGTCAATGTTGTCATCTGCGACATAGTTTTTAAAACTTTTGCAGATGACATTTTTTCCATTGTATAACCATGTATAAATTGTTTTTGGTCCTTTATAAATTATTTATTTATTTTATTTATTTATTAATGGAATAACCATGGAATAACATATATAATGTAATTTAGATACAGGTCAATATTTTTATAAGAATAAATTAAGCTTAACATTATTTTCTTAAATACCATTGTCGGTGCGGGGCTGGGCGACATCTGGCCAAGTATTATCATCATTGATGTTATCATCTATGGAGTAAAATCCGATTAAGTACTACGCAAAATTTCATTGTATTAAAGGGTTAATTTTCCTAATGAATCGGAAATAACGGTTGTTACGTTAGTACGCTTAGATGTTCGCACCCACCATCTGAGTTGGTTATTAAACGTTGACATTGCAAGAGGAAGGTGAAAGTGCGGTGCGGTATATGTCTGTCTATGAGAAACATAGGTAAGTACATAATTATCTTGTAGAACAGGCGAAAACGACACTGTACCTTATTGAAACGTTTAAAACTAACCTAGTTATTTTGTTATTAATAATTAATAACTGAAATGTTAGTAACATGTTTTAATATTCAATTTTATGGGGAAATAGAAACGGAGAGTACTTTTTTAGTCGCTTACTGAATTGAACCCAACTAGTTGGTGTATATGTAATACTTACATAATTACCCTAATATGTAACGTAACACAAATGCATAGAACCCACAACAGCAATGGAAACGGTTGCATTGAATCGTCTCAGATACATCCTTCTTTATCCTAAGCATTGCATGGATTGCATGTTGTTTTCCAACACAGGATATTGCTATCCTATTCAATACAAAGTCGAAAAAAACGAAGACTTATAACTTGTAATAATGTTGTTAGGTTAGTGGTAGGTATGAAGAATTACATTCTCTGATTTCCGAACGAAGATGTAGTCACTGGATTCCGATTCCCGCCAGCCACACACAGCACAGCCAGTCGAGTCGTCCCGCAACCCGCGTCCGTCCGTCAGTCAGTCAGTCGACCGAGAGCGCGCGTACAGTGCGCTGCGTTTCGCGTTTTCCATTTTCAAATCTAAAACTGCGTTCTAAATAATAATTATCGGTTCTCTTTCTTTTTCCTGTGGATTTTTGTGCTAGTGTCAACCTCTTTTCTTTGACAAGAAGGATTTATTTATATTGTTCAGGGTGAGTTTCTTCAAAAGTTTTAATCTTTGTTTGATAAAAAAGTATAAGTTTTAAAGGGTCTAAAATTATAACTATAAACCTTTTGTTTATCGCGTTTACACATGTTTTACAACTTTGGCGATTAAAATAACTGTTAAAATAAAAATGTTTTGCATTCACCTAATATTACTTATGAACAGATAAAAAAAACGAAAGTTTGTTTAGATGTGTCTGTTTGTTACTCCTTCGTCGCGTTAAATCGGCTAACGAATTTGGATGAAATTTGGTATCAGGAAAGCTTACAATATCCTGGTGTAAAATATAGGGTAGGTACTTTTGATCCCAGAAATGTAGAGTCCTTGTGGGACGATTTTTTTTTAATGCTTATAAATGCGGGGAATACCGCTTTGTCAAACAGAAATATATTTATAGTAGTTGGAAAACACGGTAAAGTACGGTACGTTGTGAAATATAAAGCCCTATAGGTTGTATTGTAACTAGATTATAATAGGAACCTTCATAAGGGCTTCATATTTCATAAAGTAACGGTCTTTAAGTATTTAATCCTACTACTATAAATATTTTTCTATTTGTCAAAGCCGTGTTACCTTAGCCTAAGCTTTTTCGTTAGGTAGTGCCAGCTTGAAGCTATAGGGGAACAAGGAACAACCCTCTGCCTCCACTTAGCTCATCTCTAACTAATCATAGCTTATCTAGGTAGCTGATAGTAGTGAGTTGCTGGGGTAAGCTGATATTAGCTATAAGTATAGCTAATATCAGCTATAGGTATAGCTAATATCAGCTATAGGTATAGCGAATATCAGCTAAAGGTATAGCTAATATCAGCTATAGGTATAGCTAATATCAGCTATAGGTATGGCTAATATCAGCTATAGGTATGGCTAATATCAGCTATAGGTAAAGCTAATATCAGCTTGCATAACTTATACTCTGCTTTAACACTTACCCAGTACCAGTTGCAGAGTAGGTACCTTGTTATCGTATACCTAAGAGGTAGAGTAAAGAAGGTAAGTACTAGGTACCTAACCTATCTACTTATGTTTATAAAGAGATCGTATGTCACACACATCACATCGACATGAATCATTGTGTAACGGTCTGTTTACAAATACCAACTTAATTGCTTATGAAGTGTAAGTAAAACATTGGTCACAATTCTTTAAAACCAAATAAACTTCTGTCCCTTTCCTTCTCGGCGATTTATTTACAATTTCATTCTACATCAAGCTGTTTCGTTGGTTGCTCTTTATTTTTGAGGCGCTGAGATTGATAGATATCGATTACCATTATATTCTTCGCTCATATATTATTATGTATGTACCTAATTATGTAGGTACTTATATCATAAGCAAAACGTATACGAGTTTTGAAAATATACAATCGAGTCTATTCTTTTGTTTAAATTTTTCTAAATAGGATCCCACTCGCAAAAATATCGGCAAGGCACACTGAAGGTAGGTTTCAAATTCCCCGAGATTACCTACTGAATTTTGAGGAAAAACGTATTGATAAAGAACACCGTTTTTTAGAAAGTAAATAAGATAAGAAAACACCTACAGAGATAAATGCCCTTGTACACGTGCAGTTACGGGCAAATCTGCGATAAGAAAATAGGGCCGGCGACGTTTTTAATATTATATTCGGTGCCATACAAAATTTAATGAAATTGTTAAGTGTTCTGTATGTCATAAGGAAAAATAACCCTGAAGGGATCACTACATATCGTTGTCCGTCTGTGTAACATTTATTACTACTTTACCAAAAACAAAAAAAAAAACAAAAATGTATCGCCTCCTTTTACTACAAAATTAAAAAATAAGCGCGTTGATGTCTTTTGTATTAAGAAAAAAGCTTAGGAATGTTGTGTGACAACAAGGAAATTATTTTCTATATTCTTTTTTTAATGAATTCATAATGGATTTCATTGAATGGTTAGAGTTCCGTAGCAGTTAATATGTCAGTGGGTATTTTTTATACTCAGGAATTTTAAATTGAATTTTTAAAACTTACCAGTGTATGAAAATAAACGCACACATTATGAGAAAGAGGTATGAAAATCAACCGTAAGTAAGGGTTACTAAGTTTTAAAGCGGATCCCTAAAATAGCAGTTATTTTGAAAGGTGATCCACACATCGCTCTCGGTATTTAGTTTTCGATTTCGTCCGAATTTTCCGCCATTGTTTTGAGTTCAAGGTAAATATCTGACGCTCCAATTTGAATCACAATTGATTTTACACCATAACTTGCACAAATTAGAGTTGAAATTAGCAGTTCTCATGTTAGTAGATAAGGTTGTTTGAACTGTGTGTTCAATTAATCCAATTGTTATTGACTCAGCTTGTTGTTACGATAGTATGAAGGTTTTTGGTCATACATAGTTGTTTAATTAGCACAAGACCACGATCAGTTCATTTTGATGAAAAGCATAGAAGCACCAAAAAATATTGTTGCTTGTACTGGTACCTACATAATAAACAAAGTGTAAATCCGTACTATTAAAATAAAAGCGAAAGAAAATAAAAAAATACATAATTCTATCTGTCTGTCTGTTACCAGTCAGTTCACGCATAAACGGGTGTTTGGCAGGGGGAAGACGATATCTCGGGGACAGACATAGCCATTTTTTATCCCCAATATGCGAGTGAGATTATGACCAACGTTATTTCTTTAATTTTATTTTTTCTCGCAGTGATACAATTAATAAAAAACGGTATCAAAGCGCAATTTATTTTCTTACTGAGCAATCAGTCGTCGAAGGAGTTCTCGTATGATTTTTTGTCGCCGTATTTTTTGGTTTTTTCACCCGTTGATTCAATTAAAAATATATTGATCGACCACCTGGCGAAGTTCATGACAGGTTGTAATCATGGCCAAGCTTTCCAAACCATAAAGGATAACATTACGTAATATTATGTTGTACTTGTGATACACTTTCTCGCGTTATTTTTACATAATAGGCAAGCAAACGGACAGACGAGCTGTGAATACCAAATGCTCGATATTTCGTTAGTTAATGTTATGTCATCCAAAAGTCTGTCATGTAACTGTCAGCAGTGACAGGAAGACAAATTGTCATTCTACATGGAAATGAGTCGTGCCATGATCTGCTTTTAATGTATTCTTTCCAATATGTATATATTTTATTTTTCGTTTATTGAACAAACAGTAAACCATATTATTAAATTAATATACTATAATGATATTATAATAACAGTGTAATATTACGGAGATATACTCGTACTTACAAAATCTCTCAAAAAAGATACGGAACCCTTTGCCTGAATCTATCACGCACTTAGCCCGTTTGACTTTGTCAGGCTAGTACCTAATACTGTTTTCAAAAATTATGAAGCACGCAGCTCTGAAAATTAATATGAATTTGAAAATTTGTAGAAACGAATTATACCTATACTTAATTAGTAATATACTTGCACGATTTGCATATTATTAATTATTAAACTACATCTATGGAAAACACTGCGGTCACCAACTCGCCTGCAAGAGTGGTGATTATAGCACTGCCATTTTGTGAAGAGGATAGGCATAGGATTTCGCATACATAGAAGTGGGACAGAGCATGCGTTTTTGGAACGGCGCAAGTGCAAAAATGGAGTTTTTGCTTATTTACAAAAATACTACACAACCTATGAAAAAACTATCTGAAGGAACCAAATAATGAGTAATAAATAACCTACGAATCAAAACATAGGTCATTTCAACAGACCGCAGGGTTCTTAAGATCCGAACCAAATTATGTGCAAAACAGTGCAATTTCATGATTGAGCATTATGGTAATTTTTTTCCTAATCGTGTTTTCACATTGAAGGAACCAAAGAAAAAATGTAGAATTTTATGTAATTCGAATTTTTAATCATGGGAATCCCGTGATTACTGAGATCGAATAGTTTGAGAAGCAAACACGCTAGGTTCGCCTTAGGAACCTGCTGATGTGGTATCGACGATGTATTCATGAATGCAAGCCGCGTTCAGTTTTTTTTCAATATTTATTCTTTTTTTTTTCAGGTAATTGATGCAGGACACTTGGAATTAACCCCAGATAACAAAAAAGGTATGTTGCAAACAAAATATTTAGCAGTTTTTCTTTTGAAAAATATATTCTTACATTATAATTTATAAGCCGCATCGATTTCGATAACGGCGAAGTCAACAAAGACATTTATGAATGAAAACTTAACAAAAATTGATAACAACAAGGTTATCAACTTAACAAAAATTAAAACTAGTTTACAATTGAAACAATTGAGCTAACTGCAGACTAGAGCAAACAAACAATGTACAGATAGCTCAACTGATCCATATCAATACCAGTCAAAAGCGTGCCCAAAACGCTGGCTGGCTGCATTGCCTTGCCCCGCTGTATAGCAATGCTGATGCGCTGCGCCAGATACTCACAGCTCTCGGGTCACGCACGCGTCGGCGTCGCTTCGACCAGACGCTCAGATTAATTGTAGAATAACTAACAGTTGACATAATTATCATACGCCGTAGCTTAGTCACTGACCATGATGAGAAGCACAAGTCCGTTGGAATTTCACTTGATCATTTACATGTTTTGTCGGTTAGCGTGTCATCAAACCCATTACGGACATTTATTGTCACAAAACTAGTTTGAAGCATCATTTTTTGTTCTTCAGATTCTGCCCGCTTATTTGTACGCGTTTTTTCGGAATAATAGTTAAACTCTTAACCTATGTTCTTAGAAACCACTCACTTTATTAATTTGCCTGGATCGGAGAATAGACTGAAAAGCACTGATGAAGAAAGAACTGAAAAATAGCCACTATGCGTATCCCCCGTTTTGCTGAGAATGTTCGCGAGCGCCATATTGATTATTCCCCTTGTCATGCTATTTTTTTCTCTTTCGTGCCTCTTCGATAGTGCTGCCACCATCGCATTATTTAATATTGTTGATCGTTTTTTAAAAATCGCGTCAAATACTTTGGAAAATGAGCTCAACGGCACAAATTTTCGCCCTTTTAATACTAGTTGGATTAATCCAGTAAATGTTTGGATCGTTTCGGAATACCGAAACCGCTGTTTATTTTCCTCTGACGTCCTTATAAAGTTACTTCAAAGTTCAAACCACAAACCTCGATCTCTGAATTATCGAACAACATTTAAAAAAACAATGATACTTTTAGCTTCGAGATTTCCGATACAATAAACAGAAGAAGTTCTTTCGTTGTGGTACCGTTTGTAACAAACAACCAATGGAAAGGCCAATTTGTAGGGTTCCGTACCCAAAGGGTAAAAACGGAACCCTATTACAAAGACTTCGCTGTCCGTCTGTCCGTCTGTCACCAGGCTGTATCTCATGAACCGTGATACATAGACAGTTGAAATTTTCACTGATGATGTATTTCTGTTGCCGCTATAACAACAAATACTAAAAAATTTAGTAAAATAAATATTTAAGGGGGCTCCCATACAACAAACATGATGTTTTTGCCATTTATATAGATAACGGTACGGAACCCTTCGTGCGCGAGTCTGACTCGCAGTTGGCCGGTTTTATTGTGTATTGCGTCTATGTATGCAACTTCTTAGCAAGTAGGGATGTATAACCGCGACAGAGGGGCGTGCATTTTAAGAATGGTGTATTATTTTTCCTACCTTTACATACATAATGTAGATAGGTACATTCTTAGGGTCATTATAAGGTACTTATAGACGGCAGCAGCTAAGCCAAGCCCTAAGCTAGTGTCGAGGATTTGCACATAACGATTGCGTTTCGCAACCGACTCCTTCTGAGAGCTCATTGCTGCATGCAGCCCACGCTCGCTGCAGCATGAGGCATCGAGACCATTGTCTGGATCGCAACTTGCATATTCAACTAGATTTCATTTCATCATAGGTAGTACATACCTACTGCTCATATTATAAACGTTGAAGTTCGAGATAGTTAATGGTATCAAATCTTACAATATTTAGCAGCCTTTGTAATATGAGCAGTATGTATAGATACCTATTTGATACCGTATGCTTAGTAAAATCGAAAATTTTAGAACTGAATTGTGAAGGTATTGGCAAGTAGGTACCTACCTCTAAAATAGTTTTTTTGTCTTGAAAATCTTTTTGCCGATAAGAATATTAGAACCATTATTAACAGAGAATAATTATAATAGGGTTTACTACCGCTTATGCATTAGTAATATAAGTAATGGTAATAAACGTTAGTATTATAATATGATAATAATAATCATTATAATATTCGGACACATAAACTATGTTTACAATAAGCTTAACAATTAAACATCGGCAACCTCTAACGTATATTTATATCTCTGCCTGGTTTTGGCAAATAAATAAAATAAAATAAAAATTGTTTATTTCAAGTACATCAGCACTCATAAAATTAGAAATTAAAATGCAAAGGCATCTTCTAACTGTTTCCATTCCTCTCTTGCTCGTGTAGTTCTAGACCAAGTATATCCTGCAGTCTCTCATTTTTCGGCATCCCATCTTCTGCAGTCTCCCGCGTTTTCTCTTTTTGTCTCTCGGATAACAGTTTGTAATGGTTTTGTTCCATTTATCCGAGCCGCGTAGAGTGTGTCCCGTTCATCTCCATCTTATTTTCTTTATTATGTGCGTGACATTCTTTATTTTTGTTATAATTATTTCTGATTGTCGTCGTGTTTTTCTGATGGTTGTGTTGCGTATTTTATTTTCCTTATGCTCAGCGTATTTTTTTCCATTGATCTCTGACAGACTTCTTGCTTCCTGTTGTGCGCCTTCGTGAGAGCCCATGTCTGATATCCGTATGTTAGTACCGGAAGCACACATGTGTATAAAGCTTTCTAATAAATATGATAGTATATCGTATAATATAACGTATTACCTATTACCATAAGTCTGGGCCAAGTTCCACTAGTAGGGGTCACAAGGCAAGCAAAGCTGAGATAATTTGATTGTGTGAAAAAATAAAACACCGGCTCTAAATATTCTAATTTTAAACCTTTTTTAAATTTTACGGATAAATATGAATCTCTCGGGAATATCGTTTTTGCTACCACCTCGAGATCATTCATAAAAGGTACAATGGCAAAATATTTTTTTCAAATCAGTCCATTGACGGAGAATCGACGAACTTACATAAATTAAACTGGCCAAGTGCGAGTCGGACTCGCGCACGAAGGGTTCCGTACCATTATCTATAAAAAGGGCAAAAAAATCACGTTTCTTGTATGGGAGCCCCCTTAAATACGTATTTTATTCTGTTTTTAGTATTTGTTGTTAAAGCGGCAACAGAAATACATTATCTGTGAAAATTTCAACTGTCTAACTATCATGGTTCACGAGATACAGCCTGGTGACAGACGGACAGCGAAGTCTTAGTAATAGGGTCCCGTTTTTACCCTTTGGGTACGGAACCTTAAAAACAAACATACAGCCGAATAGAACCTCCTTCTTTTTTCGAAGTCGGTTAAAAACAGAAGCTGTGAAGCTGTCATCTGTATGAACTGAAGAATTTGGGAGTGAAATGTCGGATTGAAAAAGTCTATAAATAACGTTTACCTACTTCATTTGTATAGTTTTTTCCTTTTACTCCTGTTTTCAATAAGCCCGATGGAATAAGCTATTAATGATTTTTATTTTGAACTCTAACTCAAGGTGCCAGACCTTAGTTTTCAACGAGCAGCTAATGCAAGTGCATTTCATGGGCGATCCACTTACTGCACTTGTGGGTTTTGTGTTTTATCGAGTTATGGCGTATTGAGGTGTTGGTTGACTAGTTTATTTATTTATTTATGTTTATTAGGTACCTACACAAAACACAAATCACGCAATTATAAACAACACAAAAAAAAATTAAGAAAATACGAACTGGCTTGACACGTAACTTATGTGAACACAACAAATAGACATGTTAAGTAAACATTTTTGCAATTTATGCAAATTATGAGGTTTTAAGATAACAACTAAAAAAAAAAGATACAACCAAAATAAACTAAAACTACAAAAGAAAATATAACTACGATGTTAACGACTAGGTAGGTACATACCTGTCTGGCAGTTTTTAAATTTGTAATGTTTGTTGTTTTATTTGCAACTTCCTTCTGCCGGCGGCATTACATGCGTTTTGATAAAATGTAAGAAGAGAAACAGATTTAGTTACTGTGGCAAACTATAATTTTTACATACTATGTTGGCTCGCTAACTCGCTGACGGAATACGCTGAGGAAAAAAAAAATGTCGGCTCGCTCTATTGCTCTATTCTAGTCGCTATGTTGAGTGGAGACCACGACTCGGTAAACGTAGTGTAGGACGCACTCCGACCAGGTGGGATGACGACCTGCGAAATACAGGCAGATGCTGGATGCGTCAAGCTGAAGACAGGGCGCTATGGCGCTCATTAGGGGAGGTCTATGTCCAGCTCAATAAAAATTGAAACTATCGTAAATCCCCTTATTTTTCGAGTTGACAGTTTCGCATCTCTATCTATCAAAAGTAACTGTGTCTATGAAATACTTACAACTACAATTATGGAACTTCATAGTCTTGCATATACCAAACATAAAATAAAAGCGTGGACGGGCATATTTAGAATGTTAATATGTAAATCTTTCCAATGGTTAACGCAAAATAACTCAAACCCTGCAAATATTACGTTGTTATTGACTTAAGTGTTAATAACCTTAATAGTTTTTTTTTTTTTTTTGAGAGTCATCCCGTGACCACGGCAGTGTGTAAACCTGTCGAAACGTCGGGAAAATAAGGTAAATAAACGCGATAAATACCCGTTAAATAGTATTTATAAATATGTGTTCAGATCGCGTAAGTTTAAAAATATTTATTCTTAATAGTTTTATTTATGATATTGGTTGACTTGGGTGTTCCTACATAGGTATCTCTCTTTCTCTATAGTGGTAGGAACCGGTTGTAAGTCCGTGTTCGCCTTCAAAGCTACAGTTACCCGACAACCTGTGGTGACACCGATCACTTATACATCAGTTAGCAAAAGCGTTATTTGCACTTTCTCTCCATTCGGTAAACATTCACAATTTCACCTTCGCTTCTGGCCTTTTATGACTGTTGTTATGTCAATAACTATTACGAGCCATTTTAAAGCAATTATGTGAGTTATGTAAAATTCAAATAAAAGCAGGTTCCTTTTACTTTAAGTGAGTTTTTTAAATATTAAAGATGAAATTGCATGCCGTATGGGACGATTATATAAAGTTTTTTTACACTTAGGTCACACGCGGTCCGAACACGTTATAGAATGTCCTATGTAGCATATAAGTATACGATTTTAAAATTGACTTCTCTTCGGAATATTAAATTTTAAATTAAACCTGCCAAGTGCGAGTCAGACTCGCGCACAAAGGGTTCTGTACCATTATCTATAAAAACAGCCAAGTGCGAGTCGGACTCGCGCACGAAGGGTTCGAAAAGTGTTTTAGTTCTACAAAACATACATAGCAAATATGGTAATAATTGTTGGATTAGAATTTAGAAGGTTATTTCCAAAATTTCTAAAATAGGAAGCTACCTGAAAAACATATCCATACTAATATATGTATATACGAACAAAGAGAATTACAATCAAATAATAGAAACAAATTAAAACTAGTATTTACAATTGAAACAATAGAGCTAAATGCTGAATGTTGCAAACAATCTAGAGGTAGCTCAACTGATCCATATCAATATCAGTCACGCGCGCCCCAAGACGCTTGCTGCATTGCCCCACTGTATGGCAATACTGATGCGCTGTGCCAGATACTCACCAGCTCTTTGTGTAGGTAATTAATTACCTTTGTATACGTTTGGTTTCTTATCGGTGGCTCATTAGTGGTGACAAGAATTAGAAAACGCACCTTGAGTACTAACATCAAGGTGCATTTTCAAGTACGTATTTGCCATACCCTAATCGCACTCGGAAGGAAGCGAGACACGGAAGCAAAGAAAATTGCAATTGAAAAACCTGAGTTCAAACGAAGACAATAGTATTGCTGATAATAAAAAGGAAATGGGGCCAATTAAGTGCTTTGTACTGTACCTACAGTTTATTTGTACCAATTGCTTTGGGTATTCGACGAAACTCTTTGGTATTTTGTTACCTACCTTATAGGGTGTTACAAACAACGCATTTTTGTACTAAGCCACCTGAAACTTGGCGACCTCTTTGATGCGATCCTTTTCTTCACGCCCCACCAGAAAGCGACACGAGACGGCAATGTCCATAATCCCACTAATATTATAAATATGAAAGTTTGGATGGATGGATGGATGTTTGTTACTCAATCACGCGAGAACGGCTGATCGCATCCGGATGAAATTTGACACAGAGATAGATTATAGTCTGGTATAGCACATAGGCTACTTTTTTTAACAGACAGACAGACAGAGTTAGTTACTTTCGAATTCATAATATTTTTCAAATAATAATTATCTACGTAATGCGTTCCAGAACGGATTTCACTCCAAAAGTGCTTGGTCAAATGATGCAGTGTTTTGTTCACTTTGTGTTTTGTTTACCCACATTGTGTTCTACATAATTACTTGCACGAAAAGTGTGCGGACGACTACTTTTGCTACTTTTCTATTAGAAATCTCAAAATGGGACGAATCAAGAACGTTTTTAGCATAAAATATTTTCTTGACTCGTCCCACTGGATTCTAGTGGGCCTTCTAGGCCCAAAGTGGGATAAGTCGAGAACAACTCCTATTTACGTTGTGCTTTGTTTAGAACCTACTTCGTCAAAGAAAGTAACCATTTGATTTTGTTACTGATTTTGAGACATGTTTTAGACTTACATTTTAAAATACGCTTTAGGTTTTTGCTTACCTCGTCATGACCACATACTTGCATGTCATTACCTACATTGAGCGCAGTTAACGAGGGCATTACCTGAGCTGACTTTAAAATGCACATTTTGTTGTGTTTCCGCAAAGTTACACGTCTTGTTGAAGCCATAATGCTGTTCTTGTAAGCTCTCGGGACTTACTATCTTCATCACTTCACGGCTCTTTCTGGGGTACAGGCGTCTTCTCTTTGGCTATGAATCCTAATCCTAACTAATACTATAAATGCAAAAGTGTGTTTGTTTGTTTGTCCTTCCTTCACGCCGTAACTAAGCAACCAATCAGCTTGATTTTTGGCATAGAGTTAGTTGAAAGGATGAAGGTAACATATGCTACTTTTTACCCGACTACCGACAGGGGAAGGTTATGATTATCCCATAAATCTGTTCCTATGGGATAGAAATAACCTTAAAAAACGCGTGCGAAGCCGCCAGCAGCAGCTAGTCTTTGATTAAAGATACTTAAATTGCAATTGATGTCGATGGACTCCAAAATTGTTGTACGAGTGTTGTTTGGAGTCCAAAAAACCATTTCGGTTTTAAAATCAGCTTTGGTTTTGCTCTAATGATAGCGGTGTCGTAAAATATTTTCCACCAATATTTCTCTATCTTTGTACCTAACCTATTTGTTAAAAAAAATATCTATTAATCTTGAACGGAGTTAATTACCTAAATGAAACAGTTTCTTTTCTGAAACTGTCAGAGCAACGACCGCAAGTTTCAAACTGTAATTTATCGCAGTTTCGCCAACTTTATTACCGTTGCACCTAAATTAAAACAAGATGGCGTAGCTATAATTCAATTTGCAAATAAGAATTTCACTTATGATTATTTGGTAATAAACGCATTCTGACGAGTAGTACGACGGGTAGCTTAATGGGTTTCGCTTCAGGCTTCTGCCGCGTAAGTTAAAAAAACGAAGTAGTAAAACAAAATAATAAACTGGCCAAGTGCAAGTTCGCTCACGCACTTAGGAGTCCGTCCTCCTCATCAGCGACGAATATACCCTCCCCACTACTTCCTCAGGTAGGTAGGTCGATTATTGGAACCCCTTTAGCCGGCTCTTAAAACGACATCCACGGATGAGTTGAAGAGCTCTATTCTCATCTGAGATGTGCTACGTTGATGATTCCAACCGACCAATGGGATCGCTCCATTATCGCGTCATTTTTGTCGGCTATGATAATCGAAACAGCAACGTATCAAATTTCTGATGGAAAGCACCATTAGGGTCGTGAGGTCATGGCCGCCGCGGCCTTATTGTTCTATACTACGCCTTTCTTAGATTAGCCTATGACAGACGACGACGGACAGACATGTGATTGCGTAAAAGACGGCTTAGTAGGTAAAAAAGTCCCGTTGGCACCCTTCGGTTTCAGAACTAGTATACTATAGGTTTGGTAAAGGACAGGATTTTAATTGAACCCGCATCCTACAACGGCTCTGTCCTAAACAGAATCTAACCTAAACCGAACAAGAGGAAGGGAATCTAACTATTACGTGACAGAACTTCGTGACTTCGCAAAGTTCTAGCCAAGGGGCTTACCTTAAAGGACTACTACTAACGACGCCATTTTATGAAAAGGATAGACTCAAGATTTCGCGTTCATAGGAGCGGGACAGAGCAGACCGCCCGCGTGTGCAAAAATCAAGTGCAATAATCAATATTTCTTCTAATTTAATCGAGTAATCAAAATTTTTTTTGGCGAATCTGTTACCCTGCCTTTGTTTTATTTTTCAATATAAAAATCAAATCAGTAAGTCATATTGGTTCGGAGAAAAAGGCAAATATGTTTCAAAATTGAGATATCTTAGATATTTTTTTAAATCAAACATTATGCAACTAATCAAATAACTATCTTGGCGCTTTTGTACCTACAGAATGAAATGGAATATTAGGTATAGGAGTATAAGGCGCGTATTATGAAAGCTTACTCAGTCTTAAATCTGTGCTTCAGTAACGATTGTGTATGGTATAAGCGTTACTCAAGCATAGATCGATGATGCTTTCATAATACGGGCCTTAGAATCCTAGATTTCATATTTGAACAGCAGTAGGATCTGAAAGATCATGGAAATGTTGAGTTTTTCGAAATACCAGCCAATAGCGACGTAAACGGAACGATAATAATATGATCCATTGTCAGTAGCAATGTCGGTCGTTCCACCATACAATTCGTAATAGACGCATTAATCGACACCACAATATTCTGTAGTCGAAACGATGAAGGTAACTTACGAGTAGGGTCTTCACAATTACCTAGATTCGTAGGGCAGGTACCCATTTGTCCGGGATAAAAAGAAAAGTATAGGTAATAATTGATCTCCTTGACAAACACAATATCGAATCCGTTTATAAGTTCCGAAAAAGCCACAAATAAGTACAGTTTTCAACTTTCGCTTTTCTTTCTAAAGAAGGTCTCAATCTTAATAGGTTAGTATTAACATCGTGTACGAGTAACTATACAAATACAAAAAATACAAAATACAAAAAAAAATCAATAACTATGCCTTTGTGAATATAGCCAAAAATACACTTCGATATTCTCTTTTTTAGATGATTATTATTAAGTACCACGCCGTGTGGTGCCGGCTTAGAATTAACACCACCCCAACTCTTCCCGTGGGTGTCGTAAGAGGCGACTAAGGGACATACACCGGGGGGCGGGCAGCAGCGCCTCTTGCAGAATAGATCTACCACCAAATTGCGATCCCCAACCCGCATGCCCAGTATAGAGATTTTGGGCACTACCCCCATGTGATAAAAACAAACAAGGCACTATCAGGGGAGGCCTGTGTCCAGCTGTGGACTATTATAGGCTGAGATGCAGGAAAGTACAGTCAGCTGCGACAATATTTATACACTCCCATGTTTTGAAATTTGACTGAATAGTTAGTGTATAGTCATTGTGATAATTTAGATATCGTATTTTGACAAGAACGATGACCACTTAGTACCTATGAATAATGTGTGCGTAGACTTTTATATTATAAATTTCGAGTAAAATAACAGTGAAGACTTGGAAGTGTATACATATTTGAGCAGCTGACTGTACCTAGACTTTTCTTAAACAGACCCCAGTAGTAAATAACTCGGTGTGCCATGCCCTTTCCTAACCACATCGAGAGCGAATGAAGAAAAGGCAATTAAAATGTAGGTGGACCGTTGTAAGCGCTGACCTGAACTAAATGTGCTCTCAGCTAGCTCTGGCTTTATGAAATCACTATTTTTGAAATTGAAATGTATTTGTTTGATACACGAGAAAATAGCAATAAGAATTTATGAGATAAATCTAACAGGTAAAAACAGGTTTGTCAAATTTCATTTCATTTCATTTATTGCAAGAAATGTGGTTTAAATACAAGGTCTTAAATATTAGAATAGTGTCACATACTTCACCAAAACACATTGGCATGCAAAATTTCTTAAAAGTAGGTTCCTATATAAATAACATTTAAATCATTTAAAAAAAAAATAGACTAGGTCTCAGTACTTACGGGATCCCCGTGGTAAAAAAACTCTATTTTTCATTCTTCTAATGTAGCTACATAATTGTGAAAAATATGTCGATTAAGAAATCTGTGAAGTGCACTATTTCGCACATAATTTGGTAGAGATCTCAGGAATCTCTATGTTAAAATGACTTCAGTTTTGATTCGTAGGTTATTAATTACTATTACTTATTATTTGTTTCCTATAAGCCAGCTACTAATTAGCTGTATAAGGAAAATTTATTTATCGACATTACAATAACAAAATTAAACAATTACAATTAGTATAATACATTTAAATCTATTAAAGCTGTCACCAGGAGGCAGTGTGCCCAGAATGCTGGCAAAATAAAATATCTGAAATAAATAAATATGATAAAACTTATAGCAATTACCCAAGTACCTACCAAAAAAATTTGCCTTAATGTTTTTTATGTATTTACTTAAAACTTTAATGCACTAAGGTACAAAGGGTGGGCTTAATGCCGAGGCATTTTCTAGCTGCCGACCAATAACATAATGTACAAAACAGATGGTTGGCGTGCTAGTATTTGTTCTATATAATGTTAACAGTAAAGAAGGAATAGTGTCATCCAGCTTTTACGAAGACCAAAAGTTCTTATAAATTTTATCAAGCCTGGTCCAGCACAAAAACGGACACAGCCCCAATTTATTTCAAGTTTATTGTGCTGTACGTAATAGTAGTACCTAGATAGATAGAAATCGGTTACGCGAACTCGGTGACACGAAGTGTAACCTCTAATTCGAGCAACCTACTTTCCACCGTCTTTGTTTACGCGCCGGTGTTTCCGAATTTCTGACATCTGTCACTTTGACAAGAGAAAAGAATTTTTTGCAATTTTCATTTAGGCGAATGTCAATTTGTGACTATTTCATGGAGCCAGCATGGAGCATTCGTTTAATTTTGTCAAACACTAGTAATTTTTAAGCTGGATTTTCACACATTTAAAATTTTCAACATCCGTACCTACTGAAGGCGTATTTCGCGATCGAAGGAGTTATGTTTCTACAATTTCAATGGAAGTTTTAACAATACCCATGTCCTATGGCTATAAGTTATACATACCTACTACAAATAAAAAACGTTTAACCTACTACTTATTTTTACAATAAAATTATCATTCGTAGGTAAACTTCATCGACAATATTTTAATTATAAATAATTTTATTTTAATAGTTTCTTTGTGGTAATCATCATGATGATGATGATGATTACCGAATACAATTTAAAATTTATTCGATAATCGAACCCACTAAAATCTAAAACATCCCTGTATTTCTATAAAACCTATCGTTATCAAAAAAAGTTAACCACATGTTTGAAATAAAACATTATAACAAAAATGTTTTTGCTTAAAAATTAGGCAAGCTCCAATTGTTATCGCGTAATGAGTGTTTCAAGTACTCTTCTATTTTGTTTGAAATCTACATATTATGCGTTTAAAACGAACTGCTATGACGATTAATTATATAAATCCATGATAATATCGACAAAAGTTGAAACACTTTTCTTCTTGTCTATACTAATAACAAAATCTGTAAGCGGGCCAGTCGACCAATTCAAAACATGCATTAGGTCAACTGGACTCGAGGGGCCAGTCCGAGCGGGGCCAGTCGACTAAAGAGCCACCATAATGTCCATTTCAAAAGAATATACCCTACGTAGATACTTAACATGTTAATCTAACCTAACAACACTTAACTTTCAAGCATTTAAAAGTTTAAATATTAGTCACAAAACACATTAAATTACCTACAAAGTACACAAAGAGCTTTGCAAAGTGCAAACAAGCGCAGTGAGATCTGTCCTTGACCTCGCTCGGCTGACTGCGCACGCGCAGCCGTCGCCGTACACTTTCTTCTTCATTGAGTAAGGATCGCAAACTTGCCGGGCTATGGCACTATGCAGTTGGCATTCAAGAAAAGGTAACCTACCTTCAAAAATTGCGGCAAATCTATTTAAAGCTCAACCGTTTTAGAATAAAACTATTATAAGTAAAGGCATAAAAAAGGTTTTAATAGGTATGACAAACTATGCGATGAATTTTTGAAATTTCCATTGTTAAACGGAATAATAAGATAATGTAGGTGGCGGCGCTAGTTTGGGTCGGGTATGCGCCTTAACGTGAATGTGTGCGAGTGTAAGTTATATATTAGTAATAATAACGTTTATTGAAAAATAAATATGACTTTATTGATACAATCTTTGATCCCCAAACTTGGATAAACCTGTATTTTGGGGACCTCCTTCCTTGGGTTCGTGGTGAAAGCTAGGAATACTGTTTATTCGCGAACACGCGAAAAACTGTAGATCGGTTCGTGCTGAAACATGGACTTCCAAGTCCTGTCCCATGAAAATCCAACGATCCTATGACATTCAAGGTTGTCTAGGAGAGATCGCTCTTTAGCGATAAGACTGCCAATTGTGGCTTATTCTATAGATACTTTTGGATATAATTTCTAAATTATACAAAAGAATACTTACCAGACGTAACGATCAAATGGACTCGGGACTCAGATCTCGTACCTGCTTAATATGTATAAAACAGCACTAGTACAACGCTTGATAGTACCTATAAAGCGTTGCTGAAACTTGTTGAGAATGCTAACGGCCGTCTATAAAAAACTTATTAATATCAATAATGTAGTGTATGCAGGTTCTATATGCCATGCATACATTCACTAGCTCGTTACTGTTCACATATCGCCCAGCAGCACATCACCCGCCCACGGCGGCCCCAGATCATACGCCCTTCCCGCGCTCCGGGCTTGTCTGACACTCACGTCATCCGACTGTCTCTCACCTGTCAATGACGTATGACAGTGACAGATTGCTGGCGATATATGGACACACGAGATAGTGAATGTATGCATGGCATATAGAACCTGCATACACTACATCGAATAAAAATTATTATTTAACGACTTTATTCTAGCCCAAATATGTAAAACTCCAAGTTAGCATCAACAGCACCCGAAACCGGTCTCTGGATGACATCATCGTCATCATTTCGTATAACGGTTTCTTTAATAATTTTTAACGTTTTAGGGCTCCCTCAGTTGACTAAAGACCCCCACCATGTACTTTTAACTTAATAATAGATTTAGCTATAACGTAGTGGTTTCTATGCGAAATGACTTCAAGATACGCTTAACTTCATAGACACCTTCACTTTTGAACTACACAAAACATCGATTGTAGTTACCGCCTCTTAGATAGGTAAGGTAAGTACCTGTGCCATCTAGACCTCTAAGGACAGAGTGGTACAACTCACGTTCAAGCAATTTTGATATCCCGTTTTATTTATAACTAAACAAAAACTAGGATCCAGCGTGAGCGACGCTATCTGTGCTGGTAACAACCGATCCTGATAGAGACATACAACGCTAACCAAGGTGAAAAGACAGCTTGACAATATTTAAATTTTTTAATGCTGGACATTTCACACAGCGTCATCTAGCCCCAAGCTATACGGAGCTTGTGTTATTCGTACTAGATACTGATATAATTAGTAAAAATACATTTCATGGTTTTTTAATGTACAGTGCGCGTCACAATTAAGTATCCCCCTTGTCTACAAAATATTTTCTAACTTCTATTCGCTTGTGACTAATTTTCAAAGCAAAAACTTATCAAGCCGCTAAGGATCGAACCACCCACCCTTTATATGGAGACTCGAAATCTCGGCATTAGATCAACTGAGCTATTTAGCTGATGGAACAACGTGTCCAATTTTGTCTATCGGTCTAATTAGTCCCCATTTTTAATGCCAAGTCTTACTTTTTTTTTATGGATGCGGGTAGGGTTTGACTTTGTCGTTTGTAGCGAACAAAGTAATTGTCACTCGTCTTATTTCGTGTGGTTTGCTTTGTTTTGCGAGAGATCGAAATATTGTTACCAATGTTCTTTATTTTTGAATAAATTATCACAATCTATTATAAAAAACCTTTCACTGTTTACAGATATTATTTGTTATTATGGTTTATCAAAACAATTATTTCGTTATAATATCATAGATTTATACGTAGTAGTTATTGTATAATATTGTAGACATTTATAGGATATTATTTTTTGTAATTTTTGTTCATTAACTTGCAATTTTTTAAATAAATAAAATTCGAACCCTGTCACTTTTATCTTGTCTTGCATTAATTTGCCGGTTACTACCGCAAGGCCAAGTTGATACTTAAAGAATTGGTCGAATTTTAAGTCCGGTTACCAAATGAAAATGAAATGAAAATGAAACAATTTTTACAAAAATTACATTTTAATGATACAGAACATACAATTTTTGTTAGAAACGTCAAAAATATGAAAAGAAAATGGAAAATTATAAAAAACATGTAGTTTTGATCACCCAATCTCCGACGATCGCTGACAGGATTTGAACCCACATACATTGAGATAGGGGGATACTTAATTGTGACGCGCACTGTACATTAAAAACACCCAGAACGACCGTAACAAATATCTGCAGGTTGTACAAATATTTGTCCCGAGGCGGGAATAGGACCCGATGCGCCATAGCGGTCGTCAAAATTTGCAAATTCTTTGCAATGGTTATTGTATGCTTTAGAGCATAATCTCGAGATATTTATAACATTAGAGGAGTTATTTAAATAATATCCCAAATTTTTTGATTTCGGCGGGACTTGAACCCGCGACCTACCCTCAGTACCGGTATCCTCAAACCAACTGAGCCACGATATCAAGTGCTCGCCGAGTCGAAAACATTTGGGACTTTCTCCGGATTCCTATCGAACTTTTTAGAGATTACCCCGAGTGCGAAGGCTTACGCACTATAATAATAAAAAACCTTAATATCGAAGTATTTGAGATAGCACAGTTCGCCATACCACGTCTCTGCTGTCATTGCAAACCGAAGGCAATATTGCAACACCGGTCGTCACGACTCCATTGTACCTTGAGGCTCGGCAGGATCCATATTGAATGGCAAAGTGCTAAGCGATCAGAGTAAGTACGTATTGTACAAGAATAACAGAAAACGAGTTCTCTACACGATGCCACGTCGTGTTATGGCTACCAGATAACTGATATATCTACATAATACAATACAATACATAGATATGTATTTTTTATTATATATAGAAAACGACCAGAACACCCTGAACAAATGTCTGCAGA
This sequence comes from Eupithecia exiguata, assembly GCA_947086465.1. Lineage (NCBI taxonomy): Eukaryota > Metazoa > Arthropoda > Insecta > Lepidoptera > Geometridae > Eupithecia > Eupithecia exiguata. Next base: position 10,072,339 of record OX352245.1, read on the forward strand.
TCGTACACACGTTTGTCCCGAGGCGGGAATCGAACCCGCAACCTCCTGCGTCGCAGGCAGACCTTCGCTCGCTACGCCACAGAGGTCGACAACACGAAAAAATAGATAGTAGTAGATATCTCTTTCTTTTGAAGGAGTCATATAGGAGCCCGCTCCAATGAAGCGCTGCGCTCGCGCACAATAACAGGATGTGCTTAGCTGCCTGTAATACTAAATAGGTGAATGATAATTGGCAATAAAGTCTTTCAACTGTATACAGACAGTCATGCACGAGTGCGTCTAAGAATTCATTTAGGTCTTTTACATTATCTATCTATTTAAAAATAATAAAGACATGGTTTAGGATTTTGTTATAAGAGTGAGTAAACGCTCACACCCAGGGTTATTTCTAAGAAACTGACGGCACTAGAGTCTGTATAAGGTCCCAAAGATTTTCGACGGGAATGCCCCCGTATCCCGTCTGTATTCGATACGTTCCCGTACGAGGGAAGGTTGTGGCCTTTGTGGGTTCAAATCCATTCTAAAACGATTTTTCTGGGATAAATTGGAATGCTTTGTCTTCTCAGGTACCTACATTAAGAAAATTACAATAACAGAATAAAATAATTACAACGAATAATTACACATAAATCTACGTATTTTCTAAAAATCTAAGCCGTCACCAGACGGCAGAGTGCCCGAAATGCTGCATTGCTACGTTGAATGGCAATGCTAATTCGTTGACCGAAATAAAAGCCAGCGATCACCTGTGGACTCTATTAGGAGTTTTGTAAGATCTTTATAATATATTGCGTGTACTCCAGGACCACATATTATATTATAATATTTTTTTTTTAATTGAATTAATCGGAATGCTGGCTTTTATTTCGGTCAACGAATTAGCATTGCCATTCAACGTGGCAATGCTGCCAGCATTCTGGGCACTTTGCCTTCTGGTGACGGCTTAGATTTTTAGAAAATAGATTTAAGTGTAAATATTAGTTGTAATTATTATTGTATTTTCTTTAGTAATAAAATTTTATTGAATTTTGTAATTAATATACTTCCTTAAAAGTTTACGTTGTAGAAAAATTTCTACTAAGTATTTAAAACGGCAGTCTGATTCAATAGAAAATTCTGTCGTATTGTAATTTCTTTTACTTCACACTTTTATTGGAGAGGCGTTTATAATTTCTTATCATAAATTACTTACCACCGAATGACAGCAATAGCGATAAGCCAAGGTAGCTTACGGGTGTGGCACAATAATCTTAATTCAAGGTTGTTTTTCACGGGTTGTGTTGGAACTTAACTTACAAACCAGTGTAATACACAAACCTCTAGGGTACTTCCTGTTGACCTAGAATCATGAATTTTGGCAAGAAGGTCTAAAGGTATATAATTATATATGTCGGAGTTGAAACCTTATTAATCCTTTGCAATGCGCCTATTCTACTCTACGCGAATCTCAAGCGTCTATTGCTTGGGCGTTAGATCAATTCTACAGGATGACAGGGAGAAGAAATGGAAAAGATTCAGATAAGTGCCTATGCCTAGTAGAGTCTCCGTAGCAGATTGGTACAAGAAGGTCATAGAATCCATGTAAAAGCGGCCTCGCGATTCGTGTAGATAGAAGCCCTAGGCCTGGTTCTGTGTTTCAGAGCTGTATTTCCATCTGGCATTACCTAGATACGCTCGCAGTTAACAAATAATGAGCCTACTCCGTTATATATATATAGGTCTCTTAAATTTCTAGTTTATTCGCAAAACAAATTGATTCTCGCCATGGACCGAAAACCTATAAGGTTTCCCTTTCTTCCCGTTGACCTAAAATCATAAAATTTGGCAAGAAGCAAGGTCTTATAGCACAAGCAAACCGTAATATCCGAAAACAGTAAAGTAAAAGTTAATTCTAATTAAAACGCAAGGGACTAAAATCTATAGGGTATCTACTTCCCGTTGACCTAGAATCATGATATTTGGCATGAAACGAGGTCTTACACAATTTATACGGAAACCTCCTTGCGCGAGTTTGTCTCGCACTTGACTTTTTTTATTAGTAGCCGCATAAAATATGTTCTAATTACACGTGTCAGTTGTTCTTTGTGCGTACATTTCCGTATGTAGGTACGCGGTTGTGGTTGACCTACGTACTTATTGTTGGAATGTGATCTGGTTCGTCTTACATCGATACAGGGTCACCTTGTACCTACAGTGCACCTAGGTATCTATCTACGACAAGTCGCTTTACGACGCACATTATAAGCTTTGCAATGAAACAGGAACGTGAGTACCTACCTAATAATAAATGTAATTATATATTTATAAGTACTTATTTATAAATTATTGTACAAGTTAAATAATTTATTATACGTATATGTAAGAAAACTGAAAAGGATTAGAACCTACCTATGTCATCATTCATTTATTTTTTGAAATTTTAAAATTTATATTGTTATTTTATAAACTTTATTTGGTTTAAATGAACTTACCAAGTGAAATTCGATCACAATTATTCGAAGCATCTCGTTCTTCGAAATAAATATCCTGTAAATAAGAATTAATTGGTATACATGTAGTAGGCATAAAAGGGACCACAGTTGATCACTATGGCCTAGTTAGAGAATTAAAAATAAAAACTTCCTGATAGGTACCTACATCCACGCTGCGAGTGCGCAGTTACTGTTCGCCTTCCACTCAAACGTCATTCGCATTTTAGCGCTCAACCGTTCATCACGCTTATATCATGATAGTTTCGCACCAAAATAAAATTCACGTATACACGATATCTAAAAGAAAACATAGCAAGAAAAACGTTAGATATAAATTCAATTACCTATTGATTTTAACTTAAAAAAAAAATTACCTGAGCTATCACAATAATAGTTTATTAGGAACATAAATCTCACAAATAATAGAATTGTGAATGTTTGGATGGATGTTTGTTACTCAATCACGCCAGAACGACTGAGCTGGATCTGGATACATTTTAGCACAGAGATAGATTATAGTCTGGAATAGCTATTAGGGTATTATACTGGAATTCCCACGGGAACGGGAACTACGCGGGTGAAACCGCGAGGCGCTGCTAGTTTCAGTTAAATATGTGATTTTAAATATGACAATATTTATTTTTACTGTTATGTACCGTATTGTGTACCTTTAGGAAAAAAGCGTCTAAAATCGGTAAATAAATAAATAATAAACAATCCTAAAAAAATATAAATATAAATTCTGCTCAATAGCGAAGAATTTACCGATTTTAGACGCAAATCGGTCTATATTGACGGACGAACTGTAAAAAAAAAAACATAGGTACAGCCGAACATACTGTTTTTTTACTTAATACAGTTTTCAGATTGTCGGTTAAAAAACAGATAAATGGGTATTTACAGAGATGTGTCACACACACTATCTCTAAACACACAAGTACAAATAGAGATAAAGATATCTCAGTCAAAGTCGACAACTATCTGCCGTCCGCAGCTTTGCATGCAATGATTATACACTACAGAGTTATTTTAGTCAAGTAAGTACTTACTTGTTAAGTCAAGTAAGTACTTACTTGTGTTATGCCGGGTACAGACCAAGCGAGCAATGACGTCCACATTGGTACTTTTGCGTTCGTTCGTTAGCCTTCGCTCGCTCTCGCTCGCTTGGTCTGTACCCGGCATTATAAGTAATTCATTGTCTGCGGGCATAAAACCCGCATAACTCACAAAGTATACCTAAACACACGCAACAGCGAATTAAAATGTCGCTCATGCAGGCGTTTCGTCAAGCATCCGTCGGCGAGCGGAAACCATTATCTGCAAAACAATGTTTTGTGCCGCTCTGTTGGGTTTTTTGTCACACAGCGAGATAAATGTCGATAAGGGTTTGGAAGCGGGTTGATAAGGATGTCTTGAGCGAAGAAGGTAGTTAAAAAGTGATAGACTATACCACAGACGACCTCTGTGGCGCGGTGGGCGAAGGTCCGCCTGCGACGCAGGAGGTTGCGGGTTCGATTCCCGTCTCGGGACAAATGTTTGTACGATCTGCAGATAGGTGTTCTGGTCGTTTTATATGTATAATAAAAAAATATCTATCTATGTATTGTATTTTATTCTGTATATCAGTCATCTAGTACCCATAACACAAGCTCTGCTTAGCTTGGGGCTAGATAATGCTGTGTGAATTGTCCAGCATTTTTTTATTTTATTTATACATATACCTACAGACTTTAAAGTTAATAGGTTGGTAGGTGTTCACGTTATAAACATCTAGCGGTGCCCATGACTTCGTTTGCTTAGAATTCGCAATTTCGGATGGGTTTTCTTTTTGCAAATAAATTATTTTTGTGAAATAAAAGTAGCCTTAGTAATGGCTGGCTGATGTTATACGTCAACTATCTGCCAGTGAAAGTTCCGTCAAAATCCGTCCAGCCGTTTCGTGTATTAAAACAGACAGACAGATGAACTCTGTGATGAATTTGGTATTTGTAGTTACGTTATTATGATTCTGTATGAATTGTCCAGCATTATTTATTTATCTATTTTTCGTATTCATAAGTACCGTGTCTAAACATCTTGTTTCTCTATCTGTGTTATCTTCATCATGTATAAACATTTACAAAAAAGTTTATCTGTCCCCTTGTGACTAACAGGGGGAAAAATAGAACTTTTTTTATTAAAAAAGTCCCACCATTGCAAATACAGATCGAACTTTTTTCCATTTGTCCCCCTAAGGGGACAGATCAGGGTGACAAAATGGAAATAAACCGTTATTTTGACATAGCAAAAAAAAATACTTCAATTTTATTTATTTGTCTAGATATCTTAATTAAACACAGCTCAAGGGTTATTAATCGAAGGCTAACCACTAACAAGTCTTTAGTTATCATTTATGTAAGTAACAGTCAAGGTGTGTTTACTTTACTGCCTTTACTTGGAAGCTAAGTGCGTGTCTTAAGGTAGAACCACACTATTGTGTTGCAGTTTAGTGCGTTGTGTTGTGCGTCAGAAGCGCGTTAGAGGTGTATCGGGTTTCAGACATTTAGTTGGAAACATAAATGATTACAGCGACACAACACACACTATAGTGTTTGTCTAACCATTCTAAAATAAAACCGATATGCATCTATTGCGCTATATCACATCCTCAGGGATGGTTTTCCCCACAATAGGGTTAGGTTAGGGCATAGATTTTTAATTTTTTAGATCGATTACAATAAAGAAAAAAAAACCACAAATTTTTAAATTATCAAGGGAAAACAAAAAATGAAACTGCTCTCATTTTCGGGTGATAAAATCGCTGTGTATGCACAAACACAGGTAGAGTGCACCTATGTTTGTGCATACACTTGAGCACTTTAATAATGTTCTGCGCGCTTCTGTCCGTTGAGTGAGACTGGCCGTGCCGTGGTCGAAATTCGGGCGGTGTATTATTATTTATTTTTATTTATTTATAAAGTAAATGCATGTGACTTACTCACTCTGGTTATGCATATTCCCTCACTCTTATAATCCGATGTGACGGCAATCAGACACGACCGGGAGAGGTCAGGCGCAGGTCGAACGGCTTAACATGCTTTCCTAGGCACGGGGGGTGTAATACCCACCGCCAACTTCCTGACTCCAGGCTGTCACTTGTTACTGTGATTTTTTCTTGCTACCAAAATCCCAATAGGTACCATTTTTGACCTGGGATTGAACCCAGGACTATTTATTGAAACTCGCGACCGCTAGAGGGTATTGACATAGCTATAGTCTACTCTACTATATACAAAACCCTTTACTCTTGTGTGTTGTTCATACATGTATGTATGTGCTTACATAACAGGCGGTCCTTTGAAAACTTCTTGGTAATCGCACAAAGGTTGTCCAACGTGCTCGTATCAGAGTTATAAAGTAGACTATAGAAGCAACTGGCCGAATTCTGCTAAACAATCGCTTTACTATGGCATCGTCGCAATTGTCCATAGATAAAAATAAACTCAAGATATAGTGTCTCTAGTGTTAATTCAGATATCGCCAAAACTAACCTAACTAATTTGACAGCATAATAAAAATATTACTGTCCCTTTTAATAACGATCGAAATAAGAAGGATGGAATCATTTTAGTTAATAAGAGTGCAGTCCATATGCACGGAGAGATTAATAGAATAAGATAAAAGAAAAAATACGTTTCCAAAATCTTCTGATAAATCTTACTGACGGACTAAATAGCATAATATTTTTTTACATAAGAAACTACCCTAAATTATTCATTTATTTATGAACCCTTAGTTCTTATGAGAAGCTACTAACTCCTCACTTTAAAAACATATAGTTTATACAACTTCGGGAGTCTATGGATTCATTTAGATTATTGTATGTTTACTTGTGTCAAATAAATGTTTTTGATAAATTAGATATAATTTTATTTTATTTCTGTTTTAGGTACCTATATTTTTCTGTATACCTACCTACGCTTTTTGCTCTTTCTTTTGCTATACCTACATACTAAAAAACTTCTCCCAAATTCATCTGTCAGATATCTACTTATCTACCAACTCCTCGATTTTGTATTTTGTCCTCTGTCTGTGCTGTTCCTGTTGAGTCAAATAATTTCATTTAATTTATTTATTCCACCGTAGGTACCTGTTGATACACTTGATGTCGTTGTAGTCTAAACAGTTTCCTTAGTTTAACGTGTCCTTTTTTAAAATTATGTAGGTATACAAGACAAGTTTTGTGTGAAGGAAAGAAACACCATAAGGATTGTATGCAGAAACAGTAATCCCTATAAATATAGATGAATATTTAACACATTAAATTTACAAATAATCAGCTGTAGCGGGCCTAAATAATAATATAGTCAAACTCAAAATATAATTAAGTACAATTTCATGTCATAATGATGCACTAGGGGCGTTGTCAAAATAAACTAAAACAAAAATAGGTAAATTACTATCAAATACAAATTGTTGAGAAAGTTAATAAATTAAAATAAATTGTATCTGTATCTTTATTTTTACTTTATTTACTTTTACTTATAAACCATGGGGTCTACCATGGGATACCATCACTCTCTTCCCGTGTCTCAACACGAATACATAATCAGATACCCGACTGGCATCCATAATGTTCAATATGCATGTTCTTATGGAGTCTTCGTTATTGTTCAAACGCGTTTGCATTTCAAATGAAGCTGATTCTACGTCGTGTTTGGTCCTGTTCTAACGACGATGGAATAAAAATTCTAAATTCAATAACTTCATTTCTTTAGGCTTACAAAATAAGCACTCAGACAACTATGGCTCCCATGAAAAAATTTTGAAGCATGGCTGTTTGCTTGTATTTTATATGCTTAGGTAGGTATACTATAATACATTCCTACCAATGATGTTATATCCTAACATAATGTCCTACTAATGTTATAAACGTGAAAGTTTGGATGGATGGATGGATGGATGTTACTCAATCACGCCAGAACGGCTGAATGGATCCGGATGAAATTTGGCAAAGAGATTATATAATATGAATTATAGTCTGGAATAGCACATAGGCTACTTTTTATCCCGGAATTCCCACGGGAACGGGAAATACGCGGGTGAAACCGCGAGGCGCTGCTAGTAATATGTTAAACTCGAAAGTACCTCTGTCTGTCTGTCTGTCCGTTATAAAATGGCTAGCCCGAACGACCGCTGATTTTTTTGGGAAAACCTTAATCATTTCACTCGATGGCTCTGTAACTTTTAGCCATTTTGTTGACGTTGTTGATCATTCAATAATCAGCATAGGCAAATAATTGTATTGCGCTGTTTTGCAACCGGCCTGGCCATTCTACAAACGGGCTGATTTTAAGATATCCGACGGTGACATTATGATGCCCACTGAAGTCAATGACTCTCTTAGAACTTTGTATCAACGTCGCATATAAATTTTTTATCAAGCCGAAGACCGCTTTGCCAGAGCAATAAATTGGGAATGTCATTCACACCTTATCGATTTATTGTAGGCAATCTTTCTTGTCAACGAATATAATGGATTATGATAGGAGTAGGTACTCGGTACCTACCTATTTATTTAAAATCTCTCATTCCTTGCATCCGCTTGGGAGCTACCCGCCAGACTTACTTTAAGTTGTAATAACTGCCTTTACGTAGAAAGTAATAATAAAATAAACAATGCTGGACAATCTACACAGCATTATCTAGCCCCAAGCTAAGCAGAGCTTGTGTTAATGGGTACTAGATAACTGATATACATAATGTAATACAATACCTACATAAATAGATATTTTTTATTATAGGTACCTAAATAGAAAACGACCAGAACACCCTGATGAAATGTCTGCCGATCGTACACACATTTGTCACGAGGCAAGAATCGAACCCGCAACCTCCTGCGTCGCAGGCAGACCTTCGCCCACAGCGCCACACCGGTCGTCAATAATTGAAATAATTTGGTTTAAAATAAAATCTCCTGTTTTGTTTTTCGTCAAAAACAGCGCAAAAGAGTAGAACTTTCCTACCTGCACTAGGAAATGATGAATAATGTTACAAATAGCACAGGCAGGACCATCAAGAGCACCGTTCGACCGTTGTGTGCGGAAGCGAGATAATTAGCGTGCTCTACCACCACCGGATCACTTTCTCTTCTGGATTCGATACGATTAGAAGAATAGAATAGAATATTATTTATTTGTAACTCCATCAACATATAGGTACAGACATAATTTAGAGACAAGAGACAAAACTACTGTCGATAAGAGTCACAAAACGGTCCCTGTCTCAGCACGGGTTAGTTGTAAACACTTTACAACCAACGCTGGTCTTCCGACAGAGCCGTTTGGCTTTAGCTAGCTTAGGTTTTAGCTGTGACAAAAAAAACAGAACTATATTATTATTCTGCGATGAAAAAAAAACCTGAGGCGTTAATTGTGGAGTTTGGTATTTATTATTACAAAATATCTTTTGGCGTGATGAAGTACCAAATATCCATCTATCCAAACGTTCGCATTTATAATACTAGTGTAGCGTGCAGGAATAGTTTTGCAAAGATTACAAACCGTTTGCTAACTCTGTTATGGATATTACAGTTAAACATAAGTACTTAATCTACTGGCTATCTACTTTAATCTGCCGCTAGATAATAAGATAACACGGTTGTGTATATTTCGTGCAATAAAATACCTATTAGCAAACAAGTAATAAAATAGTACTTTTTGCTATATTTTAGGGGCCGAATTCTGCTAGCCAATCTCTTTACTATGACAATGGTATCGTCACAGAATCGTCCACAGATGAAAGAAACTCTAGATAGCGCGTGCGGTGCTATTTGTACGGAGAGATTGATAGAAAGGTTTGAAGTTTGAACCTTGTCCGTTTTGATATGCGCCTCTCCATCTGTTGTTTATTTCTTCATTGGTATAAATAATGCCATAATCATTATGCCAGAATGATACATTATGGCATAATGTATCAGTCTGAGACAATACTAGTGAAATGCACTTCACTATGACACTAACTTTTTTTAGCAGAATTCAGCCCCAGATGAACTTCAAATGGCTGAAATAACGGACGCAAAGTTTGTTTCCATCTCCCAGTTTATATGAATGAGTGCTTCCCCGTTTGACCTGAGATTTTTCTACCCTAGAGAGAGTGCGGTGTTATCAGCACGGGGAGATTGATTTAATGGATTTAACCTTGACACTTTTGACACGCGTTCTCCATCTGTAGTTTCTATCATCAAAGGTAAAATGCTAAAATGTTTCATTTTGAGACGACAGTAATTGCTATGGTGAAGCGATTAATTTAGTGGAATTAGGGCCCTGGTTTGTTGATCGTAGAGATCAAAGGGGCGAGTCTGGCAAGGCGTGATTGAGACGTCGACGTCTCGACCACGTCTCTATATTATCGTCCAGTAGACTCGCCCCACTGACCTTGATCTTTAAAAACATTTCTGAGCATATCACACGGAGATGTTCCTGGACAAAATAATCAAGCACATCTTTGGTGTGATCATTACGAGTCAAAATGTAAAAAACAATATTTTTTTGCTTCAGGACAGCACCATGCTGCAGCAGATACTGCGCGACATGTGGGTAGACCCTGAGATCCTGGCCGAGCTCGACGAGACACAGAAACAGACCCTCTTCTGCAAGATGAGGGAAGAACAGGTACAGAATAGAACGTAAGAAAAAACAACACAAAACAACACAACAACTTTAAAGCTGAACGCGCATCTATCGGCGCTACCGGCAGGCATGTTTGATACTCGAAATTTACATAAGATCCTTGTCACACAACATGTAACAAATGAATAAATGAAAAAAATAATAATAATACATCGCATTTCCTCATGGCATTTTACTGAAATGCCGCGGGCTCGTTGCCTACTTTAATCTGTAGCAAGATAATAAGATAACACGGTTGTGTATTTTCGGTGCAATAAAATATTAGCAAACAAGTAATAAAATAGTATTTTTTGCTCTATAGTCTACTTTATAATTATAACTCTGATACGAGCACGTTGGACAACCTTTGTGCGATTACCAAGAAGTTTTCAAAGGACCGCCTGTTATGTAAGCACATACATACATGTATGAGAATGCAAATGCACAGTTATAATACCCGAAATAAAGAAAAATTACATATACCTAGCAACCTTGTAAAAACTAAAAAACTAGGAATATGCATAAAACTTAAAAGGTATAATAAATTGCCATTAGAAGTAACAAAGCTCCCTCTGAGTCAATTTAAACAAAAACTTAAAACTTTGTTTTGAACGTAACCCTTTTTACCACATCGATGAATTTATGTCATGTTCATTTTCTGATCTGTAGGAAATTAAAATACCCACCTAGTAGTAAAATTAACTGTTTAATATAAGTTAATAGTATGTTATGGAAATTGTGTGTGATTTTTATAGTATTGTTTATTTTTATATTATTGTAAGTTTGACTTGCCTATGTTATGTTATGTAACGGAATGGTAAATAAATAAATACAAATATGGCCTTACGACGGAATAGGGCCACTTGTTTGAAGTTTATGAGAAGCCCTTTTGTCACTGTAAATTGTATCTAAACATAACAAGTTTGAGCGCATATTTTAATGAACATTTTTGTGCTGTGTCGCAACGGCGTTGGATTAATGTGTGCAGATTTCGAGTCATCGAGTAAGTCATCTTTCAGGAGACAATGTAGGTACGTAGAAGGAATTAATCTTTGTAACAAGAAGATGGCGGCCGGTTGCAGCCGTTGCAGGTAGGTACACCACATACAAGATAATGTTATAACATTGAATTGATCATTGATATAACATATTATTATAACATTGATTTAATCCTATTATTAATTTGTTACATGATAACAAGATAATTTTATGTTACGATTAGCTGTTCAGCTGAGTCGCCTTGTTTTTTTTGCGCGTGTTATGGCTACCTGGAAAAGCGTTAGTGTATCGTTTTATTTTGTGATTCGTGTGTTAGTGAGCTCTAGTTGGTTACCCTTATTAAATAAATGAATTAATTACAATCAAATAATAGAAACAAAGAACATCTATTAGTATTTACAATTGAAACAAATGAGCTAGCGGCAGAATGTGACGAACAATATACAGGTAGCTCAACTGATCCATATCAATACCAGTCGGTAGCGTCCCCAAGACGCTGACTGCGTTGCCCCACCTGTATGGCAATGCTGATGCGCTGTGTGTGCCAGATACTCACCAGCTCTCGGGTCACGCGTCGCTTCGACCAGACGCTCAGATAATTAAAAAAAAAACCCGGAGAGCCTCGGTACTCCACGGACCTAGAGTGTCAGGACTCCAAGGGGAGCAAATCTCACTAATATTATAAACGTGAAAGTTTAGATGGATGGATAGATGGATGGATGTTTGTTCCTTTATCACGCCAGAACGGCTGAACGGATCTGGTTGAAATTTGGCACAGAGATAGATTATAGTCTGGAATAGAACATAGGCTACTACTAGTACTTTTTATCCCGGAATTCCCACGGGAACGGGAACTACGCGGGTGAAACCGCAAGGCGCTGCTAGTACATAATAATTGCTCTACCTTCTTCTAAAGTGTGAGTGTGAAGTGCTTTCAGAAACTGCTCATTCTTTTTGAGGCCTAAAGGCCTATGCCCCACTTAGAGTTCCGTGGCCTTTCTGGCCATTTTCTTCCTATTTCTAATCAGTAAAGCGATTGGCTGCAGCTCAGATTCTGGAATTCCGTATCGAATAATAAAAACGTTGGCGTTGCGAATCGCATTGTTACAACAAGCTGTGATAAGGCACGATTCGATTTGCACAATCAACTCTATGTTATGCGTGTTAAGGCGTTAAGTTTCATGCTTCTTGCTCTAGTACCGACCAAACTCAATAACTTTACTTCTTTAGGCTAACAAAATAAGCTCATAGACAAGTCATTCCACTTCTGTTTTTTTTTTTGCCGCGCGTTCGTTTTGCCGGTACCATACCTCCGCGCGATAGCAACCAGGGTCTGTACTCTTAAAAACGAAATCGAAGTATATCTGAGTCGTTTTCGTGCAAACGCTAATCTTATGCAAACGACATAAGAAAATGGTTATGCACAAAAACGAGTAAGACACTTCGATTTGCCCCCAGAGCCGCAATAGTTTCGCAAGGACGTTTACCGTTGTGCGTAAAAAGCGGAACAGAGGCGAAACTGCCTGTTTTAACGCATAGATTTGACTACATTTACAAATTACTGAAATTTGTATGAAAAAAATATTCCTTGGTTCATAGAATTTTTTAAAACTAAACAGAATCACTGTTTAGTTTTAAAAAATTCTATGAACCAAGGAATATTTTTTTCATACAAATTTCAGTAATTTATTGCGAGACAAAACTACCCTTAAGAGTGGGTACTAAACGTAGTTTAATAAAAAAAAAACATGATTTATCATTTACTTTGTTTTTAATTGTAAATACTCGTTATAATTTAATTCTATTATTTGATTGTAATTTTCTTTTTTAATAAAGGTTTTTTTTTTGAAATTTTTGAAATCCATCTTGAGAAAAAAAAACGCGTCTTATGATTGACCTTAGCACCAAAACTTGAGTCTCATCTATACAGAACAGGAGGCCTATTTTAATTCTCCAAAATACGCAATTGCGTGTTTCGTTTCGTACTATTTTTTGCAAATTGGTTCTCTAATTCGGTGTACCTATTACAGTACACCAATTGACCGAAAAGTAAGACGAAATTGCGTATTGGAGAATTAAAATATGCCCGACTCGATGAGTGAGACAGGACGCTACCTCAATAACAGGATTCACAGTAGTCTCGTAGTCTTTTTGTTACAATTGCCTCTTATTAAAACAAAGCACGTCTGCCTGTTGAGTTGTAGATAGGAAGGTACTTGCCGTCTTGTTTCATTGTCTTCCTAAAGTAGGTAGGTACCTATATCCACACACAGTTAACAACATGTCTTAAGGCGTGGATGTATGTGAATCACCTGTTTTCTTAGTTAATACAGTTTTTCTCCTAAACTATCAATCACAAGTTTTTTTTTGTCATCACCGTATTAAATAATAGAATACCAAGGGAACCTTCGATTTATTTTTGTAATGAGGGGTTTTCGTTTCGTATTAAAAAAAAAAAAGCTAGTTCTAAATATCTCGATAGATGGCAGTGTGTCAACTGGCGATTAGGGTATGTCTATGTCAAATGAAGGGAAAACAAACTTTTTCTGAGTGTTGCCATTTACGCATTTTTTTAATGCTAAAACTGGCAGATTTTGTGATCGGTTCACCTTCTAACATCAAACCGATGACGGGGACATAATTAAGTCCCGTCCCCGTCGGTTATGGTACGTAAAAATCGTAAAAAACGGGGACATAAGTCCCAATTAAAAATATTTTGGTTTTGAGCTTTATTTTGTTCAAATGAAGAACTCTTTTAATCAGATGTATTTTTGAATGACGATGACGAGAATGAGATGAGATGAGATGTATTATTACTGAATAACGAGTCACACAATCACAAAAAATCTCCGCCATCTTAGTACAACATGTCGTCCCAAACAGCTGCGCAAGGTCGCACCGAGCCGGCGCGACGGCACTCGAGTTTCGTCTCAAGGTGTGAATGATTTGTTGTTTTTATAAAGTTTTGAAAAAAGAATCGAATAGATCTGTGAAGGTTATACCTAAAAATGTCGTGTTTACCTGTAAGTAGGTAAGTAACTTATATCTTATGCATATCAGAAAAGGACCTATTTCAGTTTTTAATACCTAAGTAAATGAAAAAATATGTAGGTAGGTATGTTGTTGGTAAACCTTTATTATATAAATAAATGAAGGCGTCACAAACACACTATACATTTTATTCGTTATTTATGCCTAGTGATATTAGTTTTAAAGGTGATTACTGTTCCTATTTTCAGCTTGCAATATATCATTTTGCAGTTTTCCGGATATTTTACGAAACATCTTTTAGTCATATATTTCGGACAAAATTTAAGTTCGGTTTGGAGTTTTTTAATTTTGACTGTGGCAACACTACATTCGTTTCCTATTTTTGAGAAACCAAAATAAATTCAAGATTTTCTTCAAGTTTTTAGTGGTTTCCCGTCCTTCCTTCGTCAGTTCTGGAATCGAATGTTCTTTCTCTGGCTGCGCCGCCGCCGCGCCGCCAGTTTTTGCTGTTGGTGAAGTTATATTCTACCCGATAAAGTTATCTTGCTGTGTTCGAGTTATTGTTAATAACTGGTTGTGTTTGTGCTGATATGATAAAGAGCCTGACTCTGAGCCTATGAAAAACTGATGGTAATGAATGTGTACAAGCAGACGTACAAGAATTGGCTTAAAGGTGAATATTGGTAGCGTGTGTCAACAAAACAGCCGAGCTCTTGGGAATATCGCAAAGAAGTGGTTATAAAAGAACACAAATCTACAGGAAGAATTTCTTCGCCCAAAAAAAGGTCGCAAAACCAATTTTAACAAAGTATTGACAATTTCACGTATTCTGCTATATGAAGAATCGTCCATTCGTTTTTTCGCTGAAATGAATTATCTGCTCTAACAAAGGTAAGAATGAGTTAAGTATCTACCTCATTTCAAAGAGAAGTCTATTTAGTTATTAGTGTCTTTATTTAAAAAAAGTAAAAGGATAAAAAGCAGCCTATGTGTTATTCCGGACTATAATCTATCGCTATGCCAAATTTCATACAGATCTATTCATATGAGTAGAGAGTAACGTACATCCATCCATCAATCCAAACCATCAATCAATTATAATATTAGTGGGATAAAAAGTACTTTGTGTTTGCGCTGCTGTAAGCCACTGCACATTAACATAATGTCAGGATTTGATTTAACGTTTTAGAGCTTCTCAAATTAGTGGTTAACCAAGCACACCTACTGCATCTGAAAAATGACTTGTATCACTCAGGCATTATAGCTTCCTGTGATCTGCATGTAAAATATTTGCTATTTTGTTGCAGGCCATACAGTAATAAAAACAAGGGTGGATACCGAGGTCAAGTCATCGAAATAAGCTTTCTTGGAACGCTTAACAACAGGTTTGAATACTCCAACGGGAAAAGGACAATAATTGATATTCAGCTGTAATTATAGGCAACGAAGAAATAAAAAACAAGAAATGTATTTGTTTATATTTATTTCTGATGTCAAATAAATAATGCCTTTGTAGGACTAAGGTATTAGTAATTTAGGCAGTGAAAACTAATACCTATAATGTACCTATGAATAAACCTTCTTTTAAAAGTACTTCTCTATTTAAAAAAATGCACTTATTTGTTTGTTTTATTTACTCTCTGAAAGGCACAACCAAATGTTGCTTTGCTTTGTTGTTAGGTACAAGCATAGTGAAGGGTGGTGCGTGAGCCTAGTATTATTATGACTCGCAGAAAAGACCACCAGCAGCGCAGCGTGTAAAGCTCTGGACGCTTAACTAGCGTGTGAGATTGAGCCTTGTGAGATGAATGGATTTAGTAAATAATAATAATAATAATAATAATAATAATCGTTTATTTCGGATATCATGATCCATATGAGTAGGTACACAGTCCTTTTTAAATACTTATTACAATAAAAATAATATAATATACTTAATATAATATAAGTACATACCTACTTTAGGTATATCTACTATAATAATATCTAGGTGGCTAATTCCACCCATCGTTTATAAGTGTTTGTTAACACAAGTCGGTCGGACAGGCTTTTTATAATAGTGTTATTACACCTGTCAACTCTGGACATAAATGTAAAATAAATACCTATAGCTTTCTTCAAGAAAATTTCCTGCTCAAGCAAAGCCGAGGGCAAGAACGAATGATCCATAAAAATTCAAGGGTTTGCTTCACTGTCTTGTCACTTTCATAGTGACATTTCTTTGTTTATTTGCAGCATTTGAAAAATCAAGTTTGTTTGCCAGTTTTTTCATTGAGAACACAGAACTGGCACGATGGTTGTGCCAGAGAAACATTCATTCTATCTGATTTCTTCTCATGCTACAAGCATATTTTTATCTCATTCACACCGGTAGAAGGTACTAGAGGTAGTCCTCTAGTACCGTAGATTGAGAATTTAACTAGATCAGTGGCATGCGTGGCCGCAAAAAGGGACAGAGTAATACGAAGTGGTGTTGCCATACAATTTTGTTACCCTGACTTTAGGTTCGTAATTTCATGTCTGGTAGGTGGTATTTTAGTATCATACATCATTCATTACATTAGGTACCTACGTATGCGGGAGTAGGTAAACTTTTAATTTAATGAGCATAGAAATAAAACAACGTTCAGGTATCAATGTTAGGTTTCGTTTAAATTTATTACCACCGCCACATAATACGAGCTAACGTGTAGGTAGACATCATTTCAAATACTAAAATAATGTAATTTTGAAAATAATATTATTGCTAGATAATCAATTCAAACACTTACCAAGCAAGAACTTACAATAAAAATTGCACTTTGGAAATCACATTTCTTTTAAGTAATTAAATCTTACACATAAGGTATTGCTAAGATAAGACAACCATTATACGAAATTCAAAAGCACTTTTAAATTATACTTCAGGTAAAATGTGCAGAGAAAACCAAATTAAATTTTTTACACCTTAAACACAATATTACTTACGTCCTAGCCTATGTATCCAAATATTTTATATTCTGTTTTATTTATTAGGTATGTAATAATGACCATTGTGTGTGATGATTATGATTACTCTCCACAAATCATAGGATCACAAATCAATCAGTCTTTATTTCTATCAAAGAGCCTTAATCAATACCCATACCTACACTTGAGAAATAAAATTGTACATACACTAATTAAACGGTACATACCTACTTACTAATTTACACTGGTGGTTTTATTTATACTGCGTTGTATTTCTCTTACAAACTCAAAGTTTTCATGATTTTCCTCACGTACCTTTTCCGTAGTAGGTATATATCTTACATGCCTGAAATAAAATATTGAAGCATTAATATGAAAATTATAAATAGTACTATAGTAATAGTAAGTTATATTAGTAACACCAAATCCCAATACCATTTAAATATTTTCGATTTAGTATTTTGATTAGTAGGTAGACTAAAACACAAAGTAGGTATAATTTTTCTATCCAAATCTCAAACAGTCCTTCACCCATCATCGTAGCACTGATTCTTTTTATGTATTTATTTATTTTTACTTACCAGTCTTGGAACAGCATAAGAGAACAGATACGTTCACGTTTCTTTTTTGTTAACGATTTTCATGAAAATGTTTGAACAAATTACTAAATATTTTTGGGTTCCCAGTTTTTGCGACCCGTGGCTTCTATCCAAAGCAAACGTAAATCATTGTTTTCGGGAAATCTGTAACAAACAAAATCATAAGGTTTTTATTTATTATACTCTGGGTAATTTCTAAGAAATTAATAAATCCCAAAAATTTACGATCCCGACGGGATTCGAACCTTAGAATCAAGCAACGGCAAAACCTCTCGTCAAAGAACTAAATGTAAATTTGGTCTTTGAGCAGAATTGGATAACTTCATTGTTTCCTCTGTAGGTGGCGCTGACGGCGTAAGTGCCGAAAGAACTCCCAAAGATTTTCGGGCCGACTAGATAAGATCACGTAGCTTAGTTGGAAAAAAGAGCACCCCTGCGCTGAAGGGGAAGGTGCGGGTTCGAATCCCGTCGGGATCGTAAATTTTTGGGATTTATTAATTTCTTAAACAAAATCATATTTTAAGAATGTATGTAGATGTAGGTATTCATGTCTCAATGCGCCACGACATTTGGGGAATTTTATTTTCGAGTGCAGGCAACCCTAAATTTTCGTAATTTTAGGTTATATTTATTAGAATTATTTTAAAACATAGTTTTTGAGTCTTGTCTGTACGGAAATCTATGAAACTATAAATTTTGAACCTTTTTTGAAGTCAAACGAGCTTGTACTTACGATTGGAATGACAAACTCGGCACTTTTCGTTCACCGTCACTTTTACATCCAAAAACACTGCACCGCACCATCGTTGCTTCAGATTTATATCGTTGAGAGACGCAGGAATGTCCGCAGAGTCACTTTCACACATTTAATTAGCAGAAAGTATCATTAGGTCGAAAAAAACAAATACTATGTGATGTGCCCGGCATGTTTGTTTAGCTCTTATAAGAGCTAAACAATGAAAAAACTGGCACACTGGTAGAGACAGAGAAACTTTCATTCTATCTCATTTCTTCTCAGGCTACAAGCATATTTTTATCTCTCTCTTGTGTGAATGAAATGGGTATATGCAACACCTCTAGTGGTATATACTCTAAGTCTAGTACCTTGTTCTTTTAAGCGATCGACCGATTATCATTTTGACGTTTTCTTTCATGTGACATTAACATACCATAGTGCCTTGTTCCTCTAAGTAGGAACCCAGTTGAAGCCCTGCCATCTATCGAGATATATGGAACTAATTTTTTTCTTTTTAAAAATGTAAAACGAAAACCTCTCATTAAATGTCTGTTGATTTTAACACTAACGCCGCTCTGCTCTGTCTCGCCCCTATATACGCGATACCCTATGCCCTTTTCACAAAATGGCGTCATATATTGCCCCCTTAAAGTTGATTGATTAGCTGCCAACTGGATGTGCCGTGTGATGAAGACAAACATAAAATATTCGTAATCGGAATTGAAGATGTATCTAGTGTCGTTCAACTCGAGCATTAGCATTTTTATTTTAAGCAGCGACTTTTTCCGACTCATAAAATAATAAATAATGGGTCGAATTCAGCATTACAGTGTAGTAATATCAATGTAAAAAACCCTCTATAGCCTATGCTGTAGGGTAGAGGGTTTTTTACATCTTCGGTCCTTTATATGGACGTAACTGGCCTTAAGGTTATTTTTTATATGCACGACTAGGTATGATGTTCTTTAACTGATGACTGGTAGATGAAAGAAGACTGAATGACTGAAGTATTTCATAAACACAGTTACTTTTTACAAACACTTTCGATTGAGTTGTGAATCTGAATCTAAAAATATTTCGAGTTTCGAATTTTATCGAGCCGAAATAGTACCCAGGTATGTAACGAATTTATTTGTTTTTTTTTTATTGAGCAACTAACAAAATCGAATGTCATAACAAATCGAATCGGCAAAGCATTAATCAGGACATGACTATTTGATTGTCAGTCGAACTATCAAACAGCAAGTAAAAGAGTGGAATAACTATAGGGTTACTATATTTAACTCCGAAAAATGCCTACGAAGCCAGGGTAGGAGCTACTTGGCCATATAGGCAATTTATTGCTAAGCAGAATGTTTTTTTCCGACTAAGGTATGTCAAAATAAGAAAACAAACGGCTCGTAGCAATGAGATGTGTTTATGTACCGAAGTACAAGAGGGTTCGTGTTATTGAACCCAGACTAAAATAGCACATTGCTCTACTATCCGACCTAGTACCATCTAATCTACGTACGTACGTATGTACGTATACATAAGTAAAAGACTATTCTGTTCTTTAAATAATTCTCGATCTGGAGCATTTCGGTGATCAATCACCAAAAACCCCCGCTGTGATAGCAAAAGGATAATCGCAATAAGCGAAAGATTAGGAACGTACGTGTAAACACTACGCGTTTGCCTTTGACTTCTTTTACTTGTATTAATCAGTGCCTAAAGTATTATTGTATCTATATTATAGGGGCTGGATAATGCTGTGTGAATTGTCCAACATTATTATTATTATATACTTCATTTATTTCAAATCTCGTAAACAATAAATTTTTCGACCGGAGAGCAAGTGTGTGAGTGCTGATGTATAATTTGTGTACTTGGTCGTGTCTGTGCAAGTAGGTACTGAGAGTTAGCAAGGTGCGAACAACCCGAAAGTATATGACGGAGGGTCTCCCCAGGAAGATGACACGACAAATATCGATCGTGCCATGTAACATGGCATGAAACATGAAACATGGCCCATGTTTCATCTATTTATTATCAACTACAAAGACAAACAGTTTTAATTTTCAATAAAAAACTACAAATTCGATTTCCCAAATGATAAACATAAACTTATCAACCATCCATTACCATGAACTTGTTGTATTTGAACTACATATAGGTACTTTTGAACGTTTGAACAGTTCTTTTTTGTTATATTTGAACATAATTTTGAGAGCTTGCACCGTTGAATGCTGAATTAGGTACCCAGTTCTACAGCTTATCGGTCAATAAAAGCAACAAACAAACATAAACTAGAATAATTTAGCCCTGAAGTGAAGTGTAAAATTAACTCATAAACTGTTTGTAGACTCACCGAGTAAAACTCAATAAAGCTCAATTGTGATCAATAAGCGGAACAGCTTTCCTGACTCACCTTTTACAGGAATTACATTTTAATCTCGCATGACTCGTCTTCCGTTAAACTTTTTACTGGAGATATAAAACTGAAACTTTAGGCAGTCTAAACCCCGCGGTTACGTTTGCACCATTAATTTGCCCCATTAATGGTGCAGGCGTAACTGGTTAGTTATGTTTGCACCATCAATGGTGCAGACGTAACTGGTTAGTTATAAACTTTGGCAAAAAAATTACAAAGATGATATGGCACTAGAAAAAAATTGGTACCTATCTACCTTTTTATGTTTCATAGATTTTATTTATTACTGGTTAGTTTCTGCCGGCTTCACTTCACACGCATTATTTTTATACAAACGTTCAACCACGTTCAACGGTTCTTTACCATGGGAACTGATTTATGGGATAAAAAGTTATTTTAAAATTTCAATCCGTTCCGGTTTGACGTGAAGAAGTAACAATCATCCATTTATCCATCCATCCAAACTTTCGCATTTATAATGTTAGTTGTAGTTTGTTTCTTTAACATATTTTATGTTTAAAAAATCTTCTGATTGAATTTTGAACACAAGTGGTCAATTAGATAACTAGATTATCCTTGTACAAGGCTTCGTTTTATCCACGTGAAGGAAGCCATGAGCAGACGCTAGTCTTAAGTAAAGTATACATTTTGTCCCTATTCTAACAACAAAGTAAGGTATGGATACGCCTGAACTATAAAATTTGCGTGTATGTCACCGCGGGATCGTAGATTCAGCCCCTTTATAGAATGACTAGGCCGATTGCAAAATGGCCGTGTGCCGTGTGGTGCCGGTTTAGAATTTGCCTTTTTTTTTTGTTCCGCCTTTTTTCCTCCGATATGGATCGGAGACATTTTTAGGCTAACATTTTGCATAATCGGCTGTTTACTTTAATACAAATAAGCGATCAGTGCAATTTCTTTTCTTTTTTTTTCTATTCTTTTTTTCTTTTCTTTTCTTTGTGGAATAGAATTTGCCTTACTCTTTGACGTTAAAGTGCAGTATTTTTTTTACCTAAATTTGTCGCAAATGTTATGCTCTACAAAATTTTATGGTAAATGTTAACTATAGAAACCGAGTAAATCGCGTAAAATTAATTTTTGTGACCTTTGACCTTATATAACTTACAGCGCAGACACAAGATTTTATAAAACTTTTGAGACAACTTTTCGTCATCATCATCATCAGCCTATATCAGTCCACTGCTGGACATAGGCCTCCCCTAATGAGCACCATAGCGCCCTGTCTTCAGCTTGCCGCATCCAGCATCTGCCAGCAGTCTTTCGCAAATTGTCATCCCACCTGGTCGGAGGGCAGTGGCAGTGGGCTGGCCATATCGCGAGAAGAACCGACAACCGCTGGGGTAAACGTGTTCTTGAGTGGAGACCGCGACTCGGCAAACGTAGTGGAGACCGCGACTCGGCAAACGTAGTGTAGACAACTTTTATAACACCAAAATGAAGAATTTACAGCTTATTATCTGTCATTTCGAGGTTGACCCCCCATTTTTGTTTTAGCGACTGCACTATCAGGCGTTTCCCTTTTCTACTCGGAAATAATTACACCATTTTTAAAACCTCTTAATGCTAGTACCTCATGGTATAAATTTACTGGTTTATCAGAGAACTGATTAAGATAAAAATGTCTTGATGACATGACATAAGCAACTATACGCGGTTAATAATGCTATGTTCACCTCAATACGACCTTGTGCTTTGAAAGTTTAGATTGACACTGAAATAAGATTCAACGCTACCAGATTTTCTCACGATAGAACTACGGATAAAAAAGTATAACTGTAGCATGGCTAGTTTAGACAAAACTATCTCTTCAATCAGAAAATTGAGTACAATTTCATTTTAAAGTCCTTAGTAACGGAATATTAAAATGATTTGTGTTATCAACCGACGAAAACAAAAGAAAAGGTTCTTTGTTCGGGTGCATGCATTTTTTTACGTATGTTCGTCGATTTGTTCTTCAATGAGACTGATTTGGAGGATTCTTTCGCTATTTTATGCAGAATAATCCCGAGGTGGTCCCATAAAAAAATATTCTCGAGGAATAATTATTTATCCTTTTTTATAGAATATAAAAAGTCATTAATGACCTTCCAAGGATTTTTTAACCGTCGTTATTATAAAATTCATTATGATTAGGTATGACCTTCGTTTCAATGATCTTCGATTGATTACAATCTCACCTGATGGACAGTGACGATTGGTATCACGAAGACACCCACTAACTTCACTTCTCATATCGTGAAGAGACCCAGGTTGTTATGGGCCGAAAAATTACAAGTAGGAAGTGAGTTCCATTGCTTAGCAGCAGATAATAAAATATAACACTTCTAACGTTACCGGTGCAAATAATTTGATTGTTTCGGAGAAACTAAAAACCTACTCATATTTCTTAGAAACTACACAAAAAATAACGGAATTCCGTTCCGTTATTCTGAAAATATTAAAAAACAGTGTAAATTCTAACAAATTTTAAGCATAGTATTGAGTTTCAATATCATTTTACAGAATAGTTTATTATTCTTTTCTGTATTTATGGCAGTGTGTTTAAGTAGGTTTGTTTTTGCAAGATATTAGGCCACACAGACATGTTTTCGCCAAACTACACAACCCATCTGGCAAGCAAATGTATGATACGAGGTCATCGTAGCTATCTACACGCACCTAAAAGACAAAGCACATATATCCAGCACCAATACCGCACAGCACAAAATAAGCTTCAAATATGGGCTTCAACTATAAATATTTCAATCACCTTCGTGTTTCAAGCGAAATGCCCGCGAGCTGTCCGTTATCCGATTCCGTCAGTTTGAAAATTAAATGCATCTAAATAATTGCTTATATTAGTAGGTACTACCTACTAATACTAGCATTTGTGTGAGGCCACACTGAATGAGCGGTGGCTGGAGCCTAGGCGGGCGCGACAAGCGGTAGCGCGCGGTGGCCACAGTGACGCGCGAGCTCATGTAGCGGTTCGACGTATATCAGGTGTCGTAAACTATGGACCAAGATTTGCTATTTTTACTAGACAGTCCGATCCTGAGATGGGAGGTGTTCAACACTAGAGATGGTGTGCACGCAATAAATAAAAACAGGAATAACTGGTGAATGTTTTAACTTATATGAAGAATTGAGATTATATCCTACAAAATTATTTGAGTACACTCGAATGCCGGTGTCAACATACTAAGTAAAATATCACCTAAAATCACCAAAGAAGATAGTATAGTAGAAGATAGTATTTACAGCCATTTTATGACCAGACACGCATACGCCGAGCGACAAGACCGAACTGGTTTGATACCCCCGCCAACCGCGCATTGGGTCGCTCGCTGACTAGGCCCGTAGTGTGGCCAGAACGCGCGGACAGGAGCGTTTGAAAATTACGCGCGCTGTCTCGCTCATGCCCGTCGCACTAGGCTTCCGCCTTAGTCACTACACTATGGACACAAAGGCGCGTTTCATATGTTTGATACTTCGCGCCCGTCGTCGCAACCGCGCTAGGCTTGCAGTGTGGCCTCACACTTTGAATTCTAATTTTTGTGCTATGTATGCGGCAGTGGTCCAGATATCCGATAACCTTTAAAATCTTCGTATCTTAAATCGCTATTCGATGAATGATATAATAATTTTATCGGCTTTGGATATGCCATTGATTATTTGAAGGATAGGCACATGATTCGCAAATATCTAGCTTTAAATTCGTCGTGACTTAGAATGGAAGGTAAAGCACGATTGTGAACCATTATAAGAACGTTGTCTGACCTTCGAACTAGCAGCTCTAACACAATTGGTGTCTAACAGCTTTCAAAAGTATCATACATAAGTGAAATGGTACAGGCACAAATCACGCGTCCACTTGCTAGCGCAGACACCTGCAGCCGGGCAGCAATTTATGAAATTCCGACTTCGCTCGCGCTTTTACAGGATAAAAAGTAGCCTGAGTCCGTCTCCAGGATAATCTCTATCTCCATGGCAAATTTCTATAAGATCCGTTCAGCCATTCAGGCGTGAAAGCGTAATAATAGCAGACAGACAGACAGTGTTACTTTGAATTTATAATACAAGCTGCTGCCCGCGGCTTCGATCGCGCTTTTCAAGTAGCCTATGTCCACCCCCGGGATACCATTTACCCTTCTGCCAAAAGTTTAGGGGTAAAAGTTTACAGACAGACAGATTGTATTATAGTATGCAGTAGACGTGTTGAAGTTGAAATACAGAAGAAAGCAGCAGTTCTTCCTCTGGTAGGTTCCCTTAGTTGACTCCAATCCACGGGCTGAGTTGGAAGGTCACAATTCCTACAGCGGCGCGACCGTCGCACCGAAAGACATCCATCTGAAATTCCCCCGTTCTTTCCAGGTCCGTCGATGGCAGCAATGGGACGAGAAGGTGGGGGAGGAGCGCCCCAAGTTCCAGAAGAATGGCAAGAAGCAGGTGCAGTTCCTAAAGGGGGAGGACGGAGAACCCTGGGTGAGCAGCTTCAAATTGTTACTATGTTGTGTTTTAGTGGGCCGGCCATCTCGTAAAGAACCGACCACCTATGGGGTAAACGTGTTTCTGAGTGGAGATCGCGACTCGGCAAACGTATTATTATTATTTGAATACACAGGCAGTTCTTAAGCTGATGCGTGCATATCATAGTCTTTGTCAGTGCAATTTAAATGTTTGTCCAGTCAATTTTTAAAAGAGTTCACTGAGTGGCACTGATCACTGATTCCGGTAACCGGTTCCAAGTCTAGTACCTATGTAGGACGCTCTCCGGCCAGGTAGGATGGTGACCTGCGAAAGACTGCAGGCAGATTCAGGATGCGGCAAGCTGAAGACAGGGTGCTATGGCGCTCACTAGGCAAGGGTTATGTCTATCCATGCACTAACATAGGCTGTTGATGAAAGATTTGAAGAATTTGCTGGAACAGGGATAGACGTTAAGAACGTACGTTACGTATAGAATCAAGAATCAAAAACTCTTTATTTCCATAAATACAATAAATGTACACTTAGAAAAGGTCAAATACTTAAAAGTAACACGGAAACAGATATGATATAGAATATAATGTAGATATATAGAATAAAGGAGAAGCTATAACGAATTTCCGGCAACAAACTCGGCTTTGGAAGTAGGTACAAAGATTAGGATACCATAGAAACGAAGATGTTTGTTTTTCTGTAGAGACTACTTAGTGGACGGAATAGGGCAGAAAAGAAAGTTTATTGAATGAAACAGAAAGCAAAGTGTCTAGGCGAGAAGAAAATATCTAGATCTATCCAGTAGTCATGAACACTCTTACAAACGATTTGATTGTAGGAACACAGTGAAAGAAAATTATCAGTGCAATGTTCACAAAAAAAGAGAAAAATTTGAAACCTTGAGAGATCATAATATAGTTTCCAAATCAATATTGGTCATGGTCCATGACGGTAACAACGCTATCTCAGCCGTGAACTTTGGTCAATAGCCTTTTAATTGCCGTAGACAAAGGAAGCTTTGTTTACGTGTTCATCGATTGCTTTTTCACGGTCAATGGTAGACGGCATCTAATGTGTATGCTTGAATAAGACAAAGCAGGCAAAATGCAAATTAATATTACGGGATTAGATTTATAAATGTCTGCTAAGGAAATTAGGTATCACGACGGGCGTTATCATCAGACCAGGCCAGGCCAGTTCTGTCTTGGACATAAATAAACCACTATGTACCGTCGTTACCATATTTCGATCAAAAATCCCTCCACCCGCGATAATTTTGGCGTTAGGTATCTACTTACAAAGAAAATTCGTTACAAGGCAACATGTTGATTCAAAAAAAAACACAGCATCCCTACTAAATTATGTTCGAAACGAAATCGGGGCACAAAGACGACATACAAAATTAATTAGAATACCAACAAGTGACAAACAAAAAGTGGACCAGTCCACATCACTAGTAGTTTAAAAAATAAACAAAGGAATTAGCTACAGGCAGTGCTCCAAGGCCTCAGGTTGACCCAGATCCAACAATGGAGTTAAAAACACCGGATAAACACCGTCACGTCCAAATTCTGCTCAATGGCTAAACGCCAAAACCAACAAGGACATATAGACTTTGTTTCCTATTGTCCTCAGCAGTTGCATTGTCGTCTGTATCATGCTGGATTAATGTAGATGATGCGGTTTCTTTGTTCTCAGTCAAATCAATATAAACAAAAGCTGTTTCCACATTTATACCTATTTCATAAACTCTGGTTCAAATTACGTCCATGGTCCATAGTTGAAGTCAAGCATTTCGATTTCCCTAGTTCAGTGCGAATTATGAACTGTATGGTGTTGAAATTAAGGTCGCAAATGCAAATATTGACCTTTTGAAACAGTAGGCAGTTGGTTACGGCATTTAAACGCATTGAAAAGGTGCGGTTAGTGTAAATATCTCGGTGACTTTATTGTTATGGAAAACCTTTGTTTGAGCAGTCATGTTTTGAAATGTAACCTGAAGCGGTCAGTGAAACCGCATGTGAAACTGAATCATAACAAATGAATTGGTCGAAAGTTTGGCAAATAGTATGTACCGACCTACTAACAACATTTCCACACAAGTACAATAACCCTCATGCCTTACTGGTGATTCGTGCAAACAGAAATCAGACAAATACCGTTGTTTGAATTATGATAGTCACGTTACAGGAAAAGTTGTTATTAATTTACTGATTTCTTCAATTCCTGGTTATCTCAACACAGCAATGTCAACAGTTCAGATTCGTCCGTTCCTTAAATTTTTATTAAGTGTATAATCTCATCTCACTAATATTATAAACGTGAAAGTTTAGATGGATGGATGGATAGATAGATGGATGGATGTTTGTTCCTTTATCACGCCAGAACGGCAAAACGGATCTGGATGAAATTTGGCACAGAGATAGATTATAGTCTGGAATAGGACATAGGCTACTTTTTATCCCGAAATTCCTACGAGAACGGGAACTACGCGGGTGAAACCGCGAGGCGCTGCTAGTTACTTATAATTAGTATAATTGAGCAGTTTATGAGGGAACCGACAGGGGCAAGTAACAGCTATGGACCGTAGACGCCTATCGTTTTGCTTTGCGGGCGAAACCCACACTACCCCAAAGGAGAACGTAATTCATAGCATTGAGCATCAATTATCATTTATTTATCACACATAACGCCACAAGGTGCACCGATATAAGATGACCTGGAGAATCTGGCGAGAAAACGCTGGATACGGGCAGCGCAGGGCCGGCCCAGCAATGAACATCTTTTAGCTGCGCTGATGACGAAAAACTGATTACAGATTTAATAATTTTAACAAGTCTCTTTTGCCTTCCAGGTATGGGTAATGGGGGAGCATCCGTCCGACAAGTCAATAGAAAGCATGCTGTCCGAGGAGGCGCGGCAGAGGGCGCTGACGCAGGCGCGGCAGGAGGCGCATCAGCTCAGGAAGTCGGTGGAGAAGGAGCTCACACAGCTGATCGACTACCAGCCGCTGCCTAGCTTGGAACAGGTAGAATAGCACCACTCTAAGTCTAGACAGATTCACAAGGAGAGTAGCGGATGCAATATGATGAATGAACATGAGATATTTTATAAACCACAGTCTGCAATTAGCTCAATTCAAAAGTCAAGTTAAGTCAATAACTTTATTTCTTTAGGCTTACAAAATAAGCACTCGGTCAAGTCAAATTTTAT
Source organism: Eupithecia exiguata (assembly GCA_947086465.1). Taxonomy (NCBI): domain Eukaryota; kingdom Metazoa; phylum Arthropoda; class Insecta; order Lepidoptera; family Geometridae; genus Eupithecia; species Eupithecia exiguata. The sequence goes on from OX352245.1 coordinate 10,100,841, forward strand.
ACACAAATTTTAAACAACTTAATGAATAGTAATTATTATCAAATAAGAAACAAAATGTTATTGATTTTGTTCGCATGAATTTTTTGTCCACTTGTGGAAGAAGCGAAAAATAAACCACTAGTAATTTTGTATAATACTTAAAATGTAATACAATGTTATTTGCCCATCTAAGTCTAAATATAATGTGATTCAGATACAGGTCAATATTTATATAAAACTAAGCTTAAGATTGTTCTCCTATAATATACTATTGTCGGTGCGGAACTGGGCGACATCTGGCCAAGCATTAACATCATTGATATAATCATCTATGGAGTAAAAGGCTTTCTTGATAAGATTTCGTTTTATGTACCTACTGTTTAAATTTACGAATAGGGAGCTCAGTTGCTTCAGATGGAAGCTTGTTATAGAAGCGTACGCAATTTCCCATAAATGAATTGTTTAAAATTTTCCTACATAATTTAGCTATAATTTTCCTTGTTAATAAAGAATTCGGTTTATAAAAATAAAACAATAGGTATGGGAATAAGGAAAAGTCCAGTTCTCATAAAACTCGAATGTTATTTTTTTACATCAACATCACTTAGCAAACAATATTGGAAATAGATTCAGACTGTCACCAAGGAATTAATTCAATAAAACCTATTGCGTCATATTCATACATAACCATAACACAGTTTTATTTTGTAAAAACCCAAGATAAGTAGTGAACAAAGATATAGTACACAAAGCTTTTTTTGCAATAGCAGTTGTTTCTTTTCCAGAAGTTCGACTTATCACCCAAGAGTATAGACTCCATAGAAGACAACCTTGAGATCTACTGCACAGTGGATGAACTCCGACAGCGGATAGATGCTCTGGAGCCAGAAGTCAAGGATGATAAAGTGGATGATGACCTTGATGACAAGGCGTACAAGGCGGAGTATTGTGAGAACATGAAACTCGATATTAATAAGAACACGCTGCATTTCAACTTTATTGAAGGGAAGAGGGATGTTTTACAGGTAAGACTCGAAACCGGCATGACTGTTGCAAACAAATCAGAAAAAGCTCAAGTGATCAAAATCATTGCAATCGAAAGCCTGTCCGGTTCTTTTTTCATCACTCGTTAGTGCTATTTGAATGTAGGTCTGCCTTACTTGATCCCAAAATTGTGGGGTATCAAACTAAACGAAAGTTAGAATTCTGCTTTCGAAGGAAAACGTCAACCAGCTGAATGTATCATACCACAGACTTACTACCCAAGTTCAATTAGCGTGTGACGTAACCTCCCTTCCTTCACGATCCTTAAATAAGCCGATTGGACGGCAACGCGATGGCTAAAAATGTACCTAGCACCTAGCCTAAACTGAATCTTTGAACAAACGTTGAAAACAACGTTCAACAAGATGGTTGAACATCTTTATCAATACTGAGCGGATTTACTAAAAGGCAGTGTCATGAAGGTTATATAGGTAGGTAACTCGTTATATGGACTGTGTTGTCATATGTCTGAAATAAATGCGATTTATTTATTATTTATATTCCTCGTTCCAGGAGATTGGCATGCCTAACAGCGGAGACGGCGTAAGCGTGAAGGTAGCAGCATGGGAGCGACGCGTCGCCGCCGCGCGAGCGACGGACATACTGCGGACCCTGCGCGCCAGGCGGGCCCGCGCGCTCAGAGACGCAGTGTTGCATGCTACTGATGATGACGAGGCCTGGAGGGAACAGGGTAAGTTAATCATGGTACAACGGGAGTCAAAACTCAGAAGGTGATAGTGGCAATGGAAACATTGTAAGAGTAGTGAATATAGTACGCGAAGACAGCGTAGGCAAATCTCTAAGTATCATCATCGTCACCCTATGTTAGTCCACAGCTGGACATAGGCCTCCCCTAATGAGTGCTATAACACCCTGTCTTTAGCTTGACGCATCCAGCATCTGCCTTCAGTCTTTCGCAGGTCGTCATCCGATGTCAGATGTATTCGTTACGAATTCTATTCTGCAGAGAAACTCCGAAAATGTGAGCCCTGTCTCTGTTGCGTGTAACTGTAACTCGTTTCTCTCCGTTTCAGAACGTAAAGCCAAGGAGGCGGAGGCGACGATGCGTCAGATAGCGCGTGCTGCGCGGGAGGCGCACCGGCGCAGTGCGGACATACCCGCCGCGCAGTTACCGGATGCCACGCAAGGTAAGTTAAGGTTGTTGCAGATTAAAAGCGCACAGTTACCCAGCAAAAAAATAAGCATACAAAGATCGACTTCAATTCGTTCACCATTCGATACATTACAATTAATTACAGTAACAAAATGGCTTTCCACAAGCTTCAAATGAGCGGCCAGGCTAAAGTTGCCAGGCTGCCTCAGCAGCGGTCCGACCTGCTAGGGCGCTCAAAGAAAGTATTATGTATGCTAAACCGGTCAATTTGTTTACTGCTTTGAGATTGGTAGCTACCGAGAAAATTTTTGCTTGCTTATTCTGGTCGAGGTTTGAATCAATAAACGACTGTTTTTCAGCGGACAAGTCTCTAAACTCAGACGCGGTGCTGGATTGGTTCCGCACTCAGGAGATGCCGCGAGGCGCTGGCTTTGACGATAGCAAACCTTACGAATGGTTCCATGGTAAGTTCCATCATTTGTGCATTCTTACAGTCCTTTTGAGATGGGAGTGGATGGCCCAATCCGAATCTATGATATACTCCCAAAGAGAGGAGAGGAGTTTGAGTTGACCTGATGTTTTCGGCATATTGCGCCGCTTACCTAAATTACACAACTCTGATTAAAGGACACCCCTTACTCCGTAGAAGACATAAGCTTGGAATGTTAATAGACACAACCAAGATGTCACCATGACTCGTGCACTTGTCACTCAGCTGATTTGATCTCTAACATTCCCAGGTCTAATCACCCGTTCTGAAGCCGAAGAGGTCCTCTCGACCCAGCCAGCGGGCAGCTTCCTCGTCCGTATCTCGTCTCGTGCGCGCGGGTACGCGGTGTCGTACCGCGGCGGCGCGCGCTGCAAGCACTACCTGGTGGAGACCGCGCGCGCCGGTTACAGACTGCTGGGAGCCGAGCACCAGACGCACGCTAGCCTAGGTAATCACCAAACGCACGTTAGCACTAGATATAATTCAAAAGATGGCAGTTCATGTGTCGACGGAATCCGGAGACTAGATAGACAGAGACTTGATACTGGACTATAAACCTCTCTCTCGACCGCGAACAAAATTGTCTTAGCTCTCTGTTGCGGCTATTTGCCAATTTCTAAAACGGATAAATTCAAATTTCACGTAGCAGGAATTGCCACGAAACGTAGGCATTGCTACGCCATCTGTAGCCCTGCCTATGACGTAGGTACTTCGTTATAGAAATTGCGTTGATACACGTATCAACGCAATCTTTCATGCTACGTGTAGCATGAAAGATGAATTTAATAATAACAACCACTGATCTGGCAGGATCTGTAATAAGTACGTAGGCAAAACTGATATAAAACGAAGTTTGGGGCAGGTATTGGAGACAGCCGAAATCCGATTTCGAGCCGATTTCGGCGGGACTCGAACCCGTCGTAATAGAAAATTATTGGGAACTTATTTAATTTTTTAGAGATAACCCCGAGTGCAAGGGCTGAGGCATGAGGCATGAGGATACAAAACCTTGGAAACTAAAGTCAGATTTATTCAGCTTTTCATTTATTTTTTTCTGTTTCAGCTGATCTCGTAAACTACCACAAAGCCGTCCCGATGACGGAGGCTGGCGGCGAGTTGCTGCAGACTGCTTGCGCGCCGCTCAAGCCGCTCATCCTCTCCGCGCCGCCGCCATCTTGAATACAGTCTTACGCCGCCATTTTGCAAACACGCTGCTCTGATCTGCTCCAATACAGTTTTTAAAGGCGATGACCCCTATGTTTGTAATCATACTTCAATACTCTGTTAAGTGTTTCTATTGGTCTAGAGACCGTAATTTCCTGTCATCTTTTCTTTGACTAGCCAGCAGTAGAATAGGGTAACAAAACGATATGGAACGAAGTCATTAGACCCCTATATTTTTTCTAGTGTGTCTTGTCGTCTCGTTTATAGCTTTAGGTAAAGAATTACTTAGTTCTTATTTGATGACTTAAAATTATATGAGCACAGATTGGAAGTTTAACATCCTAGTGATGTGCCTTTATCGATTTAAAATATCGATGGTGCTTTTCGAATACGAGAATGGTCTCGTCCTTAATATAAATTATCTTTAATTTTCAATAACTCATTGTATTGCATTTTTCTTAGAATTTTAGTGATGAACAAATTGATACGAATAATGTTCCAATATTTTATTTTTAGGTTTAAAATGTGCTGATTCAAATATGACTCGTGTGTATTTAAATGCAAAACTATTCAATTTAAATCATTTATCCATAAGTCTTCCATGTTTTGTCGTAAATAGCTTTGCTTGCATTTTGTCAATAGGTATTTGAATCAAATTTGTGTTAGGTATATTTAGATTATACGTATAAATGTGATAATCATAAATCGCTCACATAATATGTATAGCGCTTATGTATCCGCGCTTCAGTATTATCGCTATTGCAATCCGAATTCTGATTATTATAATAAAACCAAAGTCAAAAACTTTAGAAATCGGAAGCTGCTTTCTCCCTAGGTATGTCGTTACTTTAAAATGATTTGTATGCCATTTTGTTTCGTTTGTAAAACCTATAGATGTATGATATTATTATTTAAGTCATTAAATTGCCAATAAATAATTAAACATTTAACCTTGATGTTTCTCTTAAGGGCTTGGGTTGACAGAAAAGGTGGTTAGGTACTTTAAAAAGTGTTTATTAAATTTGCGTGTAAAAACGTAACACTATACAATATTTACAAATCCACATCCGCCCGTAAGCTACAATTACACAAAACACAAAAAAATTATATATTTTAATAACCCTTTGGCAGTGGCCATACATTTGCTTAATTTGACTTTCACAATTTATTAATGATTTTGTAACATATTTTTCACAAAATTAAGAAATAATACTTTAGTACTGCAAATACTATTCCAGTAATATGTTTTGTGATCTAACACATCAAAATCTCAAAAACAGTCTTCTAATCTAAGTATGTTTAATAATATTAATGGTTTCTATGCTTCCATAAAGAGCGAACCATAAAACATTAAATAATAAAAACATTCAATCTATAAATAAATAAATAATGCTGAAGACTTCACGAATAAATAGGTATTTTAATAATTTAAAATTTTTAAAACATTTTCCATCGTTATCTATGTAAAAACGTTTTATGGTTACAACTCTACAATCATATGATATTGTTGAAAGTCCTACACAAGTTACAATCGCTTCTATAATAAGTGTTAGTTTTACGCTTTTTGTCAATTTATAAATAAGAATATTGTTAGTTATTTCTTACTAGCTTAGTTATATTTTTCCTAGAACATTTACAAGTAGGTAGATAATTTTAAGGTCAAAGACGATTGAGGCTCAAGACACACCGAAATAGTGCTTTGCGGTAAATTCGATTAAAACAATTCGTCTAAAACAATTCGACTGTAACTATTCGTTCAAATGCAATTCGTCTAGTAACAACTCGACTAAAACATGCCATAACCTTCTTATCTATCTTATTCGTGTCTGTGTTAATGTACGATCCGTGTCAGAGTAGTTGAAAGTAGTAAGAAAGTTTAGAAAAAAAGTTTTACGGGTAGTTTAAAAATAATAACCACGAAGGTAAAAAAGGAAAGGAAGGAAGGCAAGGAGCGAAGCTCCTCCTCACCTAACCTATCCATGTCGGTTTTGTGTTAATGTACGATCCGCGTATCGGTTTAGACGAATTGTTACTAGTCGAATTGTTTTTTAGACGAACAGTTTTAGTCGAATTTTCCGTAGACGGAAATAGTACGGGCACGGGTTAACTAAGCTACTTATCAGGTACAAAAAAAAAAAAATGCCGGATAATTCAATCGGTAGCATAAACACAAGGCTTTTGTCTACGCTAGACAAAATATGAGAGAGATGATTGTCAAAAATGATAAAATTATTGAAGGAATGCTTTCTCAGATATTTAACGCCTTCGGTGATCTACTAAACTCTTTCCTAGTTAAATCGCTGCCTTGTATGTCATGCTATCCCTGTTGGAAAGAGGCCCCTGCCATCGTATTCGCCTTCGTATGTTCGTTAGATGCTGCCTACCACAGCGTGCTACGGTACTTTTTGAGCCTAAATGAGTTATGAAAGTTTAAAGTTTTTCGTTTTGTAATAAGTATAGAAGGTTAAGTACTAATGCGATTGCGACTCGTGTAGTCAGTCAAAAGCGGCCGCGGGAGCGCAGTCACATGTAGGGCAGGTTGGTCGGTGTGCGCCCTAGCCCTGACAGGTCCATGCCGCTTCGCTGCAACGGATAACAAAAATATCATTTTTTCATCCCCCCTCTAAAAGCTTTATTTTATTCACAAAAACAGGAAATAAAAGCTTTGAATCACTATTTTGGTGTTTGAATTTAGAACAAACCAATATTCGACCCCCTCGCTCGTGATTCATCTTTGGCCCTCTCTTTATCTATTTCGCTTTTATACTCGCTTCATGACTCCGTCCTTTATTCACTAATGGCTTAATATACTATCATTTCTGGCGTTCACTGCAAGCCTAAGGGCGCATTTACATATCATTCGTTTTACAGGAGGAGGACAGACATCCGCTTGCCAAAAAGCTTGACATCCGCTTGCCAAAAAGCTTGACATCCGCTTGCCAAAAAGCTTGGAATAGTTTTGTCCGAATCGTGCGCTATCATACATACTTGGCAATCAGGAATGCTCTACCAACACACTAAAAATAATATATTCAGTTGGCTACAATGGTGGCGTCAATTATTTTGTAACATTTTTAGCTATTATAGTACTTTTCTAGTAACAGAATCGACACGGGGCCTGCGGATGATGATTTGCCTATACAAACGTACCTACTACCAAAATGATTTGTACCTAATTCGAGCATATTTCCACCATATCATGTTGTTCAAATATCTAGGTCCCTGGTTGTTTTTTTAATAAACACCTATAATTAAATGTAAGCAAAAATATGCAAAATCACATTTTGCATATTTTTACTATTGAAAATATGCAAATTCACATTTTGCATATTTTTCCGTCGAGAATGACTTATTTCGTCCTATTTGTTTTGTATTAAAAACAACAATATCTTGCGTTTTGTTTGACAAGGAACATAGCTTATATTATCTGGTTACAGAATAACAACAATGTCGAAAATACAAAAAGCTTTCAGTCATCAGTTTTGGTATAACGGAACATAATAATTTACGAATTGAAGTTGCGAGCAGCTGTCGCCGGATCCTTAAGAATTGAAATTAAAAGGTAGTAGGTAGATAGATACATTTTATGAATAAAGACCCTAAGGAATTAACTTTTCAGATTTTTTTGTATACTGTGTATATATAAGGGAAGAGGAAGACAGAAGCAAAGGTGGATTGTGTGAAAGAGCAAAGGTGTAAATACAGAGATAATAAATAAATAAATAAATGCTGGACAATTCACACAGCATTATCCAGCCCCAAGCTAAGCAGAGCTTGTGTTATGGGTACTAGATAACTGATATACATAATACAATACATTACATAGATAGATATTGTTTACTATACATAGAAAACGACCAGAACACCCGGAACATATACCTGCAGATCGTACAAATATTTATCCCAAGGCGGAAATCGAATCCGCAACCTCCTGCGTCGCAGGCGGACCTTCGTCCACCGCGCCACATGACCGCCACATGACCGTGTCACATGACGTGCAGAGCCCACCTAGTGTGGTTGTAGTTCGGATGATGATGATACTTTTATGTAGAATGATCATAAGCTAGTCATGGATGAATGAGGGCTGGACAGGACGAGAAGTTAACTTACAGTGGCCTCCCAGGTGGTGGAGGCCTCGTTGATTTTCGTGGAGGGCTGGTGAACTGCGTGCGGCTTCTTCACCTTCTTCATGGGACTGTTGCTCGCTGCGAAACGGAAATAAATGTTTTAACCAGCGGAGTTATATTGTCAGTAGATAACTGGATCCATGGATTAAAATAATAGACACTTGCAAAATGATGTGAGAATGAATTAACCGCATCTGTTTTATTAGGGTTCGCTATTTCGTACTAGGTACGCAAAGGGTAAAATGGAACCCTATTACTAAGACTTCGCTGTCCGACTGTCCGGCTGTCACCAGGCTGTATCTCATGAACCGTGATAGTTAGACAGTTGAAATTTTCACAGATGATGTATTTCTGTTGCCGCTATAACTATAAATACTAAAACACAGAATAAAATAAATAATAAAGGGAGCTCCCATACAACAAACGTGATTTTTTATCGTACGGAACCCTTCGTGCGCGAATTCAACTCACACCTGACCGGTTTTATTTCAATTGGAAATTTAGAATGGGAATGGAGACGTAAACTTAGCTTTAATCAACCTACCATATTAATTCAGTGCAATACTAATAGAAATGACGTTTAGTTATTTACTTAAGTTGTGAAACTTAATTATGTGATTAGCTTAGCTACATAGGTAGGTACCTCTCAAGATGCATGATGCCCTAGTACCGCTCCTAATAGCACAAGTGATTTTTACGATCTCTTCATCGTAGCTATTAGGATTGCAAAATAAATACTTGAATAGGCTACTTGACTACTACTGGGAAATAATTCTAACGTATTGCCCGATAAAAATAATTGTAATTAATATTTCTTCAAGGCCAGTCGTATTAGTTATTAAAACGAATTTTTTAAAGTTTGAATAAAATAATGGCGCGCCAAAACGATAATCTCTGTCATGGCTCCGGCCGGTAACATGACTCGACGTCACACCTTACACCACGCCTAACAAGAACAACACGCACTGTAATCTGTGATACGTGTGACGTCACAAGCGATGCAACAAAACACAGAGCGTTTTCAGTCACGTGTTTATATATCAAAACAATGTGTAATTTTAATCCCGTTTTTTACCTAAAATAGGCATAATTTTTAATAAAAAGCATCTGAGTACGCTTTGTGACGTTGTCACTGACTAGGATGAAAAAATTTGAAACTTATACTTATTTTTATTATTAACTTAAACTTATTTTCAATGTTTATTTATTTATAAAACAAAATCCACAGCCCTTAACAACCAAAATTGACAGAGGCTGTTTGACTAATGTTGTCAAACAGCCTCTTCTACAATACATCTATAGGCATCCAGGAATAGGCTGATGATGATGATAGAAGGCAAGGCAAGACTTACCCCCGGGTACGTAAGGCAGCGTGAGCTCAGGGCACTGTTTCTTGGCACCTTTCTTAACAGCCGCCCGACCACGTAGCAGCTCTTCGTCTATCACCAGCTTGTGGTTCACTCTGCAAATGATAACGAGCAACTGACCAAATCACTATGTTTGAAATCAATTTGGACAAAAGTCAAAAAACTAAAAAAAAAAAGAAAAAAAAAAAAAGTAGTGTTTAAAAACAACCTCTGGGTCTGGAATTACCTACCTACTTCCAGCTTGATACGATAACAGTAAGAAGCAAAAGTTTATGTAAATATATGGTACAGGTCAGGCAACAGGTAAATAAAAATATGGTACAGTAACACATTAAAAGAATTAAATATAAATGCGTGCAGTTATTGAAGAGAAGCTACAAACATGTGACAATTAAGGTGGAAACGCACTACGCTACAACGGAACTGCGCGGCCGCGGCACTTTATGTCAAATCAGAACAAAATCACCAAATAAGCCGCGCGGCCTTTTTCGTTAATTGTTCTAATTTGACGGGCAGTGCCGCGGCCGCGCAGTTCCGCTGACGCGTAGTGCGCTTGCACCTTTACGCTTTAAATTTTGTTTACTTTCCGATCTATTCATTCATTGGCAAACAACCATCCATGAATCCAAGCTTTTGCATTAATTAATAATAATTCGTAATGAACTTACTTCTTGATATAGGGTGTCCGTGGGTACGTGTTTACCGGCACAGGGAAGCTCTAGAACAAAATACATTATAAAATTAAGTTAATGGTAAATGGAATGTAAGAATGGAAAAGTAACCCCAGAGTATAATTAAAATATTTTCTGGTAGTAGAGACAGCAGGTAGTGGTATGCACTTATCACAGTTATCACCTATGTTGTAATTGTGTGAGGTAAGTGGTTGAAGGTATAAAGGTAAGTTCTTGAAAAATAAAACGTCTAGTGCGAGTTGGACTCGCGCATCAAGGGTTCCGTAAAAACATTTACTCTTAATTAATGAAACATTTTTTGTGAATTAATAACAAATTTACGGTTTTTAGATTTTTTCCTTTACTTGTGCTATAAGACCTTGCTTCTTGCCAAATTTCATGGTTCTAGGTCAACGGGAAGAACCCCATTAGGTTTTGTGTGCATGTGATTCCCTTGGAAATTTAAAAAAAATTGGCATAAACGGCTGTAACTTTTGCTTGCGTTGACAATAGAAGTTTGATTTATATCGCGGCTATAAGAGGTTACGAACCTGAGTATATTACAACTTGATACCTCCATGCGTTTCTGAGAAAAGAGGGTTGACAGACGGACAGACGGTCAGACGGACAACAAAGTGATCCTATACGGTTCCTTTTTCCTTTTGAGGTACGGAACCCTAAAAATGATGAAAATATTTTTGCTACAGGTACTACCTAACTTGATTGTAATCGGTTATCAGTTCACTTTGCTTGTTTACACTTTTTATGTATCTATTTATTCTTCTTACTCGTGTTTTTTTGTTACGTAGCCTTTTGTTTCTATTTTCTAGATTATCTTTTTTTTCACACCTGCCGCAGGGGCAACTAGGGCGCACGACGACGGCGGCGCGGCGGCGGCGGTCGTGGCAATATCGGTATTAACCTAAGACCTCGAAATCGTGTAAAAATATAATAAGTATAATTGCCCCTGTTTGCCTATAGGTACACATCAAAATTAAGGTGACAATTGAGAATCATCCCCACTTTTACACCCTAGATTGCCCCTGGGGCAGTAATGTGGGTAGCCCGTTTTACTTGGAACGCTTCGTTGATGGCTCGCGCCAAAGATTTTGGCTTGGAGGGACGCGCGGTCGGCAGATAGGACGCGCAGATCGCATTACCCTGAAATATTAAAAAAAAATATGGATAAATTAAATATGTAACGAGCTTGGGATCTTCTTTTTTCTGATTAATATTGAGTTATCCCGTAGCACAGTTTTGACGTCTTTTTTCTCGCATGTGCCACGTGCATAGTGTTGACAACGTTGAGCTGCGTGGGTGTCATATTCGAGCAAGCCACGCGTGTAGCAATGACGTCATTAATCTTAAATACGACTATGAGATTAATGACGCGTAGCGTCGCAGTTGCGGTGGAAGTTATCTCATATATTTTCTTGTAAAGTGGTAATAATAACACACGTGCGTAGCTTCTCCGTGCGCAGCGGTGGGACAGCGGCACCATTTCTCTTATCCTAGACAAGTGTCTAGGATAGGATAGATATCGTATCCCTGTGCTTGTCAGACACGCACACTACCGGAGAGGGATTAAATGAAATGCTTTGATCTGAACCCTGAGTTATGCACCTAGCACCTACTCAATACGATGCCGTCGTAGATAATGTTCTATTTACTGTGTGGGATTTATTTCAGTGCCTCTAACCGTGTGAACATGGAACTTCCCAATACAAATCCTATAAAAAATTAAACGCGTCTCGACTACGCCTCAACTTCAGCTATCGTCGAGTAACGAACTCGCGGCTTACGTATTTTATTTATAACTTCACTGTACCTTACAATGTTCAAAATTATGTAATAAGCGCGTTAAGAGTGCAAACGCACTACGCGACAGCGGAACTGTGCGGCTGCGGCACTAAAGTCAGATTTGAACAAATCACCAAATAAGCCGCGCGGCTTTTTTCGTCATTTGTTCTAATTTGACGCGCAGTGCGCTTCCACCTTAAGAAGCTTCTTCTGTACAACTAAGTATGTAAGTGCAATATACCTACGTTCAAAAGTTGATCATCGAAAGCAGAAGATAAACTCACCTCGCCAGTATCCTGCGCAGTGTCAGAAAAGTGGTGTTTGCTTTTTTTCTCGGGCGCGGAGGGCAGCTCGGATGAAGCTTTCGAATTGAAAAAATATATATAAATTGTTACGTTATTTGTGATAAGTGCTTAGATTTATAGAGGTGATTTATAAATAGGTAGGTATTTCTTGACGCCCTCCGACGAGGTGGGATGACGATTTGCGAAAGACTGTTGGCAGATGCTGGATGCGGCAAGCTAAAGACAGGGCGCTATGGCGCTCATTAGGGGAGGCCTATGTCCAGCTGTGGACTAATATAGGCTGATGATGATGAGGTATTTTTTTTGTGGGAAATTTGACCCCTGGAGACTGCATGGTTAACAGATGGAAGATTTATCTTGACATGTTTAGGATTCCAGAGGTTTTAAGATCAGAGGAAGGACTGCGTCCAGCGGTGGACCAGTGTAGGCTGTAGATGAGATGTTATTAAGTTTGCAACAAACGTAGTTTGTAGCATTAGCATTTGGTACCTACTGTTCGTTTAGGTGAGAGTGTGAGATCAAACTCCGCTGTCTCACCTGGTGAATAGTTGTAGTCAATGAGAGATTCCCCCGCCACACTGTCCGTCCTGGATCTGCTGTGGTCCTGGAACGTGCAAAACGGATTTTTTACGACTGCCCAAATTAAAATAAAATCGATGATATGGTTCTTATGAAGAGATCTTCGTATGTCTTATAGTTTCAGACTTTCCCATACTGACCGATCTAAATGTATAGTATAGTAAAATTCATTAAGAAATAAAATAAGGTTAACAATGAACCTTGTTTCTGTTGGAAGGACACCAACGTATCATCCCTTAACGAGGGTTTTCTTACATAAATAGGTACAGGTTACAAAATCTATACCTTTCAGATCTGCATAATTAAGGGGGGGGGGGGGGTAGTGGGAATTTCTCGACCCTTCAAAATATTTCGAAAAGTATGAAACCTATAGAAATTTCTAAAACTGTTTTGAGATGTACAAACCGATTCCTTTTATGTGATAAACCACTCGAGTAGGGACGCCCCCTTTTGAAAATTATCCCCCCCTTTTTCAAAGTTTTCTTCTTTCAGATCTCTTTATTTTTCCTGTAAATGATAGATTTACATCTACAATCTTCAGAGATGGGGTTAAATTTTTCGACTTTTTTTCAAAATAATTCAGAAAAAGTATGAATCTTACAGAAATTTCAAAAACTGTTTTAAAATGTAAAAATTTATTTCATTAGATACCCATTGATTGATGCCACTTGACCTCGTCGGTCTTTTAAAATTTTGACATAAGAATTCGTATGATTTAATTTTTTTTTTCTTTTAATCAGTTAAGTTTATTAAAATTAAAGTTCAAGATAGTAACTGCGGTAGTTGCTGATATATTCAGGAAGGAAAGAGGACGGACAAAACGAGACCGGGTTTCGAAAACGATCTCGAAACCCTATAAACGATAAATCAGTCTACCTACTTAGTGTTTTATTAATAACTTTTTGTAAAATTTTCATGAATGTGAGCGTTGACTTCCATAACAAAAAAGGTTCATATTTAATCCGCTTACATTTTATAATGGATTCAGAAGAATCTGACAGTTTTTATTGTTGAACGATATCGTCAAACGATTTAATGAATGATTATGACTTGTCTTACGGGTATAATATTCAGGGTCCATTGCTGACGCGTTTTGTTGGCGACCTTCGCGGTAGCATGACTCGCTTGTTGCGGGGGCTCAACCTGAAATAATAGGAAGACAGTAACTAAAAATCACCAAAATTAATTATTAACTTTTTTTTTCATTATTATTATTTTGACTTTCAACGAATTAGCATTGCCATTCAACGTGGCAATGCTGCCAGCATTCTGGGCTGCCTTCTGGTGACGGCTTAAATTTTTAGAAAACAGATTTAAGTGTAAATATTAGTTGTAGTTATTATTGTATTGTATATTTTAAAGTTTGAATAAAATTATGTTTCACATTTTGACTTTAGATTTTCATCTTCTCGGCTTTTGGAGAAAAACCGGTAATAACTGAAGCACACGGAATTATATTTATTTATTATATTTATTAATAATAATAATTTATTAATTATATTTATTTATTTTTTGAATTATACCCGAGCAATAGATTACAAAACACATTCTATTTTTTATTTTGTTCAAGAGTAATTATTATTTTGATAAAACTACAAAATACAGCAATCCGCCATGACACGTTGAACACCAATTAGAGAAAACAAATTTGTGACGTCATGCTGTCACAATATGTAATGTAAATACAATACAAAAACACTATATTGTACAAAAGAAAAAGAATATTACAAAAAGGCATTACCTACATGAGACAAGTGCAATGGGCGGCCTTATCGCTTAGAAGCGATCTCTTCCAGGCAATCTTTGGAAAGAATTGTGAATTTAAGAAAGGCCCCCCTGCCTTTTTTAAATACACAATTCTTTCCAGTCTGTGTAGAATAACCACAGGAATAATCTATGGTAAAGGTCTGGCTTTTTTCAATCAATAGCTTTCATTGTTTCTTGACAATATTGTAAATTTCGGTCTTTACCTCCAAATTCTTTCCTAATTTTTTCTGAAGTTCCGCATTGAAGTTTTCTGCGAACCCATCTTGCATGAAATATCTGAAAAAAGAAGATAGTGTTTGTTCCATTTGTATGCGAGAATAAATTACCTACCTACTTAAAGTATTAAATTTGTATCATAAAGTATCTTATCGGTTCATTCTAAAGCACCTGCCTAGGTCGCAGGACCACATGGTCATTGGGAACAGAGGCTCCACGCCAGCCATCAAAAGCATCAATATTTGTATTCATTTCGTGAAATTCAATTATTTACGAGTTGTTGTATGACATGTTCTCTATTCTAGCCTCAAAACAGGTACAGGTCTCATGCTAACCTAAACAGGTGCAGGTCTCATGGCGAAGGAAAGAACCGTATTCTTTCCTAGCGCAAGACCGTTTATAAGGCTGTTGTAATTATTTTTGCATTAATTTTATTTGACATATCTTTATCTATATTAAATAAGGTAAGAATCTGGTCGTCTCCCACTGAAACACCCTAAATGGGTACAATAATGTGTGTATTCTATAAGATACACACATTATTGTATAGTAAATAGCTTCTGACAAATTGTATCCTCCTCCTTCTCAGCAGCCTTGATCCAATGCTGGACGCAGTGAAAAAAAATTCGCAAATTGTATGCAGAGATGCAATAAAATAAATAAATGTATGGTTGGAATGTTTGGGTGTACCTGTACCTACTCGTTGTCTAAAGTCCGATCGCGATGTAGGAAGAATTTCGTACATTGACCTGTTATTACCTGTCTCTGTCACTCCCGCGTAAATATAGTGCGTCACGCTCGCACAAATGCAATGACCGTTGTCCTCAAGGATTGTAAACCTTTTGTTACTTGAGTATTTTGTTTGAGCCTTGGGTCACGACAAAATACCCACCCACGGCTTGTTTGACATATTTCAGACTAGATGATAATGTAGTCAAATTTGTTGATTCTGTTGTTATAAATGTGACAAGCGACACGTTGTCGGGCAGTAACAACAATACAGAGGAATCGGATTCTGATTCTAATTTATGAATTTAAATTTTTCGAATTCTTCCAAATAAGTAATTAATAAAATTATAACTAAATTTTTATACGCGACTGTTTTAATAAAAAAACATTATAAGCCAGTATTTTTTTTATCCGTCAAATATTTCTTACAAACCGCACTTAGGGAATGCAAAAATGTTTGTGACCGCTGTCAGTAGGCAAAGAGGTCATTGTACGAAATTCTTTCTGCTTTGCATCAGGACTTTAGCAGTAGTCTAGCGTCTGAATTGATAAAATCACTTATATTAGACCCACTTGTGTCTGAGCAGAGAGTGCGCGGCCGGGCGCGCTCGTGGCTCGGTCCGCAGACAGGCAGCCAGCAGCTCCTTGGCGAGGCCAGTACCGGGCAGCACGCCGCGTGCGCTGCCGCCCGCCAGCGCCGCGCCACCAGCAAGGCGGGAAACTACTTGCTGGTGGCGGGGGGCTAGTTTACCTGGAAACGAGAGGGTTAACACAATCGTTCAAAGCATTCGACGTGCATCCGATTAGGAATTCTTAGGTTCGGCGCTGAGACGTGAACACAGGTCCCAAATTCTGCTAATCGTCACCAATCACTTTAATGTCAATTTCTGTGTCGATGCCATTGTCATAATAATCAAGCTATTAACTTAGCAGAATAGGGATCCTGTTCAAATTTGCTCAGCGAGCTATGCAAAGAGCAATGATCGCGATTCCTCTGACTAAAGGATATGATTTATAAACAAACTATCAAGCTCTGTGGGGCTCTGTGGCAGGGGGAAGCATATCTCCCAAAGTCTACATGAAAACTATTCCAAGTGACTTACCAACAGTTTTGATGATCAGTGCCAGTTGGTCAATGTCGGAATCTCCGGGGAACAGAGGATCGCCAGTCAGCATCTCTGCGAACAGGCAGCCGATGGCCCAGATGTCCACTTCTGGCCCGTACCTGGACAAAAAATCATACAACTACAGTGTTAGTCAAGGTGATTTTTTGATGAAGTTACTAGATATAACTAGTAACTTCAATTATAATTTTCCTGAAGGAAATGAAAAAAAAAATGGATGTTCCTTTCGTAAGCAGGATAATTTGAAAGTTACTAGTACTTTTCAGAAATAACTACATAGTTCTATTTAGTAAAAAATGTAGTCTGATTTTTTCGGCTTTTTTTTGGTGCATAAAATATTAGATGATTTTTCATCTAATATTTTTATTCATTGTGACTAATTGTAATAATAACAATAAAAAAAAAACATTTATTTCAGGTAAAAACGCTACGGCCCATACAAAAAATACAATGTATACTACCTTATTCTAACATACATAAAATATATCTATTTACTACCACGTAGAGTCGGCGACGTGTGGCATAACGCTATATTGGCTTATTCCACTTATCCCCGTTGACAATCCCCGTCAACGGGGATTAGTGAACTTTTTGTTCATTATTCCCCGTTGACGCCGATGCGAACTCGTAATGGGGATTAGTGAACTAAAAAGTTCATTAATCCCCATTACGTCAAAAATAAAATACTAATACCTATTAGAATCATGTTTTTATTTATTTATAAGGTAAGGACTTGCTTATTAATAATTTTTATATCATATTAAATTGCCTAGGCAACGATTCAGTAACCTTTTGAATAAAATCCGATTTTACCTATTTCTTTTTTTATGTTTCTTCAATAAAATCACAAAGCTATAAAAAAGAAAACTTAAGTACCTATTATGAAATAAAATACAGATAATATTATGTACTTCTGTAATCACAGATTTTACATTTATTAATACCTTCAATCACAGTTTAACAGTTAAATCAGTCTAATACACCTAATGAAATATATACCTAATATAGTGACCTGTCTAGTACATATTACCTTAATGTAAAAATGTTTATTATGTGCTGCCTGAGCCTGCGTGTGACCAATAATCGTCCGCGAAAACGCCGGAACAGCACATTCTTCGGCCAGAAATCTTCCTTTATGATTTATTGTGATTGTGATGGATGTTAAGTAGAATTAAGCTCCTTCCACGCATTTATTTACTCGACTGAATGAAGAATGCAATATATCTTTATCATACTCTGCTTCTTCTTAAAAATAGTGATGTGAATCTTTCGACTCGGAAAATATCGGGACAAACGAGAGCTTCGACATTTAACAAGCTAACAGATGGTCTATGAAAAATTGTACTCTTACAATAAGTCAAAGAAAGTACATATGTGGACGAAGCATAGATAATTATATAATTGCAGAATATTAGCCAAAGATTGATCACCAAAAAGTTTATGCACTAAAATGTATGGCATACGTCCAGAAATCCAGATTTCAGCACAAATCTAGGATTGATGTCATGAAACTGGATGCTAGCCGAAAATTTGTACATTGCGAATAAAACTCATTAGCTCGTTTCTCTTGACCATCGGAGGACGAAGATTCAAAGCCTTCACGAGTCAATGTTTTTTTACTTTTTGTTTCGGTTTGATGTACTGTACTTACTATTTGAGACATTCATGATCTCAACTCGACTCAAGTACAATTACTAAAGTATTATGTCAAAAGTTATGCCCACGTGCATAAATGATTCTAAGTCTTCAGATATTTTTCAGAAATCTTGGTATTTCACTCAAATATCGAGCGAAGCCGCGTGCGAAAGCCACAAGGCCATATTTTTCAAATCGCAATTAAGAACTGCTCATTTGTAAAATAAGCTTCCTAAGATGATTCATGCAATTTTCAATTGTTCATCATGCTTCGATTCGATGACACGTGTTTCAGCCAAAGTATGTTTTAATTCGCTCACGCTTAGGTTGATATTCTATCGTGGCTGTGGCAATTTGTAAGTATTGTCTATTCTGTAGGTATTGACGTCATGACGCTCGATGCGAGGATGTTTTTCGTGTCTCTACAATAAGACTCGTTAGCTCAGTAGGTTAGAGCGCCGATATACAAATATTTCTTGACCATCGGAGGGCGGAGGTTCAAATCCTTCACGAGTCAATTTTTTTGGGGAACTTTTGCTTTTTCATGCTTATAGCGAACCGAATTATACGTAGCCAAAGTAATATCTACCTAGAAATGATTCATGCATTTTCAAATTACTATTAACATCACTTCACTGACTCATTCCAATACAAGCCAAAGTGAGTTCAAATCTATTACAATCAAGGTTTATAATCTCTTCGGACTGTTGTTATTTTCGTTGTCTATTCTGTCCAGGTTGACGTCATTATGTTCGATTCGAGGGTGTTTTTCGTAATTCTGTAATAAGACTCGTTAGCTCAGTAGGTTAGAGCGCCGATATACAAAATCTCTTGACCATCGGAGGACGGAGGTTCAAATCCTTCACGAGTCAGTTCTATGTACATATATATAATTCAAAATTCAATAACTTTTTTCTTTAGGCTTACAAAATAAGCACTTAGACAAGTCAAATTTTATACTTAAACAGCTGTAAACCAGTGATGGACGTTTTCATACGTTTCAAATTGCGTTTTATGTTTTAGAAGATATTAAGTTCCATTTGCATATGTTGAATTAATGCCATCAACGATTTCAGAAAATAACTGATGCTGTTGTATTGTGAATCTGTGATGAGCAACCAGCAGCATTGCCGTGGCACCAGCGAATGGCCACATAGGTACTCCATGTATGTACCCATGTAAGGGTTCGCCCGGTACTGCGAAGCTTGACGATCCCTGTGTTGTTCCTACTGGTTGGTACCTGTGATCAGCAACGAGCAGCTCTGGCGCGCGGTACCACCGAGTGGCCACATACTCCGTGTAGGGCTCGCCCGGCGCCGCGAGCGCCCGCGCAAAGCCCAGGTCGCAGAGCTTGACGATCCCTGTGTTGGAGACTAGCACGTTCTCTGGTTTCACATCGCGATGGATTATCTGAAACAAAACCACAGCGGTATTTTTATGCCTGGGTTACGTTTCTACCATTCTACCATCCTCCTACTTCGGAAGTAAGCGCGAGGGCTGAGTAATGCCAAAACGGGTATCTTTGCGCCGCGCCCAAGTTAAAGTTAAAAAAGAATGCTGGACTTTTGACACAGCATTATCAAGCCCCAAGCTAAGCAGATCTTGTGTTATGGGTACTGTAGTGTATGTAGGTACTATATGCCATGCATACATACATTATCTCGTGTCTTTATATCGCCAGGCAAGCTGTCACTGAAGGATACTAGGTAAAGCAACACTCACCGAGTTCTGATGACAATAGTCAATTCCCTTCAGCAGCTGGAAGAGATGCTTCTTGGCGAGCTCCTCGCCCAGCCCGCCAGTAGTTGCTTCCAGCTGGTCTAATAGAGTGTGTTCCAGGTATTCGAAGACAAGGTAGAACCGCCGCTTGCTGCGGAACACCTCTATCATGTTGACCAGGTGGTCGTGACGTAGTTTCTGGGAATAGAGATACAGATACAGATAAAAACTTAAGAAAATAAGATACAATATTAAAACTCTACATATATTGTACACGGACGAAAATACATTACTCACAGTCAGCTCACACCGAGACGCGACGCGACGACGACGTGCCGCTGCGCGCGTAGTTATATTTTGAATCAAAGTGCGCGCAGCGCGTCGCGTCGCGTCGAGTCTCGGTGTGTATAAGACATAAGTACAATACGCCGCTTCATCGCTTAAAAGCGATATCTTCCACGTAACTTTGAATGGAAAAAAATGTGAATTTATTCATTGAGAAAATAACATCATTACAGGTTTTATTTTTAAGCCCTAAGACGATGCTATATCTAGGTAAATAAATGTAAAGGTATTTAACTTATTTATTTGGTCCTAGGTACATAAACCAATACTTTAATCTGTACATTTTGTTTCAATCACAAGATGTGCCAGAGAAAATATTATAGCAAGTGACATAGGGGGCAAACTTAAGACAGAGGGGTTTGCCAAAGATAATTAAAAATAAATGTTTGAAGAGTGCCGTGGGAGGCGGTCGCGACGTAAGAATCTGACCCCTACAACTCAGGATGTCGTAAGAGACGATTAGGAGAAACTACCAGAAAGAGGAAGGGCACAGCCACAGCAGCCAAGCAGTGTGGTGATTATGGCTAAACGTCTTTTGTTTGGGGGAGGCATGTCCAGCAGTGGAGTGATTGCTAATCGGTTAATATTTGAAGGATTCGCGGGTAAATGCTGCATTCGTTAAGCTCAGGACAGAGTTAAATGCGTTTTGTACCGAGTCTTTTTTTTTCTTTGCGTCATGTACCGAGACGTTTCCTACACTACACCCAGCTGCGGGTATCATGATTCATGGCTAATGTAATTATGATAACTAAATCTACCTTAAGCAGTCGAATCTCCCTGAGCGCCATCTTCCTGACACTCGCGTCATCTTCAGTCTCCAGGAATTTCTTGATGGCTACCAACTCGCCGTTGTCGCGCCGCTTGCATTTTAGCACCACGCCGTACGAGCCTTCACCAACCTGAGTACAGGAATTAAAATAATTATACTGTCAGTAACTGCTGGCTTCACTCGCTTTCGCTGTTGTGTCCACACTCAACGAACGCATGTGAAACCCTCGTTTGGGTTCGCTTGCTTTCGCCATGACGTCCACACTGGTTTCTTTGCACGTTCGTTCGTCTTCGCTCGCTCTCGCTTTTGTCGAGAAAGACCTAGTCAGTTACTCTTCCCGGTCAGTAGAAACTTAAGAAGTTCCATTCTTCACAGAATTAGCCCTTAGTTGCAAGAATGGCCTCCTTGAATTTACCTTTTTTGTGACCTTGGAGACTACATGAAATTTCTCCATGCAATTTTACCGCTAAACTTTTAAAATCACCCAAGCACGACTTATATTGTCGATTATATTATGTAGACACGACGATAGATCAAGAATGCGGCTCTCAGTTCAACCAACGGTTACAAACGAATAATGGATGGATGTATGGATGACAATTATGGACTCACCACAGCCAGCTGTTCGTATTTGTCCATAGCACGACTGTTAGGCGTCGAAGGCGATAGCACTCGGCGATCCATTCTCAGCGACCTCTTGTGGTGAGGCGGCCATTTGTAGTTAAGATTTTATAGAAAACCTGGAAAAGATAGGTAACAGAACCAGTTAAAAATTCAAGCTTTTTTAAGACACTAACGTCATCATCATCATCATCATCAGCCTATATCAGTCCACTAACACTAACGTGAGCATGGCGAATTTCGAAAAAAAAAATGGGATTCCGAGGCTATACGATAAACTGGTGGAGACAAGGAGCCGCTCTATATTGTCGGTCTGTTTGATGCTTATCATAAAGTTTCGAATAGATATTATTTTCATTTTTTGTTATTTTATTTGGTACACAAAACAATTATCTAGTAATAAAAACACAAAAAAATACAGAAACATGAAAAAATCTTAAGCGCTATCAGCTAAGACCCGAGAGTTTACCAAGACATTTTTATACCTCAACAGTTAAAAAGAGTTGAAAGCATTATATAGACCACTGCTAGATTATAATAGGCTATTTGACTACATTAAAAATAAATTCCAAATTTTTTTCATCCTAGTCAGTGACAACGTAACAAAGCGTAATCAGGTGATTTTTATTAAAAATATGCATTTTTATTAAAAAAAATGGGATTAAAATTACACATTTTTGATACATGATCACGTGACCGAAAACGCTATGTTTAGTTGGATCGCAAGTGACGTCACACATCTACAGATTACAGTGTCAATGAGTTATTCTTGTTAGGTGTGGTATGGCGGGGTGACGTCATAGCTTAGAACACGGTAGCCATGACAGAGATTATCGTTTTGGCGCGGCATTATTTTATTCGATATTTAAAATTAGTATTCATAACTTACGAAAACTTACTTCTTCGATTGAAGAAATATTAATTACACTGCATTATTTTTATCAGACAATACTTTAGAATTAATTCCCAGTAGTAGTCAAGTAGCCTATTCTGGACATAGGCTTCCCTCCCTTATTCCATAACATTCGCAGCAGCGCCGATCTGATCGATACAGGAAATTAATCCTGAATAATAGAAACGCAAAATTAACGGCCTATGTCTTTCATTTTCAAGAAATAGCTGGGTTATTAGCGAAGAAAAAATATATAGATGAGTTGGCTGATACGAATTGTGAATTATTGATGGATAGGAGCTCGCGGTTCAAAACATAAGAGCTGACGACGAATATCCTATTTTACCAACATCTTATTCTAGTAAGTTGGTGGTTCATCCTCCTCTGCAGGGTTTTTTCCGCTGATTTAGACCTTTTCGGTCAACGATTTCCAATACAAACCTAGTGCGTGGCGGACAAGAAATCTTTGAAATAAAAACAAACAAAGCTTATGTGATATTTGAAAACATTAAAAAACCTGGCTCAGTCATCGTTTTTCACTTTTTGTCGCCAAATGAGAGGCCGAAGGCCTATAAAATGTAGCTAAAAACTATATTGTAGAAGTCCGGATGAGTATTTTTGATACCTACCTATATCATATTTATCAAAATAGCTTAAAACGTTTTGATGCTTGGAGTGTCCACCTTGGAGTGTCCACGAAGCACATAGAAGACATGTCCCACGCTTGACGGGTAAAAATCCTACAAGCAACGAAAATTCGACCTTGTTAATTCAATTCATCTACATGTTTTTTGTCTATGTGGTTTAAATAATGCTAGGTAGAGACTTCTTTGTTACCTGCCGTCGTAAATACCTTTTTACCAGGATCTACCAAATTATTCAAATCATGTTATTTAAAGACTAAGACTAACTTTATTAAGGACTAATTTTAAAAGCAGTAGCTTTTGAACATAGCTGGACCGATTTTCGCAGTGTTTTTCCAAATGTTTGTTATAATCCGAATATTAATAATATATTAAATCCTTGTTGCAATGCAACCTTTGCAAGGAAAGTAAAGTTAGAAAAGGTGCCCAGAAATTGAATTGAAACAAAAAGTTCTTTGAGATTTTGGAATTTCCGAAAATAAAAATGAAAAAAAATAATTCGATATGTTTTTTTATGCATAAAGGTAGGGAGCTAGCTACCCATCATAAGCCTAACCCAAACTAGGAACAGGAAATAATAAAAGTCTAGCGCGAACTAATTTATGTAAATCTAGGTCATGATAACGCTTTGTTAGTGTCGATATTAGCAGGGCTGTCATTATAGGGCATGAACTAGGCTAAATAGCCAGACTAGGCTAAAATTCATGGCTAATTCATGGTTCGCATGAACATTTCGTTAGATTTAATGGCAATATAACTTGGCAAGTTTTAAACCATCAATTGCTTCTCGGCTGTTTTTAATAATCAAGATAGCCTTAATTCCCCAATAAATCGGGCTTGTACCAGTAAAGTGATAGGTTTCTAGGCTAATTAAAATTCTTGATGTCTAGAATCTGATTGGGCTGATTTCAATAAACATTCTGAATAGGTAGGTATTATTACAAATCATGAAGATATGATTGACCAAAATTTGGTTTGAAATATCGAAGCATGTGACAATTTTGTTTGTTTTTTTTTGTTACTTGGATTATTTATTTAGTAAAAGATCACAAAATTATACGAGAGAACTTAAAAACTGTGCACTCTAAATTACAGGTTAAATAATAATAACAATTTAAATAAAATTATAGGTTATTAAGTTAATTATTTAGCTTGCGCAAAAATAGAAGGCAACTCAACTCAACTAATTGTACGAGTAACATCAGTAATAATTAATGATGTAGTAGTGACTAAATAAACATAATTGATATAGGCACGAGTACATATGGTACCTTAAGATTGTACAAATGAACTATTACGTGTTTAACATTGACCATGTGAACTCGTGTCAGCTGGCTGATCTAGTGATTGATAACGATTGATTAGCTGCACGAACACTGTGGGTTATGGCTTGGTGACAGTGGTCAGTAAATGTGAAGGTCGATTGACAGATGTCACTTATTAGTATTACATAAAGTTTATCTATTGTTATTTGTAAAAGTGTTCGTCTATTCAACACTAGCGGTCAGTTTTCTTAGTAGGTATTAACTACATAGGTATTTATTTGAAATTATGAAATTGTGAGACTTGATCAAGCTATCTGCCCGCCTAGCACGGGGATTGTTGTCTAGGGTAGAATAGACAATAATGACATTGCATCGCCATACATTGCTTACATTATTGATGTTGAAGGAATGCCTTTCAAATAATTTACGCATTGGATGACGAAGTGACGTAATTTTTCTCTATTCTACCCTAGACAACAAACCCCGTGCTAGGGGGGGGCTGGTATAGTTTTGTCAACATTAGCTTTTGTCTGGGGCTTTGCATGCGTCTTTGAAACAATAAGCCTTGGAAAAATTATTTGATATCTAGAACAACCTTAATTGTAAAGTAAGTAATTGATTACTTATCTATTCAGTTCTTGAATTTATTTATAGGCTTCAAGCAATGTTACAAAAAGTAACTATACTACGATTTAGAATCCTAGATATTTAATGTCAACAAAGACATTTATGAATGAAAACTTAACAAAAACTGATAACAATAACAGAAAACAACAAGGTAACAGTGACGTTATCACTAAAAAGTTAAACATAAACTTCGACAACGGATAATCTCACATGTGCAGCGAAAAAGGTTAACATTTGAATGCGAAAACGAAAACGAGAGATCAATTAAATGATGAATTTATTTAAAATAAAATTCATTCAAAACGAAAAACTGTTTGGAGCTTCTGTGCTTTGCTTCGATGATGCCAATGTCGTTAAATATTTTCCACCAATATTCATTGGGTTTTGTTACCACTTTGTATACAAAAAATATCCAGGTTTTTGAATACGTAGGATAGGGCAAAGTTTAAAATTAGGATTTAAGATAAGTAGATAGGTACTTACAACTTACAACATGCACGTTTTAGCTTGCTTCGGAAATGATGGCGATATTTGAGGACACTAACACCAAAATAGTACTCATGACCATTGAGTTATAAGAACTACGCTATTATAGTATTCAGTGCTCATTCCTTCCCCGACCCTTCTTCTCCCGACTCCTTACATCACCGAATTCGGCCATTCAATCCTTTATCAAAAATCCACCCTGTATACCCAAAATGTCAAATAAACGGGTTAGGGTAAATTTGTCACCGGGTAAATTTGTCATCGCAAAAATCTAGTGTAAATTCGTCACCGCTCAAATTGTTGAAATATTTTTAGGATAAATTTGTCACTGCCTACTTTTAAATCGCAACAGTACAGTCAGCGAAAAAGTGACATGCCTTTAAAAACAAAATTTTTAACAAGGAGAAAAAGCTTCACTTTTCAAAAATAAACTACTTCCTTCAAAAAAACTGGCTAAAAACTTAGCGGTACAAAGCGACCCCCAATAAGCGTCACATGACATTCGCTCGGGCCGCTGCAGTAGCTGTATTATTGATTAGTAATTCCTGATATTGTGGCACAAATCGCCGGAGACACGCGACATTCAATGCTGACTCTTCAAGGAGGGACGAGAGGAGGTGTGGTGGGGTATGAACGTGGTATGAACTGTTAGGACGTAGGGAAGGTATGAGCAGCGTGTTACAAAGATTTTTGCAATTTCTTACTTCAGGTATAGCCAGATGTCGCTCAGTTCCGCACCGACAATAGTACCTATGTAAGAAATTTAATCCTGTTCTTGGTTATATAAATGTTGACATATCAAAAATCGCATTATATTTTTATCTCATTAGATTTTGGCAAAACAAACATGTATTAGATACATAAGTGATGTATAAAATGTACTAGTGATTTCTGTTTTCGCTTCTTCCACTAGTGGAAAAAAAATTGAAAGGAGAGAAAATCACCATCTTACTTCTTTTTTGATAACAATTTATAGTAGGGTAGGGCGGGGCTAGTTGAGCATTTTTTCACTTGATCGGATACAGCTCCTCAAAAGTAAGTCTTAATGGCTTGTTAAGCATACTGATGGGTTAGTAATTTATCCCTTTGCAAAAGTATCTATAGTCATTTATTTCTAACAAGTCGATTTTAAGAGCTATAGCTGTTTAAATGCAGAAAGTCAAGTATGCTCAACGTACCCCATAGGTGAGGTAAGTTGAGCAAGGGTACGGGGCAAATTGAGCGCTTATAAATTGTACCCAAACCATGGGTTCAATGTTAATTAGACCTAAAATAAAATTTCCATATGACAATCAACTTTTTATTAATAGTATTTCAGTGAAGTAACAGTAAAATTAAAAGTAATTATCTTTTAAAAATATAATCAACAAAACATCATGTTTCTTATGCATAACTTTTGGATTAGACTCAATCTTTTTATTCAAAATTAGCCTTTAATATTGATCTAATTATCAATATAGGTTATATTCAATAAGAAAATGTAATTAAGATCTTGGAATCTTAACTCTTACACTCTGTTGCAATTTACGCAAACAAAAGTGACCAGCATCTGGCGTACATTTTGTATGTGCTCAACTTACCCCAACCCGAAATTTTAAAACAAAAGTGAGGTTATGAAGAAACGGTAATAATAATACCCAGAACCTTTAAATATATCAAAAGTACAATGAAATTATGGAAGATTAACACTTACCCGACTGAAAACAGAAAACATTTGAATAATACAGACGAAAACTTGCGGTAAACGAATTTTTTACTTTTTGGTCACAACATAAACAATTCACGCGTGTACTTTACTCGATCAACAAATCGTCACCGTCGGTCGCGCGATGAGTTCCCCTCTTGCGACCGCTTCTTTTCTCAATTTGATGTGTTAGCGTGCGGTGAATAGTTTTCGAGATATTTCGACTGCCCAACTTACCCCTATGCTCAACTAGACCCGCCCTACCCTACTTATAAAATTTAAGTGCTTATTTTGTAAGCCTAAAGAAATAAAGTAATTCAAAAGCCGAAATCTGAGTTGGTCCGATAGAAGTTTTTGATCTGAAACAGGATCGATTGGCATCAATAATAAAATAAAATTTGAGAGCCCATTTTCTTGCTCAGCATTTTTTTAAATCTGTAAACAGTAATGAAAATTTCTTAAAAAGATGTAAATAGTCTTTTAGGACTATTTTCCTGTTGCTACAACGCTTACGCCCGTCTCACATTACCGCGCGGAATCGTATTTGCGGAGCCGCAACTCGAGGTCCGCAGCGTGTCCGCGACAGTTTCGCATCTGTTCCGCATCAAGTCAACGGACAACGTCATTGCGAAACTCTTGCGGCACCGCACCTACCGTGCAGTACCTAATGTGAGAGCACTCTTAATCATCTTCCTGCCCTTTCAACAAAATCTACCCCCGTATACGGCAAATAAAAGCGAAAAAAAAACTTGTAACATTCCAATCACTAGTGATGAGGAAACTTTTATGTAATTCTTAAATTTTCTTCATAGGTATAGCTAGGTAGGTAGGTAATTCTCAAACAGTATCTATTAATTTATTGTTTTACTTATTAATTGCTGTAATTTAATTTTAATGCATGCTATAAACGATAATATTCATTTCTATAAACTGTTTACACAGAACTGTTCTGTATAAATCATGCTGTGTACACATACTTAGGGATACAATCTAGATCCTAATACTGTGTCTTTCTTATATTTAATGTTTTGATTGTGTTCCGTTTTGTGTGCCAAATAAATAAATAAATAAACTCTCTTAATATAATACCACTTGATTGCAATGGATAAAACTGAAACCATCATAAAACCTATCTCCAAAAAAACTATGCCCTAGCCCGGGCCACATTTCCGAGTGAGCAGCAAATGCAATATCGAGCTCTACATCTCTACTTTACTACTCCACGTTGAATTCACAAAGGCACTAGTATCTAATCTGTGCGTGTACATTTATATTTACCAGTTCTGCCACCGGATAGGCTCGGTTCGCGAAATAACATCGGCCGCTAACATAAAATTGGCAAACATGGCGAAAAATTTCCTGCATTACGATTCAAATTAGAATCTAGGAATAAGCTAGAACTTAATCAGTGAGCTAAAAATACATGTCTAGTGAGGTAGGCTATGTCTAATGCGAAATTAAACGAATAAATAGGTTATGAGGATGAGTAACCGAAACTCGTACAAGTATACAGGGTGGAAAGAATCTATGGGCCCTGGACTAACTACCTTAAATCCTTTAGTTAGCTCATTTTACTGAAAGGAAACATTCCTTTATTTTTAAAATGAAACATAATTGCATTCAAAGATTTTGAAGATTCGCATAATAAAATAGTGAGGGTTTATTTTTTAATTTTTAGTTGGTTCGATTCCCAGGTGAGACAAGGAATTTTTAGAAAATCTTTGAATGTAATTATGTTTCTTTTTAAAAATAAAGGAATGTTTCCTTTCAGTTAAATGAGCCAGCTAAAGGATTTAAGGTAGTTCCCCTCCAGGGCCCATAGATTCTTTCCACCCTGTAGATGTCAGTCGGGAAGGCATAGTAGTATCACTTGTACCATTGATGGTACAAATCAATGGTACTATAGACACAAGGGGGGATTTTAACAATACCTCATACATTCAGATCTGGTCGTTGAAGCATTAAATAAGGTGGCCTAATATTTACCCGAAATTACTGGCTGAAAACGAGCTGTGATGAAGATGATTAAAAGGTTGTTTTTCTGTCAGAGATTGTAATAAACAAACTTTACAAATAAAAAAAAACCACGACTGGCTCTTAAAAATATAGCGGCTGTCACAGGTCAGAAGTAAGGATTTCAATGCATTCAAATCTGTTCGTTCAGGCAATAAAAGGTAACCCTGAAAACATTACACTCCTTTTTTGGGCAGTCGTGTAAAATATATCGAAATGTATCATACAGAAGTACCTAGTTTAAATATTATACAAGAAGGAAAATGTAACGTAAATGAAATCTCAAGACTCATTTATGTAGAACGTTTGAATGCATAATGCAGTAGCCTACTTAGGATACTACAGTACTCCTAGTTCCTGTTCTACAAACAACTATCACTTTCCACCAACTAAGTTATGCCGTTCCGTCCTCCTTTCTGTTTTTCTTTATACAAAACTAACCTCGGCTCGCGGCTTCACTCACGTAGTCTATATCATCATCATACCAGCCCATACACGTCCACTGCTGAATATAGGCCTCCTCCAAACGTGTAGTCATCAAATAGCGTTATTTGTGGACTCCACGTCCATAAATAGCGGTCCTGAGTGGCCTACATCCATCGACTCCCTGTGACCGCTACGATGTCGTCGGTCCATGATGGACGGATGGTTCTCCCGACAATCCGTTTCGCGTAGTCTATATCACTCAAGAAAAATGTAAGTAGCTATCACATTACGGAGAAATTAATATGTTTTTATTCCATTCACTGAGCTAGCTACTCGTAAACGAAATTTCAAAATCGGACGGTAGGTAGCTCGCGAAATTACCTTGGATACTCCTAAACAAATGAACAAACAAACAAGCCAATAAACACATTTTACCTCTTTATTATATTTGTACATTACCTATAGCATTGATTTAAAACTTAGCGTCTGTTCTCTGTTTTTCGTTGTGTAGGTTCCCGTGTAAAAGTACCTATGTATTTTTCCGACAGTCTATTTTTTTCGAAGAGAATCTTCGACGACCCACTAAACAACAACAGTGACCGGCCTAGTCAACAGAGAAAAACTAATGTTGGATGAAAGCATCTTAAAATAACGAATGTCATGAAATGACATGTAAAAAATGCTATGCGTAATGAAATGAATGAGCCTGGGAACTCCGTTGTAACGCGCCAGGTTGTGCTTTGCCAAATTAAGGGTAAAAGGTACAGGTACACTACATTCAAGTGTTTATCTGTGACGTTACAATGGCAACTTATGCGCGATGATGCATACTATTTCATATACCTAAATATTTAGAATATTCGATGACTGCAGGAAATGCCGCGTCTGCCGTGTTTCCAGGTGCGCGATCACCTTTACAGATCGACTAGTTAAATATAAAACTTTGACACATCTGTACTAACCGACTTAATCTGTAGTCTAAACGAATATTATAAAGATGTAAGATTTATTTGATTGTTGGTTTGAATTGAATAGGTTCCGAAACTACTGGACTGATTTAAAAAATTCTTTCACCATCAGAATCCTACATTATCTCTGATTAACATAGAGTCTATGTTAATCAGATGGCACGGGTTTATTCTATCGTCTAAGACGATAGAATATACCCGTGAGAAGGCGGGGCGTACCGCTAGTATATAATAATAATAATAAAATCAATTGCTGGACTGATTTGGCAACAAAAAAACCCCTTGCTCTAATACGTTGTTCATAAGATAAAAAACATAGGGAATTGTGGTCATTGTAAATAGATAGAGTAGCCACGCTAACGAAGTAACGGAGAACAGCTTGTATTTTATAAAATGTACGTAACCTATATGAAAACATACAAAACCTTGGCAAAGACAACGCATAAAAACTACTAAAATTGAAACACGTGTGTATATATTAACAATATGTGCAATGTAAGTGATTTCCCCCTTTCGTGTGAGGGTTTGGGTAATAAATTGTGTACTTAAAACACAGGTAGATACGTTACACATGCATGACTGCAAACGCTTTATGGCCCTTCGATACTGTCTTTGCAAATATATTTCAAGGGGAACCACATGCGAGGCGATGCAATTTATTGTGTTCAAGTTGGTAGATAAGTTACTATCTATAAAAACTTCACAATTAATGTAAGCGGGTTATTATTATAAAACCCTCCTTTCTTTCTTTCTTTCTTCTCTTTCTTTCTTTCTATTAGTGGAAGGCACGTTCAGCCGTGGACATACATAATAATATGCTCTAGGGTAAGCGGGTTGAGCAGGTCCTTCATAAAGGGATGATACGTGGGTGTTCTGTTAATACCATCTAGGTTCGTAGACAACCCGATTACGTGGTGTTGGTACTTGCAATCAATTCCGAAACTTGTATAATTAACTTCCACATATAGGTTTGAATTTGTTTGATTTATTTCTATGCAATCTTTCAATTCTAAAACCCAGCATAGATACTGGGTAACAAAATAAATATCAGGAGATTAGCTCACCAAATTATTTTTGAAATCCGAATGACATTCCAAATTCTTTGATCCATTGTCCAATCCAATAATCACAAAATTTACTTTTTACCAAATCATGTTTGTTAACTTTTATTTTATATTTAATGAAATTCGGTTTTGTTTGTTTTAAACCAGTTTTAAAAACACTTTTTATTTAAAAATCGATTTATTTTCACAAAAAAACCATTGCGTTTAATAAAAGCGACTTGTTTTTGTTGTTTTCGTGTTTTGTAGAGGTGTTTCGTAGCGCTACGGGCGTCTACGCCGCGACTTTCGTAGAACTGGCTACGATACGATACGAGTAAATAAATTCAAATAAATTGTGCCGGAGGGTTGCACGTTGCACGCAACGAACTATTTTCTTATGATAATTCAATTATTTCGTTAAGTTTTCTGACTTAAATTATTGAGACTGTGTATTAGATAATCTAGTTGGATGCTTAAGTACCTGTAATGTAATTCATTATAAAATAAATGAACTGAAATGTACTGTAATTGTAAGAGGATTAATGTTTGAGACGTAGGTATCTATACTAATATTATAAATTCGAAAGTAACTCTGTCTGTCTGTCTGTTACCTTTTCATGCGTAAACGGCTGAACGGACTTCATTGAAATTTAGCTGGAAGGAAAATAGTATACTATTTTCCTTCCAGCTAAATTTATTTCGTCCCCGGTATACAATTTTTTCCTTCCCTTCATAACTATTTCTTATTAATTTATGCAAAAAATTTCGATTATGGTACAAAAGTAAACCTGTCTACATGATTTGAGTAGGTATTATCAGCAAATCAATTCACGATTAGTTGAGTTTTTAATAAAAATGTGTCTTGCGTGTGAGTAGGTACTCGATGTTTTCTTTTCTCTATCTCACTCAACCCTAAATTAGTGACAATACGTGAACTGCAGGTCCTGCCCATTATCACAAACACGTTCGTGAAGGCGCCAAGTCCAAATTCTAAAATAAAATATAAGTCACCTCTGATACTAAATGAAAAAACATCTTTGTCTGGAACCCAACGAGTTACTTAAGACCGATCTTTCACTCTCATATCTTCTGTTCATTCAGGACAGAGCTGTTTTTAAGTTGAGTTTCAAATAAAACCTCTCTAACGAACGATTATTGAATTCCGGGGGGTACCCATTACCAATACCAAAATTAAGAATTAAGACCTGGCGTCTTCACACACGTGTTTGTGATGATGGACTGAACCTACAGTTCACGTATTGTCACTAATGTACCAATAATCCTGTATACATAATCGACGATCCTACCCATACCAGGTTGTCTGACAGAGATTGTTCTTGAGCGATAAGACTGCCAATTACCTATCACTTATGTAATACCTAATTGTTTAATTTGTAAATTATTTTATTAGTTCTAAGTGTGCAGCAAAATTATTGTTTCCATCTATCTAACCTGGATTTAAAACCAACAATGCTATTATTGTTAAATGCTAGAAAAATATAAAAATGCTTCAGTGTAATACACATACCTATTCTCACTGTACATAGGAAAAGTTACTTTTAGCTTCAAGCAAAAACTACAAACAGTTGTAAATATTTCTCCAATTCATTTGACAATGGCATGTCTCTCAGCCGGCTACGGCTCGGTTTTCCAACAGTAATGCCTCTGTAATGGTGGTCTCGGCGCATAAATCAAAGCAGGCACGAGACGACTGTTCGCGGGGCAATGCGAGCGATAGACACAGATACCGGAGAACTTGACAAAATCCTGCACAACGTCACGGCACTAGGCTGAAGCTGAAGGAACAGAGTTTTTAGATACCCGACCCAAAAGAGGGATATCCTATTCTTTTCTATATTCTAATAAATAATAGATAAACGTTTCATGTGTAAATTTGTCACTACGAATGTCACATCATAGCTTCCAAATGAGTGAAATGATTTCGATTAAGGGGGCGACATAATATGACGCCATTTAGTGATAGCGTTCATAGAAGCGGGACAGAGCAGAGCGTGGTAACGCTAAAATCAACTTACTAATTAATAAAAATAAAATTACTGACCATCTATTAATTAGGACATTTATTTGCAAAAATAAGCAAAAAGGTCCCTTGGTATTTTATTATTTAATACGGTGATGACAATAAAAAAATCTTGTGATTGATAGTCTAGGAAAAAACGGTATTAACTAAGAAAACAGATGTTACTTTGCAATTATTTCTGATATTAAAATAGTGTTGGTCCATTTTTGTTGACATTGAATATCTTGGATTAGAAATCGTTCAAGATATTCAATGTCAGTATAGTGCATTTATTCTCTGAAAGTGTTTTGGAATGGCTTGTAGCAACACTACAAGCCATAACAACTAAATAGATGTATAGTATATGGGTACATTACATCAGGATCATGATTAATTTATGGTTTCAAAATAGCATTTTAAGAACACGTGCCATGTATTTGACCTTTTGATTGTTTTGAAACATCTCCATTGATGTCTGCTTAGACTTTCGGACTAGGCGTAGCTCTAAGGTAATAAATACTAAAGAGACAAGGGTATAGGGAGACAAGATAAGTGCTACAGAAATAAATATTCGTATCTTGCTAATTGGAGACTTCATAGAAATAGAAAATATTAAAGTAAGGTTTAAATATTAACTCAGTAATTCTAAACTTTTCTAGGAATGCAGCTCCATTTAATAGCTGAACAATGAAATGTAATAAAAGTAGGTAACTTTGTATAGTGCCTAACGAGTCCTGATTCGTGTTTGCGAGACAGCATTGCCAAGAATTGTCGTGAAAAGAAGTCAGGCTACAGCCATAAACCGTTTCTAATTTTATTGCGATTGGAAAAAGTCTATGGAACTACTTTCAGGGTACATAACCGTAGATAATAAGTTCCGTTGAAGGCCACAAATCGGGGTTTCATAGTGAATTCACAATACCTATAGTTTCAATTTTTACCCGCGAGGTGTGATGGGTATAATTTTTGGCTTATGAAAAGTTCGAAATATTGCCTAAAAAACTTTCATTTTTTAGCGACATTTGCCACATAGGTATTATTTTTAAAAAATAATACCTATGTAAAAACGTGATAGAGACGAGATTTTTTTTGTTTTTAATAAATTACCTAGGTACTAATCCTATTATATAATATTTAAGATTTTTTTTTGTTATAGTGCTAACCCGCACTCTGGGTATCTCTAAGAAATGAAATAAGTCCCAAAAAAAATTATCGGTTTCGGCGGGATTCGGGTGGGGCGCAGGTTCGAATCCCGCCGAAACCGAGAATTTTTTTTGGGACTTATTTCATTTCTTATATAATATTTACAAAATTTGACTCATCAAAGAGTTTATTTTAAACCCTAAAGATATAAACTTTATTTATTCTAATTTTGATTCTCCGCACGTGTGCGATCTACACGGCTTCATCCAACTAGCACATAGTGTGCGATAATACGCCCGTAGTTCGTTCACCATCGTCTGTTTTAATAATAAAACTGTTGTCTGCTATTCTAGATTAAATATCATTTATAAATTAATACGTGTATTTTAAGGATGACCCCCTCAAACTGGGGCACACTTTGTTAATAATTAAACGACGGGCTGTGTATTTCATGCCATATGTCGCGCTCTACTTTCTGTGTCCTTCTTGGAATAAAAGTCATATTTTTGATCTAGTTAAAGTTCCGATAATAATATTAATTATGTGCATAAGTGTGTTTGCGAACACACTTGTGCACAAAAGATGTAGTGCACACAACTAGTCTCTGCTGAGACGGGCCGAGGCTGAAATTGGGCTCATCATCAGCATAGTCGTCAGATCTCTGTCTTCATTATCATGCTTACAACGATGAGGTGAAATGGTGTTGCGAGTACCGATGCACACCACCGTTGAAAATCAAAACGCTGCTGCTATGTCACAAATGCAGCATTAAACAGAGGTGGTGACCTTTTTGAGTAACATTAAATTTAATATT
Organism: Eupithecia exiguata; assembly: GCA_947086465.1. NCBI lineage: Eukaryota > Metazoa > Arthropoda > Insecta > Lepidoptera > Geometridae > Eupithecia > Eupithecia exiguata. The sequence goes on from OX352245.1 coordinate 10,136,431, forward strand.
AGTTCTAAGCAATGTAAGTATGTAATGTAAAATTTGGTTACACAAATCAAATATTTTCTAGTATATTCTAAGGTTATTTTCGCGAGAATTCATAATAAAACACTGTTTTAACCGGATTGATCGCTGGAAACGTCAGGTTATAAACAAAATATAAAATATACGCGATCAATCCGGTTAAAACAGTGTTTTAAATATTTTCTATTCTATTCCACAGTGGTTACGCTCACATATGCACGTATTGAACAAAAGTGGTACTCACATAGCATGTTTCTTTGAACAATAAGGTTCCTTATTAAGTACCATATCCGGTCGCACCACTAACAAAATGTGTACAGTCGTATGCAGAGTACCTGACCTGGTATCAGCTTTGTTGCGCAACCAAATATGCTGCCGGCAACTAAATCACCCGCTGGTGGCGCAACCATTATTAAGTAAGTATAAAGCCTTAGAATATGTTTAGTTACTCTAAGTATAAAGCTGTTTAGTTACTCTAAGTATAAAGCTGTTTAGTTACTCTAAGTATAAAGCTATTTGGCGTCTCTCTCACTCCACCACCAGTGTTGGTATTTGTTTTGATGTTTCTCGCTTGATAGCTCAAGACACCATGATGGCGCAACCGGTGGCGCCACCATGGTGTTCTAACTAGATAGGGCCCTAAGATAGGTAGGTATTCACGTGAACGTAGTTAAACTTGAATGCAATGCCCTCTGCGATTACCGCAAGGCTAATGCTCGTTACCTACCCATTAATCTCGTAATTACGTTGCACGTAAACCAAACCAGGGCCGTAGTGTGCAAGAAATGCAAGTCTTGCAAGAAATACCTATATTTTGAGTCCTGGAGTTCAGATTGTGCGGGCATCCGGGGCATCGCACAAGGCGGTCGAACGAGGCAACGAAACGCCCCGAATTAGGTACATACCTATTGAATTTTTAGGCTGCCTCCAAGAGAGAGAGAGTTAGATTATAGTCTGGAATAGCACATATGCACATATACTTTTTATCCCGGAATTCCCACGGAAACGGGAACTACGCTGGTGAAACCGCGAGGCGCTGTTAGTACTTAATATTTACCAACATTGCAAAAGTACCTAAGCATTTGTAATAAAAGTTACAAACATGTTCTTCTCACTACATGTAAAAATGACATTATCAATCTTGCCAGACCTTATCCTAACTGCATGCCTGAGTACTACGTGGCTATCAAATATGGCTGGAATAACCACGTGACAGGTCAATGACCTCTCGCGTGCCGGTGGCACGGTCAAGGGGTTGGTCAAGAAAACAGCCCCGTACGGCCAATACTGTTTCAAAGAGTTCCCAAAAAGCAATTTGCTACTTACTTAAACTATTTGCTTTGTACCTATACGGAACAGAGTTCCTACTCTTGCCAAGCTTCTTTTATACATATTTAAGTAGGTAGGAAACTAGAGAGAACAATAATTATTCTTTCTGGTTTCCTACTTAAATATAAAAGAAGCTTGTGTTGTTTAAAATGCTCAATAACTGATGTGATGTGATGACAGATAAAGTGTAAGGAAAATAGAAGGTAGAAAAGAGGGTTCAAAATCAGTTAGGGAGATGAATCAAATAGAGGAAACATGGATTTAACATAGCAAAAACGCACGCGATAAAAACTGCGATTTTTGAGCTTGCATTTTTAAGAAGTTAAATAATCAAATAAAAGAGAAATCATGTCGCACTCTTATAAACCGTGGGTGCTTCCCCCAAACACACATCGGACTACCGGTAGTACCTACTACCGGATGAGATTAACCGACCGCCGGAATTAAGGGTAGGACACAATAGCTATCATTTGTGCAGCTTTATGAAAATAACCTACTTTAGCAGCCTGGGTGCTTGGCCTCGATTGCGCCCTTTGAGGCTAAAGCTGTAAAAATAGTGTTTTTTTATATTTCTTGTATCACAAAATTAGGAACAGACATAATAGGCTTAGAATGATAGAAGACACAAACAAGGTGTCGCCGAAAAATTGAGACAAATTTGTCTTAATTTCCTATTCGTATACCTACGTGCGCTTGTGTGCGTGAAGCACAGAAATCATAATAATAATGCACTAGAAATGCTATAAATAAGTCGCTGATTACTTTAAAAACGGTTGTCGCCACCTCACCAACGCATTTCTCCCACCCACGCTTTCACTACTAGGTACTTACAAACTTTGTGTTCATTCAAACACAGATCCAGTGCCTTATTATTAAGATTTCTGTGGCGTGGCATTGACGTTATATGCTTTTTTTTATTTTGTTTGTTCCGCCTTTTTTCCTCCGATATGGATCGGATCGGCAGGTTGGACCAAAGCACTGACCGAGTGGTGGCCGAGAGACGGTTGTAGGAGCAGGGGACGTCCGCCGGCGCGATGGGCCGACGACATTCGAAATACCGTGGGTTGCACCTGGCCCAGACTAGCGCAGGACCGAGGCGAATGGCATAAACATAGAGGCCTATGCCCAGCAGTGGGTCGACAAGGGCTGATGATGATGATGATGATGATAAATCGGAGACATTTTTAGGCTAACATTTTGCATAATCGGCAGTTTACGTTATATGCTTGTCAACTCACACATAGATTCGTTTTTGGCTACGAATTCAAGAAAATAGTTGTATGACACAATCCCTCTGCTGTACAGCAGCGTGTTCTTCCTCTATGGGAACAGATTAGTACCTACAAAAGCTACAAAATGCAATGCAAACGGACCAACATTCTCAGAAGAACTTTAATAGTTTTTAAAGTGGATCAAGTGGTTCATGCCAGTAAATAACAAACTCTTGAAGTGGTAAGTGTCACCATAATAATAACTCTCAAAAAACATTTCTCCAAACTGACTGCATACCTACTCAAATTACAAGTGCTTACAAAAAAGTTAAAGCTTGTGTTTTACCTATCAACAAAATTCTAAACAAGCACAAATACTGCTAAAAATAATGATTATCTTGAAAAAAAGAAAGAAAAAAAACAGACTTCAAATTTCTTACTATTTACATAGTTTCTAACTTTCTCTGGAAAAGTACTCATCGGAAATAATATTATACGCGACCACCTAGGGATCCCACTATCCCACTAATATCATCTATATTTATAACAGAGAAGAGAAAACTGGGCAACACAACACATCAAGAGAACTCTGAAATTACAAGACCAACGAAACTGAAATTTTGCATGGAGTTTCCTTTTAGGACGTAGACACAATGAAATTGCGGACGGGTCAACTAGTTACTTATAAATGTGAATGTTTGGATGGATAGATTAATGTTTGTTATTCAATCACGCCAGAACAGCTGAAAGGATCTGGATGAAATTTGGCACAGAGATAGATTATAGTCTGGAGTAGCACATACTTTTTATCCCGAATTTCCCACGGGAACGGGAACTACGCGGGTGAAACCGCGAGGCGCTGCTAGTTCATTATAAAATGACGAAAGATTTTTCCAAATCAGTCAATAATTGATAATCGAATAAATCGATGAACATACATGAAAAAACATACAGCGGAACAAACAACCTGTAGATACCTCATGTCTTAGAATAACTAGGCAAATACTTTCTACTGGCAATAACTGTCTAATTACAGTAAGCCTAATGTTGTTAAAAAAAATAACAAAGTTGTACAAGGGTAAGAGTTTTTCGTAATGCAATTTCCCAAGGCTCGTGATAATGATGTCAAATAAATAACACAAGATTATTTATCTTTTGAAACTAAAATTAACCTGATTCGTTAGTCCTTCATGTAGTTAGTTCCATGACCTAAATGTCACTTGAAGTTTTACCTTGTTTTTCACAAGGCCTCGAAGTAACTTAGTTGTTTGTTCGTTCATCCTTAGGATCAATTTAGAAAATTATTTCGTTACTAGCAGCGCCTCGCGGTTTCACCCGCGTAGTTCCCGTTCCCGTAGGAATTTCGGGATAAAAAGTAGCCTATCTCTGTGCCAAATTTCATCCAGATCCGTTTTGCCGTTCTGGCGTGATAAAGGAACAAACATCCATCCATCCATCCATCCATCTAAACTTTCACGTTTATAATATTAGTGAGATTGTATGGAGAATGATCCTTAGTGGTTTCATATAAAAACCCAATCAAAATTCGGATCACGTGCTTGAACATAAAAAAAATGTAATATAAATTCTCTTTTTTGCCTAAAATAGACACATTTTTAACGAAAGCCATATAAGTAAGCTTTTTTACGTTATCACTGACTAGGATGATAACATTTTGGAACTTATTTTCAATGTAGTCAAGTAGCCTATTAATGAGAGGTAGTCGACCAACCAGATCGATCAAAAGTGCTCAACAAAAGCCCTGTAATCAAATAACTAGACACCCAACACCTCGGCTAAGTCTACATTGTTGCACGTATAGTCCTTCATTATCAGTTCCTAGTAGAGTCAACAATAAGGTCGGTTGAGAGAAAAGCTGACGTCGGGTTCTGTGAACGCGACTGGTTTGAGATCAACAGGAAACTGATACTTGGCCACCGACCACCGAGGTAAGTATAATAACTTATTAAACAAAACAATTAACGTTAATACGTCACGTTATACCAGTAATGTATATAATAAATACCTAAGGGTTAACTTACGTTTACGTTACTACGTTTTAACCATTGCAGCAATGCAAGACAATGATACAAATAATGATACCTACTTAATAAAAAAAATTCGGAAATAGAGTAAACAGAATACATAAAAGTATCGAGGTTTATTTTGATATCAATAAATTGTAAATTCGTGAAATTATGAAATTTAATGAACGTAAATTACTGTAAGTAAGTAAATTTGAAATAAGTCCCCGACTTGCGCAAAAGAGCGTCCTCTTAGGTTTCAAAAAAATAAAGCTCTGTCTTTTTCAACGAAAACCTGTGTCTCAAAGTTAGTTACAATCGGTCAAACAAGTGATTATTGAAAAACTTCAAAATAACGCGACTAGGTATTCGATTTTTCAGTTTTTTCGCCACACGGGACGGCAAATGCTTACAAAATGTAGCTAAAAACGATATCATATAGATACTTAGAGGAGACAGGACGGGTACTTTGATATCAAATTTATCAAAATCAGTTTAGCCATTATGATGCTCGGAGGTTGTAAAGAATGTTCACCAACCACCAAAAAACATTACTCTCCCATGCCAAGCCCGAGTAAAAAGTAAAACATACTCTACCATTAAACCAAAGTAGTTTTATTATTTTTTACTTTTTTATGCACTACAAATTCCCATTCCACCCACTAAATGAACCACTGCCACTGAAATAATATAAACCCTATCGTTTTTAGGAATCCGTACCCAAAGGGTAAAACGGGACCCTATTACTAAGACTCCGCTGTCCGTCTGTCCGCCTGTCCGTCTGTTCGTCCGTCACCAGGCTGTATCTCATGAACCGTGATAGTTAGACAGTTGAAATTTTTACAGGTGATGTATTTCTGTTGCCGCTATAACAACAAATACTAAAAAACGTAATAAAATAAATATTTAAGGGGCTCCCATACAACAAACGAGATTTTTTTACCGTTTTTATAGATAATGGTACGGAACCCTTCGTGCGCGAGTCCGACTCGCAGTTGGCCGGTTTTATTATTCAATTCAAATTATTAAATTGATTGAAACGTTCCAGAAAAGTCCAGTAGGTTCACCAGCAAGTATTCTGTTTCGTTATAAAGCTATACCTACCACAAAATTAAATAGAGCATAAAAAGTATTCGTATTTTTCAAGTTAACATCACGAATCAAATTTATGGCAAGTCTTATAAACTGCACGGCAATTTTGTACAATTACTCTGATAAATACCGATAGCGATAACAGGGTTGTATTAAGGATCTCTTAGGGGCAAGTTCGCGCTTCTTAGTTTGCACAACAGTTCTGAAAATTGAGTCATCTAATGTGTGCCCGCGGACGAGTTTGTATCGCAATGTGTAAAGAGATTAGAAATTCAGCGTAAATATGAATGTGTTTAATAATAATCAACGTCAATTATTTAAATTTTATCTAAAAATACCAATAACTCCATCTCAAATAATTAAGATTGAGAAAGCTCGATAACCTTATTAAAAGGGATCATAGTTGTATAATTAAGATGTCAAAGTGATTTTGAAATAAAATATTTTTTCTGCTTTGTTTTGTTATAGTCTTTTTCCGAGAGCATTTTATTATTACTGACTTTAATATTGGAAAGGTGAACTATGAACGCAGCAGCTTTAGACCTGAACACATCAAGTGGCAATCACAATATACAAGCCAGCAAAATTCAAAAATTCAAAATTCAAAGGAAATATCCTTTAGACCTTACAGGACTCTTGGACACGTCACAAAACTCAGATTACATAAGTAAAACTAGGAAATAAAGTGATCACTTTGATTTTTTGTCCACTTCAATCTTTTTAAGGTAAAGTAAAGAAGCGAACAAGAAACCTTTACCTTGTTAGAACGTTAGTTTTCGAGTTGGAGCAAAAGTCGTCCCAAGCTTTTTTATCCTCTAGATAATCTGATATTTTATAGTAGGCCTTTTTACAAAGGATGTGTTTAACAGTTTGTTTGAATTTATTTATTGACAATTTTTGCAACTCACTTGGAGTTTTGTTGTAGAAGCGTATACATTGCCCTTTAAAAGATACGTTAATCTTGTGTAACCTAGTTGTGTGCACAGCGAGTTTATTCTTATTTCTAGTATTAAATTTATGTATATCGCTATTTTTAGGGAACTGATTGATATTTTTGTGAGTATACAATAAGTTTTCATAAATATATTGACATGGTACTGTCATTATGTTTATTTCTTTGAATTTATCACGCAGGGATTCTCTGGGACCCATATTATAGATTGCACGAACAGCCCTCTTCTGCAGCACAAATACGGTGTTAATATCTGCAGCGTTCCCCCACAGCAGTATACCATAAGACATAATACTGTGGAAGTAGCTGAAATAAACAAGTCTAGATGTATCCACGTCTGTAAGATGACGGATTTTTTTGACTGCATACGCTGCAGAACTAAGTCTCTTCGATAGCTTATCTATGTGCGGGCCCCATTGAAGTTTATTATCTAAGGTGATTCCTAAGAATACGGTACTTTCTACAATTTCTAACGTTTCTCCTTTTACGTTTACATCAGCCTTAACTTGTTTTACATTAGGTAAAATAAATCTAATACATTTTGTTTTGGTTTCGTTAAGTAACAGATTATTGACACTAAACCAATGAACTACTTTTGAGATTGCATTATTCACATCGTCGAAGTTTGTGCTTTGTCGTTTCATTTTAAATATTAATGAAGTATCATCAGCAAACAGTACAATCTCGTGATTATTCTTTACAAGATGAGGCAGGTCGTCAATATAAACTAAAAATAGGAAAGGACCGAGGATAGAACCTTGCGGTACACCCATTGTGACTACAGACCCTGAAGACCGTTTTCCATTGATGTCAACTCTTTGTATCCTATCACTCAAGTAAGATGTAAGAAGATCCAAAGAGGAGTCCACTATTCCATAGTGATGTAGTTTCCTGATTAATGTTTCATGGTGTACGTAATCGAATGCTTTTGACAAGTCGCAAAAAACACCTGAGGCATCTTGCGATTTCTCCCAAGCATCAAAAATATGCGATACTAACTCTACACCGGCATCAGTAGTTGACCTGCCGCGAGTAAACCCGAATTGCTTACAATGTAGCAGGTCATTGCCATTAAAATGCCTAAGCAATTGATGTAAAATAAGTTTTTCAAAAACTTTGCTGAATGTTGGCAGTACTGATATTGGTCTAAAGTTAGTGGGGTCAGATCTACTACCCGATTTAAACAGTGGGATTATTTTACTACATTTCATTAGATCAGGAAACACGCCACAATCTATAGACTGATTGAATATAAAAGCTAGATCTGGTGCAATGGTATCAATTATAGGCTTAATAATTCTAACGGAGATGCCCCAGAGATCTGCAGTTTTCTTTACATTTAATAGGTTAAAGGCTTTTTTAATATCTTTTTCATTAACATGGGTGAAATTGAATTTACTTTTGCATTTATGTACATTTTCTATGAGTAATGACTCAGCGATTACATGAGAAGAGTTTAGACAATTTGTAGTAGAGATTGGAATGTCAGTAAAAAAGTTTTCAAATGCTTGGGCTACTTCAACGTCATTTTTGATTATGCGATCATTAATCTTTATACTGTAATCATTGTCAAGGGCACTGACCTTTCCAGTCTCACTATTTATAATTTTCCAAGTTGATTTTATGACATTTTCACTATTTCTAATTTTCGAGCTAATATAATTTGATTTTGCCAGTTGACAAACTTTTCTAAACATTTTTGAGTATTTTTTTACTTTTTCTTTGAATTCCTGGCTAAAATTATATTGTTTTTCGCTATACAGTTCATATAATTTTTCTCTACTCTTATGTATCCCTACTGTTGCCCACTCACTAAAGTTAAGTTTTTCTGAGACCATGATTGATTTGGGTATGAATATCGAATTGAACACATTGGTAAATTTGTTAAAAAAACAGCAATATGACTCATTTGGGTTGTTATGTGAGTAGTTGGGTAATGGCTTGGTATCCCAATCCAATTTCAACCTTTCAAATCGACTTCTGGTCTCAGGTATATATTTTATTTGCTTTTTGTTACTATTATTTTTTACTTGAATTTTTAATGTTATTAGTTGACCTAAGTGGTCTGATTTTAAATTGCTTATTATATGTTGACTAACAATTTTATCATTTAAGCAAACAAATATATTATCTATACATTTTGCTGATGTTTCTGTTATTCTAGTAGGTTCCATAAATAGTGGCCTTAGATTATAAGAATTAAATAAATTAATTAATCTACTACTGAGGGAGTAAACTTCTAAAAGATCAATATTAAAGTCTCCACATACCATGAAATTTTTATTTGTTTTTGTTATTGGACTTCATCCATAGTTTTTTCAAATGAAGCTGATGGTGGGCTGTATACGCTTACTACAATACTATGCTCCAACTCAACACATGCTAATTCAATTTGGCTTTCAACGGATAAGCATACTATGTCTTTACGTTCTTTGAATTTTATGAGTTTATTTAATAATATTAAAGAGCCTCCACGAATAGCATGTGATCTGCAAAAAGAACTACCAACCTGGTGATTACTGAAGTTAAACATGAGCTCATAGCTTTTCAGCCAGTGTTCTGTTAAGCAGATAATGTCAATATCAAATGAGTTCATGTACAATTCTAATTCTAATAATTTACTTCTCAATCCTTGAATATTTTGGTGAACCAAGTTAGTAACCTTCGCAGCCTGGCTGTAGTGATACAAAAGCCACCTAGGGCCAATAAAAATATCACTGAATTTGCGGATTGATTTATAAAATCACAGGAAAGGGGTAGCTAGCTACGCCTTTCCCTAGATTCAGCCCTGTCCTCGACTCGGGACAGGCGAGCTCTACTTAAATTTAATGGGACAATAAAGAATTCATTTCGTCGGAATCTTGCAATCATTACTATAAGCGTAAGTTATGAGCACTGACACTGACGATCGCATTTTGCACGCTCTTGAGAAAAAACACAACTCGTCACAACCACGTGAAATTAGGATAGTAAATTATGGACCAGGTGATGGACCATTTAAGGTAGATTAGTAAAAATAAATAATGCTGTACAATTCACACAGCATTATCTAGCCCCAAGCTAAGCAGAGCTTATGTTATGGGTACTAGATAACTGATATACATAATACAATACATTACATAGATAGATATTTTTTATTATACATAGAAAACGACCAGAACACCTTGAACTAATTTCTGCAGATCGTACACACACAAATGTGTGTACGATCTTCCCGCCTCGGGACAAATCCCGAGGCGGGAATCGAACCCGCAACCTTCTGCGTCGCAGGCGGACCTTCGCCCACCGCGCCACAGAGGTCGTCAAAGGTCGTGAAATATAGAGATGAAGATATGTAATAAAAATTCCGAGCAAAACCTTCTCCGTTCTAAGATCTAATTAAATGTAGTTCACGTTGTAGGTAGAAGAAAAAACCACAAAATGAAAAAATGATTAAAGCAAGACGTCAACTAGTTTCGTCTCTCCACGAGACATCATCGGGACACCACAATACTCGACTCTGACACTGAGAGCGCCAAGCAACAAGGGCGGAGTCCCACCAGAGATGTTGCCACTCCGAGCTCCGCGCCCACGCGAAGCTCAGAGTGGCAATCTCTAAATAAAGAATGACGAAATATTTTCATCCTTATACTTATTTCACTTATCAACTGTAATGCCATAATCCCTACGTTGGGAACGAGGATCGCAATTCGGTGGTCTGAACTGCAATGAGTCTATTCTGCAGGCGCTGCTGCCCACCCCCCGCGCCCCGGTGAAAACCACGCATTGAATCGAGCCATCAATAATGGAGTCTGGTTACTTGTAGCATGGGTAAACAACCTCCTCGTAAGCCGCTATTGTCACCGCCTGCCATACCTTGATCTTCCCGTATCTACTGAGTTTTTTTCGACGTCTTTATATATAATTTTTTTTAAAATAAAATATTTTTGCGCCTTCCCTTATGAATGTCACTTTGTGTGACACAGTCTGACATCCTTTGTGAATATGTACGAAAATATATAGGTATATAAATTTAATAGACTTACCAAAATAAAAACGAATTAATAACACAGAATGTTTATATCAAGAAAGTTTGTTTCCTTCTTTATTACTTTATTATCACAAATAAAAACTTGTAGCAAACTGAAACAAAGCGTGACAAATTAAAACTGTCAATTTTGAGAGATTTTGATCAAAAGTCAATGTATTTTTTCTCGCGAGACTGTTTGACCAAATTCAGCCAGTGACTGGTAGATTTACAAAGAGGTTGAATAAAAATCTAACCTCTTTTACTTTCATTTTCTCATGGACGAACGAAACCTCACATAAAAAGGTAAGCACAAAGAGATTGTATACGTCTTACTTTAACATAATAATGGGGCTTGGAAACTGGAAGGAACGTTTCAGCCAGTGCGGATAGCGTGGACGGAAGAAATCACCCCCCTTTCAGATAGGAATAGAATTTCGCGGTAGGAGCGGTAGGTACAGAACACAGAGAACAAACCTTTTTGCAAAGGCGTAAGAAACAAATCCGGTTAAATTGTCTAAGCACAAATCAAATAAAAAGTAACTTAAACAATCTGGTCGCAGTCAAGCAATCAGATCAGTTGGGATATAAGATATTTAGTTTCGTAGGTAGATAATTCAGGCATGATGCACATAGCAATCTACCATGTGGCCTTGGTCAGGTCAGGTCCCGTTATCCAATAACAATCCTGCCTTTACAACTAAAACAATAGAGTATGAACATTTAAAGTTAAAACCATTATAAAAAGCACAATAAAAAAGAAAGCGCCAAATGGAACACCAGATGTTGCACAATCTTAAACAATGAGCCAAAATGGTTTCTCTAAGGTTGGTTCCTTCGACCCGTGATGAAGACAAAGTGGTATAGAACTTTGAAGGAATAATAGATATTAGAAATCATTCACTTTTATTTCTGCTTACAAAACAAAACAAGTCAATTTTTTATATGTAATTTCTAATTTGAGTGTTAACCTAGACTGCAAAGTAGCGAAAACAAACCATACCACTGATATTATAAATGTTAAAGTTTGGATGGATGGATAGATGGATGGATGGATGTTTGTTACTCAATCACGCCAGAACGGCTGAACGGATGCAGATGAAATTTGGCACAGAGATGGATAATAGTCTGGAATAGTACAAGGGCTACTTTTTATCCCGGAATTGCAAGTCGTGCAAATATTTGTCCCAAGGCGAGAATCGAACCCGCAACCTCCTGCGTCGCAAGCGGACCTTCGCCTACCGCGCCACAGAGGTCGTCAAAATAGCCAGTAAATAGTAGTGTAGTAGGTTGATGCCTAGAATTTAATTTATTTCTGCCCGTGTGTAATTCAAACGAACTACTATCTGCATACAAAGAGGCATACATTCCTAACAGAGAACTCTGTTCCTTATCACCAGCGCTCCAATCAGACGAGCAGGTCAATATAATTCCATCAATATCTATTAAAATCATCTCCAATCACGTGGTGATGCTTTTTGAGGCGAGTCATGCATGGATGTCAATGTTCTTATAGCTTTACTGAAGGTGACAACTGAAGTGGCACGGCTGACGAAGGTCCGCCTGGGAAGCAGTAGGTTGCGGGTTTGATTTCCGCCTTGGGGTAAATGTTTCTACGATCTGCAAATATCACTTCATTTATTTCAAATCGTAAAAAAAAAGTTTTAATGTAGAAAATAAAATATAACGAAACTATTCTACAGTAAAAAATATATCAAAACGGTAAATCACCGGCCGCGAAGCTAGGCTCAAGCAGCCGGTGAAATAATTTAGATTATTGTTACGGGTGTTCTGTGTGTTTTCGATGTATAATAAAATACAAAACTATATATGATTTTACCTATTGTATCAGGGGCCAAAGTTGTGACCCTGACAAGTCTAGTAGACGGCCGCCGCCACCGGCCGGAACCCTATTCTCGAACCATCTCACGGCACTTTTCAGCTATCAATATCTTTGTTACAAATGAAAACTGAATTGGGCCTGAATTGTTTTAGGTACTCTTCCTAACGTAGTTAACTATCTTTTAAAATTATTAGTTGTTTAATCAATGTCGTTTAGGAAATATCGGCCCTCAAAGTATCACTATTTCGTCTTCCATCTCTCTCTCGCTCATTGACCGATCATATAAATTTTTTGGTTCCTAGCAGGCCGACAAATGTGAAATTTGGAATATAAGTAGACTTCAGGGCCGAAATAGAGGGAACATTCTAAAATCATGATTTTTAGGGTTCTGTCATAAAAAAAAGAACCCCAAGTTTCATCATTAGCATACCTACAGTCTTGAAATTTGAAATATAGGCTCTAATTAGGAAGAAAGCAATGGGGAAATAAAAATTCTATCTCCGTAATTAAAACCTTAAGTCTGTAGGTTTTCTAGCGTAAGTAACGCTTGAAGTAAAATCGAGAAACATTAGGGTTCTTTTTTTAACGTCGAAAACGTAAAAAAAACATGATTTAATTCCCCCCCATTGCTTCTTCGTAATTAGAGTCTATATTTAAAATTTCAAGACTGTAGGTAATAGACTAACTAGCCTTAACGGCTGGAGGGGTTAGGACTTCCCATTGAAGGACAAAAGTGACTTTTAATCTTGGGAACGCGCGTGCAAAGCCGCTAGCATAAGCTAGTCCATACTAATATTATAAATTTGAAAGTAACAAGACTGTCCGTCTGTCTGTCTGTTACCTTTGCACGTCTAAACGTCTTTGCTGGGAGGTAAATGGTATCCCGGAGACGGACATAGGCTACTTGATAAGCGCGCGAAGCCACGGGCAGCAGGTAGCCTTCTATAAATAAGGGAGGCCAACGAAGCAGTCTCGAATTTATCAAAATCAATCACAAAAGTCGGAAACTATAGGCACCTATCTCGTCGCGCATGGGGTTGTCGCTCGCTCGCCCATTACGACAATTAGAGCGTTAGCGTCATGCAGTCCAATTGAGTTTATTAGTGTGATGTAAGTGTTTTGTATTTTGATCTTGGACACATTGATTCGTCTTTCTTCGTCTTTTGTCGTGTTACTACACAGCTGTACTGTCGCCTTCTCCATTTACAATTAGGCACTTTACCTTCTGTACCTTTTATATTTTGGCTAGACTTCGTTGAGTCTGGCGGCCGGCGCCGTTGTGGCCGAAATTTGACTAGGAGTACAACATTTTCCTTTATCCAACCTGACGAACATCTGAGTTAACAAAAAAACCATAACTGCCTTTGTGTTCGAGTCCAGCCCCTACATTTATAAGTGGCTATAACCTATTGCTTACGTGTGACCCCTTAAAATAGCACAAAGAACTCTTGAGCCAAACGTAAATTACGAAATTTATTGCCACTTGTCTTGAATCTGCCATTTTTGTAAATTCTAAAGTGGGAACTATTATCCAAAAATAGTTTTTTGTCCATAATAGAAATAAATAACTTTTTCTAAAGCTGTTTAAACCAAACTCTACGAATGACTCTACAAATTAAAGCTTTGGAGAGCTTTAGCTTTAGTTAAAACATTCGAAGCTCTTGTCGCAACACTCACTCTCTCACTCTCTTGTACACTCTCTTGTGGGTACTCACAACAGGTAATATTATCCTCAAAGCTTCATTAAAATCTTCTACTGAATAATCATCTTCTTCATCAGCCTTAACATAGGCTGATGACGGTCCACCGCTGGACATAGGCCCCCTAATGAGCGCCATAGCGCCCTGTCTTCAGCTTGACGCATCCAGCATCTGCGTTGCCTGCTGTCTTTCGCAGGTCGTCATCCCACCTGGCCGGAGGGCTTCCTACACTACATTTACCGAGTCGTGGTCTCCACTCAAGAACATGTTTACCCCAACGGTTGTCGGTTCTTCGCGAGACATAGCCGGTCCACTGTCACTTCACGCTTTTTTTTCTACTGAATGACTACAGGAAATTACCTAGGTACCTACATAACAAGGAGCTTGAATTCTAAGAACACAACATTCTTTTCTTATCAGGCTTGTTACTAAAACTTAAAGCTCAGCACATTTCAGCACCCTGTACCACGAGGCGTCTAACCGTATTGTTAGTTTTAGCGTAACGTATCGTGGTGCAGGGTGAACCAAAATATTGCTCTCTGTGAGTTCCCGGTCGACTGCGCCCACATGTTTGCGGCTAGGGAGGGGACGAGACGGGAACAGTCGATGGAAAGTATCGATCATTTATAATTACATACGAAGTTGAATTTTTAAAAAGTTCTTAAAGAACCTTGTTGACCATTTAAACTGAAATTATATCAATCATACTACTTTCACCTTTAATTAAGTTATTAGATGTTAATCATCCGAATTAAAACAATGTCCAAATGATTTTATAAAAAAATATTTTGTTGTTAGCAAAAAACTAAAACGACGACTGAATAGTCAATGTAAAACTTTTACATAAACCATCGAATTTATTTTGATTTACTGTCTATGAGAATAATAACTTACCTACCTTCCTAAGTTAATTTCATAATTGTTACCAATTATATTAATTACCCAGTGTGCGTGTTTCAAACCTGTAAAATTAAACTTTTTTGTCGAACAACTATCATAATTACCATCAATTACTTTTACCACATTTATAACCGACCTGAAAGTGTTTTTGTAAATTATTATGATATAGCTATGATGAATACGATTCATCATTTTCTATGTATCTACAGTGCGCGTCAGAATTAAGCATCCCCCTTGTCTAAGAGAGGTAGAGAGATAGGGTGATACTTAATTCTGACGCGCACTGTCTACACAAAAACATTACTATTTTTGGTAAAGACATAATTAAATTGAGCATGAAAATTTTAGTAAATTACCTCTCAAAAAAAAGCTTTTAAATTCGCACTCTCCACCAACGTCAACAAGTGACATCAACGAGTCAAAACATCGATACTCCAACGATATGCATCATCACATCGATAAACCCCATCCCTGTCCTAAGTCCATCTCCCGTCTTAAGGAGCGGCTGCCCAGCTAGTCGCGATCTTGCCGGCGCGCGCGCACCCCGTGCTATCCCGATCTAAGATGGCGTGAGTGAGACCGACCTGCGCAGTGACATGTCCCCAACAGCCATGGGGGCGGAGCTCCCCCACTGGGGAAAGACGGAAGTATGCCCCCAGGCCATGCTTGGGTGGCTGTACCTTACTCAGGAGCAGAACGATCAGGTATGTTTGGTGCAATCTATATTCGTTCAAGGACTTACGGGTTTGGTAAAGGTTTACCAACCTCAAACGTAAAAGTTCGGCAGTAAATTAGTGTCGAAAGATTGTTTGTTATTGTACTTTTCGATACGCGGTTCGTGAGAAACTTTTGTGGAAAACTTAGGCCTAGCTCGTAATGGTTTGTTAATCTAGATTTTGGGGTTTTTAAGCTCACGTTATTTCTATCTTCTTGTGAAAGATAAAACACGTAAAAAATTATAAGTTTTCACAAAAATTCGGCACAGGCTAAAGACATCTCTGTGTATTAATTTGGGAGGTTCAAAACTTGCATGCTAAAAAATCCCTATGCTGAAAACATTTTAATTTCCAACCACACTAAGGCCCGTATTATGAAAGCTAGCTTAGTCATCGATCTACGTTTGAGTAACGCTTTTCTATGACATAAACGTCACTCAAGCATAGATCTATGACTGAGCAGGCAGGCTTTCATAATACGGGCCTAAGTTTTGGAACTTTTGGAACATCAAGAGTCCTATAATATGTGTATAACGCTTATGAGTTGTATTCACAAATTTAGAATATTTTTTAAAATATACAATGTAATGACTAATGAATGAGTCACCTTGTTATAGCACCATTAAGTATATAAGTTCTGATAACATATTTCACATCGCATCAACTTCGACCACTTTTCTTTCCGAGACCGCAAATAAAACAAATTTTAAACTCATTTTGTAAATAATGTAATTAACCTATAAGTAGACACCTTTTTAATACAATCAGGCTAAAATTACTAGCTAAATGGCCTATTTCAGCTTGAAAGAATAGGCACCAAATAAGTTACTACACAAAGTACTAAAATTATACCTTCCAATAAATAGGTCAACCACAACACAACACTATCTTTATAGAACACGCCATTAAGTATTGCTTAGCCGTGGCAGAAGAATTGACCCGTTCGGTGTCAAAATAGCCGAATAAAGGGCTAACCAGAAAAAGGGCTACAGCTTCCGTGTATCATTCAAATTTTGAATGATACAATTTTTGAATTGAAATTTATTTATTTATGATTAAATTTTGAATTGATATAATGATACAAATTGAATTTCAAAATCTTTACTGAGATCGCTAATCCGCGTGGCAAGCGTGGTGGTTAAGGCAAAGCCCCCCTAGGGGGTCCCAATCCTAAAGGGAGGGGGGGGGGGGCTGCAACTCTAGGGGGGGGGCAGTAGTTTCCGTTCCCGTGGGAGTTCCGGGATAAAAAGTGACAGGCGCCACAAGCCTATGTGCTATGCTAGACTATAATCTATCTCTGTGCCAAATTTCATCCAGATCCGTTAAGCCGTTCTGGCGTGATTGAGTAACAAACATTCGTCCATCCAAACTTTCACATTTATAATACATATTAGTGGAATAATTTGATCGCTTAAAAAAAAAAACGATTTCGAATTTATTTACTGGTTTATTAACTAGTAAGTTTGACACCTACCAGTGCCAGTGCAGCAAGTTTTGTGGGAAAAATACCTACTATAACTAACACTATAACAACGGGTATGTCCTGACGGATCGCGCAAAAACCGATCATATCCTGACGGATCACGGCAAAAGGTGCTATCCGATATCGTGATCGGTCAGGATAAGAAACAAGATAACGAATTAGTGCTGGTGCTGTCCGATCACGTACACTATAATTAACGCCAAGCATTAGTTTGATGATTGATATATATAGTATTGAAAAATCATACTATCCTCGAGAGTTTTTTTGGGTTGTGATCACCTCCGTATCATTCTCATCTTCTCATTTGTACAATAGCGAAATAATTTTCGAAATAGGTCCTTAATTCACAGAGAAATCAGCGAACATACATAAAAAATAAAAGCGGCAAAGTGCGAGTCGGCTCGCACACATAGGGTTCTGTACCATTGTACAAAACTATTTCGAAAAAGAAGCAAAATAAACCCTAAGAACAGTTTTTTTTGGGTTCCGTACATCAAAAGGAAAAAGGAACCCTTATAGGATCACTTTGTTGTCCGTCTGTCAAGCCTCTCTTTTCTCCTAACGCGTGGTGGGAGGTATCGAGTGGAAATTCACATCATATACTCAAGTCCGTAACCTCTTGGAGCCTCATTATGAATCAAACTTCTAAGTCAACGCAATCAAAAGTTACAGCCGTTTATGTCCAATTTTTTGTCCCTTCGGGTACGGAACCCTATAAAACATACATACCTCCATCCGAACATAGAACCTCGTTCTTTCATCGAAGTCGGTTAAAATCCGTCATATTTTCTACCACTGCCAATCCAAACATTCCCCTCATGGCAATTGCAATGGGAAGGAATGTAAACAAACTAATTTTATACCTAAGTAGTACCTACTAGGTACATTAATAGATTGATGGCTGTGGTGCATCTGGAATCTGCTTACTACAAGTTCAATGTGATGTTAACCACATTTTGACAGTGATTTCAGTTTATGTGTTTGTGGTTCCACTCATTATATACAGGGTGCCACGTAATAGTGTGTAGTAAGCCGTAATAATGTGAAATAAAAATAGTAACGATTTTTTAGAATTAAAAAAAAAACTTCTTCCTATCCGTGGTTTTTTTACACGAACTCTAAAATATCACACTCGGCACTCTTTGCTTGCATATGCAGCAAAGAGTGCTTGTTTTCGATTCAGCATACCATGTAGTGCCCTAATCAACCAAATAATACTATCCTCTGACGGTTAGGTGACGTGTAACTGGTCAGGTTTGTATCACAGATTTTGTAGGCAAAAATACGTTTTTACGTATATCATCGTTCTTTTGAATGCTTTTTGAAGCTAATGGACCTCCAAGAAATAGGTATGAACTATGTGAATCACTATACTGAATTTGGTACTAATCGAATTAGAGACACTGATAAAAAGAGGGTTCGAAGCAACTACACACACACTATAAACTAACACTATAACCACTACACTATAATTAACGGCAAGCATTTGGGACCTCCAAGAAACCCTTCAAGATATGTGTTACAGGATATATACATTTGAAAGCTCCATAATCAATATTTTCGTCAGAAAACGGGTTCAAAAACATCTAAATTTCGTGTTTTTGCCTTAGTATACGCCTTAAAGATTTTGTGTTATCGACGTTATTCCAAAAGCGGACGTTCCAACCAGACATGTTGTGATTCGGTAAGTCCGTTCCGTTAATTCCAACGTAACGTTGATGTAAACCGTAAACCAAGCAGGTACGAGTATGTAGTTCTAATTTAAGACTGACGGCTCCTTACGGAGTGTGAAATACATTAAGGCGTGGATGTATGTGGATGGACGTGAATGAGGGGCTTTTCAATACAATGTAAAAAAAAACAATCACGCTTTTTATTTTATAACATCACGCTTTTTATTTTATAATTTTTTTTAATAAAACACTGTTTTAACCGGATTGATCGCGTATCTCACTAATATTATAAACGTGAAAGTTTAGATGGATGGATGGATGTTTGTTCCTTTATCACGCCAGAACGGCTGAACGGATCTGGATGAAATTTGGCACAGAGATAGATTATAGTCTGGAATAGAACATAGGCTACTTTTTATCCCGGAATTCTCACGGGAACGGGAACTACGCGGGTGAAACCGCAAGGCGCTGCTAGTATTTTATATTTTGTTTATAACCTGACGTTTCGGAGGCTTTTCAGCTTCCATGGTCACAGGCAGACTGAGGTGACATTTGTCTCTACAAGTAATTTGAATTTGAATTTTTCTTGCTAGAAAAATCCATTTTTTTTCTCTAGACCTACCAAGTCAGTTGATTTTGAAACAAAAATCCATTCACATTTTAAAAAATGTGATGTTATATTCTCTCTATTGCCGTGATGTGATCGATCAAAGGCGTGGTTAAAATTAATTTGGATACTTGTTTCTGCCGGCTTCACGCGTTGTTTAAGGTTATTTCTATCCCATGGAAACTGGTTTATGGGATAAAATTGATAAAAATAGCCTATGTTTTATTTCACGCTTAGAACTATCTGTATGCAAAATTTCAGCCGGATCCTTTCAGTAGTTTTGGCGTGAAGAGGTAACAAACACCCAAACATCAAAACTTTCGCATTTAAAGTGTTAGTGTTGATCTGATGTGATATGTGACTCGCTCTCCAATCTTAAATTATATATTTCAAGAAGCACGCCATTAAATATGTAACAAAACAATAGTTTCTATTTACTTATTAACGAGTGAATCATCAGGTTACCAACTCAGATTAGATACGAGATGAAAGGACGCCGCCGGATGCTGAAACTTGACTCCTGACGTTACCTTTAGTGTAAACACCGCCCTGGTGAACCCTGAACCCAGAACTGGGATCTCGCAATGTTTGAATCTTGCAATCATTGATCTCGGTTTTTTCTACTTGTATATCTTATACTAGTTGCTGTCCGCGGCATCGCCCGCGCTTTTCAACTATCCTAAGTCCGTCCCCGCGATACTATTTACCTTCCTGCCAAATTTCATCAAAATCTTTTCAGCCGTTTAGGCGTGAAAAGTTAACAAATAGACAGACGGAGTTACCATCGAATCCTTACTCCTTACTAAATATTACAAATGCGAAAGTGTGTTTGTTTGTTTGTTCATCGTTCACGCCCTAAATAAGCCACCAATCGACTTGATTTTTGGTATAGAGTTAGTTGAAAGGTTGGAGAGTGACTTAGGCTGCTTTTTGTCCTGGTAAAACGTCAAATTCCCATGAGAGATGAACGGACGGAATACGGGACGGAATACGGAATACGGAATAAATCTCCTAATTTACGGGAATATCGCCCTAGAAATGTTAAATTCGAATTTCGATTCGATTTAAAGCTAAGAAGTATATTTTTTTTTAATAGGTATTACAAGTTCATTGGTAAAATTGTTAAATGCACCACGATTTCCCAAAATCATTTGAGCATGCAATTTATACAATTTTTTCTGCATTTTGAAGACATTCTCTTTGGAAAAAGCTATAGGGACCTAAGTACTGGGTAGGTACCTATTATACCTTTTATGAATAATGAATAATTCTATTCTTTTCATAATTTATTAAAATTTTAAACCAAATTTTAGTTAAACTTTTCTACCTACCGTAAAAAATGATGTTGCGTTAGCAATCAGGACAATCAGCTGATTCAAGCAACCAATATCCCGTCTTTAGCCGAATGATTCACGGGACAACGTTTCGTATTTGGAACGCGGAGTAATTCGTGTAACAGATGCGCGGACGCACCTCGGCCAATGACGGCGCGACTCCCATTGTACGCGATTTCATTCGTCTAATCAGGGCGTTCATTGCGTGTCATTTGTGTGGTATTCTACATTAAATTGACTGTGATGATTCTTGGCGCTGTTTTGCTGCTTCGAAGTAGCCATTTTTCAGAAAGTCTATGGAGAGAAAAGCTGGGTTTCTGGGTTTGATCTTATTTCATTGTATTAGAGATTTCTCTCTATTATCATTTATCATGGTTTTAAAGTAGGTCGTCATGTCAATAAATGTTGACTCTACAATATTCTTACCTTGAAATTTCGCACCAACACGCCACGAACTGTGCCGGCGGGTTTGGCGTGTAGTCTTTTATGTTGTTTTGCATTGCCTATGACAGGAAATTAGGTCCATCTTGTGGTCGAGCTTATAGTTAGCGAATTATTTTTGTCAAGAAATGATATAACCTATATTTTAGATACTATATTCTTATGGTATCTCTTTATAGGTACTGTCTGTCATACAAATAAATATAAATTAATAAATATATCCGAATGAAAAACTAAAATTCGCATGCTTTGGAGCCGAGTCATAGATATAAATATTATATTATTTATTGAAGAAAACATTTAAGAATCACCAAATCGACAAATAATGTGTTTAAAATTCAACAAGTTATTATAAGGTACTGCGAGATTTCTTATCTATTTTGCTGATAACCAAAAATCGAGTATAGTGGTTGTGTACCTAATTGTTAAGGAACCAATTTAACCTATTGACATTCTACAAAGTCCCAAGCCTGCGTTCGCTATTAGGGCTGTTTATTGACGCCTGTCGTTAAAATCGACATTCTTTAGCCGATTGAGTCCAGTTCACGCTGCCGATGCCGTTTGGCAGCCTGTCAATAAACGACAGATTAGTTGTACGTTCTACCACGTTCTACGGTACGAAACTATTTCAGTTTGTATTGTTTGTTAAAGTCGAATATGTCGGTAAGCTTCTTTGAGTCATCATAAGAGGCTCCTATACGGCGTATACTCAGTCTCTTTCAGAAAAAAACGTTATAGTATTATGTTTTTCTTATTTTTCTCTATATATGTACTATATGACCTTGGTTCTTGCCAAATTTATAGTATATAAGTAGTAAGTATTTATAGTATAAAAGTAAGCTTTTATGATAACATAAAAGCTTACTTTTATACTTCTCGTTGACCTAGAGTCATGAAATTATTATTTAATTTTTCAATAATGAATTTGACATAGAAATTCATTATTGAAAAATTTCAGCCCCATCCATTCAGTATTTTGGTGTTGTCTTCGCACAAACAACAACGGCACTAAATTTCGCCCTTTTTAATATTATCAGGAATTTAATAAAGAATCACTAGAAAAATCAAAACCTGCTCAGGTACATTCGAGGAAAAACTTGTGCGAAACTCCAGGACAGAGCTAGTTGATTCACGAACTTAACCGATACATACCTCTTATTCCAGACATCTAGTACCCATACTGTCCAGCATTGTTTACTTTTATTTAATAATATTATATTAATTTACAATATTATTTATTCCAGTGGGTGCCCGGGTCAGTATGGGGTCCCCTCCCTACGGCCGCCACAGGCGCCTCCCAGC
The DNA here is from genome assembly GCA_947086465.1 of Eupithecia exiguata. Taxonomy (NCBI): domain Eukaryota; kingdom Metazoa; phylum Arthropoda; class Insecta; order Lepidoptera; family Geometridae; genus Eupithecia; species Eupithecia exiguata. Next base: position 10,159,059 of record OX352245.1, read on the forward strand.
CACCAGCAGACGATACCAGCTCGCTGGCAGACCAGCTTTCCATGCTGTCACTCCGCCGCCCAGCTCGGCCGCCGCCGCCCGCCTACATGTGCCATCTCTGCTTCAAAAAGGGGCATTATATCGGAGATTGTCCTCAGGTATGAGAAAAAAGATACCTACCTAGTGAATTTTTTTATACCCACTATCATGGTTTTTGGCTTCTTACAAAAAATAAATGGAATACAATTTCATTGATAGTCCCTCATGATGAAGAAGTAAACACTATGTTAGTTCTAGGTTTTGCCCGTGGCTTCACACGCGTAAATTTATTAAAACTTTGTGTTGATGACTGTACCTACATAAATACGTTAGAATTTCACGATTAATCGAGTTGTCGACAAAAAAAATAGGTGAAATCGGAAGGTTATAGGCATAACGGCATTCGCGAGTTTCACACACGCGAGTTGACGAATAAGTTAATTATAGTGCTTACTCGCACTTTGGGCGCGGTAATATTATATAGATAATATTACCATGCTTTGGGTATCTCTAGTTAGCTTTGGTTATCTTAGAAATGAGTTCCCAAAAATTATCGATTTCGGCGGGACTCGAACCCGCGCCCCACCCTATTTCATTTCTTAGAGATACCCAAAGTGCGGGTAAGCACTATAACAAAAAACCTTAGAATTGAGCAAAAGCAAACACCTCTCGTCAAACGAACTAAATGTAACTTTAGTCTTTGTACAGGTTTGCTTAAACTGTAATGTTACCTGTAGAGCCACCGGCGCTATAGTCCGTAAGAGGTCCCAATGATTTTCGGTTGAATCGACTAAGGTTTCGTGGCTTAGTTGGTTAGAGCACACCCGTACTGAGGGTGGGGTGCGGGTTCGAGTCCCGCCGAAATTGATAAATTTTGGGAACTTATTTCATTTCTTAAGTCGATGTTTCTATCTTTAGATAGACTCAAGAAATTAGAAGACTCAAGAAGGACTCGAGTCAGCTTTAAAGCTCAAGCTTTTAAAACTTTTTGCTATTATTGTGCCCAAGCCCTCGCACTCAGGGTATATATTTCTATTTCATCGAAACCAATTAACGGAGGTAATGTAGTTTATTCAACAAGTGGGCAAAACTATGTTTCGTTGAACGTGCCGATATCAAATCCCGAGCTAGAGAAGTAGTCTAGAGTAGAGTCACGAGCGTAGCGAGTGGCTCTATATTAGACTGCTGAGCCAGCGAGGGATTTGCGTGCGAGTTAAACATACAACCTTTCACCTTGACTAGCGAGAAAACATTTTGTTATTTATAAAACAGGTCGAATGTCAGAAACAGAAACTCATTTTGGTCAACCACCATGAAGGGTGGCTAAAATGAGTAGAGAAAGAGGTTTACCTCTTTCACTAATCATTTTAGCTTATATAAAAGGGAATGAGGTCACCTCATGAAAAAAAGATTTTGATGGTGCTGCAAATTTGGCTAAATATCTCAAGAGACGCCAATATGCAGGTCTCGACAAAGTCAATGCATTTGCTCCAAACGACGTAATACCTATATCTTCAATTTCATTTCCAGACAGTCACACACACTTCTCGGAAAAAATCTATTTGTTAATTACAATATGCCATCGCGTATGAGAATGTTTCATTTCCGGTCTCCAATAGTTTTGTTTGATCGCCTGATCGGTATCTCTTCGGCTTTTTGCCAAATTACAGAAAGGTAGCTTTATTTGTGAAGATATTCTATTTTAGTCTTATGTGGAAAATTATTGTTAACTCAGTCACTATATATTTGAATAAATACATTTCTAATTGGAATTGCTCGAGTTCTTTGAGTACAGAGTAGGTACCTAAATAAGAGACCTGTCTGGAAATGTTTAACTGGAAGTAAACTAAAGGCAAGGCAAGTGAACTAGGGTGCGTACGGCTACATAATATTTTCGTATCATAGAAAATCACGCCAGTAAATGTTTTGAAGAAACTAAAAACCGACATGAAATCCCTTCATTTTAATCTGTTTTTAAGTGCAACTCATTCCGTATTTATGCCGCAAAAAAAAAACAATTTAAGGGAGCACCTCGGGATCATTACAAATACAATAACGAAAGATTTTCAAAATCTGTCCATATCTGACAGAGAAATTGTAAACAAACATAAAATACTCCTTTTTTCGAAACCGCTTAAACCTTCACCTTGAGTATAACGGACGTACAGTGCGCGTCAGTATTAAGTATCCCCCTTGTCCTAATAGAGGCAGGGAGATAGGGGGATATTTAATTCTGACGCGCACTGTACCTACTGCACAACGAACATCACATTTGATTACATATTATATTACATCGTCCTCGACTCCTCGATCCCTGTTGATTTGCCAGTTTGTTGCCGATGACATCACTAAAATGTCAATATTCGTGAACCGCTTTGAAAACAAAGCGTTGGTTAGTTATTCCCAAACTATTCCATGACATTTGATCCACTGGCAACGTAGTAACAAAGACTCCCTTCATAATTCTGTTCTTAGAACATTGATAGGAACGCCGTACTTGACTATTTCCAACAGATTAAAAAAAACTAGTTTCAGCCTATAACTGTGGTAGACATTTTAACTTTGTTGATAGCTTAGCTTAGCTGATTATAGTTACTGAAAAGAAATATGAAAAAATAATGTACATAATTCAGTTTTTTTATTGAAAATTCCCATTTACTTACTTTTTGTAGTAAGTACCTACGCCCATAATCAATCATCGATGGAACTGCAACAGGTTATCAATAAACCTTGTTGGTAGACTATCATCACTTATTGTCAATAAAAAATCTACTTCAGCCACATCTCTCTCTCTCTCTTTCTTTCTTGAGAACGTCTCTCTAAGCCCCCATATAAACGTACTTCCTTTTTCACTTTTTTTTTAATTCTACTCTTTAATTGCAATGATATGTTGCATATGCAGATAAGATGACGATTTTGTTTTCTGAAAAACTAAAACTGTGCAAACATTATTTCTTATCCGATTATGTAGGTATGCAAACTTTTAGACAACATTAAAATCGGGTCGTAGTTTTAAGTTCATCGGAAAGCACGTTTGTATGGGTTCTTTGAGGTTCGCCTCACCTTAAGGCGCTTCCCCGACCCAAATAGCGCCGCCCTCAATTTTATTTTATTATTACATTAAAGAAAAGGAATTTGGAAATTTTTATTTTCGTGCAAACCCTAATCTTATGCAAACGACATAAGAGTTTGCAGGCCCCTAGAAGGACGGTAATTTTCTTTTGCGTATTTTTACCAAATTCTTTTCGGGGTAAAAAAACCGGGAAAGTACGATCAGCTGTGGCCGTAGGATGTGTGACAGTAGTAGCTCCAAACAAACGTCATAGTTTTTACGCTCGAAGATTGTGCTAACCAAAAACTAAATTTAAGATCAAGTGTCTAATACAACAATCACAAAGATATAAATGACTTCAATGTTCCTCACCTCGCTTCAACAGCCTAATATTGTAGAAATCATTTAGAACGGGATATTTACCATGATTAAATTTATTTTTTTGAGTTTTCCAATATTTCGGCACAGTTTCATGCGCCATGATCACAGAAGAACTAAAGTCACTGCGAGTTGGTTTTTATTGATATATAAAAAAAATTAATCATGGTAAACATCCCGTTCTAAATGATTTCTATAGTAATAACCATGATACTTTCAAAAGCCTAATATTGGTCCACTGCTGGACGCAGGCCTGCCTCTGACAAGGGCCTTACAGGATTTTATGTAATGGTGGGTTAATCCCATAATCCCCACGCTTGGCGGTTTGGGGATCGCAATTCGGTGGTAAAAATATTCTGCGGGATGCGCTGCTGCCCACCCCCCGGTGGATACCCCTTATAGTCGCCACTTACGACACCCACGGGAAGAGTTAGGGTGGTGTAGATTCTAAACCGGCACCACACGGCTGTGAATGCGAATGCGGATTCCTATTTATAAGAATTTATTTAAATTTCAGGCCCGTCCCAAGGGCGAGGGTCTGACTCCGTACCAGGGGAAGAAGCGGTGCTTCGGCGAGTACAAGTGTCCGAAATGCAAGCGTAAGTGGATGAGCGGCAACTCCTGGGCCAACAATGGGCAGGAGTGCATTAAGTGCAGAATTAACGTGTTCCCCCATAAGCAGGTTTGTGTTATGTTCATTTTATTCAGGTTTCTTTAAACAATAACCATAACAATAATAATAAATTTACTAAAACCTTATTATGATTGTGAATATTTATTTATGTACGTACCGTACACTATCGCATTAGGTGTGTCTGAAAAGATAGGTGTATAATATTTTAAATAAGTAAACAAAATCGCTGCCACGTACATTTCCACACTTTAATTGGATTCAATTGAATTTAATTGAAATTTTCTATTTAATTGAACGGGCAATTAAAGTGTGGTAATGTGCGTACATTGCCACACATTAATTGCCCAATATAAATAACCGATGCATGAATGATTCAATCAAGAAATAAAAATAGTTCGTTTGGTTTGTTTCCAGAGGCCACTCGAGAAGCCTGATGGACTGGACGTCAGCGATCAGTCCAAGATCCATCCTCAACACCTCTGCCAGAAGTGCCGCTCTTTGGGATATTACTGTCGAAGGGACTACTAGTGGAAGGAACCTATCAATTAGAGGAACCTTGACGCTAACTGTACTACAAGGGTCAGCTCAAACCGAGACACGACACAACACTTACTTTGATTTAAAATATAACTTTATTAACAACGCAAAAAGATACAAACTGGCACTTTATTTACTACGCAAAAAGATACAAACTGGCATTTTATTTACTACGCAAAAAGATACAAACTGGCATTTAATTTACTACGCAAAAAGATACAAACTGGTGCAAGCGGGGAGTCTTCATTTAATGTCAATAAAATTTGTACCATTTGCGTACTATATAATGTTATATCTTTTAAATCAAAGTGCGCGAAGCGTCGCGTCGTGTCGCATCGCCTCTCGTCACGGTATTAGCTGACCCTAAGGGCAAATTCACACCTCATCCGTTTTTTTCCGGCGATTTGTTTCCAGTGGCGAAGGATCCGTAAAAAACGGTCCTTTAAAAACGGACCGCGCTATATGAATGCCTCCTAATCCGACAAAACTCAAGATACAATGTTTGTAAACATTGTCCCCGATTTTTTTGTCAGAATTTACTATGCTTGTCCGTTTAAACTGTTTTCTACAATAAATAATGCTGAGGCTGAATTTTTCAAACTTGATAACAAAAAGAACAAAATTATCTGAGCGTTGTCATCTGGTCGCAGCGACGCGTGACCCGAGAGCTGATGAGTATCTATCTGGCACAGCGCATCAGCAATGCCATACAACGGGGCAACGCAGCCAGCGTCTTGGGCACGCTTCCGACTGGTATTGATATGGATCAGTTGAGCTACCTGTAGATTGTTTGCAACAGTCTGCAGCTCAATTATTTGAATTGTACATACTAGTTTTAATTTAACTCTATTATTTGATTTTATTTGAAAAGATAAATTTGGTTTTAGGTTTAAGTTTTATACGAACATTGTACCTTGAGAATTGCTTGACGATGTAGGGTTTTTCAAATCCTATACGTAAAAGGTACCTAAGCGAGCCGAGAGAAGGCAAAAAGTTGTATAAATTAAAGTGGAATGGAAAAAGACATCAAAACACAGGTGTTTTGTGGTTTCTGCTTTTACAGGTTAATAAGCTAGCGCTTATGTAGTTTTGCACACATTATAAACCGAGCTAAAACAATCTACGGATCAGTTGTCGTTTTAAAGTCTCTTGATTTGTTGAAAACCAACGATATGTCGATAAACTCCAAAAACAATTGATTTCAAGTTTGTTTTAGCAAAGATTCATTGCAAATGGCTTACAAGGGGTTAAATTACTTGCAGAACTCAGAAAATAGTAACAAAACAACCTTGTTTTTTAACGCCAGACGTACCACCTTAAATCAACAAAATTTCATGAAAATCTATTTTTCTTTATTAATTACCTACGTAAATTGTTAGAATTAGATATTTTACTTATGTAGTTCTAGAAGGTTTTATCTCTAATATGTTACATACTCATTAAATTTGTTTAATGTAAGATTTACTTTACCTTTCGTGATTTAACGAAACTCATTAGTTTAAGAATTATATAAAGAAGATAACTTACACTGAAATGTATATTTAGTAAAAGTATATTTTATTGTTTGGCGTGTTTACTAAACCTAATTAAGTGCACAATGTTTAATATATCTATACCTACTAACTACTTTATATTAACTCCAAATGGCATAAAAGTTACTTATTGCTGCCTTTTAAGTAAAAATACTTATATTTAACTTTCAAATTATGTACTAAATTTGGTCATGTTTTTAATAAAATATTGTTCCTACATGTATCGTTCATATGTATAAGTAATTGCCCGTATGTTGTAAGTATGTCTATTAATATGACACTTTCCACAAATTTAAATTCAAATATTCTGTAAAAGGCAGTAGATTGTATAATGTATATTTAGTTATTTATGATTGTTTCATGTTTTAGTGCCATAGATACAAATCGTTTATTTGATACCATTTACATATTTTAAAACTAAACATAATATTACGATACTGACGCTAAAAGTATTAAATTGTGTCGCGTTCAGTATCGCCCTCATCTGGACAGGATAAAAGTATAAACATTAAGCACAAATATTATTTAGCCGTCGTTACCCTAAATTAATATTAACGTTAGTAAACATACACACTCAATTTGAAAAGTACATAAGACTAATTTTAATTAATCAACTTAACTTTATAAGACTGTAGCAGTGAGATACCGAGATTAAATTACTCATCTATTAATATTACACAGTAAAGATACTTACTTATTATAATAAAGATATCAAAGTGTTTGTCTAAAACAGTCTCAATATATATTTGTATATTTACTTTGCGGTATGTAAAATAAGTTATAATGTTGTATTTTAGATGTTACCTTACCTACCTAAGACGAACCTATTTCTATACGAGGTGGATATTTGAGACGGGGCAGGCAATCAACCAAACTGGATAGGATGACAGATACAAAGATATTTTAGGAAAAGTTTTGCCGAGTTGAGTCCTGGACTCCATAAAAAAATTATGAGTAATGTTTTTTTGCTATTTCTGACTTTTTTAGTACTCCAACCTCAGTTGGTCCGATAGAAGTTTTTGATCAGCTTAAGAAAACACAACAGATTGGCATCTAAAAAAGTTTATGTTTAAAATGGCCTTTCGTTGCTTACTGTATTTTTTTGAAAATCTGTTAACTCTTCTATGGAGTTCAGAGAGAACATGTCCTGCCGTGGGTCCTCCAGGCGGCGGCGATCCCCTGCAGGTCGCATCGCCAAGGCTGGGCAGTGAATGTGTTAATGGGGATGTAAATTTCTCTAATAACACTAATCTAATAAACTATTTATAGTCTTCTAAGACCATTTTCCTGTAGCTACATCCGTTAAGGTATCTCCCCTTACTGCCCCGTCTCAAAAATTCACCCTGTATAATTATGTAGGCTCTTTCGGAGGAATATCTCGAATATTAGCGTTTTGTTTGTATGTACTTAAATGAAATTATATGTACCGTTGTATTACTTAACTATCTTATTTTAATTTACCTACTTATCCAAAGATCCAGTGAATTCAACACGTGCCAAATAAATTAGTTAAGTTAGTTTTAAGTGTTTGTTTACTAAAATTTTATGACGCTGTGCCATTGATGTGCCTTATTATTAGTAATATTTAAGAAATTTTAGCAGTTATTTTACTGGTTTATATTTTAAACATTAACAACAATTTCATATGTCTAAGAAGATTTGGTAAGGTTTATCATTATTACATGTTAACCTGCTTATACCTTATTAAATATAAAAGGATTTGTTTATAATCCACAAATGGTAAGTAATAAGTACAATTTTCTGAATTCACCTCACTAATTTTGCCTTTACTTTTGCATTTTGATGTATTCCCAATAGTAGAACATTTTAGCATTAGGTATATTTTCTAGGCTCCTTTTTTATCAAAAAGAATTAGTACTTTTTTTAGTTAATAATATAAGATTATGTCGCTGAATCGACGGTGCTTAAACGTATTTTTTAAAGTATTATCAGGTGCTTAATTATAACGTATTGGCAGTTATAGTACAATTATTTTTTTTGATTTCATCCAATATCCTGAGAGTTTTTTGACATTTCGGGTCTAAAACAAGATTTTGATTACTAATTTGATAAATTAAATAAGTTTATACCTTTATAAAGAGCGGATGTTACATCATTTTATTCCTATGTTTAAATGGATAACTTGTTTTTATTTGAATTGCAAACATCCCTATCTGTTAAAACTAGATTATAAATTTATAATGTATGTATAAACCATTCGTGACATTTTTATAATAAAGGACCTTAAAATTTATTTATGGTTTTGATTTTACGTTTCTTTAAACATGTTTAGGGCGGAACTAAATAAAGCAAATTTACCACAACATATACGGAACGATACAAACAAAAATTAAAAAACAAAAATAGACATTGAATAGCTTTAATAACCTTTAGTTAGTATAAAACATAGGTATTTATTTATTTTTAACAAACTTAAGAAGGTAAGCACAAGTAATAAAATTTTATACCTAACATATTTTAGTATTAATACATTCTTATAAATAAAATGTATAAATAAAATTGCACAAGTCCCGTCGTAATTCAACCGCCTAGTGTAGATATCCTGGCAACACACGAATCCTACGAGATCTCTCATACGAATTCTCGTAGCGGTCATTATCATTTCCTTCAGCATAGGGTCCATCCTCGTAATCCGCTTGCCTCTTCACCAAATGATGACCATTGCTGTGACCACTGAGGTGGCCACTCGACTCTGGCCCTTTCTTTTCACTATGCTTCTTGCCATCAGCGAAACCCTGGCCGATTACCGCCAAAAAGCAAACCACTAATATGACGGTTGTCAGTTTTGAGATCGCCATTTTGGAAATTTGAAATTGTACGTTCGATCGAAGGAGGTTTTTGTTGTTTTGTTTTAGTTCAAAATACAAAGTAAGAATGCGGTGAAGTATATTGAAATATGTTTTTATATCGTTCTTTTGTTATTTTATTCAATAAACGCTACCGTGCAACTTGCGTTATTCGTATTATCGCAGTTTAGTAGGTGTTTATTGGATTTAGTGAGAACCTCATGGAAAAAGTTCCTAGGAAGGTACTTATTGGATGATAATGATAACTGAGTAGGGCACTTATTCCATTCACTCAAAGAATTTGTGTTAAGACACGTTTCAGTCCATCAATTACCAATTATTTGATATTACAATTACAAAATCCATTAATTTACTCTTACAAAATACTTAACCAGTTTACTGGTGGTCCTAGGTTCAGAAGCTGTTTCGCGGGAGGCCGAATCACAAACAGAATTATATGTTTTTAGGACTGTAGTAAACAGGGCAGGAGTACAATGTAGAAAATTAAAACAAAAAAAAAAACTTTGGTCATATTGGTTTAACTTTTTTGATTTGTAATATGTTATTATTATTACCTACGATTCTTATTTGGGATCGATGGGACAAAGAATTGATTTCTTACGAAGATAGGTAGTATAGAGTCTGTGCTCGAATTGGGAACGAATTTCCGCTTATCAGTAGGAAACTAGCTGATAATAAAATTTACAAAGTAACAGTACGTACATACCTTTATCTAATATTCAAATGAAAGGCGCCGAGCCATTATTACATTTTACAAGAGATGAAACAAACATAGCGAATACACGTATATTTGCAAACAACAAACCAGCAAACATGAAGTTTATTGGTGAGCTTAGTAATATTACATTTTTGTTTAGATATTTTGACATAGTTGCTATAATAATAACAACATAAAATTCAAGTTATATTCTTTAACTGTTGTTTTGTCATTTTATTACAGTCGATATTTTAATCAATATGCATATGCAAGTATTTTATTTATGATCACTTTAAAGTAGGTACCCACCTGCTAATTTTGGTTTAGTGTTGGTTATTGAATAACCGATGTTCTAGCTAAAGCATGTTTAGTACTGCCTACTTTAAGGTACCTACTAGGTACTTAATGTACTTAAGTTTTGTGTTGTACTTAAGTTTTACCCTTTATTTGGGGTTAGACCTGTCCTGAAAATAAATGTAAACAAGTATACAACCTCTGCTTCACAGCTCTCATCATCGTAAGCATGCTGTTTATCCACACCATCCTCGGCTACTCCGTCGCCGAGCTGGCGTCCTGTCCATCCTGCGGTGAGCATCTGGAGCCAGTCTGTGCTTCAGATGGACATACGTACTGGAACGAGGAGTGTGCCAAGTGCTTCAATCCAGTTCTGACCATAACTGTCAAGGGGTTCTGTCCCAGGCTAGATATTGAGTTCGAGGGATAAGGATCTACAAACAAAAGTGTCATTATGTGTTTTGAATTTCTAATAGAATATTTTTATTATTCCGTCATCGAGCATAGACGTTAGCTCTGATGGTGTTTAAGGTATATATAAGTGTATATGTTAAAATACATATGAATAAATATCCATATGTCCTATTCAACCTATTTCTCATTATGCGCTATATTGTTCTAATCTGAATAAATATCCTTCATGGATCCATGATGGAAGTTTAAAGATTTTTATTCTGACTTCAGCTTTGTTGACAGTGGATAACGAGAACGGGTGTAGAAGCGGATTATTGCAAACAATAAACTTCTGCCCCCTCTCCGCTGTCCATTGTAATCGTAGCCTAAGCAGGAAAGCGACCTACATAACTAACACACCTAAGAGAAGGTATAGCATACCTATCTATTTCATTAAATTTCGTCCCTTAGGAAACTTCAACTATCATCAGCCTATATCAGTCCACTGCTGGACATAGGCCTCCCCCAATGAGCGCCACAGCGCCCTGTCTTCAGCTTGCCGCATCCAGCATCTATCAGCAGTCTTTCGCAAATCGTCATCCCACCTGGTCGGAGGGCGTCCTACACTACGTTTGCCGAGTCGCGGTCTCCACTCAAGAACACGTTTACACCCAGCGGTTGTCGGTTCTTCTCGCGATATGGCCAGCCCACTGCCACTTCAGCTTGCTAATCCTTTGAGCTATGTCGGCAACCATGGTTCTCTATCGGATGTATTCGTTGCGAATCCTATCCTTCAGACAAACTCCGAGCATAGCTCTCTCCATAGCTCGCTGGGCGACTTTATATTTCTTACTATACTTAAGACATAGGGGAGGCCCAAGTCCAGGTGTGGACTAAGTAACACAGGCTTATAATGATGATGAAGAAACTTCAAGTAAATTAAGTGAGAACTTTGTGCTTAGATAGGCATTAAAGCACTTCTGCGTTATATGGACGATATAAAATGAATTTCAAATCGTTGTCTTCAAATGCCTCCTATCAGACAGTGGCACTAACGCCGTGTCTCCTAGAATCTAGATAAATATCTAACTGAAATACAGTTTCAGGTTCGTGCGTTTGTTTATTCTACTCTTATGCTATGCTAATCTTTAGTGAAACATAATAAATCCTGTAACAAACTTACATCATTCATATCATAATTATAGAACAAGAGAATTTGCATCAAAGCAGCTTAAAACTCTTTTATTTGTAGAACCTCCTTAAATATTTTTTTATTCATTTATTTATTAATTCCACTGTGGCTGTAGGTAGGTTGTTACACTTGATGTCGTTTTATTTTAAATAATTTTCTTAATGTAACATTTTAGGTTCTTAATTAAAATTAAGTACCTATACAACATAACAAAAGTTTTGTGTGAAGGAAGGAAACACCATAAGGATTGTATGCAGAAGCGGGAAAAAAAACAAACAGACAGTGATTCCATTAAACAGTTAAATATTTAAAACTTAAAATATACAAATAATTAGCTGTAAATAGGCCTAAAATAAATAAGTAAATATTGTTATTTAGCCACACACGTCAACTGCATAAAAAAAACATAGGCCTTCTCAAAACAACTGACGACGCAACGACGCCACAAATAGCGAAGATTTCGGTTGCCAATTTGGTAAAAAAATACATACAATTTTCTGGCGGGATGGAGCCGATCGGCGACAGAATTTTAACGTCAACGTCAAGATGTAACCTAAGTCAAAGTCAAATGCCAGTTAACCCACACTTGACCTTTTTTGCTCGGTTACAGCAGTTCATAATCAAAGTTGCATACAGTACATACATTGCAGTTATTAATTATTATACGTAGTCGAGCAAAATAAGGTCAAGTGTGAGTAACCTACGTGTATGTGTGAGGTTTAACGTTAAGTAACAATTAAGAATAAAAAATTTCATTACAAATATTACAATTAAGGTTGACATTTGAGATATTTTGGCGTTGCCGATATTTTAGCTTAGTCGTCAGTCGGCTTCATTCTGCCAGTTTTTTTTAGGTCGGTATAGTTATTTTTGTATCATGTGACGAAAACCGAAAGAGCCTAGTTTCTCCGGGTGGCGATCCATTAAATTTGATATTTTACCGTAATCGCACGGCAGGTGCATCCATCGACATGTTAATTTGAAGTTAAATAAGTGGTTGTTTTGAAAATCTAAAAACTGGCTTCGAATATCTTAGTTTTGAACTGTTTTTTAAGTATTGCGGGAAAAATACTAATGCCATGGGAAAAAAAAATATGGGACCACCTCTCGGGATCATTCTCTATAGAAGTGGAAAAGAATCTTCATTATTTCCAAATCGGTCAATGAATAACGGAGAAATTGACGGACATAAATAAGCAAGATCGGTCGATTTTTCGACTATTTTAAAAATATTTCATAAAAATAAGAAACAGAAATAGCTGCAGCAGTTACCGAGATATTCATGAAATACTGCTGACGGACAAAGCGAGACCGGGTTTTTTTTTTCGAAACCGATCTCAAAACCCTAAAAACAAACATACGGCTAAACTTATAATAATCTATATAATTTTCGAAGTTGGTCAAAAATAAATCAGTACCTAAATAAAGTTATTTTGATTTTTTTATTATTAATTAAAATCACCAACATCAGATACAAATAAACAGATATTGTACAAAACAGTAGCGTGTAGGTACATGCGGCGACCTCTACCAGAATATAAATTGTATTGGCCAGGCATAAAATAAAGTTACAAGGTAGGTACATGGAAATAGTAAATTATTCGAAAGAAATGAACAAAAATATATATATATAAAAGAACGCGTGATGAATATGAACAACGCATTGATATGGTGGTTACCTTACAAAACGCAAGATATCCAGTCACAGAGAGCCAATTAATACATAGTCGCTAAAATGATCTTGTTCATTGATTTTCATTCCTATTTGCATTCCAGTTAAACTAATTGACCAATTCAATATCTCATTCAAGAAGCTGTGTCTCTGATCTTCACAACATCTCAATCATTACGGACTTCAGACGTCTTCTCTTGCTCTACATACGTTTGTTGTGACGCGTCTTCATATTTGTAGTTGAAATTAGTTATGTATTTAGTGAATCTGCACTAAAAATAGATAGGTAACTAAGCTACATGTTACAACATGTCAACTTGTAGAAATATAATAATTAGACAGTGTAGATATTTGTATAAACAAGACTATTGAATTTAATTGAGTAAGTAAAGTAAATGGGATAATACATTTAATAAACTAAAAACTAATCTTATTAGATTACTAAAGACTCGATAATTAGGTATAGATATTTACTAAGAAAATGAAAAACCAAGATAAGAACGGAGAGAAACTTAAAAAGGTGATAGATATTGCGGATGTGTTTGAGAGATTCGGAAGATATCAAATAGTGCAATATGTTCTGCTGTGTATACCAGCAGTTTTTATCACAATGATACATATCAATTATGTGTTCACTGCTGGAGATCTGAACTATCGGTAAGTCTTTATACATTTTATAACCCCTATTAATCAAATCTATTAATAAAAAAAGAGACTTCCCTACCTATTTGAATGAGAATGAAGACCAATAATAAACAGAATAGTTTACTTTCCCATGAACCTACACAACTGGCTATGGCTATTCCCGTTCACAAGGCCAATGATCGTCGTTGCAATGGATGCGGATGTAGTATACCTAGGTAGAAGATATTTATTTTACAAATTTAAGAAAACTTACAGCTAGGCTTTTTACATTATGGTGTTAGTATACGTATGCATGAGGTATGCATGATCAGCTGCTTGAAGGCTAATTACAAGTTTCCACTTATAGGTTTTTATACAAAATCAAATGTGAGAGTTAGTAGACGACGATAATTAATAAGAAAAATATGAAATTTAAAGACACCTGCTTATACATATAAAAAAGTTAAATTTAAAATAGAATTAAAGATTAAAACGGTAGTACTATATACTATATATATATATATATAAGTAATATGCTCACTACATTAAATAACTATATGTATGCTACTTAAATATTAAACTTTATTAGGTAGTTCTAATACTGCCCAGAAAAAAAGTATCGTTAATAACTTGTTTAAGTTTATGCACTGTTGTGTTAAAAATATCAATATCATCATTTTCTTTTGCCAATAAATTAAACAAATTACTTGCTCTGATAATAAATGCGTTCTGCCTATAATTAGTATTAACGCGCGGCACATACAATGTATTCGGGTTTCTCACAGCTCTACTCGTGTATATATCTATATTATACTGTGAAGACCTCCCTGGGTTTCTTATGGTACATATTTTATGTACACACCTAAGGCGGCTGGTCGGCGAGCGACCGCCGGCAGCTAGCCGACGCGCTCCGCGGCGATTCGCGTATAATATTTATTCACTGAAATTTTGCTCCAAACTGGCTGTGTCCTACACATCAAGTAGGCTCCATTAGATTCACCCTGATCCAGCACACAATCTCTTAGCTACAGCTACCCCATAAGTCTAAGCCTTCGTTCTTTCCCCAGCTGTCGAATCCCAGAATGCGAGGACTCAAACAGCACCTTCCAAGTCCCCTGGTGGCCGAACGCCTCCATCGACAGATGCTCCAAACCAGTCCTCAAAGACCTGGCCTGCACCAACGCCAGCTTTAGCGATGAGCTGGAAGTCTGCACGGAGTGGGTGTATGAGACGAACGATACTGTTGTTGCTGAGGTAGGTTTCATTTCGTAGATCATTGAGATCATGAGCAATGATTTTGTTTTTTTTTTCACCATGAATAGACCATCATATGAACTCAATCTCACCTGATGGTAAGCGACGATGTGACCAACGATGTATCTCGAAGGTCTATAATATAAGACACCCTACTATTGTCTCGAATCTAGGTTTCATATTGTATTTGGCCGAACAGAAACAGGCAACGTGTTCCAAACTTTAGTGATGCGAAAAATAAAAGTAGAGGAAATTACTTAGGCACATCTATGGAGGAAAACCGCTTACGAGTGGGAGTAATATCCACCAGATAAGGGTGACGTCGCTGATGGTCCTGAATGGACGGTAGGATTGTTTTTCGATGGTACCGAGGTGGCATCTACACGATCCCTTTTTGTATAGGATTTGCGAACATCCATTACCGCAGAGCACGGTAGAGGCGCTGCTGTACCAAAGTCCAAACCCCGTAAAAAAATTCTTTTTATTTTTTTTAAGTAGGTATAGGAACAGTAGTGCACTTATTAATGTGAAAGTCCTTGGTAGAGCAAGGACTCTACCTATGTCTTATAAATCTACCAGTTTAAAAAAAATAGGACCAATCCCTTGATTGTAAAAGACTTTGTAAGGTTGTCGTTGAACCTTGCTTGCGAGCCGTGCACCGAGCCTCATCGGCACTTTTCACAAAAGACATTGTCATGTTACAGTTGAACCTGGCTTGCGAACCGTGGCTCCAGAGCCTCATCGGCACATTCCATAACGCCGGCATGCTGTTAGCAATGGTCATTTCCGGATGGATGACAGACAGGTAACACAATCTGGATGATAGGCCAACCCAGAGGTTCGGATTGGTCTATTAACGCCCTTTAACGCAATATTTGGAAGGTTAGAAGAGAGGTCATTGCCTAGCTGTTCCCACAGATGAGCAAAGACCTCTCTTCCAACCTTCCAAATATTGCGGTAAGACCAAAGGGTAGATTGGATTGAATTCTAGATTTACATATGACATAAAGTTTTCTAAGCTTCTAAATTAAGGTGGGACTGTACCTCTAAGTTCCCATACAAACGTACTATTCGATTCATTTGCAAACTACGTCCCCGATTGTAATGAACTATTGCATACTCGGATAAGAACTAGCGATGTTTGTACCGTTTTAGTTTTTCAAATTTTTTTTAATCATCATTAAATTAGAGCGAAAGTAATAAAATCGCTTGATAATGGATAAAATTGAATTTTCGCTCTCACTTTATGATGATAAGTATTTTGAACAAGATAAAGTTAAAAACTACAACCCGACTACGTGAAAGTTATAAAAGTTTGAAACATTTACATTGACAAAACAGAATGACGTATCGGTCATATTTGATAGGCATAGAGTTGAAAATGAAAATAGGTCGTAGGTATTGTAATTTTTCTCTATGGGGCCTGCAGCCTGCGGCTACCTAAACTTTAATACGCGTTTTGAAGGCTTATTCGGGGGTCAGAGCCCTAAATCCTATAGCCTATAACCATCGGGGTATTGAGACGAATCAATCGATACATAATTTGTTGAAATCGAACCAGTAGTTTCAGCGCTACGTGGGAACAAAGAAATCGGCCACATACATACAAACATACAAATATACAAACATACAAACATAGGGTGCTAACCTCATAACCCTCCCCTGTTGGTAGTCGGGTAAAAACTAAAACGATACAAACATAACTATTACTTATCCGATTACGTATGCCAAATTTCATTAATCGGGGACGCAGTTTCCAAATGAATCAATGGAGCTTAGAGGTCAGGGCCTTCTTCTTTAGTCTTTTGTTCAGTATCACATCTAAAAAGTCGAAAGCCAATTGCTCTTGGTCTATGGCTCCTTATCTATTAGAGTTTGACCTTTGGTTTCCACCAATTTATGGCTGTATTAAAATCCATTGACATACTTAGCAGCAATTGACTTACTAAAATACACTAATTATTGTCTTGGGAATAACAACACAAGAAGCAAATTATAAGGCGATATTGAATTAGCGATTTGTTAAAACAGTAAACTGATGCTAGTACAGTCACTTTGGGTAACTTTGGATTTCCTTACAACCTTGAGTACGAGTTGGATTGATGATTTAGATGGTTTTCTTCAAAAATCATTTCGCCAATTGAATTGAATATTGTATTTATTTTCTCTTGCAAAACATAATTGTTTACAATTTTTGGTTTATGTTTAATATAATGCTAGTTATCGTGTTTTGCACAGGTTTTCGATCCTCGAAAACGGATGGAGGTTCGAAAACCTGTGGTACGGGTCACCAGGACCTTACTCCGCAGGATAATTTGGGATACATAAGTACATATGAAAAGACGGTTAAACTAATTTTTTTGAAAATGTAACAGTAAGTTAGACCTAGTAAGTTTAATAATTAACTGAGTGATGAGGATAATGATTCTTTGTTAATATCAATATGTGTCTGGTTGGACACTTTTCTGCCAGTGTCAAGTAATGGAAAATAATTGTAAATATCTGAGATAAGTATCTAATTATGAAGATTGTGTGATATTTACACCAGAGCCTAGTTCGTTATCTAGCAGGGCAGGTTATGTACCACTTGCAGGTTAGGTTATTAACCCGAAAAATGGGATACATAAAAGCGCGAGCGAACCGCTTAAATGATGAATGAATGGTTTGAAAACTGCAATCGAATTTCATTTCATTTCACTTCAATATTTTAGGGAACGAGGTAAGTAGTATAAAGAAGCAGAGAATAGAGTAGCGTAAATTCAGGATAGGGTAAAATTAGGTGCCCGAGCCGTAAGTAAAGCAAAATTGCAAACCCAAGAATTCCGTCAGCCCCGCCTGCTACAAAAAGACTGTCACAAAAAGACTGTCACTGGTTCGAATATAAAATTTAAGGTAAAAATGCTGAACCTATGTTCAGGAAGATAAATTTTATATTTGTTTTACATTTGGAGTCATCAAATAAAATCAACTGTACCACAATTGGAACAGTTGATTGTATCTATTTGATGTTACTTACACGTTGTATTGTAACTAGATGGGTGGATTATTGGTGGCTGGGGGGAGGGGAGCCTCAGTACCTTCGCCTGAAACACAGGATTACCTAGTTCAGGTTAAATTGTTATAGTTTGCTATATTTTTTATGCACTTATGTTTTTACATAATTAATTTTGTATTTATATATTACTTGATAATCATTTCTATTTATAAAGCATATAGTATAAAATTTGACTAGTCTAAGTGCTTATTTTGTAAGTCAGACGAAATAAAGTTTAAGTTTCTTTACGTTTAGTCGACCCTGTAAATTTGTTCACGCTTTTGCACACGTTACTTTGCATTGCTATGTGATTTTTGTTAGGAGTCATCTATATCCTACTTCTGACTAATAATATAGAAAAAAAACACAAGAAGAACTCGAAAGTTTGTGCTTTTGTGAACATGTTTGGCCGAAACTAATGAATGGATCGGGCAAAATTTTGCACATTATTGATGACGATCTCATAGCCAAATTTCGACCACAGTGGCAAGTCTCAATGGAAACAAGCCACCTGGATTATTTCTTTTTTAATATAAACTGCACAAATGTGTGCGCAAACACAGGTGCACTCTCTATTCCCACACTCTCGTATTCCGATGGGACGGCAGGCCGACACAACCGGGGACACGTCAGGCGCAAGACCAACGGCGTAACGTGCTTTCCGAGGCCTGGGGATGGAAGTTGGCTTGGCGGTGCACACATAAAGATAACATAGAACTAGACTACCATAAATGCTACTTGTTATTCTAAAAACGATCGCAGAAGTTAGTAAATAAATAAATAACAGAGCTTTGCAAATCAATGTCCATTCCACATTTTCCAGGTTTGGTCGGAAGCCCACCCTCTTATTCTGCGTGGTAGCCAGCTGCATCGGCCAGTTGAAGACCCTCGCGACGTCGTACACCATGTACGTGGCGGTCGAGTTTTTGGAGGCGGCTGTGTCCGGCGGCACTTATACTGCTGCTATGGTTATCAGTTAGTATCCCTTGTTCAGCTATGATTCTTTGTAATTTCCACATACCAGTCTTTTATCATAATTAATTGGAAAAGCGAAAGCAGAAAAGTTCCAGCGTTAAGTCGTAAAAGGCCTGTGGAGCCAAACTTCAAAGAAATGAAATAAGTCCCAAAAAAAATCGGTTTCGGCGGGATTCGAACCCGCCGAGAGTTCGTTCTTAGAGATACCCAGAGTGCGGGTTAGCACTATAACAAAAAACTTCAAAGAAATGGCCTCCCCATAAATCTCACCAATGCTAGCACGATGACTCGTCTTTTTTTGGGAAATTTTGAGGTAAATCCAATCGTTATTTTTTTAAATACATTGTTCATACGTAGAAAATCAAAGCTCTAGCTCACACGTCCAGCCCAGGAAACGGGGTTGAATTGGTTTTGGCTAATGCATTACATGTAATGCACGGACAGTCAGTCAGGTTCTATTACAGTCTGTCTGAGTCTGTTAGGTATAATTTTAGCTAGCTGTAGTATAGGCTATCTCATAAGAACAACTGGTAGCCCCACACCGATTCGCCACAAAAAATGTGACAGTTGTATGGAGGGTACCCTCACTTGGTATCAGCTTGCCTGGGCAACCAAATTTGTTGCCAGCAACCAAATCACCCGCTGGTGGCCGAACCATTAATATGTATAGAACTATTTGGCGTCTCACTCACTTCACCACTAGTTGGTGGTGGTATTTGTTTTGGTAGTTCTCCCTTGGTAGGTCAAAACACCATGGTGCCGCTACCGGTGGTCCCACCATGTTGTCCTAAGTTGCTACAGGTACCTACGAGTAATTATAGGTGACATTTTCATCACGAACCCTGGGGCCTTACTCGGAAAAGGAAAAACGAAGTTTCAGATTAGTTTTAGAGCAAAACAAACTCTTATATCGCTGGCATAAGATTAACGTTGCCACGAATCCGAAACTTCGATTTAGTTTCAACGAGTACATGCCCCTGGTTTCCATTAAGTGAAAATTCCCTTCAACTCCCACTTTCACTAAGTAGGTACCTACTACTGAAAAACTGATTTTTCGCAAAAATACGTTACATTTTAAAATAATTTATTTTTTAATCATTTAAAATAATTAAAACCTGGCGTGGTTTTAATTCTTAAACTTGGTATTGGTAAAAAGTACCCCCCGCAATTCAATAATCGTTTGTTAGAGAGGTTTTATTTGAAATTCAACTTAAAAACAGCTCTGCCCTGAATAAACAGAAGGTATGAGAGTGGAAGATTGGTCTTAAGTAACTCATTGGGTTCCAGACAAAGATATTTTTTCATTTTCATAGGTGATTTTTTTAATTAAAAATTTAGACTTGGCATCTTCACAAACATGTTTGTGATGATGGGCAGAACCTGCAGTTCACATATTGTCACTAATTTACCAATAACCCTGTATATTTCAGTTGAATACCTATAGGTATCAGTTATCTAGTAGACTAGTCAGGACACAAGCTCTGCTTAGCTTGGGGCTGGAATATGATGCTGTATGATTTGTCCGGGATTATTTATTTGTTCCAGTGCTAGAAATCAGCGGCACAAACAGCCGCATCATGTCAGGAGTAGTCTTCGCCTACTCCATCTACCTCGGCGAGTGCATCTTCGCCTGCATCGCCATGTTCATCCCCTACTGGAAAACCCTTATCCACATCATCAACGGACCTTCCATCTTCTTCATCAGCTATCTATTCATCATCCACGAAAGCCCGAGATGGGAGATCTTGACCGGAAGAATAGAGCAGGCGAAGAAAACACTCTTGATCATGACGGATATGAACAAGACTAATATCAATCGGCAGGAGTTGGAGCACATCGATGAAGAGAAGCTGAAGAATAAGTTCAATATTGAGATGTTTGAGAAGAGAGAAGGGGCATTGGAAGCTGTGCGGTCTAAAGTTATAATGAAGAGGTAAGTAATATTGAAAATGGACTGAATACACTTGATCTGCGATTTACATAAAAAAAAAATTAAAATAAAAAAAAAATTGTTTTTTTAAATTATTGCCAAAACTTACGATTTGATTTGGTAAGTTACTTTGGGAAAAGTGTTCCTGGTTGGAAATAGAGTCGATTAAGACCAACTTATTTTTTTTGACAGATGTAATTTTTTGGACAAACCGTACTCATTTTCAAAAAACTAAAAATGACAATATTTTTTTCTTCAAAATAAAATAGAATGTTCCTAAGAAAAAAACCTTCTAACTACAAAAGGAACGGTAGCTACCCTTATGGGGCCAAAAATTAGCCCCACCCTGTATATCTTATCTTGCACAAAACTCCCAAATGTGATTGGACTGGCTAAATATGTATATCACGTAGGCTTGGTAGGCAAATCATACAAATAGGAAGATTCTTCTTTAAAGACGGTGGTGGCTAAATATTACATCTAGCAAGCAATCCTTTTGCAAAGTTGGCAAAGTGTAGCCTCGCAAAACAAAGAAACTATTAAAGCGATAGCCCAATCAGCGTCTTTTGTATAGGCTTTTATATCACCTCCCCTTTTTCAGATTGCTCGTAACACTCGTGTGCAGATTCACCTCAAGTTTCGTCTACTACGGTCTCATGATCAACTCTGTCTACCTCCCAGGAAGCAAGTACACCAACTTCCTGCTAGCCACGGTGATGTCGTTCCCTGGAGAGCTGGTAGCCATGTACCTGATGAACAAAATTGGACGGAAACTGCCCCTTATGGTCGGGTATATTGTTTGTGGAGTGGTGTGCGTCGCTTCGGGGTTTGTGCCGGAAAGTAAGTGAAACTTATTGCTTATTGCGAAAATTTCCCTCAACGAAGCATCTACTCTCCAAAGTACTTGGTAGACAAATTTCGGCTGCCTACACTAGAACGTCGCGTCGCACCAACTTGTCCCCGAGCTGTGTCGCTGATTTGGGTTTGTAGACTCCATTACAAAACCATTAAAATCTAAGTTTTTGGATTTTCAGATAAGCTCCGTGAATTCTGGTTGTCTTTATGTAACCGACGCAACACGACTTTGGGATTATCATTTAGAAACTAGGGGTAAAATTGTTTTTTTTTTTTGTTTTTGCCGGAAATACTGAGAATGGTGCATATAATAATTATTTGTTCGACCCATATTGTAGAAAATTAATGTCGAGACGTAGGTATAGTCTCATCGATGTCTCATTCCTGTGCCATCGTCGTGAGTGAGGGCCCACACAGCGAACTCTTTCCATAAAGACGACCTCCATATCTAAGAAAGTCTTTCTTACGCAGACCTCAATTTTAAGATAGGTAAGCCCTAGTAACGTTCCTAAGATATAACTATTCTCTCTGTACTTTCCAGGTTATACATGGGCGAAAATCTGCCTCTTCCTGATAGGGAAGATGCTGATCTCAGCGTGCTACACGGGAGCCCTCACGTACGCCATGGAGCTGTTCCCGACCAGCGCTCGTGGCTCATTGCTAGGCATGGGTAATTTCGCCTCCAGCACGGGGAGCATGCTGGCACCCCTCACTCCTATACTGGTAGGGATTGACTCCAATTTTACTTCCTTCATTGTCATTA
The DNA here is from genome assembly GCA_947086465.1 of Eupithecia exiguata. Classification (NCBI taxonomy): domain Eukaryota; kingdom Metazoa; phylum Arthropoda; class Insecta; order Lepidoptera; family Geometridae; genus Eupithecia; species Eupithecia exiguata. Next base: position 10,181,721 of record OX352245.1, read on the forward strand.
GATTTATCTTACTTTATTTACCCAGGCTCCCCTGAAAAAACGGAAATTTTGATATGAAGCCGTTTAGCAGGGAAGCAGCAGCGGTGAATGTATAAATGTCGCACATGGACATTAGAAGACTACTGAGTCTACCTAATCAGTGAATTGGTTTATCCAACACTAGCTGATGCCCACGGCTTCGCCCGCGCTTTTCATTTATCTCAGTTTTCGGGTTAATTTATAGTCTATGACACAATAACATACTTTATTACCATTTAAGAATCATCTTGAAATCTTGAAATGGATATGCTTTTCAACAAAAGAATAGTGTGAAATCGGGATATTCTTATCTTAATAATAATAAATATTAATAATGTTTATTTTTCTCTCACAAAGGTACCTACATACATAATCTAGCTTATGTGGTAGGCGCTATAGGTGGGTGGATAATTTAATTCCATAGGTGCCTAACTCTTTCGTTGCCCATGTCGCATACCTACGACAGCCCCTTCAGGCACATCACATCACAAAGACTAGGCAGTGAAAGCATTCATTTGTTTATACAACCTGAGTTGTGAGAGATTGGTGCCTGTTATAGGTTTTAATGACCTCGAAGACATAATTTCAAACATAATCTAAGGTAATCAAATCTTAAAATAAGGTTAAATAACAACTTGTATGTACCTATAGATGTTTGAACCCTTATCGATTTCCCTTCGACATTCCAGAATCCAATATCAGAAGCGCTGCCGTCCATCCTGTTCGGATTCTTTGCAGCACTAGCAGGCACGCTGCTGACTCTCACTCCTGAGACGAAGGAACTTCCTCTCATGGACACCATCCAACAAGTGGAAGACAGTGATCGGAAGACCAGGGAGACTAGAGCAGCCAGACCAGAAGGAGTCATGGACAGCAACTTGCATATTTAAGGTCACAGAGACCTGTTGATTCAAGTGGATGACCGAAGGGGTCTCAAAGACCAAAACTTGCAATAAAATAAGGAAACTTAGATGATGATGAGAGACCTTGATTTTACTAAACAATAAACATAGGCTTTTTCTAAGGTTTTGTATTACAATGCGTAAGCCCTCTCACTCTGGCTAATCTATAAGAAATCAAATAACGGCGCTAAAGCCGTAAGAGGTCCCAAAGATTTTCGACGAAATCGACTAAGGATTTCGTGGTTTAGTTGGTTAGAGCACACCCGTACTGAGAGTGGGGCGCAGGTTCGAGTCCTGCCGCAATAGAAAAAAAGATTTTTTTGTGGAATAAAGGGGTGAGATTCGATTAAGTACCCAAATGTGATTTGATTTCGGAAATAATTTCATGAATCCAACAGGGATTACCGAGCTACTTACTTACTTAAAACCAATTGATTATAATTAATTGTAAGTAAAAGCATGTAAGTAAATACAGTACAGTCCGCTGCTCAGATATACATACACTTTTATTTTACTCAGAACTTTTCAAATAAAAGTCGATGTACCTACACATTTTATAAAACAAAGTAGCCATCGTACTTGTCAAAATGCGGTATAATAAATTATCAAAATTACCATGCACTTACTATTCAGTCAAATTGAAAACATGGCAGTGTATACATATTTTCGCAGCTGACTAAAACTAAGTACAATAAATGCAATACAAAAATTATTTATTGTGTTTACTGCGTTATATGGACTGTGTTGTGATGTGTCTGAAATAAATGTGATTATTATTATTATTATTATTATTGAGAAAATAACATAACAAAGAGAGATCACATAAGATAAGTACAATGGGCGGCCTTATCGCTTAGAAGCGATCTCTTCCGGGCAACCTTGTTTGTTATTTGTAGGAAGGTAGATACCTACTAACAAATAACAAACAATGATATTGTATCGCTATTCTTGCCTATCGAGGTACCGGTCCGTTCCGCAGAGATTACATAGGTATCTACTTAGGTGTTGTTATCTGAAAATATTTCTCACTAACTATTGCTACCTATTGCATAAGTTGTAGTAATCATTCAATCAAGTAACGATACAAAATGAAGGGGTAGGGGAGAGTTGGTTGGTTCACTGAATGTGCTTGCTGTTGCTTAAGTATCTGCAGATCGTACTTACAAACATTTGTCCCGAGGCGGGAATCGAACCCACAATCGTCTGCGTCACAGGACCTTCGCCCTTCGCGCCACAGAGGTCATCAAAATAATTTCTCTTACGTAACGAACCACGACAGGGTACCGTATCATATTTCTTCAAATTGTTTGTTAGGTAGGTACGTTTCATAAGTCGCCGACCAATCACTTGTTCCATAAATTGCTGAACACAGTCGTGTTCATAATCAATTAGTAATGAGGAATTTCGTTGCTGATTGTCTCTTAATCTCGTGTCGTAGGTAACCAGATATCTATACAGATTGTGTAAATCTTGTTAAAACACTGCGATCTTACTTTAATAACCAGTAAAATTGTTTAGGTTAGTTTTAGATGTAATTTAGTTGCTTATCTGGACTGACATAGTCATACCAATCACTCAAAGTCCCATGAAAAAATTAAGAATAAAAAAAAAACCGCTTTAAAATTGAATGTATGGTGATAATTAAAAATAAGAACAAATATTTTGTTTTGAACTTAAATTATAATTATTTAAAGTAATATTTTCTTCTTAGGTGCTAACGAATACACAAAATACAACAACGAGATACACAACTAGAGCAAATATTCGGGATGCCAGTCCGTACACTTTTTATAAATGCAATCATGAACGAGTTCAAACACAAAATAATTTAATGGAAACCACTTAGTACACAAAAAAAGGTATACCTACTTAAATTTGATAGAAATATTGTATACGGGTCATACAAAATTTCTATTTAATTTTGTTTTGTTAACAAGCCAAAGATATTTATTTAAAACGAATGTTAAAAATATTTTGTGTTGTAGTTTAAATATTTTGTTTAACGTCATGTCTAACAAACAGAGCCCTGAAGGTAAGCACCATCATTATACTCCTTGACCTTAGGAAGAGCCAGAACTGTGTCAGAGATCTTCTTGAACTGAGGGAATTTCTCATCAAGGTCTGGCATCTGCATCATCAACTTAAGATAATCGTAGATACCGGTGAATACAAAATCGGCCCAGGTCAGCTGGAAAGAGAAATTGAGATTTTACATGGAGACTATAACATGGTTGATACAAATTATTTTCGTTGCCCACTCGTATTACCAATTATTACGTTAAATATTTATAAGTCTAATATTAATTAATAACTTGAATCTACTTTTTTTTACTCTACAAATTTTCAAACTAGATTATTTTAGTTAACAACGCACATATGCGTTTATTACTATGCAGTTTTTTTTAAATTTTGTTATAAATTGAATTAAATATAATTAATAAGTAGTAGTTTTGTTGCACTGAGTTTGTATAATTCTCTGATTAATTATTTTGTTAGGAACATAATTTCGTATCTACCATATCTTGAAAGACTTGTAAGGGCTGTATAAGTGTATTAAATTAGTTATAAACCTTTAATATTACAACTGCTGGTCTTTAAATAAATAAAATAAAACAATACCTTCCCAAGAGCGAGATGCCCCTTGTTCTGTGCGATGATCTCGTTGAGCTTGGCGAGCATGTCTGGGTACCTGTTCACAGAGAAGTCAGCGTGTTTCGCTGCCTTGATCTTTTCATCCTTCTCGTAGTGGACAGTGGCGCTCACTGAAGAATACAACAGAGTTTATTTATGAATGTCATTTCGAACATTACATTCATGTATTAAGTAATTAAATTAAGTTTTATTATATCCTTACAAGCCTGACCACCTTTAAAAACAAAAAAAAAACTGGGACCCCATGGTTTAGAATGTAAATTGCGGGTTTTTTTTTAAGTTTTTAAGTTTTTTTAAGTATTAAAATTTTATTTGTAACATTTTCTACAATTGCTACTCAGAAGGTTACAGTTCTTAGCAGGGTGCATACATAATACAGGTAACTGTATCCATGTAATACGCATTCAGTGCCATGCCTAGCGCCTGGATGGTGCGACCCGCAGGGGTTCAGCGCCGCTGCAAGGATATGCAGATGGACATTATGCAATGTGGGGCATTAAAGTGTGCCATGCGTTTGTCCACCATCAGAAATTTACTGCATGTCATCGAAATAATCTTGAACTTACGCGCACGGATGTCGTTGATAAAGTCCACGATCTCATCGATCTCGAGATCCTCGAGTATGTCTGCGCCGGCGACGCCGTACTTGTGTCCAAAGTAACGCGCGATGGCGATGCTCTGCGCGTACTGCTTGCCGTCGTCAGTCTGGAGGACTGGCATCTGACCGAACTTGGTCTCTGGAATGGAAAGAAGAGAAGGGTTTTAATTAAAGATTCGGTTATTTAAACCTGTGTGCCCTGTTCTAATTCTATTTTTAATTTCAAAGGTTTCCTTTCCAAAACCGTTCACTCTATACTTCACTGCACTAGGTTTAATTTATTGATATATTTTTTCATTTGGAGACTTGGAACTGGCTACCGGAATCGGTGATCAGTGCCCCTCTAAGTGAAATCTTTCAAAAATAGACTGAAATTTAAGTGGACGCATCACCTCCTGAGCTGCCGGTGTGGGTTTTTTATTTATTTTTATAGAACTCCAACCCAATTAATCGCTTAACATGGAAAATAGCTGTATAAGGTGGTCTTGAGTTTTTCCAATTAAACGGTGCCCAAATTACGAAATACGAGTAATCGTACGTGAACTAATTATAGTTATTAGACTGAAAAATCCAATTACAAGGCAAAAACCGGTGCAATGCGGTGATTCAAAGTATTGTATTATGTATATCAGTTATCTAGAACCTATAACACAGCTCTGCTTAGCTTGGGGTTAGATAATGCTGTGTGAATTGTCCAACATTATTATTTATTATTAATTAAAAATTTATACACTCACTAGGCTTGAAGTCCGGCCACTGATCATGGCTCACGCGGTTATCCTTCCACTCCTCGCCTCCGTACGCGAGTAGAAGCCTCGGGCTCTCGCCCAGGGCCTTGATGGGGAAGTAGCTGAATGTGTACTTGACCATATTTCTAGAGAAACAAGCAAAAACGTTAATGTAAGAGAAGGATCCTCATCTACATACCTTAATACGTCCACAGCTGAACATCACCGAACAAGGGTTTCACCATCATTAATACGCTTGGCATGCGGATTGGTGATTTGGTAAAAGATTGTGATAAAAAAAAGGAACCAACCTTTACCAATAACAAAAAAAAACCTCTGGTGTCCCATCGACAATAAATCTTTAAACTGGGGCCACCTTCCAAAAGAGTTTTAAGTGTGTCTACCTAACGCGAGCTTATACAAAACGACTTACTTGATAGGTCTACTTTGACTGTGTATGGGATTTTGCCAAAACGGATGGTTATGTTATGCCTTTATTACGCTTGGCACAAGCAAATGGGTGTTGCCACTGAATACTATTACTATACGTAGTAGGTACTTATAACTCAATGGTGTTAGATGACAAAATTTAAACAAAGACGTGAAAAAAATCTCAAGCGTCTGTAGCAAATTGCAGTACCTAGGTATAACTGCTCTTTGAACATGCTGTGTACACATATTTAGGGATACAGTCTAGTTTTTATTATTGTGTCCTCCTATTTATATAATTTTGATTGTATTCTGTTTTGTGTGCCAAATAATAAATAATAATAAGTACCTATTTATTCGATTCAGTTATTATTTATTAATGACGTCGTATATTTTTCCCGGCCTCCTGTAACGAAAGCAGTCCCCGCAGTCCGCACCTAGTATCTCAAATTCTCAACTGGTGGCCTAAGGCGAGAAGTAGGGCAAACGACCTTGGGCATTTCCGCGCGCCTTTATGCAGCAAAGAGTCTGGGAAAGAGTGCTTGTTTTCGATTCAGTATACCATTTTAGTGCCCCTTATGAACCAAATAAAACGATCCTCTGCGGTTAGATGACGAGTAACTGATCATCAGGTTTGTATCACAGATTTTGCAGGCGCAAATACGTTTTTATGTTTAATATCGTTATTTTGACTGCTTTTCGAATCTAATGGACCTCCAAGAAATAGGTACCTATGAAATATGTGAATCACTATAGGTACTGAATTTGGTACTAATCGAATTAGAGACACCGATAAAAAAAGAGGGTTCGAAGTCTTCGAAGCAACTAGACACACACTATAACAACTAGGTACACTATAATTAACGGCAAGCATTTGGGACCTCCAAGGAACCCTTCAAGATATTTGTTACAGGATATATAAATTTTAAAGCTCCACAATCAATATTTTCGACAGAAAACAGGTTCAAAAACACATAATTTTGTATTTTTGCCTTTGTATGTATACGCCAAGGAAACAAGACTAAACTAAATAGTTTACATAATGTACCTACATTATAATTAATAATTGATAACTAAGTACCTAATTGAAACTTTCCGTAAAAAATATGTCATTTTTGGATTCAAACCATTTCAAACATTTGAACGGGTTATTTTATTACCTTACTGTGTTACTATCCAATCGTTGTTTTGTGGCCTTGTGACGTGTCCTATCGAAAGATGTGAGTCAGAGAAACGTCAAACATCGAGCTTGATAAACATTTGAACAACAACTGATTATTATTTTTAATACCTACTCGATGTTTTTCACACTTTGGTAGGTACCAAAACCCTGAGTTTAACAATACATTTGGTACCTAAGGTTTTTCGTTTCGTGTTAGTAAGAGATTTCGATTGAATTGTATTTTTGAATATTTAGGTATAAAGATTTATAACCAAATGCTCTAAAAATACAACTGAATTGAAGTTGGTTTTATCATGAGTTCATAGAAAATGGTTTAAAAATTGCACAAAATTAATTCTCCGTTAGTTTTATTTATTTTAGAATGCAGAAAATTTAAAACCTCAAATAAATTCGAATCTCGGAATTATTGTGCAATCAAAAACAAGGTACGTAGGTACGGGAATTCACTAATACCTAGTATATTCTAAGGTTATTTTCGAGAGAACTCATAATAAAACACTGTTTTTACCGGATTGATCGCGTATATTTTATATTTGTTTATAACCTGACGTTTCGGAGGCTTTTCAGCTTCCAGGGTCACAGGCAGACTGAGGTGACATTTGTCTTTACAAGTAATTTGAATTTTACATATCTACCGTCAATTATACAAATTTAATTATAACGTTCCGTATGTACGCAGTAATCACTAACAGTGACTTGATGGGTTGTAGCTATGGATTGCTGGGTGTGGGACCTGACTCGATGTAGGACTGGATCCCAAGCGGCAGGTACTCTCCAACCATCTTCTCTATTGAAATTATTCGGATGTTTTTGAATTTCAATTGCTTCTCGGAGCATTCTAGGAATGAAACGGTTTTCTCTAGCTAGTATTTGAGCTTTGTCGAAGCGAAGAAAATGACCGGCGTCCAGTGAATGTTCATAGACTACAGACTTTGACGACCGTTTGTGTTTGACGTCAGCTATGTGCTCTTTTAATCGAGTGGCTATACTTCTTTTTGTTTGCCCTATGTAACATGAGCCACATTCACAGTCAATTTTATAAACACCAGCATCTTCAAAGGGGACTTTACACTTGACTGGTCTTAGAAATTGTTGAATCTTCTTGTGCGGCTTGAAATAAGATTTAATCGAAGCTCGTTTTAGGATTCCTTCAATTTTGTCTGTGATTCCCTTGATGTAAGGAAGGATAGCTGGGGCTCGCTCAACTGTGTGTGGCTTTGGGCGGCTTCTGTGAGGATGGCGTGGAGTTTGAAGTTTATTACTCCGGAGAACTTCATGGATGTGCTTCAGCTCTCCTGCTAGATGGTGCTCGTCACAGATGCCGTGGGCTCTCTGCAATAAAGATTTACCAACAGTAGCTAACTGACATGGGTGGTGATGAGAATCACCATTGAGGTACCTATCTGTATGGGTTGGTTTTCTATAAACTGAATGTCCAAGTGATTTATCCAGGTTATTTATTGAGAAAAACAATAAATTAGCTTTCTTAGACACTTTAATAATAAAAAACCTGGATAAATCACTTGGACATTCAGTTTATAGAAAACCAACCCATACAGATAGGTACCTCAATGGTGATTCTCATCACCACCCATGTCAGTTAGCTACTGTTGGTAAATCTTTATTGCAGAGAGCCCACGGCATCTGTGACGAGCACCATCTAGCAGGAGAGCTGAAGCACATCCATGAAGTTCTCCGGAGTAATAAACTTCAAACTCCACGCCATCCTCACAGAAGCCGCCCAAAGCCACACACAGTTGAGCGAGCCCCAGCTATCCTTCCTTACATCAAGGGAATCACAGACAAAATTGAAGGAATCCTAAAACGAGCTTCGATTAAATCTTATTTCAAGCCGCACAAGAAGATTCAACAATTTCTAAGACCAGTCAAGTGTAAAGTCCCCTTTGAAGATGCTGGTGTTTATAAAATTGACTGTGAATGTGGCTCATGTTACATAGGGCAAACAAAAAGAAGTATAGCCACTCGATTAAAAGAGCACATAGCTGACGTCAAACACAAACGGTCGTCAAAGTCTGTAGTCTATGAACATTCACTGGACGCCGGTCATTTTCTTCGCTTCGACAAAGCTCAAATACTAGCTAGAGAAAACCGTTTCATTCCTAGAATGCTCCGAGAAGCAATTGAAATTCAAAAACATCCGAATAATTTCAATAGAGAAGATGGTTGGAGAGTACCTGCCGCTTGGGATCCAGTCCTACATCGAGTCAGGTCCCACACCCAGCAATCCATAGCTACAACCCATCAAGACACTGTTAGTGATTACTGCGTACATACGGAACGTTATAATTAAATTTGTATAATTGACGGTAGATATGTAAAATTCAAATTACTTGTAAAGACAAATGTCACCTCAGTCTGCCTGTGACCATGGAAGCTGAAAAGCCTCCGAAACGTCAGGTTATAAACAAATATAAAATATACGCGATCAATCCGGTAAAAACAGTGTTTTATCACTAATACCTATTCCATTATCATTGATAAGAAGATCATAAGCCGATAACATGAAGCTCAATGAATTTAATGACAAGGCACAATTTGTTTTAGCGTTGTTACTAAGGTTGTACAACGTTATTATTCGCTGCCATCTCACAGGAAGGCTGTCTTGGCCTGATAATAGAACTTCGCTAATTGATAATGGAAAAACTAAATCCGAACAAAAATAAACTACTTAATTTTTTAGCCTACTCCTTTCGTTAAAATTGGTTCAGCCGTTAAGGCGTGAAAAGGTAACAGTAAGGTAATGTCATCGTGTGACGTTACCTTTTCTACTGTTACCTTTAAAACTTTTTACCAAATATAAAGAGAAAATTATTCTGTATGTAGGTTACCGTTTCACGCCCAATTTTAACGAAAGGAATTGCCTGAAAAATGAACCAGATTTTCGCTAATCGATAATCGAAAAACTAAATCCGAACAAAAATAAACTAGTTTATTTTTCGAAAAACTGGTTAATTTTTCAGCCAATTCCTTTCGTTAAAATTGGGCGTACCTTTTCACGCCCAATTTTAACGAAAGGAATTGGCTGAAAAATTAACCAGTTAGAGATTTTTTTAAAAATAGGACACCCTGTGCCCTGTGCAAATTAATCCCATGACTCCTTTTACGACTTTTCTCTAATTTTCAGTTTGGGATTTGGCCATCCACTTCGATCTCAAAAAGCAAACTGTATAGGAGTTTTTGGCAATTGCTAATGTTCAGCGAATTTTGGCGGTCATTGACTGTACAAATCTGTAGGCAACTAGTACCTATCTATTGAAAGGGAAAGTAAAAAATCGATAGCACGCCTACGTCGTCGTCGTATCCCATCGCTCAGTATTGTAGTAGGCAAGCGATACGCGTGGGTGTGTCATTCTATGACGGATAGTTGGTTGACTTTATGTAGGTAGGTACCTACCTAGTAGGTAGGTACCTACATAAAGTCATGGACCAACTTAGTTTAATTTAATTAATTATGGTAGGTAGTAGGTACCTTTGTAAACTTAAAAGCGGACCTGTTTTTAGATAGGACAGAATATGCAGCTTCTGGCAAAATTTTCTAAATCATTTTAATGGTGGGAAAATAATTATGGCAAAATTTATTTCATAGGTAACCGGTCTTCACCCGGGTCATAGGTACAGGTAGGACATACCACAACGAACCAATTAAAATCGTAAATGAAAATTAAAATAAAGAGGAGCGATTTCACAGATGGTAGCGCCAGAGAAGAAAAACTGGTAGCGTTGTTTGGAATACGTAGGAAAGTAGGAACGTACCTACTAAGGGCTTATATTTTTAACATAAAAATCATTTGCACAAACCTAAACGTGCATCATGTTATGGACTCGTCCATAACATGATGCATAGCAAAGCCCTATGTACGAACTAAATAAATATAATCGTATATTCACCTAGTTATTTGAGATTCTCGAAGCAAAAGTAAAAACTGCCGGTAGCCGGTCGCTTCACCGAGTGGTAATAATAAAATAAAGGAAACGAAACGAAGGCCAGCCTAAAATAAAATAAACGGGCGACAACCAGGGTTGCCAACCATAGAATTTTTTTCCTCGTACTAAGCAGCTAAAAATCTCGTATTATGGCTTTCGAACCTCGTACTTGCCTCTAAAAGGTGACTAAACCAAAATTAATGCATATCAAACTGTTGAATTTAGGACGTTTTACACAACGAAATAAACTATTGCAAGTTTCTACTAGGTAAATAAAACATCACTTTATATTAAAATAATCCTTAATATTACTATCGTAAATAACTAATGAACGAGATTTGTTTGTAGGTTGAAAACTTTGCATAGGTAACTATGTACTTCTAGTCTCAGTTTTCATTTCCAAATATTATATCAGGAACATCCTCATTCGCATCGTTTTTCTTTTTATTTTTGCACGAGATTTTTATTTATTTTGTGAAGTTACACCTCTCTGGTTGGCTCTGGCTATGACATGTGTGATCAAGGCGACAGACAAATAATGCGAAGAACGAAATGTTTTATTTCTCGGGGATTTCTTGGTTCATGGGATAGCGAGCGAACTATAGACAATCATCGCGCCAATGCGACAAGTGTTATGTTATGTCAAAATCTCGTACATAATTGTACGAGGTTGATAGTGCCCTCGTACCTCGTACGGAAGACCAAAAATCTCGTATTTGTACGAGGAACCTCGTACGGTTGGCAACCCTGGCGACAACACAACAGACAGAGCCGGAATGAGTGCCAACGCGGTAGTATAGATTTTCTACCAATATTTTTCTACCAAATGAGGTCGGTTTATTGCGCTTGTACTTTTTGAAAGTTATTTTTTGTAGTCCGTCAAACGAGTGATGACATTGAAGATTTATGTATGAAAACTTTTTATATGGCAATACTACTTAGCATACTTAGTCGATAAGTTAACTGGAATTCTACACCTTTTTCTTAAACCTCTTGACACTTCTACACCATTCTACCATAAACAAATTGTCGATGATTTGGTTTCGTAGTGATCTTATTTTATCATTTTACTAATTCATAATAATACTTCAAGGAAGAAAGCTATGCGAAGCGAAGATGATGTTCATAATAAAAGTATCAAATTGAATAATCCAGCTTTACCCTGTAATTTGCTTGATGTAATGGCTGCCATACTCATATTTTAGAAATTTAAAAGTAACATTTTTTAGTAGTCAGACTAAGAAATTAATAAAGTTCCCAAAAATTTTCTATTTCTTAACCAATTAAGCCACGAAACCTTAGGCGGTTCAACCGAAAATCTTTGGGACCTCTTACGGACTATAGCGCCGGTGGCTCCACCTACAGGGGTAACAGTTATAGTTTAACCAAACCTGTTCAAAGACTAAAGTTACATTAAGTTCGTTTGACAAGAGGTGCTGCCTTTGCTCAATTCTAAGGTTTTTTGCTATAGTGCTTCACCAAACTTTGGATTGCGTAAAAAAAACATAGTGGTTCATTAGCCCTTTGAGTCTAATTGAGACACCTTTCAAAATATATGGATGAAATAACCTATTAGGTATGTCTATTCAGTGTCCCATTGTCATCTTCAATCCCGTTCTTTATGGGTGATCGTTTCCTGTTGGCGCAATATTCAAATTTCGATTTAGATGGTACGTGAACATGTATACAGGTTAGTTCTTAGATAATTAGCTTGATAATAATATGGTTTGTATTTATTTTTTGTTTTTATTTATGTAGGAAAGAGGACCAATTAGCTTAGGTCAATAGTAGGTACAGCACCATGTAGGCTGTAGGGCACTGCATTTCTATGATATATTATATAGGTAGCTATACATATAATGGCAAAATTTCAGTTAAAATAGTTATACATAATTCGTCAAACCACGATAGTTTCATAGCAGGTAAAATTCAGTTTATCGTAACATTATGGAAGAATCGAAACTAGCTGGCAACATACTCAAAGAATGTGAGAGCTTCGGGCAAAGAGTATACAATAACTAGGTACGGTGGTACGGCGTCGGGTGCCATGATAAGAAAACAAGCATGAATGAAATTGACTATAGAGGAAACCACCCAAGTAACTGCATAAAGAAAGCCATTTATTTACGGTAGTTATTGTATACTCATTGAAAGCCATCTTTGTTTTGAATCTGATAATTAAATATCTACCTACTGGTTAAAAGCGAACAGGATGCATTGAGTTATAGGTACCTACTACGAGTGACAGGATGTTATTTCTCGACGGCGGCGGCGGCGGCGGCGGCGGCGGCGGCGGCGGGGCGGCGCGGCGCGTATTGAAATGATTTTCCGTGGCTCGCGGTTTCGGTTCCCGCCACGGGACGAAATAGGTTTTTGCTTATAATCTGCAGATAGAAATGCCTCGGTACCTACACCTACACCTACATGTATACCTAAGTGAAATTTAAACTTATTACCTATTTTTAACCACAAGTGGAAAATAAATCCACTTATGGTTAAAAATAATTAACAACAAAGTTAATGAGGAAATTTGTTTGTTTGTTTGAATTGAACAGGCTCCGAAACTACTGGACCGATTTGAAAAATTCTTTCAACATTAAAATCCTAGATCATAAAACAAAAAAAAGTAATAATAATATTTTAAGTCATCATCTTCAAGCCTGTATTAGTCCGCAGCTGGACATAGGCCTCCCTTAATGAGCGCCAGAGCGCCCAGTCTCCAGCTTGCCGCATCAAGCATCTGCCAGCAGTCTTTCGCAAATCGTCATCCCACCTGGTCGGCGGGCGTCCTACACTACGTTTGCCGAGTCGCGTTCTCCACTCAAGAACACTTTTACTCCAGCGCAGCGGTTGTCCGTTCTTCTCGTGATATGGCCAGCGCTAAAGTACCTAGGTATTTTTTTATAATATTTTATTTTATTCGGCACCGACACATAAAGGGTTCTTATAAGTTTGACGGGTGGATCTATGTGTCTGCGTGTTTATCTATCTGTGGGTTGTTGCGGTATCAAAGCTCCCAAACGGATGATTTTGATTGGTTATTTTGTAAAAAGCAGACTTGATCGAGTGTTCTAAGCATGGAAAATCTGCCAAAAGTGTGTTAAAATTTATATATATTCTTTTAAATACCTCTATCTACCCGTGCGAAGCCGGGGCGGGCTGCTAGTAACTAATTAAACATCATAGTCAAGTCGACACCACATTATATTTTACTTAAGAGGGCGCAATGCGCGCCATTTCCTGAAAAGGATAGGTATAGGATTTCGCTTTCAAAGGAGCGGGATAGAGCATGCGTTTTTGGAACGGCGCAAGTGCAAAAATGGAGTTTTTGCTTATTTACAAGAAAACTACACAACTTATGAAAAACTATCTGAAGGAACCAAGTAATTAGTAATAACCTACGAATCCAAACATGTCATTTCAATAGACTTCAGGGTTCCTGAGCTATCAACCAAATTATGTGCAAAACAGTGCAATTTAGGTAATGTTTTTTTTTCTATCGTATGTTTTTTTCTTAATCGTGTTTTCACGTTGAAGGAACTAAAGAAAAATTGTATAACATTTTATAATTCGAGTCTTTAACCACGGGAATCCCGGGAGTACTGAGATTTAGTCCTAGTTTGACAACCTAACACGCTAAGTTTGGATCCGGCAACAGCTGCTCGCTACTTAAATTCGTAAATTATTATGTTCCGTAATAGGTAGGTACCAAAAATGATGACTGAAAACTGTTTGTACTTTCGACATTGTGTTGTTATTATGTAACTAGACAATATAAGCTGTGTTCCTTATCAAACAAAACTTTAAGATATTGTTGTTTTTGATACAAAACAAATAGGACGAAAACATGTCATTTTCGACGTAAAAATATGAAAAATCTCATTTTGCATATTTTTGCTTACATTTTATTATATAAGTGTGTATTATTAAGAAAAAGAACAACCAGGGACTTAGATAATATACTATTCGAATACAAAAAACAACATGATTTGGTGGAAATATGCTCGAATTACAAATCATTTTGGTAGTACGTTTATATGGGCAAATCATCGTCCGCAGGCCTCTTAACTACATTACCCCGGAGATCATTTTAGGAAGTTGTCATTTTCGGAATTTGTCATTTTAGGTAATTGGCGAGTTTAGAATAGACGTTCTCTGAAATTGTCGTTTTCGGATGTTGTCATTTTAGGAAGTTGTCGTTGTCACCCTGAGGGGAGCTAATCGGTGAACCCAGATCTGTGTGAAATAATACATTATTTATTTATGATTAAGCGTTTAATCACCTTCTTCACCAAGGCGTAGATTATCAACACAACTACATACATAATAATGTCTTTTTACGTTATTAACTTGTTTTACTCACTATTAATGTTTCTCTAACTCTTGGATTTTATCGTTACTTACACCTTACACATCTACATTATAAAGTGGTGTATTGGATACGGACTACATTTTGTTGAAGCTTGTCGGAGAGGGCTTTTTTCGCGGAATTGTTACTAAATATTTTCATCCTTATATTTTGCAATGGATTTCCGCAAGGTAACGCCTGAATCAATTATTTACTGTTAGAATTTGTTACTACTTTGTGGACTGTTACTCGTGACGCGACGTCACCCTAATAGATTTTGACTGAAAACCAGCGTCGTTATCGTCCTCGGACGATAACGACAATAAGCTGAGGTAGGACCTGATTAGCCGCGCACATAGGAATAAACCAATTTTTCCTACTCTTGGGACTCTATCTACATGCTTATTTTTTAATAAATGTTTAAAATTTAAATCTCAAAGGATAATGTGTTTGTTTATCACGTATGTTTTTGTGTTTCCCTTTTTAGTAAAATGTGTGTGTGGCTATGAATAAATTCTTTATTCTATAATCAACATCACGCTTTACCAGGAGGAACTTGTTTACTTGAGATTTGATTTACTTAACTTAAGACTCCGAGCTTTTAGGTAGGTACCTACCTAATCTATCGCGAAAACAGATCCACGCAGGTTGATAATTTCATTGTATCTTTATAGCTATTATCACAAATTGTTTCTTAGAAATCTAAAGTAGGATCTACTGGCGGTCGGTTCTGTATGTATTTCTTCATGCTAGGTATAGATTCCACGGTTTGGACAACTTTCTTGAACACCGGGTATTTATTTTCGAGGTCTGGCATTCGGAGCATCAGTTTCACGTAGGCTATTTGACCGGTGAAGACGAAGTCTGCCCAGGTTAGCTGGAAATAAAAAAAACTTATGTTTTTAGTGTTTATTTCTCACATAAATAGTGTCAATAGGACATAGAGTAGTATATTTTGGAACTCTCGTGAAATGGATTAAAGTGATACGGTTGAATATAAGGCGCTATGGCACTCATTAAAGGCTTACGTCCAACAGTGGACCAGCATATTAAACTGATGATGAAGCGTGTAATAAGCTTTTTGACGACCGATGTGGCGCGGTGGGCGAAGGTCTGCCTGCGACGCAGGAGGTTGCGGGTTCGATTCCCGCCTCGGGACAAATGTGAGTACGATCTGCAGACATTTGTTCAGGGTATTCTGGTCGTTTTCAATGTACAATAAAAAATATCTATCTTTATATTGTATTGTATTATGTTTATCAGTTAGCTAGTACCCATAACACAAGCTCTGCTTAGCTTTGGGCTGATAATGCTGTGTGAATTGTCCAGCATTATTTATTTATTATTATTTATTTACCTTTCCAAGCGCAAGATGTCCGTTATTCTTCTCAATGATGCTGGCTAGTTTCTCCAGAAGCTCAGGGTACACATTCTTCAAGTTGTGCTGATGTTTCTCTTCCTTCACGGCTTCGTTGGGCTCGTAGTGAACACTGGTTGCCTCTGTAAGGAAATAGTTAGTTTTGCAGTGTTTTATCGCTAACTTTTTCCCACGACTTACTGGGCAAAGAGGTAGGTAAGATAATATACCTATGTATTCTGATGAGGAAACTAATTCTATCCGACTATAAACAGCAGAAGGTCAGACAATAGACTATTTGACTACACTGAAAATAAGTTGCAAATTGTTTTCATCCTAGTCAGTGACAACGTAATCCAAGCGTAATCAAATCACATAGCCAGGTTGTTAGGATTTTTATAGAAAAATATGCCTATTTTAGATAAAAAACGGGATTAAAGTTACACATTTTTAGATATAAATATGATCAAGTGACTGAAAACGCTCTGCGTTTGATTGCATCGCTGGTGACGTCACACATATCACAGATTACAGTGCATGTATTTGTGTTGTGCTTCTTGTTAGGTGTGATGTAAGGTGTGACGTCATCGAATCATATCACCGGAGCCATGACAGAGATTATTGTTTAGACGTGCATTATTTAACTTTAAAATTAGTTTTTATAACTAATACGACTGACCTTGAAGAGATATTAATTACACTTTGCATAATTTTTATCAGACAATACGTTAGAATTATTTCCCAGTAGTACTTGACGCGCGGAGCTCGGAGTGGCAACATCTCTGGTGGGACTCTGCCATTGTTGCTTGGCGCTCTCAGTGTTAAGATCGAGTATTGTGGTGTCCTGATGATGTCTCGTGGAGAGACGAAACTAGTTGACGTCTTGCTTTGATAGGTATTTTTTCATTTTGTAGTTGGCGTCGTTTTTCTTTTACAACGCGGACTACATTTTTAGAACTTATCGGAGAAGGTTTTTTCGCGGAATTGTTACTAAATATTTTCATCCTTACATTTTGCAATGGATTTCCGTAAAGTAACGCCTGAATCTATTATTTATCCCAGTAGTAGTCAAGTAGCTAGCCTATTCAGAGCGTGGTAGGAATCATCCAATTACGAATGTAAGCATGACTTGAAGATATTTGCCACACAACAATGACTTGCCAAATTGCCCTGACAACCGAGAATTGGGGCCTTGGAGGCCATTGAATCGGATAACAACTCAATGAGCGCGGGTTCAGTTTACGGTGACATCATCACATCACAGCTGTTTGTCTATGTATTTTGATTTTACCTACATATGTAGTGTAGTGTAGGCAGTGTATTTTTTTAGCGGGACATGGCCTCATCAGCTCTCTTTGTAGAAAACCATTTTGGCATAAACCAGTTTTTGATACAATACAATACAAAACACTTTATTGTACACCAGAAAAAGAACATTACAAAAAGACATTACATATCACAAGTACAATGGGCGGCCTTATCGCTTAGAAGCGATCTCTTCCAGGCAACCTTTGGATGGAAAGAATTTTTTAATAACCAATTAATTAATTATTGAATTTGATAACCTAGGCTACCTTATTAAAACTATCAAAGATTGGTCTCTCAAGGGCCTGTTCTCACTAAATTTAAGCTCCCTTCATCAGCACTTATACGTTCACAGCTTGGCATACAACCCTCAAACAAGAGTTTTCTTAATAACCACGATTAGCAGGTGGATTCGCAGTGGTGGTGTTAAAATTTCACAAAAGGAAACTCTTCTTCTTTTTGGAAGACCGGAAGGAAGAGTTGACTTTCGGAACCTAACTCGTACCAGAGGAAGGGCCCTTTGCCCTTACTCTGGTGGTACCCTAAGTCGCCCCTTACACTTTCACGGGCTGAGTTAGGGCACAGATGAAATAATGTTACCTACTTCGTAAGTTAGGGGTCGATTCTTACACCGCCACCGCCACGGCACTTCTTTAGTTCTTTATCATTATCACATATCTATAACCACAGACCAGTTAAATCAAGATTGGTTTAACTTGATTTAACTGATTTAACTTGATTTAACTGGTCTGTGCTATAACTTACTAGCACGGATATCTCCCAGAAACTCGACGACAGCATCGATCTCCAGTCCATCATCATCATTGTCCCCCGCTAGGTGGAACTTGCGTCCGAAGTAGCGAGCCAATGCCGTGGACTGGGCTACTTGCTTCCCGTTTACTTCTAGAACTGGCATCTGGCCGTATGGAGTCTCTGTGATGAGAAAATATTTATTATTTTTAACGACTTCGAAAAAAGGAGGTGTGAATGTTCGGCTGTATGTTTTCTTATGAAGTTATGTTCGTCGATTTCTTCATCAATGATGGACCAATTTTGAAAATTCTTTCGCTATTATAGAGAACTAGCTGACCCGCCCACTATTTCATTCGCGTGGAATTTAGTAATACCTACCCTAAGTAATGTTGGTTTTCATTAAAACTGTCAACGCCAACTTTGAAATAGTAAATTATTGGTTGTATTACTTCAACCAATACTTTACTATTTCAAAGTTGTTTTGAGAAAACCTATAAATCTCTCATTGTGAATTTCCAAAAACCAATAAGCGAATGAAAATTTCAGGTTCGTAGCTCTTGCAATTTCTGAGATCTCTTTATATGTCACCCAGTTTTCTCTTCTCTTTTATCTCTTGAGCAGCACCAATGCTGGACGTTATCAGATATCTATTGTAATATACTAGTATTATTATTAGCTTTAATTTACCTTATATTAATGTTAAGTTGTTACCCCCTGTGGTAACATACCCTGTAACTGTAATTGCCTACGTATGCTGGTACTGTAAACGCATATTGCCTCCCGCGGAATGAGTACACTGGTGACCTGTGCTACAGGTTTTTCATAAACCTATAACAGGCACCAGTCTCTCACAACACAGGAAATACCTACTTTTAGTACCTAATAATTATTACTTAATTATTATTATTATTAGTACCTAATGTCAACTAAGCCTCTACTCTACATACCTAACACATAATGGGTACCTTTGTGAGAGAAAGTAAACGTTTTATTTATTTATTTCTTTTATTAATATAGATGATACCGATAATATTCTGTGAATATTTCAAGCGTCTCATGTTACCGTTATCATATATCGAGCAAAAACGAACAATAAAAACAGGTTTTTTGTATGGAAGTCCCCTTAAATATTTATTTTATTCTGTTTTTTAGTATTCGTTGTATTCGTTTGTTGTAGCGGCAACAGAAATACATCATCTGTGAAAATTTCTACTGTCCATCTATCACGGTTCATGAGATACAGCCTGGGGACAGACGGACAGCGGAGTCTTAGTAATAGGGTCCCGTTTTAATCTTTGGGTGTGGAACCCTAAAAACATAGACAGAGACCTGAGAGAAAGGGCCTTCTCTCTGGCCTTTCAGGCCATTGCGCTGAAATGTCAGATACCTACACACGTGCTAAAAATTACAATAATAAAATAAATTCCAAATTTTCAGTGGGACTAGTATGGAGCCCTATTCTGCTCTATGTTATCGTCACAGAATCGTTACAATTTGGGCGGAAACGAACCCGCCACTTTCAAATCCCTCGCGGCACAGGAGTCGTCAGAATATTATCAACAATACTATTCCGACGTCAGTCAGATTATGTTGTACGTACTAATTAAACGTTGTCGAACAAATATTTTGGGAAAACAAATTTTATCAACGTGATAGGTATAGGTACCTATGTATTTTGTTATCAGTTAATGATAACTTATCTCCTATTTGGGGGTATAGATCAAAACACGGCACGGTACAGTACTTTGCACATGTGACGGTACTTCACGCTCTTATCTAGCATTGCATAATTTTGCGTGTTTTATTTGATTTGATGTTGCTATGGATAAAAATGTATGTATAGTCGGTCGAGCCTTAAATTGCGCGCGACTTCACCCGTTTGCTGCATTGAATGAAAACCTTTACCGAACTCGTTGTAGAATGTTTGTAAACAAACCGCCCATACCACTCTGTGTCGCCGTCTTTTTTTACGCAATTTACGTTTCTTGTTGATTTCAGATCCTTCCTATAATAAATTTAAACTCGACGCCAAGTGAAATTTAGTTTTTTGTCGTGGTTTGTTTACAAAAATTCTACAAGGATATTTTTAAACTTACGCGATCTGAACACATATTTATAAATACTATTTAACAGGTATTTATCGCGTTTAATTGCCTTATTTTCCCGAATTTTTCAGTCATCCCGTGACCACGGCAGCTTGTAAACCTGTCGAAACGTCGGGAAAATAAGGTAATTAAACGCGATAAATACCCGTTAAATAGTATTTATAAATATTCTACAAGGAGATTGGTTAAGGTACAGATGGTTATTTTCATAATACGCATAGCCTTTTAAAACTTCATTACGTTTTTTGTATGTTAAAATTAAAAATTAATTTTTATTTTATGTTATATTTTAAAGCGGCAAGAGATATACAAACTGTAAAAATTTCATCTCTCTACCTTTTACGGGTCCTGAAATACAGCCCGCTGACAGACGGATAGACACGACAGACAGACACCGGAGGCTTAAAAATAGGGTCCCGTTGGTACCCTTTGGGTACGAAACCCTAAAACAGTACTAGAATAGAACTAGGTATATGGAATCATGAAAAGAACATTGGTGACTCACTAGGCTTGAACTCCTGGAACTCCTCGGAAGTCAGCCTGCGGTCTTCGAACGGGTAGTTTCCGTAGACCATCAGCATCCTTGGGGCTTCCCCCAGGGCTCGCACGTTGAAGTAATAGTACACTGGCTTTGACATTTTACTGGAAAATAATACTTATTCAGTACAGCTGGTCCTGAAAACTTCTTTCCGCCTTAGAATCAGAGATGGCGATACGAAAAATTTATGAAAAAAACTATTTTCTTCATATATTTTCTCCCCGTGGATTATTCTTATTTTTTTTCTTTTATTCGTTATTCTACCTATACCTATACCTACGGGAGTTACAAACCATGTTTTCTTGAGACAAACATGGTTTGTAACTCCCGTAGGTATAGGTAACTAACATACCACTTTGTTTTATCATGATTTACAATAATGTACTATATTGGTTACACACACGATGATGGTTGGTTACACAATGAAAAACGATGAATTTTACTACACGAATAAATTAAACTGAAGTGTTTGTTTTTGGGATTTCGATAAATCCACCCATCCCATAATTGACATTTGAAAGCCATTTCAATGGCCTTGAACGCCCTAATGGCTTGCGCCATACAATTGCTAATAACGAAGGCCATTCAAAGGGCTTTCAAATGTCTATAAATACTATTTAACGGGTATTTATCGCGTTAATTACCTTATTTTTCCCGACGTTTCGACAGGTTTACACACTGCCGTGTCAGTCATCCCGTGACCACGGCAGTGTGTAAACCTGTCGAAACGTCGGGAAAATAAGGTAATTACCGCGATAAATACCCGTTAAATAGTATTTATAAATATGTGTTCAGATCGCGTAAGTTTAAAAATATTTATTTCTTTTAAATGTCAATAGGTATAGGATGGGTTTTAGCGTAATTCCACAGCCGTTGTCTAAAGGTTTCATCTGGATCTACTTTAATGCTAGGTACCTGTATCCTGTTAACACGTGCAAAGCCGCCAGCGGTAGCGTATTTTACCACTGAAAAAGCAAACTTTCACCAAACACTGACCGATGCTTATCTGTTATCGGCAAAACTAACGTGTTCACTCTCGGTTATCGCAACTGGTTATGGTTAAACTGGACCCAGCATCCGTACAAGATCAGTAAAAGAAGTCAAGACCGTATAAAAATAGCTGTGTAATTATCACAAAAAAATTGTGAGTCACCTTGACCATAAATAATTGTAAAAACATTATTCATGTTGTAAGAGAACTAACAACGAAATAATTTATTCTTACGAGTAGAGTAGGTACGGAGATATACGTTATATACCCTCTAGTAGGTACCTTGTCATACTAAAGCGGTTATTGACAGACAGAAATCGTGTGATCGAGTAAATGAAGTGTAACGCGACAAGGTCCTAAGGTGCATTTGTATTCGTAACCCATTAGTCAGGCCGACTGTACCTATATTTTATCATGCAATTTTTTTGCAATTTTCAAATGTAACAAAAACAAGACTTCTCGTGCAGATAATAATATGTACCTAGGTGCTTTTCAAGGTGTAGAAATATGAATTTTGTTTTGCGGTTTTTTATTGGTACGACAACACTATAGCTGCTTGCTGTTAAGACTGTGGTATGGGTCAAACTAGCGCGTAAGCGTAAAGGGCATCCTACGTGAAAATCACATGAAGGCTAAATATTACACTACAAAATCTTATAATCTATGTGTTTTCACACTTATGGGACGCCGCGCCGCAGCGTGCACAAAATTTTAACTCAACTTAACAATTACTTATCATATAAAAACAACACAAACAGTAAAAGTACCTAAGTGTGTAATCTTATTACATAGAGTAAAACTATTACAGAGGCATTAAAAAAAGCTTATAACAGGTATCATAAACTGTGCGATGTTTTTTTTTTTAAATTGTCTTTTTTCAGCGGTTTAATAAGATTCGGCGCTAGTTTGACCCATACTACCTACATCCTTAATATAACCTCAAACACCACTCCAGCTCTCCTCAACACAGAGAAACAGCATTTAGGTACAAATACAATACCTAAGTCTGGTATGTCCCGGTAATGCCTCCTCTAAGATTGAAAATAGTTGTGACATAGGTACATGAGATGACTTATCCATAATCCCACTAATATTATAAATGTGAAAGTTTAGATGGATGGATGTTTGTTACTCAATCACGCAACAACGACTGAACGGATCTGGATGAAATTTGGCACAGAGATAGATTACAGTCTGGAATAGGACATAGGCTATTTATTCCGGAATTCCAACGGGAACGGGAACTACGTGGGTAAAACCGCGAGGCGCTGCTAGTAATTTAATAATTGATAAACATGCTATAAAGTTTAATGGTGTAATAAACCTTATGAAATACATAATATTACGAGGAATTTAATATACCTAATATGATATGTAAATAAAGTTCAATCATAGTATAAAATTAAATGTATGTTTGCTTTGTTAATGCATAGCATGAGAACCCATAACTTTATATATCCGTCTACCTGTCACCAAAACTTATAACAATACAGTTCAGGAATTCCGCCATATTGTAATCACAAACGTACCGACACTGTCTGTAGGCGACACAATAACTCAAAATGATTGCTCGAGAGGAACTAACTACACGTGATTAAACCTGATTGATACGAGATCTGACCGGCGTCAGTGCTAATGAAACAACTACAGGGTGTACTCGAATATATCGACGACCTCTGTGGCGCGGTGGGCGAAGGCCTGCCTGCGACGCAGGAGGTTGCGGGTTCGATTCCCGCCTCGGGACAAATGTGTGTACGATCTGCAGGCATTTGTGCAGGGTGTTCTGGTCGTTTTCTATGTATAATAAAAAATATCTATCTATGTAATGTATAATATTATGTATATCAGTTATCTAGTACCCATAACACAAGCTCTGCTTAGCTTGGGGCTAGATAATGCTGTGTGAATTGTCCAGCATTATCTATTTATTATTTATTTATATTTATTATTTATATCTACTTTGTTGACATCGCTCTTATTGAAACAAGAAAAATGTCCAAAACAATATTTGGCTAGAACTAAACGAGTGTTATTTTTTTGAGTTGTAGGTCACGTAAAATAAGTCGTCGCTTTACACAAAAATCCTATTTGTACCACGCGATATGTTGACATTTCTTTTGAAAGTAACTGGGTACGCATTTTACGTGAAATCAATAAAAATTATGCTTTTTGACCTCGGCATTAGTGCTACTAACTTAAAGAATCCGGCGACAGCTGCTTGCAACTTCAATTCGTGAATTATTATGTTCCGTAATACCAAAAATGATGACTGAAAAGTTGTTGAATCTTCGACATTGTGTTGTTATTCTGTAACTAGACAATATAAGCCATGTTCCTTAATAAACAAAACGTACGATATTATTGTTTTTAATACAAAACAAATAGGACGAAAACATGTCGCTTTTGACGTAAGAAATATGCAAAATCGAATTTTGCATATTTTTGCTTAGGTACATTTCAGTATAGGTGTGTATTATTAAGAAAAAAAACCAACCAGGGACCTAGATGAATACTACCTATTCGAATACAAAAAAACAACATAATGTGGTGGAAATAAGCTCGAATTACAAATCATTTTGGTACCTAGTACATTTGTATGGGCAAATCATCATCCGCAGGCCTCTTAGCCCCTATAGAAAGAAAGCAAAAAGCCAAAAAAGTTAACCCATAGAAGCTCGGAACATTTCAAGTAGGTAGGTACTATTATTTATAGTGTCTGGTTTATACTGTACGAATTAAAAGCCAGCAAAACGATGATTTTAATTAGGGAGCATTTGGGAAATTGTAGATTTTTAGCACAAAATTTTGTATTTTGTATGCTCCAATGCGTTCGCATAGTGAAGTGTCGCTTGAGTGTGGTTTGTGAATGAAATGGCTTACCATGACGAACCCTGTGAGAAGAGAAATGCCATACACACAGATATCATAATAATTAGTGCTTTATTATTATACCATATCTGACAGTTTTGCCACAGATTACATAATGTTACTTGGTGTTACTTGGTGGGTCGCTAGTTGGTAAATATCACTTTTCTATTTGATTGTAGGTAGAAGCGCACTTTGGCTTCCGTGCCCAAGATCACAGAGCTCAATTTGTTTTGCGATCACTCTACCTACTTTATCGGGAAAATAGACGCAGATAATTAATTTCATTGTTTAATTAAAGCTTATATTAAAAATGGTCTCTTAGATATCTAAAGTAGGATCCGTTGGTGGCGGTCTGTTCTGTATGTATTTCTTCACGCTAGGTATAGATTCCACGGTTTGGACTACTTTCTTGAAAACCGGGTATTTATCTTCGAGGTCTGGCATTCGGAGCAAATATTTCAAGTAGGCTATTTGACCGGTGAAGACGAAGTCTGCCCAGGTTAGCTGGAAATAAATGATATTTTTAGTGTTTATTTCTCACACAAATAGTGACATCCAGTAGGTAGTAATGGCGGCATACAAATACAGGTTATTGTAATATTTTACTGAATTGCAATAATTTAATTGTGATAACGATTTAAATCTTTGATTGTGATTGACGAAAAGGCTGACAGAATACGAAAACGAAAAGACTGACGGCTTGGTAGTCTTTTCGTTTTCGTATTCTGTCAGTCTTTTCGTCAATCATTCACAATCAAAGATTTAAATCATTATCACAATTAAATACTCTATTACAGTCACCAAACTGTGATAAAAGCTTTCGGAGTTTGAATTCATTATGTGTAAAAAACTTTGTTTTCTATTATGTTCCGTCCACTTAAACAACTCATCACGACAATATTACAAGGGGTACAACTCATCCGAATCAATATCCAAGAGAATTTTGATTCGGATGAGTTGTACCCTTAACAAAAAGTGAAGTGGTCAACTTATCCACGGATGAGTTTTTTCTCGGATGAGTTGTACCCTAACCCAACTGATTAAATTACATATTTTTTTTTTATTCTGTCAAGAAATGATTACTTGGGAGGAGTATACCTATAAGATATGATATCAATCATAGTCAATTTATATTGCGTGAAATGAAGCAAAAAGCAAACATTCTGGAACTATTCCTACGTGAAATGGACTATAATGGTACGGTTGAATATATTAAAGGCTTTCGTCCAGCAGTGGACCAGCATATTAAACTGATGGTGATGCGTATAATAAGCACCTTTCCAAGCGCAAGATGTCCGTTATTCTTCTCAGTGATGCTGGCTAGTCTCTCCAGGAGGTCAGGGTACACATTCTTCGAGTTGTGCTGATGTTTCTCCTCCTTCACGGCTTCGTCGGTCTCATATTGAACATTGATTGCCTCTGTGAGGAAATAGAAGGTATTGTCAAATTAGTTTTGCTGTGTTCTAAGGTTAGCTTTTTCCCAAGGCTTACTGGGCAAAGGGGTAGGGATGTTAATACAATTTCGATGCGGAACTCTTGAAAAGTATCTAGCGAATGAGTTGTCCACTTCACTTTTGGATAGGGGTACAACTCGTTCGAATCAAAAACCCATAACATAAAGGGAAGTGGACAACTCATCCGCGGATGAGTTTTTACGCGGACGAGTTGTACCCTAACCCGTGTAAACCCAGGATAGATGCTGCAGTGGGATAGCCTCTTTGCCTTGTTTTCGAAAAACCTAATTACCCAAGAACCTAATTAACTCAAAGGAGCAACATAACACTAATAAGATAATTACACTTCATACTTGAAACACTTTTCTGTCACATATAATATAACTTACTAGCACGGATATCTCTCAGGAAATCGACGACAGCATCGATCTCCAGTCCATCATCATCGTTGTCCCCCGCTAGGTGGAACTTGCGTCCGAAGTAGCGAGCCAATGCCGTGGACTGGGCTAATTGCTTCCCGTTTACTTCTAGAACTGGCAGCTGGCCGTATGGAGTTTCTGTGACGAGGAAATTATTATTTTATTACAAGTCTTTATTTTTCGTGCCCTGTTAGTTTATGTGGGACAAGTCTTACTACCGCAAAATGCTGCAACATTGCCTAGCCAACTGCCAACTAGCTTCTACTAAGTTATGGAATGATGATGAATGAAAATGTGTAAAGTGAATGACTAACCTGGTATAACACATATGTTATAAGAATGGTGAATAAATAAAAATCTAATCTAAATCTAAAATTTTCAACTTTACCTAATTGTTATAAATCCACATAGAGTTTTACCCCTCAGTACGAGTGTGCTCTAACCAACTAAGCCACGAAATCCTAGTCGGTTTCGTCGACAATCTGTGGGACCTTTAGGCACTGCGCAAACATAGACACTTAAGTGTCTTGTGTCAGATACAGTAACGATGAATATTTGACACATTAATAAATTTCCTTACAATTGTACTGAGCCGGACACAGCAGCAACGGGCGACTGTGTCCAGTGGCAGCCTGTAGAGCAGTCAGTTTTGAGTGAATATATTATTCTTAATATTTCTGCTGGGTCAACATCTACTAATCCAAACGAGTTAACCGGTGTAGTACTCCATACGAATTGTGACACGGTGTTTAAGTTTAGGTTGGGTAGTATTTTGCTAGCTAGGTCGCATCCAACATTAGCAAAGTATTTATTGAGAAAAATCAAGGCACTGTGTGGCTTTCTTCCTTGTACGAGTTCATCTGATAGAGTTTTCTTAGGTTTATAGTTATTAAGCTGTTAATCAATTTCGGTCATTTTCGTGTCATTGCCGGCCTTTTCGAATTGCGATTTTTCATTATGCTGTCTTTAATTTTTTCATAAGAGAGTTTAAAAATTGACAGTTTTATGTTATGGTTATGATTTATTTTTTTATTTATTTTTCTTTAACAACTTAGAAGGTGTGTTGTGACAGTGTTATCGTCGCAGAATCGCTTACGTTTTGGGCGGAAACGAACCCGCCACTTTCAAATCCCTACGCCACAGAATCAATCAGAATATTATCAACAAAATTCCACGACTCATTTTCTTTTATCGTCAGTCAGATTACGTAGTAGGTAAATAAAATGTTGTCGAACAAATATTTTGAGAACACTATTTTTATCAATGTGATAGGTTTCATCTGACCGATAAGATAACTTATCTACTATTTGCGGGTAAAGATCAAAACAGGGCACGGTACGGTAGAGTGATCGCGAAACAAATTGAGCTCTGTGAAGTTGGCTTCAACGGCTGCGCATCGCACAGTAAATAAGGTTTAATTCATTAGAAATTCACTACACAATGAATTATTTGTCTATTAGAATTTATCAAATTGAGACATAATGCCATTACTCTAAGTCAATTTGTGTCATTATATAATAGCCCTATTTTATTGTGTACACAAACTTATAAATCTATTTTTGGCCCTTTAAATCAATAATTGTGACTAATTTTTAATAATTTTTACATGCTCTAGTTAAGTTGATTCAGATTAGATTAGAATATGACTTAGTTTATAAACATTTTATTTTATATTAACTGGCACCTAACACATTAGTTTAAGTATTTTGCGATTTTGTGGAGTAGGTATTCCTTGTTAGATGTTCCTCTCAAACATTAAATATGCCTCGCGGACGGTTAAACATACTGCGTCGTCAAACACGAAAAATGGTTTTCGATGTCATGAGTTTAATGAGGAAAGAAGCCGATGAGCTCTAGTGACTGGCCTAGATGCTTTCGACCGCAGTGTTGTGAAAAAGTGCATGCATAAGATTTCTTTCGCACAGGTGGAGGCCGGGGTAGGTCGCTAGTTGGTAAATATCACTTTTCATTTTATTGTAGAAGCGCACTTTTGCTTCCGTGCCTAAGATCACAGAGCTCAATAAGTTTTGCGATCACTCTACCTACTTTACGCATGTGACGGTACTTCACGCTCTAAGCAATCATTGCAAAATTTTACGTAATTACCTATTTTATTTGATTTGATGATGCTGTGAACAAAAAGGTAGGGATAGTCGGTCGAGCCTTATGGCGTGGATATTTTGTGTACCTATTGACGTGAATTGGGTTACGTTAAAACCTTTTTTCGTTTCGTAAAAATCTATGACATACAAGGCATATCCTCTTCTTTTCAAAAATGAAAAAATACTATTTTAAATATCAAAAATAATTGTGCAAAGTACCATCTGCTTTTTTAGATGATACCGTTTTTCTCCTTAACTATCAATCCCAGGATTTTTTTACCGTCATCATCATCATCGTATTAAATAATAGAATGAATACCAAGGGGACCTTCGGTTTATTTTTGCAAATAAATGTCCGAATTAATAGATAATCAGCATTTTTTTTTTTGGCTAACACCGCTCTGCACTGTCCCGCGCCTATTAACGCGAAATCCTGACTATCCTTTTCAAAATGGCGTCATAGATTGACCCCTAAAATTGCGCGCGACTTCACCCATTTGCTGCATTGAATCTAGATGTTTATTTCCATAAATACACCTCGGTAAATAGGCTTTCAAACTTCATTAAATATGTTTTAGACAATTTAGTAACTATAGATACGTATTTCATTACTATCCCAGCTGTGGACGTGAGCTACTATGCTGATGATGATGTTTATTGGTTAAATAAAACCACGTATTTTGGAAGCCTAAACTCTGTGAAAATTTCAATAATCTCCCTTTTACGGTTCATGAGATAAAGCCCGCTGACAGACGCACACCCACACGACAAACAGACAGTGGAGGTCCCGATGGTCCCGTGTTGGCGCCCTTTGGGTAGATACGGAACCCTGAATTAATAGGTAGGAACTAAAATGAAACTAGATAGTTAATTATGGAAACAACATTGGTTACTCACTAGACTTGAACTCGTGGAACTGCTCGTAACTCAGCCTGCGGTCTTCGAACGGGTAGTTGCCGTAGACCATCAGCATCCTCGGGGCTTCCCCCAGGGCTCGCGCGTTTGTGTAATAAAACACTGGCTTCGACATTTTACTGAAAAATAATCTTCATTCAGTACAGCTGGTCCGGCAAACTTCATTCCGCCACAGAATCATAGATGGCGTTACGAAAAATTTATGAGGAAATGATTTTCTCCATACTTTTCCCCTCGTGATTTTTTCTTTCTTTTATAAGTTATTGTACTATCCAAGACACACCCATCATTTAATTGACATTTGAAAGCCATTTCAATGGCCTTCAAAGCCCTTTTAATGGCCTGCGCCATACAATTTCTAATTGCGAAGGCTTTCAAATGTCAATGTAGGATGGGTTTTAGTTTAGCGTAATTCCACAGCCGTTGTATAAAGGTTTGATCTGGACCAACTTTAATGCTACCTATATCTTGGTAACACGTGCGAAGCCGCGGCAGTAGGTAGCGTATTTTACCACTGAAGAAGCAAATTTTCAACAAACACTAACCTATCCTTATCTAACGGCAAAACTAACGTGTTAACTCTAGGTAATCGAAACTGGTTATGGTTAAACAGTAATCAACATCCGTTTTAAGGTTAAAAATTGCTGGTGTAGAATGACTAGTGAAAAATAATCACAATAAAACAGCCAAGTGCGAGTCTGACTCGCGCACCAAGGGTTCCGTACCATTACCTATAGCATAATCACGATTGTTGTACGGGAGCCCCTCTTAAATTTTAATTTAATTACTTATTTAATAATGTAACTCAATATTCTGTGAATATTTCAAGCGTTATCAATATCGAGCAAAAACGTCACATTTGTGGATGGGAGTCCCCCTTAAATCGCCGACTCTACGTGGTACTAAATAGGTATATATTTTATGTATGTTA
Organism: Eupithecia exiguata; assembly: GCA_947086465.1. Lineage (NCBI taxonomy): Eukaryota > Metazoa > Arthropoda > Insecta > Lepidoptera > Geometridae > Eupithecia > Eupithecia exiguata. The sequence goes on from OX352245.1 coordinate 10,212,262, forward strand.
GAATAAGGTATATATTTTCTATGGGCCGTAGTTTTTAAGTATTTTACATCCTGTACTACCTAGACTAACGTTGCCTGAAATAAATGTTTTATTATTTTATTATTATTAAATATTTATTTTATTCTTTTTTAAGTATTTGTTGTTATAGCGGCAACAGAAATACATCATCTGTGAAAATTTCAACTGTCTAACTATCACGGTTCATGAGATACAGCCTGGTGACAGACGGACAGATGGAGAACGGAGTCTTAGTAATAGGGTCCCGTTTTTAACCCTTTCGGTACGGAACCCTAAAAATGGAGTTTATCTTGACATTATCTATCTATATATAGATAGACAATATTGATGGGCGAACGAATTATCAAATATCAATAACGTTTATTTCTTTAGGCTTACAAAATAAGCACTTAGACAAGTCAAATTTTATACTATAAACAGGTTTATATGTATAAAGTAATAGTAAGGTGTTATTGATTTTGTCCACTTCAATCTATTGTCCACTAGTGGAAGAAGTGGAAAATAAACCACTAGTAAGTGTATATATTATGTAATGATTTACAAACTATTACCTAAATATAATCTGATTTAGATACAAGTCAATATTTAAAAAATAATAGATTCAGGCGTTACTTTGCGGAACGTACTTTGCGTTGTTGCTTGGCGCTCTCAGTGTTAAGGTCGAGTATTGTGGTATCTTGATGATGTCTCGTGGAGAGACGAAACTAGTTGACGTCTTGCTTTGATAGGTATTTTTTCATTTTGTAGTTGGCGTCGTTTTCTTCTACAACGCGGACTACATTTTGTTAGAACTTATCGGAGAAGGTTTTTTTCGCGGAATTGTTACTAAATATTTCCATCCTTATATTAAGTCAATATTTGTATAAAACTAACTAAGCTTAACATTCATCATCCTCACCATCAGCCTATATCAGTCCACAGCTGGACATAGGCCGCCCCTAATGAGCCCCATAGCTCCCTGTCTTCAGCTAGCCGCATCCAACATCTGCCAGCAGTCTTTCACAAATCGTCATCCCACCTGGTCGGAGGGCGTCCTACACTACGTTTGCCGAGTCACGGTCTCCACTTAAGAACACGTTTACCCCAGCAGTTATCGGTTCTTCGCGAGATATGGCCGGCCCACTGCCATTTCAGCTAATTCTTAGAGCATAGCTCTTTCCATAGCTCGCTGAGCGACTTTAAACTAGTCTAGATACCTATTACCAGTTCGCAAATACTTCTTTTTTGTTAATACGAAGATTTAATAAGAAGAGATTGAACACTATAACTTAGTAGGTAGCTGGAATGAAAAAAGAGATCCCCTTCGAGTAGCTGTTTGGCAATGCAGTGCAACAGCATTCCCAAAAAGCGGGGTAATGCAGCTAGCGTCTAGGGGGGACACTTCCGACTGTTATCATCGATGTGGACCAATTGAGCTACCACACGATTTTTTACAACAGCCTGCAGTTAGCTCAGCTGTTTCAACTGTAAATACCATTTCTGATCAGTGTTTGTTCTTTTTCTTTGTAAGTAAATAGAAATATATATTTTGTTCATCTATAGTAAAAAAAAGTTTTAAACTTGCAAAACTATTTTTACTTTCTTAAACAATTTTTAAACACTTAAGTACAAAATTTAAAAAATGTAACCTACATCACATACAGTAATAATGACTCATTCAAGGGTATTATTGTCAATAACCGACTGATATCTTAAGTTGCATAAAACACACTATTTTTCAATAATACACAAGTCGTTACATTCAGTAAAAATCACTCGCAAATATGCGGTCCATTCAACATCATCATTCTGTCATCACTTGCTTTTAGTATACTACAGTTCACTTTGGAATCATTATGCTCAAAGAAACACTTGGAATGTTTTTATTCACTCGCTTCTTTGAACTGCTCACACCAGTGGCTTGGCTCCTTTTCCAAAGCCTGTAAGAGATAAAGTTATAAATAATAATAAACAAATATGAATTATTTATTTCCAAAAAAGGTTAATGGTTTACAGAGTCTGTACTTTAATATAAGGTTCTATAATGTTTAACATAAAATTACCAGTAAGTACAAAATACTCATACCGAAAACCTGTAGGTAACTGACAATGTATCGTCTACTCGCTCTAACTAATTAAAAAGTTGTGATAAAACGCGAGGGCTACTCTACCTCGGCAGACCCAGAGAGTGCGGGCTAATATATCATATAGTTGGTAAGTACATAGAAAAACAAAACATAGAATAAAGTTATGAAGGAACTTGTTACCTGTTTTATTTTTGCAGAAACAGAATAATTTAGCTTTTCAGCGAAACTTAAAAATACACTATCTAGTAAATGTTTCGGCATACTACGCTCGCTGCGCTCGCCGTTATTTATTTTGTCATACTTTTTTCACGAACCGTTGGAGAAGGTAACAAACGTTTCTGGCAGGAAGGTGAACGATCACGGGATATCTTTCACCTTCCTTCGTAGGCTGCTCGAAAAGCATGTGCGAATCCGCGGGGAGAAGTTTGTAAGTTAATAAAGTTTATATCGATCTCATTACCTTCCCCATTGTATCCAGTATGAACATCTTAGGCACCTCTTTTTCCGCTCGCTGGCCCCATCCGAACACATTCCGCGCGAAATCACCCTCGCCTACCTGAAATAGTCAAAAAACATCTGAATCACACACAATATCTACGAGAATGATAAATTGAAGATACTTTATTGTACCACACAAACACAGAAAACAGTACAGAAATAAATGCTACGAGTAGAAGTATAAAGGCGGCCTTATCGCTATGAGCTATCTCTTCCAGGCGACCTTGGGATAGACTGGACATAGAATATAAGAAAGAATAACAAAAACTGAGGATGGAACTTAAAAAAAATAAAAGAAATCAATAATACTAACACTACATTCTTTAATACATAAAGACAATGTTATGGTCATTACAAGAATTACGACTATAGCAAAAAAGGTGTCGGAAAGTATCTTTATTAGCCATTCCCACAGCTGGGCAAAGATTATACTTGATCAGTCTTCGAGTGCAACCCTCTAAGGCTGTCATTGGTGCGGAGCGGAGACAGTAGCGGAACGGATATTTATGCAATACCTGCTGCCCGCCGCGGCTTTATTCGCTCTTTCAAGGTAACAGATAGACAGACAGAGTTACAAGGCGACATAGGTTCGTATTTTCGAGACAAGGACGAGCGGACGCCGCGCGATGAAGGCGAGAAAGGAAGGCAAGAGCCGGCCGGCGCGCAATTTCACTGATTTTGAGGGTTCCGTACCCAAAAGGTAAAACGGAACCCTTCGTGCGCGAGCCCGACTCGCACTTGGCCGGTTTTATTATTTCTAAATTTGTTATTGCTTTAAAATAATACTCTTTCGCAAAAAATAAAACCATAATAGTCTGATGTATTTAGTTAAGTATTTTTAGACGACATTTTATTAAAATATGTTGAATAACTAGCAAATGAAACAAATTTTCCTCCTCTCAATCCTTAACTTTTGATGGTCATCAAAAAATATTAAAAAAATTGTGTTTTATTTCCTTAAAATTGATTTTCCGTACAGTCAAAACGTGAAATGAGTCCCAAAATCACGTAATGGAATTTTGTAAAATCTTCCATCTGTTTCAGTGGACTGATGGAATGCCTTAAAATCTCTGCAGTCGCTCCGCATCAATGAAAAAAAGGCAGCCTAAAGGGTACATGATGTGTAACAACAATGTGACCATAATTTCATCTCACCTATACACTACCCAAACTCGATGTGAAATGTTTATAAACAAACCACTACACAAAAAGCTAAAACTCACTTACTACTCAAATCGACAAGTAATGCATTTTGCGTGTAAAAAAACGAGGCCACAGAGTGAATTTAAAGTTAGGTATGAGGGATCTGTTTACAAAGATTTTACATCGAATTTGGCTGGCATGTAGTCACTAAGATCTAACATTGTATAAATAAATGCAATAAATACTAAAAGAATTAAAGAATTCTAAATACTGCAATAATCTCGTTATAAATCGCGCGAAAAATAAAAATAAATACACGTGATAATCGCACTACACCCCCTTTTATATTTTCCGAACACCCCCACTTTGGAGCGCCAAATGATAATAGGACAGACCCCTAAAGAAAAGTTAAGCAATAGAGCTTACCTTGTTATAAGTCAAGTAGAGTTGTCTAGTAAAAGTTGAAGTGAGGATCTTTCTTCCAGCATTATCATTCTCCTCCAACAAACTTGCTTCTTCTAGAAACTTCCACATTTCCTCTGGAATCCAGATAATACAATGTAACAATTAGCATGTTAAACGGCACATTAATGTAGCATTATGACTATAACGATTTCACTCTAGACAGGAGACAACTATGAATAAAACCGGCCAAGTGAGAGTCGACTCGCACACGGAGGGTTCTGTACCATCAAACATCATAATTTCACAAAAGGAACCCGAAAACTAAAGAACTAAAGAAGAAAAAAAAACGAAAACTGATAAAAATAATAATTAGTAAAAAGCCATCATGACGCGGTCACCCGTCTTAGCACTGACCGCTCCCGACTTTGCTTAACTTCAGTGACCTTTTGTCAGTCATGACATGAGATACAGCCTGCAGACGGATAGACGGACAGACAGCGGAGGTTTAGTAATAGGGTCCCGTTTTCACCCTTTGCATGTGGAACCCTAATATTAGTAGCATGTTCAACATGCTGATGCCATAACAAACAGTAGAATTTTGAACATTTAACTATAGCAATCATGGCACAATCCTAGTTTTGGAAAAGACTCACAAGTGAAGACCAATGATTAGAGAAGCTTTTAGGCTTCCAACTGTTTGGTTCAACCTGGTGGTGCTAGCTTGGAAATTGAACCACCCCAACTATTCTCGTGGTTGTCGTAAGGGGCGACTAAGGGACATACACCAGGGGGTGGGCAGCAGCGCCTCTTGCAGAATAGATCTACCACCGAAATGCGATCCCCAACCCGCATGCCCAGCCTAGGGATTATGGGTATTATCCTATGAGATAAAAGCCAATAAGGCGATTATAAGGGGGAGGGCTGGGTCCAGCAGTGGACCACTATAAGATGTTGAGGTTAGGCTTTCAACAGAAAGCTAATTTACCTATCCATTTTACATGTTTTTAATTTCCACTGGCTGGAAAATGGCAAGATCTTGATCTCCAAAATAAATAATTATGTCAAAGTATGGATAAAATTAACAATAGATACCTTCTTTGACCGGACTGCCGGTCATGAATATGTGAGTTAGCGCCGCCATCAGCAGTCTCCGCTGTGCCATGTCCGTGGTCGCAGACGGCAGAGACTCACACTCTTCAGACAGCACCACTACATAGCTGACTCCCGTTTTGAGCTTCAGTTCTACTAGTTTGTAGCCGTACACCTGGAATGGTTGGTCTCTCATTTCATTTACTAGTTCCTGCACATGCTTTTTCTGGGACAAAAAGAAGCCCAAATATGATAAAGGTCTAATTGTGTATACAAAATTTAAGCATGATTCATTCGGTAGTTTTGGCATGAAGAGGTTACACATTGAAACATCTAACCAAGCAAACTTTCGACTTATACTAGCTAGTGTGATGTGATTTGCTAGGTTGTGTACCATGAAGCAATATAAGAACAGTGGCACCCTGGAAGATAGACCCTAGAAGAGTAAATGAGACAATTTTTACAAGTAAACTCAACCTATTCTCAAGATCCAATGTTTATAAACAACTCAACTTAAAATTTGGGTGGCCTATCGACAGCTATAGCAGCGAGGAATCCTCGCTGCTTTCTGCCAATAAAATTTGACTAATACTGAAAAACCGTAGTACATATAATTTTATCATATATATCATTTTTCAACGCACACCCTTGTCTGTCAGTCTTCTTGGTCGGAGTATAGCCAAGTGTAAGTCTTAAAATTACATCGACGACGGTTTTTCATATTCTTAGTCAAATTTTATTAGAGGTAGATACTGTGGTTCTTACCTTCTTCAAAAGGTTTTGAGCGCCGCGCACGACACTAGTCACATATTTACCCTGCGTTTGACAAACATTGGTGAGATGGTTCGCGATTTCGAAGCGTTTTATAGGAATCTTGCTGCCTTGCCGGCATAAAATGAAACGCACGCATTCGTTGATCGCAACGTCTAGCTCGGGCAGATCTTCTTCACCTTGCGCCTGTGATCTATTGCTGCGTCTCTGGCTCATGATAAATACTCTTGTTGATTTGCAGTTACTTGTGAATGTGATGTGAAGTAAAACTATTTTCTAGGAACTGCTAGGATATATTCTTTGCTTTGCATGTTCTAGATCTTCGCAAGTTTTGCAAAACAAAGACAAACAAAAACAGACGGTATACTCTAAGAAACAGACAGAAGACAGACTGACAGTGACAGTGTGTGTGTGTGACACGAAAGAAAGAAACACTCAAATCAAAAAGGGTTCCTCATACGAAAGAAATTAACTCTCGCCCTTGATTGATTTTATTTATTTATTAATTAGAAAAGAGCGCCAACAGCGTAATACAGGTGGGTACAGAAATTATTCTAAAGTTTCCAATACATGTTGGCCCAACGTTGCCGAGTTAGGGCCAATACCAACGTATATAGCGGCCATAGCTCGGCCAACATGTAGGTATTGGAAGCTTGATAGCAATACTTGGTACCCACGTATTTTTGATAGGTACATGATTGATGCCGGTTTTTAAGAAACGAATCCCTTGACACTGTGATTAGCAAGACTAAAATATTGTCAATAAATTATTCGAAATGCGCAGAACCCGACCACAATGGCTGAACCCTTGACCAAAATTTTTCGGTTTGACACTGACAAATCCAAAACGTTGCCAATAACAGTGACATTCAGTAATTTCAATTTGATTGAAAAGTGCTGCCAGAGAATTACGTCTTTACTAAAATTAGGGACATAGGTACATTTCGAAGACCAAAATGTGGGCGAGCGAGAAATCGTTTTTCTTTTTGTTTTCTAAATATTTCAATGAATTTAAGACTGTTTTAGATTTAGTATTATGATCTCATTTTGGATGTCCTATTTAATTAATAAATATATACAAGTGCAAGTAATCAGTGTTTTGTAAAATTGGAAATCATGCTGGCACCAACCTGGCAGTACTGGATAGATTTGATTGCAATGAAATCTAATCTGTCAGTCAGTCCAGTCAGTCAGAATCAGCTGCAAGAAAAGAAAACAATAAACTTGCTTTGCTTGCTTGCTTTGCTTGAAAGTTCGTCTCCGAGTTTGGTTTGCCTCACTGTGCTGCCTCGTTTTGACTATTTTTTGATAAGTTATAAAGTGCGTCTATTGTAAATAAACGGAAGTTTTGATAAAATGGCTCAAACAGTCGTGGTTGCTCAATCAAGTCCTCCAAAAGAGCGGTACATTCCAAATGGGCTGAAATTCGCTTTCGGTGGCCTTGCCGGGTACGAAAGTTTGATTTATTTTTACATCACCTTGTCCTTTACCCTAAATCAATGTCATTATCATCTTAGCGTGCATGCTTGTTCGCAAACAATCAAAGACAACATTATAAAAAACTCACAATGAGTATCTAGGCATAAATTTATAGAATACTTATACTGTGAATAATATTCTAAATGGTCGGTGTAAAACAGTACCTATGTTTACTTCTATAGTGTCCGCTAAGTTTGCTAACTTTTAGATCAAACATAGTTATTATAATACTCTTCATACTGACCTTGGTAGAAATAACACTATTATTCTCATGGTATCGCTGTTACGCAATAAAACTGTAGATCATTGCACTATTTTCAGTTATGAGTTTTATTGGAATGGCCTTCAGTTTAGTTTACTGTGCATTATTCAAAAATCCTATGCTCTAAAACATAATAATTCATACCTACACGTAGGTAATCTTTACAGCCACAGCTGGACACAGGCCTCTCTCATAAGTGCCGTATTGGCTTAAGGCAAAAGAATGAAAAATGATGTTCATTTTACATAAGTACTATTTCATTAAGTATCACTAATGAATATTCAGATTTCATTCATTCAATTTAAGTTGAAGATTTTTGTATGATGGGTGGTCCAATATAATTTTTTTTTTTTTAATTGTGGTGCACAATTTTTATTATTCAATTAACATTATTAAATTGCTTAAAGGACATGTAAACAAATAATAAATGTTCCTTAACATAATGTCCTGTCCTTTAGGACATTGTGTTAATGTGAATATTTGAAGCCTCTGAAATATTCACAAATGATAATAATTATTGGTCTTATGAATTTTTTTCAATGAATAACTCAGAAACCTGATGCTTTAGGAAATTATGTAATAGGACATTTTTTATTTGTGTAAGTGATCTCTATCTAAATATACAGGGTGGATTTTTGAGACGGGATAGTAGCTATCAGAAAATGGTCTTATGAGATTATCCATATTTTTTAGAGATATTTTCATGCCCATTCACTATATTAAAAAAAATTACAGTTATCAAGAAAATGGGCATATTACACATAAACTCTCTTTGATGCCAATCAATCCTGTTCCTTAAACAGATCAAAAAGTTCTTTATCAGACTAACTGAGGTTGGAGTAGCCAATAAGTCAGAAAACTCAAAAAACATTCCATCAGGTGAGGTCAAACGAAGGTTGACTCACAGACTAGGTAGATGATACTAAGGTGGATTTATGTATTTGAATGTATTGACTACAAAACTTTAAAAAAAACTACATATAGTTTTTACTGTGCACCACATTTTGAAAAAGAAACAGTGTGGTAAACCAATATTTAGGGCCAAAATCTTCAAACTCTGATGGAGCCTTTGCACACGGCGTATTTTATGCGAGCAGACGACGCGCGTTATCAACAAGTTTTAGTAGATTTTACACGTTTATATCGATACAAACGGAAATGAAACGCACGTTTGTAATAGTAAAATAAGCGAGTACGCACAGGAAAGCGGGGAGAGGTGCGTACACGGCTCGTTGCGATTCTCATCGCAACGAGCCGTGTGCGTACCTCTTTTCATGGTTTTCTGCGCAATGTCATCGCTATAAACGCGCGTTTACAGAGCGTTTGTAACTAGATAGATATAATTAACCGAAAGGATCGTGTGCAAAGGTTACGGTTACGTGACTTCGATATTGCGTTTGCTGAGTGTCCTGATTGCGTTCTGCGCGCATAAAACACGCCGTGTGCAAAGGCTCTAAGTATTTTTTCTTTTTAGAATGGCAGCCACCTGCGTAGTTCAGCCACTAGACCTGATCAAAACCAGGATGCAGCTCAGTGGAGGCAGTAAAACCTCATTCACAGTGGCCGGAGAGATCGTAGCGAGAGAAGGTTTCTTTGCGGTATACGCAGGGCTCTCGGCCGGGCTTCTGAGACAAGCTACGTACACAACTACACGGCTTGGGGTCTATAACTATCTGTTTGATGCTTATAAAGAGTGAGTATTAAGTTAGTTTAATTTGATGACCTCTGTGGCGCGAAGGGCGAAGGTTCTGCGACGCAGGAGGTTGTGGGTTCGATTCCCGCCGCCGAACAAATGTTTGCATGATCTGCAGATATATGTTCCATCTCTGGTATCCACTGACTGAGTCAAATGAACTCTTGATGAGAGGTTTGGAGTGGCTTAGTTCCTGACTTCACAATGGTAACCAACAGAAACAGAATCGTTTCCACCACAAAATCATTTGTATCATAGATAGAGTGATCGCCATTGAAGCCAACTTCACACAGCTCAATTAGTTTTGCGATCACTCTACTTAATCATTTTTAATTACCTGCAATTTATATGGTACTGTTTAAAATTACTTGTAAAAACATAACCAACCGACGCGTTAAATTAGAATACGCATTCCAATAACCAAAGGTTTTTTTTATCTCTATTAGTGTTACTCAATTATTAATCTTTTTCACATTATCATTGCAAAGTAATTCACGATAACGATATGTGGATAATGTTTTATATCAGACAATGTTGTACCGACTTTAAACACGAACAAATAGGTACCTTTTAACTATCATTCAACATTGGCCTGCCCTATTAAACTGAGCACCGAGTTCCGTTTGACAAGGCTTAGTTTCCTAAAAAATCTAAGAAGTCCTTCAGTTCAGAAGATATTGGATACGAATTTATTATCATATCAATTAAACAAAAAAATATATAGTAAAACTAAATTATGAAGAACGCGCCGCGCCATGCGACACTTTTTAGCACGGTGGCGACTAGAGATGGGCCGAACATGGGTTTCACCGAATACGAATATTCGGCCGAATATTCGGTACATTTGATTCCGTTCCGTCGCACAAATGCAAGTCTAAACTTGTTTACGCCAAGCGCGCGGATTGCCGCCAGACCCACCCGCCCGCTACCCCCGCAGGCCCCTCAGCGCGCAAGTCCTCATTATTGCGTACTTACTAGTTTTCTTTATAAAGAACTATATTGGTTGAATAGGATAGGTTTAAACGTTTAACATCAATAAATATATTTTGCGACGCTATGCTGAGTAGAAACTAGAAAAAAATATTATTCATAATCTACTAAGGTGTTGTGATTTGATTCAGCTATTCTCCAACACAATAAAGACTGACCGAAATAAATATCTTGTTTATTTTCCTCCAATTAAGGCCTGTTTAATATATTATTATAAATAGTTAACACAGAAGCCTAATCCCAAAACAGTTACATACATACCTATATTTTGCATTAAGTTATTTTATTATGGATTCCTTGCCTACCCTGCAAGGGATCCGGCGTGAAGATATTGATTGAAGTTATTATCTTTTTACCAACCTACTTTAATTGAAAATAAAGCCCTCAGTGACGACAAAATCAAAAAGCTACACTCTAAAATACTTACTTCATTACACTGTACACTCAAATCATGATAATACACGGGTCTTAACAGTAAAAACTTTGAGTATCACTTTGCCGAACATTAGGTGATTCAGCCGAATACGAATATTCGGTAAAGCTGCCGAATATGCCGAATACCGAATATAAAACGAATATTCGGCCCATCTCTAGTGGCGACCACGCCGCCGTGCTAAAAAGTGTATATGCACGTGATATCAATCACGAGCCCCGGGTCTCCCAAACTTTGACACGCTTTATCTTTGTAATTTTTTAGGGTTCCGTACCCAAACGGTAAAACGGGACCCTATTACTAAAACTACGCTGTCAGTCCGTCTGTCTGTCTGTCTGTCCGTCTGTCACCAGGCAAGTCTGTCTCATAAACCGTGATAGTTAGACAGTTGAAATATTCACAGAATATTTAGTTACATATTCACTTTAAAAATAAATAATGAAATTAAAATAAAACAAGTACTACCCATACAACAAACGTGTTTTTTTTTGCCGTTTTATAGATAATGGTACGGAACCCTTCGTGCGCGAGTCCGACTCGCACTCGGCTGGTTTTATTTTTGTTTGATTGAAAAAAAAAACACTTTTCCAATATCTTCTGATAATGTGTGTGGCTGTGGACTGAGTAGAATCATATTTTTGTTACTCAGAAAAACTACCCTAAACGTACACAGTACATAAGTGTAATACAGTATTTTTTTGGCCTTATTTTGGGACAGCCTAATTTTATTGAATCATCGAATGGAGAAATATATTAATAATGCAAGAGTAAAACTCCCACGAGCCTAGCTATCATAGTTTTTGAAAAAATGCGATCCGAGTTAAAGTTCGGGAACTTAATGTTTTTTTTTGTTTTTTTTTTCTATATCTTCAAATAAAATCAAATTAGTAACGTCTAAATTAAAGACCATCATATTTGTTGTTTGTGTGTTGTGTCTAATAAATAATTTTATTTCCTTCTTTCTTTCAAAAAAGATATCCAGCTAAAGCTTCATGTCATGCAGATCATGCATGACAATACGTTGAACGATAGCGTCACGTTTATAAATTTTGTGATTGAATCTTTTATATGTATCTACTTTTCAATGATTAACTTTCACAATATGCAGAATACAACATGCACGAAAAATACAAATTTTTATAAATCGTTTATTCTCTTGGTTGAAAACAACAATAGTTGAATTTAAAACGACTTTTGGTGTTTGTACAACAAACACGAAAGCGGGTCAGATTTCGCCCAATGACCTTAATAAAGGGTGTCTCAGCGTTCGGTAGATGATTAGTCCGGATTTTTTAGTCGATATGTCGCACAGTGGTCTGGCGCGCACCGCGCTTACGCAGTGGAGGCGTATTTTTGCAAAGTGTTTTCGTTGAGTGAAGCACAGCGCAAGTTTTGTATAATCACGGCGGATTTGAACCGTTTAAGTCATGCCCCTAGTATTCAGTTCATTAAGTCGTGGGTAGCAAAGTTTAAAGCGACAGGATGTTTACTGAATCGTTGAATTGATTTAATTAAGTGAATGAATACTCGGGGCATCACTTTAACGTCGGATTTGAAAGTGATTATACAAAACTTGCACTCTGCTTTACTCAATGAAAACTCGTTGCAAAAATACGTCTCCACTGCGTTAGCGCGGTGCTCGCCAGACCACTGCCATATATCGACTAAAAATCCGCACTAATTACGAATTAGTTCGGTAGATGACCGAATGCTACCGCTGCTCCCCTCCCGCTAGCCCCGCTGGTTGCCAGGATATTCGTGTTTAAAGTTTAAAATCGGCGCTGAGACACCCTTTATTATTCAGAATGATTCCCTTTACTTGTGTGATATAAGACCTTGCTACTTGCCAAATTTCATGGAAGTAGGTCATACAGGTTTTGTTTGGTCCATGACGAGAATTACAATTTTTTTGGTGTGAATGAAATGCAAAGTTAAGGTTTTTGGAGTTTTTCCTTTAGATATAAGACCTACTTGTGATATAAGACCTCGCTTCTTACCAAATTTCATGGAACTAGGTCAGCGGGAAGTACCTATCGTATAGGTTTTGTGTGCATGCGATTCCCTTGGAAATTTCTTAATATGCTGGCTAAATGGGCTTTAACTTTTGATTGCGTTGACTTAGAAGTTTGATCATATATCAGGGTTCCAAAAGGTTTACGGACTTGAGAATTTGATGCGATCGACGATCTCCACGCGTTCCTAAGAAAATGAGGTTGACAGACGGACAACAAAGTGATCCCATGAGGGTTTCTTTTTTCCTTTTGAGGTACGGAACCCTAAAAACTAAATCAAAATCGGTTCATCTATTTGGGAGCTACAAAGGGACAAGTTTATAACACGCCTCTTTCGTCTGGGTTATAAAAACGTTGAAACTGTTTCTAACTTAGATAAAAGTATTACTTTTTACTTTTATCTAAGTTTTATAAGCAAGCTTGCCGGTTCATGCCTTTCAAGCAAGTTGACTAATTCACTGTCAACTATCTGCATCGCGATACATGGCTACATGCGACCTGCAGCTAAAAAAGGCGAGTTATGGGCACTGAAGTATTTTAAAACTTAAAACTATCATGGTTATTAACATAAATGTCATTTATAATAATATAACTGATTGTTAAGTGTTTTGTTCAATTAAATTCAATTTATCGTAATTCTCACGTGTCTAATAGTAATGAGAAACGAAACAAAACGATGTTTATTGTAAATTTATCTTTATTACACATACAAATAAGAATGAATACCTACCACGTGCTTAGCATAATGGGTGATTAAAGTGATTATTAATAAGTATCCATTGAAGGTAAAGTACTTACCCTATCAACATTATCTATTATGTAAAAGTACATCTAGTACCTACGTTATTGAAGAGGTTGTTGACTCCTTCAAAGGTCAAGAAGATCATGATAAAAAGAAAAATAAACTAGAGGTAGATAGAGTCCGTCAAATGAAAGTAGAGACTGAAAAATCGAGGCAAATTAAAAAAAATATTAGTATGGCGACATCAAAATGACTGTGACATAATTATAACATATTTTCATATTTTGTAATTAATCATTTATTTAAAATTGGCAATTAAGTTATCGCAAGTCGGTACCAATATTATAAATACTAAATCTTGTTTGTTTAGATGTTTGTTACCTCTGCTTCTCTTCGGTAAAACTGGCGCTAAAACTACTAATATAATAAAAATATTATAAAGAGGAAAGATTTGTTTGTTTGTTTGAATTAAATAGGGTCCGAAACTACTGAACTGTTTTGAAAAAATATTTCACCTTTAGAATCCTACATAAGGATAATGTACGATTCTAATGGTGAAAAAATGTTTCTCGATGAACATAGGCTACGAATATTTTCAAAAAAGTTAGGGATCCGTACGAAAATTTCGATATTGTAACTCAAGGTGTGAAAAAAATACCATAAAAAATCCTTATATCGCGTACGCTGAGGAAACGATTGACAAGAGAGCAAAGTGATGTACTACAGTTTTATAGAAGGCATCAATATCTACAAAAAAGCACATACACACCTACACCATGTGTCTAACTATTACAGTTATGTCACAATAACTACTTATAAAGAGGAAGGATTTGTTTGAATTGAATAGGCTCTGAAACTACTGGATCGATTTGAAAAATTCTTTTACCTTAAGAATCCTATAACAATGAAAAAGAAAAAGATAAAAAAAGTAATAATAATATCTTAGTAGCTTTTTATAATATTTTTTTTTACGAAGCACCGATACTAAAAGAGCGTTTTATAAGTATGACGTTTTATAAGTTTGTGGATCTGTGTCTGTGTGTGTAGGTTGTTGCGGCATCATAGCTCCCAAATGGATGATTTTGATTGTTTATTTTGTCAACAGCACAACTCGACTTGATCGAGTGTTATAAGCATGGAAAGTCTGCCAAGAGTCTGTTCAAATTTATCTTTTTTATTTGTTAAATACAAATATCTTATACTTATAACAAATGTCTAAATCTCAAAAAGACACCCTGTATACAATGGACAACGCTTCGCATTCTCACACTTGACTACAATGACAGCATGCTAAAATGACCGTCTCAGATGGATGTTTGTAATACGTACGTACGTCATATTCGATTGTTTGTGCAAACAATTGTTATCAGTTCAATAGCAGGGCTTCGGCAAAGGGTAAATTGAGATGTTGTAATTCTAAGAACTCTAGTTACATGGCGGTGGTTGCCACGCGATTGTAGCGGGTTTGTTTCCGAGGCACAGACGGATTGGAGATATTCTTATAGATTTAGATGGAACACATTGCGGGCAGACGTACCTACTCATATATAATATGAAAAAAACTCATACATAATCAAGCCATTCTCAAAATACAATGTTTGTAAACAAATAGCAGCACTAAAATCAATCTTTTTGGTGTCGCGTTTGATAAAGTATTGTAAGCATTCATTTCATTTCATTTATTTCCACCGTAGGTATTAAATGTATAACTTGATGTCGTTATTTCTCGTCTCTTATTGACCCCGACACGTTATGTCCAGATACTGCAGCCTATCGACTCTATTTTTGAACGCGATAATTTTATTTGTTGCAATAGGCGGCGATATTATGTTGATTGGACTTGAAGACGAAAAGCTTTGAAAAAATGTTCGGCATAAATTCTCTTTTTTTTTTTAATACCATTTAAAATATCAAAAATAAATGTGCAAAGTACCATCTGTTTTCTTAGTTTATAACATTTTTCTCCTAAACTATCAATCACAAGATTTTTTTACTGTCATCACCATATTAAAGTAAAGAATACCAAGAGAACCTTCGGCTTATTTTTGCAAATTAATATCCTAATTAATAGATAATAAGCAAAAACTTGATTTTTGCGCTTACACCGCTCTGCTCTGTCCCATGAACGCGAAATCCTATGCCTATTCTTTTCACAAAAGGACTTTAAAGGTCGCCTCCTAAAGGCGTCCTCCGAGCGACGCACACTAGCGCCGCCGCCAATTTTGTTTTATTATTAAGCTAAACAATGGAAAATTCAAATAAACAATTGACAGTTTGTGATACCTATCATAAGCTATTTTTAATGCCTCTGTAACACGTAATTTTTTTCTAGTTTAGTCAGAAATGCGAGGTTGCTCTTGGCCGCCACCAATTTCTGTTTACGCATCTCTGCCTGTACTTTACAAAGTAAAACTATTACAGATGTATTAAAAAAGCTTATGATACGTATCAAAACACAAACTGCCCAATGTTTTTTTTAAAATTCCTTTGTAAAACGTATTATTAAAGTAAATACGTGGCAGCGCGGCGCTAGTGTGTGCAATCTAAAAATTATAGCAGACAAGGTCTTACAAGTTGGTATTTAGAAAGATAAAAGTTAAACTTATAGTGACTTTGGCTAGATGTATAAATTATATTACTAAACCCGTTAGTTTTATAAAATTTTAACAATTTTGCGGCTCGAGCAACCTCGGCCGCATTGCGCTCTATTGAGTTCATGGTTATGCATGTTATGAAACTTTCTCTATGGAATTCCACTTTAGACATAAGTAAATAATTTGATTATTATAAAAGAACTAATTCCGACTTCGAATACCTTTGTTTTGAAATGTTTTTCAAGTTTAGCGGGATGAATACGAATCCCTCGATGATATTTTTTTTATGCAATAAATAATATCCCAAACAAATTCGATATCGTAGGGACACGAACCCTCGACCTCCCTAAGTACGGGAATGCTTTAAAAACATTTTTTGTGTTGTTTTGTTATTAATTTTTTTAGATATTACCCCGAGTGCGAGGGCTAACGCACTGAGATAACAAAATCGGTACTGCATCTGGATCATCATCATTCTCTCTACAACTGCAAAATAATCATCCAAATCGGTTCATAAATTCTAAAAAATCGACGAACATACATAAAGACATGCATACAGCCGAGAATTGACGCGTGACCTGAGAGGTAGCGAGTATCTGGCGCATCGCATCAGCATTGCCATACAACGAGGCAATGCTGCCATCGTCTTTTGAGCGCTTCGATTGGCATTGGATCAGTTGAGTTACTTCTAGATTGTTTGTAACAGGCTGTAGTTAGCCCAACTGTTTAAATTGTAAATACTAGTTGTAATTTGTTGCTATAATTGCTAATAGCTGTAATTTAGCTTTGTTAATAAAGGTCTAACAAATTTCTGGTGCTTCCAGACGTAACAATGGCGCCGCGCCCGGTTTCGGCACAAAGACCCTGCTCGGCGTAGCAGCGGGGTCGATCGGCGCGTTCGTCGGAACACCGGCAGAGGTCGCGCTCATCCGGATGACGGCGGACGGCAGGCTACCGAAGGAACAACGGAGGAACTATAAGAATGTTGGTGATGCACTCATCAGGTAAATACAAAGGGAAATATAAGGTCAATCATTGATATTTTTCATACTACTAATATCTACTAACTCAAATTGTAGACGTAGCTCAAAAAGTTGCACAACTTCAATGGAGTAGAGCTGAAGTTGCGACGAAATCGACACCTTCGATAGAACTTGTGTGTCCAACTGGCTTAGAACCGTGATGCATGGAGGGATCACGGGGAGGATTTTGCCCAACTGTGGCATATTATAGGCTAACTGTAACTAAATAACGGAGCGCCCCGGAAAGTCCCGATGGCCCAACTGGTAATTGATATTTCTATGGAAAAAGTCAAAGCAATTCCTCGCAGAGCCACAGAGTACACATACTAAGAATGCGCTTATCCTATGATCTATCCTCATTTGTTATTTCAGACGTAAAAATCACAAAAAATCTTATAAAAAAATTAAGTCCAACCCATTCAGAAATTTGCCCTGCAGGAGAAGCAAAAAACTAAATTTAGTTTTTAGTATTATTGTGTTTTGATGTAGCCGTGTATTTTTCCAGAATAATCAAAGAAGAGGGAGTCCTGAAACTGTGGAGAGGCGCCACGCCTACAGTAGGACGCGCCATGGTCGTGAACGCGGCTCAACTCAGCACATACTCACAGGTAACAGGATTATTTACACATATAGTCCTCGAAAACACGCAGAAAATATTGATTTTAGCAGAATAAAGTGATTGTACAAAATATGTAATGGATAGGAAACTGAAACATACCATTATTAATATTATTAATAATACAGTTAAGTGTTTTTTTAACATATGGGAGATGCTCAACAGTGGGATGAAATAGGCTACATAAAGGGATCGTCGATTGACCGTCTGACGATGAGCAACAAAATATCTTAAAAGTCTTAAACTAAAACTCGTCGCGGACGGACAAAAGGACATGGCGAAACTCTAAGGGTTCCTACGGAACCCTAAAAATGGGCTGTCTCGCTGTAGCCTGCAGCCGATTGAGCTATATAATGATTGCTTTCTACAGGCACTAAGGCCTGGCCTAGTTAACTCGAGCATTGCTCTATGATTGAGCAACCTTTCATAATACAGGCCTAACACTGCCATTCCATTCCCAGGCGTCTCAAATGTTCACGGGCGTGGTTCCCGCCGGCATCACTCTGCACTTCTGTGCGTCCATGGTGTCGGGGCTCGTCACCACCATCGCCTCAATGCCCGTCGATATCATCAAGACGAGGTCAGTTATTCACGGTTTTACTTCAATCCGTTAAGCTGTGGTCCGCGCCTGACCTCTCCCCGGTTGTGTCGGCCTGCCGTCCCATCGGATTATAAGAGGGAGGGAATAGCGGTGCACCTGTGTATGCACACACTTGTGCACATACATATAATAATTTTTTGCGCACATGGCTACTCGCGCCGTTGAGACTGCCCTCCGTGGCCGTAATAGGCTATTTGACTACATTAAAAATAAGTTCCAAATTGCTTTCATACAAGTCAGTGACAACGTAACAAAGCGTTATCAGGTGATTTTTAATAAAAAAAATGCATAATTTAGGTAAAAAAAGAGATTAAAATTACACATTTTTTTATATAAATAATCACATAACCGAAAACGCTCTGCGTTTGGTTAGATTGCTGGTGACGTCACACTGTTACAAATAACAGTGTCTATGAGTTCTTGTTAGGTGTGGCGTGTGACGTCATTCGTCAGAGCACGGGAGCCATGACAGTGATTATCGTTCTGGCGCGCCATTATTTTATTCAAACTTTAAAATTAGTTTTTATAAGTAATACGACTGACCTTGAAGAAATATTAATTACATTTTGCATTATTTTCATCAGACAATACGTCAGTCGATCTATAAAGCAAAGCTGATCTGATTGTCACTGACTAGGATGTAAATAATTTGCAACTTATATTTAATGTAGTCAAAATAGCCTATTGACAGATTCCTCAATAATGATCGAAGCTCTCGTTAGTCCCGTTTACGAGCCAATAGATTCGCATCCCAATTTTTAAAAAGAAGCAGCTTCTATTATATACGGCATTATTTCGTTCAGTCAAAGAAAATAAATGCGTGAACGCAGCATATGAACTGGCTTTTCAATAATTTACTTTAAAATTAACGTTCTTCTTTTTCAGAATCCAAAACGCAGCCAAAGGCACAAGTCAATTAGCAGTAGTGACCAGCCTTCTCAAGAACGAAGGTGTCCTCACACTGTGGAAGGGCTTCCTGCCGTACTACGCGAGGTTGGGACCGCATACGGTGCTCACCTTTATATTCCTTGAGCAAATGAACACCGCTTACTTCAAAAACACGGCGTAGTGAAGTTTTGTTCTTGAGTGAATGGAATAGAGGCGTTTGATACCGGGTCCTAAGTGGATGGAAGTCGAACTCTTCGGGCTGTGGCTTAACAAACGTATTTTTTTGAGTTGTGAGTCGCTAAAATTGAGTTGTCGGAAATGATAACTTATTTTGCGTCGCTGTGTGGCACAAACAAGCCTTTTGCATGAAGCAAAAGAGTTTACGAGACTTGCAACTCAAAGAAAATTACGCTCGTTTAGCCTCACATCGTTTGATCCTTAATTATCAAAGTTAATTCAATGTGAGACTAATATTCTCTGGTTAAGTCTCACTTTCAAATAACTTACTAAGCCTGGTGTTCACCAAAAGATAATCAAACGATTGGGTAGCTTCGTTGGTCAACTTTGACGTTAAATGTACGAAAACTTGTGTCAAAAACATCGAAACAACTGTTTATAATTTAACCGTCTGTTGGTGAACTCGGCTCTTAGACCCGAGTTCACCAACAGATGGTTGAATCTTAAACATTTGTTTTATCATTTTTGACCTTCGATCAAAAATAAGGAGTTCGCGGCCTCCCCCGTAGATACCTAGAGCCTTACAAAAATGTCACTCAAAATTGGGTTCGTTTTGTTTTGACGCAGACAGTTTGAGCAGAGCCTGACAAGTTTTTTCCATACGGAACAAGAGATTGGTGGAGTCGAATTCATTTTATTTTATTTTGTAAGTAGGTAGGTACCTACCTGAGAATTATATACCTACCTACTCAGTTTATTTTCTATAAGGATTAATTAACAGAATTCAGGTAAAGATAACGAATCATTTATTGATGAAACTATAAATTGGTGTCTCAACAGTAGGTATTTATACAAAAGGGTCATTTCAGACATACAATAATTTAAACTTACAATACAATTTCAGGCAGGCACTCTAGATTAAAAAGAACTGGTTCCTGTCTGCGGCTTTGCACGAGTTTTTTTTACGGGAAAAAAATAAACGTTTTATAAATTCATACTTCTGGTAGGTAGGTAAGAACCTAGTCTTTCTTTTATTAGAGAGTCTACGCAAATGAAATTTTAGGGCGGGCCAACTAATTATTTTAAAAATCATCAACTAGTAATATTAAACTTATTTTTATGAAAAATATATTAATACATACTATAAATGAAAAAAAAATTTAGAAGAAATAGCCTCTCCATTTATCAATTTAGAACAAAATTAATATTTTAACATAGGCAAACCAAACAACAATATTTTATGCTGATTTCACAAGTATATGACTCACATCTCAATATACGGGTAAAAAATATATATAAACTTACTGAAAATAAGAAATTCCATCCTTTTTCAGCACTTTGGACGAGTGATTCTTGCATTTTTTGTACCCATGCTTTTTGTCTGAACGCTAAAATGACACTAGTTGAAAAGCTTCCCTAACATGTCAAAATGTTCTCTTTTGCTACTGAAGGTTGTGGCGTGCGCATTGTGAATCTAAGGGGGGCCGGCAAAGCCGGACATTTTTGATCGATGTTTTTGACACAAGTTTTCATACATTAGACGTCAAATTAACCAACGAAACTGCCTAACTGTCCGATTATCTTTTGGTGAACACCAGCATTAGGGTGGTACGATGCGTGAATGGCTGGAAGTCTAAAAAAACTAAAAGTTTATTTTCTGCGTTCTACAAGTAATATGTAATAGATAAGTAGTTAAGCGCTTATTGTAAACCATTTTCTATCAACCCATGCATATTAATAAACTTTGATTTAATTTTGTCATTTACGAGTATAACGAAAAAAACATGTACGTATTGATTTTAGTAAAAAATTACATGGCTTTTTAATTTCCCATCACTCACGAAACGTACCACCTTAACGTAAACTATTAAATATGGATATAGATTCAATTATTTATAGAAGAGCAGAGTTCCAAATCCAAAATCCACTTAGTTGGGGCCTAGTATATTAAGAATAATCATGTGTATATCAAGTTCATTGTGAACTAAACTTTATATCAATGTAGTAAGAGTCGACAATAATATTAAGTTACCGAGTGTTGAGTATTGATGTTAGCAAGTAGGTAAATACGAGTTTTAAACAAACCTTATTAATGGTATCGTCTCGACGTGACACATTTTGGCATTGCGGCATTGCATTGCACCTTTGATGAAAGAAACAACAGATGGAGAGACACGTGTCAAAAGTTGAATCCAATCTATCAATCTCTCCGTGCAAATAACACCGCACCCTAGTTTCTTTCATCTTTGGACGAAATACCGCGCGAATCCGAGCGCGAAATCCAAGAGAAACTTACCGCTGCCGCTCTGGGTAGCAAATACCGCGTAGATCAGAACTAGCCTTTAGTAGCATTTTAACTACATGTACAGTCGGCTGCATTAATATGTATACACGTTTATACCTTGTCACTTGAAGTATGACTTACCAGTTATCCCGAATCCTCAAACGAAGCTCAGATTTAACGCACGTCTCATGTCGCGATTCTTTGAAAATTTTCAATGAAAATCTGTAATAAATTCGTCACTTGAGACGTATGTATACTTAAAATAATAATAAATAATACAGGACAATTCACACAACATTATCTAGCCCCAAGCTAAGCAGGGCTGAGTTACTTAAATCTGAGTTGCGTTTGAGTATTTGGTGGTCACTGATCGCGATCCATCCGTCAGCAAACGCACCTTGGTGTGATAAGGTACTAACATTTATGAAGAAACTGGTTCAAAACTTTAAAAAACTTAAAAATGATGTGTAGAACAGTGCACTTTCATGATTTTTTTTATCGTTTTTTTCTCAATCGTATTTTTACGTTCGAAAAAACTTAAAAATTATGTGTAAA
Organism: Eupithecia exiguata; assembly: GCA_947086465.1. NCBI lineage: Eukaryota > Metazoa > Arthropoda > Insecta > Lepidoptera > Geometridae > Eupithecia > Eupithecia exiguata. The sequence continues at coordinate 10,234,600 of OX352245.1, forward strand.
ACAGTGCACTTTCATGATTTTTTTCATCGTTTTTTTTTTTCTCAGTCGTATTTTTACGTTCGAAACAGAAAAATGATGAATATAATACGTCGCGTCGCGCATTTTATGAAATAGTCGGCCACGTCATGAACTGATATGCCAAAATGTCAGCCATATCCTAGAATTGACAAGTACAGTATGTATACACATATTATGTGTATACATAATGCACGTGACTGTACTTGCTATCGTCGTTTATACCAGATAAAAATCTTATTTAAACAAAATTACCTAAAAAAATATGTCAAATTATATTTATGCGCTATGATTAAAAAATATATGTGATTAATATTGCGTCAAATGCAATTATTTTTTGACACAAAGTGCTATTTTTGGTTTAGTTAGATCCAATGAAACATAATCTCATTACCAATGGCTAACATTTCCTGTTCATTTAGTGATTAAGTGCAAATTATTTATATTTTTGAACTCTTTTAAATTATATTTCTGTTGAATTTCTTTTAAGCGCTTAAAGCGTCTTTTATTAATTAAACGTATAACCTTTTTCTGAGACTTTTTTTAGTGCTCATATCATTTCGAAAAAGTATATTTCTATTTTCCTTATTTACCTCCACCTTTATCGAGTTTACAACCATACGAACTTTACTACATGCTTTTAATACATGTCTACGTTTTTTTTATTTAATTTATTTAATTTTTCATCATAATCATCATGTATTTATATGACAGCTCGGCACAAACAATAGATTAAGATTTTTTTTGTATTGATTGCATTTTAGAACGTATTTTGCTTGTTTTAAGGTATGTTTTAACGATCGCGATTTACTGTCCCAGTCTATTCTTCCTTGTACCTTGGTTGTCTGGAAGAATTCGCTTATAGCGATAAGAACGCCATACTTTTTATTGAATTAGGTTATGTACCAACAGTTCCTTTAGTAGGTGTAGTAAAAATGTATTGTATCTACCCGTTAGGTACCTATATATAGGGTGTTTCCAAACTAGTGCACAATGAAAAAAATTAAAATATACAAACTAAAATAATTAAAATTATGTGACCAACCCAAGCTGCAAACGAATTTTTTATTTTTAATCCAAATAATGCCTTATTAAGGCTGTACGGTCATTGACTGCGCCCGCTGCGTATCGCCTTTTGGTGGGGCGTGAAGAAAAGGATCGCATCAAAGATGTTGCCAAGTTTTGGATGGATTGATTCGAAAAAAGACATTGTTTGTAACAATATAAAAAACTGCAAAAAAAGGGAAGGATTCCTTTTTGGTGAATAACCTACTCCAGTCTTCAGTATTGCGCACTGATTTGGAAACACCCTGTACATTTAATATCTTGTGATCCCAAACCTAGTGACAATTTGGGAACTGACAAATTGAAGATACCTAATATCCCGTAAAATAAAACCTACCACGTTGCAATTAAATTGTGATAAGCTGCCGTTTATTTTTGTGACTAACATTTAATTTATAGTTATTAAATGGTTTTTTTAAGTTTGTTTTTAATTTTAGATCTAAGATAATTTATTTACTTGGGTCAAAGAGATTTCTTAATGTTACGATTTTCTATGTTGGAATCTAACATAACCATGGAGCTAGATAATTAGAACGTTCACATAAATATACAGGGTGGGTTTTATTTTCAGGGCTACCAAGGGGAAGTCTGAAAGCGTGAGAATTATCGAAAAGTCATGTTAGAAGTTACGTGCCCGATTTTGAAAAAAATAAGTTCTTCGTTAAAAAAAGACGAAGAACTTTTGTAGTTTTTCTGAAAAACTGGTTACTGAAAAAAAATGGATGATTAATGTATATGTAGAACGTACACATGAAGCAACTGAATAAATACATATAATAATTATTTATTTATTTATTGAAATAAATAAATAATTAGTAGGTTAGGTACCTGTTTGAAATCGTTGCGTTAATTCTATACAACTTGATTGGTAGGTTGGTATACTAAAGTATAGGTTTATTTATACAATAATAAGTGAACAAATAATTTAGACATTGCTTGGAGCAGATCGCTTGTGATATGGGTAAGGTAGGTAGGAACAATGAATTGTTCCCACCACGCCGATTCCCTTAGAGACGATTCCCACTCTTTAGTAGAGACAGAATATACTATAAAACGTCAAGTGCGGGTCGAGGCAGCTTGTTTCTTGCTAAATATTATTTGGGTCGGGTATGCGCCTTAAGCATGAAGGGTGGATGTTACGAGGCGTAATTTATGACATAGGTAAGATAGAACAAAGCCACTAAGAGAAGAGAGCTAGAGATAGTATAATAAAATAAAATACAACAATGCGGGTTTTTCAATGCGACCTTTAAAAAAAGTGGTTGCCATAGACTAAGATAGATGGCGCTGTATGAAACTCAAGTGTCAAAAATCTGGTGGAAACAGAAAATTATTATGTTGTTTATTTTATAACACGACTTTTGTGCAGCGCCATCTAATGTCAAAATAAAAGTGATGATGAATGCGTGATTGTTTTTTTAATGATTGCCAATGAAAAAAGAGATCCCCTTTTAGATCAATGATGATCATTGAAAAGCCCTCATTCACAGTTTCACACAGCATTTTCTAATAACCGTCAATCTTGTCGAGCCGTGAGGACTTAGAACAATGGTGGGGATCAACACACACAGATCACTGTGAACTGAACCATCATCTATTCCATACTGGAGCCACAGACAGCAGTCTATGTCGTGGCTGCTTCCAGGAAGAGACTGTAGAACACGTTGTGGTACACAGCACGGCCACAGAGGAGGCCAGACGGAAAACTGGATTGGATGTCTCATAGAGGCATAAAACCCGTCCACAAAAAGCTCAAACGAATCTGTCAATCTTCAAAAGTCCTGCTCCGGTACTTCAAGGAGCTGGACTGGTTAGGCAGGGGGACAATGCACAATACACTCCCATGCGAGATGTCAGTGCAGATACTGGCCCCCACTTGGAATAGAATTAGAACCGTCAATCTTTTTGCCCCCTGGCGAACCACATTAAATATAAATATGAAATAATTGATTAAGTATTAGATATTATTAATGGACAAATTTACTGACGGCTACCTTCCGGACGAACAGTCGGTCGTCGTCGCCTTGATTATTCATTGTTTTTTTTGTTTCAAATAATGATAAAGCGAGTCTACTATCCGAAGCTGGAACTATCCTCTTTCGCCTGCTACGTTGTCGTCGGCGGCATACGAATTACATTCGTGAGTGTACCTGCGCAAACTTCCCACTGTCGCTACCCGTCACCGGACAAGATACTTGGCGGTTACTATACCTACCAACAATAGAGGTATAATAGAACAATGAAGGTACGTAACCTAACCTTTGTGCTTTTTATGACAACAGATTTTGTCATCAGTAAAGAGACATTCTGACTTTTTACACCACAACACCTCAAAAAAATACATAAAACAGAAAGCAAAAACAGGATATTCCATAAAAAAGGAGTCTTCGTCATTCCTAATAAAGTACCTAGAAAATCTCCGACATGACAAAATAATAATCTGAAGACAAGCCGTACCAAATTTTATACGACCTGGCCATCTGCAGCCCAAGAGATTCATCATTAACCTGTATGCTCCCGTTGGTAGTGGTGAGTGACACCCTCCAATTTGTGCCGCAGCAAATCTAAGTTTATACGTCTTAAGAGGGCGCAATGCGCGCCGTTTTTTGAAAAGGATAGGCGTAGGATTTCGCGTTTATAGGAACTTAAGAGAGCATACGTTTTTGGAGAGCGTAAGTTCAAAAATAATTTTTTTGCCTAATTACAAGAAAACTAGGTACACAACTTATGAAGAAACTGGTTGAAGGAACCAAATAATGAGTAAATAACCTACGAGTCAAACTTAAGTCCATTCAATAGATGACAGGGCTACTGAGATCTTACCCATATTATGTGCCAATCAGTGCACGTGGGAACTTAGAGGTTCGCTAAACGTATAGGTACTCCCACATTATAAAGTAGGTACACGTTTTAAAAACACATGAGATTAGAGGAGGGGTCGAGCAAAATCTCACGACCAAATCTCACGGAGAGTCGAAAAATTGCCAAAATTACCTCCGGTAATTTATGCTCCTTTACAAGTCCAGATTGTTATCCATACTGTGCATAGTGAAAAAATCCTTGCACGTGGGAACTTAGAGGTTTGCTAAACGTAGTTATACTTACTCCCACATTATAAAGTAGGTACACGTTTTAAAAACACATGAGATTAGGAGGAGGGGTCGAGCAAAATCTCACGACCAAATCTCACGGAGTCGAAAAATTGACAAAATTACCTCCGGTAATTTATGCTCCTTTACAAGTCCAGATTGTTATCCAAACTGTGCATAGTGAAAAAAAACCTAAGTCTATGGTTATGTGTGTAGGATTTCAGCCCAATCTATTATCCATCCATGGCTTTGACTTCGGCCAAACATTTTCACAACGGCGCAAAACTTTTTCCTTTATTAGTTAGGTAAGTAGGTAGGATTAATAGGATATTTTTTACTATGTCTTTATTAACAAAGAAAATTACAATCAAACTAGTATTTATAATTGAAACCATTGAGTCAACTGCAGACTGTTGCAAACAATCTACAGGTAGCTCAACTGATCCATATCAATCGGATAGTTTACATATCTGTCCCTACCTGTCACGTAAATTGGAATCATGTCGCAACCCTAGAACAAGACGGAATTATGTCGAAAAATCTCAAAATCTCCTTTTTCATATTAGAATCGTCAAAATTTTACCGTGTTTACAAGGTTTTTCGTCGATATTGAAAAAGTGATATTTTGACTTAGCGCTGTCTTGTTCTAGGGTTGCGATATTCTAAATAACTTATAGTTGGTGTATATTTCTAGCTTACAAGACCTCATAGACTGAACGTTCGGCGCGCCACAATGCTGTAAACCATACTACTCACTGCACTACTAGTACTACAACTAGTAGTGCAGTTTCAAAATGCCTTATCAAGACAGGGAACACATCAGAAAGGCCCCCACCATATTTAAGACATGTGTGGGCCTGGCAAGTGGGTGAGTACCAAACCTTACTTAACTACCTATGCCTATGAAGCCATTTTCACTTTTTGGTTCGTCACACCTCTTAAATCATCACTGAGAGTAATAGAGTCATTTTCACGGAAGAAGTCCCCTAGGCGCAGCGTCCGTCGCGAGGCTAACGCACCCGCTTAGCGCCCTGCGTGTTTGACGCGCAGGTTTTGCCGAAGCTCTTCCATTCCCGCTTCGGCTGCCATTCATCTAAAGCCTCCTTGTCTGTCCAGCTCACTAGCAACCTCCGTGGTCCATCCCTATGACCTTCTGAAGACGCGCATGCAGCTCAGCAACAGGAACCTGAGCATGATGCCTCTGGCGAAGTGCATCGTCAAGAACGAAGGGGGCTATAAAAGTTTATACAAAGGTAAGAGCATTGTTTTATCAATCAAATCAAATCACTAAAAAAACACTAGCCCCCTAGAATAGTGTTTTTTTCGCGGGGCTAGAACCACAGAAATATAAATCCATTTAGTTTGATTTATTGCTTTTATTATAAAACTTTTACCACAGACACAAAAACAACAAAACGTACGAAAGAAGTAGGTACCGACAAAAAACAAGTGTTTTCTATTTTATTTTATTTCATAAGGATAACAAATAATCACGCCTAAATAATATACCTATTAACTTTATGTTATGGCTAGAAGAGAGAACATTATATACATTGCCTTTCATGAGCCATTGAATTTGAATGAATTTCCAACAGTGCGATATTAATGAAACGCTCCTTTCAAAAATTTACTTAGAGTAGAATAACCAACCATCAAACTGCTCGCGATTTCATTCGGGTAGGCTTCACAGTAGCGTATTTTAATGTGGACCTGAACCTCTAAGCTCTCCAAAAGGGCGCGGTGAGCCAATACTGAAGAGAAAAAAAATATGCTCGACTCTAACAAAATCACCGCCCATGAAGACACTGCCTAACATGCTCCCCCCGGGTAATAATCCTCCTTTTGGTTGTCAGGTCTGAGTGCTGCTCTTATGCGAAATATGACTAACACCGCAGTCCGCCTTGGAGCCTTCTACACACTCAGTGAACGGTACAGAAAGTGAGTGCAAAGAACCTTCCTACTAAGTACATTATGATACCTACGATACACGCCTTCATAAGTTACCTGCGCTATATTACAATAGGTAAGATATTACGACGCGGAATCAGTTTAACCCATTCACTGCCAAGCCTCAGAGGACGGTGTGACGACCGAAAGGGCACGACGACACCACCCGGCCCTGGGAGCCTACTCGCAAAAACGAAACCGAAGTTTCTGATTCGTTTTCTTGCAAACGCAATATTTTCTATGTCAGTGACATATGAATGGGTTTTGCACGAAAACTAACCAGAAATTTAGATTTTCGTAATTTAGAATTTCGATTTTCGTTTTTTTGGAGCGAAAACGTAAAATGTTGGGCTAAAAAACAACATTTTCCCAAATGCAATTGAATCGTAGTTGGTTTTCCTGAGTTCGTAGAAAATTATTAACGATTTGCGGCACATCACTTTTAAGTTAGTTTTATTCCTTTTAGAACGCAGCATGAATTAAAAACCACATAAAAAATGTAATCTCGCGTCACACGATCTTGAATTTATCGTATTTTAATAGTGAGTGTAAATTTCTGTTTCCGAAAGACGCTCAGCAACTGCAACGACAAAAATAGCTGAACAGAGTAATGTTCAAAACCGTCTTCGCACGAAAAACATAATAATAAATGAAATAATAATACTTAAAAATAATAATGTTTAATATCTACTTACTTCAATATTCCTTCCTCAAACTTGTCGTTGACTGTTCGTGATCTTATTTCTTTTAACTTTTTTATACAAACCGATCAAATCCATTATTTTTTTTATAAAATTGGACCGCTTGTATGCCCAAACCTTTAAAGTTGACCCAATGAAGCTGGTACCAGCATACAGAAGCATGTACTAAATTGATAGAGTTCGTGTGTGTGATGTGTAATTATCGATTTATAGGTAAGTTTTATTTTATTTTCTTTTACCAACCCTAGTATCTTTATTTGAGTTATGTTCTAGTTAATTTGATTTCGGCTAATCCCGCGAGCACTGATTAGCTATTTATACTTTTGCTGTAGGTACATACATACAGTCAACGACAAAAGTCGCCAAACAGCGTCAACCTTCCAAAACTTTAAATCGTAGGTATACGGGGTGTATACCAATATTTGAACATTGACAATGTACAGCCATTTTTGTCGTTGACCAACGCTCACCGGAGCGTGGCTTATAGAGGCAATCAAATCGCTTGCCTGCGACGAACTGCCCATAGGACAGATTTATTATGATACATATAGGGCATAGACCTGTCCAGTGTCTGTATTATTTTTAAGTTTATTTTTTAAGTTAATAAATAAATAGGGACTACTTTTATACATAGTAAATAAGTAATGCTTGCTTTCTAGAGTCTACGACAAGTGGCCATCTCTATACGACAACGTGGCAATCGGAGCAGCCTCCGGAGTCCTAGGAGCGTTCTCCGGAACCCCTGCCGAGGTGGTACTTATTCGAATGATGGGCGACGGAAGGAAAATCAGACCCGGGATGTGGGACTGCAGCCGCTATAAAGGCGTTGCTGATGGGGTACAAAAGTAATTTATTTATTGTTTTATACAATTTTATCACCTATCGTTAGCCAGTATCTGAATATTCAGTGTAAATAAATGAATAATGCTGGACAATTCACACAGCATTATCTAGCCCCAAGCTAAGCAGAGCTTGTGTTATGGGTACTAGACAACTGATATACATAATACAATACATTACATAGATAGATATTTTTTATAATACATAGAAAACGACCAGAACAGCCCGGAACAAATACCTGCAGATCGTACAAATATTTGTCCCAAGGCGGGAATCAAACCCGCAACCTCCTGCGTCGCAGGCGGAACTTCGCCCACCGTGCCACAGAGGTCGTCAAACCTTAAAAAGTTGTGCCAGTAACGGATAAAGTTCTCTTGATCGTCGAATTGTACGTCACGCACGACGCAACGTCGTCTGTCTACGCGGAGAAGCGGTCATCTTCACAAAGAACAGCGTCGATTTTCACAACGAACGTGTTAATGATTAAAGGACGCGACGCCGCGCTGTGCGTAATACCATTATAGGAATAATTCTTAGAACAACATTTTTTTTACGGTATGGGTACGGAACCCTAAAAATGGCAAGAGAACGTATAGCAAATCAAAAAAAGTTTAATTTTTAAAAACTAACTTTAAAATAAGAGAACTCCTTTATGAATGAGAGCGCGTTAGCTTCGAACCGATTATGGTGAATGAACACCTAAGTTTCATCCCTTAACGAGAGACTTAATTAAAACTATCGTAATCGTATCGTAGCACTAGCGGCGTAAGGGGGGGGGCGGAGGGGCGGTCCGCCCCGGGTACCGAGCTCCAAGGGGTGTCATCTCGGCACCCCTCGGGGCGCGCAGATGGCACTTCAAATCCGAATCCGAAGGGGTGATACCGAAAACTCACACGCAGACATATAAAAAAATTGCGGCTCGCTTCTCTCGCCGTTGTTTTTTATTATGATTGCAAAATACATACTTGAATACTTTAAAATCGGGTGTAGAAAGGTTGCCTAGCAGAGATCGCTCAAACCGAAAAGGCGTTGTACATACAACTTTATCAGTATTAGTCTTTCCCTGCCCTGTGTAACTATTTTATTTGATGTGCAATAATGAGTAATTGCTTTGTACTGTGCTTTATTTTGTTGTAAATCGTAAAAAAATCTTTTCTCATTCATTGACATAGCTTACTTTTTTTGCTAAGTATGCCTCACCAATTTCAAAACAGGTTGTGGCTCACTCTGTGATTTTTATTTTGTATTTGTTTCATAACAATCATCGCAGCCGCCGCAATTTCTCTAAACGTTTCAGGGCTCGCTGTTGTAATTTTTTTCATACTCTCCTTAACTTGTTTCTGATCACCCGAAAAAGTAACAAAAATTTCGGCGGCTCGCTACGCTCGCCGGTTCGATCGGTTGGTGCTTTGTTGTAGATTGCAAAAAAAAAAAATTCGTCGTGATCTTACAATACTTGTATTTTTGCTAACCTCACCGAACTCCGAAATAACCTATTGGCTCGCTCCGCTAGCCGTAGTTACTGATAAATTTATTTTTAAAATTATACCTTTAAATTCACATATTTAATATTAATAAGGTCACAATTAAGTCAAGTATTAAAGTCACCTATGACAAACTTAGTTACTTTTCACCTAACAACCGAAAATCCAAAAAAATATCGCGGCTCGCTTCGCTCGTCGTTACTTATAATTCCTGTTGTTAGAAATTGAGGGTGCGGATAGTCAACCGACCCCCAAGGGGGGGGGGGGGGTGCTTGATAGAAAAACGCCCCGGGTTCCAGCCCACGCTACGCCGCCACTGTATCGTAGTATCGCCGAAAGCGATAATTTTTGGGACTTATTTCATTTCTTAGAGATACCCAGAGTGCGGGTTAGCACTATAACAAAAAACCTTAAAACCATCGTAGTTTTTTATCGTAAAATAGAACTAATTTTGAAATATTTTCAGGATAATTAAGACCGATGGCGTGCCCGGGTTGTGGCGAGGCGGTTTGCTGACACTCTTTCGATCTGTGCTGGTCAGCACTGTACACATTTACTGCTACAAAAAGGTTCGTAAATACAACTGACAACGACAAATCTTTGTTAGGGTCAATCTATCAAAACTGTTTTATGATTCATTTTCATTTATTGGTTTATGAAAATATATCTATATGTCAAAAATATCAAAACAGTAGTTATGTACAAATTTTTAATGAAAGTTTAAAGATAAATTCTTATCGCACGGTAAAACTAAATGCAGTTTTATTTTTCATTTTTTCCCTTATTAATTTTAAAACTTGTGGGTGTTATTTTATTTTCGGTAACGTAATAAAATTATTAAATCGAATAAAAAATATCTATGCTTATACCCTAGTAGCAGCGCCTTGCGGTTTTACCCGCGTAGTTCCCGTTTTCGTGGGAATTCCGGGATAAAAAGTAGCCTATGTTCTATTCCAGACTATAATCTATCTCTGTGCCAAATTTCGTCCAGATCCGTTCAGCCGTTCTGGCGTGATTGAGTAACAAACATCCATCCATCCAAACTTTCACATTTATAATATTAGTGGGATTCTGATGTGAAAGTGAATATAGGGTAGATTTTTTCTTACACGACAAAAAACATACATATAATTTTATTAAACGATGTCCCAGCAAGTTGGATGTACAGTGCGCGTCACAATTAAGTATCCCCCTATCTCAATGTATGTGGGTTCAAATCCTGTCAGCGATCGTTGGAGATTGGGTGATCAAAATTACATGTTTTTTTATAATTTTCCATTTTCTTTTCAAATTTTTGACGTTTCCAACAAAAATTGTATGTTCTGTATCATTAAAATGTAATTTTTGTATAAATTGTTTCATTTTAATTTCATTGAATTTGGTAACCTTACTTAAAATTCGATGAATTCTCTAAGTATCAACTTGGCCTTGCGGTAGTAACCGGCAAATTAATGCAAGACAAGATAAGAGTGACATGGTTCGAATCTCGTGAGCGGTGTTTCGTTTTTTTTATTAATTGTTATCTATTTTTTGCAATATGTAAGATTTTTAATTGATATTATTCTTTATAGGCTTAATTGCAAGTTAATGAAAAAAAATCAAAAATTACAAAAAAGAATATTCTATAATTATGTCTACAATATTATACAATAACTACTACGTATAAATCTATGATATTATAACGAAATAATTGTTTTGATAAACCATAATAAGAATATCTGTAAACAGTGAAAGGTTTTTTATAATAGATTGTGATAATTTAATCAAAAATAATTTGTTTAAAGTAATTGTGAGTGACAATTACTTTGTTCGCTACAAACGACAAAGTCAAACCCTACCCGCATCCATACAAAAAATGTAAGACTTGGCATTAAAATAGGGACTAATTAGACCGATAGACAAAATTGGGCGCATTGTTCTAACAGCTAAATAGCTCAGTTGATCTAATGCCGAGAATTCGAGTCTCCATATAAAGTGTGGGTGGTTCGATCCTTAGCGGCTTGATAAGTTTTTGCTTTGAAAATTAGTCACAAGCGAATAGAAGTTAGAAAATATTTTGTAGACAAGGGGGATACTTAATTCTGACGCGCACTGTACATCCAAACTTTGACATTTATAATATTAGTGGGATTCCATTTTTCAGACTCACCAGCAACAGAAGATATATTACGAAGCATTACTGCCACCGAAAATGAGGGCAACGTACAAGCCAGATAAAAGACAGAACCTGAATTGCCATATCGTCACCAGTTTGGTGTCTAGCTTTTTTACCTCCTTCATTACTCTACCGGTTGACTTGATCAAAACCAGGTAACCAAGAATTTGTAAAAATAAATATGCGATATCATCACAAACTACTATACTATAGGCTGATGATGATGATGATGATGATATCATCTGTAGTGTGAAAGATTGAGCAGTGTGGTGGAATAAACGAACTAACACAATCTACTTAAATTTAAAAATAACACCACCTATTTTTTACCCTAATTGATATTATGTATATTATATCAATAGGAATCAAATCTGTCTATAAAATAATAGTAGATAGTAAATAAATAAATAAATAATGCTGGACAATTCACACAGCATTATCTAGCCCCAAGCTAAGCAGAGCTTGTGTTATGGGTACTAGATAACTGATATAGATAATACAATACATTACATAGTTAGATATTTTTTATTATATACAGAAAACGACCATAACACCCGGAACAAATATTACAAATTATTGTTCCCAAGGCGGGAATCGAACCCGCAACCTCCTGCGTCGCAGGCAGACCTTCGCCTACCGCGCCACGTCATGAGGATAGTACTCTATTCTAAGCATTTCTGTCTGTTTTGTTTACTATCTTTGTGTGGTACAATTAAGTGTTCTTTAGAAGGCCATAAAATCTGCCCAAAACTGGGACAAGACGAAGATTTGTGAGGGCTGTGAGCTATTTACTTGAGGTTGTGGTAAGGGTCAAACTAGCGCCGCCACCTGTTTAATCTTATTATTACGCTGAACAAAGGAAACTTCAAAAATCCATCGCACAGTTTGTGATACCTGTTATAAGCTTTTTTTAATGCCTCTGTAATAGTTTCTGGTTTAGGCAGAATATCGATGTTGCCCTTGGTGGCCACCAATATCTATTTTCGATTTTCTAGCTAAACTAAACAGAGCAAAACTATTACACAGAGGCATTAAAAAAAGCTTATAATAGGTATAACAAACTGTGCCATGGATTTTTGGAATTTCCTTTGTTCAACGTAATAATAAGATTAAATAGGTGGCGGCGCTAGTTTGACCGATACCACAGCCTTAATATAATATTTTTGCAGATACCAGTTCGGACGGGACCAACATATGTCACAAACGGAAGTTTTGAAGCAAATACATAGATGCAGAGGAATTGGGTATTTCTGGAAAGGCTTTGCTCCGTACTACTTTAGAATGTGTATTCACACTCTAATAACGTTTTTAATATTAGATCATATATGTGAGTATTACGTTGATAAGTACATGCCGCCGCCGCCGCCGCCGCCGCCACCTCCAAAGCCGTGGTGGCGTTTTTGGTAAAGATCTTAATTCACAGATTGTGCTTGTAATTTTTTCCCCACACATGCGGAAAATTCTCACCCTATAGCAGTAGAAACCCAAAGATTTACGATTGGTCGGAGAGGTGGGGTTAATTTGCTGACGTAATTTGGCAACACATGCCCGTGTGTAGTGTTATGTTGTTCCGGTCCCCGCTAAGTCGTAGATTTTTGGACTAAATCCCTGTACTTGATTCGGCTTACAATATCATGGAAATAATAGAATATTGTTCGCAAGTAGTAATGTACAATGTTTTTTGTTGTGTCAGCTATATAAAAAAAGTAACGAATAAAATAATATTACACCAGCACTGAGTTTGCATTCGTATTGAATTTGTCGTGAGCACCGCACGTGGCTTGTGTCCGAAGAGACAGGCCCTCGCGTCGCCATTGCCGAAATTGCGCTTGGTTATTAACATTATTCGATGTGTCATTTAATTCATTTTTTTTTGATAACGGTAAAGTGGTTGTCACCATGACACTTGGAAAAGCGAACATGATGTTATTAGGTTATGGGATTAGGGACGATTACAGAACTTATCATGTAATGGCAGCGTGTATTGCTGCAGAGCTAGATCATAGAGAAAGTCTAGAAAGTGTACTAAAAGATCCAACTTCTGTCGCATCGTGGAGTTTGACATTTATGTACAATCTATGTCAGCATATGCTAGTTCACAGTTCATAGGCGTTCTCTAACGAACACCATAGCTCCTTCAGTCTGCCGCATCCAGCATGCCAGCACTATTTCACAGATGAACATTCCATCAGGAGGATGCACCTTTACACCGTGTGTATCGCGACAAGATATATAACCTTTTTAAGTGATATTTTTTCTAATTTTTTTTTTTTTTGTAATTCACAAAAGAGTTTACAAAAGAAAATAGTTACAGGCTACCGACCGATCGCTACATACTTATTGGGCTGTCATATTTGCTCGCAATCACACTCACATAAATCATAAAGTTGGCAGTTGTTTACGGTACAATATCGATAAAACTCTACATCTCCGATGGTAGATTTATTTTAATTTTAAGAATTTGAATTTTACTTAGTGAATATCTATTGTATTGAAGGAAATAAATCGTTTTCGATTATTTTGAATCCTGATTGTATTGGAAACAATAAAAAATCGTTAAAATATGACCGGTAATATTTTGCGACCGGTGTTGGTCGCCATGCGATCGCTATCTTTGTCGAGACTGCTCGTCCTGGCCACAGTACATTTACTGACTCGTCTTCTCTTGAGTGAAGAGTGAGTGAGAAGACAGGGTTTACCACAAAGGATGCTAAGGTATGAGAACCTTGGTAAGTTACGGATATTATTCTTCTATTATATTATTCTCAATTTCAGCAACTATCCGCGTCTAGTTTATACATACAGCAGGTACGTAATATAATAGGTAATATATATTTCTATGTAATTTGAATTTTATGACGTGTCCAAGAGTCCTGCTCCTGCTGTCCGTTAAGCTCTAAGGCCGAGCACGCACTATTAAACGCAAATGATTTATGTAAATCTGAAAACGCCAAACCGCGTCCAAACACGCCCTGCGGCTGCTTAGGGGCCTATATCAGTGCTCCGTCACTCGCGCTCAAGATATATATCTACGTTATATTTACTATCTGGTTCTGTTAAATTCAGATGATAAATTAAAATTCCTACATATACATACTCTAATTTGTTTTTAGACCGTCACGGACTTACGTTTTTGTCTACAGTATGACTTGATGATGAATATACTCTTCTCTATTTTAGTGAAAACTGTGTCTATGTTTTCAACTATTTAGATATAAGGATTATTTAAGTTATGTTTTAAGTGCAATAAAGGGTTCATTCATTCATTCAACTTTCAGACATATTACATGAGAGTTGTACAAAAGCGGCGCGTTCAAATCTTTTATATGACGCAGGTCCGGCGTAGCTTCGTAGCACGCTCTACGAATCTCTACGACGCCGCAATTTTTTTTTTTCAAAATCAAAATCAAAAAAAACATTTATTTTTACCCGACTACCGACAGGGGAGGGTTATGAGGTTAGCACCCTATGTTTGTATGTTTGTATGTTTGTATATTTGTATGTTTGTATGTATGTGGCCGATTTCTTTGTTCCCACGTAGCGCTGAAACTACTGGTTCGATTTCAACAAATTATGTATCGATTGATTCGTCTCAATACCCCGATGGTTATAGGCTATAGGATTTAGGGCTCCGACCCCGAATAAGCCTTCAAAACGCGTATTAAAGTTTAGGTAGCCGCAGGCTGCAGGCCCCATAGAGAAAAATTACAATACCTACGACCTATTTTCATTTTCAACTCTATGCCTATCAAATATGACCGATACGTCATTCTATTTTGTCAATGTAAACGTTTCAAACTTTTATAACTTTCACGTAGTCGGGTTGTAGTTTTTAACTTTATCTTGTTATAACAAAGGTATTGATTTGGCCCTCCCACTACAGTCAAGTAAAATTATGACAAGATAAAAAGCTCACTTACCAAATCACCCACACGATGGTCAAATTCGCATCTCTTTACAATTCGTATTTTATTTTGAATGTGCTCTACCAACTATTTGTCTTATATCTTTTTCTCCAAAAGTTGCCTGGAAGAAAACGCTTTCAGCGATAAGGCCGCCTATTGCACTGGTAATCATAATTTAGATATAAGGATTATTTATGTTTTTTTTTAGGTGCAATAAAGTGTTCATTCATTCATTCATTCGTTTAAAGAGTTATGTGATCTTTTCAATCTCCGCTGCGGTGACGCACCTCACATAGAAGCGAACTCGCACGGGCCAAACGTCAGTTAATTCATGGTTAACAAGCTTTTGGTCGCGGCTTCGCACGCAGGATAAAAAGTAGCTTATACTTTATTTCAGGTCTAAAAATACATCTTTGCAGAGTTCAGCCCGATCCGCTTAGTATATTTGCCATGAACAGGCAATAAACTTCCAAATTTTCGCATTTAAAATAATTGTGATTAGTCGCCGCTTTCCGCTGAATACCATGTGATTTAGAATCTACCGCATATTCGTTTTCAGAATGAATCTGAAATCAGAATTATTACTTACTAGCAGCGCCTCGCGGTTTCACCCGCGTAGTTCCCGTTCCCGTATGAATTCCGGAATAAAAAGTAACCTATGTACTATTATTATTATTTATTATTGTGTGTGTTTAGTGTGCAATAAAGTATGTTCTATCTATCTATCTATCTATTCTAGACTATAATCTATCTCTGTGCCAAATATCATCCAGATCCGTTCAACCGTTTTGGCGTGATTGAGTAACAAACATCCATCCATCTATCTATCCATCCATCCATCCAAACTTTGACATTTATAATATTAGTGGGATTAGTGGGATAGTGGGATTCTGATGTGAAAGTGAATATAGGGTAGATTTTTTCTTACATGAAAAAAACATAATTTTATTAAACGATGTCCCAGCAAGTTGGATGTACAATGTTGGTTAACAAACCGCCCATACTTAACCTAAAATGTGTTGCCGTGATGTTTTTTTTCGCAATTTACATTACTTTTTGATTTGAGGGTATAAAGAAGATTTTTGAAGGAAGGATTTCAATAGATAAAGCTTACTGAAACTCGACGCCAACCAAGTAAGTTCCAGTTTTTTGTGTCGTCGTTTATTTACTAACATTTCACATCCGGTTTGGCTTGTGTATAGAAAGGTAACCGCAAAGGCGACCTTAAACCCTAAATAGAGAGTTCCAACCAATAATCATTTCTAGTTTCAGACATAAGTCAGTAATATTTATTGAAGGAAGGATCTCAAATCGAAAAGTTATGTAAATTGCGTATAAAAAGACGCGGCAAAAAGGTGAATTTTAGGTTATTGGTAAATTACTCAAATCTGTTCTGTTTTAAAGATTTCTCTAAAAAAATCAAATACGAATAATGAAACTAAATCAGACCAATATCTGATCTACACGACAAAATATTTAATTGTACAATATTTTGAAAAGTTTTATACAAAATCACTGAGAAAATACACAAAACAAACGAATGCCACGCATTCGGCATGCATCAAAGGCAAAAAAATAGAAAATCGTCGACGACCTCTGGGGCGCGGTGGGTGCAGGTCTGCCTGCGACGCAGGAGGTTGCGGGTTCGATTCCCACCTCGTGACAAAAGTTTGAACGATCTGCAGACATTAGTTCCGGGTGTTCTGGTCGTTTTCTATGTATAATATAAATTATCTATCTATGCATAGTATTATATTATGTATATCAGTTATCTAGTACCCTTAACACAAGCTCTGCTCAGCTTGGGGCTAGATAATGCTGTGGGAATCGTCCAGCGTCATTTATAAATATTAATTTTATATTTTTCAGAAATTACCTAGAGAAACCACCAATGAGCACCACCATTACACATGGCATTGCAGCCGGGGCGCTAGGCGCTATGGTCGGTAACCCTTTCGAACTGGTGCTGGTGAGGTTGATGGGAGACGGAACGCAAGGCCGGTGCAGTCCATACCAACCAGTGCGGTATCGTGGCCTCTTGGATGGTATCAAAAAGTACGTATTTAAGTTATAACCTATACAGTAAGCGCACTGGAGCGCACAAAGCGCCGAAAAGGTTGGGATTAGGAATGACGTCATGTCTCATGCTGTTTAATATTTTTTTTAAAATTGTTTTGATAGTAATTGTAGAGTAGGTAAGGTAGGTACTTATATTTTTATGATATTACAACTTACCCGTCGAAAAGACCAATAAATTATTTGACTGATGGATGGACTGAAACGGATGAGTTTCTCTATCACAGTTTTACCCTCTCTAACCAGTGGTAATCTATACTGTTATTATAGTGAGGTAAAGTTAGTGAGTTTCTGAGGTTGTAGGAGAAAATCTCTGGATGTACTGAACCAATTTTGAAAATTCTTTTACTAATAGAAAGTCACGTTATTTGTGAGTGTCATAGATATATGCTCACCCGAAAAGATAAGATAGGTTTAACTAGACACTAGGGTTCTCTAAAAATAGCAATAAAAATAATTTGTAAACACGTTAAGCTAGACAGTTAGCACACAAACACAGCGGTGTCACAGTCTTGTAGTATGTCGCGGCATGCAGCACACAAGCGCTCCGCCAATCACGCGCAGCCAACGACCAGTGAATGAGAACGCTGCGCCTGAGCTTAGCTATAGGATGCTCCTTTTTATGGCAAAGTAAAGTAATAAAATAAATATACATTTTACGGAAATTACTACTTAGAGAACAACATTGTGACATTTAAAATAAATTATGTTACGATAAATAATGTTTAATTCATATGGGTTTAATATTCTTTTCAGATATTTTATTTTGTTGGTTTTTGTTGGTTATTATATAAGGGGTGTTCTGTATCGTTTCCAGGATAGCAGCATGTGAAGGCAACTTGGGACTGTGGCGAGGTGCTGCCCTCTCTGTACTTCGGTCTACTATTATCAGCAGTTCACAAATATATGCATACACAAAGGTAATTATGGTACAACAAATACGAAACTTTTGTTTGACGTGAATTGAAGTATTATTCAATTCTATAAAAAATATCGTTGTTTGAATAAATCATTACGGATGTAAGCAGATTAACTACAAACCTTAATTTTGTGTTGGAAGAACACCAAAATTTCATCCCTTAACGAGAGACTTCATAGCCATCAGGCCGCCTTTGTACTTCTTCTCGTAGCATTTATTTCTGTACTGTTTTCTGTATGTGTGGTACAATAAAGTATGTATTATCTATCTATCTACAGGGTTAGTGTTACTAATTTACCAAAAACCCTGTATAAATTCAGTTCCGTTCTTCAGTTATAAGACAATTTTCTTACAAGTCAAGTAGGTACATAAATATTTATAAGTATGGCTTAATAGTACATAATCATAATTATAGTGATAGAACTAAGTGTGTATAATTTGCTTTGATAATCTTACCAATAGTTATTTGTTATACAAGAGTGCAAAGTTTCTTTTTAACCGCGTGCTCAATTTTGATGACCGAGCAAGCGAAAGTTTTGAATCACGAGCGTAGCGAGTGATTTTATTTTTAAAATCCTGAGCGTTAGCGAGGGAGTCAAAAGAGCACAAGGATAAAAATCTTTGCACTCGAGTGCAACACGTAACTTTTCATCCCACCTCTGCGAGGAAATAACTGAATGCAAACAAAGAAAATGGCGCGCGCAAAGAAAATTAAATAAAAAGTACACCGAGAAGGTTACGAGTCTGAGTTTTTAACAAATTAAAAAAGGTTGCATGATAAATTCGGCACCATGGAGGTAGAAGTGAATAGGTTTAATGATGTTTTGAATCACAAACTTAGGGCACACTATGTTCTAAATTCAAATTTACTTATCCTCTAGAGGATAAAAACGGCTTTTGCGCTCAGATATCGAACAGCAAAAATACTCTTTCCGAGATGGGGGGGATGAAAAAGTATTTTAATCTATAAAATGTGAATCTACGACAAGGGTTTCCTCGAATTTATCGCTCCATTTCTCGCGTCATTTTTGTAGCAACGAAAATGACGCGATTTAAATGGTAATTTTAGTGTGACTAGGTGCCAGTTGATTCGCGCGCGTTTTTCTAGACATTCTCACAGCTAATTGTACATATATTTTTAGACCAAACAGAACCTGGAAGACGATGACGATTACAACAAAAACAAAGACAAAGACATTGAGATTCCCAAACGTGAGCCGAAACCTGCCAGCATAATGATACATCTCGTCACAGCGATGGTGACAAGTTTCTTTACCGCCTTTCTAACGTTGCCAGTTGACTTGGTGAAGACCTGGTAAGGACTGAGCCCAGAGCTTGGTTTGACAAGAGTATCGAGACGTTTCGGTGACGTCTCAGTTCTCTATGCGATCTGCGTAGTTCCATGTCCGCACGAGGCGCTGTAAGATCCTACTGATAATGTATTTTGTTAGGAATATAATTACGTAATTATCATATTCTGACAGACCTGTAAGGGCTTTATAAGTGACAGAAACACATTTGTAAACATATTTATTATAGTACTTGTACTACTGACAGTTTATAAAAAAACCTGAATGCTTTATGGTTTTTGATGTCGCATCACGTCACGATACTAACGTCAAACCGAACTACGGGCTCTGTGTAGGTATCATTTTTTTGTAGCCTATCATACCTATAAAATATGATATGTTTATATGTTACATAGGGAACTTAGTAAGTATAAATTTATATTGTGACCATTTTGATAGTATCTTTTGATTAAAAAACCTAAGGTTTTTTGTTATAGTGCTAACCCGCACTCTGGGTATCTCTAAGAAACCGCCGAAACCGATAATTTTTGGGACTTATTTCATTTCTTAAAAAACCAAGTTAGCCAGAGCAGGAGCCCTCGCTTCTTAACACAAGTTTCGACTTAGCAAGAGCGAGTAATTCATTAACGAAACCTAAAAACTGGTCTTTTTAACACACCATGTGCAAATAATGTTAAGACTAAAGCTGTTCTTATATCCAGAAATGTTGAGGTGTTACAAAAGACGAAATAAACATTTTCGTCTTTATTTTTTATCAGCTTAAAGTTAAAGCTTATTTATGGTCAAAATTGTATGTATACGCAGGTTGTTAGTAAGTTGAAGTCATTTGAAGAAATAGCCATAAGTAGGAACCCATTAAAAGGATTTGAAGATTTTTGTATGGAGGGATATCCTTAACGAGAGACTTCTTCAGGGTGAGTGCGGTTCTAGGCGCGCGCGTTCCGCATCCCTCAGCCCGTAATTCAGCTCATCTACTGTTGCGCATTCCGCGTGGCATTCGAAGCGGTTTTGCAGCCCCAACCCAAACCTTTCGGGATTTTGTATTTGGACAGGATTTGGGCGTAACGTAGGTAGACTTTATCGATCTGACGACCGATGTCGCGCGGTGGGCGAAGGTCTGCCTGCGAAGCAGGAGGTTGCGGGTTCGATTCCCGCCTCGGGACAAATGTGTGTACGATTTGCAGACATTTGATAAGTGTTCTGGTCGTTTTCTATGTACCTATAATAAAAAATGTATTTCTATGTATTCTATAATATCTAGTACCCATAACACAAGCTCTGCTTAGCTTGGGGCTAGATAACGCTGTGTGAAAAAACTTTTTTTTTTTTTAATTTAATAATGTAGACTTTATAATTTGCAGGTACCAGTATTTGCCACCGGACCCATGCTGTAACGAAGTCTACATTTTAAAGAGCTTGGTGCGATGTCGAAGCGCTTTGTTCCTATGGAAAGGATTATTACCGTACTACCTGAGGCTGTGTACACACACTTTTATAACTTTTTTGTTATTGGACAAATTATGTTCGGCTTACGAAACCGGTTCAATCAATCCATTCTATAGGCCGCCGGGGCCACCGACTAAATGGTTGCCTTGTGACAAATAATCCTGGTCTTCAATCTGATGACCAATTATACCTCTCTTGGTCTACCTTTGGAGCTAAATGCAAGCTCATTTATATTGCACCGCAAACGCATTGCAGAAAAATGTGCATTCAAATATTATGGGCATAAGCTCGTACTCTTTATACAGGGTTATTGATAAATAAGTACCTAACACTAAGTGAACAGCAGGATCTGCCCATCATCAAAAATAAAAATAAAACTTAATACCATAAATTCTAAACTTAATAAAACAATTAATAAATGCATCACGAACACTTTTGTGAAGATGCCAGGTCTTAATTTTTAAACTTATATTATTATTTATAGTATTGGTAAAGGTACCCTCGATTCAATAATCATTCGTTAAGAAAATTACAATCAAATAATAGAATTAAATTAAAACTAGTATTTACAATTGAAACAATTGAGCTAACTGTAGACTGTTGCAAACAATCTACAAGTAGCTCAACTGATCCATATCAATACCAGTCGGAAGCGTGCCCAAGATGCTAGCTGCATTGCCCCGCTGTATAGCAATGCTGATTCGTTAGGAGCATAAACAACCTCAAATCAACTCCATATCTTCCTAACTACTGAATATAGAGGTTTTATTTGAAACTTAACTTAAAACCGCCTCTGTCCTGAATTAACAGTGGGAGTGGAAGATCGGTCTTTAGTAACTCGTAGAGTTCCAGTCAAAAGTGTTTTTTCATTTTTTTATACAGGGTGTTTATGTAAATACCGTTGTAACTTAAACCACGCATGTTTAACCCTAAAATAAAACAATACAAGTAATTATTAAAAATAATAGTCAACTATTTTCGATGAGTTTTCATAAATCATTTCTCCGCTATCGTATGTGATTTTATGGACATCCTAGCACGCCGCCCCGCCCGGTGCCTACTTATGTCGTCTCATGCGGCACGCGCCACCGCGCTTCGCCGCCCGGGCGGCGTAGGTATCGAAACCACTCGAATCGTAGTAGGTACATAACTTGTGATGAAACTTTCCCTTCATACTTTTCCTGGCTTAGGACAGGCAAAAGTACACATTTGCCAGTAAAGTTTTTTTTACAAGTAGTAAAATTAACAACACAAAACTAATCAAAAAGTAAGTAGGTATTTTTGGCGTATTTAAGTTTACCATCGATCGTTACAATTAAATTAATATATACAGTTTTGTGTACAGTTCAATGAACTCACGCGCATGGCACGGGGTGAACTGGCCATATTATGTAGATTTTACAGTTTTGTGTACAGTTCAATGAACTCACACGCATAGCACGGTGGATTCGTCAAAGGTATAAAGTACCTACGTAGCCTTTGTGTACCCGCTAGGGATAGTTTCCCGGCTTGGCTCACGTAAACACGTTGTCCTGGGAATAGCACTGCGTACATCGTACGAGTCAAATTCATGTTGGCACCAGTGATGGGATAAAGTCGCGTGCTTTAACTGAGCGGCAAGAAAGAGAGCGGGCGACGCGGTGGTGGTGGCGCGGGGGCGGCAACCTTTTGTTGGCGCGGGCGGCACCTTTGTTTTATACCGACACAAACTTTGATTGCAAAGTAGCACCGCGCGCCGGTGCACGCGTGTAGGGTAAAATGCGTTAATGATGTATAAGGATTATTTTTCAAAAATAAAATTTAAAAAAAAACTTCATTTTTGGACTCTTTTCATGATTCTGAACAAGAGTGTTTACTAACACCCTGTATTTTTTTTATAATTCAGACCTGGCGCCTTCACAAACGTGTTCGTGATGATGGGGAGAACATGCAGTTCACTTAGTGTTACTTATTTACCAATAACCCTGTATAAACTACAGGGGCATCATGAAATAGGAAAAATCATGGTGTATGGTGTGTCAAGTGTGTAAATCTGTTACTGTGAAGTGGTAGTAGATTCGTTAGACTAATAGCTCGTATTTGAATGATCATGTTTGGTCTAAATGAGCTGGAACCGTAAGGCTGGCCACACATTGGCTCCGCCTTTAGCTCAGGCTAAGGCAGGCAGCCTCTGTAGCTATCAAGCGGCAGCATCAGCGATTTTCTTGTATCGCTAATACTTTCCGTTACTCATTTGATAGGTCAGCCACAGTCTAAGTGCACGTTGTAGATCACGTCCATGGTAACACCGAACACGACCGTTTTTTTGTCTACATTTTGTCCCCTGAATTACTGCAATCTGAACAGAATTAGTGAATCTAGCTAGGTCAAAATTGATCGATAGATTTGTTTGAAAAACAGGTTAGAACATCTTCCTCGCTGGGCTGGTCATTTGAAATTTTTCTTTCCCCTAGATCAATGTCGTCATACTCGTATCTGTATCTCGTATCAGGATGTTCGTCGTGAGTTAGCGTGAGTTTTTTTTTGTGGTTTTGAATTTTTTTGCATTCTACAAACAATAAAACGAGCAAAAAAGTAATTTGCCGCAAATCGTAAACCATTTTGTATGAACTCATGATAAAACCAACTTTGATTTATTTGTATTTTGGGAGCGTTTGAGAAAATGAAGATTTTTTTCAATTTTTTTACAAATTAATTTTTTGCTAGTTTTATTGCTTGTGGAACGCAGAAAAAATTATAAACTTAAAAAAAAAGCGCCAACCAGCGTCGAACCACCTTAGAGTATTAATCCCAGCGGAACACAAATAATCCTATTTCACTTTTGGAAATATTAACCATCAAATTTACGTTAACGTTTACGTTAACGTATACGTTAATTTGTACAAAATAACGTATACGTTTCCGTATACGTAGGTATACGGATAGCGAGCCTGTGGAGATGGGCAGGACACATTGCAAGGCGGGATGACGGTCGATGGACCAAGGTCACAGTGGTATTCAGTAGGCACGAAGCGCCCTCGAAGTAGAACATGTGCCAGATGGTCGAACGACATCGTCGGGGTGGCCGGAAGACTGTGGATGAGGCTCGCACAGGACCGAGTTAACTGGCGTGTAAAAGACGCCTATATGCTGTGGATGTCAACGGGCTCATGATGATGATTCGATAGAAAATATTTCCAAGAGTGAATACAATTTGTACACCGTTGAGACTAATAAACTAAGAGTTATGAAGGATTCAATAAGAGTACAGCCATTAACTAGCGGAAAGCAAAATTTTGAATGCCTGCCTCTCAGTGAGGACGAGATCCGATTAAGAGATATAGAATGAGATGAAAAAGTCGAGTAGCCAGGATCTCATCCTCACTTGAAGAATTCAAAAGCTACTCTACTTTATCAAACATATTCGTAATTTTTGATCTGGTTTTGCTGATATTGGGATTGCAGTTATTCGGGAGACAACCCTGTATTCATGTAATATTTAAAAAAATACATTGTAAATTGTAACGACTACTTCATGTACCATTTGGTATGTACCAAATGTACAAAAAATCTTTAGTAATCGGTGCATAGAAGTACTATCAATATTATTTCAAATAAAACCATTTCGATAATGTAATTGCGAAATTTATTCGTGTCGTGCAGTTTTGTATTGGATTAAGCGCATAAAACCATACGCACCTTAGGCTTAGTACACACAAGCAATAGCTATATTCATTACGGATGTAAGCGGGTTAACTACGAACCTTATTTGTGTTGGAAGAACACCAACGGTTTCATCCCTTAACGAGGGACTTCTTCAGGGTGAGTGCGGTTCTAGGCGCGCGCGTTCCGCGTCTCTCCGAGCACTGCGCGCTATCGCTCGCTGCGCACGAGCCGGGAGCGCCGGAGGCGGGGGTGGTGGGGGGCGCGCTGCTTGTTGATGATGCCGAGGATGAGAAACATCTTCTCGCGGAGATATCAGTGTGTTGGTGTTCTTCCAACACAAATAAGGTTCGTAGTTAACCCGCTTACATCCGTAATGAATTCGTCAAACTACGATAGTTTTTATAGTAAAATAGCTATATTCTTTTTATAATTAATAGGTACCTTATTTGTGGAATTATAGTTTACTCCTTCCGTAGGTTAATGGGCTAATAGCATATTTAAAGTCAACATTCCTAAAAATGAATATGAACCTACCACAGTTACTAGCAGTATGTTATTACAGTTTTTCACTTGGGGCTTCTAGATAATTGGTATAGAATCGGATAACGTTTATTTCTTGTAGGCTTACAAAATAAGCACACAGAAAATTCAAATTTTCAAACAATACAATAGTTATTTGTTATACAAGAGTGCTAAGTTGTTTTTTAACCGTATGCTCAATTTTGATGACCGAGCAAGCGAAGGATTCTAAAATTGAATCACGAGCGTAGCAACTGATTCAAAAATTAGAATCCTGAGCGTTAGCGAGGGAATCAAAAGAGCACAAGGGAAAAAATCTTAGCACTCGAGTGCAACACGTAATTTTTCATCCCACCTCAGCGAGGAAAGAGTATTTTTGCTCTTCGATATCTGAGTGTAAAAGCCGTTTTTATCCGCTAGAGGATAAAGTTAATTGAATTAAGATCATCGTGCGCACAATGTTCTAAATTCAATTTACTTATTCCTGTAGCGGATAAAAACGGCTTTTACACTCAGATATCGAAGCGCAAATATAGAAATATTAATTACACTTTGCATTATTTTTATCAGACAATACGTTAGAATTATTTCCCAGTAGTAGTCAAGTAGCCTATTGTACTATTAATGGTACTGCCTAATGGCACAAGTGGTCCGAGTAAACTTGAGCGGCATCCTAGTTTTATTTATCGTG
Organism: Eupithecia exiguata; assembly: GCA_947086465.1. NCBI lineage: Eukaryota > Metazoa > Arthropoda > Insecta > Lepidoptera > Geometridae > Eupithecia > Eupithecia exiguata. The sequence goes on from OX352245.1 coordinate 10,260,407, forward strand.
GTACAATTGGGACAAGTCGGTGCCAATTGTACCATCAATGGTACTGCCAGATGGTACAAGTGATCCGGCGGCAAACTTTCACATTTATAACATTAGTGTGATTTTTAAAGCTTTTAGCACACTGTTTATACTCTTTATTACTGTCAAATATCGATGCCTAGTTATCGTTTCTATTTAGCTTTCTAATCTGAAATAAATCTAAGCAGTGTGCTCACACCTCTATAGGCGGATGCCCACCTAGATAGATATATGTCTCGCTAATGCTTCACTTGTATGACTTCAATTAGTCTCTGTTGACATACTTTCCTTCGAGTCTTATGGAAATTGTGGCCGCTTACACTCTTATTTCGTATCACTGGATATTAACTAAGCTATACCAGCTATGCGCAATAGTAATCGACACGTTCTTAATCATCCGGAAATTATGAAAAATATATAATTCTCACGCGATATATATGAAACTTTTTGAGAGGATTCGATCGTTATTTAAATCCGCCATGTTCAACTTGTACCAACATATGAAAGCCGCGGGCGGGGAGGGGGGAGAGCCGCCTAAGGAGCCGGAGACGACAGGTCACGACCGGTTCTGCCAGGTTCACCCCAGGTCCAGTTATCGGAAGAAGAAGCGTCGTGGAGCCTGCAGGAGAGCGCAGTCAGCGGCGGAGCTGAACCCTGAGTCCATCGCAGCGGCTAACAAGAGGAATGCTTTCAGGATACGGAGTGTGTCTACTGATAGAGAAGAGAGCGAAGGTATGACTTTATTAACAGCAGGCTTATGTTTTGTATTTCATTTATTGTATCCTAATTAAAGGTACATGAATATTTGATTATTCTAACACTTAGTTGGTAGCTTATATATAAGTTCCCGGTCAGGGTGTAGCAAATTTTGATGTTGGGTACCTACTACCTACTAATGTTAGTGACATTATTTCGTATTCTTAAGTATTATCGTCTAAAAATTCATAAAGCGAATTAAATTTTTAACATTTTAGCATGTCCTTTAAAATTAATGTCGGATGTATCTTTTAAGTCGTCGCGTCGGGTATCTGCTTGTAAATTTTTGGCACCATTTCATTTGGGCCTGTGTTAATATAATATTTAGGTATTACAACGTTTATTATGGTTAGCTACGTCTGTTTACGTTTAGTCTAGGTATTTCAATTTTCTTAATAACATATTCAGGGTATTTTCTTACATATTTACAAGCTTCTGGAATATACCTACACCGATGTTAATGTTAAAATCGCAAAGGGCAGCTTTCTGTTTCATCGTCACGCGGTTCTTTTAAGTTTGCTAAGATACGTAGGTATTGTACACTTCTTTTGATAGTTAAACACGGCGATGTCATCAGTGACATTACCCCAAAGCAGTTTAGCAGTTCTTTTTTGTTGTACGGTATAAGAATATGACGTCGGATCGCACGACACTACAGCGTTTGCATTTTATCGTGGACCTACGCGGTAGTATCGGCCATAGCAAAACCACTATAATTAATTAATGCTGATGCATTCAATCAAGCACAACTTATAATGTTTTCTAAAAACACCTACACAACAATGAAACCATGAGTTGATTTCTTACAACCTTCTACAATGTAAGAGTTTCACTCTTGTTAGAGTAAATCAGTATTAATTGCAGTGGTCTTTCTCAAAGTATTACATAGTGGACGCTGCATGAGATTCTGAAGGTACAAATTATTTCCCCAAAAAAAGAATTGTACCGTGCCACCATTTTAGTGTCAATGTTAAAGGGACGTCCGAAAAAACCTCCCATTTTATTGTCTACGACATCAAAAGTGAGTAAAACAAGTGGATTAACTGTCAATGATCACATTAAAATCATGCCTTTGTAAAAGGCCGAATAATTCGTGTATTCCGGTGAATACACGAATTATTTCTTGGGTTTTGAAAAATACATGAAATATCATGGCCACAGTTGTTATCCTAAATAATGTTTATAACCTTTGATTTGTTTTTTTTTCGTATGTACTTTTCAGTAACGCTTTCTATTGTTCTACCTATACCTGAGATGCTCTTTTATATATTAATTTGTAGAGAATAGAATAGGATAAACATTTATTTGAACGCAAGTACAAAAAAAAATTTTCGGTAGCGAACAAATAAAAAAATTCTATACGAATGCTCCACGTGTGTCTAAAAACTTTAAGACTTCTTTCAAACTAATAATAATAAATCGTTTATTTTCTCTTCACAAAAGCTCATCTTATCGTTTAATTGTTAGCTAGATGTAGAGATGAAAGTACAAATAGGTACCTGTTTGTGAGAGACTGTTGCCAGTGATAGGTTTTAAGACCTGTGTTACTAGTCACCAGTGCCCCCTCCACAGAGTTCGTTAAATTAGATTTTAATTTTTTACAATGCTTTGTGCCTAGTTGTGGAAATTTGAAGAAAATAAAATGTATACTTAGTAATTAAACCTACATGAGAAAAGAACAGCAAAAAAACTAATACTAATATTAAAGGGTTTGAGGGCTACAGACACATTCTTTGTGCATGTGTGAGCAGAGTGTTAACTATAGCGCCATTAAGAAAATTGGGATGTTAATTAATTTTCTTAGAAATTACCCCGAGTCTGAGGACTAATGCACTATAAAAATAATAGAAAATTTTTAGGGTTTCGTACCCAAAGGGTAAAAACGGGACCCTATTACTAAGACTTCGCTGTTCGTCTGTCCGTCTGTCCGTCTGTCACCAGGCTGTATCTCATGAGCCGTGGTAGTTAGACAGCTGAAATTTTCACAGATGATGTATTTCTGTTGCCGCTATAAACAAATACTAAAAAAATAGAATAAAATAAATATTTAAGGGGGCTCCCATACAACAAACGTGATTTTTTTGCCGTTTTTATAGATAATGGTACAGAACCCTTCGTGCGCGAGTCTGACTCGCACTTGGCCGGTTTTATTCTTGTAATGTTCTTGTACAGCGTACATTGAATCTGTATGTGTTTAGGGCGCTATATGGTTTTGTGTTTCTTGCTTTTTGCTTGCACAAGAAGGCGGGAAGCCAGAAGATGGTGAAGGAATATCGTCGAACATCGCTTGTAGTTCAAGTACATATCTAATTTTATATGTTTTTATTAATTTAAATACTGTTCACAAATACTACTCCGGTCAGATTCAAGCAAGATACAATTTTTGTAAACATTACCCCCAAAATAAACTTAAAAATAGCTTTCTTGTAGTTGAAATATTGACGGAATTTGCACTAGTCGATTTGAGGTCTCTTCTGCAATACATATACCTCTCTCAATTAATTATTAATACTATTTAACGGGTATTTATCGCGTTTATTTACATATTTTTCCCAACTCTATCTATTTTTTTTATCTATTTTTCTCTCAATTATTTTTCAAACAACGCCAAAAAGAACATTTTGTGTTTTTGTGTTGCGAGTTGTTAACAAACATTGTACCTTGAGAATGGCTTAAGTGTAGGAGCTTACCTCCGCTTACTCATGAAAATATATCCCTTGAATGCTTTGTCAGCGTACGGCATGATTTGTGTAGAGTTAGAACCGAAACTTTTCGTGAATTCCATGCTAAAAACTTTCACGAAAAATTTCGTGACAGTCGTTTTTGGTACCTACTTTACCTACCATAAAACATTTGAACCTTTAATCCTTTTTAAAAAAGTTTTACTCGCTCAAAACTCTTAAGCTCTTTTTCATCCACGATTTAAAAAATGTAGACTATTTTCCCTTCCCGTTTTCGTTAGCCTAATGCCTGATTGCTAAAGCATTTTCTGTATTTTTATCAATAAACATGTTCCTTCTAGAAGATTCAGAGAAGGCTCCCCTCGTTGCCCAGAAGATCGACTCCCTTGCAAAATTGCTGTTCAATAAATCGATAATCGGGACGAGATCTGGCAACAGTAGCCCGTCGGACCCTCCCGCTTCTCCAAGGTAAGAAGAGAACACAAATGTCAAAGATGTTCCACGATCATTATCATCGGCTTATAGTTTCCATGAAGGACTGTGACCATGGCGGTCACGGGCTAAGAATCGACTATGGACCTTCAACTCAACCCGTGGATACAAATATTTTAATTTCGAATAAGTTAGTAAATAAGTTACAAATGAACGATGAGGCAAAAGTTAAAAAAATCTTGTATAGTATAGGAGAAAAACGTTAGTAGCTAAGAAAAAAGATGGTATTATGCACAATAATTAAAATTGAAAATTTCTGATACTAATATATAATAGTTTTTTTTAAACAAACGGGACCTTGCCTGCCTTGTATCGCATTGATTATTATGTATTCTTTCGAAGCTTCTTCGATAAAGATTAGCGAGATAAAAGGTTTGAACATAATTCAATTGACGCCAGTACCTACCTAACTCACCTCCTTACTTCAACATCCTAGAACGGTCCACTGCTGGACCCAATTCGCAAACATCCACGCGTTAATTCAAACAGAGCTTTAACCTACCAGAGATGGTCGTAGGAACCGGCTATGGGAACCTACTAGAAAGTCGAAAGTAAAAGCTTAGTTTGAGGCCCGCACTGCGTAGGTCAGGCACTAAACGGACGATGATGACGAAGTTTTTTTTATTTTACCGAGTACCCATACCATATAAATCAATTAAGCGTCACGTAGGACCGCACTAAGCAATACAAATAGATAAGAGATAAGATACAAAGAGAGAAATCATAATTTAAGATGTACTGTACCTTTTGTGCAGGGTCGAACGCACTATGGAGAGCTCAGCGGCTTTGGCGATTTGCACGGAATATTTATCGCATTCCTCAAGGTAATTTCTTGATTATTATCTATTATATCATTTATACATTGATTATTATATCTCCGACACAATGTAAATGGTTTGACAAACATAAATGAAATGAAATATGTATACCTAAACTAGCTGTTACTTGTGACTGGTTGCGACTTATGCATTTCGTTTCTTACTTTCTGTGAATTAAACAGCGATCTACAAGTTTTATAATATAGATAGGTAAGTATGGATTAATGTTTAATAGAGTCTACACACCCCAGTCTGCGAGCCGCCCCGACGAGTAGACAAAACAATATCTGCCTGCCTACAATATTCATAAATTGAAATAGCGTACCAATCCGCCCGGGCTGTGTTGGCGGCCTTGGTGTGTAGAGTCAATAAATTTTCGCTGAAATAAATGTAGCGCTTGTAACTGGTTTCAGGTACGACATGATATCACAGTTGGGTGCGATCGGCTCAAGGACCAACAAACATTGGTTCGCGATACACGATAACTCCATCAAAACGGATAGACTTCTTACTTTGGTAAGATACCACTCACTAAATTAATGTCCAAACTCTAGCTATTAAGGGGTTACGATACGATGCCATTTTGTGAAAAGATTAGGCATAGGATTTTGCGTTCATAAGAGCTGGACAGAGCAGAGCGGCTGCGTGTGCAAAAATCAAGTTTTTGCTTATTATCGATAAAATAATAGTATAGTATATTCTAAGGTTATTTTCGCGAGAACTCATAATAAAACACTGTTTTTACCGGATTGATCGCGTATATTTATATTTTGTTTTGTTACCTGACGTTTCGGAGGCTTTTCAGCTTCCATGTTTCAGCTCCAAGTCTGCCTGTGAGCATGGAAGCTGAAAAGCCTCCGAAACGTCAGGTTATAAACAAAATATAAATATACGCGATCAATCCAATAAAAACAGTGTTTTATTAAAATAATAGTAATTTGAACTAAAACACAACGTCTGCTTTACCTATATTCTGTTGTGCAATGCAAACCTATATGAATGGCAAGTGATTAACAATAGTTATTTTTTAACCATTTAACCGCGTGCTCAATTTTGATGACCGAGCAAGCGAAGGGTTCTAAAATTTGAATCCTGGGCGTTAGCGAGGGAATTAGATCATCGTGCGCACGATGTTCTAAATTCAATTTACTTTATCCTCTAGCGGATAAAAACGGCTTTTACACTCAGATATCGAACAGTAAAAATACTCTTTTCGAGATGGGGGGATGATAAATCTTTTTTATATTTCTGTCTGAGATTTCACTGCCTGCCTAGGCTCGGCAAGGTGCACCCAAGGTGTAAAGCTTGTGATCAACTGTACCAATATATGTGTGTATAGTAGTATATGTGTATATAATCAACAAAATTTCCCTCACAGATGCCTCTCACCAACAAATGCCCTATCGAACAGGGTGACCGATCTAAAGCCCTCATACTCGAGTTGTTCCGCGCGCTGCACCACCCCTACATCTATCCTGTGCTGGATCTTGAACTCTGCAACGGACATGCCTTGACGGTTCTGCCTTTTAACTCCAGGGGGAGCTTGAAGGATCTTATTTATAAGGTCAGTTGAAATTCTTTAAAAAAGAAAAATTCTAAACGGAACGACAATATTCCCTTAAAAAATGGGAGCCGTCAAAGGGCCTCAAATCCCGCGTCTAAAGATTTTTGAACACTCCAACAAGGGAAACTTACACGCAATATATTGTCCTGGATATAATCCTGAACTTTTAAATTTCACCTACCCTCAACCCTTCACTAAGCAGTAGTATTTTGCCAATTTCTAAACTCTCATCTGCCCGAGAGGATCGAACGTAGATAACAACGTTAAGTATCGGTTTTCAGAGCACATGGAATGAAGAGTTCGATCGCAAGTACGGCTCTTCTGGCACAGGGCTCCCGGCGTCTCAAGTCGCCAGATTCGGCCGCCAGATGCTGGAAGGACTAATGTTCTTGAAGGAAAAAGGATTCCCGCCCTTCCGCCATTTGCATTCTGGAAATGTTGTTGTACAAAATGGCGTCGCAAGGTTAGTTTGTTTTATTTTTTAGTTTCTATCTTTAATTAAGTATTCCTACTTAACCTTATCAGAATAGTGAGTGTTTTAGGGTTCCGTACCTCAAAAGGAAAAAGGAACCCTTATAGGATCACTTTGTTGTCCGTCTGTCCGTCTGTCAACCCATTTTCTCAGAAACGCGTAGAGGTATCGAGTTGAAATTCATATACTCAAGGTTTGTAATTGTAACCTCTTGGAGCCGTAACTTAAATCAAACTATACACAGTAAATTTGTTGTTAATTCACAAAAACAAATGTTCGATAACTTGAGTACAAGTTTTTACGGAACCCTTGATGCGCGAGTCTAACTCGCACTTGACATTAAATTTTTCTCTTAAATTAATATGTATCTAGGTAATTATACTGCGATCCCGTAATCACTTGACTGATATTAATGACCCACCTATCAAATTGTACTAACGTTTTATCAGATCACTCATTCATGAAAACTTCGTGTTTTTGTGCGTGATTGGTTTCAAATCAAGATAGTGATAGTATGTGATGAGTATGTTTATTCAGGGGTTAGCATAAATTAGTAATGGATGAAAGCAGGGATGATGATGCTCAATTTCCCAGGATATGTGGTCTAGAGAACACGCTGATCGGCGCCGCCCCGCGCTGCGCCGTCGCGCTGGCCGCGCCGCTGGAGCACGCGGAGGTGCTGGCTCTAGGTGCTGTTCTGTACGAGATGTGCGCCGCCGCGACCATCGACCTCTCGCTCCTGCCGGATCTGCAGCCGAGCTATCCTCATGTAGGTTTAACACCTGCATATATTCTTACACTGAAGGAAAACTCTAAACGGAACGACGATATTCCCTTAGTAACCACGTAACCATTAACCTGGAGGTACTGAGTTATTCGCATATTGGTTTCTATTCCTCCTTGTCAGCACACATGTACTATACGTATGTATACTACACTGCTGAAGATGACTTCCCAAACAAGGTGGGGGGTTTGCCATGAATACCACGCTTGACACGCGGTTCGGTGATCGCTGTAGGGGTGTTAAAAACACACAGAAGGAGGCTGCTGCCACTTTTTAGTTTTCTATTCACAGCTAAACATATTTAGCTGACTGGACGAGTCCATGTTTTAGCCATGGCATCTCTTTGGCCCCTGGATTGTAATAGCATATCTCCCTTGCAGGTGGCGGAGATAATAGACCTGATCTTCAGTCAGCGCACGCCGAGTCTACACGAGCTGGTGCTGTGTGAGCTCTTCCGCAAGATAGACCTGCGGGAGATGAAGGGATCCTGTCTGCCGGTCAGTGTCCTTCACCTACTTAATTCGTCGCCTGATGGTCGTGAGCGTCGGTACTATTCAGGTCATATACCTACCTATAGTTCAATCTATCAAGTACCTAGGAACCTTCTTAGCATCATCTTCTTATTTTCTTATTTACAGAATTTCAGCCAGCGTCTGTCCCGCTCTTGCCTGTCTTTGCTTGGCGAGGTGGCTCGCCGGCAGCCGGCGACGCGCCGCGACGGACCCGCGTCTCCCGCCACTCCCCCTGCAAGGAGGTACGTATATGTACTGCATAGTATCTGTATGTTTAGTTAAGTTCTTCAGCTGCGTCTATCACGCTCCTGCCTGTCTCTGCTGGGTGAGGTGGCTCGCCGACAGCCGGGGCGACGTGCCGCGACAGACCCGCGTCTTGCTAGTAGCCTCGTAGGTTTTCCTCTTCACTTTAATTTTGACCACCAGCGCAAGAATAAAAAAAACACTAGCTCGTTTAAATGTTCTAAGGCCACGGGCAGTTGGTATATCTCTATAAGCAGAAACCGGAGAGGTACCTATTAGGTATAGTTTACTGTACAATGTTTTTATTTCATCGTATCCCTAAGGTAGGTACTTGGGGTTTAATATTTACACCACCTCAACTCTTCCTACTGGAACGACGGATGTCGTATCATCACAAAATAAAATACTTAATTAAGTGTTTATCTTAAGTCCTAGTTAAAAGCCCTGAGTTCGATTTGACTTCGCCGTGAAGGGAATTGACGAAGATTGAAGAATGGGAATTGACTCCATGACATATCAATAATATCATGTAACGGAACTGGCTGTGTTGCCTATCCGACAGGGCAGAGCCAGGAGGCTAGGCTACTGAGAGTTGATAATGAAAAAGCGCTAGGTGTAGTTATTTCATCGTACCTACCTACGCACTCCACATTTTAGCGTATCCCCAATCCTAAGGTTTTTGTAAGAAGTTAAATAAGTTCTCAAAAATGTTCGATTTCGGTGGGACTTTCCCCAATTTAAGACTCGTAAAATGTTAAATAAACCCGGCCAAGTGCGTGTCAGACTCGCGCTCGAAGGGTTCCGTTCCATTATCTATAATGAAACCGGCCAAGTGCGAGTCGGACTGGCGCACGAAGGGTGAAAATTTCAACTGTAACTATCACTGTTCATGAGATTCAGCCTGGTGACAGACGGACAGATGAACAGACAGACAGGCGGAGTCTTAGTAATAGGATCCCGTTTTACCATTTGGCCACCCTAAAAAAGATCACCGCAAAACCATATCATCGACAATTTGATAATCTACACAAATTGTCGATGATATAGGGATGACATCTAAATAAATAATAAAAAAACCAGTCTCATCGTTGGATAGCCAGACGCAATACTAAATACTGAATATCTTCCTTTCAGGAGACAATATCCCGTCGATCAAGATTTTACTGAAGTTTGGCAGCAGTGGTGATTTTAATTTATTATGTTAACGTTTTATGTTATATTGCTATTACACAATTGGATAAATGAAGTGTTTTTATTCTGACATTTGAACGAGTTTTTGTAACAACGCTGGACAATGCACTCAGCGTCATCCAGCGCAAACAAAGCAGAGTTTGTGTTAAAGATCCTAGGTACATAGGTACTTAAACATTACTTAACCAGAAAACAAGATCCGTCAAGTGCGAGTGTAATTCGCACGCCAAGGGTTTCGTACATTTGTCAACTATACAAATATGTAGTATAGATACCGGTTAGAGACTTTGCTAATTTATTAATATTGAAAAATAGTAGGTACCTTTCACATGGATCGTCCTGCAAACATATGACAAAGGTACCTATTGGTAAATTTTTCATTTTTTTTTTACATTTCAAAATGTATGAAACCTACCGAAATTTCAAAAACTGTTTTGAGATGTAGGTACTACTTAATTTGATACCCCAAAAAAATTGAAACCATAGGCCAAAATAGTCGAAAAGTTTAATTCGGGAAATTAAACTTTTCGACTATTTTCAAAATATTTTAAAAAGTATAAGACCTACAGAAATTTCAAAAACTGTTTCGAAATGTACAAATTGATACCCTGTAGACCTTATACTTTTTGAAATATTCAGTGACTGACTGAAGAGTGAGTGAAAGTGTGAATGAAAGAATGAGTGGGAAGGGTTGTCATAGAAAGACAGTGACATTCATTTACATTTAACATTCGCCATTTTTGCATAGACTAGCCCAAACAATGAAAAAAAGAGATCCCCTTCGGTAGACTACAGATCAATGAGATCAATGCAAAGAGATCTTCTTCGGTATTCCTGCTTACATCAGACTCAACGATTAAGGAGTATTGATTTCCTCCGTCCACGATCAGACTGCATATTGTCATTGATCTAGAAGGGGATCCCTTTTTCTTGATTGCATATTGTATACTCGTTGTCAGACTACTGCTGCAAACGTTATATTTGTATTATTGTATACGTTGTTATATCTTACGTAGTAAATATTACTCGTGCTAGTAATAACAAATGTAACAACAGCAGTAATGCAATAACAACAATTCGACTAATAACAACAGCAGTAATGCACGCAAAAAACATTTAAAAAAAGCGTTTCATGTTTCCAATTGGCTTCTTGTTTTCACCCATAATTTTGTAGTTCGTTATGGGCGGAAAAAAAGGTGCGGGGCCGATAAAAAAGACTATCCCAGGATGGATGAAGTTTGTCATAGGCGGTGCAAGCGGGTAAGTAAATTTTAGTATAAGTACATCGGTCACAACATAAATCCTATAGGACCCTATGACTGTAGCTCGATGTACAGGTACCTACTAGACCTAGCGCAGCACAGGGCCGAGGCAAATCACACAAACTTAGGCACGTACTATAAAAGTATACTCAGTCATCGTTCTAAATGCTTGAATAACTCTCTCGTAGAAAATCGTTACTCAGGCATAGATATGTTGGCATGCCGCGTTTCTGCAGTGCATCAGGGATGTTTGCAGAATACGAAACAGATGGCTTTGCTGCCATACTCCGTAAAAAGACCGCATCCCTGATGCGCAGACTGCGTGGCAGCCCCAACATCATCCTAAAAACAATAGCCGGTAGGATCAACTCTCCCACATGGCATTGCTTCGTGCGGAGGGTGATCTAATCTTTAGTTTCTTAGATATTATATTGAGTGAAAATTAACTAACCCTAGTGATAAGATTTTGTAAGTACTAACAAAGTATGGATCTATTGTGTTGTCCAAAATTTTTTTAATTTTTTTTGTAGATCGATGACTGATCAAGCTTTTACCTTCGAGGCCGAAGGGGTCTACAATAACTGGTGAAGATGAGCCCACCCACGTTACGGGGTACCTACTAGAGGTGGCGTGATGAAGAAGAGGCCTAGGGCCTCGCCGTACGCCGTAGCACCTTGCTACGGCGTAGCAGTGCTACAGATGGCGTAACACTCATTTTCATGATATTTACTCACACCCACTTCATAAATTAATTATGAAGTGGGTGTCCTTATATTTTGGCGTTACTAAATGTCAGATAGGTAAGCACTTTTATTCATGCATTGTTACAAAGTATGTACACGTAATTTAAGTTTATTTTATGGCTTTAAAATTAACACATTTCTTTATATTGTTTGGCTTTGTATAGTGTTCCTAGTAAGGAATTTAGTTTTGCTTTTACGTGTTCAATATGGTTTTTCCATGTTAATTTGTCATCTACCCACAAACCTAAATATTTTTCTACATGAGATTGCTGAATATTTTATCTAATAGATGAAAAGATGGTATTTGTTTATTTTTAGCACTAAAGATCATGAGCAAAGTCTTCGATGTATTAATTGCATGCAAGTTATACTTGAACCATTCATTTAAAATGTTTAAATTGGTTTGTGCTAGATTATAAGCTACCGTAATAAAAAAGACGTGTCATCGGCGTATAGAGCTAGATGCCCTTTTAAACCTATTGAATTTATATTATTGATATATAAAAGAAACATTAAAGGACCAAGTATTAAACGTAGCAGCGCTACAGATGGCGTAGCAATAATTATTTATACTATTTTTAAATGTAAGGTACTTCTTGCTACGTCTCGTAGCTATTCCATAAGATTTCTAGCAGTGCTACGGCGTAGCACCACTACAGATGTCGTAGCAATAATTATTCATACTATTTTTAAAAAAGGTACTTCTTGCTACGTCTCGTAGCTATTCTATAAGATTCCTAGCAGTGCTACGGCGTAGCACCACTACAAAATTCAAAATTCAATAACTTTATTTCCTTAGGCTTACAAAATAAGCACTTAGACAAGTCAAATTTTATAGATAAACAGCTTAATAATAGTAATTATTATCAAATAAGAAACAAAATGTTATTGATTTTGTTCGCTTCAATTTTTTGTCCACTAGTGGAAGAAGCGAAAAATAAACCACTAGCAAGTGTATAATGCTTAAAATTTAATACAATGTTATTCGCCTATCTAAGTCTAAATATAATGTGATTTAGATACAGGTCAATATTTATATATAACTAAGCTTAAGATTGTTCTCCTATAATACAGATGGCGTAGTAATAATTATTCATACTATTTTTAAATGTAAGGTACTTTTTGCTACGTCTCGTAGCTATTCTATAAGACTCCTAGCAGTGCTACGGCGTAGCACCACTACGGATGGCGTAGCAATAATTATTCATACCATCTTTCGGGCTGTTGTCTATGGATTTTAACAGTGCTACGTCGTAGCAGCGCTACAGGTGGCGTAGAAGTCATTATTCATGTTATTTAATAAATGAAAAGTACTTGTTACGTGTCTTAGCTATTCTACAAGATTCCTAGCAGTACTACGTTGTAGTAGAAGAAGAAGAAGAAAGAAGAAAATACATTTATTTTTAACTACAACCAATTACACAGTTAAACCAAATCTTAAAACTACTACATTAGGTAGGTATTTTGTGTGTGGGTTGTAGTTACAAATTAGGAACTGACTCAGCATGAATGCTACGTGTACTGGTAGACCAAATACACGTAACGCTGATCTTCCGCCAGTTCCTACAAACAGTAGCAGGTAGCGCACAATGACAGTAAATTAAAGTTTAAGTAAACAACAAATTGTACAAAAAACAAATGGGAAAGTGTACATAATGAGTGTAATATTATTGGGGAGAGACATACTTAAAGGAATACCTATAGAATTTGAGAATATATATAAAAGAAGGTAGTAATGCTACAGATGGCGATGCTGATGACTAATGACGACTATAATCATTATATAAGTTCTATTAGAAATATCTACCCTCAAAACGATGTTTCAGCATGATGGCCACTTGCATAGTCCAGCCTATGGATCTAATTAAGACCCGTATGCAACTGATGGGTCCTGCTGGGAAGAACGTCTCTACAGCATCCATTGCCAGCACTATCATAAAAACTGAAGGAGTACTGGGCTTGTACTCCGGCATTTCTGCAGCGTTGTTTAGACAGGCTACCTACACAACTGGACGACTAGGGTGCTTTAACGTTGCCACTGATTTTTATACGAAGTAAGTTACAACAAACTTTGCATCAAAAGCTGATTGTTGCTGAGCATTGTTTCACTTACGTGGTGGTGGGTCAACAATTTCATCTTATTTTCATACTATTTCATACATATTCAATAGAGAGAAGGAAACTTGATATCAAAATTGTATAAGTTATACAATGCAACTCTATCCTTAAACAAAGAAAATTACAACTAAGTACTTATAATTAAAACGGTTGAGCAAATTGCAGACTGTTGCAACAATCAAGTGGTACCTCTACCTACCTAAGTGGTGGTGGTGTTCTCGCCGAATTTCGACGACGGGCGGCGGCCAGTCTCAACGCAGACTAGCCCGGTGCGCAGGACATATTATATTATATTATTATATAGTGCACGAGTGTGTGCGTAAACACAGGTGCACTCTCTATAGCCTCACTCTGATAATCTGATTGGACCGCGGCAGACCGACACGGCCGGAGAGAGGTCAAGTGCAGGACCAACGGCTTAGCGTGATTTCCGAGGCACGGGTATAACACCGCCAACTTCCTTAGGAATTTTCAAAAAGAAATTCGAATGCAAAAACAGAAATAAAAGCAAGTAAAAAAAAAATCAGATTTTTTTTAGACTTAGATTTCGGATATCTTTATAGATGGGCGGGTGTCGTGCCTAGTTTCCCAGTGAAACTACTGATGGGCATGACGGCTGGAGGCGTCGGCGCCTTCGTAGGGACGCCGGCAGAGGTCGCCCTCATCCGTATGACGGCCGACGGGAGGCTGCCGAAGGAAAAGCAGAGGAAATACAGCCACATCTTCAATGCACTGGGAAGGTTCGTTGTTTTTAAATCCTATATTTGCTGTATATATTAATATAAATGATGGTCCTCAGTAGCACCGCGTGCGAAGGTCCACTTGTGACATGAGAGGTTGCGGGTTCATTTCTAAATTGTGGTCTTTTAGCCATGAAAGGTGTTAGATATGTACCTATAATAATTTTTGCGTTAACGCCGCCGCTCTGTTCTGTCACGCTCTTATAAAAGCAAAATCCTATGCGTATCCTTTTCACAAAATGGCGTCATAGATCACACCCTTAAATAAGCATTTTTAGGTGTCCTCTTCAAATCTGACAGCTTTTGAATTTTTTTTAATTGGGACTCTACGTCGCGGGGAGTTTTTATAATAAGTCAATTAAATGTGTCTTTCTATCTTTTTGCGTAGTGTATAAAGTTGTATCTTGAATCACTATCATAACTTTAGTATGATAGTGATTCAAGATACAACTTTATACACTACGCAAAAAGATTTTAAGAAAAAAGCGTCTCGGTGTGCGCTGACTGACCCTTAGACTTTCTACCTTCATTTTTTCAAATACATATAATAATGTTCACAGAATAACCCGGGAGGAGGGCCTCACGACTTTGTGGCGGGGAGCTGTGGCTACTATAACTAGAGCCATGGTGGTCAACGCAGCGCAGCTCGGGACCTACGCACAGGTAGATATTATTTCATCAACAACTCAACGTTTTGAAGTTATATAGATACCTTTGAAAAATGATATCGATTCGTTTCCGAATAAAAATGCGCGCTTGCCAATGATTAGACGAGTCGAATGATCTACAACTATTAAGGTTATTTTCGCGAGAACTCATAATAAAACACTGTTTTAACCGGATTGATCGCGTATATTTTATATTTTGTTTATAACCTGACGTTTCGGAGGCTTTTCAGCTTCCATGGTCACAGGCAGACTGAGGTGACATTTGTCTTTACAAGTAATTTGAATTTTGCATATCTACCGTCAATTATACTGCGTACATACGGAACGTTATAATTAAAGTTGTATAATTGACGGTAGATATGCAAAATTCAAATTACTTGTAAAGACAAATGTCACCTCAGTCTGCCTGTGACCATGGAAGCTGAAAAGCCTCCGAAACGTCAGGTTATAAACAAAATATAAAATATACGCGATCAATCCGGTTAAAACAGTGTTTTATTACAACTACTAATTTACTTATTCGACTTGAATATTAGTAATATACTAATCTTCAAAGTCGAATGACAGCTACTAATTAGTAATTACTAATGCCTCTCGGAGTCGAATGAAATGTAGGTATGATACTCGACTATCCAAGTCGAATAAGTAACCGACTCAGTCGGCAGTCGCCAGTCGGTCTCAATTCGTTATTCAACGACTGCCGAGTCGTCGAATAACGAATTGAGACCGACTGGCGACTGGTCTGGTGGACGCCCTGAGAATGACGTAATACCCACTAAAACCTCTTCGGTAACCAGTTCTCTCGCCATTTTTGTCGAACCACGGGAACATTTAAACCTTAATAATAAAATAACCTTAATAATAAAATAATCCATACCGGTAGGTTTAAATGTTTACCATAATGTGCCTAACTCTGTTTTGGTTTAGGCTCGAGAGATGCTGCTGCCTAAGATGGGTGACGGGCTGCACCTCCACGCTAGCTCGTCAATGATCGCTGGATTCGTCACATCGGTGGCTTCTCTCCCCGTCGATATTGTCAAGACGAGGTCAGTCTGTTTGACGCATTACTACTTTATAGCATTCATAGAGAATGTTAGTGGATTAACTTCGAACCTATAGTTTCTGTTGGGTGAACGTGCACGACGGGATGCCGAGTGGAAGCGGGAAATGCCCCTTGTAGAAAACGACCAGAACACTCGGAACAAATATCTGCAGATCGTACAAAGAGAGGCGGGAATCGAACCCGCGACCTGCTACGTCGCAGTCGGGACCCACCGCGCCACAGAAGTCTTCTCGAATAGGCTATTTGACGACTACATTAAAAATAAGTTCCAAATTGTTTTCATCCTAGTCAGTGACAAGACAACGTAACAAAGCGTAATCAATCAGGTGATTTTTATTAAAAATATGCCTTTTTTTTATTACGGATGTAAGCGGGTTAACTGCGATCCTTATTTGTGTTGGAAGAACACCAACGTTTCATCCGTGATGAATTCGTTAAACTACGATAGTTTTTATAGTAAAAAATGCCTTTTTTAGGTAAAAAAACACATTTTTTGATATTATGATCCTGTGATCGAAAACGCTATGTGTTTGGTTGGATCGCAAGTGACATCACACAATTACAGATTACAATGTCAATGAGTTCTTCTCGTTAGGTGTGGTTTGGCGGGGTGACGTCATTACTCAGAAAAAGGGAGCCATGACAGAGATTATCGTTTTGGCGCGGCATTATTTTATTCAAACTTTAAAATTAGTTTTTATAACTAATACGACTGGCCTTGAAAAATATTAATTACACTTTGCATTATTTTTATCAGACAATACGTTAGAATGATTTCCCAGTAGTAAAGTAGCCTATTATAATTCAGAATTCTGATTTCAGAGTACAAAATGCAGCTAAAGGCACCTCGCAAGGTCAAGTTCTGGCGAGCATCATCAAGAACGAAGGCATTCTCGCTCTGTGGAGTGGTTTCATACCCACATTGTCTAAAATTGGACCTCACACCGTATTTACATTTATTTTCATGGAACAGTTGAATTCTTTGTACTTAAAATATTCGTAGAATTTAATATACAATCGGAGGGATCAGGGGGGTACAGTCAGCTGCGAAAATGTGTATACACTCCCATGTTTGAAATTTGACTGAATAGTAAGTGTATATTCATTGTGATAATTTATGTATCGTATTCTGGCAAGAAAGATAATGTAGTGTGAAAAAATGTGTGCGTAGACTTTTATATGATAAGTTCGGAGTAAAACAAAAGTGAAAACTTGGAAGTGTAAACATATCTGAGAAGCTGACTGTACCTAGGTCTTTGCTGAACAATGAGACGTTGTACAAATTTTAATTGTACCTAATATACCAAGAAAGGTTCTAAAGGTTCTCGAGGAGAGATCACAGTGCAATGCGAAAGGAGTATGGGAAGACCACCCGATGGACCGACGACATCGTAGCGGTCGCAGGGAGTCGATGGATGGAGGCGTCTCAGGGCCGCTAGTCGTGGCCTCTCATTTGGGGGAGGCCTATGTCCAGCAGTGGGTTGCTGATGAATGAGTATACCAAGGTTGTGTTGTTGCTGGTAGTATGAATGACGCGTTGAGCGTACCTACCTATCAAGCGTAATGGTCACCGCCGCAATGTACAAAATAGTATAAATTTTAACCCTTTCTTACGTGACCTCTTGACGTGACGGAAACCATATATCGGCCCAGATTTCACTTTTTTTTTAAAACTGGTTTTGGTTCCGATTACTCCGGTTTTACAAACGATGCTGAAATCTTTCGAAACTCCTGAGTTACACCAAAACCGGAGTTCTGTTACCTACCTAATTCAGATGCTACCTCGGTCGAACCAGATATGGCTCAAAATGAGCTCCTTCTCGTTCAAGTAGTAAAAAAAACACAAAAACATAACTGAAAACGTAGTTAACAAAACTGCCTAATGGTTAGAAAAACTTAAGTAAACAACATAAGAAAATCAAGATACGTGTAGCCAGGAAATTCAATTTTTATGCATCGCGTAAGTATTCAGAACGAATAATGAACACGTACTAAAAACAGTAACAACAATTAGTGAAATAAGGAAGATAGGTAGGTATACTTTTATAAAAGATATAAACGCAGCCGCCCGCCCCGCGCCGGCCAAAAAAACGCCGAATTACTGTCGAGTCTCGAGGCAGGATAAATAAATATGTATGTAACTTTTTTTTGTATTAGTTTCGTTTGCACTATAAACCAACTTTTCTTATATCTATTTTTTTCCATTCCAAGGTTACCTGGGAAAAATCGCTCTCAGCGATAAGGCCGCCTTTTGTACTGTATTATGTTTTATTTAGATATAAGATTATTTATTCATGTTTATTTTTATTGTACAATAAAGTGTTCATTCATTCATTAATTCATTCAAGACGATGAATTCTGAAAATGACCGCGGGTGTAGGTACTTTAAATTTTAATGTTAGAAACATTAAAATTTTAAATACACCCCCGGTTAATTTCAGAGTTCATCACTCAATTCATAGTATACTATGAAAATACCATATCAAATGAAAATACCATCTTTAACATTGAATTACGGAGTTAAGAAGAGATAATCTTAATTTAACTATAAATTTGCAGTTGCTTTGATTCTTGACACTTGCTACTTAAAAATAACTTCAAAATTTGCTTCAAATTGTTGGTTGTACAGCATTTGCATAGAGACGGTGTCAATAGAGAACATTTATAGAGCTCTCTTTGCTAAGCGTTTCCGTAAGTTTGCCTTCCCTTTCATCTATCGCCGGGTCGGGTCATCAAATATTGCCATCTATCTTGTGCACTGTATGCGGTAAGGAAAAGATAAGACGATGGTTACTTACCCTGGACTACGATGCTACTGAAGACTTAATAAGCATCTTAAAGTAAAGTAAAGATTACTATAATTTACACCACGTTTACACCATAGCTTCCATTATGTAAGCAAAATAATAAAATCAAAACTCCCCTTTTCATCTCCCTCCCTCCCTTTTTCTCATTGGCCTCAAATCGGTAACTCCACTCTACACAAATGTAAGTGTCTAATATGTAGCAGTTTACGTGTTCTGATTTTGCTAGTTTTGCATCACTTAATTGTTTAGATTTATTATAATTAATTTTTGTTTCTTTGCCCTGTATAAGTTACAACTAATCTGTACCGTTAAAGTTACTTTTGTACCAAGCTTCCCGCGACACAGGCTTGCGTCGTGCGGGGGCCGCCAGTAATGTGTATCTCTGTAAGTTAATTGGCAAATAAATCATTTTGTATTTTTTTGTATATGTATTTTTTTTGTATAGAGTACTTCCAGTCCCCTAGGGCGGGGGTGATTCCTTTGTCCTAGGTTCTAGACAGAATTTGCTTAGTACTGCCACTGCATACAATAGGTAGAGGGAAATGCAATACACTTTGTGCTAGTCCAGGAGGCCAATTCTAAGTATCACGTTATATTTTATCGAACGTTACGCAGTATCACGGGATAAATTAACAAGTGATAAATATCGAGCCTTCAATAAATATAGAGTCCAGCCAAAAACTGCATTCTCGTGCTATCTTAGATATTTCTATCATAGAAACTTTTTCATAGTCCATGTTGCGTAGTCCTAATGAAAAAAGGACTCGGTAGACTTAATTCACCCAGAGTAAATCACCTGGGTGCATCAAGTCTACCCAGCGTAGGACTTAATGCACCCAGGTGAACTAAGTGCGGCTTTCAATAATGCACCGGGTAGACTTAATTCACCTAGAGTAAATCACCTGGGTGCATTAAGTGCTACGCACGGAAAATTTGATGCACCGGGTAGACTTAATTCAAAGGTCAATTTGACAGCTGTTACAGTATTTCGGTCTGTTTTCCATGACTATCTTGCATTTGTGACAGTAAGTGTCTTTGGCAGCATCAGGCTTTCAAGTTATTCAATTCTTTACATAAGGAGATGAAGGCATCTAAGAGGTTAAATCAATTCAAAAGTGACTTCACCCAAATCCTTCTGAAAGGATGTTTCTATACGGTCGATGAGTTCCTGATGAACGAATGAATGAATATGACCTGCTCTTAAGTAAGTTAAGTAAGTAATATAATTATAATTATAATAATCATTTATTACCTCACCGTTGACCCACCCGTTAGGTAGATATGATTCTGTTACTTGCAAGGAATTTATAGGTACCCAACCTGAAATGCGCACTGGTGGCCGTTTTGTGTGCCGAGTGAGACAGCCTTTGGAGAGCCCTCTGCCTCCATTTTATTAGGATGACCAAATATTACTATGTACAATGTACAATTGTACATATTATGTAAATGTGCTGGGTTTAGACGATGCCGTGTCCGTGGGGTACCGAGGCTCTCCGGGTTTTCAAAAAATGATCCTGAGCTTCTGGTCGAAGCGACGTGTGACCCGAGAGCTGGTGAGTATCTGGCGCGCAGCGCATCAGCATTGCTATACAGCGGGGCAATGCAGCTAGCGTCTTGGGCACGCTTCCGACTGGTATTGATATGGATCAGTTGAGCTACTTGTAGATTGTTTGCAACAGTCTGCAGTTAGCTCAATTGTTTCAATTGTAAATACTAGTTTTAATTTAATTCTATTATTTGATTGCAATTTTCTTTGTTAATAAAGATTTACGTTTAGACGGAATTCATTTATGAATCTAGTGACTGAATTAATCTTTTTACCTAGTTAAGATTTTTTCCCTAAAATTTCCGCAACCAAAAATACGAAATTTTCTACGATGCATTGGAGAAAATGAGATGCAATGGAAATTAACAGTTCTACAAGAGTGCCTTGTATGCGGAGGCAGTGGTGTACAGGACATTATTCCTGAAGCTTTATTATTTACTTCGTAAATATTGTTATTAATTTGATGTTCATATAATACTAGAAGTCCGCCCCGGCTTCGCACGGGTATATTCTATAGCCTATGTTACTCAGTGATAATGCAGCTTTCTAACCGCAACAGAATTTTTGAATTCGGTCCAGTAGTTTTTAAGTTTATTCGTTACATACAAAAATACAAATCTTTTCTCTTTATAATATTATATTATGTAGTGTAGATAAAACAAGAAAATTTTATTAAAAATAAATGGTTGTACATACTTCAATAAAGCGTAGGTAAACGTATTTACCCAGTACACAGTGTGCCAACATGACTGTGATAGTGGAATAGGAAGGTGTGCAAATTGCAATATTGATTCTGTAAATAAATGGGTTGTCTACCATTATGGTTGTCTTAGAGAAAAAGTCAAAGCAGTATCTCTAACAATAATAGTTTGTGTGTCTATCTAGAACTACCCGTTAGCAATAACAGTTATCCAAAATCGTTCTGCAATGAGCTAGGTAAAGACAGGGAAAATAAGATACTACAGATACTACACAAGATACTACAGTTTGCACAGGAACAAACCCCTTTTCAATTGTTTACTTTCATCGATGTTGCGGCTGCATCTAAAACGCATATATGCGTTTGCGGCACTCGGATACATGTTTTGCCGACGCATATGTGCGTCAGCGGCACTGAGCCTTTTGCACCGGCATACAGCGAATCTGGTTGGCGGTGAACGCGTTAAACCTTACCATTTTTGGTCCATCTTTTCTCAGAATCAAACTTTTCATCAACTTCATTAAAACCTTTTTTATCGTTTTTATACAAGGAGTATAATAAATCCATCTGTCTATCAAAGCGTTCCTTTGACAAACAAAGAGAATAAAACCACTACTTGACACATCTCAGAAAACCACCATCAAGAAACATGAATAATTTTCATGAAAAATATTTTTTCACAAATCTCCACCACTAATAAGTTATAACGACAGCAATAATAACAGGCGAAAGAAATTAAACGGAAAGGCTTTAGTTTAAAATTGGCAAATTTTATTGCCCATAAATTTTTAGTTCGTTATTCTTTTGATATTTTAGATGGGTGAAAAAAAAGATAAGGGAAAAAAACCCAAAAAGACTATCCCAGGATGGATGAACTTTGTCATAGGCGGTGCCAGCGGGTAAGAACATTTTATTTTATATTTTTTTAATAGGTACATCGGTCACTAACATAAATCCTATAGGACCCTATGATTGTAGCTCGATGTACAGGTACCTACTAGACCTAGCGCAGCGCAGGGCCGAGGCAAATCACACAAACTTAGGCACGTATTATAAAAGTATGCTCAGTCATTCGTTCTAAATGCTTGAATAAAGACTGTCGTAGAAAAGATCGATGACTGAGCAAGCTTTTACCTTCGAGGCCGAAGGGGTCTACAATAACTGGTGAAGATGAGCCCACCCACGGGGCCTTTGTTCGGTGTAGGACAGATTCTGGATTAGACAGATTCGTAATTCGGCAGTTTCGTTACTCGACAGATCGTGAATTGGGCAGATTCTTGGATTCGACAGATTAGCTACACGGCAGAAAATGAACACTTGTGCACAGAATACTGATCTGATACAGATCAATGCAAAAACTGAATTAATCGTGAACTAATCAAACTAAACTACCACACATTAGATTAAGTACTTACCTATTTATACCTTATGAAAACTCCTTGAATATTTAATCATCTAATAGGCCACTTATGACGTTGTCATTTAGCATTGACAAACGCTTCAAATAAAATGCACTGTTCATATTTTCCTATTACAGTAAGTATTTATTATAAGTAGGTAATACATAATAATGGATATCGCCGGTCCCAGCAGTGGTGAGGTGAATTTAAAATTTATTTTAAGTGAAAGAGGAAAACCCGTAGGTACTTTTACATGCCGGACATAGATACAATTTTGTAACAAAAAATAAATGTGGTACCACAAACTGGCGATGCTCTAATAAGGCAGAATGCAGCACTTCAATCACATTGGATAAACAAAACCGAATTGTTAAAGAATCCAGCCATGTATGTATGTATGCCCGATTACACCAGAAACGCGGTTGATAGTTTGATGGATAAATGTAAAACCTTAGCTTGCGAAAAACTCGAACCAATTCCGAAAATATTTGAGGATTTTATGGACACTGTTGATTGTGACTTAGACGATGCAGACAAACCAACATTAACACAGAAAAATGATTTATTATATAAAGCCAGAAATGATTACTTAAAAATGAACACAAAAGCCTGCAAAGATCTGAAATCCCTAAAAATACCGCATAGTCTTGTGGGTGATTTCTTTTTAATTGATGATGGCATCGAGAATAAAATTTTGTTTTTTGGGACGCCATTGGCGAAAGAGTACTTAAAAAAACACAAGTTTTTTTACGGTGACGGTACCTTCAAAATATGTCCCCCTCCTTTTTACCAAGTAGATATACAGTTTACATATCAATATTTCCCGTGATGATAATATTGTGAACTTTGTTCCTGTGCTTTTTATTCTTCTGGCTAACAAAACACAGGCGATCTATGAGAGACTGTTCACTATTTTGAGGGACCAATTTTCCGTGACCATAGACCAATTTAAATGTGATTTTGAATTGGCAACCATTCCAGCAGTAAAAATAGTTTATCCTGCTGTAAAAGTGACTGGCTGTTACTTTCATTACTGGAAAGCTGTACTTAAAAAGAGCAAACAAATTGGTTTTGATAAGATAGAACACGGAATATTTATCACGCGCCTTTATATGCAACTGCCACTACTGCCTCCGATTTTGATACCCGAAGCCATATTAAGCATTCAAGAAGAGGCACATGATTCTGATGAATATAATGCATTTAGCAATTACTTTTCAACACAGTGGATGGGAATTTATACCGAGAATGTCTTTACTTGCTATAAAGAAAATTTTAGAACAAATAACCCTGTCGAAGGGTGGCATGGGCGGCTAAAAAGAAGATTTCCCATAAAACCCCCATTGTATCATTTTATTCAATTATTAATGAAAGAATCACGCTTTCAAGATATGAAGCTAAAAAAGGAACCAGTTCCTTGCAAAGGGAAGCTGCGTGATTCAAAGTTATTGGAAAAAAATAGACAAATAGAAAAAATTGTTACAGCGGCCTTGAACAACGAGATAAGCGTAATTGATTGCTTAAAATGGTTATGCAAAGTAAATTTTATTTTCAAAACTAAATAAAATATTTTGGTTCCACTCCACTTGCTATTTTATTTACACCTGTACTTCTGTCGAGTAGCTAATCTGTCGAATCCAAGAATCTGCCCAATTCACGATCTGTAGAGTAACGAAACTGCCGAATTACGAATCTGTCTAATCCAGAATCTGTCCTACACCGAAAAAAGGCCACGGGGGTACCTAAAGTCAAACAAAACGAAGGAAATAAAAGAAACAATCAGTGACTTTTGGTGCCATGAGACTGCTAGAGGTGGCGTCATGAAGAAGAGGTCTAAATACTTGGATTTGAATGTTACCCGCTAGTTCGACAGCTCCACACATACTATGTGGAACTAGAGGTATTCAATAAGCTTCTCTGGGTAGGTAGGTACAATAAACGATTCATTTTTTAAGACAAAAATCATCGACAAAACTGATAACAATGTTGGTGTTTAAAAAAACGTTCACATGGAAAAGGAACAGCCAAATGCATTAATATTTCCGTCCGGGGACATAGGTAGGTCTTTAAGTCAAATTACCGACCTGCACTTACGACTTTATGTTGAAATAGCAACATACCATATCATCTGAAAGTCAAAATGCCTTAGGCCCCAAAATGCCTGAAATTTATTATGCCTGAATGTTTATAAGACTGATTAAGAAAATGAACACCAATGTTCAGTCGTGCACAGAAAAAAAAACTATTTTCTTAATTAACTACAATATACTTAACATAAATTATTTATCTGTATCGTTTTCTTCCATCCAAAGGTTGCCTGGAAGAGATCGCTTCTAAGCGATAACGCCGCCCATTGTACTTGTGTTATGTAAAGTCTTTTTGTAATGTTCTTTTTCTGGTGTACAATAAAGTGTTTTGTATTGTATTGTTTTCTTAATGATATAACATTTTCTAAAAATGAAATTGGTGTAATATTTTAGTTTTTTTTTTCTCTTAGCTCCCTCAATTGTTTTTTATAATTGTAGTTAAAGCTTATTTCATTTCGCTTACGACGGGCACCTGAAAATAACGCATTTCTTATACGGGTATCTTGGTATTTCGCCTCTCTCTTCAAGATATACACAAAACGAATGAGTGTAGGCTTGTGTGGCATTCTAACATTCAGCCGCCTGTTCCACTCTTCCGAAACATGTTGCTGCGGCGAAGCTTATCGTTTCCGCAGCTGATGATTGCGGAGTCTATATTCCTACCACTCAATAAAATATATTTTTCTTGTCGATTGTATGAAACACCACAGGTATATAGTAATTCAGTCATTAGATAAAAGAGCCGATATGAATTTCAGGCATTTTGGGGCCAAAGGCATTTTGACTTTCAGATGGATCTCACAACTTTTTCAGTAGAAGAACTGAGTTACTAGACTTGGCTTTTTTACAAGTGTTGTTTTTTTTGGCATCTCACTTCTTTTTGTAGACAGTCCTACTGTGAAATTAATAAATCCCAAAAATCGATCTCGACGGGATTCGAACCCGCACCTTCCCCTTCAGCGCAGGGTTGCTCTTTTTCCAACTAAACTACGTGATCTTATCTCGCCGAGTCGAAAATCTTTGGGAGTTTTTTCGGCACTTACGCCGTCAGCCGCAGCAGTCAGAGTACTATAATAAATAAAAACCTTACAGTCAGTTTTCGTTTCCGGTAACTTCTTGAATAATGTATCTAATCCTACCTACATTTTTATAGGATTACAAAGTTATTTATGCAGTTGGTGTATCTAGAACAGTAGACCGAAATTACAAAATATTTTAGTTTTTCCTTGATTTATACACTAAACACTAATTGTATTCTAAATTTAAAGCTTCTATGTCTGCAAGAAATGCTTAGGAGTTTTGATGATGATCGGTCAGTCAGTCAGTGAGTGTTAAAAATTAAGAATTTCGACTAGCTATAATTCTTAATCTACTGGTTCAAATTGAATGAAATTTGAAATATATACAGTGTTTATAACAATGCCTGCTTGGTTACTGAAAATTCAGGATTCTAGTTTTATCCACAACGAAGTTATAGGGGTCAAAAATGGCCTGAATTGCTTCGAGAAAAGGATGCTTTTTGTTTTTACTCGACTTGGCCCCAGATGTTATCGTTCAGGATTGATGCTAGAACGTTCTAGAACGATTGTTTCGAAAACAGCATGGCTTAAATTTTCTCGATAAAAAAATGTTGGCTAGCTCTAAACTGCAATAAGTCGTCGCCCAGGGACAAGTGAAATTTTACTCGTCCCTGGCGTCGCCATTCAATAAAATACTTTAAACTTGGCCCTGATACGTACTTTGTACAGTAAGCAAACAGAAAATAAAGCAGACGGTGCGTTGGTAGATTTTCAAAATTACTAATTTTTTTTAGGTATTAACTTTTGAGGTCGATACTCTGTGGCGCTCAAAACCGTTACAATCGACGATATAATAGTAAGGCACAAAAGCAACACACGGTTGATGTAAGATGTAAGACATATGTCTTACTCGATGTCAACGAACCATTCGCGAGTAAGACATATGTCTCATCCGATGTTGAAGAGTTAAGCAAAAAACTTGATTTTTGCACTTGCGCTGCTCTGCTCTGTCCCGCTCCTATGAACGCGAAATCCTGTGCCTATCCTTTTCACAAATGTTTGCATCAAGCGCGCTCTTATTGTAGGCGTCATAATAAGGAGACGCGCGCTGGACGTTGCGTGTTGCGCGCCCGTAGGTACTGAATGTAAACAGTGTTTTTCAAAATGTAGTTGCTATTTTGTTTAATTTTGTTATGATTGTTAATATGTGTGTTTATCTCTGTTTTATGTTTAGGATAATTTAACACTTAAGTATTTTAAAATTACTTTTGTTACTCTGTTTATTTTGTTATATGTGTGTCTGCAGACGAAAAATAAACGATTTATCTATCTATCTATCTAGAGTGCGTTTACGGAGGAGCGATTTTACACGAGTGTTTGAAATGCAGCGCTATTTGAGGCGGAGGAGCCGCATCAGTGCAAAAATCATGTTTTTGCTATCTGTTCAGTATTCAAAATGTAAGCATTACATAGAAAAACTAAACGATTACTTAAATAAAACATTAGTCGGGCTATGTTCTTCGTAATTTTTTCGTTAATTTTTTTTTGTCAAACTATAAAGTTTTACTAGGTAGATACAATAAAAAAATATTAGAGAGATCAAAGACCCAGTATATAGAATCTACGTCGAACAGCGCTACGGATGGCGTAGGAATAGCTACAGAAGGCGTAGCAATGTCTACATTGCGTAGCGAAAGTATTAGAATCTACGTCGAACAGCGCTACGGATGGCGTAGGAATAGCTACAGAAGGCGTAGAAATGTCTACATTGCGTAGCGAAAGTATATAGAATCTACGTCGAACAGCGCTACGGATGGCGTAGGAATAGCTACAGAAGGCGTAGCAATGTCTACATTGCGTAGCGAAAGTATTAGAATCTACGTCGAACAGCGCTACGGATGGCGTAGGAATAGCTACAGAAGGCGTAGAAATGTCTACATTGCGTAGCGAAAGTATATAGAATCTACGTCGAACAGCGCTACGGATGGCGTAGGAATGGCTACAGAAGGCGTAGCAATGTCTACAGAAGGCGTAGCAATGTCTACATTGCGTAGCGAAACTTACGCGAATTTATAAGTTGTCTTTTGCGGATTCTCTATTATTCCGTTTACAGCAAACTACCGACATAATGAAGTATGTAACTTTTCAGCATGATGGGCATCTGCATTGTCCAGCCTATGGATCTGATGAAGACCCGCATGCAACTTCTGGGTCCTGCGGCGAAAACTACCAGCACAATGGCCGTTGCCAAGGGAATCATAAAAAATGAGGGTCTCCAGGGCTTTTACAGCGGCATCTCTGCAGCGTTGTTCAGACAGGCTACCTATACTACAGGACGCCTGGGCTGCTTCAACGTTGCCACGGATCTATACAAGACGTAAGACAAGTGATAGTGAGCTTTAGATCTTTTACACCGGCATCTCTGCAGCGTTGTTCAGACAGGCTACCTATACTACAGGACGCCTAGGCTGCTTCAACGTTGCCACGGATCTATACAAGACGTAAGACAAGTGATAGTGAGCTTTAGATCTTTTACACCGGCATCTCTGCAGCGTTGTTCAGACAGGCTACCTATACTACAGGACGCCTGGGCTGCTTCAACGTTGCCACGGATCTATACAAGACGTAAGACAAGTGATAGTGAGCTTTAGATCTCCTTCTATTTCCTTATCTCACTTTTTTTAAGGTTCTTTACATCGATAAAGGAACCCATAAAGGATCACTTTGTTTGTTGTCCGTCTGTCTGTCCGTAAACATCCTATGTCATGAACGCATACAGTTATTATATTTAGCTATTTTAGTTCCATTTAGGGCGGGACCCAGATGCACTCTAGCGTCGCCACCTTTTTTATATAACACTAGCAGCGCCTCGCGGTTTCACCCGCGTAGTTCCCGTTCCCGTAGGAATTTCGGGATAAAAAGTAGCCTATGTCCTATTCCAGACTATAATCTATCTCTGTGCCAAATTTCATCCAGATCCGTTTTGCCGTTCTGGCGTGATAAAGGAACAAACATCCATCCATCTATCTATCCATCCATCCATCTAAACTTTCAGGTTTATAATATTAGTGAGATTATTTCGTTAAATAAAGGAATCTTCGAAAAACCATTGGGCAGTTTGATAAAACTATTACCACAAATGTATAAAAAAAAAGCTTTCATAGGGATCACAAATTGTCCAATGGTTTTTTGAAAATTCCTTTGTTTCACGTAATTTAATAAATAATGATAATAATAAAATAGGTGGCGGCGCTCTAGTGTGAGTCGGGGTACCGCCTTAAGCACCAACAAAATGTAACATTTGTGTTTTCCTGATGGGACGTTTGTCTTCCAGTAATACGGGCAAAGTGCCTAATTTCGCTGTAAAGCTCTTTATGGGCATGGTGTCTGGAGCCGTCGGCGCCTTCATCGGGACTCCGGCAGAGGTCGCCCTGATCCGGATGACGGCCGACGGTAGGCTGCCGAAGGAAAAACGGAGGAACTATAATCACATCTTCAATGCCCTCGGCAGGCGAGTTTTTTTTTGTCAGAATATCAATAATTTTATTAATTGTTTCGTTTTTGTAGGCCGGAAGACTGTGGCACAATGACACTTTTAAATTGAATTACTTGCAATTATTTCAGGATAATTCGGGAAGAAGGAGTGACGACTTTGTGGCGAGGGGCAGTGGCCACCATGACAAGAGCCATGGTGGTCAACGCAGTGCAGCTCGGGACCTACTCACAGGTATATTTCGGGAAACAATCGCCAGCAGTTCAATATTTTAACCCGTAGCGTTTTATCACACCTAACCTAAGTATACCAGACATATTTTTTGTTTGTCTATGCCTATGCGCTATACATTGGAAATTTTCTGCTTCAAGCTATTTCAAGGTGGGATTGAACCTCTATACAAACATACTTATCGATTCATTTGCAAACTGCGTCCCCGATTGTAATTAAATTTTGGCATACAAAATCGGATAAGAAATAGCGATGTTTGTATCGTTTTAGTTTTTCAAAATACATAATCATCAATAAATGACAGCGGAAGTAATAAAATCACTTGAAAATGGATAGAAATTAATTTTCGCTCTCACTTAATGATTTATTTTATTTATTTAAAATTGCACCAACACAGTGTACACTAACATTGCATTGATTGTGGGCTGTTCCTTAAAAATTACACATCTAAGTGCCACTACAGTTATAGATACTACAAATCGAAATCCATTCACAACATTTCGACATGATGATTTGATTAGGTATGGACTTTGAAAAACTAAAACTATACAAACATCGCTATTTCCTATCCGATTATGTATGCAAATTTCATTACAATCGGGGACGTAGATTGCAAATGAATCGATAAGTATGTTTGTATGGGAACTTAAGGGTTCAGTCCCACCTTAAAAGAGATAGTTCAAGGACCTGCCTGCATCGCTAAGCTATAGCACCGCACTTACCTGAAGAGGTCAACGACCTGTGTTGCCAAGCTATCTGGCACCGAGTATAGCACCACACTCGCCTGAAGAGGTCAACGACCTGTGTTGCCAAGCCATCTGGCACCGAGTATAACACCACACTCGACTGAAGAGGTCAACGACCTGTGTTGCCAAGCTATCTGGCACCGAGTATAGCACTGCACTCACCTGAAGAGGTCCCTCGTTATGGGATGAAACTTTGGTGTTTTTCCATCCAACATTATCAAAACTCGTAGCCCGCTTACGCTTTGAATATGACCAAGTCGTCAAAGTCTACCTTATTGAAACTCTGATGTCTATTCAGGCTCGAGAGATGCTACTGCCTACGATGGGCGATGGACTGCCCCTCCACGCCATGTCATCCCTTATCGCTGGTTTCCTCACATCAGCCGCCTCTCTGCCCGTCGACATAGTCAAGACGAGGTTAGTCCGTAGTACCTACTCCTTTGGCTGGCAGGTACTTATACGAGTACGAACGCCTCTACCAATTTTTTTCTTATTATAACTTGAAATAAAGCATTTTAAGCATCCTAGGTCAAAACCTAATATCTCTGTCACGGTGCATCGGTTTTGGCATGAATGTGGATAAAATCAATGGATACCTACATTGATCCAGGACCGGTCATCGTACCGGTGCTTCTCGAAATTGTTTCTGAGTAGGTACACTGGATCCACCTAGGCTGGACAGCCTTTGGGAAACTACGACACAGTAGATGAAATAACACGCGTCGCTTTGACCAGACAAAGATATTATTATATTATACCAGACCACATTTGTAAGCTAGTTATTTCAATTCCATTGATTGATCACTACAGAAAAAAAACCGTCTGAATAAGAAAATATTATCAAAAACAAGTTACAAACCCATTGCTATAATGGAGCGTAGGTATTTATTTCATCAACTAGGCTCAGTTTCCATACTGTCCATATGTGTACTGGGACTACGTCGAGTCTTCTTGTCATCCATAGATACCTACCGCAATGTTTGATAACAAAAGTTTTCAATCAGTGCGACCTAACCGTCATGATCAGGGAGCTGAGACGTGGACGCTCACAATCACAAATACCCATTTTGGTGGTAATTAAAATCGGTATTTATACCTAAATATTTAAATAGTAGTACCGTTTTTTGTCTGTTACCTACAAATGATTCTGCTTTCAGGGTACAAAATTCAGCCAAAGGAACTTCACAAGGGAAAGTATTCGCGAGCATCATTAAGAATGAAGGCGTTTTTGCCCTGTGGAACGGTTTCTTGCCCACGTGGTCTAAAATAGGACCACACACCGTCTTCACCTTCATTTTCATGGAACAGTTGAACAAGTTATACTTAAATAATATAGCGTAGACTACTTTTGCTTATACTAATGGAGGACGGTCACTATGAAATTCCTCAGACGTCAGACTTTTGCGACTTGTTAAATTAGTTATGTCGACTTTTCGTCCGGTAGTACAAAAAATAGATAAACCAAGTTTTAACAAAACGGTAGGTACTTTGATGTAAGGTTTAATAATGAGATACATTTGTCCAAACCATAAATTTGTGCGTCAGTCTAGACACTCGCTTGAAGGGGTCACGCGCACTAGGCAACCTGTCGGCGGCAGTCAGGCTGCATCAGCCAGTCGAACATAGTAAGACGGTGTATGGGAGCCCGCGCTCTAAGCAGTAGGAGTGTGTCGTTAACAGAATTTTCATTCACTTCACGAAACCGTCTAATGGGCAACGATAACCGTTAACTATCTATCGTTGAAAATCGTTAACAACGAAGTCGTTGAGAATTTCACGACCGATGTAGCTAAGCGCGTGATCGTTGTCGTTAAGCCAACGTTAAAAACCGCTAAGAAACGTGAAGAGTTTATTTAGTGTACCTACACCCGCCTCTCCGTTAAAAAAAATATATTAAGCATGAAAATAAACCCCTCATGCCATATCTCCATTTACAAGGGAGATGGCCCATTGGCATCAAGGGAATTTCAATCCGTCATAACTCTAGAACCACTCAAGACAGAACCCCTTTGTTGGGTCTCTAAGAAATCAGGAGGATCAGCTTAATCAGCAATAACCCCCTTCCAACCGGGGGAGGGCCCCCCCCCTCTATTAAAGAACGATCTTTTCATTCAACGATAACTACACAGTAATAATAAACGCTAAACGAATGAAATGTGATATAACGCCACACGCGCGCGTATTCACTATTCACACAACTAAACGCATTCACGATTCACTCACTGTCGCGATCGTTAAATCTAATAGAAGGCTATTGACTTCGGTGCATCGTCACTCGTTGCGATCGTGAACGTTATAAAATGGATAGTTATTGAATCGCAGCTTCGTTATTTCAACGGAATCTTTTAAACCGTTTATTTAACTATCTACTAAAATAACGCCACACTCCTACTAAGCCGCCACGAGCTCCACTCAAGTGGCTTCCTAGCTGCGCAGCCAGGCTGCCCGCGCGCAAGGGCCTAACATTATTTTAATTGTCAACTTTAAGTGAGAAATTTCAAAATGTAGCGTGCTTTCACGACTACTCTTTGAACTTTATTTTGTACCTGCCTATGTGGTAAAGCACCTTGTACTCAACCAAAAGGCATTTTTAGTACCTAGGTACCTCAGGAAAACACGAGTGCATCGAATTTGTCTTTGGAAGTAAAAAACGATGTATCTTATTACACACTGTAATATAAAATGTGCTTGTGAAAGCGCTTTCGAGTAAACAAGGAAGTTGCAATACATATTTTTAACCTTACGCGATCTGAACACGCAATTATTAGTTCTATTTATTGGGTATTTATTACGTGCCTAGTTTCGATAGCTAAGCGAGTTTATTACTGCCACCGCATCGCAGAGGTGGTAGCTCTAGTACCTACTCACTCCAGTCATCCCGTGACGACGAGAGTGTGTAATCTTGTTGAAACGGGAAAAATAGGTAAATAAATGCGATAGCTAAAATACCCTTTCAATAGATATAATAATTAGGTACAATACATTTATTTTTATACCTAATTTCTTCCATATCTAACAAAAGCTCGACGTAACATTTATAGTAATTTTTTTTTACAATGTAAGGTCCTTTTCACGAAAGAACTCCCCTAGACGCAGCGATGTCGCAGTGCGTTTGTATGGATTTAGTGAAATTATCGTAGATTTTTTTGTTTCACTCATTGCCACGGGACTTCTTCCGTGAAAAGCACTCTAGGTGTCAATTTAGATGTGCCAAAACATAAGCTAACTAAAGAAAGATAGCCTCATTCACACTGGCAACTCATTTGACACCACAAAATGTTCTTTTCCAATCGAAACAAAAAGGCTAATATTTTTAGTCCTGTCCAATTTGTTTGGTTTTTGGCGACTTTGACACCCAGACACAGACACTGGCAGAGTCGTAGCGAAAAGCAAGCGGCGCCATAAAACAAGAAGTTGGAAATTTTGTGCGACATTTTATTTGATACCTAGATTATCTTTAGTGTTGGTTGTGTTTTAATATGGGGTAATTCGCGCGGGTTGGCGCGAGATTCAAATTTGTGTGTGGTTTTCCGCTTTCCACAAGCAAAAAAACTAGCGGTAAAGTAATTTGCCGCAAATGGTAATTCATTTCCTATAAACTCGTGCATAATAAAACCAAATTCGATTCAATGGTATTTTTGGAGCAATTAAAATTAAGAGATAAAATTAAGAGTGCTATAAATCAACATTTCCCAAATGGTCCAAAATTGAAATGAATCGAAGTTGATTTTATCATGAGTTCATAGAAAATGGTTTAATTTTTTTTTGCAGCAGATTACGATTTTTCTTGCTTTTGGAACGCAGAAAAAAACCAAGAAAATTGAATCTGGCGCCAACCCGCGTCGACCCACCCTAAGGAAACACACCGAAGTCGGCAGGTCGCCAACGTGTTAAACGCTGTTTGACAGAGTTTCGACCAAATCTTAATGTAGGTTATCTAATAATATTAAGATAAACTATACTAAGAGTTGGTCAAAACTCTGTGAAACAGCGCTGGAGATATTATCTCCAGCTTCGTTTTTCGGACAGCGGTTTTTTTTACTGGTTTTGTTCTGGGGTGCTGCACCACCCCCTCAAGTTTTCGGTGGTGTTCTTGACACACGCTGGTTTAGAATATTTAATTTGTATACAAATAAAATAAGTTAACAAGAACGCAAAATTTTCAAAATTTCCGTACCTATTGTAAAACTTTATAATTTCGTGTTCGAACTTTTCGTAGTCGTTCGTGTAGGTACCTAATATTAAAGATGTCTAAAGTAACACGTCCACTAGATTGGTATCGGAGCGCACGCAGTGCACGGAGCGTACGCGGTGCCAGTATTTACAATATGCCGATAGGGTGCATCTACTGCCTTCGAACTTCGTAGGGCCGAGGATATTATCGCTTTTACTTTTTACTGGAACTATACTTATTACTTCTAAGATCTCGCGAGCCCTCAGGAGCATATGTCGATCCAGTGAACGCTGTACCAACTGAAATCAATAAAACAACAAATCCTTACGGTCCGTACGCTCTACCGGTCCAGTGGACGCGTAGGTATGTAACTTGTATACCTAAGAATCTTCCCACATAAATAGTTAATGAAACAGTACGGCATTTCATTAGAACCAGTAGTGGTTTTATAAGCTAATATTTATAAGTACTTTGCCTTATATAATTATATACCGCGGCCTTACTTTTGGGTCGGTATTTCTACGCCCACTTGGAGAGCCGGAGAGTTATTTTAGATACCTTTTTTACTATGTATTTCTGAAGTAAATTATTATACATTTCATTCGTTTTTTTTTTGTAACTTATAAGGATAAATCTTTTCATAGTTACTGCGAGACACGCGTACCTAGTTTTCCTGTAGATACCTAGGTACTTAAATTTCTCTGGAGTTTTCTGCTGTCACACTCGACTCTAAAACTTTCTAAAATATAAAAACGTTTACTTGGGCCACGTTCTCTCACAGACAGAAAAATGGGGGGTTGGGGGGCGGAGAAAAAATAGCTTAGAACCCTTCGATCAAAAATAAGGAGTTCGCGGCCTCCCCCGTAGATACCTAGAGCCTTACAAAAATGTCACTCAAAATTGGGTTCGTTTTGTTTTGACGCAGACAGTTTGCGCAGAGCCTGACAAGTTTTTTCCATACGGAACAAGAGATTGGTGGAGTCGAATTCATTTTATTTTATTTTGTAAGTAGGTAGGTACCTACCTGAGAATTATATACCTACCTACTCAGTTTATTTTCTATAAGGATTAATTAACAGAATTCAGGTAAAGATAACGAATCATTTATTGATGAAACTATAAATTGGTGTCTCAACAGTAGGTATTTATACAAAAGGGTCATTTCAGACATACAACAATTTAAACTTAAAATACAATTTCAGGCAGGCACTCTAGATTAAAAAGAACTGGTTCCTGTCTGCGGCTTTGCACGAGTTTTTTTTAGGGGAAAAAAATAAACGTTTTATAAATTCATACTTCTGGTAGGTAGGTAAGAACCTAGTCTTTCTTTTATTAGAGAGTCTACGCAAATGAAATTTTAGGGCGGGCCAACTAATTATTTTAAAAATCATCAACTAGTAATATTAAACTTATTTTTATGAAAAATATATTAATACATACTATAAATGAAAAAAAAAATTTAGAAGAAATAGCCTCTCCATTTATCAATTTAGAACAAAATTAATATTTTAACATAGGCAAACCAAACAACAATATTTTATGCTGATTTCACAAGTATATGACTCACATCTCAATATACGGGTAAAAAATATATATAAACTTACTGAAAATAAGAAATTCCATCCTTTTTCAGCACTTTGGACGAGTGATTCTTGCATTTTTTGTACCCATGCTTTTTGTCTGAACGCTAAAATGACACTAGTTGAAAAGTTTTCCTAACATGTCAAAATGTTTCTCTTTTGCTACTGAAGGTTGTGGCGTGCGCATTGTGAATCTAAGGGGGGCCGGCAAAGCCGGACATTTTTGATCGATGTTAGAACCAGATAATAAAATCTAAAAATGATAGATTTTTGAACTCAAATAAATCCAAGGAGGTCCCACAGCTTCGGTGCGATAATAAGAAATGCTCAGGCGGACAAGACGTAACAGAATATATTTTTTTTTTTATTTGACCGGCACTTTTACTATTTGGACCAAAATGGATGATGTCTTTTGGTGGGAACTTACCTTTTTATGTCACACTAGCAGCGCCTCGCGGTTTCACCCGCGTAGTTCCCGTTCCCGTCGGAATTCCGAAATAAAAAGTAGCCTATGTTCTATTCCAGACTATAATCTATCTCTGTGCCAAATTTCATCCAGATCCGGTCAGCCGTTCTGGCGTGATTGAGTAACAAACATCCATCCATCTATCTACATCCATCTAAACTTTGACATTTATAATATTAGTAGGATTAGTAGGATACACACTGTATTTTTTTTATTTAAAAAACATTTTTTTTTCACCCGTTGACCTAATATCGAAAACGCAGCTTAATTTTCAATCGCAAATTACGTCAAAATATCAACTTTTTTTAAAAAGTCGTGGGCTTCTTGTGTGTTGAAATCTCTCTTCTTTCTGATGACGTAAAAAAAATACATTACTATGGTAAATGTTCTCAAAAAATGCAAAGAAACGAAAAAAACTCAAATCACTCGAAAAAGGATTCTACCACGATGATAGCAGCTGTAAAAACCTTAGTATTTAGTAGTTAGCTAGTATTCGAGATACAGAGCAGTGAACAACATCCTAACTAATATTATAAATGCGAAAGTGTGTTTGTTTGTCCTTCCTTCACGCCCTAACTAGGCAACGATACTTGATTTTTTGTATAGACTACTTTATGTCCTGGTAAAACATCAAATTCCCATGGGAGATTGACGGGAATAATCCCCGTAGAAATATGAAATTGAATTGAACGCGGTTAAAACTGCGGGGAACAGCTAGTCGTTCATAAAATACACGTGCAGGTAGAGTTGCTTTAAGAGAAACGTGATAAATTTACTTTATAAGAAACTTTTGGAATCTACATACCTAGGTAGATAAATAAAGGTAAATATAATCTGTATTTTAATCTGTATCAGCCTTCGATCAAAAATAAGTAGTTCGCGGGGGAGGGGGGCCGACAAAGCCGGTCATTTTTGATCGATGGTATCAGCTCTAAAATAAAAATAGTAACATTTTCTTTCATAAATAGTATGTTTTAACGTAACATACTAACCTAAAAAAATTAAATCGAATGATATTTTAGTACAAGATTAAATAATATCGTTTATTTTGCACATACTAACAAACTGTAAACGTTTTATTAATTTGGTTTTGTTTTTGTAAACTTTTTTTTTTTGAAAAACAAAAAAATTGGATTCGAGTTTTTTTTTTCATTTCTTGCATTTTCTGAGGACATTTACAATAGTTATGTATATTTTTTTACACCGAATCTGAAAGTAGAGATTTCAAAGAACAAGAAGCCCACCACCGACTTTTTAAAAAAAGCTGATATATTGACGTGAGAATTTCCGATTGAAAATTAGGCTGCTTTTTCGATATTAGGTCGGAAAAGGGTGAAAAAATAAGTAATTTAAATCAAATAAATTACAGTGTGTTTGGGACATAAAAAGTTAAGTTTCTACAAGTTGTAGTTTGTTTTGCGAATTTTGTTTTTTTTGTAAAGATAAAAAGAAATAAACCGGCCAAGTGAAAGTCGGACTCGCGCACACAGGGTTCCATACCAAAAATCATCTGTTATATGGGAGCCCCCATAAATATTTATTTTATTCAATTTTTTAGTATTTGTTGTTATAGCGACAACAGAAATAAATCATCTGTGAAAATATACCACTAGTAGCACTAGTAGTGAAATTGCCAATACCACTAGTAGTGAAATTGCCAATCAAAGGAACTACTAAGACTATACTGGATTAAATTGTAGGTAGGTACCTACAGTCAACAAAGAATTTTTTGACCCCTTATTCCACTGTAGGCCGCCCCACAAAGCGGGGATGAGCGGCTTCGTGGCGACTCTGTGACTGAAAGGGTGTGTATATGTACAATTGCACTCGAGTCATATGTATATAACACATTGTCATGTTAACACATACACAATAAGTATAAACGCAGTTCCACGGCACCATTCGTCTTGCTATTTCCCCACACTAGCAGTGTAACCACGAGCCTTATGTTTTAATAATTATTTACTGTTATTCACACCGCACAGTGTTACCACGAGTAAAACAAATTACCCGTGGTCACACTGGTGTAGCAAAACAGTGTGACCACGAGTCTGATCCTTTGAAATCGCCGGAAAATCACCAGCGAGCGTGGTAAGGGTATAGGTAACTTAGGTACAATAAAATACCGAATCATCTATGTACCAACTACTGAAAATTAAAATAAAGGAAAAAATTAACAGAAATGATTAAAAGGTTACGCTACGTAGATATATAATTTTAGTGCATTTAATATTAAACACAGTTTAAATATGAACTAATTAGATTATCTTATTGATAACACAAGTTTAACTACCTATCTCTAGAGAAAAAAAAACTAGAATGAAACTCAAATTTAAGTTAGATTTTCTAAAACAATATTTTCCGAGACCTCATCGGAATAAACGTTTTTCAAAGAGACTAAAAAATTGTAGGCCAAGAGGTTTGGGTTCGAAAAACACCACCCGACTATATTTTTGTCTATATCTGCAAACAGATAATCTGCAAACAGCGGCAAAAAAATATAGTCGGCTGGTGTTGTTCGAAGGAAAATCGGGCAATTAGCCGTTAATTTTTTAAGTCGATAAAATCAATAATAATTACTATTTATAAAGCTGTTTATTACTATAAAGCTTGACTTGTCTAGTACTTCATAAGCATAAACATATAATAAGCGTAACAAAATATTATTTTGTAAGCCTAAAGAAATAAAAGTTATTGCATTTGAGCTTTGTCGTTTATGAAAACTTCTGTCAAAGATATCATCCGATAGATATTTTCCGATTATCTTGAAGAACCTATAATGAAGTAACGTCACCTGTTCCCCTAGCACGGGATTGTTGTCTAGGGTAGAATAGAGAGAAATTACGTCACTTCGTCATCCAATGCGTAAATTACTTGAAATACCTTCCATCAACTTCAATAGTGTACGCAATGTATGGCGATGCAATGTCATTATTGTCTATTCTACCCTAGACAACAATCCCCGTGGTAGGGGGGCTGGAAGAGATCGCTTCTAAGCGATAAGGCTACACACTGTACTTGTTTCATGTAATGTGTTGTATTGTGGTTGTTTGTTATCTCTAGCTATCCTAGCCCTCATGGGGGGAACCTCTAAGCTCTCATACAAACGTACTTTTCGATTCATTTGGAAACTACGTCCCCGATTTTAATGAAATTTTGCGTACAATCATTAGGTGAGAACAAAAATTAATTTTTATCCATTTTCAAGCGATTTTATTACTTTCGCTCTCATTTAATGACGATTATGTATTTTGAAAAACTAAAACGATACAAACATAGCTTTCACTTTTCTGATTGATTATGCATGCAAAATTTCATTAAAATCGGGGACGTAGTTTCCAAATGAATCGGAGAGTACGTTTGTATGGGAGCATAGAGTTTCGCCCGCACCATAAGCTAAGCAGAGTTTATGTTAGGCACTAGACAACGGATAATAAAATCACTATTAATATTTTTATGATAAATCAATCGCTAAAACCTTGGCGTGTTCAACAAAAAATCTCTTGTTTTTAACATAACATCCAGAAATGTCTAGAATATAAACACAAAAGATAATATCACAAAACAAATCCCTTCACCGATAGTATAGTGTACATGATGATCATCCGTAAGCCACCTCCTCCACGATGGTTTCCCAGGAGTCTGTGGAGTCTGTCTCCCATGCTGAGGATTCTTCGTCCAACTCTGGCTCTCCATCGTAGCGGGCCAGCTGGAACAAAACAATCAGGATCTTCTTAGGGTCCGAATATTAAAGTACAGCCGTGGCGGTCGTGGCGTGAGACCCCTTCCAACTCAGCATGTGGATGTCGTAAAGGAACCCGGGAACCTACCAGAGGAAAGGCAATAGGTTCCTTCTGTGTATTTTCAACAGCACTTCTGCGATCACCAATCGACCTGCCAAGCAGCTATACCTCGTTTTTTTTAATCCTGCCAATAATGTACACAAATCAATGTCACTATGAAAGTGACAGGACAGCAGAGCAAACCCTTGAATTTTTATGGATCATTAGGTATAGTTCTTGCCCTCGGCTTTGCTTGAGCAGGAAATTTTCATAAAGCTAGAATTATTTTATTAAATACATTCATCTCACAAGGCGCGGGGCCTCCCGCCGTAAAACTACACACGCTGCGCTGCTGGTGTTCTTTTCTGCGAGTCATAATAATCCTAGGCTCACGCACCACCCTTCATTATGCTTGTACCTAACAACAAAGCAAAGCAACATTTGGTTATGCCCTCTGAGAGTAAATAAAACAAACAAATAGGTGTTTTTTTCATAGAGAACTACATTTTAAGGAAGGTTTATTCATAAGTACATTAGTTTTCACTGCCTAAATTACTAATATCCTAGTCCTACAAAGGCGTAGCATTATTTGACCTCAGAAATAAATATAAACAAATACTTTTCTTGTTTTTTTATTTCTTCGTTGCCTATAATTACAGCTGATTATCAATTATAGTCTTTATCCCGTTGGAGTATTCAAGCCTGTCGTTAAGCCTTCCAAGAAAGCTTGTTTCGATGTCTCTTGACCTCAGTATCCACCCTTGTTTTTATTACTGTATGGCCTGCAACAAAATAGGATATATTTAATATGCAGATCACAGGAAGCAATAATGCATGAGTGATATAAGTCATTTCTCAGAAGCAGTAGGAATGCTTTTTATCCCACTAATATTAGTTTGGATTGATGGATGTTTGTTACTCAATCACGGCAAAACAGCAAACGGACGGAAAGGGTCCGTATGAAATTTGGCATAACGATAGATTATAGTCTGGAAAACACATAGGCTACTTTTTATCCTTTTACTTTTTTTAAATAAAGACATAGACTTTTCTTTGAAATTGAGGTAGATACCTAAATCAATTCTTACCTTCGTTAGAACAGATAATTAATTTCGGCGAAAAAACTGACGGACGATTCTTCATATAGCAGAATAGGTGAATTGGTCAATACTTCGTCAAAATTGGTTTTGCTACCTTTTTTCGTGGGCGAAGAAACCCTTCCTGTTGATTTGTGTTCTTTTACAACCATTCCATGTTCTTTGCGATATTCCCAAGAGCTCGGCTGTTTTGTTGACACACGCGACCAATAGTTCATGTACGTCTGCTTGTACACATTTATTACCATCAGTTTTTCATTGGCTCAGAGTCAGGCTCTTTATCATTATCAGCAAACACACACAACCAGGTAATAACAATAACTTTAACACAGCAAGATCACTTTAACGGGTAGCACACAGAACAGTTCTGTGGGGTAGCATATAACTTCACCAACAGCAAAAACCGGCGGCGCGGCGGCGCAGCCAGAGAAAGAACATTCGATTCCAGAACGGGCGAAGGACGGGAAACCTCTAAGAACTTGAAGAAAATCTTGAAATTATTTTGTTTTCTCCGAGACAGGAAACGAAAGTAGTGTTGCCGCAGTCAAAATTAAAAAGCTCCAGACCGAACCCAAATTTTGTCCGAAATATGACAAAATGATTAGTTTCGTAATATATGAGAAAAACTGCAAAATGATATATTGCAAGCTGAAAATAGAAAGAGTACCTATAAAACTAATATCACTAGGCACAAATTACGTAAAAAATGTATAGTGTGTTTGTGACGCCCTCATGCTCTAAGACTGAACGGATTTGTT
Organism: Eupithecia exiguata; assembly: GCA_947086465.1. Classification (NCBI taxonomy): domain Eukaryota; kingdom Metazoa; phylum Arthropoda; class Insecta; order Lepidoptera; family Geometridae; genus Eupithecia; species Eupithecia exiguata. Next base: position 10,302,418 of record OX352245.1, read on the forward strand.
TGAATGAAACCAGGATGGTACCAGGGTAGCTTATCTAACATGGATTATCCATTGGCTACAATCCCTGAAAAGTGGAATGATCCAATTCAGCTCAACATACGTAGATAAAAAACGTTCATACCAACGCAGGATACCTACATAATAAATCACAAGAAAGAGCACATAAGGCCTCACCAGACGTGACTCCCCAAATTGCAGGTAGTAAGAATAGAATGAAATAGAAATACATTTATTTTTAACAACAATATAAACAGTAAGTAGTAACATTACATAAGTTACAGCTTGCCTAAAAAAATTAATTGAGATGACAAGGAAAAGAAAATGAGCTCATGAGGTTAAACTGGCGAATATAATGAAGATAACAAAATCAAAAATTCTTTATTTCCATACTTACAAAAATGTACCCTTAGAAAAGGTGAAATCCTTAAAATAAAACACTGACACGGAAATAACGGAAATACTTTTGATTTCTGTCGCTTCGGTATGTAGACTAAAGTAAAGAAGCGACTAAGAAACCTGTTAGTTGTTATTTTTCGAGTTGGAGCAAAACCCGTCCAAAGGTTTTTTATCCCCTAAATAATCTGATATTTTGTAGTAAGCTTTTTTGCACAGAAAGGTTTTGACAATTTGTTTGAATTTATTTATTGATAGATTTTGCAACTCACTAGGAGTTTTGTTGTAGAAGTTTATACATTGCCCTTTAAAAGATACATTAATCTTGTGAAGCCTGGTTGTGGGCATATCGAGTTTATGTTTATTTCTAGTATTTATATTATGTATATCGCTATTTTTAGGAAAGCTTTTGATATTTTTATGTGTACAATAAGTTTTCATAAATATATTGACTGTCATTATGTTTATTTCTTTGAATTTGAACAACTGACTGTTGGAAAATATACAAAAGGGCAACGGCGAGCGGAGTAGGCCGATTTTTTCTAAATCTCTTTCTTTGAGGCACTGAATAAAATACGACGGCATTATAAAAATGTTGTAATATCTACATTATAAGTATTTTAATATCCTATTAAAGTGGTACGTTAGGTATTATTATAATATTCTCTGCTAGTACAGTGGCCACTATGCATGAATATGGTGTATGCTATTGTAGTATATGCCGTTACGATACGCGTTTTGGTCCGAAAAGAACCGTAGAACGTCACGGTCCGCAAAAGATCCGCAGAGGTAGAAAAAAGTCCAATATAGGCCAAAAACATCCGCAACGGCAACATTTCATTACATTTTGTACCCAATGTGCAGTACCAATGCACATCGACAGAACTATTCCCCATTCCTCAGAATATAACCCAGTGGCACAAAATAATTACCCATAAAACAGGTTTATCATTTATTATCTTTGTAAGATACTAAAGTACTAGATTAAAAATATGCCAGGACCTTAATTTATTGACCAGTTGACAAGTTTTGGTTAAAATTAAAATTCCTAGATTTTTTTACGACAAAACGTAATACTGTCGTAGTTACCTTCTACAAAGGAGGTAAATTTTTTACTGGTATCCCCTATGTTTACCTTTGTGGCAGCTAATTCGGAGATATGGTATAAGTGGTTGATTTTGACACCATCTTGTTCTACACTTGATTGATCTTACTGTTATATCTAGCTCATCTTAGATATGTACTGTTTGTACTAATATAAGTGAATTTCTAACTCGTGTTACCGTCATTGTATAAAAATTGACCTTTCCAAGTGTACTCAAATGTATCTATGTAGAATAAATAAATACAATACAATACAGAGGACGAATGCTGCTGATAGGTAGGTACAATATACATACTAAGGAACAAAAATGTGAGGTGAATTGATGACTAGGGTGAAGGTCGCGCAAGAACAGTCATTGTGGCGAGATTGGGGGAGCTTTTCAAGTCTACACTGGACGGAGGAGGAGGGGGAGGAGGGAGGGAGGAGCTTATGCATACAAAGGTCGACCTTCCTGCCAAAGCAGTGGCCATCTGGAGCTTCTTCATAGAGCTCCTTACCCATCTACTGCCCAGTCTTAGCAGTGCGATCGGCAGGGACGCGCTCCTGCTAAACCACAGCAATGCGGAGAACCAGCATAGCGGCGTCATGGGCACTGCAAGTGTTTTGCGGTCCTATTCATGCTTTGCTCTGACTGGCCTCCATTGAAGCGAGTCTATTTCAGAATGTATTTTCTTCATGAACCTGAGGCATTACCGTTCATTGCCCTAGGTCCTATCGCGAAGTCCTACTGATAGAAACCCAAGGGCAATTTTTTTGCCTGTAGTTCAAGTTACAAATCCATAAGGTTCCTGACTTACATCGCTCTCTCTCAGCTGGTGAACGGTGTGTACTCTGATCTGGAACATCCAGGCGCGGCCCAGCACGGCGGCCGAGCCGCTCAGCAGCAGCGGCATACTGAACCGGCACTTCCACGCCAGACCCATGAGGAAGATGAACAGGCTCTTGCGACCTGCCATCCTGGAACAGAAAGAAATGCCGCTGGTAGATTTTATGACAGTGAAATAACCGCCAACAGCCAACGATTGGCCGTGGAGCAACCGATTGTAGCCATGTTGCACTCAATATTTTCAACGCCACTTTTGGGACAATATCCTGCGTTATTCAAATCCGCCGACTTTGAGACGTCTATGTTTTAGTAGAGGATACAGATCTAAGTAGTTTCTGTTGGCTTCGCACGAGTTGTTCATATGAAAAGCAAAAAAATTTTACATGTAGGTTTCTAAATCACGTTATAAGTTTAAGACTAAGATAGGCAAAATAAACATGGTATTAGTATAGGTATACTATAAACTTATTTCCACAAGTGGACAAAAATTGTCTCAATAAAATCATCATCATCATCAGCCTATAGCAGTCCACAGTTGGACATAGGCCTCCCCTAATGAGCGCCATAGGATCGGCCAGAGGGCGTCCTACAATTAAATCAATAACACCTTATTTCTTATTTGATAATAATTACTGTTTATAAAAGACTTTGATTCTATGGGAACTGATTTATGATATTTATTTTACATTTTATCTATAAATAAAATGTAGCCTTTGTTTGATTCCTACCAGTTACTTTATTAAATTAGTAGGTACCTACTTAAAAGGGTTTGAAGATTTTGGCCCTAACATCGGTTTACCACACTGCTTTTTTTTAAAATCGCGGCGCTCGCTAAAGTAGTTATTTGGATTATTTTAGATAGAGGACACAAATACAAAAAAATAAACCATGTCCGTTATCAAAATTTCCTAATTTTGATAACGGACTATTCTCCTTTTCCGTCAGGATGCTCAGATATATATATATGAAAAAAAACCGTTACAGCAACACTTACGAGAGTTGTACCTATTAATATGTGAATACCTCAGAAGCCTGGCGCTGTAGGAGATTGTTAAGGAACATTTTTATTTGTACTAGTGGTAGGTAGGTACTTTATCAAAATATACCTATATAATTACCGTTGTGCGCACTACAAAAATCTTCTAACCCGCTTTAAATTTCATTTTAATATATGTATTTTAATTTTGTTTGTTTGATTCATTTAAAACAATCTGACATCATAATCTGAATAAGTATCTGGGTACAAAGCAAAATCGCCGAAGTTGCCATTTGCTCTATCTTATATTATTTTTTATCGACATTTACTGCAATGCTGTGGATATCACTGGTTTTTGGCAACTTCATATAAAAACAGTGGGGTTATTGGGGCAGCCTATTGCAAGAAAATAACCTCCAATCACCACTTTGTGGGACTATTATGTCAAGTCAATAACTTATGAAGAACAAGAGTAGGAACCAAACAATTACATAAACTTAATATCCAGGATAAAATTGATGCTGTATATCCTTCGATAAAAGTAAAAGAGTAAAAAAGTTTTTTACTTTTATCGAAGTGTATATCGATCAGTTTACGCGCTAGCAATGCCATCTAGAGGTAATTGAACGAATCGGTAGTTGCTCTACCCGAACATAGAGATCTTTCTACAGAACGGAAAATATGACCAACATAATACCTGCCGTAATAGCCCCTCTACACCTTACCTAGAGTGGAATGAGCTTCCGGCGTCAGTTTTCCCGCCAGAGTAGGTACAGTCTTGGAGTCTTCAAATCCAGGGTAAATAAGTTCCTTCTGGGAAAGCGTGCTCCATCTTAGGTCACATCATCATTTACTCCTTTTGACCATCCACCAAAAAAAAAACCTACGTTACGTAAGTACCTATATTTCTATCCCTGTCTGCAAATGGTGAATTATGGCAGTAGAATAATAAGAAAACGTAAAGTTTTGTTGTATTTACGTGTTAAAGTGATGAGCTTTGTTTTTAATTCTGGAGCTATCTGTAGGCGGTGCCGCCGCTGCCGCGCTGTGACTGAGGTGGGTGGACCTAATTTCACCTAATTTGAGCCTTCCTTTTTTGAGAAGCTAGTTACCTACGTAATCTCTGCTTTTTTACTTTTATCTAAGATAATTGTATCAACCGATCATCCATCGAGTTATTAAAGTAGGTACAACTATCATCAGAGCAAAACGAAACGTTAATTCATGATTTAATTTATCTTTCGTCCGTTTTCGAACTCGAATTTAGATGAACCTTTTTCGCCGCGCGTGTGCAATTATGCGTTGATGAAGTCTATAATTAGTATGATTTTTTAGTGATTAGGTACCTTACCCATTTTACTCTTTTTTTGTTATTGTGTCTGTTGAGTTTTCATTTGTCTTTGTTTTCATAAAATATCTTGGATTGTAGATGCGAGGTTTATTAATATTTATAAATTAATTAATAATGCTGGATAACCCACACAGCATCATCTAGCCCCAAGCTAAGCAGAGCTTGTTTTATACGCATAAACTATGTAACTAAACTGACGTCAGTTGGACGTGTGGTACCTGAATAAATGCGCTAATATTGCTGATGTCGTATGACACAACACTGAGCCTACCATTTCATGGTGTTTAAAAAGAGATAAAAAAAACTGAAAACTTTAAATTGAATTTTAAAATTTATTTTATGAAACGAACATTTTCGAACTGCTTTACTGCTTTTTTTTACTGCCTAAGCTATCTCAATAGCATAGGTATTTGTAGTTTTTTTTTTATTTCGGAGTAAAATACCATATAAAAAAAGTTTAGTTATACCTAGTTTATTATGTTAGGTTGTTCGGCATTACCCTCGTGTGTAAGAGTTCGGCAGTAGGTACCCTCGTGTGTAGGAGTCCTAAACATACCTCCCTTGCCTAAATTCGTCAAGTAAGGATTATAAAATAAGGTAAGCACTACATTTATTTAGTACTAGTGGTCCGCCCCGGCTTCGCACGGGAATATTCTATAGCCTATGTTCATCAGGGAAAACGTAGGATTCTAAAAAATTGTTCAAATCGGTCCAGTAGTTTCGGAGCCTATTCATTTCAAACAAACAAATCTTTCCTCTTTATAATATTAGTATAGACTACTCTGTACCCTTGGAGTCGAGACCTAGGTCCGTGGGGTACCGAGGCTCTCCGGGTTTTTTAAAATCATCCGAGCGTGGTCGAAGCTTCGTCGCGTGACCCGAGTGGTGAGTTTCTGGCAGCGCATTAGCATACAACACGGGGCAATGCAGCTATCTGAAAGTCTTGTTTATTCAACTTTTCATCAAACGAATAACGTGTAAAAAACATTTTTTTTTTCATTGCTCATGTACCTACTATTTAAATTAGGTGTCTCATTTTAGGTGCAGGAGATAGATAGATAGATAACTAACCCAGATAACCCAAAATAACAAAGACTTATCTTTTTTTCAGTATTATTTTCATGCGACCTCTAATATTTTTACTCTAATTGGTCCACCTTAGAATAAATCACCGCTATTCAATAAATACTTTAAAATAAGTCTTGATACTTTGTACCGTAAACAAACCGAATATAAAGCGGACGATGTGACATTAGATTTTGCACTAACGCCGCTCTGCTCTGTCCCGCTCCTATGAACGCGAAAACCTATGCCTATCCTTTTCACAAAATGGCGTCATAGGTCACTCCCTTAACGCTAAAACGCCATATCTAAACGCATATTTATTGCTATTCAGCGATTTTGTTGAAAACTACACATCTGTGGCAATGAAAGTGTTAAAACCTTCGGCCCAGCTTCTGCGGTACGCCCCGAAATGGGGAGCGCCACGCTGGCGTTGGTACAGCAGCGTAAGCAAACACGTTCATTTGCGTCATGGACCATAAGGCTGAGCGCAGACTTGAGTCGCGATAGTTTTAATGCAGACTTTCCTCACTTGAAGTTTGCGCGTCTTCATAATTTTTGTATAGCAATAGTCTGTTTTAAGACTATATCGTGCGTGACTCAAGTGTGCCTGTCTTAAAACTATCGTGACTCAAGTCTGCTCTCTGCCTAAGTATAAGTACCTACTTATTAAAGCGATACCCCGAGCCAAACTATTCAATTTGATTCGTTTATTAAAACCAGACATATCTAACAGTAGCAGTATATTTGTAAAAATGGTAAATGTTCGGAACCCTCGGCGCGCGAGTTACACGCGCACTTGACGGATCTTGTTTAATGCCTTTGTAATATTTTTATTTTGTATAGTGTAGGCAGAGATACGAAGTTACACTTTGTGGCCACCAAACTATTTTCGCATCTCAGCCTAAACAAAATGAAAATATAACCATGGCATTAAAAAAAGGTTGTATCAAGTATCACAAACTACCCTATGAAAATTTTGAAATTCCCTTTGTTCAACGATATAATAAGATAAAATAGGTGGCGGCGCTAGTTTGGCCAGGGGCATCGCCTTAAGTGAGTTTAATCATTTAAAAAAAAAAGCCATTTCCTTGTCAAACATTCACGATCTTGACTTCAAGCGCACCACCAACGCCGCCCGTCGCCGCCACCACGCGCTAGCTCGTCGCACCGTAAACGCCGGGCAGTGAATGCGTTAACAAAGTTAAGACTGTATCAAAGGCATAACAGTTTCAGATGGTTTTGCTGATGCTATAGGCCACCATTCTAATCCAAAATATTAGGTACATTTTCTATTTGAAATGACTGCGACTTTTCGTACACAAGGTTACGCTATCAGAGATAAAATTGAGTTTCTTCTAATATTAAATGATTCGCCGTCAGTGTTGGTTACACTGACCACAATGTTGGTTCCAAAGAAGCTACATAGTAACTACATTGTAAGATAATAACATTATTAGAAAAGTCGAAGTTCAAATCAACAGAGAGATAAAACATGTAGATAAATTATGAATGTAACTCATACTTTATCAAATAAAAGGTGATAGGGTGAACAAAAACACAAATTGTCAGTTTTAAGCATTTATTATATGAATTGCATTCATAACATAGAGCGATACATTACAATTTTCAAGTAAAAAGTTTTACGAATCACAATAAGTTTATGTACCTAGGGAAATAGAGGGAGTATTGTATGTAGTCACGATTACATAATAAACATAATGATTACTTATTATGAAATTCATAAAGATGTTATTCCAACAAGCTGATAGCAGTAGTAACCTTTTGATTAATATGTCAATATCATAAAACATACATTTAGAAAGATATTTAATATACAGGGTGTGTCAAGACTACTACCGAAAACTGGGGGGGTGCAATCAGACCATGATTTTGAAAATATTTAGCGAAAAAAAAACGCGAAAAATATGTCGACCCATCAATTTTTTTTATTTTTTTTTCTAGGTACATACCCATAGCACAACACTATAAGAACATATCTACCTAAATAAGTAATTTAAATAAGCAAAAAATTAATAAAATAAAAAAAGCAGCAATGTATTGCAAAACACCAACCGCACCGCACAGCCAAATAGGTCCCTATCCGCGCGGGCGCGGTTATTACCCTACCGACACGTGAAAGTTCCGCGCCTACGAACTTATCTTTTCAATAAATAGTTAGTAGGTAGGTACATACTACCTACGATTTAATTCTCGGCCATGACCTTGAAAGCATACCTAGAATTCATTAGAAACATACAAATTTAAATACATTTTAATCTGTCTAAAATAAATAGGTACCTACATTTGTTAAAAACAGCTGACAGACCCGCGTTTATTTTTAGAGGTCATCGTCCTGCCTAGAGAATAGGTAGTTCGGCTTTCCTTTGACACGCGCGCGGCTACGATATAATTCGCGGCCATGACCTTGAAAGCATGCCAAGAATTGATTAGAAACATCAAAATTTAAAATACATTTTAATCTGTACATTTTAATTTTTTAATCTGTCTAAAATAAGTGCCTACTTTTGTTAAGAACAGTTGACAGACCCGCGTTTATTTTTAGAGGTCATCGTCCTGCCTAGAGAATAGGTAGTTAGACTTTCCTTTGACACGCGCGCGGTTACGATTTAATTCGCGGCCATGACCTTGAAAGCATACCAAGAATTGATTAGAAACATCAAAATTTAAAATAGGTACATTTAATCTGTCTGAAATAAGTATCCACTTTTGTTAAGAACAGCTGACAGACCCGCGTTTATTTTCAGAGGTCATCGTCCTGCCTAGAGAATAGATAGGTACCTAGTTCGGCTTTCCTTTGACACGCGCGCGGCGCAGCGGCACCTCTCCAAACTTTCCGACAAAGGCCGCGGACGCACGTGTAACGCCTTTGACTTTTACCGACAATTTGAGCAAATTTTATTTACTTTAACAAATTGGTTCCGTAGCTTTATTTTAAACGATGTTACTGCAAGGTAATTCTAAACATACCAACCATCATGAGTGGTACCTATTTTATCTATCTCGTAAGAAATAAGATAGGTACCTACTTATAGGCTAGTAGTTAGTTATCTCCTGAATTTTATTTAGATCGATGGGTGATCGATCACTTGATCACAAACTTGAGCTTCTGCGGAATAAGGGTGATCGTCGCCGGTTGGCGCGAAATTCAAATAATTTTATGGTATTTTTACCTGCTTTTTACAAAACATAAAAGTTACGGAAAAATACCGCACTTGTCCGTAGTTCTATTCTTTGTAATTCGCTGAAAAAATTTACACCACGAACAGACGACAGACAGCCGAGGTTTTATAATAGGGTCCCGTTAGCACCCGTTAAGTACTGAACCCTAATTACAAATAGGTAATAGGCATCAACTGTGTCGGCCTACATTTTGTCAAAGAAAAATGTAGTGTAAAAGGAAACTGAATCATATGACTGTATCAATAAGACACATAATCATAAGAGATTATGACAGAGCAATGTCGTTCGGCGTTTTTCGGCTTTTTTAAAAGGACATTATTTACCTAATTTCACTAATCTTTTGATTCATTTTGTTTTTAGTACGTGTTCATTATTCGCAGTGAACACTTGCGCGGTGCATAAAAATTGCAATACGTTCGTGTTTTTCTTCTGTTTTATGAGTTTTTCTAATTAGGTATTAGGCAGTTTAGTTTAGTTTTCAGTTAGTTTTGGTGTGTTTTTATTTCATTAATCGTTAGTCTTAGAGTAGGTCTTTAATTATGTTAGTGTTTTGTTTACGAGTTTATTATGTTTAGTGCGAGGGAGTATGGACAGTTGCTAATGTGTTATGGTGAAGTGAGAGGAAATGCGTCACGAGCCTTGCGCATTTACCGGGATAGGTACCCCAATCAGACACATCCGTCTGATGCTAAAGTCTTCACGGCTGCATAGGTATCAAAGGGTCCTGAATAATGAACGTATTACGCCCCAAAGGCACGGGGGTGGCAGAGGGGTAGGTGTTCAGGTGCAAGAACAGGTCTTGGACTTTGCTAGGAGAAACCTTCGAGTAGGTACGCGGACTGCAGCGTAAATGCTGGAGTAAATGCGAGAAGCGCCGAGGATCCTACATTCCTGGATCGTGTTCATCGGTCCACAATCAGACGTGCTCAGCTGTGCCATGAACGAGGAGGAGCGCAGTTCGTGCCATTTCTGATTCGACCGAGACTGCACCGGAATTAGGTAAGACTAAGAACCTACATACCTATTAGGTACTAACTTACGGCACTTGTAAACTTACGTGTACATTGCTGGCTAGCAAAACAAATAAAAATCTTTAAAAATTCATATCTCCCGCTAGAATTTTTTTTTCGGACAACGGTTTTTTTTATTCGTTTTGTTTTGGGGTGCTGCACCACCCCCCTTTGTTTTCGGTAGTGGTCTTGACACACCCTGTATACCTAGACAAATTCTACATAGTAATATTGAGAATCCTACCGATTATATTTCACAAATGCCTTACAGCCCCCTAGCTTGAACAGCATAGAGCAGATTTTTTCTAGCCTAAAATATAGATACTTAAATTAATTATTGAACTACCTTACATTGTTTGCAACAGTCTGCAATTAGCTCAACTGTTTCAATTATAAATACTAGTTCTAATTTGTAATAGTTATTTTCTTTGTTAATAAAATTATTGAAGTCTCAGAATTGAAGGAGAAATAAGGGAGTAGAGCTAATGGAATAAAAAATTTAAATGAGTATTTTATGCAAACCATGGCTGTTAAATGGAATTTTTGTCCAAACTATGCTAGAGAAAGCCTTGCCTAGGCTGTCCATGCTAAGCCTACACAATGATAATCAGATATGACAGAAATTTGGAATGGTCGAAATAAGAAATCCATTCAAAATTTAGATTTCATCGTCATAGTAGTCGACATGGTCGCCCGAGCTGAAGTTACCGAGCTTAAGAACCTTTATGCACTTCTTAGCTGTTACCTCTGGCATTAGCAGGGTATTCTGGCTCTTGAAAGACTCAAACACGTCTTTGAGATTTTCGTTGATGGCCTCAGCCATCACATATTCTACCATGGCCGTTTGCACTGGCCCTGGAGAGTAATTAAGCACTCTTACGTGCTTTTTCTCCTCGGCCAGAACCCTAAAGTACATTTCTCTGGCGGCCTTGCCGCTGCAGTAAAAAGCCATGCCGCTCATTGGCTTGATAGCGCACAGCGAAGTGGTGTTTACTATCACCAGCCTTTCCTCCACATCCTCAAAGACCTTTAAGAACTGTGTGTTCAGAGCGATGACATTGAAAACATTCAGATCATAATAATCTCTCAGCTCTACGACATCATCAATGCGGCCCGTTTCGATGGCCAAGTTGCCAAGGGTGCCAACATTGTGGAAGATGATGCTAGTGTCAAAGTTGAACACGGTACGACCGTTAGACTCAATAGAATCCACAATGCAATCGAACATTCTCAAAATACCAGTTTGAGACAAGTCCAAGGTTTCAACAACAACCTCAACATTTTCTGATTTACATTTTTCGGCAGTAAGCTCAAGTTCTATTTTGTTACGGGCTATAAGAAGCATCAAGGAATTAGGGCCGAGTTGCTTTGATAATTCAATGGAGAGGGCTCTGCCGATGCCTTGGGATGCTCCAGTTACGATGCAGTAAACTGCACCGCTGAGGTCAATGCTAGATGCTGTAGCAGTGGCCATTGTACTTACTGTTTCTAGTTATTTTTTTCTTCAATAAGGCGGTCTGCTTCTGTGTCTCCAATGACAGGGTCCAGGTCACACCCGTCTCGCATCAAGCGGTTGAGGCAGTCTTCTCTGTAGGCGGTGAGGTTTTCCAACACCTTGTTCTTTGACTTGACTGCTTTCAATTTACGTTCTGAAAACAACAAATAGGACATAGGTAGACTAGCATTATAGAGAAAAGACCCAGCAGTAGGTGCTCACGGCCTGAATAGATAGAAGTATAGGAATCTAGAATTACTAGATTTAATGTGAATTAAAGCTTCAATTAAATCATGAAACACCGAAAAAAGATGTACCTACTACATGCTCAGGCTTTTGTTGCTTCAACTACACGAAAATAAATAACACAAAGAAAACATATTAAAGAGTGAAGTATTAAGTCAAAATGGAACCTTACCTTGAAAATAAGTTACTGCTAAGCAGAAACAATCTAGGTAAAATTAGAAGGGCAGTCTCGATATATCATTACGGTAAGACCTACCTAGCAAGAAATACGACACAGAGGGAGCACTATTGTGCAATATTGACCAATAATGCACCTAAACTTTATACCTTGGTTGACTGTTTATTGAGAACTGTGACGAAAAACCGCAAATTACTTACGAACCTAAAGCAGCGAGATACTCCGCAGAGTCGTCCAACTTCTTTAACGACACGTCCGGTTTGAAATTATCTTCGAATTCTGACCCGACCACTTCGTTATTCACTTCGGTGCCCCAAGGATCCATCAAATTCTGTGAAAGCAAAGATAAATTGATGAACCGCAACTTGGCTGGCATAAATCTTGGTTATAAGCTTGTACTGCAGATAAAACGACACGCTTACCCGGAGGCTGAGCGCCGAATACGATTATTTATCAATTTTGAAGCCAATATTGCCTGTGAAAGGAAAATAAAGTGGAAAATGGGCGAATGGGGCGATTTACATTGCCGAGAAATAATTGATTTTTGTGACTGACAGATAAACAAACAAGACAAGTTGACTTTGACAAACCATAAACGACTTGACTTCTTTGGCAACACTGTCAATGTCAAATCTGTCGAGCTGTCACACGATTCGGTGTTGCCGGCCATAAGCAGTGTGACCAGATTCAGTATTTTAATACTTTTTCAGTATATTTCATCGATTTTTCCGAACACCAGTATATTTTCAGGTAGGTATTTGCTGGCAGTCAGTATTTTTGGGTATATTTTGGTTGAAGTTATGGCAACACCGTAGTTAGTGATCGTCTTTGCGACAATGTTGTGGAGTTATTTATTGAGTGAAAGCAACAAGGAACATGCATAATTATCGGAGTTGATTTAGGGTAGTGTAGGGCCTTAATTACCTCTATCTACCCGTGCGAAGCCGGGGCGGGCCGCTAGTGTTGGTATAAGTTCCTCACATCAAAATATGAAAATAGATAATATGATCTACATGTTCACGTTTTCAACAAAATTAAATCCAAAAAAATCAAGACTGTTTGCGTCGTAGTATTCGTGTTGCCATCTCAACGACACCAGCGCCCTCATTTATTTTCAGCTATTTCCGGGCTGCTGTACTACCTAGGTACCTACCACCATGGGTCAAGTAAAGTATTCTCTTTGCCACGGATGACCAACCAAAAAAATCTTAGCCTACCTCCAGGGACGAGTAAAATTACACGGACGGAGTCCTACCGAATCAAATGTGAAGCACAGCAATGGCGGATACGTCATTGTGTGCGAGTGATTATAGAGTTGCCAACTGATGAAAAAACTCCCGAATACTTTCATACAAGTTTCTAAAATCATTGAACTGAAAATAATTTGTATCAAGTGTCTATTACTTAAAAACATAAACAAAAGCTTTAGCCATTAATAAATAATGGCTAAAGCTTATCGGTAATCGTTTTTATTAGACTTGACTGAATGTAGATAGGTGGGTATATAAAGTAAGTACCTAGGTACAATCAAGTAATAGAATTAAATCAGTACATATTTACTCTTAAAACAATTGAGCTACCTGAAGACTATTGCAAACAATCTACAGGTAGTTCAACTGATCCATATCCATACAAGACAAATCGCGGATCGCGCCGAGCACACCTTGAAATACTCGTAGTGGGCTATTGAAAGGCTCGCTTCCTGCTTGCGACGCGTACACACTACCTTTCAATGCATGATACATTTCAAGTTCGTTGCGCAGGGGTGGACGGCGAAATCCTTTCATTTCATGTTACATTTCAAGTTCGTTTCGTAGATCTATACGCGGTATTAGCAGTGCCCCGCGGCTTCGCCCATGCAGAATTAACATTTCATCTGTTTTTTCCGCGCGGAACCCTTATTCTCGCTGTAACATCAGCTACATGCGTAGCATCAGCAGCAGTAAAAGTTTTATCAAAATGGGTCCAGCTGTTTCAGCTCAAACAAACATATAGAAAAAACAATTCAAAATTCGTATTTTGTAATTTAAAAAAAACTGCATTAACACTACAAGCAAACATTCTGTTTTATTTATTTGTGCCCATGCAAAGATCACCAAAATGATTACTACCTATTTAAAGTAGGTAGGTTACCTTCCTACCTAATTCATAATTGAATAAATAAAAGTATTGAAACATTTTTCATATCCTCCCACACTTACTGGGAAATTTGCATGTTTACATGTTGGCAACACCGGCAAGATTTGAGTTTTGCTGTTGATAATTATGTTGCGTTAAATCAAAGAAATAAGTTGATGAAGTAAGAAACTTACCTGTGATATGTGAACCCGTGTTCTTTTTTGATAAAACTGGTGTGATTTTTGCAAGATTTAACAACACAAACGGGCATTTTTCACGTTATCAAATTTGTTCCAAGTGGTGCACATCAGTAGGCGTCTAGTGTGGTAATGGCGGACGGTAGGTGGGCTTTGATGTCAATGTGCGAGTGCGTACGCGTACGTACAGAGGATAGGTGTACTATTGAGTGCGTCACTTTATTTTTTGCTGAGACTCCGTCCGTGAAATTTTACTCGTCCTCGCCTACCTCGGTACCTACTAGGTACCGAGGTAGGCAGGGACGAGTAAAATTCGCCTACTGATGTGCACCACTTGGAACAAATTTGATAACGTGAAAAATGCCCGTTTGTGTTGTTAAATCTTGCAAAAATCACACCAGTTTTATCAAAAAAGAACACGGGTTCACATATCACAGGTAAGTTTCAGTACCTAGTACTTTCGATAAAAGTAAAAAAGGAAGATACGGTACGTTCTACCAGCGCTCACTCAAAAACTGTACCGTGTTAGGTAGATGAAATAATGATAAGGTATCGAATCATCAGAAAATTTACAGTTTGGTGTATTTACTTACGCGGGAAAATATGTGATGCCTTGGGCTTTGTTTTTTGTTTTGGAGCTATTTGTACATCTGGTGAACGAACACGTCATTGTCGTGGTGTTATAATCGAAATCACACAAAATTAATACGTCGTAGCAAGTACGCGCAACACAAACGCCACCGCCCGCGCCGCGCCGCCGCGCGCCGCGGCGCCCCGGTCCGACTATGACTGAGGTAAGGTAACACACCTAGTTGAACCTAACTTGAGCCATACACTTTCGAGATGGTAATGCCTCATCTCCCTTTTTTACTTTCTGTGACTTTAATCGAAGCCTAGTACTATTAATATGTATAATTCTTTCAGCTCTCGGTTTCTACTCTAGGTTTAAAACTTTTAAGTAGGTAAGTATCTACCTACTACACATACACCTACTTCTGATTCTGAATTCTGTAGTTTAGAATAAACTCAATAATAATAATGTAGGTACTTTGATTTTATCTGATCAATATTTCAAAAATAGCTCATAAAATGAGAAGCATAAGGTCTAAAATTGATTAGATTCTGACAATTAGCGATAAAAGCAGTTTTCACGGAGCAGCGAGCGGTAGACGCAGCTGGTCCCTCCTCCCCCCACCCCGCTGGTGGTTCCCCTCGCCCCTTGCACGCCCCGCGCGTGTCGCGCGGTCAAAGATTAAACAGATCAGAACCGATGCAAAAATGATAGATCAATAATATTTTCAATTATTTGCTTCATGGAGGCTGTAGGATAATATATGGTTAAGTAGGTATTGTAAGTAATAATGTTAGATTTATTACACGAGGAAAAATGGATGTAGCCTTATTGAATAACATGCTAATAAAAATTACTACTAAAAACACCTAGGAGGAAAGAAACCCATCGCTAAAATGTAGCATCACATACGCAATCACTAATAGGTACCTAATACAAAAAATATTAGAATACAAATGAAAAATAATAATATCGTTGACCAGCGTAAATAAAAACTTATACACGCAAGCGGTTCAAAAGGTAGCTCATAAAAAGCCATTCCTGCACCATACATATCCAACGAAAACTCTTCCGAGAATATAACTCTGTCCTCGTAGGTAAGGCAATTCTTCATTAAGTCAGTTATTGTAAAATACCTTACAATAGCGACCAAGTTCGCAGATGAAGGAGATAGCGAGGCGAATCTAACTATATTAGGCTGCTTTTGGGAAATTGGTAGATGTTTTCAAGTCAAAGGTACCTAAATGCCTCGGGAGCAAGATGCTTAATCAAGCTAAGCCCCCTAGCGACAACATGCATTATGTTACACTACGTACGCCCCGTAACACCAGTGAGTTCGACTCGTTCCGTTCACTGGTTGTTCCACTGTGCCAAATTTATGCTAAAAAATAACCTGACTTGTATAATTTTGTTGGAAGTGGTCCATCTGCCCGTTTAAAGTCATTCATTGGCGGTCCGTAGCTCGCGCCGCCATTCTGGATATTTTGACGGGAAGGTCGGTCACGTGACCTGGCGGCGGCGGAGACGAGGGGGCCGCGGGGCGCGGGGCGCCGGCTAGACTCTCCAGTAGCCGAGCCATCCGTCTGCCGCCGCTTCGACTGCGGCCGGTCGCCGGAATCTACGCCCCGCGTTCGCGCAGCGCGCCCGCGACTTTTTTCGTGTTGTGTCGGAGATTCGGGTTCGATGTCATGCAAATTTTTCTATAGGATTTTGAGGGTCTCCGCGGGGGAAGAGAATCAAGCGAGCTCGCGAAGATTATAGCTCAAGAAGTCGGCGAAAAGAGTGGATCGAGTCTCGGAGGTTATTTGCGTATTTTAGTCAGTGCGTGCGTGCGGCTGCGGGGCGAAGACGCCGGCGGGCGGCTCGCTCGCCCGGCCCCTCGTCTCGCTGGCCCGGCAGACATGTCGCTCGCTCGCGGTGGGCGAGAGGCGCCTTGCTGCGGGCGCTCGTAGCCGGCGGGACATGGTGGGTGGGAGTCGCGCGACCTCCCGCAGCCCGCCCCGGCCATGGATGTGGTGACGCCGCACATCACCTCCGTACTGAAGACGTATCGCGCTAGCGCGCCGCGCAGCCTGCACGGGCCGGGCGCCGGGCTCGCGCCGCGCGCCGCGTCTGATCCGCTGCCGCCGTCGCCGGGACCAGCGCCACCGCCGCCGCCGCTGCTGCTGGCCGCCGACACGGAGCTCGGCGAGCGCGGTGAGACGCTGCTCGAGGGCGAGAGCATCGCGTGCTTCGGCGTCGGCGGCGAGCGGCGCCTGTGCCTGCCGCAGATCCTCACCTCGGTGCTGACCGACTTCACCCTGGAGCAGATCAACCGCGTGTGCGACGAGCTGCAGATCTACTGTTCGCGCTGCACCACGGACCAGCTGCACGAGCTCAAGTCGACGGGCGTGCTGCCCCGCTCGGCGCCCTCGTGCGGGCTCATCACGCAGACGGACGCGGAGCGGCTGTGCGCGGCGCTGCTGCACGCGCCACTCGCCTCGCGGCCGCACAAGCTGCCGGGGCCCAGGGTGTACCACGAGTGCTTTGGGGGCGCACGCGGCGTGCTGGCGGCGGCGGCGGGGCTGGTGCAGTGCCTGGAGTGTCGCGCGCTGTACGCGCCGCGTCGTTTCGTCTCGCACTCGCACGCCGCGGAGCACCGCACCTGCCACTGGGGTTTCGACTCGGCGCGCTGGCGGCGCTTCCTGCTGCCGGCGGAGGAGGACCCCGACAAGGCCAAGTGCGCGGCGCTGCTGGACGAGCTGGCGGCCCGCGACCTTGCGCCCGCCCCCGCCCCTGCCCCCGCGACCTCCGCCAAGCCACAGCCGCACGCAGCCGCAGCGCCGCCGCTCAAACGGAAACAGGTAAGCCACCACCTTTACCTCACCATCAGCACAAATACTTAGCCTTCCTACCTACGTCCAGCTGCCGTCACCTTATCGCAGTGGGGTGTAAAAAATGTTCAGAAGGCTACCTTCCTCTGGCTTACCCTTTTGACCATGCGCGAAGTTGGAGGAATCAATTCTTACGAGTACCTACGACGCGAGCTCCACAGGCAACCTACTATTACCTACCCAAAGATTTAAATCTTTGACTACCTCCTACCTAAGACCTCTATACCTACTCGATCATTTATTAATTATTACTCTATAGGTCTACAGAAGTGTTCAAAATCAAGCTAATTATGTATCACTGTAGACCCACTCACACAATAATGTAGGTCAATCAATACCTATAAGGTAGGTATATTGAAAAAATTCCAAATTTCGAATTCTAATTTCTTATCGGTATCGCTCGCTGCGTTCGCGCTTAGCGCAGCATGCATTGTAAGATTTATAGGTATGTACCTACATAAGTCACTATGCAAATTTCCCCAAGTCACTTGCGTTTTGAATTGCGAGCTTCCTCAAAGGTAGGAACCTTATATACCTACCTACTAGGAATATACTTAAGCTATCATAGTTTCAGAAGAAAGGACAGGAACCTCTGTCATCATTAGTCATTATTTGTTAGGTTTTCTGATCAAAATAAGAAATGCATTCCAATCAGATTCCAATTTTGTAATTAGAATCATAATGGAGTTGTGGAGATTATATATACCAATACATAATGCAACTAGAACAATATAAAATGTTGTAGGTACAGGGAAATAGTATTCCAAATCGTTCCATATTTGACGGAGAAATCGACAATCATAAAAAAAACATACAACCGAATATATAGATAGGACCTCCTTTGACCCCTTTTGTTTTTCCGTCGTCGGTTAAAATTAGCACACATACATTTTCGTAACAGGGATTCGTCGAAGACAGGGCTATTTTAAGGTTTTTGACGTTAAAAAGAATAAATTTTATGCATCCGTATGGATCAGTTGAGCTACCTGTAGACTGTTTGCATCAGTCTGCAATTAGCTCAATCGTTTCAATTGTTGATACTAGATTTAATTTAATTCTTTTATTTGATTGTAATTTTCTTTGTCAATAAAGTTTCATCCGTATTGAAAGAAAAAAATCTTCTCATGTCAATATTTGGGTTATTCCCATCGTGTCACGTGAGACGTTCCCATTCCCAACGTCGCACTAAGTCTTTCCAATTCACAGTCTCAATTTTCGTAAAGAAACTGGGTCTCTCTTCTCTCGATCAACATGTAACTCCTTTAAGCTACACCATTCGATTACTTGGACTAGGTAATAGGCATAGAGGAACACCGGGCCAGATGGGATACACTCAAAAACACGCTGCTGTACAGCAGAGGGATAGTGTCATTCAACTATTTTCTTGATTTCGTAGCCAAAAACGAATCTTTGTGTGAGTCGACAAGCATAACTTCAGTGCTTTCACGCACACAAGCGCACGTATACGAATACGAAACGACATGCAAATACGGCCAGGATATTCGAATTTAGCCAATTTTCGATTCAATTTTAAACGATCAAATATCCTTTGTTTTGATTGGACTAAAATTTATGTTGTAGTTGGATTAACATTATTGATTATTCAATGGTTCTAAACACGATATTTATCACTTCACCTGATGTTAAAAAATTACGAAGAAAGGATAGTTTTTGGTTGTTTTTGTTGTTGTACTTCTAGTGTGTCAACGTTTTACTCTCAAAAAACATGTCAGAAAATAGGCAACGACGTTTAGAAGAATATTCTATGGTAAGTTTATCTCAAAACCTTTTTGAATTTTGATAATAAGCAAAAACTTGATTTTTGGGCTTGCGTTGCTGTGCCCTGTCTCACTCTTGTGAACACAAAACTCTATGCCTGTCCTTTTCACAAAATGGATCGAATATCCTGCCCTTAAGACAAATTTGTCGCAATTTTTCGGCGACACCTCGTTTGTGTCTTCTATTATTCTAAGCCTTCTTCTATGGTACTAGATCTATCGTACGCAAAGACAATGTTTCGCACGAGACGAAATTTTTAGTGCATGTCACTCCGAAAGAATTTCAAACCGGAAAAACGATAGGTAATTAAATCACACTGATAAGGAACACGTGTTATCATAATCTATATGACTAAAATTCAATTATATATGAGTTATATATTATACTAGCGGCCCTCCCCGGCTTCGCACGGGAAGATAGAGGTATTAAACAAAAAAAAATTAAAATTTTAACAGTTTTGGCAGACTTTTCATGCTAAGAACATTCGATAAGTCTGCTTTTGACAAAATAAACAATTGTGCGTTTGGTTTTAGTGATAGTAACTCACCATATTGTTTTCTGTTATTGTTATCAGTTTTTGTTAAGTTTTCATTCATAAATGTCTTTGTTGACATACAATATCCTGTACTTTATCATTCTTTATGCAATCGGTTAAAAAACGGTACTAAATAGGTACCTAGATTATGCACCGAAGGTTTAAAGCAGTGTCTTACGTCACGGGCGTCATTGAATCTCTAGCGCAACTAAGGACTTTAGAAGCGAGGAAGTTACTAGAATTCTCAGTGCGAGAGGGATTTAATCACGCCCAAGACACGGTAATATTACCGTGCCCAAGACGATGACAGCTTTGTAAAAGAGGATACTCTACTTTTCACACTTTCTGGAAGTAAATAGTAAAGGTTCGTTACCTACGGCGTTTCGCGGCATTCGTTTTGTATTCGCCTTCTGAACAGAGCTTAGTTACATTTTTGAAGAAGATTGTCATGATTCGGATCGTCTTGGTATTTTTTTATTTTGATGTTCCAAATCAAAACCATTTTTTTTTGGGAGTATTGAGTTTGGATTTGGAACCTCAAAATATTTTACTATAAAAACTATCATAGTTTGACGAATTCTCTCTCGCCTCCGAGCACAGTCAGTGCTCGGAGAATTCGTCAAGAATTCGTCGTCGTTCGTTGGACGCGGAACGCGCGCGCCTAGAACCACACTCACTCTGAAGACGTCCCTCGTTAAGGGATGAAACGTTGGTGTTCTTCAAACACAAATGAGGTTCGTAGTTAACCCGCTTACATCCGTAATGAACCTCAAATATGTACGGAAATGTTGACCAAGGAGACTAACTAAGGGTGTCCATACACTTCCGATTTTTTGTCTGATTGTCTATGGATAGTCCTATTCGAATATCCGAAGGCGTTTGTTCCATACATTTTGTATTTTATATAGAAAACTATCTTAGTTTGACTAATTCATGACGGTTGTAAGCGGGTTAACTACGAACCTTATTTGTGTTGGAAGAACACCAACGTTCGACTTCTTCAGGGTGAGTGCGGTTCTAGACGCCTGCGTACCGCATCCCTGAGCACTGCGCCGGGGGCGGGGGTGGTGGGGGCGCGCTGCTTGTTGATGCTCCAGAGCGTGAGAGTCATCGCAGAGATCTCATTGTGTCGGATGTTGTTTTCCTCTGAGTGCATACGGAACGAACAGTATCTACACCCTGCTCTATACTGCTGAGTTCCTATGTAGACACGTCGTCCAGGTTGGTGGTAGGTTCCAACCTCTCTCTATTGAAGTTGGGCCACCGTCGGATCTCTATCACCTCGCGTATCTTGCGGGGAACAAAGAACTTTTCCCTACTGAAGACACCACTTTATCGAAACGAACGTAATATCTGGTCTCTCTCAATGCAGTGTTCTACCACCGCGAACTATTGGTGTCCACATTCTTTACGCGTAGATGTTCAGAGAGTCGAAAGGAGTCCCTCCCCTCATTAAGGGATGATACCTTAGTACTAGCACTAGCCTTGGTGTTCTTCCAACAAAAATAAGGTTTGTAGCTAACCCGTTTTCGGATAGTCGAGTTATCCATAGACCACGATCAGACTCCGACGTGTATGGCCTCTCCAAAGAGATCTCATTCGATTTGTTTGAATTTGGAAAAACTCAACTTTTCCAGCTAATCACTTGCTTTCGGTTAGAGATACATGACGTAGTGCGTTTTACGAGCATAGAGTGACAACGTACATTACAAAACCTACTAATTAATTTTGTCAAGTTACAATAAAATTATAATCAGACTAATAAAGACACTGTTTTGTCTTTGTCGCCGTTATAATTCCAAATTATCATGTTTTCGCGAAAACAACGTTATCGGTAAGATAAATTGTTATTGAGTTTGATAGCGATTATTTATCGTTCTCTTATCGTGGTGGGTCTGACTGAAACAGACATCTTGTTATTATGTTCTGAAGATATCACATCACACATAAAGGCTACAGTTTGTATGTATGCGTGTGTGTGTGTGTGTGTGTGTGTGTGTGTGTGTGTGTGTATGTTCGTACGCCCTCACGCTTCAACGGCTGAACGAATTCAGGCTTATTCTAATTTAAAAGGAAGATGACTGTAAAACTGGGCACTTCATGCAATCGTTTCATTGTTAAGTCTTAAAAATATTTGTCCTCCGAATAAAATCAAATAAAATTTGATTAATTCCCTCTAATTGTGTCGTCCAGCTGTGGGTAAAATCCGGCTGCGAATGATGATGATGATGTGTCGTCGACCTATCGAGCCCTATTATTTACCGAAAATAATGTTCAATCAACGGACGTCATTTAATTTTGTTGTTCATTAGAAATGTAAAAATTATATTGAACGAATTAAAAACAGGTTAGTGCCTAGTTGTATATTTTTAATTAGAATAGACGAACCATGGGACGTTATCTTTAAAAACTATTAAGTTTGTCTAATCTGTCTATAAAGTTTATAATATATCATGAGACCACCCGATGTTTCTTTAGTTGCTCAAGATTTGGGGATATTTTTATTAAAAATGTACTAGTTTTACTGGTTTTTAGGGATCCGTACCGTAAGGGTGAAAACGGAATCCTATTAATTTTTTTATACATAAACAGCTTAAAAGGCAAACAGTTGAATTTTTTAATTGCCTTGCCGCTATAACATCGAACAATAAAAATAAAATAAATATTAAAATCAAAAGTGTACAAGAAACGTAATTTTTTTGGCAATTTTTGCTCTACTTTTGTCGAGGCTGCATCTCTTGAACCTTAATAGGTAGAACACAACGAAAGACAACTTAACAGTTGAAATTTTGACAAGGTGACTACACCTTGTCAAAATTTCAACTGTTAAGCTGTTAAGTGATCTACACTAGTAGATCGCTATTGCCACTATAACAACAAATAAAAATAAACATTTAATAATTAAGGTCCAATACCCATACCAAGTTGAGTAGCGCGTCTTGTCATAAAACAGTTTAGTATAGGGTTCCTTTTGCAAAATAGTTTTTTATGATGGTACGGAACTCTCCGTGTGCGAGCCTACTCGCACTTAGTTTTATTCTAGTAGGCACGTACCGTAAATGATCTAAAGACAATTAGTAAAATTTTCAGACTACACTAGAGGTAAACCAAAACATGTCAAGATAGACCAAGGACCTTGCTTTATCCTAGTCTACCTTGCTGCAAGGTAAAGATCACAAATGTTGAAAATTGGGAGGACATCTGTAAGGGCTGGTGTGCCAGCAGATTAGCTTGAAGATCTCAGAGGGGCAAATATGCAGGTCTAGCCAATTTAATTCTTTTATTTCATTGTAATTTTCTTTGTTAATAAAGATTATTATCTTTAGTTGATAGAGTTAGAACTCAATAAACGCAGTCTATATTTTGTTCAGCTAACGGCGTGTACTAAACAGTTAACCGAGTTAGTACGTTGCCTGCAACTTGCTACCGCAAAGTTAATGGCAGTATCGAACACTCATATCTCATCTAAACAATATATCTCTGGCAAAAAGTTCCATACAGTATTTAAAAGCCACGAGTATTATTATGATTAGTTCTAATAGTAATTTATATGGGAAGCGTTAACGCTTTACTTTTCATTAACAAACATATATTTACACAAATCACAAATTGAATAATGAAACATAAGAAAATTAAATGAGAACTAAAGTTTACAATTGAAACTTGTGTTTTCTGTGTAAAAAGTTTGTGTATGATTCATGATTATTGTAATAAAATATGACTGTATATCCTTAACGATATCTGTTTAACATGTGTACTTTGTGTACATACCTAGGGAGGAACAAACAAAAAAAACATTAGCTAACTGCAGTGAAATGCAAAAAGTCTAGAGGTTTTTTTTTGCATTAATTTATTACAGTAGCTGTTTATCCCGCATTGTGGATGTTGTATACTGGGACTTTCAACCACGTGTTTAGATTGCATGCACAATAGGAGAAAAGAAAATAGTTGCAACAATGTAGCCACTAGCCAGGCACAGTCACACAAAAGATTAAGTAAATCATGTAATTCCACCGAAAGCCTATAATTCCAATCTAACCCGTGCTTTTTGCAACGACCAGCGGTAATAAACCTTAAGTGTACCGAACAACTCAATCTTAGAAAACTAACCAACAATTTACTTGTCACAGTGGCCACACTAAGCGTTTAAGACCAAAGGAAAAGGTATCCTATTAGATTCTGATAGGGTATCTTCATGATGGGTGGTGAAGATCAAGAGCACAGAACAATGGCTGCGCCTGCGCTGGTAATTACGCGTGCGTGACATGCAGCTATAGCAAACGACGCATGAAGAATCTCGTAGACCAATCGTCTGCTACCGAGGTATGGCGTGATGGTCTGGTAATTTATTTGCTGCGATACCGTTTAAACTTTGCATTGCTCTCAATCGCGTGATTGCGTCACCGACCATTTTTAGGGGAAGTATTTCGCTAGACATCATTAATTTCAAAATTATTTGTGGAGTTCGTTTCGCTTTGGCTTATTTTCTATGTTAAACTGCCACTGGCTTTTAATCTTTCACTTTTGTATCGTAATGTTTACATTATCAAATTTGGTCTAGGATTTTTGTGATTTGTGCTGAGTTAATATTTAGGCTTGTTTATCTTAACATAAGCCTAAATATTTTAATGCAGTATGATTACTATCTCATTCCAGACATCTGTTATCGTTATCCACAGATTATTGAATTAAGGCTTACGAATATCCGCTTCCTTTGTTCTCAATGAGGTTATCATGGCTGTAAGCTGTTCGCAACAGTAATCAGTGCCCACGTAATGTTTACCAAGCTTTGAGGCAGGGCATGCAGGACATAATCGTGAAAATGATAAGAATGATAACGATTTTATCAACTGTAAGCCCGGTAGGAGCCTCCGCTAATTCTTGAAATTTGATACAGTAAGAAATAGATTGATATTGAAGATAATAATACCTTTACCCAGTAGTGGAATTGTAGGTTACTAGCAGCGCCTCGCGGTTTCACCCGCGTAGTTCCCGTTCCCGTAGGAATTTCGGGATAAAAAGTAGCCTATGTCCTATTCCAGACTATAATCTATCTCTGGGCCAAATTTCATCCAGATCCGTTTTGCCGTTCTGGCGTGATAAAGGAACAAACATCCATCCATCTATCTATCTATCCATCCATCCATCCATCTAAACTTTCACGTTTATAATATTAGTGAGATTAGTGAGATTCTACAGCTAGCGTAGGAACGTAGTATTACATTTTCATGCAATATGGTAGGTATAAAAATTGTCTGTGAAAAGCACAGTATGTTGTTTCTTTTCTGACAAGGTAAAAGTTTTCGTATGTTTTTTTAGGGGAGGCCTATGTCCAGCAGTGAACTGATATAGGCTGATGATGATGATGAAAAGTTTTCGGGTAGGATAGGCATCATGTTAAATTCGTAACGTTCGCTGTTAGTCAATTCAGATGTGATGTATTTGTGAGTGTTTCACTAATACGTGATAAATTGATAATACTATGTTCGTCGGCGTTTGGCATTTTGATTACGAAAAAAAACAAAAGAAAATTGACCAATGAAAGGTGAAAATGGTATGAGTTATTCGCTCAACAAATATGAACTGAACTGACCAGCTGGTTTTTAGGGTTCCGTACCCAAAGGGTAAAAACGGGACCCTATTACTAAGAATTCGCTGTCCGTCTGTCACCAGGCTGTATCTCATGAACCGTGATAGTTAGACAGTTGAAATTTTCACAGATGATGTATTTCTGTTGCCGCTATAACAACAAATACTAAAAAACAGAATAAAATAAATATATAAGGCTCCCATACAACAAACGTGATTTTTTTGCCGTTTTTATAGATAATGGTACGGAACCCTTCGTGCGCAAGTCCGACTCGTACTTGGCCAGTTTTATTTCAAAAGCAGTTACAGTGTGATTGTACCTGGTTTAAACATACTAATACCCACTTCTTCATACAAAAATGTAGGTATCCAGCACTGCACACCTGCAATTACCAATTACGATGCCAAGACCTCACGGTCTGTACTGAATTACTAATTTACTTAAGTTTACCTCCGTTTTCATTAAGCCTGGCTACATCCTGTCGTTTCTATTACTTCTGTCCTTGATGCTCTATCCAATACCTAGGTACCTACTAGTACATGGCATAACTAGGGTCAACTAGTATTCTAGCTTGTGTACAACTACAAAATACAATTTATCATTATATTTATCATTTATCTTGTACACAAGCCCTGCTTAGCTTGGGACAGAGAATATATGAAGCTAGCTGATGATGCTGTGTGAAATGTAGAATTATTTATTTATTTCTTTTAGATGTTATAGGACTCTTGGACACATCAGAAATTTCAAATTATATAATTTAAACTAGGGAATAAACTGAAAAATCTTCAAATCTACCACTCTCAATCAAAGTATTTGCAACGTTTCCAAAAAATGTAATGATCATTACATTACAAACGATGACTTAGATCTCAAAGACGTCAAAGAAGCAATGGATTTCAGAACAGAATGAGCAAAACCAATATACAATATCTCATTTTCAACAGTTATTTATCATAATTATTAGTTATCTGTAACTGGAAACGCATGCGACCACGTAACCTACAGTCCGTTACTTCAAGGAAACTGTATACGTGTGTAATTTTCACCTTTTATAAACACCGGAATACCAACTAGTAATAGGTATAGAACCTCTACTAAAATAGGTACCTAACTTATATGTAGTCTCTTTTGATGTACCTATGTGATACCTATCGAAAAGAAATAAAATACGCTATAGAAATGGAACTTCACTGTATTCATTACTAAGGAAGATAACCTGCAATACGCAAACCCAAGAAGTACAAACAATTCGACACCTCCTGTACTTATATCTTCTTTTAAAGCCTCAGAAAATACCAGCAGGCAAAATATCAAAACCATTTCTGGTACCATCACCTCATCCAGCTATGAAAACCAGCTATTGGCAGCGAACACAAATTCCTACTTAAAACAACGTGGGGCAGCCGTTATCACGAGTTTATACATTTGCAAGGCACTTCTATAAAACCGGCAATAAAAGTCTGTATGTCGCCTTGCAATCTTAAAATCTCGGCGTGAATCGCACCCGGGGAATGCAAACTATTCACATGTACAATAAAGATAGGCAAATTGAGCTTCAATAACTGTTGTGGGTTCAGTTGTAGCTCGTATATTTCAGATTAAATTAGCTTTCAAAATTGATAAAATAATAATGCTAATTTTATTACTTTGTCTCTCTCTCCCAATGAGGTTTGCTGGAAGAGAACTATTTTAGGGTAAGCTCGACTCTGCCATTATCTTTCGAGTTTAATTTTTTATGTGTATGCTTTTGTGATATAAGGAAAAACGCAGAGCATTTGAATTTTTATGTAACTGAATGTGTAATTCTGAATTTTATTTAATTTTGTGTATGTGTAATATGGATATATTAATTGTCTGAAATAAATGAATACAATACAATACAATTATTTGCAAATGGTAGAGAAAAGCGTAAAGTCTAGGTGCGATCCTCTTGCTATCCGGGATTCTTGACAAAATTGATATTACTTAGTTTTCTACCTTGTGTACCTATACATAGAGCCTCGGTTCACTTCCGTCAACGGACAACAGAATCCAGAAAGCATTGAATTCAATACAATTATTCTGTTTCCATTTGTTTTTACAGCTTCCGAAGTAACTTTGGAACATCTGTACTTATCGCTCAGCATTATATGTCTCAACTTCATTGGTTTACATGCCTGTGATGCGTAAATAGTTATATTTAGTTTTTTTATATTCCTCGCAACATCTTCGCACACACTGTCAAGTGTCATTAGCAAGCGTGACGCTTTAGTCACGTCCACGAGTCTTCACGGCATTCCTTGTTTCTTGTTGATCCTGCTCCTGCTACACGCTACAACCTGATACTAGTTTACTTACATACTTGCATTATTTGAGGTATCAAAATAGATTTCATATTTTATTAATTCACCATACTATAACAATGAGTGCTATACTAGGTAAGTCTAATTCAATTAACATTAAATTCTTATAAATAAATACATAACATTATTAACATATTATATTACTTAGTCCGTACGTCTGCTTTCTTGTAGATGCTATCCACTAGTACTTACATATATCTGTATTCAACTAGTACTAGGTATACTTGTATCACATAGTGGCGTTATACGAGTAAATTAGATTCTACATAGATGGTGCGTCGTTGTGGCGTGTCATGGATAATTGACTGCACTCCCGGCAACTCGTTTGCACCCTTTTGAACTCGCTTGCACTCCAGTTTGTACTGTGTACTTGTGCATTTTCGCGTTGGCTCTTCTGCTATTTCAATATAGTACCTATTCCTCGTCTATAAAGTTTTACTGGACGATAAAATACCAAAGAAGAACAAGATTGATCGGAAGTTAAAGTCAAGAGTTTTGGGGATCATAACAATGATTCATCGACACTCTCTTAAAATTAGATAATTTTCAAATAACACCTCTTGGTAGAGGCAGAGAATATATAGGTGGTAGAGCTTACTTTCTTCCTGTTTTAGATAAAATTCACTGGTCGTTTGAAAATATCAGGGTCGACTGTACGCAATGCAATGCAGTCAAATCTTTGTTAAACTTATGGGAGCTAGTGAAGGGATTGCCGCCGAGCCTGCCTCTTCAGCCAATGGCAGCATTGCTAACAAATCTACTCTAGCTATATACTATGCAGTGAATATCTAGGTACATACCAGAATAGTTATCTTTGTGGATAAACGAGTATTTAATCTTGTCTCTACCTTCATAGTTGTGAATAGGAGAAAAGATTGAACGGGATTTTTGAGCGATTACTCTATTTTAAAATTGCATTCTGATATCCTTATCCAGATGGATAAAGATATCAGAATTAATTAGGATTATTAAAAACAGATGTTTTTAATAATCCTTTAATAAATATTATTATTCATTTATTTCAGATAATATAAATTCATAAAACATTATATAAATCATAAACACACAACTACAGACAACATAATTATTTAATCGAAAGGAATTCAAACTATTAAAATAACAATATTGAAAAGTTAAAAATAAATATGAAATTACACGAATAGAAATGATGTTTGATAACCAAACCACCCAGATGATGACAGAACATAGACCCTGTTCTATCTCTACTCTTGTTTATTCAATGGTGCATTTTGTGTCCAATCAGAATAAATGTTTGTGCCAATGACGTAATTAAGTTTCAATCAATGCCATATAATTACCAATGAAAAGTAACATTCCATGTTACATTGTATTTATTAAACAGACAGAATAAGTGATATGTGGTTTGAAATACTGGAGCAACTAATAAAGGATGCACTTGCGTTAGCATGTGGTTACCATCTGAATCAGCGTATCACGTACCTAAGTCGCATGTGTCTAGTTTTAGATTCCTTTACTAACGGCGATAGGCTTGCATGGCAACCTGTCACGAGCTATGCTAATGATATTGCAAAGTGGGCGTTTATCGGCATGAACTAACTAGGTGCCTCCTAATTCGTTCGTGAGTTCTGTCTAGTAAGATCTAGGAGAGGACTCCTACAAAGGCGCAGATAAGGCAGTTTTTTTACTCAAAACTTTGTTTAGAAAGAGTTTAGTTTAGTGAACTGTGCGCTTATAGACAGATAGAAAATTATTTATTGCACACTTATCAAGTACCTAACAAGCAAAAATAAAAAAAGTGTTAATTAGCGGTCTTATCGCTCAAGAGCGATCTCTACCAGACAACCATTGCTGACCAACAAGTGTTGGGTGTTATAGGTACACAGGGTAAAAAGGGTGAAAAGGACGGCTCACCCCCCAAAAACTGTTTTACTGTGTACAAAAGGACTGCGACCCATTTCTGGGTGCATTTTTGCTAACCATCTGCAGGTTTTCGATCCGTCTAAAAATCTCTTAGTCGGGGCCTAGTCTTGTATCTCTCGAATACCAATCCCACTAGGTAGTAGTAGTAGATCCAAAACCCCTTAGGTGCTTTACTTGTACACATAATGTCTATATGAGCTACTAATACTGCACAACTCATCTAGATTGCACATAAAAGGCCCAAGTTTAGACTCCCCATAGCATCATTATCACGGTACGCTATATACGTGCATGCATATTACATATCGAGCCGGCTCTTGAGTGGGGTCCTAAGTACTGGCCTGAAAGCAACGGCAGAATACGCTACAGTTGGCAATACTTTACTATCCCTAGGTACCGTTAGCATAGTCAGCTATATATGAACCATTGTAGGTAGTGTTGGTGAGAGTGGGCCCTTGGCTACCACGCTACGCCACTGGACGTAAAGTCTTGGTAATCTCTTGGCCCTAATTCCACTAAATTTAGAGTCGCTGATACCTGAAATCGCTGAGCGTCATGTCTTCCATTAGCTCTGTCTCGCTCCTATGAACGCGAAATCCTATGCCTATCATTTTCACAAAAGGACGTCATAGGGTACCCCTTAAACGCTTCACAATATCGATATCGTTTCAGAATCACATTTTAGAATTTTACCTTTGATGACAGTAACTATTGATGAAGGGACACGACACGACACTTGACACAAAAGTGTCAAGGTTGAAACCATTCTATAAATCTCTCCGTGCAAATAGCACCGCGCTATCTAGAGTTTCTCTCATCTATGGATGATTCTGCAACGAATCTTTTGTCATTGTAAAGCGATAAGTTAACAGAATTGGGCCCTGTTTACTACTTCTAGCTAAGTTATTTCGTAATTCGAGGTCAAAATCTAAAATAAGAGCAAAATGTAAAATTAGAAGATATTTAATATGCGGACCCTACGCTTCAAATGCAAATTCTATACGACGCGAGCGTGCTACATTTTCTGTTTATCATCCGACCGAATTAAAAGACCTCGATCGATACTGTTCTCAACTGCAGCTCGGACTTTTCTCTTTGATAAGGTTTTAATTAAAATGTAGGGATGCAACTCGATGCAAGTGTGTTAAGAGTCGCTGAATCTTGATTGTAGTGTTGTTATGCGAGCCTTTCTAGCATTAGCATTCAACAGGATTATATTACAATCTACGAAGGCTTGTTTAGCAATTTGTTTAATAACAAAAACAGTGCGATTGAAATGTAATTTAAAATTATTGTATTTCTTGCTAACAACTATAGATATTTCTTGTTGTAGCCGCTCTGCCATAAGTAATCTTGCCGCATTTACCGAAATAATATGAGCAATTATAAAAAGTTAAGCTTAGTGTCGAGGTGATTTGACTGGGACTACTTCTTTACTTGGTCAGGTTATTATCCAAGTTCTATTTTCTCGGTCGGGCTATGTGCCTAGCAACACCCTTCTCTACCTAGGATTCCTATGTAATACCTATGTAAAGACGGCTTGTAAAAGGGCGACGACAGCAGATATATTTCTAGAAAAATCTCTGCTGCTAGTTGGAAGCAAATTCTGTTACCGGTACTTTGCAATTTAGAAATAATGTTACAGAAAATAGGTTTTGCTTTGAATTTAAAAACTGTAAACTTAACGTTCCTCGGGCTCTCGGAGATTTTTATACAGGATTATTTTGAGCCCCAGGTTCATTCTAAATTACAGATTTTGGCTATACCTAATTTTGAAATGTACCTTCCCTACCTTAAACTAAAAAAAAAGATTAACTTTATTCTATCTCTCAATCTACCTACTTAAGAGTGTGCCTAATGCAAAAGTCAAGCAAATCGTATACTTTTAAACCCATTTTCTATATAAAAAAAAATACAAATTTCGAATAAAAAATAGTTTTGATTGAGACGCTTTAAATTATCAGCGACAACACTACATAATTTTTTACGAATTTTATAGACAGACTAATTTTCGTATTAAAAGGGTAATCCTTTAGTTTTTCTATTTAATGCGTATATTTTGAATAATTACTAAATAAGAAGCAAAACCTTGATTTTTGCACTTACGCCGCCGCTCTGCTCTGTCCCACTCCTATGAACGCGAAATCCTATACCTATCCTTTTCACAAAATGGCGTCATAAGTTGCACCCTAAACAAATTGCTCAAAACGAGATTTCCTTTGACAAAATCTCCAAATAAATGTTTATAGCAATTTCCTTTCGTTTCCCATTTCCATTTTCACATCTAAAACGGTTGATTTTTATCAAATGCCTACCATCAAAGCGGCGTTGGTACGGACCGTACTACCGACGAACCCCCGCTGGGATAATGCCTTTTTCATGCTTAAAATGTGATTTAATTATGTTTCTCACATTTTCTACGCTTTCCAAATAAATGTATCTTTATCTTCCATGGCACTCTATTTGAACACTTGAAACTTTATGAGGCGTGTTGTTGATGAAAATGTTCTGCGATGGTCATTATTTTTCTACTTTTGACTAGATCTCAGTACTCCCGGGATTCCCGTGGTTACAAACTCGAATAACATAAAATTCTACATTTTTTCTTTGGTTTTTTCAACGTGAAAAAAATACTATAGAAAAAAATCATGAAATTACACTGTTTTGAACATAATTTGGTTGAGATCTTAGGAACACTGCGGTCTATTGAACTTATGTTTTGATTAATAGGTTACTACTAATTACTTAGTTCCTTCATATAGTGTTTTCATAAGCTGTGTAGTTTTCTTGTAAATAAGCAAAAACTCCATTTTTGCACTTGCGCCGTTCCAAAAACGCATGCTCTGTTCCGCTCCAATGAACGCAAAATCCTATTCCTATCGTTTTCAGAAAATGGCGCGCATTGCGCCCTCTTAAACCTTTTTCTGAAACCCTGTTTCGTAACAGGGTTTAAATCAGTGGTTGGAAAAAAACGTGTTCTTGTACAGGGTTATTGGTAAAATGAATTCAGATTGCTGACGTCCAGTTTGCATGAATTTAGTGTTATTTAACATGGTCGTAGAAACGTTCGGAACGTATTTTAAAGTCCCTTTATCTTTATTACGATCATATTGTATAGCAGGTTAGTAACTTGTTATAAATTAAGCATAATTTATTATAAGCCCGTTGTAAGGGGTAGCCCATTAAAAGTTTTATAATGGGTTAAAACAACGGTCCGTTTTAATCTATGGTAAAAGTTGGGTCTATAGAAAATTATAATCGACCAAAATTATACTCGGCACGAAAGTTGAACCCGTGGTGCTCAATACGAATACAAAGGGGTTTGAAGAATTTTATATGGAGGAGGCCCTAACATCATCTCTGTATTCTTTTTCAAAGTCGTGTCGCTCAAAATTACATTCATATTTGAAAATAGGACACTTACACAAATTTAAGTTGTTTCATAGCATAATGTTCTAAAGCGTCAGGTTTCTGAGATATTGACAACTGAAAATAACTATTGCTCTAATGTTATTTTCTTAGTGAAACAAAAGTCATATAACCCGTTTCTTCTTTACGATGATAGTGAATCAGGTTTTATACTTCTTGACGACGAAGGTCCGCCTGCGACGCAGGAGGCTACGGGTTCGATTCCCGCCTTGGGACATATGTTTGTACGATTTAAAATATTTGTTTCGGCTGTTTAGGGTATTTTTAATGTCTAATAAAAATAGCTATCTGTTTATTATATTGTATTATGTAATTAAGTGTATTAGTCACCTAGTAGGTACCCTTAACACAAGCTCTGCTTAGCTTGGGGCTAGATAATGCTGTGTTGATTGTCCAGCATTATTTATATTAATCTTCACATAACGTTACACCATCTGACGAGCGCTACCCTTATTACCGTTTGTGTAGGTAGGTAAGTATCTACTCGCTCTTTACTAAAACACATGATACAGGGTAGTTTCAACCCCATATCAGGTGCCTGAAAGCTTTTTACACTGTATGTTAGGGTCCCATTCCACTCATACAATATCTGTGTCCAGGATTTGATCAAATTTCTTAGATGCCCATTCCACTCGTCAAAGATCTTTGTCCAAGATTCGTTTGTATTTTTTTTTTCAATAAAAACTTTTTAACAAAGAAAATTAAAATCAAATTATATGAATTGAATTAAATTAAAACTACCTGTATTTTGTTTGCAACAGTCTTCAGTTAGCTCAATTGTTTCAATTTAAAAAAAGAAAATTACAATCAAATAATAGAATTAAATTAAAACTAGTATTTACAATTGAAACAATTGAGCTAACTGCAGACTGTTGCAAACAATCTACAAGTAGCTCAACTGATCCATATCAATACCAGTCGGAAGCGTGCCCAAGACGCTAGCTTTTAAATAAGTACTATTTTGAATTTAATTCTATTATTTGTAATTTGCGTGGTTGAGTTCCAATGAAATCACATCAATCACACAAATATTAAAAATGCGAATGTTTGGATGGATGTTTGTTACTTCTTCAAGCCAAAACTTCTCACTAGATCGGGCTGAAAATTTACATCCAAAAGTGTGGCTCTTAAACTGATATAAAACATTGGCTTTTTGACATACAAAATTTCAGTTTCCATGGGAAAGTATTAACCTGTATACGTTTTCATAGAAACAATGCGTGTGAAGCCACGGGCAGAAACTAGTATCCAAATCTTTGATCAAATATCGGTGTTGCTAGTAAATTGGATGAAGTCATCCAAGTTCTTTGATCAAATGTACATTGGAACACAAAGATATTGGACGAGTGGAATTGGTACCTAAGAGATTTACACGTAAGTTATAGGATGGAACTGGTAGAGGCTATATACAGGGTGTGTGATGTCATTTTTCATTACCAGCGGGTGGTTGTGCCGCGGGCGGCGAAGCTCGGGCTTAAATTATTTTGCCGGGTTCTCCCCAAAGCGGGTGGGGACGGGTTGACGGGACAAATGGTGTTACTTAACTTTTCAAAAATTTACGGTAAAAGCGGAATTCCCACCTTAGCTCGGTAAAATTTGGCACCGCTAGTGTGATAAGGCCCTAAAATCTCTCGCCTTTGGTTAGTCGGCCTAATAATTTTTTTGGGGCTTTGAGTCATTGGTATGTCTATTTTTGCTCATTGCCAGTCCCGTATCAAACAAGAAAAAATTACATCTAAAACTAACCTAAATAAATATATGGATATCACCAGCATCCGATAAGTTGACATTGTTCAAATCACTAAGCACAGCTCTCATGGACTCGCTCCGCTCACACTCCGCTAGAAGATGCTGCTCAACTTCTAGTTCGCCACCATGAGGTAGAAATAAAACCGGCCAAGTGCGAGTCGGACTCGCGCACAAAGAGTTCCATACCATTATCTAAAAAAAAATCACGTTTGTTGTATGGGAGCCCCCTTTAATATTTATTTTATTCTGTTTTTTAGTATTTGTTGTTAAAGCGGCAACAGAAATACATCATCTGTGAAAATTTCAACTGTCTAGCTATCACGGTTCATGAGATACAGCCTGGTGACAGACGGACAGCGAAGCCTTAGTAATAGGGTCCCGTTTTTACCTTTTGGGTAC
Source organism: Eupithecia exiguata (assembly GCA_947086465.1). NCBI lineage: Eukaryota > Metazoa > Arthropoda > Insecta > Lepidoptera > Geometridae > Eupithecia > Eupithecia exiguata. The sequence goes on from OX352245.1 coordinate 10,337,751, forward strand.
GGAACCCTAAAAAGATAAGATTTGGTATATTTCTTTTGGTTCTGGTAGATTGGTAAGTTTTTGTTATTACAATAACGGTTTCGTTACGCTGAACAATTTTCTGCTAAAATCCGAGAAAAGGTTATTTTACTGTGAAATAATTTAAAATAAATACTTCTTTTTTTAAACGAGATATCTACGTTTATGCTAAAGAGCAGAATTATTTAATTCATCAAAAATATTTAAATTAAATACTTTTGAAACTTTTTTAAACGTGATATCTACATTTTATGCTAAAGAGCAGAATTAATTAATTTATAAATTAAGTAATTAATCTTTTTACCTACATCGTAGAATAAAAATATTTATTGCTTACACGATAATTATTTAAATATAAAGTACTTGCCTACTTAACTGCTTTGTTTGCCCGAAAGAATCTTAATTGTGCATTGGAATAATTATGTAGTTAATGTTAATTGCTATTTGTTATACTTTGGGCCAGATTAATTAACTGATCTCGTGTGGCCTATGTCTAGCTGTGGACTAACAGCGGCTGATGATGATCATGTACGATACACATACATATGTATGTTATGTACGTATTGGTACTCAACGATAAAAAATTATGATTTGCATATTTTTCTCTATTAATCTGAGTGGCCACGACTTTTATCTAAAAGCTAATGTAGGCTATACATTTATAAGCCTCTTGAATGAATGCCGTAAATGCAGATTTTTGACACTTGAGTTTCATACAGCGCCAACTATCTTAGGCCCGTATTATGAAAGCTTCCCCAAGCATTACTTAAGCAGTCATTACGTGATCTCTACTCAAGCGTTAATTACTAAAGTGTTGCTTGGTAACCGTTCAATAATATGTCTAAGCAGTTACTCGAAGGCGTGGACGGAGGAAATCCGCTCTTGACGGCTACTTGAGTGAGTGTAGATTTTGACATGAGCTCCCAAGCATTGTTTGAAAATTAGTATTCACTCAAAACTAGACATAAGCATCACTCAAGCAGAGCTCGATGACTGAGCATGCTTTCATAATACGGGCCTGAGTCTTCCGTACCGTTAGGGTTCCGTACCCAAAGGGTAAAAACGGGACCCTATTACTAAGTCTCCGCTGTCCATCTGTCCCCAGACTGTATCTCATGAACCGTGATAGTTAGACAGTTGAAATTTTCACAGATGATGTATTTCTGTTGCTGCTATAACAACAAATACTAAAAAACAGAATAAAATAAATATTTAAGGGGGCTCCCATACAACAAACGTGATTTTTGCCGTTTTTAAAGATAATGGTACGGAACCCTTTGAGTCCAACTCGCACACGGCCGGTTTTATTTTTGAAATGTGCATCGAAAATCCCTCATTCCCGTGCTTGGCTTACAGTTTTCATTCAAAATGAGTTTACATTTTGAAGCTAGGTGCAAAAAAGTTGCGCATTCAAAACGTCGAACAGTATATACTTTGACAACTATCTTCTAATTATAAAATTGGCTTAGTGACAAGTCCTCCCCACTCCTGCACGTAAATAAACCGGTGAAAACAAGTAGGCAGTGCTAAATAACCCTCGACTGTAAGCCTGTTTATCTAGCAGTGACATGAGAAATACCTATACCGACTTATTTACAATGTTCACGTTTTGACGCTTCCTGTTCGCTAACGTCGTAGCTTTTGCGTGCGATTCTACCGAATGCAGATTGGTACAAACAATCTTTATGTAGCTCAACTGATCCGTATCAATACCAGTCGGAAGCGTGTCCAAGACGCTACATTACTGACGCTAGACGCTGCATTGCCCCGCCTGTATGGCAATGCTGATGCGCTGCGCCATATACTCACCAGCTCTCGAGTCACGCGTTGCTACGAAAATAATGATGATTGATTTTGAAAAACCGACTTCAAATTCGTTAGTTTTAAACGGTTTTTTTTATGTTTTACGAAATAAATAATAATCTCTCGGAAATATTTTATGGGGTCGCCTCGGGATCATACTCTACCACTGTAAATGAATCATATAATTCGGTCAATGACGGGTTTAATTGTTTATTTTTATTTTATTTTTTTATTTATTTGGGAAACAAAAAGCTTATGTTTAAGTAACAATCGATTCATAGGCTAGAACAAATGAAACTAACAGCAGTTTCCACTTATAGTTTGTAAAAAAATAACTGAACTACTACTAGTAATAATTAATATTAGAAAAAAAACAATTAGGTGTAATCTTCGATCAAAAATAAGTAGTTCGCGGCCTCCCCGGCAAAGCCGGAAATTTTTGATCGAAGGGTATAATAAACACAAATACAATTTGGTGATAAAGTTATAAACAGAGCATACCTACTTGAAGTACTTATTCTTTAAAAAAAAAAACAAAAATACATTAAAAAGAAACTAAATTACCTTCCTATTACAAGATTAATCTGGTTTGCCTGATGTCAGTACCAAATCATGCAGATTGGTAACTATAACTACTAGTACTTGTCCCACTCCATATCCGAATTCGTCTATACTTATATTATAAAGAGGTAATGTTTGTGAGTTTGTGAGGTTGTAAGGGGTACGTAATCTCTGGATTTTGTTAATTGATGGAGTACCAACAATATTTTTATACTCTGCTTCAGACTCTGGTTTATGAGTAATCTTTTGATTTACGGTTCCTGAATTTATAGTTTTTTATCTCGAACCTTTTTTATAGAATAGAATAGAAAACATTTTATTCGTGTTTAACAAAATTAAACACGACATGCATTGCTTTGGTTGAACAGTCTGTGGCACTTTAAATAAACGTGTCTTTCAATGCTTTTTACATCACAAGCATGCTTGATGCAGTTACTATATCAGTTTTATACGCATGAGAGGTTCCATGTAGTAGACCTGCCTCGTGACGTCACGTCTATGTACCACCATCGCCATGTCGTTGCGCCGCCACCGTCTGCGCCCGCGCATTTCCCCTCCCCTGCCCCCCACTGTCTGACGGAGAACGGCTGACCAGTGACCTTGTCTATCCGTCCCTCTCACACAACCCACGCTACCCCCATGCAAGCGAAACAACAACACAACCGGTATTGAAACAAGTTGTTTGTGCAAGAAAGGTTTCTTCTTATTTATTTAAATGTTTTTCAAATTCGCTTTGTAATGTTGGCAATAATGTTTGTTGGGTTAATGACCTTGGATTAGATATTTGAATGATGCCTTGAATTTAGGTCGTCAGATAAACCTATCTAGGCTAGACTATCAGACTCTACCGTTCGTCACGGAGGTTACTCTACCATAAACCTTCTCGAATTAAACCGTACTGGTGCCAATAAGTCCTTTTTGTAAAACTTAACTTAAAACTAAAAAATAAGAGAGAGGAAAAATCGAATCTCCCTCTGACAATAATCACAGATTTGTAAGTATAGTACTAAAGTAACAATAATGGCAAGCCAAATAACAATCACATTTTATTTGAGAAGTTGCTAACCATGAAGTTTCTGAGTAACATAGAGTGAAGATAGAGGGTAGCAAACTGTATAATATAAAGTATAGACAATATATAAGGTCAACGTACCAGGGAGGCGTCACTCCTTTCCAGTCAGCTGTTAGAAGGTCGATGCCCTTGGAGGGAGCAGAACCTTTATCCCGTCCATTAAACTCCAAAGTAAATTGAGATGAGTTAAGCAAAAAGCTCTTGTTTATGAAGCTTCAGAAAACTGGAGGATCAAGCCAGAGCTTGTAATGTTGGCGTCTAACTTTTGGGTTGGTGAGTAAGTGCTTTTTTCTGACTAAATAATGACTTTATATGTAGGTACGTACCAATTCCATAAATCATAGTGTCTATCTACCTATCTTCGGTTTTCCCTGGATAGTGGTGTCACAGCTTCGAACATTGAGGTCACACCTCAATGTTCGAATCTTTTGATTCACAATTTATAGTCTTTCCGTTTCTCAAAAGGCAAAAACCTATATTGTGTGTGTTCGTTGTAAGACCCAAAAATAAGCGAGGCAAGTAAATTCACATTCTCGTTTTCAGCTTGCGTTTTACGAGCTCCTCTGTAATTTATTGTAACAATAAAATGTACATTAAGTATCATGTATAAAGGTATTTATAAAACAAATTAAAGCTAAAATGTAGCGATGACAAACTGGGTTGAATGCACTATGTTTTTATGGTCAAATATAATTAAGATGATCTTTCTGAATGACCTTCTGTGGCTTCAATCTAACAAGACTGTACGTTCATTCTGATTCATCATAATTAGTCTTTGTTTTTGAATCTCGACCAAATTTTATCAAATCTGTTACATAAATTGTATAAAGAAACGCAAGAATTTTGCTATCTTTCAATAGATAAATAACTTCTATCCTAAAACATCTACGACGCAAACCATTTGAATCCCTGACCTTGTCTTGTAAGTCAAGTCAGAATAAATTGAAATAAAGATATCTCTGCAGCGTCAAATTCGCGCTGCCTTTTTGGGGGCAATGTACGCTTTTTGTAGTTTATTTTTAACTGTGTTGTCAACCGCAACTTGATACGAAAATTTTATACTACACTGTAGATTTTATGGTCTGGTCTGGGGTCAAGGGAGTCATGCCTGTGCCCTTTTTATAATTGAGAACACTTTCTTTTGCTTTTGCATATTGTACGAAAATAACTTTTTTTCTCTGCATCGCATCGTGTTTCGTTTCGAGTGAATTGTCTTTCATTTTTGTACATCTTTCTAATTCTAAATATAGCTAGGTAGGTAAGATATATCATAAATTTTGTGGCCGTATCCTAGAATTTTGAACTCATGATTGATATGGCCAAACGTTGATTGACATATCATTAAATGTAACGTATAAACGATATAGTGAGTTTTGACTGGCCATTATCATGAAATATACCCACTTCATGAAATAAACGGCCACATCATGAAGTGATCAATCCTAGTATATGGCCACGACATACATACATATTTCTTACTACTAGTGGTATTTTTAGATTCCCCAAGGAGTCTTCAACATAAATGAAAACTGCTTAGAATAATGTTTACAAATGAAGCAGAGTTTGCTCATCTGTTTATGAAAAGCGTCCCTGTTCACTTTGCAGACAAAAAATCCCTAGTAGAAAAACAAAAATCCCGAGTAAATTGTCTGTAGAGATAGGTACATACAATCTACCGACTCAATTCGTTAGCATACAAACAGCCCATCGAAATCTTGCTGAGGCGATGTCAGCCGAAAATTTCTATGATATTTCTAGAGACTTCATACATTTACATGAGTATATTATATTCGGAGGAAAGCAGCTAGAATTATGGAAAATGCTGTCAATATGCGGCGGATGAAATGAATCTGTTTGACGACTCAGTGCTCCCTGTGAATCTATAGTGTGAATAGATAAATTGTATTGAATAGAACGGTGTCTTTACATAATATCCTAAGAATTGTCCTATACATTACATTAGCGATTTACTGACAGACATAATCTGACATCCCTGTAGAAAAATCGACTTATATTGTTGCTAAAATCTATGGACATGAATAATATTAATCAGATCCACCATACCCTAATATAAATCGTGGCCTTTTGCTGAAAGACTGATATTTTGAAGGAGGATTAGCTAGTCAATTCGACGTATACGTATTTCGTGCAAATCACTCGTACTATTTCAGTCTCTCATTTTCTTTTAGGGTGTAAGGGGAACTCATTGATCTATCGTTCGTTTTCGCAATTATTTTTTTCAAATTTTTCGCTGCACGTGTGAGATTATGCTTTGTGTTTTAGTTTTTAGTGATAACCTCGCTGTTACCTTGTTGTTTTCTGTTATTGTTATCAAAAGTTTTCATTCATAAACGTCCTTGTTGACATAAAATAACTAGTATTCTAAATCGGAGTTTACTAGTGATACAACCAAAAGTTCTTCTGAATCGAACAGCAGTAGGCAGGGATCTATGAACTTAGTAGCATAGCCGCATATCTATCTGTGCGAGTTAAGTTGTAGGAAAGCTGTTTGCTATTCATCTACATACGCTATAGCTTGTTAACTGTGAATATCAACCGTTTGATTCAGCTCCCGACGCCATGCGTTAATTGCTCCGGCATTATGCACGCACCCTCCTCACTCTGCCACGCTTTGTTGAACTACGGTACTATGTTCTGGGGGACTCGTACTTGGAAATTCTACAGCAAGGGTTGCTTTTCAATGCGTTGGTATAATGTCTACAGAAACGGGTTGTATAAGCACGGTAGATAGAAGCCCTTATCTGCAGGTGGGTAGATCTGTATAACTTACCATACCAGTACGATGAAATGTAAAATTTTACGAATTGGTAAGTATCAGAATATGACAGTAGGAGTTCCTTTCTAACTCTCACTCTCTCTCTCTTTCTTTGCGTTCCTCTAAAATCATGTTAAAACTCCTGCCCACACTACCACTTTCTACGACCAATCTTCCACTGTACAAGCTAAGCTACCCGTCTATGGAATACTCTCCCCCTGTACATCAGACGTGCCAAATCACTCCCTATCTTTAAGTAACTGCTTCATCGGCGTTATCTATCGATGTATAATAAGACAACCTTACTTTTTTGTATAAGTTTATTTTATTGTTTGTTGGTATGTGGTGTAAGTATAATTGTTTTCTTAAATTTTTTTCAAGTGCCACCGTCTCTGTTGTTCTTACATGTCCAGTCCATCCCAAGGTTGCCTGGAAGAGATCGCTCATAGCGATAAGGCTGCCTTTGTTCTTCGTCTACTCGTGGCATTTATTTCTGTACTGTTTTCTATGTTTGTGTAGTACTAAAGTAGGTAAATAAATCTTCAAAAGTAATGAAGCCCGTAGTAATCGATAAATCCACGTTTATTACCTACGAAGAGTTTCTGAGTAAAATAAATATTCTCTAAGACTACTGAACTAAATAAAGCATTTTTATATTTCCTTGTGTGTTACGTCTCTATTAATTTCCTTCCCTCGCATAGAATCCAAAGGGTCTTATATTTCCCATAGTAACGAGGTATTACCTACAGCTGGTGAATAGAGCGCCGCCGCCGGTCATTGTTCAATCCCCTCTCCCTCCGCTTTATTTCATAATACTTACGTCTGTCTTTGAAGATTCCTTTTATTATGCTTCTGAATAAACTTTCTAATTTGAAAATAGAATCCTACACGACCAAGACATCAACTATAAAAGTCAAGAAGTGAATATCTTTTAAATTTTTTCTATCGCCTCGGGGACCGGACGCTTCCGATTTCTATTGATATGGATCAGTCGAGCTACCTCTAGATTGTTTGCAACAGTCTGTTGTTAGCTAAACTGCTTGAATGGTAAATACAAGTTCTAATCGATTGTTGTGGTTTGAAGTAAATCATCCCAATCACTTTATTCTTAGAATCGTGATTCGTAACTAAATTTCAAACATAAGTTCGTTATTCCAAATAATTCCTATTCTCTGTAAACAAAATATCTACAAATCACAATAAATTCTCATAGTAGTTTACCTGGGAACGTATGGGCCAAGATTAACCTCAGGCAATATTTCTTCATAACGAAGCCAACGATATTTTGTGTGTTCCCGCCAAAAATAAGCCGCCATTACTTCAGAGACTGGTTTGACAGAATTGGATCGCGCTCTTTGGCAACGACACCGCATACCATTCCCCCGATTTTTATATCGCGTTTCGCATTCTTTTTAATTTTACAAATTGGCTACTAATATGAGGAACAGATTCCTGCGTTGATTTAGATTTGCGTGATTTCTTTTGTAATGCTCGTTGCCGTATGTCGCCGTCAAGTCTGTTCGGCGTTCCTTTGTTTGTATTTCGAATAAAACGAATTCTTTTTAAATATCGAATGTTTACTTTTATTTTTTAAACTTGTAATTTGATAAATAAACCTCGCCTTCTTCATTGTAATCCATAGTATTGTAAAATAATTTCCTTTCCAAGAAAGTTTCCAAGACGGTGATTTGCTGATCGAGGTTCCTAATGGCATCATTTTTTGCTGTTTATTGTCTTGAACGTAGGTATAATTTATCCGACATAAATTGAAATCAAGTGTAGGTTATGTGTATGTCTCATTTACGCGTGTCCTGTCCAGTAACCATGGATTTAGTTTTTATAGGACAAATCTATCTGTTGTGGAATCAAAATACATAGATTAGTATGATTGTTGGTATGATTCGTAGGGAGACCTTTTATTTCTTAGTAATTCTTTTGAAATCTATCTAAGTACTATTGTTACAAGCACAGTTGTCTTCTAATTACAAAATAACAACGAACGGTATTTTTCGAATCCGGTATAAGACAATACACTTTCGAGTAGACTCGTGATTGACCCTACACTTCAAGTGTGTAGATTTACAAGTCGGAATGTCGGAATACTTACAGTCTAAATATTTAAGTCCATTTGAAGTTATTTTAACCGACCGCATAAACCCAACCCCCTCACAAATCTCCATTTGGTAATAACCTGCAAAATATAACTTTCCTTGTTAGTAATTCCGTGTGAAACCACTGACGGTAGCTCTACCAAACGTGGTTGGCAATCAGTTCAATAAATACTGAATTCGTTTCAGCGTCAGTTATGGTTATGTCTATATCACCTTATTAGATAAGCTGTTGTGGTCCCGGATTGTAGGACCAATTCTTTGAACAAAGATCCTGCTCAGTAAACTGACGATTTTTTTCTTCCGGAATTTTCCTTATGCCCGGGCTGCGGCCCTGACACAATTTGCCTCGTGATGTAGGGTTTTCGTGAAATCACGATTCCAAGAACAACGATCCCTATTTTCATTAATACAAAGAGTTTACAACGTTGCACATACCACATGCAAATCCATTCGGCCGTAGCGTTGCGTAACAAACTTTCGAATGTTTACAAACAGCAATGCAGAACGATAAATACTACTCACGTAAAAATATTGTAGACTCGTCAGTTATCTCGAGCATGCATTCTAGATGGAATAACTTTTTATTATACTCTCTTATGGTACTTGAGGTTAAATGATAAGAAATTGAAAGGAACTCTAACGGCTTGTCACCTTTTCGCAATTGAATTTAGATATATTGTTACCCGGAGGAGCACATAGGCGACTTTTAATTTAAGAAAAACGCATGTGACGCCCCATAATGTAGATGCGCTATTACATGGATGGAGTTCAACTTGGAGACTGGAGTCCCTACAAACACAAACACCCACGGTGCTGAAGCAAAAACTTGTAATGTGTGTTCCGTGTCGGGCGACGCGACGGCTTGCGTCATAGTGAAATCAATGATGGCCTTTTGTAAGGCTGACCTTGCTGCGCTTCAATTCAATTCAATTCAATTAGTTTATTTCAGCTTAGATAGGTACACATAATATACATATTTCAGCCATATAGGTACAAAAACAAAAGTAAAATAAAATAAAATAAAAACATTTCTTAAATTAACGGACCACACAATCTTCATAAGCGCATTGCACTATGTGTGCGCGTCCAGAACTTCATGAAAGGACAGTCCGTGTCCAGCCTTCCAGCTATAAGTTTCAGATAGCTACTGGTACCGCCCCTGACCCGACGCATCAGGGATGCTGTTCTGTTGCGGATGATTGCGTAAAAGTCATCAACGCGGGACTCTGCAAACATCCCGGATGCGCTACAGAAGCGAAGTGGACCTTCGTGGAAGGTCTACTACCGCCGTGGCTTCTAAATTATGTGATTCATTATTGGGCTTAGTTTTACTCGGATCTAGATCGCTATTTGTTTTTTTACTACTGGCTTCTATGTCATTAATTATGGGGCTTAGCTCTACTCTGATATTGATCGGTGTTTGTTTTTAGCAGTGTGAAAAGCTGATTTATCTATTCCTTTTTCATTTCTTCAGTTGGTCTGAGAAGACTTGTAATTGTTTTATACATACCTTTATCTATTTTGTCTTTCGCGTCTCTCAGTTTATATACATTAGTTTCATTTAATCTTCATCATCATCGTCGACCTTTCTTACCACTATTTCCTATGAACATCAATAATTACCTGTTGATAAAGTACTTGAATATCACATCAAAGGGAACGCGGGGGTAAATTGAGACTTGAGCAATAAAAATAATTATAATTGACCAATAAATCATTCCTTCATTACTCATAGCTTGTTTTAAAATTGATATAAATTTCGAAATTGTTTAGGACCCGGTTATGTGCGGCCTTGTACAGCCTGTTTGAAGGCTTGAGATTCAGACAAAACCTCGGTGATTACTGGCGCCAAAATTATTTAAATATCGAAATTCTTGGTAAACGTCAGCGATCATGTGAGCAAAACGATTTACGATAAACTTTTCAATGGTTCGTTAATTACAGTCATTTGTATTGAACAAGGAAAAGACAACTATAAATCATAGGATAAGCCTACTCGATCATGTCATTGTTTTAAAAAGTTTTTATTATGAAACCACTTCACGTTCTGATTTCTCAAAAGTCGATAAATCTTGTTGAAAACTGTTTATTTTGCGGAACGTCCCAACAGACAACGGCATGCGTTTTGTGTTTCCTGTGACATCTTTCATGCAGTATCTTGTCATGTCTGTCGGCCATCTCTCCGCTTCGCGTAAACAATATTTAACTTCACACTATTTGAATCTGTATTCGCTCGCAGAAGTTAACATGCCGGTTCCGAGAATTCGAAAACTTAATTTGGTGGCGTGGTGGCACGTGGCACCCTCATTTTCCGGCTTATTTATTTTTTTGGTTTTGTAAATTCGTTTCCTTTCAACGTCATAGTTATACTAATAGCATATCTACCTAACGCCTTGGTATGGTAATTTATCAATTTGTTTTTGTCTACAATAAGTATTAGGTGGGCATTGTTATCTTCATTCAACAAAGTAATCCAGTAGGTACTAGGTTAGGTACCTAAAAGGTAGTGCTTCTGTCTACTATTGATAAACCGAATAGGTTTCAAAACATGTTTTGAAATGAATTCGCTGTATCATTCAGGTCATGCGTAAAATGTTATCTCTCCTTCCTATTGCGTCTGATCTTATCTCACAGAAACGTATTTGGAAATACAAGCTACGGAATAGAATTCTTTACGAGCGACAAAAGTAGGCAGTTCGTTATAAACCCGGCTGTAGTAGAAGCAATAAAAAGAAATCAAATCGAAGCGGACGCGCCGCGGCCTCGCCTCAACTCGTAAACACCCAAAAAAGTGTAAATGGAAAACAATAAGCGCGTCTGCGAGTCGATCCGCGAGTCTGGCGGCAGTATAACCCGCCCAAAGACCACTCCACTCACTATATCGACTTGTAAATAAACTTGGTCGGTTAATTCGTGACCGTGGGCGGTCAACGCATCAATATGGGCGCGCGGTCACGGGGTCGCCGCACCGGGTTTCGAACGCACGTCGCGTCGTTTCAAAATGGCGACGTATGAACGCGGCACGTAGTCGTAGGTACCGCGGATTTTATGCGTCTACTATAATTTTGTGTAATTTATATTCGATACGCCGCCGGGCAATACGATAGTGGTCTATTGAAGTGTGAGGATCGCGCCGTGTCCGGGAGCCCGCGAAGCATACTGAGTGCCAGGATGCGTCTGCATGCAGGCCGCTTCTGCATACATGCATCGTTGATTGATTTTGTTTATTTTCAAACAATGTATCTTCACACATTGTTTGAAAATAAACAGAGTCGAGGGCCGCGTTTGAATATCAATCGCATCGAACGCGGTTAGAAGTTCAACAATAGAGCCGCTAACCCCCGCTCGTACTTACCACGAGGGACCTACTTGTAACGGCCGTGAATAGAACGCGCGTGGATGTAGACTGACTCATATTATTATGTATACCACTCATTATTATATACCTTACGTACCACTCTAAATTCCGAACAACATTTGAAAAACGATCAAGTTGGGTAATTTATCGAGATTGTCTGGCAAAGTTTCAAAATGATTGTCACCGTATGACGTAGTTTCATGTCTATACTTATGACAATACATTATGGATACTTTCACACTCAATGCCTGCTACTTATGCTCTACTTTCCTGCTTATTATTTATTGGCGATACCAACCAATTATAACTATTATTGCGCAAGAATTTCATTCATAATTTTTATTTTATCGTTATTTTTAACGATGCTAATCATCTTAATAAGTAGGCAGGTTTATGATATCAGATTGTCTTTCGTATTTGAGTAAATTTCTTTGGTTTTAAATTAATTAAAGTATGAATCGAGACAATAACTGTTTAGATATAAATTCTTGATGATAAATGATTATAAGATACTACTATCATCAAGAATTTGTTGTAAAATTGTCTTTATTCATTATTCACATTGGAATAATACTAGAACATCTCCAGAGGTAAAAGTAAATACAGACAAGACATGTGGACCTAAGATAACGTTGACCTCTTTATTCCTATCGTGCAATAAAATTACCAATAATGAACCCACCAACCTCACACGTCGAATAATATAATAACATAAGTTTATAACTTCTATCTATCTATAAGTTTATAACTTATGACTAGTTATGACCATGCATGCGCTTATAATTATTAAGTTCAGAAAAATAGCACAGCTGTACTAAGGGGTTAGATAATGCTCTGTGAATTGTCCAGCATTATTAATATAACTTTGACAACCTCTGTGGCGCAGCGGGCGAAGGCGTCCTGCGTCGTCGTAGGTGCGGGTTCGATTCCCGGCTCGAGGGCAAGTGTTTGTACTGTCTGCAAATATTTGTTCCGGGTGTTCTGTGTGATTTCTCATAATGATTTAAATACTATCTAAGTAATTCAATGTACTAATTATCTAGTAAATATGTACCAATAATACAAGCCTTACTAATATATACATATATAATGTATGTGGCTAGCTGCTGCGTGAATTGTCCAGCATTATTTCGTAGCATTGTTATCACAGTTGTGATGTAAATGTGACGTTGATATTCAATGACTTACCTAAATAATTAACTCTAGTTCAACTGACCTTTTTATGGCAAATAAACGTTATGTGGTGAATAAGTAGAAAATCGGCCTTTGTACCTTACTTATCTATATTATTAAAATGATAATAAAATACTGATTACTTGAATCGAATCTAATTAAGTTTGATTAGTCTATAATTAATGACTTGCTTAATTTATTCAAGTTTAACTGACCTTTGCGATAAAATACTAGATTTTTCTTAAAAATTCTAGAGTTGTATTTTTCCGTAGATAGAATAGATAAACACAGAAAGTTTAAATAAAATCGTTACTTAAAGGCAATGAAAATAGACATGGAAATGGAGTGATATTTTTTTTTCTGTCGCTGCGATATTTAGACTAAAGTTAAGAAGCGAAAAGAAACCTTTAAGCCAGTAAGTTGTTTGTTATTATCGAGTTAAAGCAAAACCTGTCCCAAACTTTTTTTGTCCTCTAGCTAGATAGTCTGATATTTTATTGGAAGCTTTTTTACTAAGAAGCAAACACAACAAGCAAAACAAGTTTTTTTTGCAATAGATAATACTATCATTTTGTTTATCTTTTGCATTTTAACGAAGGAATTCTCTGGAGAGTCTTTTTTTAGATTATACTTTAAAGCTTATTTATATTAAAGCAGCTTAAATACGGTTGAAGACCAGTCACCTATTTATTAAGAGCTACAACTATTACAGGTTCTGTGGCTTTAGTCCTTGCGCAATTAGATTTGATAATTAAAATGATTAATTTGTCACATTGTTTTCACCACGTTATCAAGGTCCAGAACGTTCCTAGGGTTCATCGTACGATGCGCGCGCGCCGGCCTCCGACCCTATCACGACCCACTCAGATAAAACAGACAAAGGAATGGAGTAGGTACCTAGTTCACAATACCAATATTGTTTGCTTATTTCTATCGGATATCGGCGGCGCCTCTATTATGTGTCCCCACAGGTTTACTATACAAAGAGGTCAATTGCGCAACTCTGTTACTTTTGTTGAATAATTAAGTTGTATCGGGTTTTTATTATGTATTTCATACGTCTTATAGAGAAAATAAAAAAAAAAACGTAAATGTGTATAATGTACAGTTAGCAGCGCTAATTGGTATCCCCCTCACAGACCATTAATGTACTGTGAGAGGGATCCCAATTAGCGCTGCTTACTGTACCAAATGAAAACAAATCCTTTTTATGCAGCAATCTTTTATTGCCGGTTCGTAATTAAAATACAAAAAAATAAATATTTTCGTGCACGACATTATTTTTGGAAAGCACAACGGAGACACAATGTCTCGAAATGTTCGTAAATCCCTGAATCTTTTGGTCACCCTACATTTTCTCACAAAATTGCGTTTCACTTTTGAAATAAACTATGTGTATACTATAAAATCGGTAGTAAAATTTAATATTTATAGAAAATGCGAAAATCGTGCAATAATTTTTTACTAATCTACAGTCGATGATGGATTAAATTGATTGTTTAATTCAAATTAGTGTTTCCATTTCATCATTAATATAGCGTTTTATTCTTCTATTTCTCTAATATAGTTTAAACTTTATATTCTGTTTATCAGCTTTATTTCAATTTGACATTTCTCCCCACAGGCTGACCTATTTTAGGTTTCGCCATTTTGTATTCTGTTTAATCTTGTTTTGTGCTAAAATAACATTTTGCTGTAAGATACGTACCGTAAGGTACTACGGTTCTTACAGTTGGAGTTCTCTCGACTTCTTTATCAGGTAGATCTGCGAACCGGGAAATATCCTAGCTGTAGATAGGCAGATATAGATAGGTAAATAAATATTTGGCCAAACACGCCAAACATTAGAGGGTAACAGTATAGTATAGATTAATAATAATAATAACAATAATAACTTTATTGGCCAAAAAACAAGCATAATCACTGTGGAGATACATTAAATTACAATTACAGACAGACTAGCTTGGTATATTAAAATTTTGTTCCGTGGTATCTACACTAAGTCTGTAGATTCTTACACCGCAGTGTAACATTCGACCCCTCCACCTGATCCCGTGGATGTCGTACCTAAAAGTCGACGAATTGAGAACCGACGAACCAGGCCAGAGACAGGGCACTTGGTTCCTTCTGTGTAATTTCTAAAACTTCCTCTGCGGTGAATCCGCCACGCGTGGTTATTCTGGCAAAACCCGTTTGGGGAAGCCTTGTTCAGCGGTGAACGTGCTAATAACTACTAAATACAACACCAACAATTTGCCAAGTAGCCAAATAAGGTAGCTCGACCATTAGTGTTGCCATTTTTGGTCAAGATCCCTGATAGAAAGTACTTAAATCTAGCTATAGCATTCTGGTTAGTAGTAAGCAAGCAGAAATATAGCCAAGTAGCAGATCTTACTGATTGCAGAGCATTACCCTCTTTTATGCGCAGTTGGGTTAGTTGTTGATGGTGGCATGGCATGAGATGCAAACTTGTCTATGATATGACTGGTTGGAAAATGGAATTACAGAATTGTAATTTTGCAGGGTTGTACTTAGGATGACGATTGGGGGCTGTAGGGTTTTTATGGTATACCAAATTAACAGGGTGTCGTAAAATTTACATATGGTTTAGGTGGCGTTTATCGAATGTTGTACCTATCTGCTTACTTATATGTAATATGTTTTTTGTTTCAGGTAAAAA
This sequence comes from Eupithecia exiguata, assembly GCA_947086465.1. NCBI lineage: Eukaryota > Metazoa > Arthropoda > Insecta > Lepidoptera > Geometridae > Eupithecia > Eupithecia exiguata. Next base: position 10,353,303 of record OX352245.1, read on the forward strand.
AATATCCTTCCCAACTGACAACTAGAAATGTAAGTTAACACGACATTTTCGCTGTAAACATTTTCGCAGTCGGTGCTAGAATTATTTATATCAAGATCGTGACTACGTTCTAACACTGAAAGGTCATGGACTCTATCGTGCTTTTCATCAGCACGACCTTATAAATAGGCCCGGCAAAACAATGCAAACGACGATGGCAATAATTAATGACAACTCGCATGACATGTCGGCACTGACAGGAGCGCATCCAGTGCAGGCCGGGGGTCGGTACCCGCTGGCTGGCACCCGGCCAACCACCACGACTATTATTACGAAGCAAATCTTTACAATGCATCTCCCGTAATCCCTATTACAACGTCGTAAAAACTATTATCACATTAACAACGGCTGTAAACCTTGTTATTTGACGGCCCACCTGGCAGCGCCGTAAGGTGGGGACGTAAGAGTGGTTTTCGAAGCGTCGAACGCAGCAGCGGGCTTGCCGTGCAGTAATGGATGCACGGCAGTTGAATGCAAATAAGTCCGTTTACTATATTTGCAAGTTGTTGGACAGTTTGCGGAGATCAAAGATTTCGAAGCTGCGCTAAAATCTGAAATGTCATTTGTACGGTTATTCCGGTATCGTTGGACTCATACTAGTGCATGTGCATGCACCAGCAATAAAAGTGCACGTAAAACGGAATTTTATGCGAGAACTATCGAAATTTGCATATTTCTTCCTACTCATTCCCGGATGCATTCAGCCATTTAGTTTTAGAGATCGTTACTGCAGACGTCGTAATATGTAATGGGTCGTTGGATACTTACTGCCCACGCTTGCATAAAATTAGGTTAGGTATTCCTTTTTCTACTGAAAACAATACAAGACTCTTTGAAAATATGTATTCACCAAAGAATCGACTATTTTTTTAACTGTACTTTTGACCACAATATCACCTGATGGAAAGTGACGATGTGGCTGACTGTGTATCACGAATAATACGATAATTCGATAGATATTAAGGTACAGAATCGACTATTCTGTACAATAACATCTACTTATGTTATACGTTCAAATTTACAACACCACCGGCAGTAAACTCAAAAGCTCAAAGAACATACTACTCAACTTTCTCACATTTCGCGGTCATTTCTATTCTTTTTTTCCAATTTCTTGGCTCGAGAGCGGTGATTCATTCCGCCACCTGAATTATCGTCAGTTTAATGATAGCTGCCCATTTTACGACGCGGGCTGATGGGCTGTGACTAATTATTAACTGATGGCTTTCGGCACCGCACTTTTATTTCGATGGTGTTGCCAGAATGTTATGAAACATTTTATGTTCGAAGGTAATTTGAGACAATGGGTTTTATTTTATGACTTCAGCTGTCTGAAACTTTATGCTGAAGCTCATTATCCCAAGCCGAGTCTCTTTCTTAGAAATGAAAACTAATTAAAAATTTAAGAAGGCCTTCAAATAAAAAAAATTGCGGAATAAAAGTAATGTGGTGAAGACAGTGACGTATTCAGGATTTCTTATAGGGCTAGTCACGAAACGTATTATTTGATTGAAATAAAAATGTTGTTTATGTAAAATACTTAATTGCCCCCATCGTATCAAAAAAAACACATGTTATTTTTAAGAATAATTTTTTATAGAAACGATTCATTGAAATGCCACAAAACCTGGCACGCGAAACATTTGGCTTCCAAACTGATGCGCAGTAACTATCGCGCTTTCAGCATGAGTGTCTTGAAGATTCCGGGAAAAAATCACTAAAAGTCACATAAATAATAAATTAAACTAATTGACTGCGATTCAAATTGATATCAGGGACTTTGAGTCATGATAAACATCCGGAAAGTTTCATCTATATTTCAAAGCTGATGATAAAATAAATAGATTCTGGATGATTCAGTCATCGATAAAAAAATCTGAAAAAGAGCTTTAAAAATTTGATTGTTTTGAAAAAACGAAAACCTCTGAACTTTTCACTGTTTATAAAGAAAGAAAGATAATAATTTTATATAGAAGTTACAAGTTTTACCTTTTTTTTACGCCTTTTACAATACCTACAGGTTTAACATAGGGCTTTAGAGACTTGCTGACAAGTTTTTCTAAAATCTATAGCAAGATCCAGCCTCACATATTGCAGGTTTAACGTAGATCTGAGTTTATAATAACTAACTTTTTACCAAAATCTATTCTGAAGAGAAAATAAACAAATTATTATTTATGTTTTGATGGATACAAAAGCCTGAAGGAATAAGAGTAAAATAAATCTATATTTTACTTTCAAAAAGATCCGTAGTAATAAAGAGTTACAGTAAAAAACATCTTTATTAACAAAGAAAATTACAATCAAATAATAGAATTAAATTAAAACCAGTATTTACAATTAAAACAATTGAGCTAACTGCAGACTGTTGCAAACAATCTTCAAGTAGCTCAACTGAAGAACAGTATAATATATCAGGCTATAATATATGGATATATCTAAACTTAGTTAATATTATTGCTGATATTTGATATGTATCTTACTTGCGCAATTTAAGATTGGCTTCTATACAATAACGATGTTGTTGTTTTGATATTACTGCGAAACGTAAATATTTTACAAGGGAACGTTTTCATTCACTAATGAGTCAGCGGTTTAGTTATGATCAAGGCATGTTAAGTATTTACCCACATTGAATGTTGGCAACACTCCCAAAACTACGAAAAACACAATGATTGGCCTCATTGGCCTACAAAAGGTTGTTATTCATGATTGTTTACAACAGTCTGCAGTTAGCTCAATTGTTTATTATATAATTGTAATTTTCTTTGTCCATAAAGATGCCTATACCTTATTGGGTCATATTTTGATAGGATATCGGTCATCATTTCTGATGTTTCATTCATTACTTATAAAAATCATGAATAACATTTAAAAAAAATTAGCTATGAAGACAGTATCGGGCAATTTTCAGTGGAAAGAACCTTAAAGACAAAAGCAAAATATTAACAAAACAAAACGTAATATTATCGATTATCGATAAAACACTGCATACACGTGTTCAGTGCACTCTTTAAAATAACTGTTCTAATGTCATCTTACGCAATAGAAAGACCCATTTAAGAAATGTCACATTTATCAACAGTGATGTGATAACATTGTGATGTGAGTCATGTCTCGATGACAGGTGTCACAATAGAACAGAAGGTATTTGATAGGGATAGGGTCAATGTTGATAAAAAGGTTAATAATGACATAATTGACATTAACAAAAGCTATAAACATTAACTCATTCGTTATTTACGGTGTGGGAAGTTAAAGATGTTCATAGAATACACCTATTATGAACTTCATAGGAAAAATTCTTTATTTCCATAAATACAATAAAACCGCCCAAGTGCGAGTCGGACTCGCGCACGAAGGGTTCCGTACCATTATCTATAAAAACGGCAAAAAAGTCACGTTTGTTGTATGGGAGCTCCCTTAAATATTTATTTTATTCTGTTTGTTAGTATTTGTTGTTAAAGCGGCAACAAAAATACATCATCTGTGAAAATTCAACTGTCTAACTATTACGGTTCATGAGATACAGCCTGATGACAGACGGACAGCGAAGTCTTAGTAATAGGGTCCCGTTTTTACCCTTTGGGTACGGAACCCTAAAAATGTACACTTAGAAAAGGTCAAATTCTTAAAATAAAACAGTGACACAGAAATAAAGTGATATTTTTGATTTCTGTCGCTTCGGTATGTAGACTAAAGTAAAGAAGCGACGAAGAAACCTTTAGCCTGTTAGTTGTTATTTTTCGAGTTGGAGCGAAACCCGTCCCAAGCTTTTCTATCTTCTAAATAATCTGATATTTTGTAGTAAGCCTTTTTGCGCAGAAAGGTTTTCACAGTTTGTTTGAATTTATTTACTGATAGAAAAAAATCCGAAAACCGTAAATTTGTAGTTAAATCATAAAAAAAAATGGTTGATTCTTGCTATAGACCAAGAACTAGGTACTTCCCGTTGACCTAGAATTATGATATTCGGCAAAAAAAGAAGTTTTTATAATTAATATAATGTTTAGTTACGGAACCCTCGTTGCGCGATTCCGACTCGCACTTGACACTTTATTTTACACACACCCTGTATATTCTCAAAGTAGATTCAAAGCGAAGCAAGGCCTACATGCAATCACTCAAGTCTTGAGTAATAAAATAACGTGTAGCAAGACGTGGTTTTAATAGGTCCAGTAGTCTGCCTACCGACTAGACATCCAAGGTTATACATAACTACTCTTTGTTTTCCATTATGTACAGTCAATGTAAATTAGATAGTCGTTTAGTGTTTACGATACGACGAAACTTCTCCATTACCGTAAAGTTTTTATTTAACGTTTGCGATTCGCTTTATCGTTGCCGTTAAGAAGCATGATTATGTCTTGGGAACTTTTATTAGTAGTTTAAATATTATTTGTAGTTATAGGTAGTAGAAAATCAACTATAGGTAGTAGAACCAAAGTTATCGACATAGCTCTAAGAATTAGCAAGGCATCCCTTATGATAACCATAGCGCCCTGTTTTCAGCTTAACGCATTGCAGTCATCCCACGAGGCCGAAGGGCGTCTTAAACTATGTTTACCGAGTCGTGCTCTACACTCAAATGGCAGTGGGCCGGCTATATCTCGCGAAGATCCGACAACCGTTTGGCGTAAACGTGTTCTTGTGTGTAGACCACGACGCTGCAAATGTAGTTTAAGACGCCCTACGGACACGTGGGATGACTGCAGGCATATGAAGGATGCATCACGCTGAAGACAGGGCGCTATGGCGCTCATAAGGGAGGCCTATGTCCAGCTGTGGACTAACAAAGGCTGGTGATGATGAGTAGTAGGTATTGTTGGACAAGTTTTTGAGTTTTTGAGAATTTTGAATCTGTAGTGGAGATGCCCCAATTACAACGTCGCGTCGTATAGTATAAAGAGCCATCTGGCATCACATTGTCAACAAACGATTACGATTACTTATTCATGCGAATGCATATTTTACCCGCGTTCTTATAGCTATCTTATGTTTACAGGTTTTGTCTACGGTTTTAGAATCATAGATATATTTTGTAAACAATTGGGTACGTAACGTACGACCTAAAGAAATATATTATGTAGTTGAATAATGTTTAACAATAGCACTGGTAACACCGAAGCATTTTTTAGGGTTCCGTACCCAAAGGGTATAAACGGGACCCTATTACTAAGACTTCTCTGTCCGTCTGTCACCAGGCTGTATCTCATAAACCGTGATAGTTAGACAGTTGAAATTTTCACAGATGATGTATTTTTTTTGCCGCTTAAACAAAAAATACTAGAAAACAGAATAAAATGAATATTTAAGGGGGCTCCCATACAACAAACGTGATTTTTATGCCGTTTTTATCGATAATGGTACGGAACCCTTCGTCCGCGAGTCTGACTCGCACTTGGCCGGTTTTATTCTTGTCCTGCATAGACATCAATCTCTCCTGATGGTAGTTGATAGTGTCGTGCGTGTATATTGAAGAAGGTCGAAAAAAATTGGCTCAGACAGTTTTTATACGTTCAGTTCTTTATTTATAAGAAAATTTTCTTACATGTCAAGTAGGTATAATATACATACATATTTATAAACATAGCTTAGTTAGGTACATAATAGTGATAAAATTAAGTAAAGTATATATATATTTTCTTTGAATACCTACTATATTTAATGTGGATCTACGACAACGCGTTCTTCAAATTTGTCAACAAGGTATCTAGACTGTATGCGATTTTTACAACCATACAAACTCGCCTACAGCATTAGTTAGTATATTAGTATGTTCCCATTAAAACTGCGACCCCGCGCTGAATACAAGGTGATTTTTAATTGATCATTAGCGCTGGGAATGGCCACACCGGTCAAACGGCCATATTTAATGTCACAGGCCAAGCTCCCGCCCACGGGTTTGATCGTGTCCTAAGGAGTTTCCCGCTAGTTTATTTATCATGGTCTACGTTTTAAAATCGTACTGTTTTATAAGGTTTTTTTATAGTCCGGCGTCTTACACTACGTGTGCCGCGGTCTCAACTCAACAACACGTGTACCCAGCGTTTATTTTTTTGGCTTTACATAAAACGTGAAATTTAAGTTCGAAAACAGAATAGAACAAGACAAGTGAAATGATTTAATAAAATAAATAAAATAAGCCTTTATTTCTGGATTACAAATTCTGGTTTTTCCTATATTCTTAATTCTATTTTTCTTTTACTCCAGTTTGTCCTTCGACATAGGCTTCCTCTAAGGTCTTCCACTGTTTCCTGTCCTTTGCAGTGCGGGTCCATTCTGGGCCGGCCACCCTTTTGATATCATCTTCCCATCGTTTATTTTGCCTGCCTTTACTTCGTTTATTTTCTCGGGGATACCATTCAGTTATTATTTTTGTCCATGTCAATGAAATGATTTATAGTAGTTTATGCAACTGTGCATAATGGAGGGCATTACAACACAAGTGTGGGTTTAAGAAACGAGCCGAAGGCGAGTTTCTTAATAGCATGACACGAGTGTTGTAATGCCTAATTATGTACAGTTGCATACACTACTTTATCTACCCAAATATCATAAGGGCTCTATGATGGGTTCAGGAACCATAGGGAAATGACCAGCATTGTTACCAGTGTAATGCAATAAAAAATAAATTGAACACATACAGAAGCAAATTATTTAATAGAGTAATGGTAGTTAACATTGACAGTTGTTCTGAGTCACTATCACTCATTTTCGACTGAAATAAAGAACTTATTCAAATTATCAGAAAATTTGTCTACTCGTAACTGGAAATAAAAAGCTAACGAACAAATGACAGCTCGAAATGGCGGCGTTTCGAATATCTGTATTTTTATTCTATGTCACTCGAGATCAAAATGTCGTGCGATTTAAAGTTAGAATGTAGATACTAGTATAGCACACTCACTTGAATTTGACACCTATTCCAAATTTAAACTCTATAACCTACGGTTTTCAGTAGGTTTTAGTTCATTACAGTTCCGTTTATTTCTGTTGGTTGGTAATGCTGGTCATTGCCTATGGTTTTTGAACGCATTAGAGAGGGTTTATGATATTTGGGTAGATAAACAATATTTAAATACCTTTCAATCTTTGCGAGTTGGTGGTGTGTTCTGATCGCGTAGGTTTAAAATGAAAACGACCATTCTTTGTGTCCTAGGTAAAAGACGCCTATTGTCATCAAGTACCTCATGTTATCGTCGTGCATGTAATTTCGTTGACGTCACAAACAGAGATAAGTAATAAATTACAAGCCACATATGTACAGAATAAATAATAATATTAACAAGTAATATAAGGAACGTCCTGTTTATTGTCACCACTGCATGCAACATGCATGCTTTTGAATTGTAAATAAAGAGCTTGTTTGTCTCGAAATTATTGTAAATTAATGCGTTGAATTCAACGCATTAATTTACAGTTTAAGGGCGGTGAATACTTTAAAGTTATTTTTAAAATCTTTTGTTGTTGATAATCTACGCACGCACTTCAGCGTGATGCATGTTGAATTTTAATGCGTTTAAAATATTTATATCACTTTTTTTTAAGACGTTACTTATTTCATATTTCATTCTTAGGTCTAAGGTAAATGGTTATTACTAGGCACATGCACCCTGGAAGGGCCCTGCCTTCCAGGGTGCATGTGCCTAGTATAAAATATTTATATCACTTTTTTTTAAGACGTTACTTATTTCATATTTCATTTATTGCTGCATGTACATTCATTCTTAGGTCTAAGGTAAATGGTTATTACTAGGCACATGCACCCTGGAAGGGCCCTGATAAAATATTTATATCACTTTTTTTTTAGGACGTTACTTCTTTCATATTTCATTTATTGCTGCATGTACATTAATTCTTACGTCTAAGGTAAATGGTTATTACTAGGTACATGCACTCTGGAAGGGTCCTGCAAAACTGAGTTAGCTAACTAAACTTTTTTTCACATGTGAAAGTTTTGCGAAGTTGACGAAAACTACAAAACTTTTTATTTCCTCGCATAAATTTTTCCAGGTGATCTGGAGTTCTATCTAGAGAGGAATTTTATTACATGATGATGATGATGATTCTTTGTTAATGGCAATCTTTGTGTCTGGTTGAACACTATTCTGCCAGTGTCAAGTAATGGAAAGTAATTGTAAATATCTGAGTTATCTAATTAAGCAGATTGTGTAATATTTTCATCAGAACCTAGTTCGTTATCTAGCAGGGTGCACCACGTGCAGGTTAGGTATAACCTACCGGCTTGGGAGACAAGATTTTGGAATCCCTTATACCTCGAGAAATTCATTGTTTTCGAAAGATTTTGAGTGATTTCTTTCCTTTTCGCAGTACTGTTTTGACAACTTTAACAAGTCAGCGGTAGTAAAAATATCTAGTTCTCGAAAACTGCTTTCGTTTTGGTATTTTGCAAACTCATACTAGCCACGTAGCCACTCTGAAATCGTGAAATAGCCTCGTGGCCTGTAATCGAACCCGCACTTATGCTGATAATAACGCAAAGCAAGCCGTCAGTTGAATTGAATCACACACAGGTGCGGCGGTTCTTAAGATTTTCTTTGAAGCGCATATTTTTAAAACACGTCCTCGTTTACGATTTTCATTTGGTTTTTATGTCTTATATCCTGTCTGTTATTGACACAAAGAGTATAGTTTACTCAGAAAATCGTCTAAAAGAGTAATTAAAAATGAATAATATTTATTTGATCTGGTTTTGTGTTATTTCGGGACGGCTACTTTTCTAAATAGCACCAAGATAATTGCTTTTAAATTGCAATCGACTTCTTATTTGCGTTGGGTGTAATGATGACTCAGCAAACGTAGTGTAGGACGCCCTCCGACCAGGTGGGATGATGATTTGCGAAAGACGGTGGATGCGGTAAGTTGAAGACAGGGCGCTATGGCGCTCATTAGGGGAGGCCTATGTCCAGCAGTGGACTAATATAGGCTGATGATGATGATGTGTTAATCTGTAGGTAAAAAACTGTAGAAAATTGCAATCACTGCTTTATAAAAATCTCATCTCAGTTTAAAATTACATTACATTCGCGCAATTGGTTGCCAAATCATGTAAAACGCAATATCGAGGGGTGCCCCCATCTCTCCCTTGCGGCGACCCTGTACCGCGTGTAAAGGGTGTAAAATCGATTTGTGTAAGTTGATTTAAAATGAGCTTGCAAATTTTAAATCTATTTTTAATTTGAGACCTCATTATTAAAGCGTGTTAAGTGAGTTATTTTGAAATCGTAGTATTAAATTTTAAAATACGTTCACGCTCACATTTACGGTTATATTTACTGTTCTATGAAGATTATATGTTTCTGATTTTCGGGACCGAAATCAAGGCCCGATAAACATCAATTATTCCGAGATTTCAAATTCTTAGATGAGATGAACAGCCGCATTTTTTCCCAGTTATTCATGATTCTATGAGAATGTGGACATCCCATGGGATGGGAGTCATCGTTCAAATATTTGGCTTTGATCTCTAATTGGTACCTTATACCTAGTATATGAATGATGTGTTTTGTTGTGAAGATAAATATTTTGGCAAGTGTACATTTTCCTTGAAATACTCCATCTACCAACAACAAAACTGCGAACGAAACGGAAACTACGGAAGAAATAAAGAACCATTCATTTAAAAGATAAATTCGTGTTTTTTAAATCCCTCGTTAGCAGCAGTCTAGGTGGGTTTTAATATGCTCATTCAAAAAAATCATTTTGCTCTCATCTTGAACTAATAACTACCCAGTTTTATTTCAGACTGGGTCCATAGTACAGGATAATAAACAACACAAAGCCGTAAATCAAAACACAAAACCTATTCTAAATCAATGTGTTTTTTACCGAAATAAACAGCTTACGCCAGCTACGAAATTTTTTTTTTTATTTACGAGTTTGGTGGGTTTTTTTATATGTAGAAAAATGATATCTATCTTTGCACTGTATTGTATTAAAGTTATCTAGCCATAATACAAGCTCTGCTTAGCTTGGCGCTAGATGCTACTGTTTTGTTTTTGTCCAGCATGATTTATTTATTTTATTGTTGGGAGATCGAAGATGATCATGGCGGGTAATCGATATTGTGTGTTGATGTGGCGCATGGAAAGATTTGGGTGAGCCCTTTGTCTAGCAGTAGGATAACATAGCATAACAGACTTAAAATTAAACCGGTTAAGTCTGAAGATAAATCATTTATTTTGCGTCACTTCCACAACTAGCGTGACAAAGCATTCTTGATTACAAATTAATACCGTCGATCACGTAAAAAGACATCAGATTATTATGCCTCATGTGAGTGTAGATAACTAACTACTCTGTGAACTAACCCCATTTTTTAAATATTTTACTTATCATACTGCACCCTTTAAATAAAACCGGCCAAGTGCAAATTGGACTCTTTTTGATTCAAAACGCGTGCAGTCGAGGCCCCCGTGAACCCCACCGCTTTGTCCCCTCTCGTTCTGACCACGAGAACTTTTTTAACACTTTCATTGCCAACGACAACGTACATTAATTTCTGCGATTGCAGCTGCGGCCCGATCCGAAACTAATTAAAAAAAAACATTTATTTATTTCTTTAAAGGTTTAGGTTGGTACAAATAATATTTTAGGTTAACATAAGTACGTAAGAAAGCAAGTCTTTTTTTTAAATAAAACTAAGTTAATAAGATTCACTGTCCAACCAAGGCTGGGCATGCGATATACTAAAATATACTAACACTTTCATTGCCCGCGACTTACATGTAATCTGCAGTTCTACTAGATGCGGCCCGCCTCGCCGCGCCGCCACCGCCACACTCCCTGCGGGTCGTGCCGCAAGGGTTGGGCAGTGAGTGCGTTAATATCAGAGCTACAGTACATTTTTACCTATGTATGTGCACGTGTTCAAAAATAAAGAGGGATTATTCCAATCGCCATAATTATTTCATAACAAAGAGATGAGGCATCATCGCTAGGGGGTATCTATGGAAACGTCTTCCTTATTATTATTATATAATATTCCCTTCATTATTGGTTTAATCCTGGCAACGGTAGATGTATTGTTCCCGGAGCTAAAGGTAACACAATACTAATTGCAAGTTATTATTATACTTACGTAGGTGTTCTCTTATCCTTTGCTAATAATAATGCTTGCTACAGAAAAGCTTTCAATTTTCTAGGAAAAAGCTTTTTATTGACTTACCCCATTTTAATATCTAGCTTTAGATATACCATCATCATCTGTAGAGGTATTTGGATTTCTCTTCCTGACCAGTTGGAGGAATTACCACTTGCGAAAGACTGCAACCAAATGTTAGATGCGTCAAGCTGAAGACAGGGCGTTAGGGCGCTCATAAAAGGAGGCCTAGGTCCGGCTGTGGAGTTATAAAATTTATGTGTCAAAGTTTCAGATCGTCTACTAAAAAGTCATTAATATTATTTATTTATTTATTTTTTAATATTTTTTGTTGGTTTTTTTTCTTTTCAGTTCTTTTCTTGTGAATTTCTTGTTAATTGTTGTAATGTAGTAATTTTAGTAAGTAATTGTATAAATTTTGTTAAGTGTTAGTAGTGGTTACTCTTAGCTTACTTTATCATTGTTATTAACTACATTTGTTAACAAGGGAGAGCTGTACTTAAATTTTTTCCGCTAGCAAGCAGTTTTTTTTAGTTACTATATGCGAGGATATATTAATAGTTAATAGTTTAGTCGTAAGTTTACATAAATAGTAATGTACAACTGTTTATTCTCCGAATAAAATAAAATAAATAAATAAATTATAATAGCACTTATTTACTAAAAGTTTTTTTAATTTAGCTTTAAACATAATCTCATTAAGATTTAAAAATGATTTTGGTATCTTAATATAAATTTTAGTAGCCATGCAGATTACGCTTTTGTAACAGTGCAGTTTTATAAGTGCAGTTTTGTAACAGTGCAGTTTTATAAGTGCAGTTTTGTAACAGTGCAGTTTTGCACCTAAGCTTTGTATTCTTGTAATATGAACGATGATGATGACCTGTGGAAGTTATGAGAAAATCTTCCATAATAAATCTCATATTTACGAGTCAAAGACCTGTCGATTCTCGCTAGCCATCAAGAAGCCCACCTCGGGGTAAACAAAACACTTGCTTCTCGGCCTACTTCACACTAAACCACTTGCAAACACATTCCACGTCAAAACATATTTGACGACCTATGTGACAGCGCAGTGTGTAATGGTTCTAAGAAGCAAAAGTTTGCGGGTTCGATTCCGGCACATTCGGGACATTCTAGGAAAAAAAAATCTAGGAATATATTTCGGCTTATAATTTTACCACTTTGTCGGCGTGATTAATATTTCATCATTATCATCAACAGCCTATATTAGTCCACTGCTGGACATAGACCTCCCCTAATGAGCGCCATAGCGCCCTGTCTTCAGCTTGACGCATCCAGCATCTGCCAGCAGTCTTTCGCAAATAGTCATTCCACCTGGTCGGAGGGCGTCCTACACTACGTTTGCCTGGTTAATTATAATTTAATGAACGATTATAATTACCCATGCTAAATATAACAGCTTCCAATACTTATAATTTCTAAGCTAAGCCACGGCCGTACATACGGACATGCCAAAATTATAAAGGTGGGTGGGTACTGATCGGCCGGAGGCGTTACGGAGCCTAAAGGCGCATTCACTCAGCGAAACCGTTTCCGACCACCAAGAGCAACTTCGCATCTCCACCTTAACTAGGAGAAATATAAAGATGTCTTAAATAAAAATTTATCGGTATCTCAAACAGCCCAATATTTTTTTTGTAAATTTCTTTGTTTAACGTTATAACAATATGAAATAGGCGGCGGCGCTGGTGTGCGCCAAACTACCGCGTTAATAAAAAGACTGTCCAGCAGTATTTGAAGTTATAAATAATATATACATAATAAATTCAAAAATCTAAATAAAAAAATTAATTATTTTCAAAAAATTCTGAAATAAAACACTGACACAGAAATAAAATGTCATTTTTTATTTCTGTCTCCTCTATGTAGACTAAATTAAAAAAGCGACGAAAAAACCTATAGCCTATTAATTGTTACTTTTCGAGTTGGAGCAAACATTAATTCTAGACAATAGTCAATAAGTAGGAACCTCACCAGCCCAGTGGACGCACACCTTTCCTTTCAAAACAAAACGCTCCGGTGTCGAGTAATAGAACGGTAATATTAATACCAAACACGTCATAAAAAAACAACACCGTCCTTGAAAATGGCAGGAATAATCAGACACGTGTAAATGTACCCGCAATAACCGAGACGTAAGCTATGGTGTTATGGTTATCGGATGATCTAACCATCGTGTTATTGAATGGTGTTCCATTCCACCCTTTTGTTCGTAGAGTGTAATTCTACTGGTTTAAAATAATAGTCGATCTTTTCGATAACTTTCTATATTATTGGCAGATTCTCGGTTTCTTTCTCACGGTTATTTTTCAATTTCAAGTTTTTTTCATCATTGTCATTCTATAAATACTGCTAGGTATCTATAATACAATATGATATTATAAATGTGAAAGCTTGGATGGATGGATGTTCATTTTGCGTAGCGTAGTAAAATAATATACGAAATTTTTAACGGCTGAACGGATGTTTATGAATTTTTTCAGGGATGTAACCGATATCCCGTGGACGGACATAGGCTACTTGAAAAACGTGTGCGAAGCCGTGGACTGAAGCTAGTATGGATATGAAGTCAAAGTCATTTTAGCAACTGCTTCTTTGTCAAAAAATCTTTATTTCCTTGAGAGTAATTAGTTTGTTTGTTTGAAAAAACTAAAAAGCGAGTTCCAACCCCTAAGTTCAAGTAGTACAAGTATACTTTTTTAAGTTTGTCGCCATTGAAAAAAAATATATATAAAAAAATACTATATAGGGATATAGTTTTTATTTCCGAGGGCGGAAATAAAAATGTTACGGGACCATCTTGGAATCATTTTGTATTACAACTGCAAAAGAATCATCCAAATCGGTCCTTCGATGGTAGATCGACGGACAGACATAAAAAAACATACGTACAGCCGACCACAGGACCTTTTTTCGTCCGTTTTGTCCAAGAGTCCTGTAAGGTCTAAAGGAAATAAAGCACTTTGAATTTTGAATTTTTCGAAATCAATTAAAAAAAATATACATTTAAAAACAATTCATACTTTTAAACTAAAAAATACTGCACTGCAGAACTCAAACATAATATCCACAGCATTCAACCATGTCCCAAAGCAACCTCGAGTTTCCTCATGATAGGGCAATTTGTCGGTTCTCGGAAGCTGAGGGTAATCGCTCGCGGGAACCGTCACCAGCCAGTAATCAGCATCAGTGTGGGTATATCTACCTATCAGTAGGTAGGTACCTACCTAATGTTATTGTGTGGTGGCTGAGCTAATGCGAAATACACTAAGGCCCGTATTATGAAAGCTTGCTCGGTCCTCAATCTGTGCTTGAGTAACGATTTTCTATGGCATAAATGTCACTCAAGCATAGATCGGTGACTGAGCGAGCTTTCATAATACGGGCCTTAGACAATTTAAAATAGTCTAAAGAAATACAACATTGAATGTTTTTACTTTCAGTTTAGATAATATTGTAAAATTTTCGTGGATGATAGAAGGGCTAAAAATAAAACCGGCCAAGTGCGAGTCGGACTCGCGCACGAAGGGTTCCGTACTATTATCTATAAAAACGGCAAAAAAATCACGTTTGTTGTATGGGAGCCCTCTTAAATATTTATGTTATTCTGTTTTTAGTATTTGTTGTTATAGCGGCAACAGAAATACATCTGTGAAAATTTCAACTGTCTAACTATATCACAGTTGATAAGTGAGTTACAGCCTGGTGACAGACGGACAGACAAACAGCGAATTCTTAGTACCTAATAGGGTTTCGGTTTTACCCATTCAAAATTCAAAATTTTTCAAAATTCAATAACTTTATTTCTGTAGGCTTACAAAATAGGCACTTGGACAAGTCAATTTTTATACATAAACAGTTTTATAAATAGTAATTACTAGCAGCGCCTCGCGGTTTCACCCGCGTAGCTCCCGTTCCCGTGGGAGTTCCGGGATAAAAAGTAGCCTATGTCCTATTCCAGACTATAATCTATCTCTGTGCCAAATTTCATTCAGATCCGTTCAGCCGTTCTGGCGTGATAAAGGAACAAACATCCATCCATCTATCCATCCATCTAAACTTTCACGTTTATAATATTAGTGAGATTATCAAATCAGAAACAAAATGTTATTGATTTTGTTCGCTTAAATTTTTTGTCCACTAGTGGAAGAAGACGATTAGTGGAAGAACAGTTTTGGGTACCGAACCCTAACAAGCTTTTCAGCCATCAAAATGATGATGTCTTTGCATTTTTCTTATTGCTACTAATAGTTGAGAAGTGCCCTCTTGACGAGACAATCCTAGATACTGCATTTGTTCACGGTGAATATTTGTTTAGCTCTCAAAATTAAACATAATAAAGAAAATATACGTAAATTCCAGCCATTGAGGAGTCATCTCGGCTGCAGCATCAGGTTCTAACTGTAATTTTGTAGTAGTTATTGCATTTGAACTGAATAAGCATACTAACAGAGTCCAAAGTGGTTTAAACCTGGTAAGATATGATATACAACCCACATAAATATGTGTAGCTCAGTAGAAGCTTGCAAATAGCTCTTTTTCCCACAATTTCACTAGATAAAGATGCTTACTCAGTCAACAAACCGAAATATGTTTTCAAGCAAAGTGTCACCCAAACGTGCCCGCGCCATCCATAATTCATGCCCGTCCAGGCTTGGGCTCATTGATTGCTCTCCTAAACTGCGAACGTAGTTCACCAGCCCCATTCCCTCAATGGAATACCGACCGAATGGAGCAAACACGAAGGCCGCTTTTAGAACACAACCTAAAACAGACGCTTAATGCTCTGAAAATACGCCTGTAAGCTGAAAGCATAGAGTCTAAATTTCGCTGTGGTAGTTGTACAGACTGGCGGTTGACCTTGCCGTTAAGGGGTGTAGTTAGGGGGTGTCTGGCCCCCCTCTCCGAGGGTGGATTGCGTCGACAACTTGCGTAATAAGATATTTTTACGTGTAGTCGAGCCAAGCGAAAATTCTCCTAGTTGTCATGGCGACGGATAATGATTTTGCGGAGTTTAGTTGGCGAACTGCGCACATAATTCTTGTTCACCTCATTTACGGTATCATAATGTAAATAATACGGTATCTATGTAGCCTAAACCAATTATTAAGGTATGTAGCCACTTATTGTTGCATCCGAGGGAACTTAGTCCAACAGGACTTTCATAGCTTTTCTTTGTTTAGTAGAGCTAGCATTAATAATACCTATGCCAAAATATTTTTTCCTGAGTATAATCTTGGAGTCTTCAAATCCAGGGTGAATAAGTTCGTTCATGGGAAAGCGTGCTCCATCCTAGACCACATCATTACTTATTCAAGTTAGATGGTGGGTAAACTCTTGACCATCACCAATAAAAAAAACTCAGAGCTGTGCCCAGCAGTGGGCGAAGTCCGGTTGTTGATGTGACAATTTTGTATAGTTAAGTAGTATAGGCAAAGGCAGACGGGAGACAAGTGCCTGGAGTTATTGATTATTGTAACTCAACGCGGGAACATGCGTACTCAGAGCCTATACGTTCTGCTCTAACCAAGCTTTACTTATTCAGGGTGTTTGACAGATGGATCGACCCATTGTCAAACCACCCATCCTATTTTTCAAGTTAGTTACGATATTCAAAATTAATTAAATAACTTGCCTTTAGATCGTCTGCGTCATTTTTGTTTGTCGTTGTTCTATTTTTATGTAGTTTGAAATTAAATTACAAAATCAGCTGGAAGTGTCTAATATTCAGCCAGAAGCCGCGTGGGAAGTCAGTAAAAATCGTTACGAAGTACTTGGCCATATCGACTTGAGCGGACAGGGTTTGCTAAAATACATAGATACAATCAAATACGATTCTTCAAAATAGATTTATCTACATCTGCGTACATCTAATAATGTTTACGACAAAATCTTTCGTAGTTTGACGAGTTAATTATGATTGGAAGCGGTTTAACAACGAGCCTAGTTTGTGTTAGAATACTAACGTTTTATCCTTTAACGAGGGACCTCTTCAGGGTGAGTGCGGTTCTAGAACTACTTAATAGAACCGGACTCACCCTGTTCTTCTAGCACAAAGTAGTATCGTACTCAACCCGTAATAACACAACTACGATTCTTCAAAATAAATTTACTCATCCAATGCTCTATCAAAGTAAAAATGCCTCTACCGAAGTAATTTTTTGTGCCTAGGTACATTAGGTATGTACATAATACACAAACTTTGCGCTATTGAGCTTTGGGCTACACTGAAGCTTTCCTCGTATCGGCAGAAATGTCTTGGATTTCCGAGATTTCCCTATTTAAAGCAAGATTGTTCATTGAAGTGATCTCTTTACCAGCCCATCTGATAAAACAAGCTATACAGTCTGTGCCACACCGATTATCCAGCTTTTTCCATCACCATATCAGCACTATTTTATCACAACATCAGCTAAAAACATGACTACGTAGGATGTAAGCACGCGCCAGAAAAAAAACACTAAATTGCAAGTAGGCCGAAATGTTAGTCGAGCCGCACCCACGCAGCCAGCAGAACTTGAGCCTAGAAAGCCCATTGACCCACCTCCTCCACGCCCTCGAAAGCATTGAAACACACGAGGCGGAGGGGAGAGGGAGTGCTGGTTAAGCTGGTTATCTCGAGACACGTTCCGTAGATGAGTCTCGACGGGAACCCTGCCGTCTCATTACGGACATTGTTTTCGAGGCAGTGTTTTGAGTTGCCGTCGCCAGCTCATCATCATCAGCCTGATAGCGAAGCCTCTACTCCCGTGTAGTAAGGTTCAAATTGCGATGGAACATAAAACAAAGATCGTAGGCAATATAATTCCTCCCACTGTGTACGTAGAGGCATTTTGTGGAGTGGTTCTGCAGATAAAACACATGAGCATAAAATACTGGTTTGCCTTCATTAATCTTATCGACGAGAATAAAGTTTATGTTTTTTATTAGGTAACTAAACCTACAGGAGAATATAAAATAAGATATTGCCAAAATGAAATCCAAAATCCTTCGCGAGGATATTAAACACAGCTGTTAGAGCCAAAAACAAATTCGTGGTGTCGGGCGCGGCCGGGTCGTCTGGGGTATGTCTGCGGGCGCGACCTACATCCCATCCCCTAGCCAACCCCCTAAGGGGGCAGATGTGGGAATAGGGGTGAAATGGGGGTGATGACGCGCGTCTGCGCCCCCCCAAACCCCCTCACACCTGCATTACGTAAGACGAATGTGCCGGGATGATAGCGAGGCGTTTTGCTGAGCTTCGTGAATATTAAAACGTTGTTCTTATTCTGTATTTAGTGAAATAAGATTGAAGTTCATGAGTGAACGAAATAATGGGTTTCATTTTGATATGCAATGAAATAAAAATCAGCGCCCTGCCTTCAGTAACGCCCTTATTTTCATGCTATTTAATTTTCTTCCAGCTGTAAACCACGACACAAACACCTAACTAAAACTGACGTGCTTGGTGTTGATTTTCAGGTGCAAGTCTTTAACATGGATCTGTGACTCATGCATGGCAAAAGTAACTTAAAGCACGCAAATAATAAGACTTTACTTATAATTATAACAAAGCTGATGAGAAATTAGCAAAGAGAATCAAATGCTTAGCTAGATAAGGTTCCAACTCTTGGTCCTTGGCGCAATCGATGTTTGACGTCACAGAGGTCATCTTTAATCCGTCTGACGCATTTCTATGTCCTATTTTACGTTTTACGTAAACAGTTAAGAATTTGACCTCGCCCAGATATATATATTGACATGTTTTCTCACCGACAGCCCCCATAAGTTTTGTCAAGAGAAGATTTATCTGAGACATAAAATAAAAACCTCTAAATGCATAGTCTTGCTCGCTTTCTTTCTAGTAAAACGATGAAGGGTTATTTCTAACGCATGGGACAGTTCCCATGCGTTAGAAATAACCCTCAGAAAAGGGTTTTTATTCCAATAGTCAGTACTAATGGAATAAAAAGCCTACGTGTTATTCAAGGTCTAGACCTACTTCTATACAAAATCATTCAGCCTAAACCGAGCAATAGTTATATCGCAAATAAGTAACAAACATACATCCATCCTTAGGAATTTATAGTTTGATGTTATAGTGTGATTTTATTATAAATCTGATTGTAGTTTCTCCTCTATTCCAGGTTGTGGAGACAGTGGTTTGCAAGCCCGAGCCGCCAGAATCCCCCCCGAAGAAAGCGCGAAGCGACGAGTACAGCTATGCACTATTCCTCGACCAGTATGCACTACACTACAGAGCCATATCCGCCTTCAGACCCTGGGGCAAACGGGAGCCGGTCCTCCAGAACCCAGAGCGAGTGGTTAGAGTAGCAAACTGTAGCGAGTTCGAGAGGGACTTCCAGCCGAATGTGGCGTTGAAGCCGTTGACGCCGCCCGTGGACGATGTCACGTCGTCGACGTCGCCCCCGCCGCAGTGCGACTCGGAGCTGGCTGCGAGGTTGATGGACGTGGAGGCTCGGCTGGCGGAACGAGCGCGGCGATTAGATGAGCGGGAGGCTGAGCTAAGCCTGCGCGAGGCGCGGCTGGCGGCGCGGGAGGCCGAGCTCGCCCGCTGCCAGCCCGAGGACCTCCCGTCCGAGCCCCCCTGTTGACCGACGCGCGTCATCACCGCGCTGAGTGATGAACGCTTGTGAACGCTGGTTTGATCTCGGTGATTGTGACGGATTCTAGCCGAGTCTTTTGAGTCTTATACAGTTTTGACAGTTTTACCGGCGATGGAAATACATAAACGTACCTAATCATATCAAGTACAGTTATGGAAATAGGTTTTGTACAATATACATATTTTTTTCTCTATAGTCTCTTCGTTGTGCCATTCTAGGGTGCGTTACCTTTCATAACCTCAATCTGCTTTTCGATACCTATGAATAACAAAATACTCACATTATAATAAAATAGTTTTTTAATTTACAACAGTAAGCATAATTTATACAGGGTTATTTTTAAGTTGTTTTTTAAAACCCAACATTGCCTATTTTATCGTACACCTAAATATAAGTTTTTTTTTTCAGTTACACAAGTATTACCTACCTACCTACATTTAGTTCAATAAAAACAAGTTAAAAGTATTGTTTTAAATAACTCTGTATAAACCTCAGCCATACCAAATAGTAAAACCATTCACACTCTTTAACAAACCTAGGTTTCTATGATAACAATTCTATACCTCTTATGCCTAACTATGAAGGTTGTATAAAAAATTGTGAATTTTATTCCTTTACATTTTGTACGTTCAGCCAAAAGAATCTTAGAGGCAGTTTTCGTAAAGTACTTTTCGATGTTGTCACGCCTTCGACGCACCTAACTTATCGAGGTGAACTATGCACGCCATCTAGGTCGAACGTCATGTACTACTGAAATTCAGCATCGAAAATATGCGACAACTTTTTCATTGTTGTTTTTGAACTCCTAATTATTGTCCTATACCAAAGTATAAAATTATAAACTCCCATATAAGATGAACAGCGAGCAGTATTCGGTCTGTTTTTGTAAATATAAAGCACATTCGCAAGTCACCCAGATAAGATAGGCGGTGCCGAAATATTAATAAAGCTATGTATATATAAGATTTACAGTAGAATCCTGGCCAACAAAATTATCTTTAAGGGAAATTTCCCGCTGTCTACCTCATTGTAAATAAAATGTATTGGGCTAATGTGTAAGAAACAAAAATGTAAAAAGCTATATTGCTAAATTTCAGCTGACTCGATGTTTGTAGATTCGGAGCAATAATTTTAGATTGTTTGAAAATTATGGGTAACACTGCCTTTCGTTTTGTAATTTCTAAAAATGCCTTAAGTGGTTGTTTGTAATTTTAAGCATTTTTAAAAGGTAGATGGTCCACTGGATTTCGTTTGTCATTCACCATCACATGCATCACAATAGTTAATCAATGTTCAAAATACTGCTTTTTGACTTGTATCGTTTTACTTGGTGTTTTCTATCACTGTCGCTTTCCCACTAAAGCGACAGTGATAGAAAACACCAAGTAAACAGAAAAAAAGCTTTTAGTTTCTCTTGATGCCCGCTAGAGGAGCCCTTCGCTTGAGAATGGGCGTCATCTAGCGGCATAAAAACGAAGTTTACTCCTCTTTATATTTTCATTACGTACTGTATTTTTGAACTTTTGCCAGTAACCATGCATTTTAATTTAGTGCATACGATTTTTGTGACTGAGCAATATTAACGTTTTGATTATATTATCTGTACCTTTGTATTTTATATTTGTCCTATTGTAAGGACTTGGTTTGTGATTTTAATGGTTTTCTTTAAAAAGCCTATAAAAAGCTTACTGAGCTAATTTTTGGGTGTATAAGATCATGTTGTATGCGTATTGTTTTTTTATTCGGATACAATTGAACTTTATTGATAAGCAAACACAGTCTTATGAGAAAAATTCAAATTGCTTGATCTTTTTCAGAGCCAGAAGGGTACCTAAGTAAATGCTGGGCCTAAGAAACAATTCTCTAGACTGCCCGATAAGGAGGTATGCGAAATAAGATTTCGCTTTTTGACTTCGGCGAAGCTCAAATTGTATAGAAGTTATTTTTCTTTATTTTCAAAGAGTGCTATGTTTGTAGGTAGTTATGTAGTCTAAGATCAGATATAGGCGTAGATATAATATCTCTAGTCAGAGAATTTTGAAGAAATAAATTACCATTTACTTATTAATATAAATATAAGTAATGTATGTATATTATTCAATATGTATGTACTTTAAGGAGTGTAAGGATAACTTATTATTGTTTTAATACAATGTAAAATAGGAATGGACGGTATGTCGAACTCTATTTAAGTTATGTATAAATGAAACTTTTCTGTCTGTACCATTGGATATGTATTTTGGTGCTATATTTTGGCTTGGCTAACTTAGTATTTTAATTGTATATAATTTTGGTATATTCGCCCTATTTATTGGCAACTATTTCTGTTTATTCTTTAAATTATTGGTTTTCAAAATTGATTGTACAACAATAATTTGGTTTTGCCTCGAAAACGTTAAAATTATGGCTAGGCCATGTTTGACTTAATTGGCGTAGGGTTTTAATATTTCGTATCGATGGAAAAGTTTCAAATAGTCGCAAACCTCTCACTGTTACGACTAACTTTGTATATCAATTCAGTATATAATTTTCTCAGCATTCATGAAATATCTACTGTAACAAGGAAGCTCAAAAGTTTAGTCTTTGGGTACCTACCTATTTGTTTAATGATGAGTTACGGGACATTCTTTCGTCGCGGATTGACGCGAGAATATTTTTTTTGTTTTTAATTTTTTCTACGTTCTACAAGCAATAAAACAAGCTAAAAAGTAATTTGCCCAAAATCGTAAACCATGTTCTGAGAACTCATTAAAACCAACGATACACAGGTATTTTTGGAGCATTTGGGAAAATACAAAATTCGTGCAAAAATCTACATTTTACCAAATGCCAAATCAACTTTGATTTGTATTTTGGGAATACAAATCAAAGTTGATTTCGCATAAGTTCATAGAAAATGGTTTACGATTCGCGAGAAATTACTTTTTCGCTAGTTAAATTGATTGTGGAAAGCAGAAAAAATTTTAAACCACAAATAACAATTAATCTCGCGCCAACCTGCGACGAACCACCTTAAGAGCTATCTCCATTTTCAACATCTTATGATTAAGGTGGCCTCAAAACATGTTCTATTTCTACGGAGACCATACAAATACAAACAATGGTCTACCCTATAGGTATTTGAGATGCCTGGTGATCCTGTGGAATTACTTGGGTACTTTTCCGTTTTTGCGAGTTTAGTGCATTCAAATTCTGTAAGGTCTGGTCATATCGGGGTATCATCGGACGCGGGGGAAGACCGTATGATACTAATTGTAGCCGAATTAATCCATTATTTTCTAATGACGACACCATTTTCTACGACGCCATTAAATGGCGTCGGCATAATGTTGTCATCATTAAAAAGTATGGCTTATTTCGGCTACAATTTGTATCATACGGTATTCCCCTGCGTCTGATCATACCCCGATATATATAGTGTTGTCTTTTTTTGTAGACATAAATAGATATAGAACTTTTTGCTTTGATTTGGTCTAATAGTGAGAGAGCGTTGTAAATATTTTTATTACTTTGATAGTACGGATCTGCGCGAAGACGCCAGGCTACTTTTAAACTTAAAAAATCGTGAATAAAACGTCATAAAACTTTGTCATATAACGCGAAATGCAGTTTAATTCAACTTTAAAAATGATATTTGAAAATTTACCTATCAAACCAAATGGCCAGTGTACCATGTAGCCAGTTTATTAATATGGCTGTTAAGGTGTAAAAAAACGGGCTTGACTAATTGGAATCTTTAATGATTGTGTTTTTTTTACTAATTATGACTCATTAAACTCAAGTGTTTTTGCGTTGTAATTAGCAATTAAAACTAATTTCACGGTAATAAATAAGTCTAAAGTCCTACCTAGTAAACCAACATAATATCGGGCTTACGCAATTTTGATATTATTGGAAATCTAAACGGTTAACAACTTTTCTTTCTACACCGATCGTCTAAACTTGGCACCCCGATGGTACAATTTTCGTTTTTCTTGTATAATTTCTTTGATTCACCTTTAAAGGTATATGTTTTAATACAACATTGGCTAATCAATTTTAAGTGTACTTAATTAGGAATTCAGCAGATTTAATGAGACATTGTTTTATGCGTTTTTGGTGATTTGCCAGGGTAGTACATACTCTGTGATCTCATGTAAGATTGTTATTTCAACTTCGACGTTTTAAATACATTCATGTTAAAGTCGCAAAAATCTGAGTTTTAATAAAATGGAATTAACTCACAATTTGTTGTTTTCATTCAAACAACCTTCCTTACCCATCTTGTAGACAAGATCCTAAAGTTGTAATAAATCGGTAGGTACCATAATCTGTTACCTTACCTCAATGGAATAGACCACTCGTTCGACCCTTGAGTCGTAAGAGGTCCCAGATATTTTCGACGAGGCACGTGTCGATCTCTTTGGTTAGTTGGTTAGAGCGCACCTGTGAAGGCGAGGCGCGGGTTCGAATTCTGCCGAAACCGAAAATTTTTGGGACGTTATTGAATTTTCATAGAACACTCGTGTTAAAAAGGTAGGTAGGTACATCTAAAGTTTGAACTTTAGATGTACCTACCTACCTTTAATCTATTTAAAGAGGTACAGTTTGTGAGGTGGGGTAATCTCTGGATCTACTGAACCGATTTTGAAAATTCTTTTACCAATATAGAAGCCTTGTCTCTGAAGGATAGGATTCGTAACGAATACATCCGACAGAGAACCAAAGTCATCGGCGTAGCCAGTGGCGGATCATCCCCAAGGCAAAGTAGGCATGTGCCTAGGGGCGCGAGGTTCCAGGGGGCGCGGGCGCGGAAAATTTTACACTACTAAATAATTAATATGTCAGGTAATATCTAAGTGTAAAATTAATTATATGAGTTAGCAGGTATCCGCCTACTTACAAAATATAAATCATTATTTAATTCTGTCGAAACTTTTTATTTTTGTTCTATGTCCAGAACAAAAAATTTAAAAAGAAGGAATAAGTT
Source organism: Eupithecia exiguata (assembly GCA_947086465.1). NCBI lineage: Eukaryota > Metazoa > Arthropoda > Insecta > Lepidoptera > Geometridae > Eupithecia > Eupithecia exiguata. Next base: position 10,378,066 of record OX352245.1, read on the forward strand.
CCTTCTTCTTCTATCATTACACAAATGATCTGATTTTTGCCTTAGCAAAAATCAGATGATTAGTGTAATGATATTGGTTGACGAGCGTCAGAGGCGGCTTTAGCGGCGCACACGGGCGCAGGAACATAGGGGGCGCCATGTAATGCACCCCGGTGGCAGCCGTAGGCCTCCTAACCCAGACCATGCGCCCTTGTTATGCCCGACGCCACCGCCGCCTCCATCCATAACGCAAATTCCTTATTGAAACAATCTATTTAGAGCGAAAAGTAATATAGTATATCGGGGTATGATCGGACGCGGGGGAAGACCATATAACACTAATTGTAGCCGAATTAAGCCATTATTTTCTAATGCTGCCACCATTTTCTACGACTCTATTTGAGGGCGTCGGCATAAAATGTTGTCAGCTTTAGAAAATATGGCTTAATTCGGCTACAATTAGTGTCATACGGTCTTCCCCCTCGTCCGATCATACCCTGATATACCTTATAGTTTGATGGGTTTATATGGTGACTTCTGAGAGAGGAGTGAACTGCGCAGCTGGGCGGGGTACGTGCGTGCGTACAGCACCGATCTCCACACTCAATTTTTTTTACGGCTCGCTTCGCTCGCCGTTGTTTTCTATCTGTTGTACTCTAGATTTTAATGACTTTGAAAATTTTCTGTCAAACCACTGGAAAGTGTCGAACCTTTTTGCTAGTTCGCTCCGTTGTTGCCGTAATTTCTATTCTTTTTGCTTCCATAAATTTCTAAATAATTTGGGAATAATTTTATTACCGATAGCCACAAAAGTTTTGCGTTTCACCGTTTAGGTACATACCTATCTTATTTAATCTTGAAAAATCACAAAAAAATTGCGGCTCGCTCCGCTCGCCGTTATCTTTATTTCCCTACCTTTCTAGCTAACCCCGCCAAAACCCATATGGGTTAGCCAAGACCATATAGTCTTGGCTCTAACTTTGACAATTGACAACCTCCTCTATCATGCTAACCAAAAGCATGAAAATAATTGCGGCTCGCTTCGCTCGCCATTGCTTCTAGTTTTTTACCTGCCTACAAAAAAGTATTGAACTTTTTTGTCAATCACTGAGGAACGTCGTTGTTATGTAACTAACACCACCCCCAATACTGAGCTTTGCCGCGGCTCATTCACAGAGGGGCGCCAATGTGGTGTTTGCCTAGGGCGCTGTCGACAATTAATCCGCCTCTGGGCGTAGCTCTAAAAATTAGCAAGCTGAAGTGGCAGTGGGCTGGCCATATCTCGCGAAGAACCGATAATCGTTGGTGTAAACATGTTCTTGAGTGGAGATCGCGACTGTGCAAACGTAGTGTAGGACGCCCTCCGACAGCGTCGAGCGACGCTCGACGACCGAGGCTCACCGGATTTTTAAAAAATTATCTGAGCGTCTGGTTGAAGCGACGCGTGACCCGAGAGCTGGTGAGTATCTGGCACAGCGCATCAGCATTGCCTTATAGCGGGGCAATGCAGCCAGCGTCTTGGGGACGCTTCCGACTGTTATTTATATGGATCAGTTGAGCCACCTGTAGATTGTTTGCAACAGTCTGCAGTTAGCTCAATTGTTTCAATTGTAAATACTAGATCTACTATAAATAGCTTCAGAGATGAGGATTTTAGTTTGTAGTAGAAAATTGAGTGCGCGTTGAAATCTTTAGTAGGTATGCTACGCCAGACGGTTGTAGCATCGTAGCATGTGCTACGTGAATCTAAACTAATATTATAAAGAGGAAGGGTTTGTTTGTTTAAATTAAATAGGCCCCGAAACTACTGGACCGATTTGAAAAATTCTTTCACCATTAGAATCCTACATTATCCCTGATGAACATAGGCGATAGAGTCTACACGTGCGAAGCCGGGGCGGGCCGCTAGTCTTAGATAAACTATGTTTTTCGATATAGGGAAGGGAAGGTGAGAAAATGACATGTACCCACAGGGTTTTCGGCAGACCATGTGCCTTAAGGTAACTGGAGGTAGGTGAAATCAAGAGCTTTCGTTTTTTTACCGAAATTTTAACTATCAGTAATTGCTGGTTTGCAATATGTATATCTAAATACTTACTCTACGATATCTTTTTGGAGATAGGTAAAAATAGGTAAATAAATGCATACCTATCTAAGCTAAGGAGAACTTGTGTTATGGGTAGGTAAGGTACCTACTAGATAACTGATATAAGTAGTCACTACAAAGATTTTTTTAATTATTATTTTTATTATACCTATGTATATCTAAGTAATAATGAAAAACCCCTAGAATTAATATCTGCAGATCGTACCTACCAACATTTTTTCCCAGGCCGGAATCGAACATACAACTTCCTGCACCCGGCCTGCACCACAGTAGGAGTTATGTGATTTTTCACGCAAATTACATAAGATAAGGACTTTTATAGCCACAAAGCGGTAAGTAATATGTAGTAATATAATATGGAACATAATCCTATTCCGGTACCAAGTGGCGCTACCAAGCGATAGTAGGTAATTGATACTAATAATCGCTACGCAAGTCTTTCGAAGCTACGCGTAGGAATATAATGCTGACGACATGCATGAAAATTCCAGTCTTCTGCGAACTTGTTTACAAAAGTTGAACAGAGATGGCGCTAGTGGTTTAATAATGTTATTTATTAATTTTGTCATCGCCTTTCAAATCTATGCCAAGCAAAGATTCAGATTTCAAGATCTGACCTAGCAACTACGAATAGGTATATTAAAATATACATAAGTCAGGAAGTCTAATTCAAAACAAAACACCTATATTTAAGATTCAAAAAACGAATCACATCAAATGTTTTATTACAGACTTTTTGGTGATTGGTTTAAAATCAGAACGAAAGCAGCATAGATGAATACTATTATACGGGGAAAGCAGTTCGCACGCGTACTGCAATGTCTGCTATGATATGACAGCTGCCTAGCTGCTGAGTTATAGCGGCGCGGCTTGGACGATGTATGCAACAAGTGAATCGAACCAAGTGAATATTAAAACAATAATTAGTAGGTAGTACAATGTTTTTTCATTATTATTTTTTTGTTATTTTTACAATATATACCATGTATGTGTGTGTGTATGTTTTACATATTACTTTATGAGCAAAAAAGTCTAAAATTATATTATTGAGATACCTAGCTCAGGCAAAAAGCAACGGGAAATTTTCGTTTTATTTCAAATAACAAAATTAATTTTAAAATTCAATTCAAAGTTTTATTAATCTGTTTTTACACACCATGAAATATTAGGCGCAATGTTGTTATAATCATTCGGCCGTGTAGGCACACTAAACAGAATCAACTGTCATCAGGAACATCAGCGCATTTGTTCAGGTCTCGCATCCAACTGACGTCATGACCACCATTTACTTTCCATTGAATGATTTTGTTGCCTTTTAGCCATTTCCTTAACAACTAGACAGGCAAGCGTTTTATCACTGTTAGAAAATTTTATATTTAAAGTGCTTCTGCTTCTTCTGTAAAACCTGGCTTTCCATCTATGGATTGATACCATTTTAGACAAGGATGATAGATGATTAAGAGATGAAAGCAACTGTCGTCTCTCATAGTATTTGTATCCTGCTGGTGAATAATAATTGAACGTTAAAGCGAACTTTTTGATCACTGGCGTGAACTTTAGGATGCTTCGTCCTTCTTTTGACTTTTTCCTTTTCAGGGCTAGAACTATAACGTCAGGAAATTAATTCAACGCAGTATTTTCTGAAGTATCGTCGATAACAATTTTTTAAGCGAAATATTCTTCTTAACTAATCTTTTATTTCTGCGATTTAGATTTCTGATCTGTGATAGTCGTTTTTCTGCCAAAATAGTTTTTTTTCTTAATTTTTGCTTTAACATCTGCGTTATAGGTGTATCCAGAGCAGATTCAATATCTGATGATAGTATATTTATCGGCGTAACGTATGATCCTCTTTCTTCAAAACAATGAACTTCGGTTGAAACAAGATCATTTTTAGATTTTGTTCCTGGTTCTTCATCAGTACTGTCATTGCATTCAGTGTCGCTATTATTCTTCTGAAAATAACATTAAAGATCAGTTTCAAATCTATGAAAGTCACTATTTGAACTGTAAATACGTATATACCTACTACAGTTAAAACAAAAATATCGAACCTAAAGTTAAGTGCAAAAAATAATACCTAGTCAATTTAATTTTTTTTCCTTATGAGGATCTGCAGTAGGTATTTGTTTTACTGAGCAACTCAGGTAAATCACACCCTTCAAAATTTGCAGAAGACGAATATTCATAAGCCTAAAAAATTATCATTTTTTAATTCGACCAATGAATGAACTATATTTTCTAATGCTACAGTTGTTCCCACAAGTCGACAAAGTCGAACCCACATTACATTAGGTACTTACCAACTGTAACTGTTCATTATTGTATATTTTTTCATTTTCCATAGTATCTCTTAAAGATGCGGATGTTTCTTTGGGACGAATCATCTGCGTAATAATAAAAACAGTTTAATTTCATATTTTTTAATATAATAAATAACATAGCTAGAACTTACCGTACAAACTGGTACTGCAGTTTTGTGTAGCATATTATATCCTTTTAATGATTTATAAAAATCATTTTCGTCAAAATGAACGGAGCATACTCTGCTCGTTTTCACAGGCATCCAGTCTCTCTCTTGTCTTTCTAGCTTAACTGCAGCTATCCACTCATTTTGCCGAATAGGATTGGCAGGGAAACTAAAAGAAAACATACTACCTAAGCATAACACATAAGTACACATTACTGTTATAAAAATATCTAAAGTTTATCGATTTTTCAATATTTCATCAAGAAAAAAATTGTATATTTAAAACTAGCGACCCATCACGGCTTCGCACGGGTATATAAGTAGTATAGTATCGCATATGTTCATCAGGGATAATGTAGAATTCTAATGGTCAAAGAATTTTTCACATCATCGGTCCAGTAATTCCGGAGCCTATTCTATTCAAACCAACAAACAAATCTTTCCTGTTTATAATACCTATTAGTGTAGAAAACTGACTGACTTCAATTTACATAGAATTATATAGTTTTTTATAAAATAAAAATATACTAGGTAAAACGAAGTCATTCTAAAATTAACTGACTTCATTTTGCATACCATTGACCATCACGTTTTATAACGTATTTGAACATCATTTTGCTACTAGCTACTTACTTGTGATAAGTGATCCCTGGACATTTTAGTCTTGTATGGCTTCTGCACCACTTCACAACACATGCTGGCATGATGATTCACAGCTATAATTAAAAAGAACGAACTTGCGCGAAGACTTGACGTGTGCTCGCAAACAAGAAAAATATCAGACTGATGACGACACTGGACACGACTTTTAAGCCCCGCCTACTAGGGCACGACTTTTGTTGGGTATTATTCTTTTTATCGAGTGATGTAAGTACCTTTAGTTTTAATTTTTGTGTACCTATACAGGGTGTGTCAAGACCACTACCGAAAACAAAGGGGGGTGGTGCAGCACCCCAAAACAAACCGAATAAAAAAAACCGTTGTCCGAAAAAAAAATTCTAGCTGGAGATATGAATTTTTTAAGATTTTTATTTGTTTTGCATGCCAGCAATGTACACGTAAGTTTACAAATGCCGTAAGTTAGTACCTAATAGGTATGTAGGTTCTTAGTCTTACCTAATTCTGGTGCAGTCTCGGTCGAATCAGAAATGGCACGAACTGCGCTCCTCCTCGTTCATGGCACAGCTGAGCACGTCTGATTGTGGACCGATGAACACGATCCAGGAATGTAGGATCCTCGGCGCTTCTCGCATTTACCCCAGCATTTACGCTGCAGTCCGCGTACCTACTCGAAGGTTTCTCCTAGTAAAGTCCAAGACCTGTTCTTGCACCTGAACACCTACCCCTCTGCCTTTGGGGAGTAATACGTTCATTATTCAGGACCCTTTGATATGCAGCCGTGAAGACTCTAGCATCAGACGGATGTGTCTGATTGGGGTACCTATCCCGGTAAATGCGCAAGGCTCGTGACGCATTTCCTCTCGCTTCACCATAGCACATTAGCAACTGTCCATACAGCCATACTCCGTCGCACTAAACATAATAAACTCTTAAACAAAACACTAACATAATTAAAAACCTACTACTCTAAGACTAACGATTAATAAAATAAAAACACACCAAAACTAACTGAAAACTAAACTAAACTGCCTAATACCTAATTAGAAAAACTCAAAAAACAGAAGAAAAACACGAACGTATTGCAATTTTTATGCACCGCGCAAGTGTTCAGTGCGAATAATGAACACGTACTAAAAACAAAATGAATCAAAAGATTCTAGTGAAATTAGGTAAATAATGTCCTTTTAAAAAAGCCGAAAAACGCCGAACGACATTGCTCTGTCATAATCTCTTATGATTATGTGTCTTATTGGTACAGTCATATGATTCAGTTTCTTTTTACACTACATTTTTCTTTGACAAAATGTAGGCCGACACAGTTGATGCCTATTACCTATTTGTAATTAGGGTTCAGTACTTAAAGGGTGCTAACGGGACCCTATTATAAAACCTCGGCTGTCTGTCGTCTGTTCGTGGTTTTAAACTTTTTCTGCGATTTACAAAGAATAGAACTACGGACAAGTGCGGTATTGTTCCGTAAATTTTATGTTTTGTAAAAAGCAGGTAAAAATACCATAAAATAATTTGAATTTCGCGCCAACCCGCGACGATCACCCTTATTCCGCGGAAGCTCAAGTTTGTGATCAAGTGATCGATCACCCATCGATCTAAATAAAATTCAGGAGATAACTAACTACTAGCCTATAAGTAGGTACCTATCTTATTTCTTACGAGATAGATAAAATAGGTACCACTCATGATGGTTGGTATGTTTAGAATTACCTTGCAGTAACATCGTTTAAAATAAAGCTACGGAACCAATTTGTTAAAGTAAATAAAATTTGCGCAAAATGTCGGTAAAAGTCAAAGGCGTTACACGTGCGTCCGCGGCCTGTTTGTCGGAAAGTTTGGAGAGGTGCCGCCGCGCCGCGCGCGTGTCAAAGGAAAGCCGAACTAGGTAGGTATCTATTCTCTAGGCAGGACGATGACCTCTGATAATAAACGCGGGTCTGTCAGCTGTTCTTAACAAAAGTGGGTACTTATTTCAGACAGATTAAATGTACCTATTTTAAATTTTGATGTTTCTAATCAATTCTTGGTATGCTTTCAAGGTCATGGCCGCGAATTAAATCGTAACCGCGCGCGTGTCAAAGGAAAGTCGAACTACCTATTCTCTAGGCAGGACGATGACCTCTAAAAATAAACGCGGGTCTGTCAGCTGTTCTTAACAAAAGTAGGCACTTATTTTAGACAGATTAAAAAATTAAAATGTACAGATTAAAATGTATTTTAAATTTTGATGTTTCTAATCAATTCTTGGCATGCTTTCAAGGTCATGGCCGCGAATCATATCGTAGCCGCGCGCGTGTCAAAGGAAAGCCGAACTACCTATTCTCTAGGCAGGACGATGACCTCTAAAAATAAACGCGGGTCTGTCAGCTGTTTTTAACAAATGTAGGTACCTACCTATTTATTTTAGACAGATTAAAATGTATTTAAATTTTGATGTTTCTAATGAATTCTTGGTATGCTTTCAAGGTCATGGCCGAGGATTAAATCGTAGGTAGTATGTACCTACCTACTAACTATTTATTGAAAAGATAAGTTCGTAGGCACGGAACTTTCACGTGTCGGTAGGGTAATAACCGCGCCCGCGCGGACAGGGACCTATTTAGCTGTGCGGGGCGGTTGGTGGTTTGCAATACATTGCTGCTTTTTTTATTTTATTAATTTTTTGCTTATTTAAATTACTTATTTAGGTAGATATGTTCTTATAGTGTTGTGCTATGGGTATGTACCTAGAAAAAAAATTAAAAAAATTTGATGGGTCGACATATTTTTCGCGTTTTTTTTTCGCTAAATATTTTCAAAATCATGGTCTGATTGCACCCCCCCAGTTTTCGGTAGTAGTCTTGACACACCCTGTATGTAATAATATTGTATGGATTTTTATAAATAATGAATAAATTGTATTACATTATGTACATACCTATATCCACTGAAGTAGTATTAATAGCGTATACTTATAAATGACATATAAATGCCTGTATTAGTTACACATAATTATACCCATAACACAAGCTCTGCTTAGCTTGGGCTAGATAACGCTGTGTGAATAGGACCACAGCCCGGAAAATTGGAGGCCAAAGATACTAAGCGTTATTTTTTGTCCCCCTCACTCCGGTGGTTATTATTCAGAATCTCAGATTGTCCAGCCATTATTAATAAATTTAAAAAAAAACTTGCTACCTAGGAACAAGTTTTGTGCTACGGTTTATAGCTATTCCCCCATACTGTATTTTCGGTAAGTAGGTATATGAATTACTCAGTGTACCTAATGGTGAACTTTGATCATTTTTTATAGCTATGACGTGTCCCCTAAGTGAGGTAGGGAGGGCGGAGGGGGAAGTCCATTTATACCTATTTAATCATCCTTCACGTCATGCATTCTCATACAATTTTATAGCAATCTTTGAAAAACAACTGATTATTCTTTGTTTCAATTCGAATAACATTACCTACCTTTGTACCTGTTTTATTTCAGAGAGGCTATAAAAATACAATGAAATTAGGTATAACCTTGAGAAAATCTTAACGTACTCTTGCTACACGGTAAATACAATAAAAGGCATAAATATACAAAAACCATTTATTAACAAAGATAGTACCATTTCATTTTAATATAATAATTCGCGGAATGATTGTAAACCATACAGTTAAAACACTTAAAAAAATATTTAAATTCCTAAATACAGAACTTATTGCACTATTTTCTGAAACACACTTAGAAGCCATCTCTTTCTTTCATATATTACTAAAGCGAGATAGTCTTCATAAAGATGAGTTACATATAACAATATTCCCTAACCTGAACCAAGTATCGAATACTTAAGTGCTCCTAAAATGCCATTTAATATAGTTAACTCTGCGCCGCTATTGAATAATGTGTAGTTTAAGATATTTAAAGAAGACAGCGGCTTAAATACTCTCCCAGAGTGAAGCTGATCTTTATTCGGCGCATAGAGCCGGACACTGAGGCAAAGGAATAGGATCGCTCCATTATCACGTCATTTTCATAGCTGACAAAAATGACGCAATAAAGAAGCGTTCCTATTGGTCGGCTGGAAATAGCAACGCAGCACAGCCCTGGTAAGGCCTGAAAGGCATAATTAGGACAGTCTTAATTAAATTGAAGCTTTTGCTTAGCTGACCGACATGGGTTCTTAAAAGCTCGTCTCCAACAGCGCTTTTCAACATCAGGTTTTTTAACCACCCTGGACACCAACTTGTCTAGGCTAAAATAGACAAAATCAACACCGTTTGCGTAAAATATTTTAATATTTGACGACCAGCCTGTAGCTATCACCGAGTTGAGTTTATGAGCATTACGTCAGTTTTTTTAAGTCTATTATTTTCCCGTTCTGTCTTGAAATTTAATTTCATCTCCAATAATATACGCAGTTGTCTAAGATTTTCTCTATTATAGCCTGGACAGTATATTGATGCTACAGTGTAGGGAATGATAGCTTTTACAACTTGGAGCGAATAGCGTCAATCCTACCCGCAGCTTGCCTCTGCAGATCAGTCAGTTTCATGGCCAACCCCATGTTCCCCTGAATCTTGATCTTTCCCTGGAAGAATGCCTTCTGCGGGTTGAGTTTGCCCGAGATGAGATCGACGACGTCTTCGTCGCTGACCGTGAAGGTGACGTCGGGTTTCTCTTTGCCGTCGTACGTGACTTTACCTTTGCCTTCTTTGGCGTTGATTACCCAGTAACCTTCGGCGCCTGCTGGGCCGTTTCGCACTTTGAAGCCGTAGATGCCTGGAAAATAAGTTTTGTGTGTTTATTCTGCTGGATGCGGCAAGCTGAAGACTATAGCGTTCGTATTCGTTTCTTTGGCACATTATTATATTTCTTAGTAAATTGCCCCAGTACGAGGCTTACGCAGTATAACATATACTTATATATATACTTATCGAATTAGTTTAGTTTGTTTCTAAGTTAGTCGATAATAAGGTAGTTTTTACCCGACTACCAACAGGGGAGGGTTATGAGGTTAGCACCCTATGTTTGTATGTTTGTATATTTGTATGTTTGTATGTATGTGGCCGATTTCTTTGTTCCCACGTAGCGCTGAAACTACTGGTTCGATTTCAACAAATTATGTATCGATTGATTCGTCTCTATACCCCGATGGTTATAGGCTATAGGATTTAGGGCTCCGACTCCAAATAAGCCTTCAAAACGCGTATTAAAGTTTAGGTAGCCGCAGGCTGCTGCCCCATAGAGAAAAATTACAATACCTACGACCTATTTTCATTTTCAACTCTATGCCTATCAAATATGACCGATACGTCATTCTATTTTGTCAATGTAAATGTTTCAAACTTTTATAACTTTCACGTAGTCGGGTTGTAGTTTTTTAACTTTATCTTGTGTATTATAAATATGTAACTTTTTTTTTCGTATTTGTTGTTCCGTTTGCACTATAAACCGACTTTTCTTGTATCTTTTTTCCATACCAAGGTTGCTTGGGAGAAATCGCTCTCAGCGATAAGGCCGCCTTTTGTACTGTATTATGTTTATTTTAGATATAAGATTATTTATTCATGTTTATTGTTATTGTACAATAAAGTGTTCATTCATTCATTATATAATAGCAAAAACACTTAGTACATAATCCCGTTATAACTATTTTAGCAGGTATTCATTATGCCATGATAGGCATGATTGCTTACGGGTGTGCTCTAACCAACTAAGCCACGAAACCCTAGTCGCTTCAACCGAAAATCTTTATACAACAAAAAACCTTAGAATTGAGCAAAGGCAACCCCTCTCGTCAAACGAACTAAATGTAACTTTGGTCGTTGAGCAGGTTTGGTTAAACTGTAATGTTACCCCTGTAGGTGGAGCCACCGGCGCTATAGTCTTTAAGAGGTCCCAAAGATTTTCGGTTGAACCGACTAGGATTTCGTGGCTTAGTTGGTTAGAGCACACCCGTACTGAGGGTGGGGTTCGGGTTCGAGTCCCGCCGAAATCAAAAATTTTCTTTCTTAGATAGATAGGAACTTATTTCATTTCTTAGATACCCAAAGTGCGGGTAAGCACTATAACAAAAAAACCTTATTATTGCTTACCTCTGACTTTCTCAATGAGGTTATCCGTATCATTCTCCATAGCCTCTTCCAGCACCTTCATATACTTGAAGACCTTGAAGCCCTCAGGACTCGCGACGGCGGCGACCTGGTTGGGCAGTGCATTGCTGAATCCCTTGCGGTACATGGTGATCACTACTGCTCCGCCTAGACCGAGGTTGTGTTGGAGAGCTATGCGAGCACGTGGCACCTGGAGAACAGACGATGGCTTTAGAAACAACTGATGGTACTTGTAATGATCGTGTAGATAAAGAAAGGGACTGAAAATGATAGCGGGACAGCATGCTAGGTATCCCGTTCAGATCACATTTGATATAATCTGACTAAAGTAATGGTATAAGTCGTGTAGATAAAGAAAGGAACTGAAAATGACAGTGGGACATAATACTATCCCGCATAGATTACATCTCATCTTTGATCTCTCATCTTCAATCCCATTCTTTGTAAACACTTTATGGATTGTTCAGCATTTTTTAGGTATTTATTTTACAGATAGGTGTAGGGTAACAATTTTTGTTTCATTAAATATTAACTTCAAACTTAACAGGAGTTACCTATCGACGAACGTTACTGTAACATGATTAAAAGGGACAGGATTGTCTGGTCACAAATTCTGACCATAAATATCCAATTTAATGACCAACTCGCTGTTTTGTAACATTTACAATTATCTCGATAGAGTTTTCTTTCGCACAGGAAGATAATATGAAACTCTGGTATCGACAGTGACAGATGTAGTACTATTATTAATTACTTAGGAGCTGTTGCATAGATTTAAGGTAGACCATTTCAGGTTACTGAAAAATTAAAAACAAAAACCTCGAGCTAACACTTATCAATCAACCGTAAGGGTCAGCTAACACAGAGACGCGACCACTTTGATTCAAAATAAAACTTTATTTACTATGCAAAAAGATACAAATTGGCCCAAGCGCGGCGCCGCGTACCGAGACGCCCCGCGGGGAGTTTCACATTGTCAATAAAATTTGTACCTTTTTGCATATTAAATAAAGTTATATTTTGAATCACAGTGCGCGCAAGGTCGCGTCGCGTGGCGTCTCGGTGTGAACTAACCCATAAAAACATAAAACGATCCCAAAACACATTTCTCACAAATAACTGAAAGACAACACACTTAGGCCTTAAACACACTCTTCTAGTCGAAAGTTTAACAAACACAATGTCCGATATCCCGAAAAATTAGAAACCAGAATAGAACAGATAAAACGCCGAAGGTTCCAAAATAAATTTAAGAATGTTTCTAGAACTTACAGACTAGTTAAACTTTGCTCTAACAAAACTTTTCGCACGTCAGTGGAGGTCACGCTCGCAATATGAACTGAATGGTATTTTTAATTTAAACATTCATTTAAATTATATTGCTAGGTAGTGCCATAGATAAATGAAACTAGAATTAGTTTGTCAATGGAACTTAGTTCCCACCAATTTATCCATACTTATACATAATATTATAAATTCGAAAGTAATGCTGTCTGTCTGTATGTTACCTTTTCACGTCTAAACGGCTGAATGGATTTTAATGAAATTTGGCAGGGAGGTATAGGGTATCCCGGGGACGGACATAGGCTACTTGAAAAGTGCGTGCGAAGCCACAGGCAGCAGGTAGTTTTCCATAAACTCATAACTACTCATAAGAGATCAGCCAAGAAGGAGCAATGTCTAGAACTAATTTCCGAAACATTCTAAGATTGATGCGAATGAGAGAGAGAGAGAGAGAGATGCTTGTTGAAATCATACTTTGTGTTATTAACGAAAACTATTTTCGGTAGTTTCGTCTGATTGTTATAATACGAAAAAGAACAATAATTGCAAAAATATGATTGTTTCCTTTTTCAAACATTGTTTTGAGAAACTTGACTTTGTAACTAAGTAATTAATATTTTAATTTTAACACAGGACACGACAACAATGGGCTGTTAGACGAACAGGCAAAGGTCAATGTGAATTTACATTTAATGTATTAGAGTCGCGTTTACCCCGGCAATAGGCATAAAGACAGTGCTCCCTATAAAAAGTAAGGTATGAACTTTAAAAACAACCACAGTTAAGAAATCTTTCCAGGAACTATTTTAGGATAACGTTTTTTATTTTAACTTAAGTACCTATTTAAACAGGTTCTGTACGAGTATATTTTGGAACTAGATAATGCGGTGTGGATTGTTCAGCATTATTTATGAAGTTAACCTGTATGATTTAACTCCAACCTTCTAACCCTATATCTCTTTCTACCCTTATGGTATTCATGCACACTTATTCATCAGAAGTTATTGTTCCCCATTTCCATGCGTACTGAAAGACGAGCACAAAAAACAAGAATGATAAATGGATACACAGTAAGATTATGAAGTAGTTAAGTGACTAGCGAGCTCACTGGCCTTGTTTGTAACATCGACGTTGCGTTGTGCAAAGTGTATGAATCAAGGCAGGTTTAAAACGAATTCAGAGTTTAAAGTGGAAAAGTTGAAAGTCTTAAAACGAATTCAGAGTTTAAAGTGGAAAAGTTGAAAGTCTTAAAACGAATTCAGAGTTTAAAGTGGAAAAGTTGAAAGTCTATGATATCCCATACTATATGAGTTTTTAAACCGACACAACATATAAAATAACACATGATATACGTACACGGTGGATAAAACCTTTAAATAGACTAGTAAATTAATGTTTTATGTGCTAATCGAATTCCTTACACGATTATTGAGTATTATTTATCATGATGTATTGTGTTACTTGATCGATAGTGTAATTTCAAAGTACCATTGATTTGATAAATTAATTTAGTAACTAAAAAACTGACTATGGTCTCTGTGGCATGAAAATAAAAGAGAGCCAATAATGCCAGAATCGAAAGGTGTATTTTTAAACACTTAGTTTTATGGTAACGAACGTAAATGTTCAGATTACGATAGGTAGGAAAAATCGCCGAGTAATCGAATAGAAATCTGGAAAATAAACTGTTTTCTTTAATAATTAAAATACATATTTAGCATTAAAAAAACTGTTATAATTGAAATGCTCTAAATTATCTGTGCGACAACACTACATTATTTTTACGAATTACATAACCAGACTAATGTTTTATTTGAGTAATTGTTTAGAATCCAATTTCATGCTTATATTTTGAATAATTAAATAAAATCCCACCTAAAAATATAGCCCAAAGCCATCATCTTCATCAACAGATTTTTTCCGGCACTAGGCGCTCTTAAGATTCGTGTGCATTGGTGTAACCCGAGTCTCTTCAAGAGAAGAGTAACGAGGTGTCTTCTGTGAAGAATTATCTTCTAGACCTTCGTCTATATGAATACATCGTCGCGCGTCGGTCACATCGATTTCTTCAATTAACATCAGATGAGTTGATCAAACGAAGAGACCTTCAGTTGAGACCGTCGTTTTTGTCATGAATTCATGACAAAAAAAGTTTGAAAACGGAGATGACGGGTGTGATATGGAAGAGTGAAAGAGGAATACTAAGGTTTTGTGCCGACCCACCTAGAGAAGGCTAAGGGAAGGCCGACTATGTTTCATCAGTTCAAAGGTTAAATAAATAAAACTCTATATTCTTTATCTAGCAATAAATATCATTGGGAATTCAAATTAAACCAATAAAAGCACGGTATTGTCATAGGTACGTAGATAGATATATCTATCTACGTACCTATGACCTCCTCAATTTTGTATTTTACTTATCTTGTATGTGTGTGTCTGTGCAGTTCTTGTGGAGTCAAATAAATATATCTTTATCTTTATCTATCTCTTCCAGGCAAGTTTTAAAACGTACTTTTGTATCGCCAGATTATTTGATTAACTAAATTGTGATAAGATTGTTGGTTGACAAGGGAATAATGATAAAAGGATAATACCTAAATGTGATAACATGTGTGGTAATCATTGTTTGTTACAGAATTTCAGTTATCTATGTTATCGCATGAAATGCAACATTTTAGAGACAAACAGTGCAGAGAACTTTCCATACGTAAGCGTATCAGAACAATATTATATACCTACTCCGTTGAGTATTGAACTTCGACTTTGATCCAAAAACCCAGATATTTTTTATGTAGGTATATAAAGGGGTTAAATACAAACCTCCAAGGAATATTGGTGGAAAATATTTAACGACATTGGCATCATCGAAGCAAAGCACAGAAGTTCGAAACAATTTTTGGTTTTGAAAGCTTCCATTCATCATTTAATTGATTTCTCGTGCGTATTCGAAACCAAATTTCAACATTTTTCGCTGCACCTGTAAGATTATGCGTTGAAGTTTGTGTTTTAGCTTTTAGTGATAACCTTGCTGTTTTCTGTTATCAGTTTTTGTTAAGTTTTCATTCATTAATTTCTTTGTTGACATAAAATATCTTAGATTCTAAATCGGAGTATAAATAGAGGGACATGTAATATTATTTAAACAGTGTAGGATGGGGGCAAGGTACGAAGTCCGAACTATGAACTAATAAATTGTTTTACTTATATTATCTTCAGAAATTTACGATGACAGGATAGTGTTTACTATAGGTATTGACGTAGGTATGGTTTGTGAAGTATGAGTATTTATTTAAGTAGGTATGTACTGTTGCTTCGAGTGGTGTTGATTTAGTTAAGGTTGGACAAGGTGCAGATACGAATTCAAAAGCGATCTTGGTCGCGGGATTGATAAGGACAAGTATTATTAAAAACAAGTTATGATAGATATCGAAAAAAGAACACGAATTATGCCTATTATGTAAACTTAGGCGAGCTACCTAAGTTTACAGCAATATTTGTTTTAAGGTGTGGATAGATAGACGTGAATTGGGTTACGTTAAAATCTTTTTTCTCCGTTATCTTTATCGAAAAAACGGAGAAAAAACTGCATTATAAATATAATCTATGAGATACAAGGCAGATCCTCTTCGTTTCAAAAATTAAAAAGAAACTATTTTAAATATCAGAAATAATTGTGCAAAGTACCATCTGTTTTATTACAGTTTTTCTCCTAAACTATCAATCACAATTTTTTTTTTGTCATTATCGTATTAAATACTTAATAGAATACCAAGGGAACCTACGGATTATTTTTCTATCAGGATCGAAAATCACGTTTTTTCAGATTACTGATTATCTATTAATTAGGACCTAATTTTGATTTTTGCCCTTACGCCGCTCTGCTCTGTCCCGTTCCTATAAACGCGAAATCCTATGCCAATCCTTTTCACAAAATGGCGTCTTATCGCTCCTTAACATGATCAACCTATGATAGGTAGATGCTATTGCACTTTTTCCCCCAACGAATAAGTAGGCTCGTACGTAAGTATTCATTCAAGTATGTCGTAAGATTTGAAACCGGTTTAACTCGTCTATGTAAGAAGTCGGAACTTTAGTTAAATATTATTTATTTTTATTTGTTAAATCAGTGAACATTTGGTAGTGATTCTGTTGGTACAAAAACTAAACTTAACTACTTAGTGAAAAAAAGTTGGTGTCCCCATTTTTCGAACGAAAAAAAAGAGACAGCAACAGTTTCAGGTCAGTTAGTTAAGGTTTTCGTTCCAACAGAACCACTACCATTATGTTGTTAATATTTAATATTCAATGTTTTAATCTCCTGTTCTTACAAGCTCAATTATTTTTAAACTGAGTTTCAAATAAGTTAGGCATGTAGATAAATTACCTACCTGTTTTATAATATCAAAGCCAGTTCTTAATATACTTGTAGCACCAAAAACATTCAGCACATTGCACTACAGTCTACATAGATTTTCTGACGCGATTTCTTTCTATGAATTTGGGACACAAACTGACTGATTTTAAAGCAGACATAGAATTGAGGTCCCCTTGATAATCTTGCAACCTACGGCGAGGCCATCTTGGAGTATCTTTGTGAAAGTCACCAAGTTCCTTTCACTTGGATTTAGCTGTAGTAATGGCATTACTAATATTTTCTCAACATAAAATGGACTTAGGTATAAGTGTTAAATTAAATAAGTATGATTTGAAATTAGACAATTTATAAAATAATAATTTAGTTTCAAATTTAACTTACCTGTGAGCTTTGTAAGCTAAAGAAATAAATAAACATTTATTTCTGATTTTGAAAAATTAATAGGTGTTTTTGTTAATTTAATTTTTTTGTAAATAGACAGGGAACCTCATGTAACTTCAAAATTTAAATTCACAAATGACTCCAACAAACACAAAAATGTGCATAACATAACAATCCAAAACACATTATTTAGACTTACCAGCAGCTAAAACCAGTGTTGTGTTCATTAATATCATACATACACCTTTGACCCCTAAGTAGACATACCCAATAGGAATATTGCATGAATTTTAGTAGGGCATTACATTTCACCCACATACGGACAGCACAATGGAACAGAAATATCCCCAAGCTTTTACCTCTGTTGTGTGTATAACAAACCTGTCTTTCTCCAGCCTCTCCTCGGAGTTGCCAAACAAGCTCTGCGCACTGAGCCAAGCCAGTCGCTCCCAATGGATGGCCTTTAGCAATCAGACCTCCGCTTGGATTTACAACAACCTTGCCTCCATAGGTGTTATCCCCCGCATCAATAAACTTCCCAGCTTCACCTACCCCACACAGCTGAAGGCCTTCATAAGTAATCAGCTCATTAGCAGCGAAGCAATCATGTAGTTCAACAACGTCAATCTGACCGGGTGAGACACCAGTCTTGGAGTAAAGCCTCTGTGCTGCTAATGCAGTCATATCGTAACCTGCCACCTTCATCAGGCTGTTCTCTTTGAAGACTGCTTCCGTGTCTGTGGCCATTTCCATACCAATTATTTCAACAGCTTTGTCTTGAAGGCCGTATTTGATCACAGCTTCCTCCGACATAAGAATGGCTGCTCCAGCTCCATCGCTAGTTGGGCAGCATTCCAGTTTGGTGAGTGGTCCATAGATCTTTCTAGAGCTCAGTACTTCCTCGACTGTGTACTCCCTCTTGCCCTGCGAGCGAGGGTTTTTGGCCCCGTGTCTGTGGTTCTTGGCTGCGATCTTAGCGAGGTGGGTTTCGGTCGCGCCGTACTTCTTCATGTACTCTATAACCGCGTTGCCAAAGTACTGGGCGGTAATAGGAGCGCCGGTGAGCTCGGCTAGATCAGCCATCTTCAGGGTGTGTTTATCGAGAGGGTTGGTGCGATCATTGAAGTTTCCGCCGCCGAGCGCGCCGGGGGCCATCTTTTCGAAGCCGAGCGCGAGCACGACGTCAGATACTCCACCCTCGATGAGCTGCTTAGCGAGGAACAAAGCGCTAGAGCCGGTGGAGCAGTTGTTGTTGACGTTGTAGATGGGTATGCCTGTCATGCCGACCTGGTACAGCACGCGCTGCCCGCTCGTGGAGTCCCCGAAGACATACCCGCACACAGCCTGCTGCACAGCTCCGTAAGGCACGCGCGCGTCCGCCAGCGCACCCTCGACCGCCTCCTGCCCCAGCTCGGGGTAATCTCCCCCCGTCGACGGCTTGATGAACTTCGTCATCCCGACGCCGACTACGAAAACTTTTCTAGGCATTTTTGCTAAATAAATAATTACCTCCGGTTATGACTGCGGCGGAGCGGTGGCCACTGAGAACTGATTGAAACGCAATACGCTATCGCTGGGGAAACGACCGCGATGAACTTTGATCCGCAACGCACAACAGAGCGCACCAAAGATTATACAATACTACGAAGCGCGCTGTTTATTTCACAACAGTCAGTTTAAGAGATTAAAACCACTACGTTATAATATAAACTACGAATACCTAAATAATAATAAATCAATGAATAAACAATAACTCTAAGGTTAGTCTAGATCAAAGAGAATAACAAAGAGATCAGCTACGAGAATAAAACCGACTACGACTTTAAGTTTGCGAAATTGAGGCGAATGCGAAGTAGGTATGTATTGTAATGCGAACCAGGGTTGCCAACCATAGAATTTTTTTCCTCGTACTAAGCAGCTAAAAATCTCGTATTATGGCTTTCGAGCCTCGTACTTGCCTCTAAAAGGTGACTAAACCAAAATTAATGCATATCAAACTGTTGAATTTAGGACGTTTTACACAACGAAATAAACTATTGCA
This sequence comes from Eupithecia exiguata, assembly GCA_947086465.1. Lineage (NCBI taxonomy): Eukaryota > Metazoa > Arthropoda > Insecta > Lepidoptera > Geometridae > Eupithecia > Eupithecia exiguata. The sequence continues at coordinate 10,397,420 of OX352245.1, forward strand.
AGTTTCTACTAAATAAAACATCACTTTGTATTAAAATAATCCTTATCATAACTATCGTAAATAACTAATGAACGAGATTTGTTTGTAGGTTGAAAACTTTGCATAGGTAACTATGTACTTCTAGTCTCAGTTTTCATTTCCAAATATTATATCAGGAACATCCTCATTCGCATCGTTTTTCTTTTTATTTTTGCACGAGATTTTTATTTATTTTGTGAAGTTACACCTCTCTGGTTGGCGCTATGACATGTGTGATCAAGGCGACAGACAAATAATGCGAAGAACGAAATGTTTTATTTCTCGGGGATTTCTTGGTTCATGGGATAGCGAGCGAACTATAGACAATCATCGCGCCAATGCGACAAGTGTTATAATATGTCAAAATCTCGTACATAATTGTACGAGGTTGATAGTGCCCTCGTACCTCGTACGGAAGACCAAAAATCTCGTATTTGTACGAGGAACCTCGTACGGTTGGCAACCCTGATGCGAACTACTTTAGTACTATACTTATAAATCTGTGATGCGAACTCTCTACTCGAACTGTTCGTTCTTTCTTTGGCGAACTCAATCAAATGCGAAACGAACGAACTTGACGTTGACGCGAACCGAACGAACACGGCATGGATCACAGAGTTAATTTAATGGAATCTTACTAGATAGGCACTAGAGGTGTTGCATATACCCATCTCTTTCACACAAGAGAGAGATAAAAATATGCTTGTAGCCTGAGAAGAAATAAGATGGAATGAAATTTTCTCATACATCAAACGGATACATTAGATATTGGTATATATTTTATATGGGCCATAGTTTTTAAGTATTTTACATCCTGTACTAGACTAACGTTGCCTGAAATAAATGTTTTATTATCATAAACGATTTGAAATTTTCAAAACTTCAAACGTGAATACCCAAAAAACCGGTTTTTGTTTTGAGACGGTTTTGTAATCATGGTTCGTATTTTGAATTTGGAAGATGGTTTTTACATTTTTATCGTTGTGGTTACGCTTTCGAATAAATCGAGGGTGTAGATAAAATGGAGTCATACACCAAATCAAAAATGCCGGACATTTGTTTTCAATAAATTTTTACTTGTAACTTTTCTGATAGAGTTAGGAAGGTGGATCTTGAATAAAAAAAAACAATGCATATTCTAATCAATCTACGCCCTCGTGTTAGTCGAAAACATATAGTTATTATAACTATAATAACTCTATGGTCGAAAATGATACTCATGAGTAAAAAATGTAATAAAAATATTCCTATCTTGGATTTAAAATGCCATCACATATTTACGTAATCTACGTTCTCGAATTATTCGAAAACGATAACCATGATTATAAATTGAAATAAAAAAATATCCGCCATCTTGGATTTCAAAAAAACACCACATTATTTTTAATCTACGCCCTCGAGTTAGTCGAAGATGATACCCATAAATTGAGTATAAATTTAAATAAAAATATATCCACCGAGCAGCGTTTGGGAAACAACGCAGTCTTCTCGTCAACCATACTCCTAGTCTCCTACCTACCCATAGAGTTATTGTAGTACACTATATTAACTCTATGTACCTACCCATCATGACTTACGGAGCTTTGACGTAGACACTTACGGTAGGGCTAGTCCACCAGTTCAAAGTCGCTCAGCGAGCTATGGAAAGAGCTATGCTCGGAGTTTCTCTGAAGGATAGTATTCGTAACGATAACATCTGACAGAGAACAAAATTTATCGACATAGCTCAAAGAATTTGCAAGCTAAAGTGGCAGTGGACCAGCCATATTACTCGAAGAACCGACAATACGTAATATATAAACGTGTTTTTGAGTCGGTAAACGTAGTGTAGGATGCCCTCCGGCCAGGTGGGATGACGTCCTGCGAAAGACTGCAGGCATGCTGAATGCGTCTAGCTGAAGACGCTATGGCACTCATTAGAGGAGGCCTTGTCCAGCCGCGGACCAACTTAAGCTGATGATGATGATGACCTACTTGCGTACCAAACCGCCAAGCAAAATGAATTATAAACCTTTTTGTTGACTTTCATTGAATAAAGACTATTTAAAATCTTAACAATGCAACTCTAAATTCAAAATCGGGTGTTAAAACTTTTTGATATAATAATTGTGACATTTCTTATTAAAATTACACAGTTATGTCTAAATTTTCAATGCAGATGTAAAATTTGGTATTTTTTTGTATTATTATTTGATTAGGTCGAATAGGTAAATTATTCAGGTAGGCTCTAAATTATCTTCTTTAAGCCTTAAAAATGGCTTTGAACAAGGAAATGATCTTGAATGAGCTAGGCAGTGTAATGAATAAACTTCAAAGCGCTGATTGGTAAGTGATGGTTTATTAATTACTAGCTACCGCATGCGGCTTCACATGCGCTTTTCAAGAAGCCTATGTCCCTCCTCGGCACAACATTTACGTCTCTGTCAAATTTCATTATGATCCGTTCAGCCGTTGAGGCCGTTTAGGGTAACAGATAGACAGACTAGAAAGCAACGCGCTTTCTAATTTGTAATAAGTATAGATAACCAATCCTACGTATAACTTGGAGAAAGATGGGAGACCTAAATATCGTAAAGAAATATATTTTTTTCAGTGGCTGCATGGGAAAAATGTTTTCCGGAGGTGAACCCGCAAACGTCGGCCACCAGGCTCAGCAAGGAGGTGGTTCCTCAGTGGGTTTTCCCTTGCCGACATGTGGTGGATGCAGACGTGGTTGCTGCCACGGTCATGGCTATGACAGTCATAATTTCAACACTCAGCAGTATGCGGGTGAACCTTACTCTCCAACTAGACCTTGCATGGGCATGAACTGTAATCCTCGCTCGCTGTATGCTGATACTTATAACTACTTGAGCTCAAATCTCATGCAGCCGGCAGTTCGAGAAGTTTACGATGACCTCAAGTCTATCAACCCTAACAATACTGTAATGAACAATCCTATGGCTAGCCAGATGGGGCTTAAAGCCCAAGGTGGAGGCGCTGCTATGCAGGGGATGAATCAGAACCCTGGAGGTGACATGGGGGGTATGCAAGATCCAAACATGTCAATGAATCAACAAATGACCAACCAACCAATGGGTAATTCGCAAATGGGATATGCACAAATGGGTAATCACCCAATGAGACAGATGGGTGGAGGCATGGGCGAGAATATTATGAACATGATGACCTCAGAAAAGGGGATGAAACGTATACCACAAGTAACTGGCGCCATGCCTAATTCTATACCACAAGGTCAGGATTCTGGAGGTCAATACAATGCACAAATGTCTAATCTGGTAAACGGAGACCAAGCTCAGAACATGCAACAACCAAATATGAGCAACCTTAATGCCCAAAATGGAATGGCTTACCCGCAACAGAATGCAATGGGAGGAAATATGCAACAGAATACAACAGCAGGAAACATGCAACAAGATCCTGGTGCATCATACAAAGTGAATTATTCAAATCCTGCAGCACAGCAAATGAGTGGTAATCGTCCTCAAGCCAACTATGGTCAACACACAGGGGGGATGGCAAAGTTTAACGAAATGTTTCCAGGTGTTGCAGGTGGCGACCTTGGCTTCGATCCTATGGCTATAGCTTTACAAATGAATCCGGCGAACCAGCAAAAAGCTGCCATGCATACTATGCAGCAACTCATGGAAGGAAAATATAATAGGACAGGTGCAGCTGGAACGAATCAACAAAATATTCCTCCGTCTATTCAGCCACCTATACAGCCTGCAGCACCGCAACAACAGCTTCCTCAGCAACAACAGCAAGCTTACTCAGTGACTGGAGCACCAACTATGAATGAGAGTCAACCTCAGACCTATACAAATGTTGTACCAAACCAATCATATCAACAGATTCCACAGCAACAACAAATTCCTCAGAAAGAACGACAAGTTTACTCAGTGACTGGAGCACCAATCATGAATCAGGGTCAACCTCAGACCGATACAAATTTTGTACCAAATCAATCTTATCAACAAATTCCACAGCAACAACAAATTCCTCAACAACAGCAACAAATTTATTCAGCGACAGGAGCACCGATCGTGTATCAGAGTCAACCTCCATCTGAACAACCCTACGAACCAGGGATGGATGCGAATGCCGCAGCAAACCAACCACCTCAGAATGACAGCGCACCTCCAACTTCTACTCCAGTTGAAGAACGAATCATGGATCCAATATTCCCAGCCGATACTTCAGCCTACCGACGACGTATCAACGAAAAACCACGAGATTCAAAATACAACACTCTAGGCCAGCCGATTAAATATATACCAGCTCACTTGTTTCACGCTGAACCCGATGACAGACCGCAACCTTTGTATCCCGTAACAAAAGCTAGTACACGGTTCGGTGTAAAAAACACTGTCAGCAAGACTTCACTGATGGGCAACCGGCCTGCTGGTAGAGTTCCTAGTAAATCTCAACTGCAAAACATATACAACCAATACAAGGGGTCCCAGTCTTATACGCAACAGAATATTGGATCCCCAGTTCACAATGCTACTCACTCTGATGGGAAGATCAACGTCAGTGCTGATCGGCCACATTCGGGGCAACCCATGCATCTGGAAGGAGTTGGAGGTGACACTATTGCCAACAACCAGGCTGTACCTACTCCAGTAAAAGGTCAACCGGTGTCACCCGTAGGTGATGTGCCAGTTGATAATAAACCTCATGGGGATGTTGTTCCCGCTCCGGTAAGCTTAAATTTTTGCATTCATTAGGTACCTACTTGATGTTTTTAATGGTTTTGCTTTGCCCAACTAGGGCACAGCAATTTATGTAGGAAGGTAGCCGAGCGCTACTCATAGAGAAAAAATATTCCTGGAGATGCCTTTTATATCGTCATACGTCATCGTCGTTATAGTAGTTTTTAGTCGTTAATAGTTTTCATACGTCTGTGATAATGATAATCTGATTTCCAGAACATGCCAATGAAAAAATGTCGAAATGGATTGCAAGACGTTGTGTACACTTCATATCCAACGTCAGCAGCATGGTCATTTCATGGCGAACCAGGTGGAAGAAATCCTGTGTTCAGGGGGTATTGAAAATTTTTGTCTTGAGCCTACCTGGACTTTTTTTGTCATGTTTAAGTTATTTACAAAATTGTTGTAAATTGTCTTTAAATTGTGCCGTTATTTTTGTAAGTGGATTAATAAAATGTAATAAAAATAAGGTTCTACTTTTTCAGACTTTTAATTCGACCTATGTAAGAGTTCCTGTTGGTTCCACATGGTGGGGTGCACCTGTGGAAACATAGTTTCCAATTTCTCGTTTGTCACACAAGCGTGTGACCACGTAACAATTATTAGGTATTTATGAAAATCTTTAAAATAGTTCCACTCCACACTACTTGATATGAAAACGTAGTGTTATAGCCCGGCCACACGATTCGTCTTGCTTGTACAGTCCAGTTTGTACAGTTATAATTGAGACAATCGTATTGTCGTGTCAATGTTGTTGTGTCAATGAAAAAAGCAATGGAAAAAAGAAATCCCTTTGTTGAGAGTGCCCATCTTTGGCTTTACTTGTTATGTTTTTAAAGCCTCTCCCCCACAGGCGCGTTTTTATAAAACCGCGCGTTGTTGCGATTGTTCGATTTTCGTTTATTTTTACATAGAATGCGATAAAAAACGAGATAATAGTTGGTACATATTCTACTGCCGTAGGTGGAAAATTAGATAATTACCAAAACCAAAATTGCGAGAAAATTACGATTTTGTTTTTTTCGATAAAAACTACGATAAGTTTTTTCATAGCATAAAATATAGTGTAGGTGTTTTGATATGTTATAAAATAACTTTATGAGTAGGTACCTTATAATACCTAGCTGGGGATGCTAACTCTTTTCGTTTATGTGATAATAGCTCAGAAGTAAGATATCTATTTCTACTTCTGAGGTTTTGGAAGTAAGGTTTAGTTATCTACTTTACCATGTTAGTTATTCAGTTATTTCACATCAAGAAATTACCTAAGGGCTAAAATCTCTAGATAAGTGCGTTTACTTAATTGTTCCTCTTCCTAAATAAATTACGTTTATCAGTTAGTTGATTTTAACTAGACATAGAAATGATTTGAAGTTGAGCATAACAGGGTAGGACGCCCTCCGACCAGCAGCCCTATTGTCTAACTCAACTGGTAATTCGTAATCGACTTCATTTTTGACATTTGAAACCTAGCCTGGACTTCGATTGTCACTTTCGTATTGTGTAAATAGTTGACACATGGAACACCATTACCAGCGAAATTTAAGCCCAGTGAATGAATGAATCTTCGTATTTTGGCGCGGATATCGGTATTGTGTAACGCCGAAATGAATTTCAGTAGAAAATTCAAGCCCATATGAAACTTCAAATGAAGCAGAGAGCTCATTCGAGTCTTGTTTGGAAATCTCAAATACATGTAGGTACATGTATATCCATACCAATAAAAAAATTGTGATAAACATTGTGTTTGAAGGCTAAGGAAATAAGTAAGTAAAAATCTGAAGTAATAAGTAATGATTATCTGAATACATACCTACTCGAGTTCAAATTCATTTTTTCGAAAATAGTACAAAGCATTTTCTCAATCAAAATATCTCCTTCGGTTCGGAACGGTGTAACGGCGTTCTAAAAACTCGCTGGCGCAACCTCTTCCCACAGGTGAGCTTTGATCAATTTTTCATAAACCTAGCGATAGCTAGTTTTATATATAGGTATACATAGATATTAGAAAAAAAAGCGGCTTGTTCCAATCGCAGATATCCTTTTTGCCTTCTGGCTGCGGTCTGGTGCTCAACGCTCGTTTGAGATCAGTATGCAAAACATTGTAAAAAACTAACAAACACACATAATTTTTGCGGCTCGCTCCTCTCGCCGATAATATCTTGTCATACTTGATATGGTCCATCCATTGCTCGACCCCCACTTGAACTCACTTTGCCACCACAATGAACAGAAAAAACACAAATTTTTCGACAAACGCTCGTTGGCCCCAATCTTGGCCCTAAGATTGCCATTGCATAAAAAATAACCAAAACTAGCAGCATTTGTGGACATGGCTACGAGTTGAAGGATATTTTATGTTTCGGGTTTCGCCGAGAGGACGTAAAACAAAGTAACATTTCAGGACACGTAACGTTACTTACGTTACGACTCAAGGGCCCTGGCAACACTGTATAGTATACTCTTTGATTTCGGTCAGTCAGTCAAACGGAATTTGCTGGATTTTGCTAGAGTAGAGTTGTGATTTTCCGTTTTGTGTTTGCGTTGTTTATGAATCTTGGTTGAGTTTAAAGATATTTATTTCTAAACCTGGTACGATTAAAATAATCTCGGTGCATTGCAGTAGAAATCTCCTTCAATATAAAAAAATATGTCTCTTTTCGGATCTTTGATGGCCGACGTGGAAGACGATCCGTTTTTCGGGTAATTATTCAGATCATTATCTTGCCAATGCCTTTTATCCAATTACTGTTTATTACTACATGTTGTAACAAAATTTCACAGTATTCTGTTCGATAAGTACGTAAAGAAAACGTCTAGAAAAGCCATTGTTTTCATGGAACATTTCACAATTCCGTAGATCACACATGAGACACATGCGTCAGATGAACAGTTTTATGATGAATTCTCTGTTCTCCGACCCATTCGGGATGATGGGACTGGGCAGCGGAGGCCCGCTCGCCATCACGGGGCAGGCGGGGCACGGAAACATGAACTCCATGAATTCTATGATGCCTTTCATGCCGCGAATGCCTTCTATGAACAATCTGTTTTCTGGTAAGTTCTAGAATTACAACTACATCTATACTAACATTATAAATTCGAAAGTAACAATCTGTCGGTTACATTGCACGCCTTAACGGCAGAACGGATCTCAATGAGGTTGGTGGTGTCTTGGGGAGGGGCACAGTCTATATTTTGATTCCGGAAAAGAGTGTACAAAGCTGTGGGCAGCTGCTAGTACTAAATAAATTGGTAGGAACTTATAGCAAAGCCATCAATAATGTAATGCTGTATTGTGCTCATTCTTACACAACAGCATGGCATGGTAATTTTCTGACACAATAATAAACAGATTCACTATTTAAAAAACTATTATTGCAAACATCTATGCTAACATCTTCAGGTGCTATTAGCCTCCAAATCTGAAAAGGGAAAAGAATTAACACCATGATTTTTCTATATTCATATCAAAATCGAAGAAGATCACACATAAAAATCTAACTACAACAGCTGTTGCCAATGTATATCTGAATGTTATCATTGTTGTTGGTCCGTAGGTTTGGAAGGAGCTCGCATGGGCACCATGGCGAATATGGGCAACATAGGGAATATGGGCAACATGGGAATAGGCTCGGCTAGCTCCTACAGCAGTAGCACAGTTGTCATGTCCAGCGGGCCCAATGGGAAGCCACAGGTAACAAACATAATACAGTAACATAACAATTTATAACACCTATTTTATGTTATCTATAAAGATGTGGTGAAACAAACACATTCATTATGATTGTCTTGTACCACCATTTCTGTAAAAACTATTTGTGTTCTTTTACTATAAAAACTATAGTAGTTTGACAAATTCATTATGGATGTAAGCGGGTTAACTACGAACCTTATTTGTGTTGGAGGAACACCAACGTTTCATCCCGCAACGAGGGATTTATGATCCCGTGTGACTGTAGCAAATGCTATATTGGGGAGACGAAGAGGAACATATCCACTAGGCTCTCTGAACATATACATGCTGTAAAGAATGTAGACACCAATAGCTCGGCTGTGGTAGAACACTGTATTGAGGAAGGCCCATCGCATTATATTCGTTTCGATTAAGTCAAATAAGGTTCGTAGTTAACCCGCTTACATCCGTAATGTATTTGTGTTCTGTTATGTCATTTTGTTTAACAATTCAATGTCTGAAACAGTCACTAGCCTGGAGAATCAACTCCAAAGTCTTTCTTGAAGGTCTTGGTCTCTGACTCAATAGATCACCACCGGCTTCTGTCCTGCGACCCCTCCATCCAGTCTGGTGTGAATGTCTGATACTTAATTTAATTAATCTATTTCTGATTCCAAGCCAGTGAATTGTGATTCACACTGACATCTCACATGGAAGTTGACATGATTTTATATCATAATTGCTCTAAAAACTTACTAGGTAGAAAACATAAAACTAGAAAGGTAAATAAATAAATAATAAATATTTTTAAACTTACGCGATCTGAACACATATTAGTAAATACTATAACGGGTATTTATCGCGTTTATTTACCTTATTATCCCGACGTTTCGACAGGTTAGGTTTACACATGTCGTGGTCACGGGATGACTGATCAGATTAGTCATCCCGTGACCACGATAGTGTGTAAACCTGTCAAAACGTCGGGATAATAAGGTAAATAAACGCGATAAATACCCGTTATAGTATTTACTAATATGTGTTCAGATCGCGTAAGTTTAAAAATATTTATTATATATTTATTTACCTTTCTAGTTTTATGTTTTCTACCTAGTAAGTTTTTAGAGCAATTATATTAGTATTTACTAATAAATTAATAATGCTGTACAATTCACACAGCATTATCTAGCTCCATGCTAAGCAGAGCTTGTGTTATGGGTACTAGATAACTGATATACATAATACCAATACATTACATAGATAGATATTTTTTTATGATACATAGAATACGACCAGAACACCTGAAACAAATACCTGCAGATCGTACAAATTTTTGTTCCAAGTCGGGAAACAAACCCGCAACCTCCTGCGTCGCAGGCGGACCTTCGCCCACCGCGCCTCAGACCTAAAAGAAGTTCTCTTCTAGCCAACCTAATTGGGAGGTCAAAATAGCTAAAATGATGGCTTATGTTTTGAATACCTTTGCAGGTGTTCAGCTCAACAAGTAGCACTAAAATAGGCCCCAACGGGGTAAAGGAAACCCGCAACACTCTGCAGGACTCCCGCACAGGCACCAAGAAAATGTCTATTGGTAAGTGTTCATAACAAAATTACATGGTTTTCTAAATAATTAATGACGCATACCACCGCCTTATAGTATCACGCTCACTGCGAATGGTACTTTTCACCTCGTAACACTGGTCAGTACCAAATTTTAAACTATAGCTAGTTTCTGCCCGCGTCTTAGCACGCTTTGTTTCTATTTATTTATTTAGGAAACAAAATCCACAGCTCTTAAATCTAGATGATACAACACTTATAACGATACCGACAGCCAAAAAAGGATTTACATTTTACAAAATTAAACTTAAATTGACTATCACTAAAACTTATACATAAACTAAAAATAAAAGCTATAGCCTGTTCTTATGCATTAAATCTTACAAACCTACCCTTGTACATACTTATATTTGTATTTCACTACATTAATTTACAATTATAGCTACCTATAATTAAGCCTAGCTGCATACCTAAAATATGTATAATTACGCTTACATGATGAATTAATCTTTAAATACTAAAATATGAAAAAAAAATACATATATATGGATGGAAACCTATGAAAACCTCAAGGTTATTTTTATCCCATGGGAACTGATACACGGAATAAAAAGTAGCATATTATGTTTCATATGATTCCATGCTGTATGCAATATTTCAGCTCGATTCGTTCAGTAGTTGTGGCGTGAAGAACCATTAAAACCATAAAAAAAAACATTCATCCAAAGTTTCTCAAAGTTCAAAATCAATCCAGTTTTTACCTTGTTAAAATGTTAGTTTTCAAGTTGGAGCAAAAGTCGTCCCAATAATTTATCATTATCTGTGTGTACTGTAACTAGTAACCACAGATAATATCAGTAGATTGTATATCAAAGCAACGTTTGTGAAAATGAATGATTTAGGTAGGTGTCAAAGAGAACAGTATAAAGAATTCAAAAGTCAAAAGTCAATAACTTTATATTTCTTTAGGCTTACCAAAAAGCACTTAAACAAGTAAAATTTTATACATAAATTATAAATAGTAATTATCAAACAAGAAACAAAATGTTATTGATTTTGTTCGCTTAAATTTTTTGTCCACTAGTGGAAGAAGCGAAAAATAAACCACTAGTAAGTTTGTATAATCCTTAAAATGTAATACAATATTATTTGCATAGCTAAGTCTAAATATAATGTGATTTAGATACAGGTCAATATTGATATAAAACTAAGCTTAAGATTGTTCTCCTATAATACTATTGTCAGTGCGGAACTGGGCGACTACTGTAACTAGTAACCACAGATAAAATCAGTAGATTGTATATCAAAGCGACGTTTGTGAAATTGAATGATTTAGGTAGGGTTTAACTCAAAATTCAAAGTGCTTTATTTCCTTTAGACCTTACAGGACTCTTGGACACGTCACAAAACTCAGATTACATAAGTAAAACTAGGAAATAAAGTGATCACTTTGATTTTTGGTCCACTTCAATCTTTTTAAGGTAAAGTAAAGAAGCGAACAAGAAACCTTTACCTTGTTAGAATGTTAGTTTTCGAGTTGGAGCAAAACTCAAATGAGCACCATAGCGCCCTGCCTTCAGTTTGACGCGTCCAGCATCTGCCTACAGTCTTTCGCAGATCGTCATCCCACTCGGCCGGAATGCGTCCTACACTACGTTGGCCGAGTCGCGGTCTCCACTCAAGAACACGTTTACCCCAGCGGTTGTCATTATTCTCTAGATATGACCAGCCCACTGCCCCTTCAGCTTGCTAATTCTTTGATATATTATTTCTTGCTTCATACCACTTTTCTATTAGAATAAACACCATACTTTTTGCACAAAACAGTACCTACTTAAAGAAACCATAAAATTATCATAGAAAGGTAATGGCTAAGGAGAGCTTAACCCTAAAAAGAGTTCTCTTCCAGCCAACATAAATTTGAATGTTTAATGTTTGTTACTCTAAAATTTTGCATAGATCTGGAATCTCACTAATCTCACTATCTCACTAATATTATAAATGTCAAAGTTTGGATGGATGGATAGATAGATGGATGGATGTTTGTTACTCAATCACGTAAGAACGGCTGAACGGATCTGGATGAAATTTGGCACAGAGATAGATTATAATTTGGAATAGAACATAGGCTACTTTTTATCTCGGAATTACCACGGGAACGGGAACTACGCGGGTGAAACCGCGATGCACTGCTAGTAATACTATAAAGGCTACTTTTTATTACGAAAAAACTGTGAATGTGTCCTACTAATATCATAAATGTGAAAGTTTGGATGGATGGATGGATGTATGTTACTCAATCACGCCAGAACGGCTGAACGGATCCAAATGAAAGGCACAGAGATAGATTATAGGCTGGAATAGTGCATAGGTATACTTTTTATCCCGGAATTCCCACGGGAACGGGAACTACGCGGGTGAAACCGCGAGGCGCTGCTAGTGTAAAATAATTCGCGAAGATTCCGCAAGGCCATGGAACTCTCCACTACGCCGGATTCGCCTAAGCAAATAGAATGACGTCAACTCATCATTTTTTGTACTGTAGTCTGCCTAGACGGCTAGCGCTAGACTCTATTACATTGTTCCTTAAATACATCCACGTATTGTAATGCTTATTTTAATGTAGATAAAACATTACAGGGTGATATTTTAGTCGCGGTCAATTATTTATAACCGACTTCGAAAAAACGAGGCCTCTATGTTCGGCTGTAGGTATGTTCGTTTGTTAGATCGATATTGATGTAACTTTTGCTATTGTATAAAATAAAATATCCGGTAGAAATTAGATCCATCTGGTAGAAATTTTGCATAGCTCTATGCCTGGAATCAAACATATTCTAATTTTTATCCCATAAAACAATTCCCATGGGATAGAAATAAAATAACCTTTAAACGTTTCCATATAATGAACACGTGCAAAACCGCGGGCAGAAAGTAGTTTATTTATATTTATAATCTGTAGGGCATCACATCGGCGAGCGCGCTCACCTGATAGAGCGAGAGCAGAACGTGTACACAGGGGACGCAGAGGAAAACCAAGAGTTTATCAACTTGGATGAAGACGAGGCCGAGGACTTTAACAGGTGAGGCAGTTATGTTATTCGTTTCAGGACTTTGACAGGTGAGGTAGTTATGTTTCACCACAGATGGGTGGCGCGACGACCGAAAATAGAACTACAAAATCCAGATCAGATTAATTAATTTTATAAAAGCGGTACTCCGACCCAAATAGCGCCTGCACCTATTTTATCTTCTTTTACGTTTATCAAAAGAAATTTTAAAAAATCATTGGGCATTTTGTGATACCGATTGCTTTTTTTAGTACCTCTGTAAGTAAGTTTTATTTTGTATAGGCAGAGATGCGAAAAATGAGTTTGGTGGCCACAAAGTGCACCTTCGTATCTCTGCCTAAATCCGCACGACGGGAAAATAGCTCTTACTCGTGCACCCCAGCGCCCCATACAGGGACTTGACTTACACAAGACTTGTTCATACAGATTGTTTCTGATTAAGTTTCTCGATCCATTCCAGAGAGTTCCAGATAAAGTCTAGCTCGGGCTCCGGAGCGGGCCGCAGCGGAGCGCCTGCAATCTGCGCGCCGCCGCCCTCCCGCCCCGCGCCGCGTCTCGCCCTGCCCGCGCCGCCAGCGCCGGCCGCGCATTCACCCAAGTACGTATACGTACTTGAGCTTTCACAGCCCTATAAATAATATAAAGACATTTATTTATAGTCTGGCTACTGAGAGTTGATAACACAAGTACATTATTTTATCACTCACTCGCGGATTCCACGTTATTGCGTTTTCTCCAATTTCGCACTCGTAATATGGTAAAACATGTTCATCACAAAACCAAATTATCTACAATTTGTTTCATAGTATTTGTGATGCTATTTAAATATAGATCCATCTTAAAAGTTTGCAAATATTTCCAATCTAAACATTCGATAGCCTGACTAACAAATATACAAATAGTTAAAAGAAGACACGCTTAAAGGAAACATACATAAAGCGGTTATAACAGCCCTGCCTTAGTACAATGCTGGCTAAGGTCCCGTAAGAGACCCAGCTGGCGCTGTTCTTCTTGGATTGTTCTTATAGTAGCTATATTCTGCGTAATCATAGTATGTGATTTATAATGACGTTATCTCCCATGCTGTCCCGTTCAGATCGTATTCGAACTGAGCAGGACAGCATGAGAGATGACGTCTTTCACAATCACATTTTATAAGACGTAAGCGGTTATTTCAGCATTTTTCTTTACAAAAGTTAAATAAAACAAGCTAGTATTATTTATAGTAATTATTTAGAAAAACAAAAACACGTCGAGCCGAACACAAAAATGTGCATTCAAATTAGATGAGCTTATACTCGTAACAGTTCGAAGTATTTTATAATGACATAATCAGATGACAGACAAGCTCACGGACCATTCATTTGAAGCTTGCTGGAAGCCATTTTGTCACTGTAAAGTGTATCTAATGTTAATTTCCATAATTATTAGAACGCACATTTTTTTACTGGGTGGTAGCGATATTAGATAAAGGTGCGCATAGCTTTATTTGACTATTAGCAACGTCACACTTGTTTGTATCCTGAAATCCTACAACCTAGTCGAGTAGTTTGGTCTACCACAACTAATCTTATTCGCATTCGAGTAAATATTAAAACCCCCCGACGTCTACTTCAACACTTAAGTGCGATGAATATCGTCATACCATAAAAGCACAAACTACTTTAAGATTAGTTTTAGTAACTACTTTAAGTAGATATAACCTGCGTAAATAAATAAAGCGATTGAGAATGACGTATGTTCATGTTTTCCCGTTTAGTTTGAATTCGATCTAAGCGGGACAGCATGAGAGATGACGCCAATCTCATTATTTAAGTAACTGCTAAAAGCAAACCTATTTTCTTTTCTTCAGCACATTATAAGCCTTAGTTTAGTAGTGCACCATAGCATGACTGTATGCCAGTAGAAATTATTTTAGTATTATTCGCTTTATGTTTATTTTTATTTATTTGCGAGGTGGGTAGACTTTGAAATGCAAATGCACGATGTCAATAAGCAGCTATTACTGGGATCTTTAGATTATTTATATTTTGTGGCATTTTGTACATTTTTTATTTGCTTACGATTTAGAAGAACTGTTTATGAAAACATTGTGAAATAGATCAATGTTTTCTGTATGAAGATTTATGAGACAGGAACGTTTACAGTTATTCGCAAAAAACTCGATATTAATCGTTATACGTAAGAATGCAAACTGTTCTAACAGTGTCGATACATACAAATTGAAATCATAATGGAATAGAGTATAGCATATCGGTAATTGTTTATAATAAAATACTATTCGTCGAGACTCTTTAATATAACTAAATAAACTCGTAAAATTCAAAGAACGTGAGGACATAATGTGCTTGTCCTTTGATGGCCACATCGAAGTAGCATGTGTCGAGTTGGAGCAAGCACTTCTAACAAGCACTTCTAATTTGGGTTAGATGATGCTGTGTGTTATCGTCCATTCTAAGATGTCGACCCACCTCTAAGCTAACAGTAGGTGGTACAGTGTCGTGTCCATTACAGTACAAATAGCCATAGTGAGAGAAAGCATATCCGGCCGTCTTCGCGTCGACCAATCAGAACGTCCGCCAGTCCACTTACTACCAACAGGTAAATTTATAGATGTTTTATCATCACACTAAAAAGGCACTTACGTAAGCCAGTCATAATAACATTTCAAACCAGTCACTAAAATCATTAGACATTGGTTGCAATTCAAATGTCGCCGAAAAAAAGTATTTTGACAGCACTTAAATTGATGCCACACTTTTTTTACGAAAGAAAGATACGGTAAATTTTTTTAGTGCTGTCAAATTAATTTAGTTTTCATGACATGACACATGAATTGATCACGTTATCCCTCTTACTAATAAACCTTTCTAAACAAGAATTGGCGTTGATTCTGTTGACCTTATCTAACTGACTTAAAATAATGTTTTTACTATCATATAAAGAGGGAGTGCAACATTTTTATGCTACTTAGTTTAGGTTTTGTGCCAATCGAATCTACAAATTATCTAAAGCCCGTATTATGAAAGCCTTTCTATGGCTTAAGTGTTCTGCTGACATACTTCACAGAATGAGACAAAACGGTGCTTATAAGCCGTTTGTTAAATTTGACAGATTATTATTAGTAAGAGGGTTAACTGCAAAAAGCACTGAAAAGTAACAGGTACTAATCAAACTAAAAATCCGTTGTTTTGAATTCAAAAGACATGAGCACAAATGACTTACCAAGAACATGATTTACGTTATTTTTTGTAGCCACATCGATATTTTAGAAAAAGCGGTAAAGTAGTGTTTCACAGCACACTAATCGATAATTTAGGTTTTAACTAGGCACTTAGTTATAACAGCAGATTTACCCATTTACAATTCACAGATAATTCAACTAAAATAACTTAATACCTTGTGTCAGCAAAATATCATCAAACTAATTTAAGTTTTCTATCCCGGACAGTTCCAGATATTGGAGAAGGCGATACTACTATTAATATCGTAATATCTTAAGTATTTCTTTGTTTTAAAACGCTGTATAATTTTGCCTTTTTTTCTCGGTTTTATATATTTTTCTTGCAGCATGATTATTGGTTATGATTGTTGAATATTTGGCATGTCAAGCTTTGAGTCTGTTTCTTGTTTTCATACATATTAAAATTACATACTCGTATAATGGTGTCGATTCACATGCTATCCTTTTTATTTTGATCTTTATGAAAGGGACGTCAACATTTTTAGTGCTTTCAAATTAGTTTAGTTTTGTGGGACATTTGAATCGATTTCATTATCATCGCTTTAAAGCGTTTTAAATTAAATTTATTCAAGATTTAGTGTATACTATGTCTTTAAGTATTTTTGGTGGTTGATATCCATAATATATAAAAAACATAATTTATTTGCCGCCTCTAGATCCGCTGTATAATGGAGTGTCGTGTTCAGTTTTGAAAGCTGTTTGAATGAATATTCTGTAAATATTTGTGCTTAGTTATCATAAGATATTGAAAAACAGGCATTGAAAAACTCGTTAACTTGGATCCGTTTAAAAACAAACAGTTAAGAAAACGCCTATCCCTGGATTCTTATCTCTATTTGCCTTTGTTTATTTGATCCGCTGTTTCAATTGTTCCCCAAAGACTAAACAGAGGATATCATACGATATTAAGTATGTATGTGTAGATTAGATATCAAAAGTTTGTTTGGGTTTGGAAGACTTTGTTCGCAAGAATGTCAGAAGCGAGAGAAAGAATTTATCAGTAACAAGAAAGCAGGTTTGCTAAAGTCATTTTGAACCATCACACGCACGATGTCGAAAAGACAAGACAAACATCTTTGTAAAAATGTAAATAAAATCGAATTTTCCCAATGGAAATACAAGTCAACGACAAAATTTGAATCTTATACAGTTTGTATAAACCTTATATATCTTCTGAGAGTTTGACGTTGTTAGCCTCATTATGTATCTTACTGTACATAAATACATCCATATATATATTTCAAACACCTTATAATGCAGTACACAATTAATATTTGATTTATTTTAGCGTGCAAGTTCGTGAGGTCTACAGTGCGCCACACCCCCAACGCAAGTCAAAGCATAACCACAACCACAAGCACAGGCAAAACGACATCTAAACGGACTGCACTACACTTAATCAATTATTATTTTATGACCAACTGGGACGCGCGTTTGAAGAAATTACGCCAGACTTTTTGCTAACCATTCGGGAGATTTGACAGTCTAAAGCCGCGTCCGCTGCGCCGTGTTTTGAACAGAACATTGTTCGAAAATATGAGAAAGGGGCGTGGCCTAAATGTTTTGTCGAGCAAATACAGTTGGCCACGCCCCTTTCTCATGTTTTCGAACAATGTTCTGTTCAAAACACGGCGCAGCGGACGCGGCTTAATGATTTTAATAATGTTTTGAACGTACTGGAAATGGTGAAGCCAATGTTTTTTATAGTATCTATAACTTACAGTCGCGATTAATGCTGCTGTAATTGAAAACCAGCTCTGAAAACTATCGTCATGTTTAATACTACACGATTCTATTGTTGATTTTTTTGATGAATACCCAAATCAGATTAAAGCACTTTATTTGACAGTTTTCAATGAAAATCCGCATAAATCGCGACATGAGACGTGATCGAATGTTTGTGATTAAATATTCGAGTTTCTCTGACATTACTTAAGATTTAGACTTCTGATTCTGAGAATTTCAAATTCGAAATAGAAATAGATTCAGGCGTTACTTTGCGGAAATCCATTGCAAAATGTAAGGATTAAAAATTTTCGTAACAATTCTGCACAAATCAATATTTCCATCTCAAGTTTCAAATTCAGTTAGTGAAGTTTATTTCAACAAGCAACAGAATCTATTTGTATCTAACTTTGTGGAAAGTTATCGTGTTTCATATTATAGGACAGGATTACTCTCGTCTAAAATTGAGGTTGGACAAAGCAAAGACCTGGTTTCTTAAAAAAAACCGTCACGGCGATTGTTTTCAGAGACCTTAATTTTTGACTTAAATACCTAAATCCCTTGTTTCACAAAATGTGTACAAACTAATGTCGTTGGCGAGTTAATTTATTAAGAATGGAAGTACTGGAGTACTGGATGCTTCAATACTAGTTTACTTTAGTACTTATAGCGTAAGATTTTAAGGGCTTGATGTATCTGGCGAATACTACTTATGATGTTAATATTTATGTAATAGATACACTTCGTTTTACATAAACCTATCGATGATGAAATTGACGCACTGTTACTATTGACGCAGATAAAAAAATAACGTAAATTCCTGTCTATGTCTGTATGCCAAAACGCAGTGGCTTTGTATATTAACAACCAGCATAGAATAACGAACGTTAGAGGATTTTCCAACACCAGTCAGTGAAAAATCATATTCATGTTCCGATTGTAACATCTCGGACCTCCTTAGGTTCCAATTCTTAGTTTTGAAAACATAAATTTTTATTTATTTTATTTTACCTTTGACAAATCTCTTCCAGTTAAAGAACAGCCTTATATAATAAAGTGTGATGCCTCCATATTCTTAATTTGATAGCGCTGACCACTATTGAATCTGTGTTTTCATGAGTTGTGTAAGGACCCTATCTCATTAACACCGGTCGCGCCACCGTTTGAGCTACCAAGCGAGAAACACCAAAACAAACACCACCAACTGGGTGGAGTGAGTGGGACGCCAAAGCCACCGGCGAGTGACTTAGTTGTCGACTGCAAATTCTGCTGTACAAGTGGCGCCACCATGGTGTCCTAATGAGATATAGCCCTAAATGTGAAACAATAAAGACAATAATGAACGGGACACTGGCAGCACAGAGGCAAAACAGACATATGTTGCCTTTAACAAAGAAGTCAAGCTAATCAGTTTGATAGCTGTAGCAAGCCGCTATGAAATTATTACGATACGGAGGTTATAATTGTATTCTAGTTAGATTAAATACTTATGTAAGTAATTCGTTCATTTATAGCTTTTCAACTGGGTGATTACTATAGTATAAAGTATAAACTTTGTGTATCTTTTATCCTATCTTAGCTGTATTTTTAGACTGATAAGATATTATATTATATTCAATGTCATTCCTCAAAATTTTTCGAGTCGATTGTTCGAGTTTTGAGTTGTCAGTTGCAAACCAAACTTTTTGCAAGATGTAGCACAGGTTTCATCGAATATTTGTTTGGTGCTTAGGGAAATTTTCAGGAATGCCAAAGAATAAGAAGTAAAGACCCTAGTACAGTCTGCTACAGAGAAATGAACTGTCGAGCATTGCGACCTTGTATTCTATAACGAATGTTTATAAGTGAACACTAACATAGAAATATCTGTAGGACCATGGTAAATTTATTACCAGGCTTAAGTCTCTGTTCAAACGAGTATAGATTTAAAATACTACAAAAAATCTTGTTGATTACCACTGCTAGTAGTTTATTTTAAATTCGAGCACTTAAAAATTAGAAGTACTATATATTCCATGTAAATATTTATTAATTTTGTCTTGTGCCAGGCCTCAATGAAGTTGTAACTTTTTCTAACCAATTTCAATCAAATGGAGTGCTTTTATTCAATTTGTCATGTAGGTATTGTATGAGAATGTGGTTGACTTTCTTAATTATTATTAAGCCCCAAACCTACTTAAATTCGTAAATTTTATAACTGCCTCAATTGAAATGTTGCTAGCGCCCTCTATGCCGCTTAGAAGTTACATTGAGGAGTTATAAAAGTAGACACAAATAGCGTAACGTAACGTTATTCACAAAATAGTTAGCTTAATTGGATTAGAGTTAGACCAGTGTAATAATCCTAGCTGGAATAATATTTATGGTATAGTAAACATCGCATTTTAAGATTTTTTTTTGAAGAGGAATTATCTAATGAACTATCGTAGAGTTCAAAAGAAAAGCTAGCTAAATATTTGGAAATTAGTAGAAGTTATTAGCTTTCTTGTTTCGAAACTTAATAAATTAGCTTTTTTGATAAATTTACCTAACTTTTCTTCTAAACTCTAAAATTTTAAAAGTCACCTAAACAGTTTCATGAATTTACTGTACCTAAACATGTTGGTCTAAGTTTCTTTGCTACAAATTCCACCTGTTGTACTAGAGACAAATTATCTAACAAATAATTTGTCTGTGGTTGTGCAAACGCACAAACCAAGGTGCTGGTCGCTTTTTACGCTCAAGCCTTTAAATAAAGTATTTTCAGTTACTTTTTGTTCGTTTTCATATCACCAAGTTCTTTTCCACCATTATTGCTACGAAGAATTTCAAGCAAAATCTGAAAGTGAGTTATCTTTTTGGTGGGAAGGATCTTTAATCGCCTTGAAAATAGAATATATTTTTAGATTTTAATCTATTTATAAGAACCAAGAATTCTCATTGTTATGTGTGGATATAGAATAAAATTAGCGAATTGATTAGATTTTTTCATTTAAAATAGAATATCTATAGTTTTTTTTTGTTTTACCCGCACTTTGGATATCTCTAGGAAATGAAATAAGTCACCGGCGCTATAGTCCGTAAGAGGTCTCAAAGATTTTCGGTTGAACCGACCGACTAGGGTTTCGTGGCTTAGTTGATATGCACTGAGGGTGGGGCGCGGGTTCGAGTCCCGCCGAAGTCGAAAATTTTTGGGAACTTATTTCACTTCTTGTAATGTCTATAGATGAGTTGAGGTTAAATAATACAACTAATTCAGGTCAAAATAATTGTGTTATAGACTTGTGATATTCAATGATGCGTCAGTAAATATAATAACTATAGTACAAGACAAGAAAAATAATTATACATCTAGGATAGTTGCTAGGGCTAATTAACCACTAAACATACCAAATATGCCTAAAACAAACCAATACCAAAGGAAGTTAAAACAAAGCTTACAAAAAGGCTAACACCTAATCTTGTGGGATATACATATTTTGTACTGTCCATTTTACAATAGTTTTTAATATCCCACAAATAAAAGCAATAGAAAAGATAAAACTATGCTAATAAAATAGTGCAAAATTACAGGCATAATAACTAGTATGTCGCCATTTCGTGCTGTTATTCGGCCATTTTGTGATGGTTGTTTGTCACCATTTTAAAGTGACAAGCGGCAGATGTCGTCGTTGATTTCCAGCATTTGGTCGATGAAGGGCTGGTTTGCCATCATCTTGGCTAGCTTGCAGAGAATCCTGAGGAGCTCGCCTTCTTTGTAGTTCAATTGTATATTGCAAAGCTGGATCTCTTCTGCTATTGGTGGTGGTATCTGTGGGAGAAGGAAAAATTGGTAAGTTAATTTGCGAAAATTGCTTTATTCAACATTTACTTTTTTGCAAATGTCCGACCTACCTATCGATCGGTTAGTTATTTGGTGTTGACTTACAGCTAAAGGATAATAATTAGCCTACATAATCCAGCTAGGTTTTTGTAAGAGGCCGTTTCGTGTTGGCGCTAGATTCATCTGTTTTTTTATTTGTTTGGTTTTTAATTGTTTGCTTTTTACAATGAATAAAATAGCGGAAAAGTTATATACGTAAATCGTAAGCCAGTTTCTATTCACTTACGTCGAAAAATACTAATAAATATTTTTGGAGCATTGGTAAACAAGAGAAAGGCTTAAAATTAAAATTTCCCAAAATTACAAATAAATCTAAGTTGATTTTATCCGTAGGTTTTATCATGGGTTCGTAGAAAACAGTTATCGATTTGTGGCAAATTAATTTTCCATTAGTTGTAATCCTTTTAGAACAAACAATAGAGTTTGGTGGCCAAACAGGGCAACTTCGTATCTCTGCCTAAACTTTACAAAATAAAACTACTACGAAGGCATTATAAGAAACTTAATAGGTACCACAAACTGCCCAATGAAATTTTTGAAATTTTCTTTGTTTTACGTAGATAATAAGAAAATAGGTGGCGGGGCGGCGCTAGTTTGGGTCGGGGTAACGCCTTAAGTAGAATATGAAGGTAATATTGAAAATTACGCATGAATACATAATGGTAGGCTACTCTCAACTATAAAAAAAAATCCAATAAACCAAATTAGAACGCAATACGCTATAGAGCCATAGCGCGATAGAACGTTAACGGTAAATATAGGGTACCTAAATGATAGTTGATGATAGACTCTGAAAGCTATGTCCGAGTCGACACGCAAAGGTGAAACAAATTACTGTTATTATATTACAGCTACCTACCTTCAAAGACTTTCTAAATATCTAGTGAAAATACCGAATTTAAATAAGTAGGTAGATATACGAATGGATTGATTATTAAAAATGAAAACGGCATTATTTCATGCGGCGACGATTTGTTCAGGGCCTATACTACCGTAAATCAACTCCGCCGGACCTCCATTTCTTCCAAAATACTAAATATTTAACTTTTGGTAAAAATCAGGACTTCCTCTATCGATCATACGTTTCGAAAACACGATTCCATAAAATTTTCTCTATAGAAAAAAATTGCAAAGTTGCCTCTTAATTTCTCAATAAATAGAGAAGATCTATCAGAATTTAGTATTTGACTTCCAATCAAAAAAAAATTCAGATCTTGAGAATACCCAAGCATGATAATTGAAATAAGTATAAAGAACATTTTAGGTGTTGCGTTTTTTTCCGATTAATGTCCTCATTAATAGATTATAAAATCTTGATTTTTGGGCTTGCATGCTATGCCCTGTCCCGCTCCTATGAACGCGAAATCCTACGTCTATCCTTTTCACAAAAATTTGAGGTTGTGTAGGCTCTTATTTCTTGTTCAGTTCAACAAAGAATTTGATAGATTGACACAGGCAATGAAATAATGGCATAGATAGGTAAGGTACCTACATATAAACTAGCCAAACTCGATGTAGAATTAATGAAACGATGTAGATGAAGAATGACAAAGAATGTTTGTAAACAAAACGTGCATACTTAACCAAAATTTACTCTATTGTCCACAATTCACATTCAATTACCATTTGAGATCCTTCAATAAATAAATATACTTATTGCTTAGGTACAATTATATGTGAAACTCGACGCCAAGCAAGCGGAGTTTTAGTCGTCTGCGTTGTGGTTTGTTTACAAACATTCTGCATCGAGTTTAGCTAATGTATAATTAACTCTGGGCAGGTATTATTTTATTATGCATGATTTACAAAGTAATTTTCTTAGACTTCAAGCTACATCTAGGCCAGACACCTGACTATTGTTTATTTAACGACATACTTGGCACTGGCTCATTGTTTTCAAACAAATCGAGGTATTGCTCTGATAAAATGCCAACGTTTACGAACATTGAAATTCTGGCAGGTTTTTCACTACCATACAAGTACTTACCTACGTAAGTAGGTATCTACTACAAAAAGCAAAGAGCTCAAGACAAATCAAACCACTTACATTGTCCGGATCAGCGAAGTTGCTGAACTTGTATTTGGTCTTGCGTTTCTCTGTTCCGTTGTCGAAGAACAATGTGAACTGTGCGTCCTTTCCCCGCGCGCCCACGGGGAAGTACATACCGGCGACCAGGTGGCCTTTCTGGTCTCGGGATAGGAGACTCCTGGGAAAATAGAACTCAATTAGGAATCAGGAAAAAATGGTCGTTGAGAACTTCTAGAGGTCAAATATAATATAAATACCTATATAATTTTAATTTAATTCTATTACCTATTTGACTGTAATTTTCTTTGTTAATAAAGTCCTATATAAATATTGCTCTTTAAGTTGCCTCAGAGATCACTGGGTTTACGGCAGAAGTGGCCAGAAATTTCGGTCCAGCAGCTTTCTAGGTAACAGCGTCGGTATGTGTTTTGGAGCGCAGTGTTAGTGTTGTTGATATAGTCACTGAGTTGTACACCGACATTTACCTTTTTGCTCTGAAACTTAAACTTCCTCAACAATCCCCATCTTACCTGAAGTTGTAAACCAGGTTGCGTCTCTCGGTGACATTGACAGCGTCCAGGTACGGCTGCGCCACATACACCAGCGATGTCTGGCACTTGACCGCGCCGGCTCTGGTCTCCCGTTCATGCCACTCCACGTAGTTGCTGTTGTGCGGATTGAAGGTATAGCTGTACTCCTTGCGGCATTGTGGCTCGTCGGTTTGGGTGAACCAGCCTGGAGATGGTGAACTGAAGTTAGGTTTTGTGGTTTTTCAGAACAGAGTTCGTATTGATTGAGTTATATTATTTTTCCTATCAAATTAGTTTGAGATTATCAGGGAAAAAACGTGTTGTTCCTCGCTTGTTATAATTTTTTGCATGCATCAAAAATCATGTCAATCAGTGTCAATAGGGTGACCACATCACTTGTTATTTGCACTTGACATGATTTTTATTAAGTAACTTTAAGCTAGCTTTAGTGTTATAGTGTACACTAAAGCTAGCTTAGAGTTACCTTAATAAAAATCATGTCAAGTGTAAATAACAAGTGATGTGGTCACCTACTATTGACGATGAACTATATTGGTAATCAATAAATAAATAAAACCAATCGATCACCCCAGGTTACGGTGGATAGACGAAGTAGAAACTGATCTTCGCAAATTCGACTACTAGCAAGAGATCAAAGACTTGAGATAGGTATCTGGAGAAGCCTTGTCGATGCTTGTGTCGTAGACCAAGATCCACTTTGAGTAGCTATATAAGTGACCTTGTACCAATATGAATCGCAGAATTCGCTAGATACATGAGATGATGCCCGATGCATGTACATAAAAAACTCACCAGTATGAGGGTAGTTCCCATCCGCCATGACAGTAATAATCCTGGGGACGTGATACCCGGGGTCTGCGAGCAGCACGCCTGGGCGGCCATCCACGCGCACCTGCACGCACGCCATCACGTGCTCCTTCTCCGCCATCTCCACCGACACCGGGCCTTCGCCGAAAGTGACGTACTGCCTCACATCCTGCACTGCCTCCTCGCAAGAGACCAGGAATGTTGCATCACTGAAGCCGGCGAACTGTCGCTCCAACCCCCGCCAGCGCTTGATCAGCTCCAACCCCAGCCCCACGCAAGTGTGCTTCTTGTTGCGGATCGAAGGGGTATAGTCCTCGTAGATGTCGTAGAGGGGTCGCTCGGACTTATCGAATGCTTCGTAGAGTCCGAGGAAGTTGGTGACGGAGTCGTAGTTGTCGGTTACAAGCAGGCGGCGTAGCACGGCCTCGGCGCGCGTGACCAGCGCCTCGTGCCGTGCAGGAGAGAGGGGCAGCGCGCGCGCCGGGGGGCCCCAGCGCGCGCGCGGCAGCGGTTGCCTTGTCAGGTGCCTGTCGGCCTCCGGACTGAGTCAACTCGGCCATTCGGCGCCCCAGCGCCCCACGGAGGGCGCCGCCCGCTCCGCCGCGATGGCGCCCTGCTGGCGGGCGCGCGTCTCATCGCGGCCTCGCTCCCACGCAACATCGGCGCCTTTTGCGAGCGCCTCACGTTGCCTCTCTAACGTTAATGATAAAGGTTTTTCACGCTCTGCGAACAAATAACTTGACTATGAGCACGCGTACCATAAGTATTCCAACAAAGTGCCTTCTACTCTGCGCGACAGAGGGGCTGCCCCTCTTTCGCGCAGAGCAGAAGGCACGTGTTCAATTTGTTAATCAATGTATTTTCAAGTTTAAAAGTAAAAGTAGGTACCTAATAATTGTAATAGTAATGCTGGACAATTCACACATCATTATCTAGCCCCAAGCTAAGCAGAACTTGTGTAATGGAACAGAACACCCGGAACAAATATCTACAGATCGTGCAAACATTTGTCCCGAGGCGGGAATCGAACCCACAATTTCCTGCGTCGCAGGCAGACCTTCGCCCACCGTGCTACAGAGGTCGTCAAACCTACTGCACGCTGCTGGCTGCTTGTCACCTACCTATTTGCTGTTAACAAAACTGACTAATATTGGCCTAGGTGTACTTAATTAGCGTGTAGAGTAGATAAAGAGGAGAGTATCTAGCTAGTGCAAATTAAATTATCAAATTACCTACGTTTTACACGAGTAATTTGAGTGTCCTTGCATTTCGTGACCATCAACTTAAGTACCTTATCGTTCAATTTGGTACCTAGGTACACGTCAGTTCAAAATTCTTAACCCTACATCAAAATTCCAACTTTACAATTACATTAACCGATGAAAACACACCGTTGGCCTCTACAGACAAGAGCGAGGTTTTCACGATCTATTTTAGATTAACCAGCTCTATGTTTGCTGTCTAATTTTAGGCGTCACTCATCCATCAAGTATTTCGGTAGTTCTGTTCAGCTTGCTAGCTGTCAGTCACTGTGCGATTAGATACATAAGTCTATTGTAAATGTTCACAATAGTTTGACAATGACGTTATCGTCACGGTTATGTTATCTAGTTTATCGTTCCGGGAAATGTAACGTAGATCGTATTGTTACGTTACTCGTGGTAGTTACGTGATTTTATATTAACGTTTGAGCATAACCCGAATGCGTTAAGAACTAAAAATCGGAAGTTGCGTTCACATTGGATCAGTCTGTTCAGATCTCAATTTGATTCCGTCTTTAAGAGGCTTATGTAAATCAACTGACATACACCGCTTATCACGTTTATATTTTAGCGGAAACTTGAAGATTAGGAATGTCGATGACACGCAGCTGTGAAAATTTGTCCTTCAACACAATGTTTTTCAACATTCTCCTTTTTTTATCTAACCTATGATGTCCCACTGCTGGGCAAAGGTGTACCCCAAAATTATTTTTATTACCCTCAAATAATTATATAGGTACCTAACATAGAATATGTCGGCAATACGGGTTAAAGCAAATCCTAGCAGTTAGTTTCTATCCATTCAAAGGTTTTTTGTTTTTCCTTTATGGGAATTGATTTATGGGATAAAATACCTAGGTACCTATATGTTATTCCAGGTCCAGACCTAATTTATGCATAATTTCAGCCCGATCCGTTCCGTAGTTTGACGTGAAAAGTAACAAACATCCATCCATCCAAACTTTCGCTGTTATAATAATAGTGTGACACATCAATCTTCGTTCAAACATCGAAAGGGTAGAACGTGCAAAGATTCAATGGCCCCTTTGTAGGCGAGTCTTGGGTCACAGACACGAACTATAGGAAGTCTGGCTATGTAAAGGGGCCGTTTGTCTGGAGTTCCAGACCGGTCGAAGCGAGACGGCTTTCAAGATTGTTTATGGCTGCAGTGATTCTATAGCCATTGTTACGCATATTGGTGCACTTTATTATGTCCTGTGCACCTGGCCGCCGCCGCCGCCCCGTGGCCATGGAGGGCATCATCGGTAGGTAGGACTCTTATTAAGGTGATTGAAATAAAGTTAGCTATAGGAACCATCCGAATGTAGAGCAAAAATCTTATAATTTTGCGTGAGCTTTAATTTAATGTACTTGGGTTTTTGATATTATAATGCGTACCTAAGCCCTCGCACCCACACAAAATTTATGGGACACCTGACCTATTTCTTTTGTTATCGTGTTTATGTACTTATTTATCCTCTTGACTTGTTAGGCTGTCTTTTCAAAACATTTTGTTGAAATATTCTTCAATGTGTGACCGTATCCTTTGATCGAAAGTAACCTTTTGTGAAAACTGACTAAAACTGGTTGGAACTCGTATAATTACCTACTAAGTAGGTACCATAAGAATACATAAAAACCCAGTTTTTATCTATTCTTATGTAGGTGTTCAATCCGTTCGATGCACTGTAGGTGCAACTGCTAAGTTCAATTTTTTTCAAACAAAGCATTTGTTGAATGTTATTGATTCTTCAACTGTTCAAAACTTGATCGTTGATGGTTATGCTCCAGGCACTCCAGGCATAGGAATTATCGAAGATTTCATACCCAGGTCAATCTCTCTCTACATTTCGAAATCGTACATAAAATATACCTATTGGAAAAGGTTCGTGTTATTTTTTGTTTAAATACGTAGTAGGTACCTAACTAAATTTGGTTTGGTTCTACGTCTGAAACTAGATTCAGACAATGTTTTTACCTGTTTTTACAGCAAACGCTGTAAAGACAGTTCAATAGCATGCCTCCGGTACAGATCTCGTGACAACAAGCTCTACACAAAGAGGCAGTAACATTATCAGGGTCGTTTTCGCGGAATGCGGAACAAAACTGTTAGCTAATGGCGGTGCGTGCACACAATGCAGAATTAATGCAAAACGGCTTTGGGGCCTATTTAGACATAACATGATTAACCTTGATAATTTGACAATGAAACACGCAATCACATCCAAACTCTATTTAGGTACCTACTTTTATAGAGCACTACAATCACAGACCAGTTTAATAATTTAGTTCAACTTTCTATTGCCGTCCGAATATCGAGTCGAAGGTTAATCCAGCACGACGAGGAAAGAAGTACCTAGTATCTCAGAGTAACAAGCTTTTGAGGATGACGTTGTGAACAGCGAAGTTGGGAAGATAAATCAAGAATGCTGTCTCTGCCGCCATGAGGGATAACAAAGGGAAAAGTGAGATGTGTTGGTGATACGGCACTTGTAGGTCTGAAGAAGTTGTCGCTGGTACTTACGAATAGTAAGTACCAGCGACAACCGCTGTGGAATCATGGATTTTTAAATCCTGATGGTTCATTTGCGTTGCAGTACCAACAGACCTTAACTCGATAAAGATAGGTGTACCTAGGTATGATCCTAATGTAAGGTCAACACTATTGTCATTAGTTAATATTATTTTTAGTTAGCTTTAGTTTACCCAATTAAATTTGTGTCACGTTATGACCCCCTCTAACTTAAAACTTAGATTTTCATGTGATCCTATTGCTGAGAGTCCTAATTATTTATAAGTACCTAATTTTAAATTAAATAAATTGCTATGACTGCCTCTTTGAAATGGGCACTTATGCCTCTTTCTATCTATTCCAAATAAGAGAAAGAGATATTTAAGTGTATTTTTGGGATAGTTTAGTATTTCAACCTCATGTTATTTATTAGTAAGTACCTACTGTCCGTGATGGTCTGTTTTCCTGCAAGTGCCTACGCATATCCAGGAAATAAGCCAGATATTTCTTGCGTATTTCGAGTAGCATCCATTAAAAACAATGATTCATTCCCACATAACGTTATTGTTTGTTCTGCCGTGATTTAGGTATGCATGAACACTAATAGGATAAAAACAGAGTCAGACTGGGCCGTTGAACTAAGTTGGAATCAAATGAACAAAGAGCTAAACTGGTTCTCGCTCAACCCAGTTCCATCTTTTTGGCAAAAAATATAAAATGTTTGGTGCAATACGATTTTCAATTTATTTGACGCATCATCACCTTGTCAGTGTCAGTGAATAAGAATGTGTTTTCAGCACAGCAAGTGAAATAAGCAGTTCAACCAAATGGCTCTTTTATTCTCGGCAATCAGTCGTCTGGTTCCCACTTAGCTCTTCTTACTTAGGGGCTAGATGATGCTGTCAGAAATGTACAGTCCTTGAGGAAAAACTCCCTGAATTTAGTGTTGAGCATTACATTTTCTTATGAAACTACATAACCGGATGTTCTTAGCAAAAAGACAAATGGTGAGGTGAGTAACACTAATCTTTTGTCTATTGTTTGTATTGAAAACTAAGTTGAAAATTCATTCTCGACTTCGAAAAGGCCTTACCTACATTCAAGGATTTGCATTCATTTTGCAATCCTCGTGCATGGTACACGTGACAACACGTAAAACTAGGCCAGTGTGTCGACGGCATTACGAAGTTGTGTGCCTACACGTGATCTGAGATTATTGCTTTAAACTAAGCCTAACTCCTCATAGATCCGAGGGATAAAACCTACCTAGTTGCCGTTTGTTTTGAATCTATTCAACTTGATTTTGCTACATATAAGTCATATACCTAGCCATAGATAAACATAGATAAATAGGCTATTTGACTACATGAAAATAAGTCCCAAATTGTTATCATCCTAGTCAGTGATAACGTAAAAAAGCGTATTTTGATGGTTTTCATTAAAAATGTGTCTATTTTAGGTAAAAAAGAGAATTTAAATTACATTTTTTTTATGTTCGAGCACGTGATCGAAAACGCTCGGCCGTTGCTGATGACGTAACAACTTCATCTTCAACTTCTTTACGGCGCCGCTTGCCTTTCGCCGCGACTCCGCCAGTGTCTGTTTCAGAGTGTCAACATAGAGTTTATAATTATGTACTTATATAAACTCTATGGTGTCATTATCATACAGTGTCGTAGGTGTGGTGGTATTAGAGGATCAAACTTTTATTGGTCACTTCAAATTCAACCTTTATGTCATCATGATTTTTTATCATCAAAATCTATTAATTCTTCGTGAATATTTTTTTATGAAACCAATTTGGGATCAGTTCCACAATAACAAAAGAAATTTTAAATTCGGTCCATAATAATTCATTTGAAAATCGGTAATAAGACTACTAAAAAAAGTCTATCCTCAAAAAAATTTTTATATGTTGCATTATATGTATTATGTACCTGCACCTGTGTCAGATAACCCTACGCCAATACTTGAATATTGAATTTCATTGTCAAACATGGATGCATGGAATCGGAGTTCTGGGAAAAGAGAAGACACAACTGACGACACTCGTAGTAATCGTAAATAATTTGAAGACATTATTGAGCAATGAGTCAAGAGTTGTAAATAATATCTCATCTTATATAAAACGAATGAGATAATAGGATTTTATCAATTTATTGCAGACTTTTGGAGGGAAGTACAGCTGTTAAACCTTTTTTATTGCTTGATTTGCGACCATAATATAATTTGTTGTTTTATTCACGCTCTTTCAAGAGGAATTAGGATAGGTAAAGATCCGAGAATTTGTGGGTGATTCCAAAAAAACATATTTGAAAAATCTGACGCGATGTTATACCTACATACTTTTTATATCTCAAAGGGGGATGTCGTTCGGGTTATATTATATTTATTTTAATTTCCCAGGGGAGCTAAGCTAGAACGTGCATCATCTTCCTCGGCATTCCGACACCAAAAATGGCATTGAACGATTTGATGGGATTTTTCCTAATTAAGCTAGTAACAAAAAAAACAGATGCAAAGGCTTAAAAAGACGATCACTGAACCTTGCTTCCTACAAATAATATTAATGTTCCTTGAACAATAAAGTGAAAGGCAAGTTTCGTTCGATAATTGGCCAGCACCAGCACTCGTTTGACCTAATTCTGCGATGCCAAGTTCTCTAACTAATGTCCTAACGGGTTAATTCCCGTTTTTATGGACGCAAGCCAGATTTATGGGAAGAAGTTTCATGTGGCCTATGGTCAGGTCAGAAGTATCATAGACGAGAATCCATTAAATTCTTTAAAAAAATTAAGTGAGTTCGCAAGCTTCTAGTTCTGTTATTCCGGTAGAGTAGGTAAAAACTGCATTAAAAAAATAATATGCCCTACATAAAGAGAACCTTTCTTTCTACCTGCCTATTCTAATTGCGCACTATTTTTGTCATATGTATGTAGGTACTGTGATTGTGATACACATCATGAAATTATCTATCTATCATCATGACATGAGTATGATAATGCGTACGCGTACGCCTAATAGATCAAATACATAGATAGGTGACGTGCCCTATGTGTATAGTGGGCGATGACCTTACCCCATCCCCAGGGGTAAACACCCACTCTAATGTCAATGCGAATGGTAGGCGGAAAGGTCAAACTATTTATCGTTAATTAATTATTCATATACGAACAGGGTGCCACGGAATATCTAAGGCTTGTGAGAGATAGAGAGAGAGAGAGATGGTAGAGAAACCGCGAGGGATAGAATAGAATAGAATAAAAATTGAAGCGAACAAAATCAATATCATTTTGTTTCTTATTTGATAATAATAACCATTTATTAAGCTATTTATGTACAAAATTTTACTTGTCTAAGTGCTTATTTTGATAAAAGTTATTGACTTTTGACTTTTGAGTTGAAAATATTTTATTTGAGTAACAAAGATAAATATGACATTGATTTTATAACTAAAAATATACCTATATAGACGTGGATTTTAACTTTTAACTTCTTTTCTTCATAGTTTACAACTTTCATCTCCTGTAGGTAATAGTAATTAGTGATGCAACGAATACGAATATTTGTATTCGGCGAATAAATGTTTACGAATAATTAAAAAAACTTTTGTACACATCTCCGTTTGATTGTACTGTGTGTCACGCTCGTGTGTATCTATGCATATCTCAAGCTCGCAAATTTATCGCAGTCTGTTGATCCATTGGTGTTCTGGCAAGACAATACATATTTCCCGAGGCTGAAAAAACTCGCGCAAAAATATTTTTCTTACAAACCATGTACAGTTGCATCGGAGAGGCTTTTTTCAACGGTTGGCAACATCCAGACTGAAAAACGAAATCGTCTCTCACCAGCGAACCTACAGTTGTTGTGTTTTCATAACAAAAATTTTAAAACTAAATTTTAATTACTAGCACAATAAAAAAAGTTAAATAAATGAGTGTTTTATTTATTACTCTGCCGAGTTATTCGTATTCGCCGGATAGTAGGTTTGATTCGTATTCGTTAAAGTGGTATTCGTTGCATCACGAACTGTAATGTAAACAACATATTTTAAACAGTTTGTGACATAAAAACCGAGTTCCGACGTTATTTGCAATTTTTTAAATGTCGTTAAACGTCTCGGTTTGCATTCTCAGAGTAAGTTAAGATACAGGATAAATAAGATCCGCAATCTATTAATACCTAAATTAAGTGACAACACTTGGTTTTTCAGTAAGTACCTAAACAATCCACATTGAAACTGACCCCAAATTAACTCGACCATTACCTACTTTTATTCTCTCACTAGAAACCTTTATTGACGACACATTTACACGCTCCCATTTTGAGAATAAGTAGATTATAAAAATCCCTCGTACAGAACTTGTTCCGGTCTCCCCTATACTTCACGAGTAGAGTATTGCGAATTTTATGGTGCCTACGTACGTACCTACTAAATGAAGTTCTCAGAATTAAATTTCATGGTACAAAACGAATTCCTCGGATTTACAATTTTTGTTACAAAATGAAATTCTTAGAATTTGTGACGCACCAGAGGTTACATCGTGTGATAAGGCCAATGCCTTACCACCGGCCACTCAGGCAATCCTGGGGTTTCCCAATGATTCTTGTATATATCAACTTGCTGGGGTTTGACGAAATACCATAACAATACATATTCAATAACTAAGAATTTTATACCGCTAGCTGACGACTAAAGTATGGAATCACAAGTTAAAGACCTCACCATTTGTTGTTGAATTTATCCTCCTGTGCACGACGGTTTAGAGAAACGCTTCGAGAATTTACAGTCCCAAGTTAATTTCCACATTATCGCACTAAAGTAGATTGAAAATTACTATACAAATCGGGAAACAAAAACCATTTTCTCGAAGCTGATACGATCGACTATCCACCATGTTTTGTTTATGTTTGCACGCAACCCGACCCCTCCTCAAATAGCTACTCTTTCACACAACTATTTACAAAAAACATGTACAAAATATTATTATTTTGATTGTAAAAAGGTACGTACCCATACAACGGCTAGAAGCCAAATAAAAAAAGAAAAATACTCGCTGCGGAAGCGCGCTCTATGCAAGTGTGCGATCGCGACGAACACGGCTGGCAAACTGATCGTTCACAGAGTCGGGCTCTGCTGAAATAAGCGAGCGGGGTAGAGCTGCCTTGCTATGGAACAGTAGTCCGACTATTTCACACATACCTACATACATTGTACCTATTAAGCGAGGTTATACATGCAGTGTTTTTGCCCGTGAACGTGGTGTCATTGTCTTTATTTTTCATTCTGAACGTAGCTTAACTTATACACAATGGGGATATCAAATGACTGAGTTAGACAGAACAATAGATTGCTGTAAGTAGTTATGTAGGAAAGTTCTAATCCTAACCAACAACAGCTGGGTGTTATATAAATATAACCGAAATAGTTATGTAGAATTTTAACTATAATATGAAGTAGGTGCTTAGAGATTTCAGCTTCTTCTAAGATAGGTAGGTTATGTAATTTCAGATAATTTGATTTTTGTTACGATACGACGAATGTAAGCGGGTTAACTACGAACCTTATATTTTGTGTTGGAAAGACACCAACTTGCATACCACTATGGCGCGGTGGGTAAAGAAGGTCCGCCTGCGATGCGGTAGGTTGCGGGTTCGATTCCCGCCTCGGGACAAATTTTTGTACGATCTGCACATCAGTTCCGGCCCGGGTGCTCTGGTCGTTTTCTATGTTTAATAAAAAAACTATCGGTGTATTGTTTATAGATATATTAGTTAGGTATCTAGTACCCATTACACAAACTTACACAAGTTAATGATGTGTGAATTCCCAGCACTATTTATTTATTTACCTCTTCGAGGGACTTCTTCTGGTTCTTCTTGAAGTTTGACTAATTCCCACACTCACGTGGGAATTAGTCAAACTTCGATAGTTTTTACAGTAAATCAAAATTCAAATTGCAAATTCTTCAATGTTTTGGAAATATATCTTTTTATCACAATCATTTTGAATACTTGGGTAAAGTTGGGTAGGTATTCCACTAAAATCGCGAAATTTTTATCGTCATTGTCATTAACCCTAAATGACTACCACTTTTAAAGTTCTCAATTTCTTCCTGTTCCAATTCATTCTCAAATTCTATTATTCTCTATCCTCTATTTTCGCTATTCTTCCCTTAAATACAATTCTTTATTTAAAAAAGCCGTTCACGTAGAGTTTGATTTCCATCCCTAGTATTCATTCCCACGTGGCGCCGCGTCCTCCGTTCTACGCATGCGCGTTCCACCCGCATCATCTCCACTGACAGCTGTCGCCTCCAGAAAAACTTGTTTGCTTCTGTTAAAGTTTTAACTAAGGTCTTAATTGTGAGGTTAGGCATACTGAACGAGCGAAAATGTAGGTAGAAATTTTGTAGGAAAAATTGAATCTAGCTTCAATGCGTGGCATTGTATGCGTTTTTCCGAGGTGATAGTAGCCTATATATTATCCCGGATTTAGAAAAACATCTATGTAAAATTTCAGCCCGCTTTGTTCAGTTGTTTTGGGGTTGTCCATTGTCCCCGCCCAAACACATAAGACAACCTAACATCTTCACAAAGTTTTGCCTTTATAATCTGAGAGTTCCCTTTTGTGCAACTCAATTGCGCAACAGTTAAGCAAATTGCGCATCGGGACCCTTCTTTATGAAACTTATTTTGTTCCCCATTGCTCAACTCAAGTTGCTCAAATCAGAAAATCAACAAGGTATAAATCAGTTGAGCTAAATGTAGATTGTTTGCAACAGTCTTCAGTCAGTTTCGATTGTCTATCTATACTATGTATTTCTAAATTGATTCAATTACTCAAGTGTAATTATTCGTTATATTAAATTAAGATTTAGAATTTCTCCTCGTCTCTGGTTCTACGTTCTTAGACACGTATTATGATTTATACATACATAACACGTGTACTATATATCGATATTTGCTTGAGTTCCACTTCTGCGATAGAAAATAAAATAGTTACTCAAAAATAGATCGATGACTGTGCAATCTTTTTTTAATATGGACCTTAATTTGCCACCTCCACTCATTAATACAATGGATTAACCAAACTTTACCTAAACAAATTGGATCAACCCTGTGACGAACCTACTTCATGGCTCTTTATTATTACTAAACTAAAATATTGATTTAGTATGCGAACGAGATCTATTGTTAAGTCACAGTCACGTTTAATTGAAACGTGACGCACGCTGTCAAATCGCGTCATAGCTAAGCGAGCAGCTGACCATATTGTGAAACTAAGTTATACAGGCTGTTTGTTGGAACGATGTAGAGGTTGCAGGAGCGTGGTTAGCTCCTGCAACCTCTACATCGTTCCAACAAACCATGTGATAATTGTTTTGTTTTGTTTTTCCAAAGTTCTTTATTTACATAATTTTTTTTTTTTTTTACAAACTTAGATTAAAACTAAACACTGTTTAGAACCTAACTAATAGAAAAATTATAATTAACTCAACAGGCTACGGGACGCCTTTAAAAGTTTTTTGATAAAATATATATTTATGATAACTAACACTTATTAAATCATTAAATAATAAAACTATATAAAATTTTAAGCATAATTTTCATAAAAAAAAAAATTTTACGGTCGTATGAGCACTTTGTATAGCGCGCATTTTTTATAGATAAGTTGTTCAAGCTTTGTAACATTTTGAAAACCATTGAGGTTATTCTTGACGACAAATATTAGGACATAATTAGTTCCTTTTATTTAAACATACGGAAGGAAATTAGGGTACTTATAGATAATTGCGGACGGCAAACGTTTCTTGCTACCCGCGAACTGAACACGACGCGGGCGAGGCCCGCCCGGACGACAAATAGGTGATAATAGCAAACGCGTAGTAACTGCAAGTTAACCAGTTGCATGTCATACCATAATTTACTTTAAAAAAGTAAAATAAAATTTAAAGTGGCGGTGTAGATTATGTTAGTAATTTGTGAAAATCGTAGGGTTTTGATGTTGGTTAAATTATATTTAAGATATGAAATTTATAGTTTTACGTAATTAGAGCGTTTCTACGTACGATATGGCAATTTCATCTATTGACCAATGTCATAAAATGTGTATTAGAAAACGAGATTAATATATAACATCGTTCCAACAAACCATGTGATAATTGATGGTGACCAAGTAAACCAATTTTGCCAGAAGACAAAAAGTGTCATGGATTTTATGATAGTATCAAAAGTTTGTTTTTACTTGAAAATGAGATTTTTCGGGCTCGCTTACGAGAACCCTTTTTTGTTCACAATCGCAAACAGTTATACCCGTGAGTGATATCTAACTAAAAGGCCATAAACCAAGCTAGTGTTTAAAGTTATCTGAGCAGCAATCGCACCGCTACTTTCTTTTTTATAACCTAAAATCCATGACACTTTACTCCGTGACAAATAAGGTTTAAAATGATCACATAGGTATCCTTGATCAGCTCCTACAATCCCTACATCGTACCACTAAACACCCTGTATGTTCAGTCGGCGAAGAACGAACTATGGTTGTTACTTTGTATGAATAATTTTCAACACACAGATAGGTACCTACGTCTGATGATGAACGTGCGTCCCACGAATAAGGAGGGATTTGTCATAATCAGCGCTCTTGGCAGGCAGATTGGTGATCGCAGTGAAGGTGTTGAAAATATACATAGCAGGAAGCTGTAGTTTTGTATGCATGCAATGACATAAATAAATAGTGTTGGACAATTCAGACGGTATCATCTGGTCCTAAGTTAAGCAGAGCTTGTGTTATAGGTACTAGATGACTGATATACATAAAAACAATACATAGATATTTTTTTATTATACATAGAATATACCCATACCCAGAACACCTGGAACAAATATTTCCATATCGTTCTAACATTTATCCCAAGGCAGGAATTAAGCCTGCAACCTTCTGCGTCGCAAGCGGACCATAGCCCGTTAAAAATACTCAGATGGCAGCTGCTGTCTACCTCTAGTCTAGGGCCTCTAAATCGGCTCTTAAGCATCCACGGCTGGTTTGGGGGTCGATTCTTACAAAACACACGACTGTGTTTTGTTATCTTATAATAATAGCACTTTTTAATTCTAATGGTAAATGTTATCAAATGTAGATAGGTATTGTTTACTGCGTTTACCTGATAATCTTTATTGCGATGTTTTGTATTTTTTTTGGTACGAATACTTACGTGTTATCTTATTTTTATAAAAGGCAAATGTCTGTCTAGACTAGAAAAAGGTTTTATAATTTTAATAAATATGTGTCATGATTTTTGTCATTGTTTGAAAATTTAAAAGAGTTTGAATGCGTTCAAGGGTTAAACTTTACTATACCTTTTTGTGAGAGAATTAGTTCCTACCTAATTAATAATGAAAATTTATTTCTTATTAGGTACATAATAATAGTCCAATAGCTCGTAAAATGCATGTGAAATAAAACGAAATGATTTATTTGACACGACACATTAGAATTACCATACATTTGAGGAGGGAACTAAACTAGATCGAGTTTAACGGTAAGACAGGTAAGTGCAATAACGGTTAACAACTTAGTACAAACTAAATTGTCGGAAATCTAAAAAGAATTGGTTACCTACCAAGTAACTTCCGCAACCTGCCTGGCAAACCACCCAGTGTCGAGCCAAAAAGGTATCAACTCAGCATGTTGCTGAGTAGATAAGTCAAAAATACCTACTCAGCGCTGGTGTTAGGTTGACCCCACATCTACGCACACTGCTTTACGTATGTAGACTAAGTGAAATTAGGATTTTAAGTTACTTTGGAATATGGCAATATTATTAAAAATCGAAATCTATGCACACATGCCTTCCTAAAAACTTACTTATCTAATGTAATAGAGAACGTAATAGATGACTACCACAAAAATAAATATTATAAAATACGAGTATATAAGACCACCTATTTAGAAAATGGATTTAAGTGTAAATATTAGTTGTAATTATTATTGTATTCTGTTTTTATTATAATTTTCTTTAAATAAATAAATAGACCACCTATTTATATAATAACTCCTATGGTAAACCATTAAAGTGAAATATTTTTCCCTCCTTCGCCCAAACATATTTGTAGTGGGAGCGGCGGGCTGCTTCTCGAGCTCGCGCGAACAATTAATTAAGATAAGTCTTCTAGTTTCAGAGCTATGATAAGTTTAATTTTTTGTACAATAGCGGGTGCGCGTTGAAGTCTATGCAATTCTTAAAGTCTACGCAGCTCCGGCGTAGAGTTTAAGAACCTCGTAGCACATGCTACGAAGCTCTACGAAAAATTGATTATTATTTTATGCTACGCAGGTCCGGCGTAGCTTTTTCGTAGAACCTCGTAGCACATCCTTAGGAGCTCTACGAAAAATTAATTATTCTTGTATGCTAGCGACGCAGGTCCCGCGTAGCGTAGCGTTTTCATCGAAACTCGTAGCAAATGCTACGAAATCTACATGAAAAATCTTAAGGTTGTATTATTAAGGTGCGTAAGCCCTCGCTCTTGGGGTAGTCGCTAAGAAATTAAATATTACCCCAATTTTTTTTTATTCTGGCGGTACTTGAACCCGCGACCTTCCCTCAGTACGGGAATGCTATGACCTACTAAGCTACGAAATCAAGTAGCCGCCGAATCGAAAATCTTCGGTATTCCCTGCGGAATCTCACGCGTTCATTACACTGTGCGGTCAGACGCTGTAGAGAACTTTCTGGAGATGATCCAAATCGATATCTCTCGACTTTCTTGTGTGAGGAGGTTTGGCCAGGGGGTGTCAAATTCCGACGGTTCACTGGCCGCTTGCAAAGAGACACCGTCGTGTATCGTTGTCAGCTGACATGACACCCTGATTGCGTCATTTACACGTTACGTGTTATAATTAAATTTTTATATTTTATGTACCTACATTATGTTAGTTTATAGATTATTCACGCTACACCGTGTCGCGACCGGTCCGGGCCTCGGCCGGGACACGTACACCGTGCGCCGGCCGGGCCAGTCATTCATGTTACACCGGGCTTTTTGGGTGTATTATTTGCACGACTATATCTGTGTTATGTGGTTTTTGTCAGTTAGTGATAGCTGATAGCTAGGGCCGGACCGTGCCGTAGCCGGGAAACAATACCCACCGACATTTTAACACCGTGCTCCGGCCGAGTCCCGGCGGCACACGGCCGGGGAACGGTCGAGCCACGGTCAGGCATGAATAACTTCATACAAAAAGTATACCATAATGTTTGACCCGAGGATCCGACTAGGGTTTCGTGGCTTAGTTGGTTAGAGCACACCCGTACTGAGGGTGGGGCGCGGGTTCGAGTCTCGCTGAAATCGAAAAAATTTGGGAACTTATTTCATATTTTAGAAATACCCAAAGTGCGGGTAAACACTATAACAAAAAACCTATGATAGAAATCATAATGTTTATGGTCGTCGAAATTGCCCCACCTTGTACACGCAGGCTGTTATTATTTCAACCTGTAAAATTCGATACAGACGGAAGATGCCAGAAAATTCCAATGGGCTATGGAAATGTAGCCATTCAAGACTGACACATTAGGAACACGTGTATCATGAAATGAATATTGTTTATCAACCATCCATTGTTTGAGATTATTATATGTGATAATGGATTTAGTTTCAACTGGAAACAAAAACATTGTACAGTGTAGTTAATCTAGCTATACGGTTTTTTATACCAAGCTGATTTTTTTTGCGACTTTTACAGCGAGCACTTGGTGCGGAGCGAGCACATAATATCCGTGTGGTACCGGCCTAGAATTGTACAACACCAACTCTTCCCGTTGGTGCCGTGGGTATGGTAGGAGGCGACTAAGGGACACAAACCAGGAGGCGAGCAGCAGCGCCCCCTGTAAAACAATTCCATCACTGAACTGCGATCCCCAACCCGCATGTCCAGCGTGAGGATTATGGGAAATACCCGGGATAATGGACGACGAAGAAATAAAGAGCCCCCAGTTCCCGGCCGCCTCGCTATTCCTGGCCATGGCAGCGGCCATGATAACGGCGGGGCAGGGGGTGCTAGGAATCACCGGGCTACCTCAGGCTGCCACAAAGAACTGACGTTTAACGGACGCACTCTAAGGCTTGACCACCATCTAGCGCGGTTGGAAGTGGAGTTAGAGAACATCAAATGGCATGTTCTGGGGTTATGTGAAGTCCGCAGAGAGGGGGAGGACACCGTAACCCTATACTCGGGCCATCTTCTCTACTTTCGCGAGGGTGATAAAACATTCCAGTGTGGCGTTAGTTAGGAATCATAGGGGGCCAATTTCTTTGGGAAAGAGGGATTGCTGGATGGCCTAGCTTCAGCCTGGCGTGACGACGCATCGGTCTTGGCATGAACTTGGATAAAACCAAGGTCATCAATGGCTACATTGATCCGGGACCGGTCGAAAACAATAAATTTGTTGTTGATTCACAAAAAAATGTTTGATTCTCGCTATGGACCACAAACCTATAGGGTGCTTCTAACCTAGAACCATGAAATTTGGCAAGAAGCAAGTTCTTATAGCACAAGTACCTAAATGGAAAAAATCAGACAACTGTAATATTGTAGTATGATCACAAATAACGTTTTTTATTCTCGCCATGGATTAACATCCATGGCGAGAATAAAAAACGTTATTTGGTACCCTATAGCCTACTATAGGGTACCAACTTCCCATTGAGATAGAATCATGAGATTTGGCAAGAAACTAGGATTTATAATTATAAAATTAATTAATGTAAACTTTAGTTATGGAATCCTCGTTGCGCGAGTGCAGGTTTATTTCTTTTTTACGACGCTGTCGATAGATTACAAATAACTTATTACACCATCGCAAATTAGAGCAACATTCTGAATTCAAATTACTTTTCATAACAAGTTGATTACTATCCTTTATTTCCCATGTGAGCAAAACCCGATTTTGCTTACTGTTTTTGAGCAGCAAAGTCATCATTCTAGAAAGGATGGGAAAAGGTTCAATAAAGCTTACATATAAGTTTGTTTTAATTTTTATTTCCCAAAGCGAGCCGAATCGTCTTTACTACAAAAAACTACGTGTTACATTATGCATTATATTATAAACCTCCTTGATGAGAAAATAAGTATTATGGTTTTGATTAAACCCTATTGAAATCGATAACAAACAAAATATAAAACATAAATAAATAATGCTCGACAATTAACGCA
Organism: Eupithecia exiguata; assembly: GCA_947086465.1. Lineage (NCBI taxonomy): Eukaryota > Metazoa > Arthropoda > Insecta > Lepidoptera > Geometridae > Eupithecia > Eupithecia exiguata. The sequence continues at coordinate 10,439,674 of OX352245.1, forward strand.
GGCACATACAAAGAGATTAATTAGAAGAGTGAAAGAAAGTATATAAAAGTATAATATACAATAAAAATCAATGACCTCCATTATACAGGTGCTGTATTAGAGGTACATAACATATAGGTAGAGGACAATAGGTACATAATTTGTCGATGAAAGATATTAAAACATGAACTCTAACAATTTGACAATAGGTGCAAATCTAACGGCTACTAGTGCGACATCTATATAAAAGCCTACTTGCTTTTACTCCGATAAAGATCTAAAAAGCCCTACGTAGCTATAAGGTCAACAATTTCTGTCACTATGATTGTTTAGACTTGACACATTCAAATGAGTGAAATAAATAAAAATAAAAAATATATTGAGAGGTATTGGCTTTTGCCAAATGAAATAGAATAAGTTTACATAAGATTAAGTAAACTTGACAATATAACAAAAAAAACCAAGTCCTATTTGAAAATTACATAAATAAAAAGAAGAAAAACTTCACATAAACCAGACAAACTATTTCAAAATCTAGCAAGAAAGACATGACGGATTCCAACAAAAATTTTAACTAGTGTTCAATCTGTTTCTGACGATTTCTGATTGGTTCTGGAAGCTGGCGATCTAATTCCCAGCAGACAGCTGGACGACCTTGTCATTGACCTCCAGGAGTTCAGCCATGTACTCCTGGTCAGCCATGATGGTAGCCAGCCGGTTCAGGATGGACAGGAGCTCACCATCGCGGAACCGGAGCTGGTCGTTACACTGTTCTACTTCTTCGACTACATCGTCAGGGATCTGGAAGAGAAAATGCAATCGTAAATAAGGCATTTACTACAATATAATAAAGTAGTATTTAATTATTAAATTTTTATTCTATTTATCTTATTCGAAGACAAAATGACGTATAAATAACACTTAAATTAACACTGAAAAATAGGCATAAAAAACCTCTCGAGTACGTAGGTAAAGTTTTCAATAAGATTAGTTCGAAGAAATTGAATTTGTATTGATAGTAATAGATATTTTGGCTTTCGTGGATATCCAGGCTTTCATCAGCTGCCTATTTGCAATATTTTGAAAATTACTTCAATCTCGTAAGCCCTCTTTACTCTGTTACACTTCTACTACTCTTGCTTGAGAGTTTGACCAATCTCTAAATTACTTCTTTAACATAATTCACAATTATTTCTAGAGTAGAATTTACATACCGTCTGAAGTTTCAAGAAGGTCTCAAACTTCAGCTTCTTCCTCTGCTTTCCGTTGTGAGAGTCGAAGAACATGGTGAACACCTGGTCTTTGGGCTTCACCGGGAAGTAGATGCCTGCCACGAGGTGGCCCTTGGGGTTTCTGGCGAGAAGACTCCTGAAACGAAGAGAAAAACTGTAAGTAAACATAAAATCGAAAACCTACAAAAACAAAACACAGAGCATCCATGTAAAACTGTGCTGAGGTTGATTCCAGTCAAAGGTTCTTTAAAATATGCAAACAAAATGCTCTAGAACCAGAATCAGAATTCATAAGACAGACAGGACATACTATATAAATATGTAAAACAAAGTAAAATACTAGAAATAAAATACTATATACTGGAAAATAAAGTTCTATTTGATTTTCTTCACTTTTTCGTTTCTTCGTCGCTTCGCACTTTAGTCTACATACCTACCGAAGAAGCATAAATCAAAAATATTTTTTATGTCTATTTTTGGAAATAAAGATTTTTTTACCTATCTACAGTGTAATTAGAAGAAATTATGTTTTTTACTCATTTCATTTTAGTTTATATGTCGGTTCCTTTTTTATACCAAATCATTTACCTGTTTTACATTAAATATCAAAATGTAAGTAGGTAGCAATATCATCCATGCGTTGATTAGCAAAATCAATGTTATCATTCGAGATAATCACAACTGTCATTTACATGTACCCTACTTTGAGATAAGGTCACGTTGCTCTACAGGTGCTGATAAACCTATTATCATAGGTTCACCTTTGGGGATTATGTGGCCATAAATTGAAGCTCTGTTGTAAAACACAGACATCAACATTGCATTTTATCAGTCAATCACTGTGTGAGCTCTCTATTTATTTTGTTCTAGGTATAAAATCCATGTTTGGTCAGGCTCATTCAGCTTTGCTGTTTTTGCCTTTGATTATTAACTAGCTGGCCTGGGTTGGGAAAGTAAGGGGCTTACTTCAATGTATTTAATGATTGTTCGAACGCGTTAAACAGTTCATTAAATGTGACCTCGTGACGTGACCTAATCACATGTACATGTATCACATGTGACTAGTTCCAGATTAGCGAGACAGTTGTTAGACACAGATGTCTCAATAAAGGTCGCTTAACCTAAATAGTTCTGATAAACAAATATGTCGGTTATTGTTTTCGGAGTGGTTGGGTCTCTCATTCGTTCGATGTTTCTTCTGTTTTTTTCTCGTTCTTACCTCATATCCCAAACCAAGTTCCTCTTCTCCGTAACGCTGACAGCTGACAGATAGGCCTTGGCGACGTAGATCAACGACAAACGCTCTTTAACGACGGCTCCCCTGGTCTCCCTCTCGTGCCATTCGATGTAGTTGTTGTTTTGGAGATTCAACTGGTAGTTGTACTCCTTGCGACAGTGGGGCTCGTCGGATTGGGTGAACCAGCCTGGTGGAGACGGAGGATCATGAGTCTCACATATGAATGTCATATGAATGTAACTTGATATATTTCAATCTTTTGTAAAGGAATAGTTTACTTACCGGTGTGGGGATAGCAGCGATCCGCCATCACGGTGACGACGCGGGAGATGTGGTACCCCAGGTCTGACAGAAAGACACCTGGTCTGCCCGCGACTTTCACGTGGAGCGCCACCATCACGTGGTCCTTCTCCGTCTCGACGAGGAACCCCTGAGGTCCAGGGAACGATGTCGCGTAGTCCTGCAGATCCTCGATATTCTCGTCGCAAGACACCAGCATCATCGACTTAGTGATCCCCGGGAAATCGTTCTCCAGTGTCTTCAGACGCTTCATCACCTCCATGCCCAGGCCTACACAGGTGTTCTTGTGGGCACGGATGGGCGGGTTGTACTTTGGGAAGTATTCCGCCAACGTTTGGTCGGGTGATGCCATGTACGCGTCGTACAGAGACAGGAAGTTGTTGACCGAATCATAGTTTTCTGTGACGACGAGACGGCTCAACAGCGCCTCGGCTTTAGCGACCAGATCCTCGTACTGCGCGAGGGAAAGGTGCAGAGCCGGGCGGGGACCCCCCCACCGCGGCGGCGGGAGGGGGTGGTCTGCCGGCCATTGGAGGCCAGCGGCGGTCTTGGGCCCGGAGCCGAGTCAGCTCAACCACTCGGCGCCCCAGCGGCCCATGACGCGGCGGATGGCACGCTCCTCGCTCGAGGTGGAGGCGAGAGGCGCGGGGTCCAGGCTGTACGATCCACTGACCCCAGTGGCCCCCACGCCCGCCGGCGCCATCGGAGACCACTCTGAATCCTTACTTAACGGTTTTATATTTAACATATCTGGAAAGAGAAAATAAATTATTAGATTTAAGCGGACCTACATAATGTTCAAGATAAGTCTTAATTTCAAGCCCATATGGAATGAATGAATTGAAAATGCTAAATAACAACCTACTCCTGCAAAGTTCCTACAGAAAAACTCCACTCACCTAACAACAATGTCAGCTATACCTAACTAATGAGCGCTATGGAATGTCGAAACTTCCCCATGGGTAAAATCGATCGTCGCGGCATGAGTCATAGCTTCCCCCCCGAGGCCACGAACTAACCAAATGCGCGAAGTGCGTCATCGCTACTCCAGAAATGTGCAAAACATGGCTTAAAGCCAGACGGCTGGAAAACTGTAGCTTTGCAGATTTCGTTATTTATTGAATTATGGAATGTTGAAGAAAGTTTTTGTAAATCCGGAGTTGCAAGAAAATTATCAGATGTAAAAAAATTGCATGTTCGTTACCACGTTAGGTCAGAAGGTCGGGACGTGCATGCCCTATGTGATAAACGCAGGTCGTGATCGTGTGACATTCACGTGATAGGCCTTATTGTGTCTGTAATTTCACCATAACGTGACCTACAGTGGTAAAATTAGTGAATCACAAGGCAATGAAGTTTCCTGTTGTTCCCTGGGTAAGTATCCTACTAAACCGGTAGTAAAGGATGAGTCAATTTGGTCAATATCCTTAATGTTATTCAATAGGATAGGGGGCAGGAGAAATTGACTCATTATAGGAATAACTAAGTACTCATAATCACATTATCGATAGGTCTATGGTCATTATGGTAATTTGTTGTAGAGTCTCATTACCATTACATTATGGGTCACGGGATGCCCAGTGTAATGTAAGTACATGATTAAAATGTGCTTATATCATTCAATATAATCAGATTGTGAATTGAAGACTTGAAGGAGGTTCTCAAAATAATATTTATCAATGAACCTGTGAATTTTATGGGCAAAGGTTCAAAAAGTAGAGATTACCGATTACCAAAGTAAAAAAATGCCACGTGGATGGGTCAAAATGGAGAACAAAAACTAAAGTTTGGGTTTTGAGCTTGGGTTGGTGATCTTTCTGACTAGGTAGGCAAGTAGAGAATTTACAAAGTGCGACAATCCGTATCAGCGACCGGGATCGGATGAAAACATTGACTTTATCTAACGACTCTTGTCGATCTCACTTTTTGATTCTTGTAGACCTCACGTGATGTGGTATCCGACAGGTCAGACTTAATACCTATAGTGAGATGAGATGATGATTATGAAATGATAATCAAAACAAATGCAGGTCAATCAAGGTTGGACTCTCCTTGACAACAATAACAAAAGTGGGGTAAACATACCCATCGTGACGACAGCGGAGTTGTGTTTCCTTTTGTAGGTCCTTGTTTGTTTACGTCTTGAGCGAAACTGGTTTGGTCTGCGTTGGCACGTCCTATATAAACGGTCCTATGCGTCTGCCGTCCCCTCCCCGCTCACCCCTCGCCTTCTGCGTCATGCGTTCATGAAACGTGTTTGTGTGCTTACACAGTTATTTGCAACGTGATGCTTTGTTTGGTGGTGTGGGTGTGCGCGTCAAAACAAACGCACACCACTATAGGTTATCGATGGGAGTTACCATGTGGTGTTTTTACTGGCACGGTTTGAATTTGTTTTTGGAATTTCATCATTCCAAATCCAGACCTATTTATGACATATACTATTACCTATATGATGATAGCTATAGCACGGTAATGTTATCTATACAGTATTGTAACTCGGCCCTGTCCTTGAAATAACTACCTACCAAAACAAAACAAAAGCACGCGATAGGGCTGCCCGCCTGCAGTATTTTAATTTCATCTAGGTATCTACCTACTTGAATTTCTTTCTAGTTTTGTGATTATATATTTTAATAAATATAAAATAAATGATAATAAAACCGGCCAAGTGCGAGTCCGACTCGCGCACGAAGGGTTTCGTACCATTATACAATACAATACAATACAATACAAAATTCTTTATTGTACACCACAAAATAAAACTGAAAGAAACAGATATAAACATTAAACATACGTAACGTATAATGGGCGGCCTTATCGCTTAGCAGCGATTTCTTCCAGGCAACCTTTGGATGGAAAGAAATTTGAAAATTTAAGAAAGGCAGGGGTGTATACAACATAATACATAATAATAATTATAAAATATTCATAAGCAAGGAGAAACGTAAATTAACATAAAAATACTTTATAAAATAGATAATATACATGGAATAAATAAATACCAAGAACAAAGAAAAAAACATAATTTTGTACCAATATTCACTTTTGTGACAGATAAAAGTCTTTAACGCGTGTTTTGAAAACGGGTAGAGATCCAGCTTTCCTAATGGACTCGGGCAGTGCGTTCCACAGCTTTACGGCCTGGATGGAAAATCATCCAGGCCGTAATCATTATCATTATGACATTATCTATAAAATCAGCAAAAAACACGTTTGTTGTATCGAAGCCCCCTTTTAATATTTGTTTTATTTTAATTTTATTATTTATTTCTAAGCTGAATATAAAACTAAAGTACCTTATTTAAATAAAAAATTGTCAAATTGCACGCTTACTGCTTACAACATTTTTTACCTATTGAAAAGAAAAATCAATAACTTATCAGTCGTAATGACAATTCTGTCAAACAAAAAAAAACATTCAAATTAGTTAAAAAATAGTTTCATAGCAAAAAGTTCGTTCATCACTGCGCTGCGGCGCGCGGCGCATCCCCGACTGGTTGTACCTACCACGATCCCGCCCTCACATGAGGTGACAGTTATGACTCGTGTTCCGGCCGTTTGTATGAAGACAGAATACTATATAGATAACATTACCGTGGCTATAGCCTATAGGTAGGTACGTACCCCAACGACAACGCAATTTGATGTCAATTCAAACAATTTCATACAGCTCAAGCTACCTAGAATTCCTACCTATGTTATGTATTCTGTGGTGTTATTAGTCACCAAAATATTACCTGTGTGACTGTGACGTTATAGGCATTTGGTGCATAACAAACAACACTGTGACTAGTACAGACTACAGACGATACCTTAGGTGTCCATTCCACTCATCCAATATCTTTGTCCAAGTACATTTGATCAAAGATTTGGATACTAGTTTCTGCCCGCGGCTTCGCACGCTTTGTTTCTATGAAAACGTTTCATAGTAGATTGTGCCACAAGGGAACAAAATAATGTATATATAGGGCGAGAGCGATTTTTTGAATCCAGAGCGAAGCGAAGGATTCTAGAGTAGAATCCTAAGCGTAGCGAGGGATTTAAAGTACGTCGCTTGAGGTTAAATAATTTTGGTACCGTGGCACTAGGGTTGCCAACCCTACTATATTATATAGTATCCTACTATATTTGAGCACCGCCTACTATATTTCTGGAAAAAAAATATAGTAGGCGAAACTACTATATTTTTCGGACCCTAAGAAATTGACATGCAACAATTATTTAATGGAACGCACCCTCTGCATTGGAAGGCTTGAGTAATGTCAGTCATTCTTTGGCCGTACGGTACGGTATGTTATTAGGTCCGAGGCACGTTAAAGGAAAGAAGTTGATGTTATCTTTCTACTACAGTACTGAGTGCGACTGTCAAAATCGCGACGCGATTTACGCGCACTTTGTTTGACAGAAACAGAGCAGTTTAATCTTGTAAACAGGTTGATTGATTCGAATTTTCAAAACAAAGATTCCTTCCTTCCTTACAGTTAATACATTTACAACTAGCAAAGCAAAATAAAGTTCATCCTTATAAATAAACTACCCTGTGTGTGCTGTGTGAGTCGCTTTCTCTTTCCCTATATCCCTATGTATGCTTAAATCTTTAAAACTACTCAACGGATTTTGATGCGGTTTTTTTAATAGATAGAGTGATTCAAGAGGATGTTTTATATATATATAATACATACCCGTGCGAAGCCGGGGCAGGTCGCTAGTTCTTAATAAATTATTATCTACTAATAAATAATAATGAAATAAGTTTTATAATACCAAGTACTGTAATATAACTATGTTGAACAGAAACTACTCTTTTTTTTTAGATTTTTCCTATCCTACTATATTTTTAAGAGGAAGATTTCCAAATCTACTATATTTGAACCAAAATAATCTGGCAACCCTACGTGGCACACTCTGCTTTTCATCCTAATCTATGAGAATAATTCATCATACACGAGAAAAATAAATAAGAGATGCTTTTAGTACTGACGAATGTTTATATTTTGGTACATAACCAAATTACAAATTTATTTGCTTCCTTTTTATTCTTCCATGTAATAAAATTTTCATGGGCTTTAAGGTAGGTACTTTTCTCTCGATTTGTATGGAAGTAAATTTTTATCACTGTTTCAGAGTTAAATTTGATGTTTTCTGGTGTTAATATTTCACTTTTACTATTAGAACTCATCTTTTACTCAATTTGTGGTGTGGTGTGAATGAAATATAAATTGTCGGTAATAATTTGATAAAAAGTAATAACAAAACGAACGAAAGGTTCACGAGTACGTTTTCTTTTTTAAAAGGACAGCCAATGCCGCGTCGCACGCGCGCTTTTTTATTACCAGCCAGGACTTTATTTTAGCGAATAGGCTACTTTACTACTGGGAAATAATTCTAACGTATTGTTTGATAAACATAATGCAAAGTGTAATTAATATTTCTTCAAGGCCAGTCGTATTAGTTATAAAAACTAATTTTAAAGTTTGAATAAAATAATGGCGCGCTAAAACGATAATCTCTGTCATGGCTCCCGTCTGAGCAATGACGTCACACGCCACACCACACCTAACAAGAAGAACACATTGACACTGTAATCTGAGATAGTGTGACGTTACCAGCGATCCAACCATATGCAGAGCGTTTTCGGTCGCGTGATCATAAATATGAGAAAGTGTGTAATTTTATTCCCGTTTTTTTTACCTAAAATAGGCATATTTTTAATAAAAATCACCTGATTACGCTTTGTTACGTTGTCACTGACTAGGATGAAAATAATTTGAATTCTTATTTTTAATGTAGTCAAATAGCCTATTGTGTTCAAACTTTTTAAATAAAATGGTGTTACTAGTACCTATATTATATTATCAAATTATTACCGACAATTTTAATCACAGCTGTTGTTCGTGCAGGTGCCATGTGCCATACAATGCAATACTCTCTGCTATCTTTTTAACTCCATGAGTTTAGGTTCTCAATGGATTTTGGCGGTTTAAGAAGTTACTCTCGGATAGACTTTATTCCTGGAATAACTTAGAAACTAGAGTAATATGCGATTTGAATCTAAGACTAAGATTTATACTACTTTGGTCGAATCCAGTCTAAACAATTTAATTAATTATTCCATGAACTATAAAGTGGTTAAGGAGGCTACAAATTTAATTAAAGCCGGCCACACCTGACCACCCCACCCCCTTTTTAATGCTATTAGGTGTGTGGTAGAGTCGTTATGCGTCACTACCGCCATGAGTAAAGAGAAAAAGTAGTACGAGGTACCATAGAGAAATTAAGTCTGCTAGATACCTCGTAAGTACCTCGCTTTGAATCGGTATTTTAGAGCAAAGTATAGATTCCTTACTTCAAAGCATCGCTACTCGAATTTATCGAAAAGAAAATACCGTTATTACCGGTATCAAGCCCTGCTTTGAACTAACGTAACACGCAACCACACAACTTAATTATGTCTTTAAGAATGAGTCATCCAATACCTACCCATTTCCACGAAAATTTCGGGTCATGATGAGAGCTAAGTTAAATGGTACCTACCACCTAATCAACCATCAAGCACGCAATATCGAATGACCTAGAAGCTAGAAAGGTCACGGTGGGTCAAAGGTCACAGGTACTGTACTAGTCACCTCTGAAAATATACGGGATCGATATTTTCACCGTGTGCTTTTGCATCGACTGACGCATTTACCATGGGCTTTGGTTTTAGTAAGGCCATTAAAAATACTTTCTGGTGAATTATAGTTGAGCCTTTGTTTGAGCCTCGTTGACACTGGTCGTTTTAACACTGCAGGGACAGGACAGGGGAGGGTTATGAGGTTAGGTACTATTTATTGTTATAGCGGCAACAGAAATACATCATCTGTGAAAATTTTAACTGTTTATCTATCACGGTTCGTGAGATACAGCCTGGTGATAAATGGACAGCGGAGTCTTAGTAAACTTAAAGGGTAAACGGAACCCCGTTTTACCCTTTGGGTACGGAACCCTAATAAATAAAAACAAAATGATCACGCGGCTATGCAGTGAAGTCATTAGATAATGCGTGATAGCATTGTTGGCATAGTGATAAACTAAACAACATGATTGTATTGTCAATAGTTAGCACACCCACATCATGCAACAGATGATGGATGACTAATGGTAATGTCATGGCATGACGCTTCATGGCGACTCTACGTAACTGTTGTATGTGTGTGTTTGTGTATGTGTCAGTCTTCCGGTATGTTTCCCGGAAGTTTGCAAGATATCAATGTACGTGTACCTACTACATATCTTATTTTTTAACGAGAATATTACTTAGTCCTTTTCGTCTTGATTTTTTCAAGGCAAAAAGTACTTACTTATCAAGCTATTTTCGACCTTAGCTTACATTTGTCGAAGCCTTGATAGGCATTTTCAAGACGCTCAGTGAATGTGAAGCTACCAATTAATTGGAAAACCCCAATAAAGAAAAACAATGCATTGTTTAATTATCCACCTTGTTCAGATAGAAGATGAAAAGGGCAACATTGATAATAAGGTACTTACCTACCTACTCAATATTAGTACTAAACCAATGACCCATGATAGGCATAGACGAGTGTTATCAAAATAATAAATAATAAAAATAATGTTTAGTTCGAGAAAATAATAGTTATTTGTTGTACAAGAGCGCAAAGTTGCTTTTTAACCGTGTGCTCAATTTTAATGACACTCGCTGCGCTCGTGATTCTATTAGAACCCTTAGATTAGAATTTAGAACATCGTGCACACGATGTTTTAAATTCAATTTACTCTATCCTCTAGCGGATGAAAAAATATTTTTCTACGATACAAATGTTTACTTAGTAAGAATTTTTATTTTATCGAACACTAGCGGCCCGCCCCGGCTTCGCACGGGTAGATTCTATCGCCTATGTTCATCAGGGATAATGTAGGATTCTAATGGTGAAAGAATTTTTCAAATCGGTCCGGTAGTTTCGTAGCCTATTCAATTCAAAGAAACAAACAAACAAATATTTCCAAATTTTTCCTTTACACCTGAAACCGATCTGACTGAAATATGCAAGTACGTGGAAAACCCAGACGTCACTCACACACGCACATCACCTATTATATCCATATGTGGGTGTAATCTCTCACGTGTCTAAAGCAATCTCGCTTGCTGAGAGAAATTCCACTTTAGACTATAGGATTATGATTTGATTTTCAACTGGCTGAATTCTAGAAATGTCTGGTGCTGATAGGTTGTAAACAAGGTCGATTGAACATAAATTTTCTACCCTATGTACTCGAAATTATGATTTGTTTTTCAAGTGTCTGCTATTCGGAAATAATCTGGTGATTATTGGAAACAAAAGAACTAGCCAAGTGAAAATCTGCCTTATCAATCTGAAAATGTGATTTGTTTTTCAACTGGCTGTATTCTAGAAATATCTGGTATCGATATGGACACTTGGGTACTTTTCCAGAGTTTGTTTACATGTGCACTGCCACAGAATGTGATGTAGTTAGTTCCACGGAAATTGCGCAGTTTCGTGATTGATAAAAATATTTTGGTTTGAGTTTGAAACCAATAAAATCAAATCACGGATATAAAGTGATCTTCTTCCATAGCGAACATTATTTTTTGCCTCCCCCAATACGTAGGGGGCATCGAATAATTACATGAGGCGTTTAGGGGAGGAGGGGGTCAAGCCAAATGTCACCGAATCTCACGTGGATGAGAGGGTTCTCGGCAAACATCATGTAGGTAATTTTTTCCACGAAGTTTAGCAGTTTGTGCTAAAAGTTGTGGGTTTCGTGTTGGCGCAAAAAAAAATCGTTAACCATTAACGGCGAATTACTTTTCCGTTCCGTTAGATGTATTCCATAAGAACGCAGAAAAATTAAAACGACAAATAAATTTTTATCTCGCTTCAACGCGAAACGAACAATCTTAGTATTTTATTGTGAGATTTAAACCTGTCTACCAAACCAACACAGGAGGGTAATGCGGCTGGCAACGCAAACCACAGACAAATTTGAATCTCAGGCCAACACGAAACGAGAAATCTTTTTTTCAATAATTTTACATTTTAATGATGCCCCCTGGTGTAATAGGTAGGTACTTAAGATGAATTTTGATAATTCGTCTGTCCGTCTGTCACCAGGCTGTATCTCATAAACTGTGATAGTTAGAGAGTTGAAATTTTCACAGATTATGTATTTCTGCTGCCGCTATAACAGCAAATACCTACTAAAAAACAAAATAAAATAAATATTAATTTTTTACCGTTTTTATGATACGGAACCGTTCGTGCGAGAGTCCGACTTGCACTTCACCGGTTTTATTAGTTACTGTCATTTTTTTACTTTATCACGAACGAGATGGGAACTAGAACGCATGCGCTAAGAAATAAATAAACGTTTGCTTGAAAATGCAAAAAGATCATTATGTTTGTCAGGTGTGGGGTTCGAACCCACGCTCCCTCTCGGGAACCAGAGCTTAAATCTGGCGCCTTAGACCACTCGGCCAACCTGACGATGACTAGTTTGCTAAAATTATAATTTAGTTCCATGTAATTTGGCAGAGTGCCCTAATAATAATATTTCTACCCGTTTTTCTACCAATCATGATAAAGTAGGCAGGTATCTTGATCACGAAGACGTCAATGATACTTTTGGAATTTGAACTTGAGAAATAACATAATTATATACTACTTTTAGCATCTCATGATCCCATGAAACAAAGTTCTGAACATACTGCTGATATTTTTCGTATTTTTCTCCCGTTTTTTAACAAATCTAATCAATAGTTGCTAAAACATTACATGGCAGCAGCAGTGCCATCTACCGTTAGCCATGTAAACGAAGTTGTTTACGCGTTCACCCGCGCAATCAAGTTTGTAGCAGAGCGACTTAGTTTGCTGTCGCACAGGTAGATGGCGTGCCACTGTCCTTTCCAAACGACTGGTACAGTTTCTCTTGCATGTGTGCATGGCAATAGCAGCGAAGAACCCAAGCGGATGAACAAGTTTGGTTTACTTTGTTTCATATGAAAGCTGAATTATATCTGGGAGCGTTCAACAACCTCGGCTAAGTTTGATGCAAATGAGTGCAGCCGTTTTTATATTATGATTTATATGCGTACGTAATTATACTTAGTATTTATTATTAGCAACATAGGTTATAGTATTTTAAGTATTCTAATGTATGTAGTAGTTTTTAATATGTGGGTTAAAATTTCATATTTTGTCGTCTATTTAAGCACATGTACCCACTTATATAACTTTTTATCTCTCTCCCAATAAGATTTGCTGGAAGAGAACTCTTTTTAGGGTTAAGCTCGCCTTTGCCATATTTTTTCTGGTTTAATGTTTTATTGTTGTATAATTTTTTTTTTCGTGCAATGAAGAATAAATAAATATGATATGCACAACATTTCAAATTTATCCAAGTTTCCAGTGAATCGTATTTTTTGAGAAATTAATTTGGTAAAAAACATGCCTTTTTAGAATTTCGTAGAGGGTCTACGAAGATGCGTAGCACTTTCTGTGTAAATTCTAATTTGCTACGATTCAAATACCTAAGTCCAACTCAAGTCAAGTTACTATACAAATAAAAAACCGGCCAAGTACGAGTCAGACTCGGAAGGGTTCCGTACCATTATCTATAAAAAACGGCATGGTATGGAGACCCCTTAAATATTTGTTTTATTTTAATTTAATTATTCATTTTTAATGTGAATATATCAAGCGTCTTAAGTCTAGAGTGATCGCAAAACATATTGAGCTCTGTGATCTTAGCAAAAGTGCGCAGGTACAATCAAATTTTAAAATATTTATCCATACCAACTAGCGACCTAGCGATGGGTACTGTGCCGGGTGTACCGTGCGGAGCGCAGCCGTTGAAGCCAACTTCACAGAGCTCAATTTGGTTTGTGATCACTCTACCTGTTGTCGTTATCAATATCGAGCAAAAACGAGCATAAAAATCACGTTTGTTGTATGGGAGCCCCCTTAAATATTTATTTTATTCTGTTTATTTAGCATTTGTTGTTTTAGCGGCAACAGAAATACATATCATTTGTGAAAATTTCAACTGTCTAACTATCACGGTGCAAAAGATACAGCCCGGTGACAGACGGACAGACAGACAGACGGACGGACACCGGAGTCTTTGTAATAGGGTCACGTTTTACCGTTTGGATGCAGAACCTTCAAAATAGTTCAAATCTTCTTACACTCGTGATTCAATTTTAGAATCCTTCGCTTGCTCCGTCATCAAAATTGAGCATACGGTTAAAAAGCAACTTTGCACTCTTGTATAACAAATAACTATTATGTGAGTTTCGCGTTATTTTGTGTAAAAAAGCTGCAATGAAATTTGCATTTCAATCTAAATAATTTTTGATAGACATTTGAAATAAATAAATCAAATATTTATTCAAAAACAAGCATAGGCTGACATAGGTTGATGATGATCACGTAGGTAACTATTCATTTATATGGCAATTTTCTGCGACCAAAGTTTTAATAAATTAAAATGTATTTCTCATGTTCTGACGTTTAATTTTCTGTTTCTGTAGAAATCATTGGTAGAAACACAGACCATTATAGTTCAACTTGAACCACAGCCACAGTCTGTGGTAGAAATAAGTCAAAGGAATCCGTAACAGCTCTATTGGATGTATTTTAGACAAGGACGTGAAAAACTATCGCTGCAACCATCAGCGACAGAAGCAGCGCGTGGGCAGCCGCGCCGTTGCAGTAGTCTTTGAAGCACTGGCAAATCTCGATATGCATATTGTTGTCCCTCGAATTGACGGTATAACATGTATCCTTGGAGCGCGCCCAACCACATCCTCGAGTCACCCTTACTCTTCCTTCGGTAGAGGACCCATGGAGCACTGAAAAATATTACCCACTGATTATATATGAAGACTTCTGTGACGCAGCGACCGAAGCTCCGCCTTCGACGAAAGGTTGCAGATTCGATTCCCGCCTTGGGACAAATATTTAAATAGATAAAATAGACAAATATTTATTTGTGCCGGGTTTTCAGGGTATTTTCTATGTACTATAAAAAAATGGTGAAACGACGAGTGACCCGAGGTCTGGTGAAGAAGAGTATCTGGCGCAGCGCATCAGCATTGCCATTCAGCAGCGGAGCAATGCGGCCAGAATCTTGGGGACGCTTCCGACTGGTATTGATATGGATCAGTTGAGTCTGTAGATTGCTCTGCAGTTAGCTCAATTGTTTATATTATTTGCTTGTAATTTTCTTTGTTGATAAAATGCTGTATGGTGATGATTTATGTTTTTTTATTCAAAAGACTTTCGTTTCTAAGAAATTTAATAAGTTCCCAAATAATTTCGTTTTGGGCAGGACTCGAACTTGCGCCAAACCCTCAGTAGGGGTGTATTCTAACCAACTAAGCCACGAAATTCTAGTCGGTTTCGTTATACGGTCTGTTTTGACTCCCTTCCAGGAGTCATTTTTTTTAAATTTATGTATGTTTTTTTGTAACAAATTTGCTATCTTGATATGTGAAAACCATAGTATGTGTGTGTTTCATGTGACAAATAAATGTTTTACTAAATACTTAGGTACTATCAAGTTCAACAAAACGAATGGCAATTGCGATGAAATGGCCAAAATGTTGAGTGACCATTGACTATGTTGTGTTTATGTCAGCGACCAAGCTAACACTGCCCTCTAGAAACAGTAAACACATACTTACTCGTTTGCATAACCTTCCTACAGAAGAACTGTCCGCGTCCACATTGGACGATGGGTATGTACTTTATGATAGTATCCCTGTCGTACTTCAGCGGGTCTATACACATCGAGTTGTTGTAGCTGTTGCATTCCAGGCAACGGATTGGCTTTGACTTATCTGAAAAAAAAAAAACTTGATGACTCGAAAGATCTACCTAAAATCGAATTCTAAAACATTAAAAAAAGCCTCTCAAATAAATCCATTTTCCGGGCAACTTTTCCATAATTTTTGTTTTGAGAATCAAATTTTTAAAGCCAAATTCATAATATACCTACAATAATTTTCTTGCGAAATAAATTAAACATCGAAGCTGCAAAAGTTGCAAAACCCAAAAAAGGTTGAAAGTGAAAAAAATCATATAATATAATTATTTTGATTGAAGTCTCAGTCCAAAATAATCAAGGTATTGCTTTATTTATTTATTTTTCACTTATCACCCAGGGATCAGAAAAGCATCAGGGCTAGATCTAATCTATGTTCTCCAGTTGAACGCCCGCCCGGCCGAACCGCCCGCGTCCGTCAGTGTGAACCGCCCGAGTCTCCCGCACAAAAATCAGGACGGGGCGCCGCGAGCGCGTCCCGTTTTTAACTTAAATGGTTATATCTCACTAACTACTATTAGTAACGCTTAAAAATGTGTACCATAAAAAAGCGAAAACTATACAGAACTCATGGTCTCAATAAATGCCTAAACTTGACAAAGTAAGTTGTATTTTTTTTTCTTTCGTCTTACCAAACTTTTGTGTTAGTACCTTGCTTATTTTTCAACAGATATCAGAGGAACATAATATCATTACACGACAACCATTCCATTAGGGTGAAGTTAGCCACCAGAAACCAGTTTGCGAAATTTGCAATAATTGTTGCTGTTGTTGTAACCGGAATTTTCTTTTCGCAACAATTGTTACAACACATAACAACATATCACTTACGAGAAAGAGCAGGCTGGAGCAAGATCGCAAACAAGACGAACATAACTGCATTTCCCACCATATTTACATCAATAAATAAATAATTTATTGATATTAGTTTACACCGGACGAGCTAAATGAAGGAGTGATACAGACACACTGACAAGCTGTTTATTTTACAATAAAATACCCATTTCCAAGTATCCATTTGTTATTTTTCTTGCAATTTAAACAGTGTAAAACATCTGAAGGTTTTCAGAAAGTTTTATATTGTGTTTTTAAATTGCGTGCATTAATTTGAAAGGTTGAATGCGAAATAATTACTAATCACTTCAAATACTCCATAGAGTATTCGAAGTGACTAGGTTTTTTTAAATTCAATTAACAATAAATGGAAAAGTTATAAAAGCGAAACATCATGTAGTTGGTAGTGCCGGTGATTGCAAGCTAGCTTATGGTGCACACGAAACCATATTAGATTTTCTGATTCATCGTAAAATTTTAACTTCATTCAGTATTCAACTCAGATATATTTGTGAGTTCATGCAGTCATTGTATTCAAATTACTCATAATTTACTGCATTTTGATCATTCATAAAAACCAAGTTATATACTTGGCGGTGAACATAAAGTGGTACATTCTCGAATCGAACAGCTGGGGCTGGGACACCCCCACTGGTAGATACAGTTCTAAGTTTTTGTTATTGCAGTGCCTAAGCCTTCGCACTCCGGGTAATCTCTAAAAAAAATGATAATATCAAAAAAATCTCGATTTCGGCGGGACCTTCCTTCATTATGACGGCCTCTGTGAACATTGAAGATGATGTTGTTCCGTCACCAGCAACGGCAGAGCGTTTTCGATCACGTGATCTAACATAAAAAAAAGTAATTAAAATTCTCTTTTTTACCTAAAAGACACATTTTTTAATGAAAGCCATCAAAATACGCTTTTTTACGTTATCACTGACTAGGATGACAACATTTTGGAACTTACTTTCAATGTAGTCAAATAGCCTATTGATGTAATAGTAGATTATACACTAAGGGGATAAAGCACTGTTTTATGTCACGGGAGCGAATTGAATCCCGAACGTAACGAAGGACTCATAATTTAACTCCTGAGCGTAGCGAGGGAGTTATAAGTTAATTCCTGAGCGAAGCGAGGGAATTAAGACTGAGTCCTGAGTGCAGTGAGGGGTTCAACCGCCCAAGACTAAAACAGTCTTATCCCCGAGGTGTATACTCTACTTTTCACACCTTATGCGAGACAAAAAAACAGGCTCGGTAGATAAATAATGTTTTCCTTTGACTTCTCTGGCAGCAGATTGTTGACAATGCCTATGGCATCTAATTTGATAAACTCAGGAGTCAAAACACTTTCATCACTCGACATTTTCAATATTATTTTTGAAATTAAATCTTCTATAGGCACCTACAAGAACTCGATTTGTTCGTCACGCGTGAACAAATGAAGGCGCGCGACGTTCCAAATTCGAAAGCACAAGCCGTGGTCCTAGATTCGAAATTCGAATTTCGAACACCGCGCTCCTCCGGACCGGGGTTCACACGGAGGCAAACTTCATTTATTTTGTCAAATCAAGTAGGCCATGGCCTAGGACAAATTGTGTTTAGCAAAATTAAACTTTATGCATATAGTAATAAGAATTATGAAAAGTGAAATCATATTATTAACCAGCGGGTTATAATGAAATTCAGTACAACATTATAACCCGGCTAATACCAAGGGATTTAATGTCTTGCTTTCGGTAGGGTTTACATGACCTATAATTCGGCATTGTCGAGCATGTGGTTTGAAAAATAAGTTTTCAAAAAAATTGCTGAATGTAGGCAGTACTGATAATGGTCTGAAGTGGGGTCAGACCTACTACCTGATTTAAACAGTGGGATTATTTACTACATTTCATTATTATCATCACATTTCATTATCACACGTATCGCCTCCTAACTGGCAACCTCATAAAGAGTCTCAGAGTCCGGTACACATGTTAGCTTACGATACAGATTAAAACTATTATAACTTTGGAACTAACTTTTTGGGTGTCATACAGGAAGATGGCGTACCACTGTCCTTTCCAAACGACTGGTACAATTTTTCTTGCCTGTGTACACACTGGTACTACTGGTATCTCCGTATATATAAGTTACTCTATGGGTAGCTAACTTAAGCGGATGACCGATTTGATGTATTTTCTTTCGTAAGAAAGCTAAATTATATCTGGGAGCGTTCAACTACCTCGTCTAAGTTTGATACAAATGGTTGCAGCCGTTTATATGTTATGGTAGTATACAATATCTACTTTTGCTTTAGTCTCCAGTTGAATCGTATTTTTTGTGAATTAGGGTGGTAAATAAATACGCCTATAAAAAATTTCGTAGAGGGTCTACGAAGATCCGTAGCAATTTCTGTGTAAACTTTAATTTGCTACGATTCAATTATGTCCAACTCAATTCAAGATACAAATAAAAAACCGTTTCAGTTTTTACACAAATCTTTATTTTAATCAGGAATAAATATTTCATCAATCATTGTCGTTAGTAATTAAATCAGAAAAAAGATTTGCATCTTTTACTTTTTGCTCTAGAGTCGCGTGTTATTATTTATATTTCTACATTTTAGTACAAAATAAAGATATTTTAAGATTTCTTGCGCGTTGAATTGTGTTAAAAAGCTGAAATGAAATCGCATTTCAAACTAAACAATTTGTTTTATAGATATTACAAAAAACACTTAAAAAATATGCTCTTATATCATTTTGAAATTGTCTTCTAATAATCTTTGATTGGAAAGACAAATCCAACGACCCACACTCGACGGGGTTTTTAGTCATTTCGTTTAGGAGTTCCTATGGCTACATAATGTATAAGCTGATAATAATGGTAAGGTTCTTAACAATCCTCCTAAGTACATTATCCCTTGTTCATTATGAGTATCATATATAACAATCTTATTTTTTCGAAGTCCATGTTACATTAAGTCCTCTTCAAGCCGCTTTTCTTTGTTAAATTCTTTAAAATCTTATGTTATCTTAATTCTAGTGGGTACCTACATGTTATATTAAATTTTCTTTTATAAGCTTCAAACCCACAACTCTCATTGTCAACTAACGCTGCTTACTCCAGCTGCGAATCATTGAACTATTGACAGACGGTCTCCAGATAGTCTTCATTTTTAGCCTTGAAACAGCCTAGTCCTGCTGTGGAATTACGCACAAAGTGCTTTTCCTATGTTGTCATTTGAAAGCCCTGTGAATGGCCTTCGGAATTTGCAATTGTTTGGCGAAGGCCAATTAAAGGGTTTTCAAGGTCATTGAATTGGCTTTCAAATGTCAATTATAGGATGAATGGTTTTAGCACAGCTGGTGATGGCGGACCTAAAAACGAGTGAAGATCGCGACTTGGTAAATGCACGTAGTAGGAGCCCTATAGCTAGGTGGGATTACAATTTCCCTTTTTTAGAAAGACTGCTGACATACGGATGCGGTCGCAGCGACTTCCCAATCTCCGAATGTATCGCACTCGCTCCTTTTTGGTTTCTGACAGTCGATGGAAGATCGGACCCCACGCCTAACGCATTCGCGATTTTTGTGTTGGTTTGTATAGGTACTTAATTATTCTTATTTAATCTTATACTAGGTGTTCTATTATTAAATTTTCTTCCGCTTTCACCCGCTTCAAACCCATATCTTCACCACCGCCATCGTCAGCAGAACCGCACTAACAGTATGAACCCCTGCAGCATTGCACTCATCATTGAAGCACTGGCAGACGGTCTCCAGATGGTCCTCATTGTCAGCCTTGTAGCACTCCTTGTGATGGCGGACCCAGCCGCAGCCGCGCATCACGCGCAGGTCTGGCTGGTAGCCTTTGTGCAATACTGGAAGGAGAAAGATGAGGTTACTGTGCTGTCCTGTTTGCATATGGGGCCCCGAAGAACAAACAAAGGCATTATGGACACCAAAGATCTAGTAATGGTTAAATTCAGTCTAAGATTAGCAGAGTGATAACCAGACATAACACCCTTGATTCGCTTAGGTGCAGGAACCAGTTATCATATCGCGGCCCCGAAATTAGAATTCAGGAAAACGTTAAGGTTGTCACAGATCAGGGCCGCACCGCTACCATACAGTACAAAAATTTGCATTTAAATATGGGCTTTTTAACTCGTAACATTAAGATGCATTTTATATTGATGACAACAGATGACTGGTATACAGATCGCGGACCACTAGTTGCTTGTGGGAAGACATTTTGTCACGTTAAAATGTACCTATCTAAAGATAACCCATAATTTAATGCACATATTTCAGACATTCATTTTCTGCTGGGTGTTAGCTGTGTTGGATTATTGTACGCAGAACACATTCTGTTATAATTCTAAAAAACTCCGAATTAGAAAACCTAAAACACAGATCTTGAAATAAGAAGAATTTTAGAATAATCCTAAGATGTGGTACATGATTTAAAAGAGACTGTCTGCGGCTAGGGTGAAATGCGTAATGAATGATTAATACAAACGAGAACAAAGAACATCCACACCGAGATATCCAAACATGGACTAGATGTATCTAGTCTCAAAATAAAACTAATGGAAACACAAAAATATGGTAAGTTAAAAAAGACAACCCAAGAAGTATAAATAAAAAACTAACGTACGTAACAGGAAAAATAAAATGAAGAAACCAAAGGTAGAATGTGAGAGGATGTCTGCCCGAAATAAAAAAAACCGCAATGTTCACTTATGAAAATGTATACCCTAACCTACCAAGAATATTCAGTTGTTTATCTTTACATTAGCTTACAACATCGATTACTTAGTGTGGATTTTTCACAATTTAATGACTATACCACGACTCGGTAAACTTAGTGTAGGACGCCATACGGCCAGGTGGGATGATGGCCTGCTGCAAGACTGCAGGCAGATGCTGCATGCGTCAAGTCTGGACAGGGCGCAATTGAACTCATTAGGGGAGGCCTGTGTCCAGCAGTGGACTTATATAATTATGCTGGTTGATCAAGTAGGTAGGTAACTATTAATTTATTTGGTAATTTTCTTCGACCATAGTTTTATAAATGTATTTCTCATGTTCTGACATGTATAATCTTCTGTTTCTGTTGAAATTATTGGTAGAAGCACAGACCAGTATAGTTGAACTTGAACCACAAACCAGTATAGTTCAACTTGAACCACAGAACAGTAGAGTTCAACTTGAACCACAAACCAGTATAGTTCAACTTGAACCACAGACCAGTATAGTTCAACTTAGATAGAATGGTAGAAATAAGTCTAAGGAATCCGTAACAGCTGTATTGGATGGATGTATTCTATACAAGGACGTAAACAGCTATCGCTGCAACCATCAGCGACAGAAGCAGCGCGTGGGCAGCCGCGCCGTTGCTGTAGTTTTTGAAGCACTGGCAAACGTTGATATTCACATTGGGGTTATTCGAATCCACGGTATAGCATGTATCCTTGGAGCGCGCCCAACCACAGCCTCGAGTCAACCTTACTCTTCCTTTGGAAGTGGAGCCAGAGAGGACTGAAAAATATAACCCACTGATTACACCATGTTTGTAGACTTCTGTGACGCAGCGGCCGAAGCTCCGCCTTCCTCGAAAAGTTGCGAGTTTGGTTTCCGTTTCAAATATTTGTATGATCAGTAGATATTTGTGCCGGGTTTTCTGGGTGTTCTATGTTTTATAAAAAATGGTGAAACGACGAGTGACCCGAGGTCTGGTGAAGGCTATAGGTAAATAAATAATTTGATATGTTTTAAAAAACTATAAACCGACTCCAAATTTAATAATAGTGAAAATGGGTTTGGAAGGAACACTTCGATAGCGTGATCTAATTTTTCAAGTGGCGACATCTAGTTAAAGTTCGATTTAGTTTCATTTGATGAGTGATAGATGAAACGACAAATGAAAAGACCTCTTGTTTACGCTCGTTGCCATGGAAACCATTTGTTACCGATTGTGAAAATTATCATGTGATGATGTTTTAGATACGTTTTTCGGCGCACATATCAATTCCTCGAATATCAATACTTTTATTGGACCACCTTCAATGAAACCTTTATACAACAATGAAAGAATCATCAAAATATATTATGAATTGGCGAAGATATCACCAAAACTGTTGTATTGTAGCTGATTTTACAAAAGTATAATGTTATTTTTAAGCTTGACGGGATAATTACTAATCATTTGGAAGCAATTTTTTATAGGACCTATTCAGGATCATTTCCTATACAATAGCGAATTAAATTTTGAAATCAGTCCATAATTGACGGAAACATCGACGAATATACATAAAAATCCTGCAGTCAATTAAAGAACCTCTCCCTGAAGTCAGTAATGACAATAATACTATATTCTAAACGATTCGTTGCGAACACACTTCATCAAAATGTAGTAAAGATCTATTCGAAACCTTGGTCGGAATGACATTATTGTAAAAGCACAGCAGTCTTAGCACCAATTGAACTTGGCCCTTGGCCCTTTATCATCTACCTATAGCCACAATCTAGGTTAATAGGATGGTCGAGCCTGTAGTTGACCAGACACCGGTGGTTGACCACTTGCGGCATTGAGTTTAAATATTAAGATTTCCCGCCATTATTGGTATTATTTATGTTGGCTAAATTGTTAAATCATCTAAAACAAATCAACTAATCACCTTGCCGTTGGAATGAGACAAACAGTGTAGCTTACAATTTCGATTTACTTCCGCTTGTCACTGACACTTCTCATTCAGGCGCCATTATAGTAGTGCGCGGGATTTAACAGGTGAGACAATTTTATTTGTTTTTGGATTGTTTTTTAATTAACTTCTTTCTAATTATTGATTTTTGTAATGATTTTAAGTTTATATTTACGATTTCAAAGTAATTTTCGGTCTAACTTCTATATTTCTCTAGTTTTTTGAACTGGTTAAATAAAGGACATGATTTTTCTCGATGTTCCTATGATTGACCAACTGGTCAACGGCTGGGGCCGATGGTTATTATTTTTTTTCTTGGTTATTTTTTGTCTTTTCACAGCTTTGGTATGTTAATTGACACAGCTTGAGTATTTAAGGTTTGAATCGCGTTGGTTCCATTCGTTGACCAGTGGTTTGACATTGGGACTTCGTAAGAAATAAAAATTGTTCCTGTAATTGACCAGCTTTTTTAAGGCAAGTTTTTTGTTCGTTTTAGATTAAATATGCCACCAAAGAAGAAATTCTTTCAGTATAGTGAGGACGATGTTTATAAATCAATCGAAGAAATAAATTCAGGAAATAAAATTAGAGAAACATGCCGTAAATATAACATTCAACAATTATCAATAAATTAAAAATGAGAAACCCAATACAAAGAAAAATGGGGCCGCCAACAATATATTATTAACAAAAATAATAATAAAATAAAATAATAATAAAATAATTATTAAATTGTTCCTAATTTAATAAAACTGAAAATGCTAGTTTGATTGATCTCAATGAGTCTTAAGAATAAAGTTGATTATAAGTAATTAAAAGCCGTTTTCTTTTTAGTTTTTGTTCTGTATATACTAACGAGGTAATTATTCCATTAATTTATCCTGTTTTTAATGATCTAACGCTCAAGGTTAGACATCTAAGACTACTTTTGGAAAATGGTCAACTTTTGGTACAAAACTTGTCAACGACTGGGGCTGGCTGGTCAAAATAGGGTACATTCCAGTTTTTGGACTTAAATATGTAATAAAAACAAAAAACAAAAGGAATTCAGCGTTCTTCTTTTCTAATATTAACTATAATAAAACAAAGCTTAATATAAATATTAAACTATAAGCAAATCTCACATCTAACCTAAATAACAAAATGTTAAAGTGAAAATTTGTCCTTAGCTGGTTCTAGACCGGTACATCCATCCTATAAACCCCAAACGAATGTTGATAGGAACTTGTTTGTATATAGGACGGGTCAGTTTTGTAACGAATTAACAAAGCCCGCTTACCGTGTCAAGTGGATACTTCCGGTGGAAACCAGACCATCGTCGGGTGATGAGGTTAACAGATTCTAAACCTTATACTGGAGGGACATAGAGGAGACTACAGGTTGCTGCAAGTTACATCCTTAAGAATTCTAATGTCAGTTTAGCGTCCCTAAGACGTAGGTATTTGTGAGAGTTAGGATGGTCTTGGACATTATTGTTTTAAGCCGCTGATCTCGCATCCAGTTTTGTCAAGCGACCTTCAACTCATTCAATTTAGTTGACTAAACGGGCGTCCTACTAATGATGATGTCCTTTAAAACCGAATTTCGGCTACGTCGGCCAGTCTCAATGGAGGCCTTGTGCGCGTCCATATTGACAATTTTTTTCTCGCTAAGTACAGCCGCCTGTTCGTTCTGATTATCTCAAAAGCTAAATGATGATTAAAACTCTTGTCTACGTAACTTCTCTTAAAAGAGAAAGCCCTACTTTTCATCAAGAGATTTGATCCTTCTTCAGCGCACGAACAAATCGTTTAGACGCACATTGACTAATACGCATAATGACCAATGAAAAAAACATCATGAATGCAAAATCAAATCGAATGAATCAAAATCAATGCAAAATGACCAATCGCAAAATAACCAATACGTGAAATGACCAATGGAAATATGAAGGTGATTAAATCTTAGATGAACAACAACAACCTGCTGGAGACTTATCATTATTATACATAACCCTCCCCTGTCGGTAGTCGGGTAAAAACGAGACATCGCGCCAAAATGTTGAGTGACCATTGACTTTGCTCTGTTGTCATCGACCAAGGTATTTGGTACAAACAGGTTTCACCTGAAAATCAGCGCAACCTCGCATTAATGTGAGGTTGCATTAAGCTGAGGTGGAACCCTTTGGCCTGCACCGTTACAGCGCAGAGCACACACCCGGGGGGCTGACTTACCCACAACCAAGCTTGCCTGCCTACTCACTTATCTAGCTTATTTTGTTTCTTGTATTTAGTCTGTGGGTGAGTGGGTAGGTAAGGCCTAGTAACTTTTGTATATTTTTTTTTCTCCTCCTTTTCTGTTCTGTGTTGTATCTCTGTGTGTCAATAAATCTCTATCTATCTATCTATCTATCTATTTGCTGCCCCATTTGTCTTGAATACCTTAATCACATTACTTACTCGTTTGCACAACCTTCCTACAGAAGAACTCTCCTTTATTATAGGTTCCATCTTTATGAATGACTCCGTGTCCACATTGGACGATGGGGATGTACTTTATGATAGTATCCCTGTCGTACTCCAGCGGGTCTATACACATCGAGTTGTTGTGGCTGTTGCATTCTAAGCAACGGATTGATTGATCTGGAAAACAATTTATAATTCTAGATAACTCGAAAGAGCTGCCATCGAATTCCAAGACATCAAAAAAAGTCTCAAGTGAATTAAATTTCCTGGCAACTTTTCCATATATTTTTTCTTTTGAGAATCGAGTTTTCAAACAAAGCCAAATTTATGAGACCCAATAATTTTCTTAAAAAAAAAATTAAGCAACCAAAGCTGCAAAACTCAAAAAAAGGTTGCAAGTGGAAGATGACAAAATAGAACTTATTTTATTTGAATGAGTCTCAATCAAAACTAATCAGGATAGTGCTATATTTATTTATTTTTCACTTATCACCCGGGGGTCAGAAAAGCATCAGGGCTATCGTATCTATTTTATCACATGTCAACATTCTTATCACTTACGAGAAGGAGCAGACTGGAGCAAGATCGCAAACAAGACGAACACAACTGCATTTCCCACCATATTTACATCAATAAATAAATAATTTATTGATATTTGTTTACACCGGACGAGCTAAATGAAGGAGTGATACAGACACACTGACAAGCTGTATACTTTACACTAAAATACCCATTTTGTTGTGTCCGTATTCTATTACTCGTTACGTAGGGGAACGGGGGCGCAGTGAATCACGGGGCACAGTGGTTAAACATCTATATCTCATTTACTACGGCTCACAATCACACGTAAACACAAGCCAAGCGCCGACTAACTAACCTCCCCCTCCCCGCGCCAGTGAGCCCCGGACCACAACGTCTAGTCGCCTTAGAATCAAGCAACGGCAAAACCTCTCGTCAAAGAACTAAATGTAAATTTGGTCTTTGAGCAGAATTGGATAACTTCATTGTTTCCTCTGTAGGTGGCGCTGACGGCGTAAGTGCCGAAAGAACTCCCAAAGATTTTCGGGCCGACTAGATAAGATCACGTAGCTTAGTTGGAAAAAAGAGCACCCCTGCGCTGAAGGGGAAGGTGTGGGTTCGAATCCCGTCGGGATCGTAAATTTTTGGGATTTATTAATTTCTTGCATTTATATTTTTATTGGTCAATTTAACGAACTTTTTTTGTAAAATCTAATGGAAGTATTGCTGTGGTCTTTATTTTTTATAAACCACGGTTTCAATAACTATGGAAATCGATGTTCAAATATATTGTAGTATTTAAAAATGAACTGTTTTTTAAAAATGTTTTCAAATTCACCTTCTGGGGCACACTGGACTGATTTCTCTTGGGGTTCAGTGGATCATGATTGAGTGTGTCCCCTTTGTATTGTACAAAACACCATTGTACCACACCAACTGTTTTTCTTTTGTTTTAGCTTGCCAAATGGTTTGTAATCGAAAGAGGAAGACTTATATTGGTCTACATAGTGCAGATTTGATGAAGAAAGGCATAGATTTGATATAGTGGAAGAAGTGATTTGAGAAGTTCCTAAGTATGAAAAGACTATTAATAATAAGTAGAATTTGGTGGCATCATTGTTGTCTCCTATCCTCCGAACCAAAAGAATTTTAATTTTAAGATTTTTAATAGCTAGGTTTTTATAACTTAATAAAAAGTAAAACAATATGAATTCTTCTATTATTTTGAAAACTTGCCAGTTGGTTCATAGTGCCCCTACAATAACTACATGACAAAATGTAGGCAACTATCCACTGCACCCCAATGTGATCCATAGTACCCCTAATCAATATGTGTGATCCCCTAATTATCCACTGTGCCCCTATCAAGGGGCGCAGTGGATAATTTTCCAATTTTTTTAAAAATCTTTATAACTTACGTCTTTTTTGTTATATTGACGATTTTATCACAGAATATTGTAGCTTAAACATCATTCTCCATTTGGCACAACGCAAGTAAATTCCAAACTTAATAATAATGTCGTTAGAGCTCTTTAAAAAAAAGTGATTCACTGCACCCCCCGTTCCCCTATCCATTTGTTATTTTACTCGCAATTTAATCAGTATAAAACTTCTGAAGGTTTTCAGAAAGTTTTGTATTGTGTTTTTAAATTGCGTGTATTAATTTGACAGGTTGAAAGTGAAATAGTTTTATAGAGTATTCGATGTGATTAGGTTGTATAAATTCAATTATTATATAACTGGAAAAGTTATTAAAGTAAAACATCATATTGACGGTAATTGCAAGCTTGCATGTGCATGGCAAGTTCACACGGAACCGTAATAGATATCTGATTCTTCGTAATAATTGTGACTTGGCGTGCGCTAGTCAGCATTCAATTCAGATGTATTCGTGAGGTCATCCAGTCAATGTATTCAAATACATATAACTGTATAGTTTGTAACGAAGATTATTCTAGATGATTTTGCCATGAAAAGATATTGAAATAGTTTAAAATTATATTTACTACATTAACTCAGTCTTACTTTTTGCCACGGAAAACGTGTGATGCTGCGGGCAGAAGCAAGTAGCCAATAAAACAACAAAAATAATACCATTTTATTCTACTGCATAATCTGATTCCAAAAAATTTTACGCTTGAGTCTGTAATATCATAAAATGTTGCTTGGTAAAGGATTAGGACATGACCAGTTGATTGTCAGTTGAACTTCCAAAAAAAAAATAGTTTCATGTAATAATTATAATTTATTTGTTTGTAGAGTAGAACCACAACAGAACTTTGAATGGCTGATTGGAGGGATTAAAAAAAAAACAAACACAAATAAAGGACCTTAGAGCAATCAATTACTATTCAAAGAAATTTTTAGACAACAACGTAAACAGCTATTGCTCCAACAGTCAGCGACAGAAGCATCGCGTGGGCAGCCGCGCCGTTGCAGTAGTTTTTGAAGCACTGGCAGGTGGTGACATTTGCATTAAGGTCCGAGTTCTCCACGGTTTCGCAGGGAGTCTTGGAACGGGTCCAACCGCATCCCCTGCTCACAATTACCTCACCGGAGTCAGATAGGCCTGAAAAATATTACCCACTGATTATGGAGGTTAAATCACGTTCTGACTAGCATTGATCCCGACACGCACTTGGCCGGTTTGTTGTTAACTGTGACGGTAAAAGTTTATCACGCGTATCACCTCCTCCAAACCGGGATCCTTCTACAGCTGCTGAGACAGCTTTCATAATACGGGCCACAGACTTTCTCTAGAGAGTCTGTGGCCCGTATTATGAAAGCTGTCTCAGCAGCTGTTTGTCACCGGAGTCAGATAGGCCTGAAAAATATTACCCACTGATTATGGAGGTTAAATCACGTTCTGACTAGCATTGATCCCGACACGCACTTGGCCGGTTTGTTGTTAACTGTGACGGTAAAAGTTTATCACGCGTATCACCTCCTCCAAATCGGGATCCTTCTACAGCTGCTGAGACAGCTTTCATAATACGGGCCACAGACTCTCTCTAGAGAGTGAGAGAGAATCAACATTCTATGCTTGAGTTTCTTGAGTAACGCTTTTCTTTGGCATAATCGTTACTCAAGCCTATGCTTGAGTAGATCTATATCTAAGCAAGTTCTTTTATAATACGGACCTAGAGTCCTGTACACATAATATCTTAGATACAGATTATAACTTTATCGCACCATAATAACATTTAAAACAAGACCTTAACACTAATATTATCTAGTGTACCTAGCACAATTGGAGGCTTACTTACTTACTTTGTAGATGAAAACCTTAATCAAATACTCACTCTTTTGTGTAACCTTCCTGCAGAAAAAGTCTCCTGGAGTAGTTTTCCCATCTTGGTGAATAACTCCGTGTCCACAATCGATGATGGGGATGTTCTTACGGATAGACGCCCTGTCGTAATCCGTCGGGGTCATGCACATTGAGTTGTTCTTGCTGGTGCATTCTAGACAACTGATTGCTTGATCTAGAAGTAAATTGTAATTCTAGATGGCTCGAAAGACCTAGCTAAACCGAGATTATCCCGAATTTATAAATTCCGTGCTACGTTTCCATAATTTTGCTTTAACTGAGAAACGAGTTACAAAATGAAATTTATGGCCAAAATTATTTTTTTGACGGGTAAAGAAATCGAATCGCTTCAAAATTAAAAATGATGAAATTTTTTCATCTTCCGAAAAATTGTTCTATATTTTGTTTGACTGTCGTCGTTAAAAAAGAATATAGGCATTATCGTCATCCATAATATTAATCATCCTGTCACTCACGTGAAGGAACATACTGGAGCAGGATCGCCAACAAGACGACAACTGAATTTCCCACCATATTTACTTATTGATATTGGTTGACACCGGACGAGCTAATAGAAGGAGTTCAGCAAACAAACTGGCAACTGTACTTTACGAGAAAATACTCATTATTATTATGTCCAGATTATGTTACTCGTTAAAAAATCATTTGTTATTTTAGTCACAATTAGGTACACTGAAACACTTCTCAATCTTTTCAGAATTATATTGGTGTTTTTTTTAATTACGTGTATTTATTTTAAAGCGACATAATTTCAGAGAATGTTCGAAGTTATTGTTATTAATAACAAAGAAAATGACAATCAAATAGGGATAGAGGATTGCATTAAAACTAGTATTTACAATTGAAACAATTGAGCTAACTACAGACAGTTGCAAATAATCTTCAGGAAGCTCAATTGATCCATATCAATATCATACCAGTCGGAAGCGTGCCCAAGATGCTGGCTGCATTGCCCCGCTGTATGGCAATGCTGATGCGCTGTGCCAGATACTCCAGTTACCAGGTCACGCGTCGCTTCCACCAGACGCGCAGATAATTTTAAACAACCCGGAGAGTCTCGGTTCCCAGCGGACCTAGGGTCTCGTCTTCAAGGGGAGCAAATGCGTAAGATCTGTCGAGACCTGCGTATTTGCGCCTCTTGAGATTTTCGGCCAAATCTACCGCCGCACCAGCCCTCACGGAAGTCCTAGGATGATGGGAAAGCCCGATTGTGTCGACGCATTTAGTGTCCCACTCAATAGGCCTCCCCAACTACCATGGGACTAGAGTCATACCGTCGGGCCTCTCACCATCGTCACGCAACAGACCATCCGGTTCGATAATGGCTGGTATGTTAGTGGTGACGGCTGGCATGGCGTATCTCATGCCAGACTGTCTGAGGCCTTAGTCTGAGTTTATACAAAAAACATTCGTTAAACGTAATCGAGAACCATTGATGTCTTCCACGAAAAGGCTTAGAATGGAGAAACGAAGTGGCACAAACGAAGTGTATCCAAAAAATGCGATAAATGAGTCTCATTTTCCTATTCGTATTAGTGCTATGCGTGAAAGCACTCTGAAGTTGTAATTATGTTTGTTAACTCACACATACATAGATTTGTTTTTATCTTCGAAATCAAGAGAATTGTTGAGTGAGCGTGTTTTACCTCTATGATTGACGTGTTTGGGTTAAACTTGGTACGCTCATGTGACACAAAGGAAATACTTAGATTAGACGCAAGTACCCAGTAAAATGTGTTCCTGTTCGTTCTTATTTTTCTTGAAGCACCAATTGAAGGCATCTCTGTGACCAAGCTATGTTGGAGGTGCTCTATCTACTTACTTTTATAGCATCAATACCGCAAACACGACTGCCGCTGTCACCTCAAAGTGTATCAAATCACTGAAAATCATTCGAAAACTATCATCGACCTTGTAAGAAACCATTGGATCGTTGTTGTCAAACTACGATAAGTAGTTCCTCTCGATCTGGTAGGCGCGTTAGAAGGCGCTGAATGTATAGGAATGACCAAATTCGATGGAAGTATTCGAAAGACAATGCGTACCAGTCGTACTAGGGCCCCTGATTTGTGACTTGGGGCGGGCGGGCCGCAGGGTGCGACTCTGACGTATCTAACTTAGAGCCCTACAACCTATTCCAGGTTACACAGTAAAATACTTTTATTTATTGTTCTCTATCATCATCATCAGCCTATATTAGTCCACAGCTGGACATAGGCCTCCCCTAATGAGCGCCATAGCGCCCTGTCTTCGGCTTGCCGCATCCAGCATCTGCCAGCAGTCTTTCGCAAATCTTCATCCCACCTGGTCGGAGAGTGTCCTACGTTTGCCGAGTCGCGGTCTCCACTCAAGAACACGTTTACCCCAGCGGTTATCGGTTCTTCGCGAGATATGGCCGGTCCACTGCCACTTCAGCTTGCTAATTCTTAGAGCTATGTCGATGGCTTTGGTTCTCTGTCGGATGTTCTCTATCATATTTTAAAATGATAGTGTTTGATTAAAATTTTTATAGTAGTAATAGTATTACCAAGTATAATTAATTATTCCTGTTCCTAGATGGCTCGAAGGGGTTTAGAGGAAGTTTGATAATAAATTGACACTTGTTGGGATTATTCCGAAAATCCCTCACGGCCGTCCCCCACGCGGGGGATTACCGGATTTTTTTTCCTAAAATCCCCCAAATCAAATCGATCAGTCTCTTGGGGGAATCAGGAAAACATATTCCGGAAATCCTTGCAGTAGTGAGGATATAGAAATATATTTTCACAGCATCGGTTGCGCAGTTACGCAAATAATTACCTATCTACTCGTAAGAAGTTTTTACAGAAAATATTTTTTATTACCCACTTACATTTGACATGGTACAGTAATGAAATTCCTCAGAATTTAATTACCTACATAAATGAAAAGTTACCTATATCTTTTACGATCTACCGACATAACGAATTATAACTACGTAAGTGCAGCCAGTAGGCAGCTCTAAACAAAGCAGTACTTCGAAATAAACTAAATCGATGTAAGTAGGAACATTTTAATTACTATAAATTCGACACAGTCTCAACGTCTCCAACTAGTAATAAGAGCGGCAATACCGCACAGAAATGTCACTGTTACTGTCAGTTGGTGGGACGTTGCCGCGTTGCACATGTCTCCGAAACACTGGCAGACGGTTTCGAGGTGGTCTGCGTTGTCAGCCTTGTAGCACTCACGTTTATGCTTCACCCAGCCGCAACTGCGCAAGACCCGGACCTCGGGAGTCTTCTCTGGATGGAGAACTGAAATAAATATATTTATTTTAACAATCTCGACACGGTTTCTTTGTCAAATACACATGTTCTACGTACGTTCTATCAAACATCATCAAACAAATAAAGAATTCCCAGGGAGATAGGTAGAATATGTCAAATCTTTGTACTACCTAAAGCACGCACTGGTCAAAATCAGTTTTGACCCACTCTGTTATATCTTTAGAAGCCAAGCCTCCAAAAGGTAAAAACCAACTGAACCTACGCTTTGAGTTTTTAGAATACGCCCGTCCACCAGTAGGTACCGGCTGTAGAGCCGGTACTCGGTAAACGCATCGCCATTAATTCATTAGTACAACATTCACAATAGACCAGATAGCTTTTAGATTGCTCCGAGAGCGACAATGGGGCCTTTATTTAGCGTGAGCTACATACACATTATTCAGTGGTTATTCAGCAGGCACTGTTAGCCATGAAAGGCTCATGGCTGATAATTATCAGGATTGCATAGAACTAGTGCTTTTGAACAGATTCTGAAAGGATTCTCCTGGGAGGATGAATAGGATAATTGAAATAATTCTATTATTTCACTATAGAAAACTAATTACTAGAATTATTTCAATTATCCTATTCATCCTCCCAGGAAACGTCAAAAAAATGAGAGTAAAAGACAGAAAAAAAATATGAATATAAGACTCACTAGTCTGAATCATCTTCCGGCAGAAGAACTGCTTGCTGATCATCTCCGGCAGACTCTTGGCGCAGTCCACGACGGGCAGCACGGCGTGCATGTGCTGGAGGTTGATGTCCAGGCAGGCGGAGTTGTTCACGCTGTTGCATTCGAAGCATTTTATCGCATCACCTGCGGGAAATAGACACCTTATTCAGGGGCCACCGCCGAGGTCCGAATGCTACCCTTATTACTACGTTTATGCAGTTCAAGTGACTGGTTTTCAAAAAATTCAAAATTCAATAACTTTATTTCTTTAGGCTTACAAAATAAGCACTTAGACAAGTCAAATTTTATACATAAACACAGCTTAATACAACTAGCTTCAGCCCGCGGCGTTGCATTCGAATCCCTGTGTATTAAAGTGGGTTCTAAAACACTTAAAACTAGGACAAGAGAAGAATATTCAGAGTTCAGATTGGATACGCTAACAATATTGCTTTCTGGCCCTATTAACGAAGAAAATTACAATTAACGAATTAAAAAAAAATAGGACTTTTTAAAATTTACAACTGTATCATTAGATCAGACTGGTGCGAACAATCTACAGGTAGCTCAACTGATCCATATCAACAAGTCGGAAGCGTCCCCAAGACGCTGGCTGCATTGCCTCGCTGTATGGCAATGCTGATGCGGTGTTCCTCATTTATTTTTATTTATCTATCTATACCTTGCCCAATCTCCTTAAATTTCTGCGCACTTTTACATTTTTATTTTCCCACTGCCCAATAAAAACGCAATATGGTAAAAATTACAATAGGTATAACATTAAAAGGAATTGGTAACACAAAACATTACATAAATAAGCCATCGTGTCCTGATGTGAAGACCTAAGTTTATTAGTAGAATCCTTCGCAGTTCATTAAATGAGATCGCCAGGGCAAACAGGCCTGAGGTCAACGGCCAATAATTAGACGTACCACGACATAACAAGTACCTGCTACAGTACACAGCATGTCCTTTGCATATCGCTTGTGATTTTAGCAAGAAACTCATTATTACGCTACTCAGAGAGACACGGGACGTGTAATAATCGCATAATATGGTGATTTTTATGTCGTTCATGTAAAACGGTTGCCATTACACGGAATTTTACCTAAACATTTATTTGATAGGTAGCCTACATGACAAATCCGGCTATAACCATTCAATAAATTGATATTCGTGATACTTAATGCCGATAAAAGCAAAATAAAAAACCATATTAGGTAAGAAAAAAATACAGTTCCACTGAGGTCCAACTTCACCGTTTGCTGCCAAAACTAAGATCGACGAAACTACGTTCAACTTGATCGAGTTCAAATTCGTAATACATATTGTGTGATATGACAACTCTTGAACTCGGTTAAGCGCTTGAACCGGATCAACTTTGTTGGTAAAATACGCTGCGATTGAATTGTTTATAGCGTTTTGAGTTTATCTAATATTGAACGCGATCAATTACAACGTGAACACGTTAAATTGCAATGGCGAAATTGGATCTTAGTATAAATACATACATGTGTTCGAAAAGATGACGGGCAGCAGCACAAATAACATCACATGATTTAAATTTAACGAAGGCATTTTCAAGCGCCTTTAATTTTTCTATACGCAACTTCCTGCGCAAACTACCTTCAAACTTTCAGGGGCTTATACTATTTAAGTCTCTTGAAACCTATTTTTTTTATTAAGTCAAGTCAGGTGTTAAAACTTTTTATTTTTAAAATACGTTTCCAAGTTCGTTTCTGTGTAAGGCCGTTGCCCGACTGCTGGCCTGGTCATTGTATGTGGACTTATAACGATCATCCAGAACAGCCATTGTGAGGTGACAAAGGGTTGAACTGGTGCAGTTCGGTTCTAATTACAGGTAGGGATTCTACAGGATACATTAATAAAGGACTCGCGGCTCGTGTCACACAATGGAAGTGGCACACGAACTCACGCTCGCTCTACGAGAATCTACTTGCGATCGGATATTGTCGGTTGATAATGGTTTCTATCGGACGAAGCACAAACATCAAATCACTATGACAGTGTCATCGACGCGTTGTGTCGACGCAGGAGTTTTTCCAAATATAGTAAACGGGTACCTCTATAGAAATCTGGTAGCCACAGTGATCCAGCCAACTGCAGGCCAATTTCAATACTTCATGCAATAAGTAAAGATTTTGAAAAAAATATTCTCACTTAGTTGTCACCAGTCACTTTAACCTTAATGCAACTTATAGAGAATGAACGCTTTGTTATTTTTTTTCCCTAATGGTCTCAGAGAGTGTTCTTCATCAGTTCTCGTATTACTTATCATCGTATTACTTATTCATACTTAAGTGACTCTGATAACTCTTCAAATTATTTGAAATTCCATAAGTTTACAATTTTACACAATCGGGGTCAAGGTGACCTGAGTCTGTAGTATGGCTTGTGCATTGGTTTACGATAAAAGTTTTCGTTGCCTTACATACATTTGGCGAGTACAGCGCCTCTACCGGATAGAGAGAAATAAATGCTGCACATTCCACACAGCATCATCTAGCCCCAAGCTAAGCAGAGTTTGTGTAATGGATACTAGATGACTGATATACACTATACATAACATACATAAATATTTTTTAATATAAATAGAAAATACCCAAAACACCCCGAACAAATATTTGCAGATCGTATAAACATTTGTCCCATGGCAGAAATCGAAACCGTTTCATATGATCTCGATTATAGTTTTCGAATGGTTTGAGAGATTTGACAGAGGTTTTTATAACGGAATAATTTTATATATCATTATTTTTTATATGTGCAAGCGAGATAGAAGTTAAATTGTCTATCGAGCTCACGAAAACTTAAATCGTATTATATTTTGCACACTCATACTAAGCATACTGAAGTCGCAACAAATGGCTGGTTGGTATGAATGGATGATGTATTTTTGGGAGCTAATAGGTAATTCATTGCCGCGAGTTTATGCGAATTTTAGTAGCGTTTATGTTCACTCGTAATATCGTAGCGCGGGCGTTTTCGAGAACAGTTGACTATTAGGAGAATTTATTAAACCGCAACCGTGCTAGCTAATAAGCCTACCTAGTAAACAGGCAAATGTGTCTTTTTATGGCAGTAGGTATGAACATAATATGCGCATTGAACGGTTAAACGCGGAGGCTTCCGTCAACTGGGTAGGTATTGGGACCGCGGTCCCATTCGCCGGATAGATTTAAGTTTATTATTTTTCTTCCGGCAATTGGGACCACTCTCGAAACGATCGAAAAAATCTATTGTTCAAAGCAAATAAAGTACAGTCAAAGGAAAAAGTAGGTATAGAAAGTAATAATACTACAAAAACAATTATTTAAATACATTATCTCGTCCAAGGACAAGTTGTACCTTTTCTAAAAAGCATTAGGTACAATAAATTCGTCCGAACCAAATTCTCTTGGTTTTGATTCGCTTCCCCTACACCAATATGAAGTGAACAACTCGCCCTCGAGAAGATCACCCTTACTTTTCAAGGGTTCCGTATCGAAATGCTATAATAAAAACATGCAGTTTATTAGTTACTAGCTGACCCGCCCGCGATTTAATTCGACAACCAATACTTTACTATTTTAATGTTGTTATGAGAAACCCTATAAATCCCTCAATGTGAATATCCAAAAATTCTTTCTTAGCTGGGTACCTAAGTCATATAAGGAAACTCCATGCAAAAATTCAGCTTCGTAGTTTCAGAGATCTCTTTATAGGTATATGTCAACCAGATTTCTCTTCTCATAAATAATATAAAATATAGAAGATAGACAAAGTTTTTGTTCTTTGGGTTTGACTTTTAAGTATGTGTGCTAATGAGAAACAGAAGGACATTTGGAAAAATAAGAATTAAGTCCATCTTCATCCATGGCATCTTCACGTGTTCGTGACGAAGAGCAGCACCAGCCGTACAGTGTCAGTGCTTTACAAATAACCCTGTTTAAGGTTGTTGGTCTGCGACCTGTCGGGTGAGCACGAAATGCATTTTTTTTGTGGATTTTATTTTTTTCTGCGTTCCACAAGCAATAAATCTAGCCAAAAAGTAATGTGCCGCAAATCGTAAAACATTTTCTATGAACTCACGATAAAACCAACTTCGATCCACATTTGCATTTGGGAAAATACGAAATTTTGTGCCATAAATCTATGTCCAGTGGTGGACCATTATAGAGGCTGTTGAGGAGGTGAGGAGGAGGTGCCATAAATCTACATTTTAATAAACTTGCGCCAATCCGTGCGAACCACCTTAATAGTTCATTGATTTAATGTACCTACGTATGTCCTACCTACGGCTGCATCCGCCCTCCGCGCCCGCGTCTGTGAATTAACATTGCTTGTATCCTGTACGGGCTCAGAGGATACTGGAATTTGTCCTATCCGGTAGGTAGAGCTACAATTGGGAGGCAAAACCGCGGCTTATTCGATTGAGATTGCTCTTCAGCGATCATTTATATAAACTGAAGCGCTGAAGAGCTATCTCTTGGATAGTGCATGTATCTTTTTGTTATATAATGTGCAATATAATCTTCGTCTGTCCGTCTGTCACCAGACTGTAGGTATCTCATGAACCGTGATAGTTAAACAGTTGAATTTTTTACAGATGATGTATTTCTGTTGCCGCTATAACAACAAATACTAAAAAACAGAACAAAATAAATATTTCAGGGGGCTCCCATACAACAAACGTGATTTGTTTGCTGTTTTTATTGATAATGGTACGGAACCCTTCGTGGTTGAGTCAGACTCTCACTTGGCCGTTTTATTTTAATGTACCAAACAAGAGAGGAATATAATAATAATATTCATTTATTTCAGACCATAGAAAAGTTACAGATCTAATTTAACTTAATATGAAAATATCTACTCGTGGTTTCGTTCACGTTGTCCGTGAATAAAACGCGGTAGGTACCTAATCAGGGATACAATGTTTTAAATCATCTCAGTAGTTCGGTTTATTACTCACTAGCAGCGCCTCGCGGTTTCACCCGCGTAGTTCCCGTTCCCGTGGGAATTCCGGGATAAAAAGTAGCCTATGTCCTATTCCAGGCTATAATCTATCTCTGTGCCAAATTTCATTGAGATCCGTTCAGCCGTTCTGGCGTGATAAAGGAACAAACATCCATCCATCCATCCATCTATCTATCCATCCATCCATCTAAACTTTCACGTTTATAATATTAGTGAGATAGTGAGATAACAAACGTTTATATTATATTATAAAGGTGGCCTCTTTCACGAATGAATATAATTTTTTAGAAATACATAAATTTTTATTGTGAACGTTGTACCTGCATTTTATAAGGTTAGTTTTCTGACGTTTCAATACAGTTTCTGAAATTATTCTGTCACAATACACACACACACACACCACAGTAGTTTTCTGTACATATCTGGCATAACAGCTATACTGATTAATCTAGTACGAAACATAAGTTTTATAACCATACCGTCAACCGTCCCGTCGCGAAATGGGGTTGTCGTCGTACCGTCTCGTTTTGTGCGTGACTGATTCCAATAGCTCATACATAACATACGGTTTTACGACTTGCTTTACCTTGACTCGACATATGGTAGAGCTGTAAAGATGTTTCTTAACTAAATTATCTTCAGGCGAAAGCTAAGCTTTTACTATTTTTAATGAGCTACTTAAATACATGACTCAGACTTAGTCAAATTCCTTCAAAAGCACATAATATTATATTTTAGGTAAATTGTCCCCTAATTACAAGCATCAAGAGGTACTCGACTTTTCCTACAGTTTAGTCCGTAGCAGGTACAAAGGCCAGTTTGCCCAGCGTTGGTACTGAAGAACGTACATAGCATTTCCTACCTACACCTCCCGTGATTGGTTCCAATTGGCGAACGCACGGCTTCCTGCACGCAACCTGGCCTCATCTCCTGTCTCCTGTAGGACGCACTACACATACACATCATCATCATGACGGCATAGTGCCCTGTCCTGTCAGATGCCCTGTTAGGGGTCGTCCATTTATCACGTAAGCATCGAAAGGGGGTTCGTCAAAAATCACGTGGTTCACAAGGGGAAGGAGGGGTATGGTGAGATATAGTATCACGTGTTATTTGAGAGGATGTTCACCAACACGCTGGTCTGACCAAATTAGGGCAATAATAGGACTCACTTTGCCTGCAGCCCTGAGACCGAACAAAGACAGAGTAGTGTGGAAGCGGTTCATCATCATCTCCGTGAAAACTTTCTAGGACGGGCAGGACCTTCAGCACTGAAGAATACGACAGAGAAGAAGTATTTATTTTAATCCGGACATACACACATTTTAATCATGGTGCTGAATTTTCCAGAATAAAATAAATGATAAATTAATTTCATTGCTGTTAAACTAAAAATAAAATACGTATATACGTCACAAATTTTTGAATCTTAGTGCCAAAAGTACCAGGCAGAAGTTCATTAGAGATACTAAAACTACTTCCTTCACGTTTATGCTACCGTTATAAGGTGGAAAATGACACTAGGATAGGACTATGGAGGTATACTTTCGTCCCAGTCTACCAAGGGGGGGCTTTCAATCTTCAGCATATCGGCATAGAGTCCTGTCCTGTTGGACGCACTGTCTAGTCTATCTTCTTATACCAAACATCACCAATAACATTACGGTATAATTCCTGTACCTTTAGCTTCATAGCTTTTCGTGCGTACGTACACCATAGGTTAGCAGCATTACACCAATTTATACTCGAGTTCTTTTTGATTCACAAGATATAATGTATTGTATAACTAGGCTACACAAGCTTAATGTATATTTCAAAGGGCAGTGTTTACGCTTCTACAACAAAACTCCAAGTGAGTTGCAAAAACTATCAATGAATAAATTCAAACAAATTGTCAAACATGTCCTTTGTAAAAAGGCTTACTACAAAATATCAGATTATCTAGACGATAAAAAATCGTGTGACGGCTTTTGCTCCAACTCGAAAACTAACATTCTAACAAGGTAAAGGTTTCTTGTTCGCTTCTTTACTTTACCTTAAAAAGATTGAAGTGAACAAAAAATCAAAGTGATCACTTTATTTCCTAGTTTTACGTATGTAATTTGTATTTTGTGATATGTCCAAGAGTCCTGTAAGGTCTAAAGGAAATAAAGCAATTTGATATTTGATTGTATGTGAACAACTCACGTAAGTATAGAGTTCGGCTGGAGTTTAGTGCTATGCTACCGGGTGGTGCATCTTTATAGCATTGTCACCACATTACTGCGGAAAACCTTAGCTTGACATTGAGTGCCAGTGACACACGCATGGTATTCAGGTATGGTGAGCGTTGGAGCCGCTGCCGCCGTCTAGTCTACTAATACTCATGCTTTTTATTCATCATCATCGGCCTATGTTAGTCCACTGCTGGACAT
This sequence comes from Eupithecia exiguata, assembly GCA_947086465.1. Lineage (NCBI taxonomy): Eukaryota > Metazoa > Arthropoda > Insecta > Lepidoptera > Geometridae > Eupithecia > Eupithecia exiguata. The sequence goes on from OX352245.1 coordinate 10,480,447, forward strand.
ATGCCTCTCCTAATGATTTATTACTTACATACAAACCAAACTAGACACCTGGAACCAATATTGCAAATCACCCAAACATTTGTTTCACGTCGGAAATCAGTCCACCTGGGATGCAGGAGGTATGGGACCTTCAATCCCAGGCGGACCTTTGCCCACTGGTCACACCACCTCACTCAGAGGCCTTGAATTGAACGTTGAGCCTTTCAAATGGAAGTCCTTTTGTCCATCGGTACATGCCTAATACCAGGATCTTGACTTCCACATTCTATCAATCTATTTAGTAAAAGGCAGAAATTGGTACCTAATGGCAGGAAATTCTAAGATTGGTGCAGCGGTCCTGTAAATGTCTATTTTTAGAGTCGAGTAATGGAGCACAAAGTACCTATTGCAGCGACCGTCCCAGTGAACGAAACAAAGGTCAAAATGGCAAAACATTAACGCCTATTAATTCTTCAGCATTACAACAAACATCCTGGCTTATAAACTTATGATTCAGTGTTACCATCTTAAAATAATTATACAAGCAGAACTCATGTTCGAGCAGTCTCAAGTTATCTGAGACTGCTCGAACATGAGATCAGATTAACCTTGTTAGTTCAGTCAAACTTCCAGGAAACAATAAATTAAGTCCAATTGTGTATCAGGTATCCAGCCAAATGGGACTCTCATTGGCGTAAACGGATTAGGCACAGCTTCCATCTCAACGAAACCAGTGCAAAGCTGAATCTGAAATCAGCGCTGTATTACCATCCTATTTCGAAACCATCGCTCCCCGTATTTCCTATATCACAGTCAATTTGCCAGGTATTATAGCAATTGGATAAATGGATGTACCAGTACCTACGTGGAAAGATATTTAGTATGTGTTGTGTTACTCGTCGGCTAGCTCAGTAGTCGAGTCTCAGTGTTGGCCACGCGCGGCTCTCGGCGGGAAAAACCGGAGCAAACTAGAAATCCAAAATGGCTGTCTGGATCTTTTTGGCGGTAACATGCAGTTTGCTTCACCAAGGTTCGTTCTTTGTTATTTTATTAGTTCGCTGAATTGATTGAATGAATCCTTTCATGTTTTTGTGTCACTGACTGTTATTATGCCCTGATCTGCTATTATACGAGACACACCTTGCGATATCTGGGAGCTGTTGAGGGAATGACATAAAGAGGATCTTGGTAATTACCTAGTTTAAATATAGAGGATTAGGTTTTGTATTATGACCAAACCAGTATTTTATGACTTTACCTTTACCACAAAATAATATAATTCATCCGACGATGATCTTGGAACAACAAATGGAATCTAGGCCTCAAAAAAACTTTGATTTTCCACTCTTGTCTCAGAAACCGGAAGCTCCCGAGAACTAAGAGTTATTCTAGTAAAAACAACATTATTTAACACAGCTGAAACTAGGAATTCTAATAAAATAAACAAGCTATCTCTCTCTCTATATTTCTATTTACATTAGAAGCATTCCTAAGACCTCCCGTGACCTGATTACGTAGAATGTCTACTAACGCAGAATAACGCCCGTAGAAAAATTTGGTCGGAATCTTAGATGTGATGAGATCAGATCTTCTGATAATTCTTTTAATTCCTCTTGAATTTGCTCAAGAAACGTCTAAACTGTTACTCTTTTTAATCCAGTACCTATATTAACTTCTACTACGCTGCTGCACGCATGTTTTCGGTACAGTAAGTAGCCTATATCTAACTTATGCTATGTTCTAAATATACGACAAATTAAATCTGGATCTGTTCAGTAGTTTTTGACCTAGATAACAAAATCAAATTCACATTTCACAAGCATTGGGCTTTATAAAATTAGTAGTAATCTAGGCACTAAGCTATCCCCCGCATCGCATCCGATTTATCTGGTTACAAACCGGCCAAGTGCGAGTCGCACTCGCGCACGAAGGGTTCCGTACCATTATCTATAAAAACGGCAAAAAAAATCACGTTTGTTGTTTGGGAGCCCCTTAAATATTTATTTTATTCTGTTTTTTATTTTTTATTTGTTGTTATAGCGGCAACAGAAATACATCATCTGTGAAAATTTCAACTGTCTAACTATCACGGTTCATGAGATACAGCCTGGTGACAGACGGACAGACGGACAGCGAAGTCTTAGTAATAGGGTCCCGTTTTTACCCTTGGGTACGGAACCCTAAAAAGTAGCCTAGATTTATTTGGTATATTCAATTCAAATTCATTTATTTCAGACAACACAAAAATCAATTTAGGTCCATATTATGTTAGTCAAAAAAAAAATTCTTATTTGATGTTAGCGTATGGTCATGATAAGTGTTATATAATTACAAACACTGCAATCGCTTAATGATGAAACTATTTCATCATTATTCGATTACAGTGTTCGAGGAACGGGCTATCCCATTTTTTGTAATATTGGTATAGATGCTCCATTTTCTAAATTAAAAACTATATCTACTATTCCACTCATGCACTACACAAATTAATCGTAAAGTTGAACTTTACCTACGTGCAGCAACCAATGCAAATAATGCACTGACCCCTACCTGACCTCCATAGAAATGTCTGAGGACCCCAATTCTGATAACCGCCTTACTATGCCAATGGTATTTTCGCAGAATCGCCACGTTGAATCCATAAATGAAAGAAATTCCGTGCGAGCGATGCTGTTTTTACGAAGAGGTTGATAGAATTAGTTTAGTAAATAGTTCTGTGTATCCCTGTATTTTCTTTCTTAAATGTTAGAGTAGGTACTAAAGCAATTCAAATTATCAAAGTGCTTTATTTCTTTTGCCTTGGGCCTTGGACTCTTGGACAGGAATTTCAACTTAGTAAAAGTAGAAAATAAAGTGATCACTTTGATTTTTTTGTTCACTTCAATCTTTTTAAGGTAGGTATAGTAAAGAAGCGAACAAAAAACCTTTACCTTGTTATGTTGTTAGTTTTTGAGTTGGAGCAAAACTCGTCTCAAGCTTTTTTAAGTCTTTCTGCAAAGAATGTTAGACGTAGAGTTTGTTTATTGGTAGATAATTTTTGCAACTCACTTGGAGTTTTGTTGCAGAAGCTACGCTCTGTAACAGATCTTGTGTAGGCTAGTTCTGAGCACAGCGAGTGTAATCTTATTTCTAGTATTAGTAGATTCGTTTAGCAGAGTATCACCTCAAGCGTTTAGTCTTGTTTTCTTACTCTGCCGCAGAAGAAAACAAAATACTCTTTCCATGAATCAAGACCATTGTGGCCCGTGTGTGCAAATAAATTATCTATATTTCTGTATTTCATGTTTAATAATTATAATAATAATAATAATAATAAATTTATTCAAAAACAATTAAGGACTAAATGGATTACAAGAGTCAATTGTCTTATATTCATAAGGTCTAAAATAATACAATTGCCTGAACTAGGTTAAATAAACCTGTGTCTCAGGCGGAATGTGCTTAAAACGAAATAATGATAATCACAAACAATCAGTAGTCATAATAAAACAAAGCAACGGTGCAGATTTGGCAAATAACTTAATTATGCTAACTACGCTAAACTTAACTAATTATGAAGGTGCTTAGGTACAAAAATCATTAGCCTACTTAACTAGGCCAATGTCTTATCTGTGTCATCTTACTGGCCTATTTTGTACGATACCTACTTCGATACGGAAAAATAATATAAATTCAGAGTATTACTTTTAATTATAATAAGAATACCTACTAAATGAGAAAATATCAAGTAAATAATTTTATAGTAATGATGAAACTAATAGGAGCTCATGAATAGCTGCGCCCTTAGGCACCCCCATAATCTATGGAATTGATGTACCTCTTTTCAGCCGCTAATTTTGCCGGGCAGTCTGCGGAGCCAGTAACATGGTTATTTGGTTTCTTATAGAGCAAGCAGGTGGCACATTTCGGATCTTCAGCTAACTTTTTGCAGTCTTTGTTTGTGTGGCCGATGCCGCCACAGTGTCCGCAAGTATTACATAAGTCGCGACAAAACTTCGCCGCGTGTCCATACTGCTGGCACTTGTAGCAGCGAGTAACCAGAGTGAAATCCCTTACAGGGCACGAAGACCAGTTTATAAAAACCCTATCCTTAGTGATGAGCGCTTTACGTATGGCAGCTGGAACTTCAATAATGTAATTGCAGGAATCTGCGTTCTTCCTGCCTGACTTGTGGCTTAACTTTATGGTGCTCAAAAACTTTTCCAGGTCACAGTTCTTGAGAATTTCAGCTAGGTTTTGGTGGAAGAGGCAGGACAAAACTTCTTTTTCGGGCATAGATGTCGGTACTCCAATGACGACGACTCTCGGTTTTCGTTTAAGCTGCTCGTTGATTGTGAGGCCAGAGTTGGTGATCTGGACTGTGTTCTTCAGCTTTTCGATGTCGTCCTTGGTGTCGGTGCTGATGACGATGCCTCCGTTCCTAGTCTTCCGTAGCCCTCTCACATGCAGCTTCATTTGTTCAGGGCAGATAATTTTTTGCACTAGTGACTTCGTGTCTTCACTTGTCTTTTGTAGGTCTTTGGAGTAAATGACCACAGAATTGACATTTGTGGGCTTTATGTACGAGTTTGGTCCTTTTTTTACCATTTCGGCGAATGAGGTTTCTCCGTCTAGCTTAGAGGTCTTTTCAATTGTCTTTATGAGGTCTTTTAGCTGATGGGATTGGGCAAGTTGGCTTTGGAGCATTTCTATAGTGCAGGAGGCTTTCACAACTTTGGTTTTCAGAGACTGATAACGAATGGCCATATGCGAAGTGCCATTACCCACTTTACGGCAGAGAGCGCTTACCCGTTGCTTTTGCTCCGAGTTCAGCTTGCCTTCGGATGCAATAGTGCACACCTCATTCAGGTACAGGTTAATCGAGTCCATCCAACCTTGTATTTCGGGAGAAGACGCAACTTCGTAGTCGATTTCTTGGACGGCGGGCACATGGCGAGGGGGAGGCTCAGGAGCGGGCGTGGAGGGGGTCGGTGGCGGCGAGCGCACCGTCCTGCTGCTCCGATGTCCGAAAGGACTGGAGGTATCCATTTTACACCAGTTTAGTTTAGATACTTTGAAAAATATATCATTGTTACTTTATAGTTCACACACGTTACTATGATTTGTCCAAAATCGGCATAAAACGAGGTCACGATTAAGCAATTGATTATTTGCAAATTATTAACATCAAGGCACGTCTTGCTTCGGCGACGTCTGACATCAATCGCGAATGTGATTTACCCAAAAATTGCCCTTTTTTTAATATTATTTAATTGCACTTTAATAGTAAACACTTTCATAGTTTTTTTTTGTAAACTATTAGTTAATAAGAGTGCTTTTCGTAGCAATAATGTCACCCATGTGCTACGTCGACCTCTTTCTTCAACAATTAACGAGATTATGTGAATGTGTTCTGTTTGCCGTGTTAGATAGATTAGTGGTGCCTAGCTAGGTAATTAGTGTACCTATTAACTAAAGGTGCAGTGATATAATACATGTGACAGAAGTACAAAAAACTTTGTCACGCTTTTGGAAGAGGATTTTAACACGGGTTGATGATTCCATTATTTGGTGCAACCTTACGTATAACCGCAGTATAACTAGCAACCATCCAGTTACAGTCCCAGGATTGTAACTCAATTCTACAATCCTAGTATTGTAACTCGATGCAAGCAACCTAGTTTATTCTGTGCAAAGAACACCTTCAATGGCTAGCGAGACGATAAAAATATAGAAAATGTAGTTTTTAAAATATCATCATATTCAGCGCATATTAGTCCACAGCTGGACATAGGGGCCTCCTCTAATGATATGAAATATAATATTTTAAAATATATTTAATTGGAAATATGGTAAAATGTTCAAAAGGGTGTTAAACTGAATCGGCGTGAAAGCTTTTTATTCGCAAGTTCCCGAATAGAATAGCGTTCTTTGTTTAATCTAGTTTGCTAGAAATAAACATCTGCCGAGCTATTTCATCTATTTCATTAACGCACGAAATCACTCCTCAGGTCTAGCAATAACATGCTACCAATGCAACAGCCACAATGACAGCCGGTGCCTGCTGGACAAGCTACCAGACTCTCTCCGCCTGCCTTGCGGCCAGAAGGACACCATGTGCCGCAAAATATCGCAAGTCGTGGAGTTCGAGATGAACGGAATGCCCCCGGATAGCCGCGTCATCCGCGGATGTGGATGGGACGAGAGCAATTACAAGGTGAGTTGTAGTGGATGGAACTAGATGGCGTAAGTGGATAAGGATGAATGCTATGCGCGGTTGTTCGGTGTCTCACCATGACTGAAGCCTGTCAAGACAATTTCAACAACAAAATTAATAAATAATGTTTATTGTTAAAGAATAAAAAGAAAGCTTTAAGAAAGCTTAAAATTATTATATCATTAATCTCTATGACAATGCCTTAACGCTCCAGTAACCCTACAACCAATAACCCTATCGGAAGATTTACCCTATTCAGCTAGATAGGTCGTTGACTGTACCTGACTGTCAGTAATTTTGCCAGCAGTCAAATCATTACCTCCAAAAATGTAGACTCGAAAATATGGCCTACGAAAAAGAGCAAACGATCAACCGACTTATACTCTACCTTGTCTTCGTGTCACGCGATCACATTTCGTACCTATATATGGGCAGCATTTTAGGTTGCGTGACAGTCCAACGTTCGCTGGTGCAATAGTTTGGCTGTAGATATAACCAGGTAAACTTCAGGTATTCAATAAAGTTCTGTTACAGGGTCGCTGCTACCAGCGCTCCGGTTTCGGAGGCAGACAGGAGGTCTGTTCCTGCACAGAAGACGGCTGCAACTCCGCCACCATCCCAGTGGCAGCCACTGCTTTGATGTTGATGACATTTGCACTCTTACGGTTTTATTAGAACAAGTTAATTCAAGGTTTACCTAGATGTTGCACAGATACGCGAGTAATTGTTCTAATTTGAGGGTTTCAAAACTAGGCAGCGAAAATTAAATGGGAAAATCAAAATTTCTTAGTACGCCATTTTGAATCTGCAGCGTTTTATTTTGCGTTCATTTTTGCTAGGATCATTGTAGATATAGATATTTACTGAATTACCAAAGAAATTTATTTATAATTTATTCTTCATAAAGAAGATAGATGTAAAGTGACGTAGATATTTAGTACCTAGCAAAATTTTACAATTATACTGCCAATGTATTTAACAATATTAAATTGTGATACCTACTAAAATATATATGTAAAGGAAATAAAGCACCGTTGAAAATAAAGGGATCAAGGAAAGATAACTGTCTAATAGTTGAGTTTTCGTTAATTTTCTCAAAATGTTTACACCTTGACAGTTATCTTTCTTACCCTTCACAAGTATTGTGTACCTATTTATGTTGCCTACCGTAGTCATGACTTCTGTGTGAAAATTGTGATAGTTCACGCTACCGTTACCTTGGCTTCTACATCAGTCGATAATTTGTGGACTACCTTGACAACTGACTAAGCACTAGAGTAGGTATATTATTTAAAGTCTTTGATGGTCCACAAAAAAGTTGACTGTAGAACTTACACTGTTGAACGTATTAAAATAAAGATTTTAAATCTTTTGATTTTTATTTATGTCCAAAGCGAACGCAATTTTGGAAGGTACCTTCTTTAAATGCTCGATCACTTTGGTGTCCAGATTCACTTTTCCGGTACGATACCTATACCAAAGGAGGAAAAGTGAAATACTCGTAGATGTGGTAGGTAATTGTTTTAAATCATAAATCAGACAGGTTACAGTATAGTTAGGTATATTTTATATAGGCCTGCTTACCAATTTCGATGATGGCAACCATAGATGGTCGCCATCCTCTAGAGACTACGGATTCTTCTTTCCATTATGTGTCAATCGTCCAGCATTATTAATTTATTTATCACAAACCCCCATACATATTTTACTCAGTAGATAAAGGTACAGTCAACGACAAAACCGCTGATCAAGGGCAATCGTCCCAAAGCGTTTTCAGGTTTATGTAGGTATACGAGTTGTTTTAGGAACTTTTAATGTACATACAGCGATTTTCGATGTCCACTGGGTACAGTGGACATCGAAAATAATAAGATAGTAGGTATACTATCTTATTATCTCTAAAAAATCCGGCAAATGATACTTTTGACATTCAAACCCTTCTAAATTCTTCTTCTCTACCATAATGTAGATCCTAAACCGGTCGAATCATTGCAATACCGGTATCAATCACACTCATCGTACACTTCCGTTGATACAACTAGAGGTCTGATTACTAGATGCCACCAGCCTGTCAGGTAGTTGTGTACTGCTGGCCAAGTGGACAGCTGGTCTTTAAGAATCTTCCCGAGTGGTCAAAGGACGTAGAAAATGCTTGTTATTGGACTTCTGCTACTCTTCGGGTCATTTGATTATGGTAGGTAAGTGGAAGATCAATTGATTTTGATAAGATAATGGTCGCTTATTTATTTATTGTGAGGTTTTTATTTCTGTTATTGTATTGAGTAGGTACCAACGATTTATTTATTGGTAGTTTATGCCTTTGCTTGTTAAGAAACTTGATAATAGGATGAATATCTAGGTATTGTATCTGGTTGCCATTTCACAAGTTCTGCTTTTGTAGGTGATTTGACCATAGATGACGCCGAGTGACTTTTTTTAGCCTAATTTATTTATTTCATTGTATTTACTAACGTTTTATTTGCTTAGCTGATACCGTCTCGAAAGTAAAAGGCTGGTATAGACCACGTATGCTCTATTATCACGTTAATCTCCAGAAAATAAAGAAAGTCCCTATATAATGTCTTGAGAAAGTAACTGTTGACTTGTTTGAAGATATGAAAAGGAACCAGTTTTACCAGTGACTTGATAAACCTTTTGCTTTCATCTCGCACGCAAGTTAGTTGATTTTATGATATAGTTTTACACGAAAAGTTTCTCCATAGCAAATAATTTAAAAATTATTTCGCTATTGCTTGGAGAACACTCCCAAGGTGTTCCCATAAAACTGTTATTTGTCTTGAAAAATTAATTTAAAGGTCGTTTATAGTTTTGTCATAACAATCCAATTAAGTATTTAATGCATTTTCAAATGCGCTCTACGATGCTCTACCGGGCGTCCTTAGCACAAGTGCCGTCAATAAATAGGCCTGTAAATTCATCCGTGTGCCAAAAAGGCACATTCACATATAAAAAACGGAGCCACATCTAGATCAAAGGTGAGCTTTTGTTCTAGTTTATAAGTTTAGATTATAGATAGTGGAGTAGCTTCTGGGCCATGACATGAAAGGAAAAATAGGTCATTAAAGCGTCAAGTGAAATTACCTCAGTTTCTATGCCTGTCTCTAGGAACCTCAATAATGTGCTACGAATGCAACAGCGCCACTAATTCTCACTGCGGAGCGGTAGTCCTACCACCGAACCTGAAGAGGAACTGCTCGGAACACGACAGGGGGGTTACGCACACCCTGTGCCGGAAGATCATCCAGCAAGTGGACTACGGGATTAATGGGAAGCTGCCTGAGAGCCGCATCATCAGGAGCTGCGGCTGGGATGAGTCTAAATACAAGGTAATAATAATAAGGCTTTTCCAGTTAGAGAATCTGCTAGACACAGACATACAAAAGCTCTGCTTATCTTGGGGCTAGATCCTCATCTATCAATCATCTACAGATCCTCTCCAGCACAGTCTCCTGTGTGGATTACCCAGCGTTATTTTTTTAATTGGCCTAAAATGATCCAGTGGTTTGGTGGTTTTCAAAGGTGAATGCCGTATTTAAGTAAAATAGTTTTCAGATTTTCTGAAATGTCCTATCACGCAATTTTTCCATTCGTTTAGTTTAGTCTGCTGTAGAAGATTGATTTTAAGTCACAAGATTACGTACTTACCCAGTTTTCTCGTGCACTGCAGTCATAAACCATTTAAAAGCGAGTGGAGTTGATTTTATTTATTTATTTACAAAAGGGCATCCTACGTGAAAATCACATGAAGGCTAAATATTAAACTACAAAATCTTATAATCTATGTGTTTTCACACTTATGGGACGCCGCAGCGTGCACAAAATGTTTACTCAACTTAACAACTTAGTGATCTTATGCTATAGTGATCTTATGCTTAGGCCGAGACGGTGATTTAAAATCTAGATAAGATGACAAAACCCTATAATTTTTCAGGGTAAATGCTACACGAGGGCGGGCTACGGAGGCCGACAGGAGGTCTGTTCCTGCACCAGCGACTTCTGTAACGGAAGCCACCATTTGACCAGCAGAGGGATAGTAGCGGCCACTGCGCTGATGTATACAGCTTCTAAATTATGTTTATAGTAGGCACGACTAGTGGCTAAGCTTTGTTATTCAGATGGAAGAGAAAAGTTTCGAATAAATTATTTTCAAAATTTTCTTTGACTTAAGAGTTCTCGACGTAGTATTTAGACCGATAGGTGTATGTACAGTTTCGTGAAGTAAAGGTAGACTTAGTTATTTTGATTATTTAGGTATCATATAACTGAACTTGCTATTCGTACAAAACATCAGTTTTGTATGAATAGCATGGCAATTTAACTGATGAACCAATTTAACTATTAGTTGATACAATAATCTGTTGATCTTATCCATCGATTTCATAATTTGTAGATGTAACTGTTGATCAAGTGGTGTTGATATTGTAAATTTTGTCAAAATTGCTCTTCTTTTACATGAAAGGAATGTAGGGTTAGGCAAAAGATTAAGGTAGCAGATATAAAAACTGTTTAGAGCGGTTATATTAAACCGTTTAGATATCCATAGATCATATTATTTTGAAAAATGTCAGAAAATAACAAATGAAGCAAATCATATGGTTCATTTCAATTATTGGCAAGTCACACATCATCCGGTTCTCATTGAAACTAGTAAAAATAGATTATAATGATAAAAAAGAACTAAAAGACTGAATATTTAGGGAATAAGGTAGCTATTGTTGTCTAAATCGAGTGCAAAGTTCCATTTATACGTAAGCATAAGACAGTAAAATATTTTTGACAATCGACTTGTTAGGCGATAGATTTTTAGCATGAATTAGAAGAATCACCCCCTGGCGCAGGATACGTGCTGAAACAACTGGGTGAGTAAGCAAAAATATACTAATACTTCACGCATATTTCTCATTCTAAGCCTTATAAATCCATTGAAAACATCTACACCACGACAGCGACAAGTACAGTGGCCTTCTCGTCATGCCCACCAAAGGCGACTGCGCCGAAAAAGATGCGAAAACCCGCATTTTCTCGGGTTTCATCTTCCGATCGACACCAACTAGATTTGGTAGATTTTTTCAAGGAACCAACACGTCACTTACCAAAAGGATTTTCACAGTGTAGTCAAAAATCATTAAAATTATTCATATCTCTATTTATACTCGACGTGTGAAACGTAAACGCATAGATTCGACAAAAACACAAGCGCGTTGAAATCTTTTGAAGTAACGATTACTTGTAGTAACGGAAAAAGGTAAAAAAAAAAAACAGAAAAACTTAGCGCCATATTTAAAGCTTTTCTGACCATAAGAAATTAGAAAATAACATTCCTCGATATAAATATCAAAGAAAGATCACTATTCCAAACTTTGCAGATTAAGTTCTTTCCTTCTTCTAAATATTTGTAAAGATTTTTACAAATATTTCAACTGACGCAGTTCTCTGTTCTCAAATACACACTAATCAACTTCAATTTTCGTAATCTATCAGCACCGGAAGAAGATTATCGAAATAAAGCCGAAATTTTATAGTCCCATATCAATTATGTGGTGGTTTCAGGTACCAGCCTGATGCAAGAGTATGGAAGCGGGGCGAGCAAGCAGGGGGAGTACCGAGAGGGGGAAAGACATGATTATCAAACGCAGTACTTGATGCAAAAAAGCTATGGTAAGAAACTAGCACAGCTTCTGATTGATCTGGTATGAAAGCTTGGCAACAATTCCGTTCACATCTACTGACATTCTGACACGCAGCTGTCAAGCACCTAAAGTCCCAACTGCTTGACGGCTTCAAAGCTAGTAGAAGACTGATACAGACAGGGGGATGGTGCAAAGCACAATACACTCCCATGCGAGATGTCAGTTAAGACTGCATTTCCCCCAGCCTCAAAATATCGGTAGGTATGTACATAGAATTAGAAATGTATTTCGCAGGCATTATTTAAAGCAAAGGCGGCCAGCAGTGTCTGTTGCAGTACAGATCCACCGCCGAGCTGTGATCCCCAACCCGTATGCGCAGCAAGAGGATTTTGGGGATATATGTTGGGGATTTTGGTTAAGGCGCTTATCAGGGGAGGGCTATGTTCTGAAGTGGACTTGTTTAGGCTGTCGATGATGATTATTAAAATTAGCATGGATCACAAATGAGTAAAATAGAGCTTACATCAGGAATCCGCTTTATTATAACCCCATCTGCTTGCTGATCAAGGAAAGAAATCAAAAACACAGCATCACCTCCAATTCTATCAATATTGGTTATTTGCTTTCCTTTCTTCTACAAATAAAAAAATACCGGGAATTACCTACATACCACTGTAGTGAACTTTATCAAATTGCGTCGATAACGGCAACATCAAAGAGTTCTGATTACGCATTTATAGCATCTTAGATATTCAAGTACGGAAGAATCAGATCGTAAACCTAACATGGAATTTTATCATTATCTACTTTATGGCTTACTCATGTCAGTAAACTATAGCGTGTCGCTTTGACTGATAATTTCAAACTAATAGGTAAACAAAAAGATGCTATACCAGGTAGTTAATTTGGGGAAGACCTTTGTCCAGCAGTGGTTATTAATCGGCTGAAATGAGGATGAAACCTTTTCTACAGGATGCTCAAGCAAAGATACATCTGACCAAAACATCGCGACGTACTGCCGCGTCGCCACCGGGATCTACGAGGCCACCTCCTCCAACCCGCAGTACCAGAACCCGAGGTACAACCATCCGATACGCGACTGCCCTATCCCCGCATCAATAGAGGTTAATGAGCTGAATTTCCAGGTATAATAACACGTCGGCGCCTACGTTCAGCTCGCCGCCCAATTCGCCGCTAGTAGGCCTGGTGTTCGATCCCTCCTCGCCCAACTATAGCGGCCCGGGCATGATCGGCGACCGCAACGAGCGCCGCCCGCAGAGCTGGTCTAGCCAGGAACCCATCGGCACCGGAGCCAAGAAGAAAATAGTCAAAAATCAGGAGAAGCGCAACAATTACGCTGAACCTCGATACCAAGATAAATACAAAGACGACGGTGACAGGAAAAAAGATAGAAATCTGACATCCGAGTCTACGTCCAGCTTGGACTTCTTCGCAGAAGGAGAGAGAATGGTCTCGGAACTGTGTAACATTCCGGACCCGAGAACTGAATCGAATAAGCAAAATCAAAAAAATACGAACCAAGATGAAGACAAAAACAAACCTTCTACCTCCAACTCTGCCGAAATCCTCATGAACATCCTCGATAAAATCGTAATCCATGATCAGATCCCAAACCAAATCGTTCAACTGGCTATAGAAGCCTGCACTGATGCAGAGAATATAGCCATAGCGCACCACAACAGACCATGCTTTAAAAATATACACTCGATCTGCGCGAAAACCAGATCCAACGTCCAGAAACCGGACAGCGCCGTTGCCAATCTACACTCCCAGGGCATTCCGTGGGTCATCAAGAACTTTATATTTTCTTTCGTTAGAATTTTAGATGGATGGAAAGGTGTCAAAGAATTACTTAGTGAAAAACATGACACATTTTCTCGAATTGAAAACAAATATTATAGCCCAAACATCAGAGAATGCTTTGTGCAGTGGCAAGCCGTTACTAAGGAGATGTTAACGCATATTTACAAAACTTTCAAATGTCTCGATCACGGATTTACCATGGAACAAAAGAGTTTCACGCACAATTATTACGCTACAAACTCGGCAGCTCCGCGGCACCAAGGTCAGAACAAGTTTCAAACAGCGAAGCCGCACGTGAGCACTCCGCGGCCCGTGAACACCTCCCCACAACCGTTCAACGCCGTGCAACCGCCGTGGCTTCAGAACCAGGCCCCGTCCGCTTCGCACAACTTTAACGAAGTACCTTGGCCGGTCCGATCGGGTGTAGCTTACAAGAAGTTTCCGGTAGTGCCACCATCCAACTCGCACAACTTCTATCCCCTGAGCGAGCAGAATGATCTAGACGCCTATCAGAAGCCTCACTATAAATGCGACCCGTGCTCCGTCCGCGAGGCTAAGCCTCGGCAGTCCTGGACCATCACCAACGTGCCTGACTTCCGAGCTCTCGAGAACATGTGCCACGCCGACCAGAGAGAACTGTACACTCAGCTCAAGCACAAGATGGATGCAGAACTTGGCAAGGCACCTGGACAGCCAATAATGGGAAATATGCCGTGCGATCTCTTGCAGCGCAGAGACATGGAGCTCAAAGCTAAGATGATTCCTCTGAGCCACGTCGAGAAGAGCTTGATCCCGAGCATGGCGACGACGGCGGAGATGCGCGGCTACGTGCAGAAGAACAACAGCTGCGGCGACACTAAGGAAGAGGCCGATTTTTTTGCGGCGTGGGGTCAGATGGTCCAAAAAGAACCTGAATTTATAGCTCATCACGGTCACAACGTACCGATTCCATCGAATGTTGTGATCGCGAATAATATATCTGGCCCCGTACAATTTATTGATGCTGAAAATGATGAGTACCATGAAATGTCCAAAGTTTATATGAAACCTGGAAGTTACAAAGTTCCGATCAAACCTTCGGATCCTGTTGCACCTTTTGTCCCGGGCGCTTCTTCAGACGTGTCGTATGACGGCGCAGTGGCGGACGAGTTAAAAATTAAGGCACCTTTCCCAGCAGTGACTCTAGCGCCGCAACCTAAATACAACCTGGAGTCGTGGCCCTGTTTGGTGCCGCGGCGAAGTGATGAGCCATTTGTCGAAGACCCCAAAGTGATGCCGCCTAGACAATCTTTTCCGTGTTTAGACATGAGACCCATTGACACTTTCGATCTCTTTAGCGCACTGACATCAGATCGTGCTTGGGAGGCTGCAAAGCAATCTGCTCCTAAATTGCTTGACTTCCTCCATGATGGATCAAAATCTGACACAGCGCGCTTGTACGATGCTCTGGGACTGAACACATCTGACAAACTAGAAGACTTTAAGAATATGAAACTTGGAATGGAATCTAATGAATGGCCCAGTGGGTTGTCCTCAAACAACTTCTTATCGAAAGATTTAACTAGTTTTTGGAATCAATCGATGAACAAAGACGATTTTATGCCTAAAGAGCAATGTGTTTTCTCTGAAGATCAACCGAGACACGACTCTGAATCTAAATCTGTTGATGACGATCCAATAGAACCACAAGAAACCAAAACGGAGGATGTAAAGGAAACTCGATGTCCCAACTACGATCATTCAGGGAACTACGTTAGAGATGAAAACCAGAAGAAAGGCAATAAATCCAATGTGACTGCCTCGGGGATGTGGTATCATCCTAAGAAGAAGAAGCCGCTTCAGAGCAATACCGTAAAGAAGTTTGAAAATATAATCACCAATTTGTCTCAGACTAATGAAGCTACTTTTATTCAGCATGATATGGATATCCGTGTGGTAAGTACTCATAATTTTTACACTTTTATACTACTAAACAAAGCAAGCGATGACATTAATTGTATATTTATGTAGATGGTAGGTATAGGACTTTCGTCATTTCAGTCTTTAGGAGAGAACAGAAAGGGTGAAGCCGCGGTTAATACCTATGAACCTGTTTGTCTTTTATGGTTTATTACCTATCTGTTAGTACCTCTCCGCTTTGCAGAAACATTTCTTCATCTCTTAACTAAGGGGTTTTCGTTTCAGGCTCCAAGATTTTACGAAGTGGTGAAGTATCCCATGTGCCTACATGATATTTTAACTAAATTGAAAAATTCATCCTACAACGAATATGACCAAGTTGTACAAGACTTTCGACGCATTTTCAACAATGTCAGACTCTACCTCAAGGTAAAAGCCTAATTATTTTATTATAGAATCTATAGATTATTATAAGAATGAGTGCTGGATGACGGATGATAAGAAAACCATTTGTGCCGACGATAAAATAAAAATAAATTAATCGTTACGTTTATTTTCTCTCACAAAAAAGACATAGCTTAGATAACGAGCTTAGATAACATACTGGTGGAAGAGTAATACATGCATTAGGTACTTATGAAGAAGAAATAGTTATGTTCTTGTGAGAGACTGGTCCCTTTTATAGGTTATGAAAAACCTGAAGCACAGGTCACTGCAGTGTCGATAAGTGTGATAAGGGCAATGGAAACATGATAGACAGATGTTATTAAAAAAAATTACAATGCTTTTAAAAATGGTAAAAAAATAAGGTAATATAATACCGAACCTTTAACGCTGCTATCAATCTTACTCAGGCATACTCTTGCAGAGTGCTATGAATATAGCAGCATCATCTAGCCCCAAAGTAAGAAGAGCTTTTGTTATGGGTCCTAGAAATTTGATACATATTTATAAAACGTATTCTATTGGTATGGTGTAAGAGTAAAATAAGACAGGTATATTTCTATGCAATAAACATAAAAAATATTTTTAATTTTGCTTCACTTTTAGAGCTATCCTGATCAAGCTATGAAGCGAAATGTAAATAAAGCTGCCAATGAATTTGAAAAGCTGCTTAATGAAGAATTTCAGAACAAAAGTGAATCGAAAGGCAAATCACAGGACTTAGGTGAGTCGCATGATAAGAAAGACGCAAAAGACGACACTAAAGGTGCGGACTCTAAAAATGACGAAACAACTAAAAAGGATTAACTGTAAACGACTACGGTTTTTGTCAATGAATTATTTCATTAGGCATTTCGCGAGTTTTTAAACAATAACCTATGGAGACGTTATTTTACCATTTAAATTTTTCTAGTAGTATTTTATTTATTTTCTTTTTGTATTTGTCTTTTACTAATTACATCGAATAAGACTAAAAATCAGTACCTATCCTAGTTAAACAATAATGTCCCTAATAATATCCCAAAATAGGTTAAAATCTATATTCTAGTCAAAGTTATTTTCACGCAAATGTCAGTGACCTCATCAGATCTAGTAATTTGTAAGATGTACAATTTGTAGGCCTTGTATAAGTGCTTGCCAATAAATATTTACTTCTAAAGCTTCCAGAGGAGAAGCGCTTTTACTTGTATCTTCTTTCTTTCATGATTAGTTTTAATTTGCTTACGTAACATTTTCATTTCTCCTTGATATTTCATTATCTATCTATCTATACTGTTGATTTTGTGTGCAGAAAAACAAATTTATGTTTTGAAGCGACGCTAATATATGTCGATACTTGTCCCGAGTGAGTCCAAGTTAAACTATCAGTCCAATTTGACGGATAAACTCAAAAAATAGATATTAGTTCTTTTTTATCTCTATCTGTGATGTATGTTTAGGTAAAAGTTGATAATTTGAATCGTTTTTCACGTTGAATTACTCGTGTGTGATTCTTTTAAATGCTGTAAATAGTTACGTTACATCTCAATGTAAAAACTTAAGTTTTCTGTACTTAATTATCTAGGTATACCACCGAATCGTTAGAAAATTTGTAAAAACTTAAGTTTTCTGTACTTAATTATCTAGGTATACCACCGAATCGTTAGAAAATTTGTAAAAACTTAAGTTTTCTGTACTTAATTATCTAGGTATACCACCGAATCGTTAGAAAATTTGCTACAACCGTTTCGTATCACAAGAAATAATATCAAATATTTGAGATAGTTTTTTTGGTCCACAGAAAACATCGCTAGAATTATTTCTTTTGGTTCGAAAGCCTTGACTTCCAATGGACCGTAACTATCTTTTGTAAAACCAATTTGTTCGTTTAATATGATTCAAATTGGTATTTGAATGTTTTTTAACTAATTTTTGATCCAGTTTTACCTGCCATAGAAATAAGCGAATATAACGTCTCGATTCGATTGCCTTTCGATTGCCATTCAAATGAATGATTGTTTTTCAAATTCAAAATTACAAACTTGAATTTGATGACGTTCGAGTTAATTTTAAGTATTCATTAAGTTGTGATTTTATTATTTAACTTATTTACCCTAAAATTATGGCAAGGAACTCCTATGATAATAAAAGAGTTAATTTATAATATTTTGTTTACTTTCTTGCATAATACAGGACTAGGATCACCTCTTAAGATATCCTAAAGCCACTTTCACTTCTTGAAGGGCCTGCGCAAAGTTAGCTTAACCGACGTCAAGGAAAGGATAAATCATACAATTACAAGGCAACGTCAATCATCTGAGGGGTCTTTGCTCATAGCGTAACTAGAGTGCCTAATTGGTTAGGACACTAGGAATTAAAACATAAGACTCACGGCTACACTGCTAGTGTTATAACTGCGGTGATTATTGGCGAGATCGCAATAGGTATGTCCAACAGCGGAAGTCCACTGAGATCATCAATCAAAATTGAAAAGTGCCTTAAGATGGTTCGAGAAAAGGATTCCCGGTGGCGACCGCCAACTTGGTAGGGCCAGTCCCGTGGCCCCTGGAAACAGCGAATGCTCGATGTTCTGCCAGTAAATGCTCTAGCTTGTGTATACTACAGAATAACTGTAAGTCCATTATCACCTTTAAACGAATCTTAAAATAGTATTTGATTTTAAATGTAATTCGCCGCCTCCGGTGAATGCTTTTCAAGATATCGCCGGGATACGCTTCGTCCATAGATTGGTCCTTAATATTGTAAGACCTATCCATTATCCGTTGCGCAACTAACGGTAAAAACGCAGCACAATAAGTAGGTCTTAGCTAGTTAACGTTATTTATAAGTATTTTGTGATTTCATTGAATAAACGAGACATCGAAACGATAGCTTGCTTCCTTTAACCTACCCTGCACGAGTGAGGGTATTACACAACACAAAATATTAAGTTATTACATTATTAAGGGCATGTGAATCTGATTCACTAGGACAAGGGTATATTAATCGCATCAAATGAGAACTAGAGCACTCGTAAAGGATATTAGTAAGTATTAGCATTTTCACTTTCCACTATCTTTGTCTACCTACAAGTACACATTGCCTACTTGATTTCTCCGTAAACACTTGAATCACCATACGAGCAAGGATGCTTATTGCATACTAATAGAATCCGTGAGTCTCTTTGTTCGGGATATGAATTATGGAAAAATGATTCTAAAGTTAACACAAAGTTTTTTAAACTGTTGGTCTTTATGCGTCAGGTTCCAAATGTCCTTGTTACCTACTATTTACTTTGGTATAAAACAAAGGGGGTTTTTTTTCGTTAAGGTTCAGGGTTCTGAAGTTCCGTATACGGGTCTTATTTAAGGTTCAGAATTAAATATCCATGTCACTGGAGAAACGATACTTATTTCTGCAAGACTGTGCTCAAGAAGATTAAACAGGCGTTTAGGTTAAATAGGTAGGTACGTAATTTAATCTTTTTTTTTGGCCGTGTGGCTTAGAAACACCACCCCAAATCTTCCCGTGGGTGTCGTAGGAGGCGACTAAAGAACATACACCGGGGGGCGGGCAGCAGCCCCTCTTACAGAATAGATCTACCACCGAACTGCGATCCCAACACGGATCGGGGGAATGCGGGTTATGGGCATAACCCCCCATGAGATAAATAATCTCCAATCAGGCGATTATCAGGGGGAGGCCTGCGTCCAGCAGTGGACATTATAGGCTGTTGAAGTTGAGGTGGGGTTGAGGTTAATCTTTTGAATACTTTGCCTCCTAGGTCTAGATTTTAGTACTATTTTGAATTACAAGATTATACACAAAAATTGCATCTGTTATATACGTAAGAACCAATTTGACTGACTCTACGATGTACAATCTTGGTCCGCTTCGGCTACCCTTAACACTTAAGTGCCCACGATGCACATGGATTTCTTGTACCTACTGCCTAAGCAAGGCTGGGCAGTGAATGCCTTAACAAAGTCACGTTTCCAAGATGATCAGATATTATCCAATCTTTGAACAGATAACTTGATAACCATAGCGAACGAATCGAGACCGAATATTGGAATGAAACTAATTTAAGAGAAAGTCATACAAATCGATCTGAGCAAAGAAAGAGCGTTACATCTTAGCTCCTGAGGCAGAGGTTCAGTACACCGCGGTTACCCGACCTATGGACACGGGCAGTTTTATGTTATTTTTTAATCTGCTTTTTTAACGTGTGGTGTCTTAACGTTTAACTTGTTTGCGCATTCGTTAAATGGTATAACTTTGTCGGTGCTACGCAATAGTATAACAAAAATAATAGTGACTCACGGTTTACGTTAGATAATATGAATTACTTGTTTATGATAACAGTAATTGAGAAAGTGAGGTACTAACAATAACTTAGCTTTTCCTGTTATAATGTTATTAGGTTTATTTGTATTGTAGAGATTAGCAGTACATATTTGTTTGTTTTTATTTCCGTATGAGGATTTAAATTTTAAGACAGAGGAGACAGAGCAATAAGTTGTTTGAAGATATTTGTATGAAGGGTGACTTAATTCTTTTTTTTTCTTCAAAATCGTAGTGCACAATTAAATTTTCACTTCTCTTACTCAAAAAGCGTGTCAATATAGCGTAGCTTAGTGGGCGTAAAATAGTTTTAAGGTCTAGGGCATCCAGTTCAAGACATTCGTCCTCCATAAAGACTCGACTTTTTGGTGTTCTATTTACAAAGATATACCTACATACATTTCATTTGAATTTGTGTTTAATATTGGAAATGAAAGCGCCTTTTGAAAAAATAATAAATGCAATGTCGTTGTTTCATGTTTTGTATGGTGATTCTTCCTCCATGGTAGAATGCGTAGGTAGGTAGGTAATAACTTTGCGTTGCACGAAACGAAGACACAAAAAAGTTGGTATCAATCAGCACGAAATCTCTGGAATGTTTGTTTACTACAAATTTAACTGAAGATGAATTTGGCTTATTTCATTGAAAATGCCATCAAGCGAAAATGTATTTAATATAATATGCAAATGGGACAGAATGGCAAAGAAATAATCATTATGATTTTAACTGTTGTGGTCAACACTGGTGTTTCATCACGTGAAATATGGCAACGAAAAATTCGTAAAGTAGGAAAGTGAAATCGGCATGGAATATTTACTGAAGGTAAGTTTTAATTTTTTTATTTTCTCACACTTCAAGTTAAAAGTATCGTTTTTCACGCGGGACAAACCCACCCTTTATAACTCGGTCTTGTCATCCAAGATGAACAACCTCGTCTATAATGGGGTGGTTTTGTCCCTTGTGTAAAAATATACTTGGAGAGAATTATATATTTGGAGAGAAGTCTCATGCGCTGCAGCGTCAGGGTTTCTGAGATATTCACAGATGAAAATAACTATACAAGAGGGAAGGTATCTTCTCGACCTCCGTAATGCGTCGGCCACATCTTCAGTTTCCATCAGATGTGATTGTGGTCTATTGACATAAAAAAACTATAGCTATTATTTCATAAATGAATGTCTCAGAAACCTGACGCTTTCGGAAATTATGCTATAGACATTTTTTATTTTTGTATGTCCTCTATCCAATATACACTGTATTGTGCACCGCAATTTGGAAAAAATCTATTCTATTTTTAGCGCGCGTTCAACCACATTTTAGTACTTACCTACAACAAGATAGGACTACGAACATTCAGAACTACCCGAAACAAAAAAATTACGACTTCTGACGAAGTAACGTTGTAAAACATGATTCGTAACGTTTTACAGTAAACTAATAAATAGATTTTATCGAAATCGTACATTTATTGTTTTATAAAGTTTATTTTAATGGAAGCTATCGATATTTTTGCTTTGCATGTTGCGTTGAATTTCTTCTTCGACAATAGTGAGTGATTCACTTAACAGTTTCATGGCTCATGCATGACGCACATGTATGGTACCTGGTGGTTCTCCAAGCTAGGCGCGCGGCCGAGGCTGGCAGTGAATGCGTTTAACGAACACATCTACGGCCGGTATATCCTGCAATAAATAAATAAACAGTGCTAGACAATTCACACAGCATCATCTAGCTCCAAATTAGGCAAGAGCTTGTGTTATGGGTACTATATAACTTATATACATAATACAATTCAATACATAGATAATTCGATATTTTTACCATACATAGAAAACTCCCAGAACACCCGGAACCAATCTACAGATCGTTGTCCCGAGGCGGGAATCGAACCCGAAAGCTCTTGCGTCGCAGGCGGAGCTTCGCCCACTGCACCGCAGAGGTCGTCGGAGTGTCGCCTTACCTCTTTTAATACTATAAGGAACGAATCTATAAGCGCGATTCAACACAGCGATAACATCCCGGCGTTAAGAGCGCGGCTAATGCAAAAAACTGTGAAAAGGATAGGCAGGCATAGGATTTCGCGTTCATAAGAGCGGGACAGAGCAGTGCAACGTCAGTGCAAAAATCTAGTTTTTGCTTATTATCTATTAATTATTCAAAATATAAGCATCAAATGAAAAAACTACACGACTACCTACTTAAATAAAACTGGCAATGTAATTCCTAAATAAATGTGTGGTGGTCGCTGATAATTTAGAGTAGGTAGTTTATATACATTACCTATTTCAATGAAAACAGTTTTTTTATGCTAATTTTGTATTTTTTTAAGAAACCAGTTTATCTTCTTAAATTCATACATTTAATTCTTAAATTCTATTCGATTTCTCGACTTGTACAGATTTTTTTCCCTACCTACCTATCGTATTTTTTTAGTCTGAACATTTACGTTCGTTACCATAAATAGTGTTTAAAAATAAACATTTTAGTTGATTTTTGCATTAGGCACACTCTAAATTGCTATGGATTTGACGCGACACAATCGTTCATGGAGTTTATGCCTTTGATGATGTTTAAAATATTTCCGCATTTTGGTACTTTGTTTTGTTATATAAATTAGAAATATCGTGTAGACACGTGCAATAGTGTGATTAAAGAGTAACAAGCGGCTACGAGGTTTTTCACGGCGGCGGCGGCTACAAAGGCCTTTATACAAAAAGCTTACCGCCTACACATAGGAACACTAAGTATTACCTATGTAAAAATCCGTGGGTCGGAGTAGTGTGGTAGGCTTAAAGGACTTATCACATATCATAGAGCATAGGTAGACGCAAAATTTTACTTAAAACATAATAATGAACGTTAAAATATATTTTTTTCATCTTGTAGTTGGTTATTTATTTAAAGAAAATTACAATAACAATAGAATACAATAATATATGTTAAAATAATTATATTGTTTTCCTCATATATAAATGAATAATTAATGTTTTGAAAAAAAAACAACTTTAAATTCCTTAGTATTTACACTATTTTTTTAAGTTTTTCGGGACAAACACCCTTGGGAATAAAATTTATATCTATATATTATTTAAAAATTTAAATTTGATGGGACTTCGGGGTCATCCTCCATATACCTAATAGCAAAAGAGTTTTCCAAAACGGTAAAAAATATATCAAAACGGCAGGGCTGCTAGGAGAGGAATTTCCTGACGATACGCACCGAGTCCAGGAGTACCGCCTTTTGGATCTGGCCCTTGATCTAACTTCCTAGCGAGAGTCATATTCATATTCATTTATTTGATAAGTAGGGCAGTAAATACTTCAAATATAATGACCATGCACTTTAATATTTTAATCCAGCAGTAGGTACCTACTTATGTGCATAACACTCGATAGATATAAAATCACCGGCGTTTAATGTTTTGATTTACATAGTTTAAGGACTGACTATCGACTTTATGATATTTTTTGTACCTAAGAATGGTTTATTTATAGCAAGACCTAATTGATTCAACAATTAGGGCTTGCTTTAAATAATCCATTCGATTGTTTAATTCAAAATTCAAAAATTCAAAATTCAAAGTGCTTTATTTCCTTTAGACCTTACAGGACTCTTGGACACGTCACAAAACTCAGATTACATAAGTAAAACTAGGAAATAAAGTGATCACTTTGATTTTTTGTCCACTTCAATCTTTTTAAGGTAAAGTAAAGAAGCGAACAAGAAACCTTTACCTTGTTAGAACGTTAGTTTTCGAGTTGGAGCAAAAGTCGTCCCAAGCTTTTTTATCCTCTAGATAATCTGATATTTTATAGTAGGCCTTTTTACAAAGGATGTGTTTAACATTTTGTTTGAATTTATTTATTGACAATTTTTGCAACTCACTTGGAGTTTTGTTGTAGAAGCGTATACATTGCCCTTTAAAAGATACGTTAATCTTGTGTAACCTAGTTGTGGGCACAGCGAGTTTATTCTTATTTCTAGTATTAAATTTATGAATATAAAATAAAATTCTATAAATATAATAGAATTTTAGCTAAATATCTTGAGATTTTTTTTTTTTTTTGCTGTGGTTTTAGTGATTCACCAATCCAGACTTTTGCTGAACTTTACCAAACATAAAAAGTCAAAAGTCAATAACTTTATTTTTTAGGGTTACAAAATAAGCACTAAGAAGTAAGTAAGTAAGCAAGCACTAGTCAAAATTTATACATAAACAGCGTAATAAATAGTAATTATTATAGTAGATAACCCAGTTACAAGGTGGGTCGATGACATAGTACGCGTCGGGGGGCGTCAATGGAGGCGGATAGCACAGGACCGTGGTGGATGGCACAAACTTCGGGAGGCCTATACCCAGCAGTGGGTAAAATCCGGCTGCGGATGATGATGATGATAGTATAATAAAGTAAAATTACTTAAATTAAGTAATCATCTATCCCAAATTCACATTTATTCATATTACGTCGATATAATATCAAGTTCTGTAAAAAGCAGCGTACTGGCAAGAAATTCAAAATCTCGGCCGAGACTCTCGGGTTGATGACATTAAGACGGGAAACATAGAGATAATCGACCAACAATTCGTTTGAAGTATTGGAAGCCCTAAGGTTTCAATATCTGAAGTAGGTAGATGCTTGCTTACATACATACATACCTAGGTAGGTATATATAGATAAGGGCTGTAATATAGTGTAATCTCTGACTATTATGATTCAATATAAAACCTTATGAAACTAAAATAATAATCAGTTTCCTGTTATTCGCACACGCACGGTTTAACTTACAAAGGATTGTTGAAATATTATAAGGTAGAAAGGTTTACTATGCTATCGAATCAGTGACATAAAGGAAAAGTTTTATCTTATAGAAATTACAAAAAAAATGTTATTTGTTATACAAGATTGTAAAGTTGCTTTTTAACCGCGTGCTCAATTTTGACAAGCGAAGGCTTCTAAGATTGAATCACGAGTGTAGCGATTTAAAAATTAGAATCCTGAGCGTTAGCGAGGGAATCAAAAGAGGTCGAGGTAAAAAATCTTTGCACTCGAGTGCAAAACGTAACTTTTCATCCCCCTTCTCGGAAAGAGTATTTTGGCTCATCAAATTAAATGATCTCGTGCGCACGATGATCTAAATTCAATTTACTTTGTCCTCTAGCGGATGAAAACAGATATCGAAGACCCAAAATAGTCTTTCCGAAAAGGGAGGATGAAAAATATATTATGTACCTACCAACACAGAAATTGAATCAAAATTATCGTGACTTGTACAATGTGCATTCAACAAAAATAAACAAAATTGTGTTAATTTAGAAAGTCAAACAGAACCTATGAAGTAATTTTGTAAAAAAAAAGTTCTTTACTATTCGAGGTGTGAAAATTGGACATGGCTAAACATTCAATTATTTAGGTAGTTGGTGGTAAAGATACAATTATACGCAAATCAAAACAAATGGGACAAACAGAGAGTACTGTGTACCGGAATAAATTAGCCAATTTTATACCTTTCAATGGCTATTGGATTTCATTTCGTTTTTTGAATTTTTTCTTTTTTTGATTGTTCTATGACTTGACACCTATAGATGTAGAGAGTATTTGGCAAAATGTGTATTCGCACCTTTCCTGCCTATGTTATGTAGAAGGCTTGTCTAAAACAGTACGTACTTTATTTGCCTATGTATTTTAATTTCAATTATATTTATTTCATGACTCTATGCAGAAAAATCACATAACATAAAATTTTAACACTTCAAAGTGGTCTTAGGTCTAGTGGTCTTCTAATAAACTATACTTTGCATTTATATTAAACTATGGTCTAATCCAAACTGCATAAAATTAATAAATAAAGTAATACACATAACTGTACCAATATTACCGGGTTATTGGTAAATTAGTGACAATACGTGAACTGCACGTCCTGCCCATCATCACAAACACGTTCGTAAAGGCGCCAAGTCTAAATTTTAAAAGAAAATATAAGTCACCTCTGATACTAAATGAAAAAACATCTTTGTCTGGAACCAAATGAGTTACTTAAGACCGATCTTTCACACTCATATCTTCTGTTAATTCAGGGCAGAGCTGTTTTTAAGTTGAGTTTCAAATAAAACCTCTCTAACGAACGATTATTGAATTGCGGGGGGTACCTACCCATTACCAATACCAAAATTAAGAATTAAGACCTGGCGTCTTCACAGTGTTTGTGATGATGGGCTGAACCTGCAGTTCACATATTGTCACTAATTTACCAATAACCCTGTATAGTCATAGACTGAACAAAACAAAATCATTCTAAAAGCATGTTGAAAGTACGACGGCAATACTGTTTCAAAAGTTCGGTACAGTCAGGTCTTTAGTAACCCCCAGCTTAATCTTACCTTGATCCTCGTCACCTTCCAGATGTGGACATTCCTTCTAACGCTGGCAGCAGCCGTGGCTCTAGTCCATAGCCACGGCAGGGTTATGGATCCCCCGGGAAGAGGCACAGCCTGGCGACTGGGATACAACGTGAGGGCCAACTACGATGATGATGGCCTCTTCTGTGGCGGGTTTTACCATCAGCATACTGTAAATGGTGGCAAGTGAGTGTGTATGTGAGTTAGTTGATTGTGAAACCTAGATGAAGTGAGTATTTACGAAAACGCGACACGTCAAAACATGGTAAAATCTTCGATAGGTATGTATATGAGAATCAAAAATCTTTCGAAGATAATAATGACGATATTTTGTATTATCTGACCCTTTCCATGCTACGGACAAATGAGCTCGTACCTAAAAGTTCGTTGGAGTTTTCTTTTGAGACAAAGTGTCTCCAGATCTTCGTATCTAATTTAATAACGCGTGAAAAGGTAACATACGGAATAAGTTACATTTACCATTTTTAGAAAACACGTGATGTATTAGGCAGCGTGGACGAAAAGACATTGCACTCAAGTAACCAGCTAATGATGCTTTATATACCCTTTCAACCTTACAGCTGTGGCCTCTGTGGCGACCCATACGATGAAGCCCGGCCCAGAGCCCACGAGCGAGGAGGAATCTACGACTCAGGCATCATCACCGGCACCTATGACTCAGGGGCCATCATCACCATCGCAGTCGAGATAACAGCCCACCACATGGGGTACTGGGAGTTTAAAATATGCCCGGACATCGACGAACCTAACCAGGATTGCTTCGATGATAACGTATTAGAGTTAGAAGAAGGAGGAACGAGATACTACCCGACTAACGGCGCATCGATATATAAAGTTAACTATAGACTACCAGAAGGTTTGGTTTGCGAGATCTGTACGCTCCAATGGAGGTACACCTGTGGGAATAACTGGGGAACGTGCAACAATGGAACGCAAGGCCTAGGGTGCGGGAATCAGGAGAATTTTGGCGCTTGCTCGGATATATCTATTGTTGGAAACCCTGAGGCTCCTCAGTACGTACCGGTCGATTCGCTGTTGTTGCAGGATTTGGAGAAAATAGGTAATCATTAGGAATTACTTTAAAGTAGTATCTACGACTTTATACCAAATCTTTTTACCAAATACTTTACCAAGTAGGTACGTTATGTTTTTCCTTCCGAGTTTTTGAGCACTCGCAAAAATGTTCTCATGTTATCAATCACAGATACCTAAATCTAACACTCCTCGGCCGATAAAAATACTACTGAACTGAGTTTTATATCATGGATTGTGTGTCGTGCCGTCCGTGTAGTGGTTCTTAGTCACAGAAATGTTTACTTAAATACGTCTACGATGGAAAATCCTATGATTTGATTGATTTTGTAAGACTGCCCATGAGATAAAACCTTCGATCCGGCAAACACCTTGATCGATAGACATAACACGGAACGTATGCTCCTATAGGATCTTTGGATATAACCAATCATTTCAGGTCAAAAAAATTGCAATAGGTAGGAATAGCTAGTCCCACTTTAAAATAAAAATGTTACTAAGTTTGAACGTGTTTACTTTTTTATGTTTGTGGTGTTTATGTAAATATTGAAACCTCTGTATCTGCGTCGTAGAATCCCTACGTAAGCTACGTTGTTGGTAGACCCTTTACGCAGAGAGATGCTTGGCAACGTCGTAGATTCTATAAAAAGGGAATTCCTAGGCTACTTCGTAAATTCTCTACGGAATGATTCCTTGACTACGTCGTAGCTCCCTACCCTAAGAAAGGATTTCATGGCTACGTTGTAGAATTTCTACGGAAGGAGGCCTAGGCTAGTCATACTCTCTATGGTAGGATTTATTGACTTCGTTGTAGATTCCCTATGAAAGGATTTTTTGGCTACGTTGTAGACTCTAAGTGTGAGGCCACACTGAATGAGCGGTGGCTGGAGCCTAGGCGGGCGCGGCAAGCGGGAGCGCGCGGTGGCCACAGTGGCGCGCGAGCTCTTGTAGCGGTTCGAAGTATATCAGGTGTCGCAAACTATGGACCAAGATTTGCTATTTTTACCCGACTACCAACAGGGGAGGGTTATGAGGTTAGCACCCTATGTTTGTATTTTTGTATGTTTGTATGTTTGTATGTTTGTATATTTGTATGTTTGTATGTATGTGGCCGATTTCTTTGTTCCCACGTAGCGCTGAAACTACTGGTTCGATTTCAACAAATTATGTATCGATTGATTCGTCTCAATACCCCGATGGTTATAGGCTATAGGATTTAGGGCTCCGACCCCGAATAAGCCTTCAAAACGCGTATTAAAGTTTAGGTAGCCGCAGGCTGCAGGCCCCATAGAGAAAAATTACAATACCTACGACCTATTTTCATTTTCAACTCTATGCCTATCAAATATGACCGATACGTCATTCTATTTTGTCAATGTAAATGTTTCAAACTTTTATAACTTTTACGTAGTCGGGTTGTAGTTTTTAACTTTATCTTGTTACTAGACAGTCCGATCTGAGATGGGAGGTGTTCAACACTAGAGATGGTGTGCAGGGAATAAATAAAAACAGAGCAATAACTGGTATTTTTTTTAGCTTTTATGAAGAATTGAGATTATACCCTACAACATTCTTTGAGTACACTCGAATGCCCGTGTCAACATTTAACTATATAACATACTAAGTAAAATATCACCTAAAATCACCAAATAATAAAGTAGTAAAAGATAGTTTTAACAGCCATTTTATGACAAGACGCGCAAACGCCGAGCGTAAAGACCGAACTGGTTTGATATCCCCGCCACCCGCGCATTGGGTCGCTCGCTAACTAGGCCCGTAGTGTGGCCAGAACGCGCGGACAGGAGCGTTTGAAAATTACGCGCGCTGTCTCGCTCATGCCCGTCGCACTAGGCTTCCGCCTTAGTCACTACACTATGGACACAAAGGCACGTTTCATATGTTTGATACTTCGCGCCCGTCGTCGCAACCGCGCTAGGCTCGCAGTGTGGCCTCACACTAAGAAAGCATTCCTAGGCTACGTCGTAGACCCTCTACGAAATGATTCCAAGACTACGTCGTAGACCCTCTACGAAAATTCCCACGCTACGTCGTTGACGCTCTTCGGAAGGATTTCTTGCCTTCGTTATGGACTCCCTACGAAAGGATACCTTGAATTCCTACGTCGTAGATTCCCTACGAATGGATTTCTAGGCTACGTTGTAGACTCTCTACGAAAAGATTACTTGGCTACGTTATAGACTCCCTACAAAAGAATTCCTAGGCTACGTCGTAGACTCTCTACGAAGGCAATTTCCAGACTATGTAGACCCTCTACGCAGCGAATTCCTAGGCTATAATATCGCACAGACTATCAATATCTACAAAGGGAATTCCAAGGCTACGTCGTAGACACATCTACGAAAGAATTCCTTGGCTACGTCGTAGACCCCCTACGAAAGGATTCCTTGGAAACTTCAGTGCTAATTCAAGTTTGAAAGCGGGTAAGAGACGAATGAAATGAATGATAGCTGCCAAAACCCAATATTTGCGAACATCTGCGATTTGCTCCGAGACGGTACCAGTAGTAAAATATTTTCTTCAAATATTTCTTTGGTTTTGCAGCTCCTTTGTGTGAATAAATTTCACACAGTCAAGGGTTCTAAAGCAGAGTAGGTGTTTACCGATACCAATGTTTGTAGGTGACAAGATAGGTTATTTGGACATAGCAATTCCACAGTATGATAATCTATCTATGCTGTGTGTGTACAGCTGTTTCTCTGCAGGTAACTGTACCAGTGATCCTGCTAGAAGTCCCATAACTCCCTCTCTTGTCCCCAGATATAATCCATCTGCTACTCAGCAACATAAAGGTACCTGGCCGCTACCAATCTGTTAAAAACAAACCTGCCAAACAGAGGATCAACGCTAAGAAACCTCATAGCAAGTTATTCATGGAGCCGCATAAAAAACAGAAGCACAGGAAAAGGAATAAGCCGAAAAAGAAGAGGAAGAAACCGAAGCCTTATAAAGCGAAATGGGTAAGTCTACAAATCTACAACCTGCTTTACAGTCGAAACCCTACCAACCCCCTGTGCAAAAACTCTTCGAATTCTATCTACTTTATGATTTTCTTTTCTTTTCAGATGAGTTCCTGGGGTTGAAAACTGGAGATTCAAAGTTAGCGTAATCAGAAAATCGACATCAAATAACTTTGATTTGAAATAAAAAACAAGAACCTACCTCATCAACATCATCATTGATTATTGATTAATTATCGCGTAGTACCTTTTGTTATAATTTCCCCGATGTTACCTTATATCTACCCGATAAAATAATCATTATATACTCGTAAATGTTATGTTAAAGAATCGCAGTTTAAAAAGTTTTATCACTATTGATTTAGGTAGATATGTAAATCCAGTATTTGCTCATGTAATAAATATATAAGCAGTGCTCAATACGTTTTTTAAACTTCGGATTCTTTCTAACATTTCATTTTGCAAAACCAGCAATGTAACGAGAAAATGGGCGAAACGACACTAGTCATTTTTGGTAGTGTCGTTTCGCCCATAAATGGGCGGAAATAATGGGCGGAACGACACTACTCCGTTTTATTTTGGGAAATTGCACAACTGCCCAGAACGGGGCAATGTGCAATTGGAAGGGAACTGTAAACAGTAACAAAATTAATAAATCCCCAAAGCAAGCATAGGTTTTGTTGTCTATGCTTATTAATATTAGTAAAACAAATGTGTATTCATAATAATAAAAGACTAAGTAACTCCATTTATTGCTTTATTTACACAATAAATATATTTTCATCGAATAACGACCTAACTACACATCTTCACAATCAGCTAACTAGATCTACAAATCATATTGGAAATTGAAAACCGTACCAATAAAGAATTTAGTTAATTATTGTACCAGACATCAAAATAATAAAAGGACAAGACAATAAGACACCTTGAAATGTTAGTTCAAATTAAAACAAAACACACGAAAATAAAGTGGTTGCTTTGAACATAGAATCAGACAATAAGAAAAAGGAAGAAAGGAAGTTAATTTAACTTCCTTTCTTCCTTTTTCTTGGAACTTACTTTGTAGGCCAGATAAAATATTTCATAAATACATATTTAAAACAGGTTTTAAAATAATTTGCTGCAGAAGGTATGATTTTTTTTTTGTACATTCATTTAGCTAAATGTTCTTTACGGTACGGTTTTCCTCAATATAAGCAGTCACACCGCGTTAACAAAATATTTACAAAACGATTACAAGCACAATGTTTCATAGCCAAATTAACTAAATTTAATTTTAAGCCATAGCTGGTGTAGCACATTGCTTTTAACCACTATTTAAGAGTTTTTAATATCCTAAAAGAGAACTATCGATAACGTTGTGTATGAGTTAATAAAGATGCCTTTCTGGTTTTAAAATATCACCACGGTTCGTTTATTAAATATGTGACATACAAAACAACTTAGTAACCCGAGTTAATAAAATAGTTACAGATAATAACCGATTTACTTTTAAACAAGACTAACATTTTGTGCTAAAATATACAAAAAAGCGAATACGCGAATCACTCATCAATCATCATATACAAAAAGACAATATTCTTTAGCGAATAACTAAAAATATAAAACAAACAATTTAACTGGCACAGCCGGGACACATGAAAAATTGTAAAAATAACAAAAGAAAATGCACTCAAAACTTAGAACAAACACTAAAAATCTTTCTCTATGGATGGTTTGAACTAAAGTGCCTACTATAATATAATTTTGATCACTGAATGACTGATCAAAATAGAAACAGTGATAAATACAATGATCATGAAAGATCCTGAACTTGAACAAGACGAATTATGAATGTGAATTCCAAAAAACTACAAATTTTTGCACAAACTGCCAATACTGGGTTATTTTAATTGGGCCGTAGCTGAGGAAAATCTACAAAACTACACTATTAAACATTGCTTTCAACATTATTGTTTATGTATTTTTAGTAACGGCAAAATTCCTACTGAAATACGCGAGGAAGAACGCCAAGAAGTTTAACTTTGTTCAAAATTCTTAATACAATTTAATTATTTAAATGGTTTTTTTACTTAATATTTAACGCCAATACAATTTCCAATATTAATCAACAACGTGACGATAAATAAATAGATATAATCTATATTATGTGTTTAAATTTAAATATATGAAAAGAACTATGTTCTTACATGCAGGTAGCTTCATAGAATATAAATTTAGACTATAACAATATTTCTTTAGATCCTTTTTATAAATATTTTTTTTCTTAGATTTGAACTCGTTTCATATTTAACAATTATATAATAATAATTTTGGTGCAATATAGATGTGTTCAGAAATATACAAGGTATTTATTTTAGATGTATCGTTCTGACAACTATCGAATATACATATTTCAAATACACACAGATACTTTATATTATATACATACCCCATGGGGTGATTTGATTCCCACACAAACAATAATTGCTATTTACTAGATAATGAGCCATAGCCATGCATACGTCAATAAAATTTTAGTCTCGATATTATATTTAATTAGTAACTTGCCTATAGTCAACTACTTAATTTTAGTCTGTAGGTTAGTCTATTCAAGCACTACTCTGATTTAAGATAGAAGTTAAAGAAATAGAGGGTGTTAGATAACTTTTTGCAAACACATCACTTTCAATGTATTAATTTTGGTTAGCTGGTAGTAGTTTTACACCCTGAGCAAATTCTAGTTTAAATTGATAGTAGGCATCAGCCGAACCTTAAAATACCGTAATAGAACTATGGTACATAGTAGGTACGTTACGTACCTATGATTACTTGACAAGAAAATGGTAACCATATAATAATATTTAATTAAGGTATTGAAGGTAAATACTCTTGAGAAAAGACATCAATTTCAATGAATAACTAGCTATTTTCGTAGATCTTGTTGAATTTGTGAAATTTTCCGCCAAGACTGCCGAAAATGTATTTATGTTGGATAAATTAAAATTGATGTCGACATTAAAACTACAACATGCCCTAACTATGAAAACGCAATAGTTTTAATGTTTAACCCATTAACAAACTATATTTTGCAAACTGTTGTACAAAAGCATGGATGACTATAATATACCATTTGATTTGAACGAAGAGTATATTATTTGTTATAAATGGCGCCTTATTTATCGATCTCGAAACTAACTTTCCAGATAGATTCTACAAAGCTTTTCCTCGCAAACGAATATTTTATTATGAGTTAAGCAGTTATTCCGTAACCAAGCGAAACGTGACGAACAGCCGTTATGTTTAGACTTAGAGTTTAACCTTAATTTTTGAGTAAATAATAATGTTAACGATATGATGTCACGATTATTCGACGTGATGTTTGCGAATATCTAAGTACAGTTTGGACTTTAACTGGGACGATGTAAAGTTAGCTGAAAAGAGCGCAACTTTTCTTAAAACAGAATTATTTAATAATTGTGTTCAAATTTTTATTATGCAAACGCAACGGCATCTTTCTTGGATATCTTCACAGCACCCTTGATTCGCTTTATCTAATTTTACCACAAGGTTCACTAAGCGCGGTAAAAATACAATTTTAGAAACTAGCGCCAATTGTCGCGGTTTAACTCTTTTGAGTGGTGTTGGAGGTGATAATTGTATTTTTGAACCTTATGGTAAGGTCTCAGAACATTAAGTACCTATTTCACCATTATTTAACAGGTTTGCTACTCTTCGCGTGAGAATTAGTCAACTGCGGTATGCGAGCGTCTAACACAATATAGAGCTGCGCTAGCGAGAGGTCGGCTCTCGATAGCCTAGCTGAATATTTTGAGACTGTTCTAGACTCTGCACGTTGCAAGGTGGTAACATGCTCTAGCCCTAACCTATAAGTGTCCATTTCACCATCGTTGATTTAACAGGGTCAGCTGTACAGCTGTCTTCTCGCGAGAGTTAGTCAACTGCGGTACGCGAGCGACGTGAGGCGTTATACTGCACGCAGATAACCAAAACCCAAATGTAGTGCCTACATTTGGTCTTCGAGTGAGTATTTTTTTTCTCAGCTGCAGTCTTGGTAGTGTTTTTTTATATTTACCCATTTTCGTCGCCCGCTGGCCTTTTACACCTAAGGTGACTAGCCCAAGTGTCGAACTATATCCTAACTTTACTCTTCTTAGTCCTCCGCCTCCTCCGTGGTGAAATAGGCAGTGGAACCTCGCGCTAATCCAGTTCTATCCTAGTACTGGGCGCGAGGGTGCCGCATTGTATCTTGGACTCCTTGAGTTTGCTGAGAGAGAGACGCATGTCGTCCATTGTGATTGGTCGGACGGCGTCTACGAATTCGTCTTCGGAATCTGTTGCGCTTGATTTTGTCTGGAAAAATGAGTTATATTTGTTAAGTAATTTATCTTACAACTTCTACCATCGATTATGCAGGCACTTATCCCGGATAAATAGCCTAAATGTTATTCTAAGTATGTCTAAGTAGAATACAACGGGCGACCTAGACATAGATATAGATATATTTTTAGTTTTAGTGGAATATCTGAATCTGTCAATAGAAACCTTCGAACATGTTCACTTAGAGCTTTAGCGTACATCTGCTAGGTGGCGCTAAGAAGAGTGCAAAAATTGACTAATTCCTAGACCTCGCGAACAGTTGCTTCAAAAACATCTTACTAAGAACCATAGTTCCAAAAGACCGACCGGATAATAGGTCGAGAGGCATACCTTGCGTCCTATCATCTGGTCGTTTCCTTCAACTGTCGGTCGAAAGACCCTGGGCAAGTGGACCAGATGGGTCATAGCAGGAAAGTTTTTCTTTCGTAGCAATTTGCTCTACCATCTATCTCCAAAACATACACAAAAGTTTATAGCAAAGTAACGGTCTCTTGTCTTTTTCGCGACCCAGACTGCCACGTTTTGAAGAATGCGTATGGATCAACAGAAAAATTAGTAATACCAGTTGGTCAACGGCATGCTCGTGTCTGGCCAGCTCGCGTACGCGGTACACAGCGGCCTGTCGACAAAGCTCGTGTAGATCCGACCCGGAGAACCCTTCTGTAGCACTTGATAGGCGGCGGAAGTCGATCTGGAAAATAAACATCAAATGAAATGAAATGATTTATTTGACACGACACATTAGAACTACCATACATCCGAGGAAGAAACTAAACTAGAACAAGTGACAGGTAGGTGCAATAACGGTTAACTATACTTAGTACAAACTAAATTGTCAGAAATTTAAACAGAATTGGTTACCTACCTAGTAACTTCCGCAACCTGCCTGGCAAACCACCCAGTGTCGAGCCAAAAAGGTATCAACTCAGCATGTTGCTGAGTAGATAAGTTAAAAATACCTACTCAGCGCTGGTGTTATGTTGACCCTTGTGGAGTAAGTTATATCACCAACGTCAAACACCTATGCACACTGCTTTACATAAGTAGACCACTTTTATTCACACAAGAAATAATGAAATAAATAAATGCAAAGCATCTACCTGTGGTTTCGCAGACTTTTTTGGAGATATAAGAGATGTATTGAATAATTTGATCGTTTTGAAAATACTAAAAATAGAATTTAAATTCCTTAGTACTTACAGTGTTTTAAGATTTTTAGGATAAATACTTATCCCTCGGAAAAAAAAGCATGGGACCGCCTCGGGATTATTCTTCATACATATAGCGAAAGAATGATCTAAATCGGTATTTTGAAGGCGAAATCGACGAAGATACAAAAAAAAATACAATAGCCGAACATAGAACCTCGTCCTCTTTTGTTTCATCGACTAAAAAGTGCAAAAAAATTAAGTTACACTATGTCTATACATAAAGTAACTTTATTTTTGTGCAAGCCTTCATGGTGCGTTACTGTCAGTTGTTCTGTAGAACACTCAAGATGTCTCATACTGATACTTTACTGCGGCTGCATCCCTGCTTACCCGATTTTTATGTGCGAAAACCGTTATAATACTAAAATCCCTAGCCACTGGCTCCTCCTTCAGTATGAGCAGCAGGATCCTATCTCGTTGTACTTCACTCGGCATTGGAACGTGGAAGGAAGCCGACATGCGACGCTGGATGGCTTTGTCGAGCTCTAGTACATGGTCTGTCTGAATGTCTGTCTGTCTGTGTTCGGTACTTACATCGCTGGCCACTGGCTCCTCCTTCAGTATGAGCTGCAGGATTCTCTCTCGTTGTACTTCACTCGGCATCGGAACATGAAAAGTGGCCGGCATGCGACGCTGGATGGCTTTATCGAGGTCTTGTGGGCGGTTTGTTGCTCCTGGATAGCAAATTTACTATTAATTATCTTCTAAAGCGGTGAAACAGAGAGCATATTTCCGGTTATTTGGTACCGGAGGATTCCTTATCCTGAATGTTATAGCAGTTCACTCAACCAATTCGTTGTCATAAACAACATCCATTCACGAGTTTTGAAATCGATGAAAATGTATAAAATTAAAATTAAATTATTTATTAATTAATTCAGATAACACGGATCCATAGTATAGTTGGGCCAATAGTTAGTATTTCCAAATTGGTTGGGTAAAGCCAAAATGGCTAGTGAAGGTAAAATGGCTAGTCAGACCGATGCGACAGCGACGATGCCAGCCAAACAGCTGACACCAAATGGTGACGTGTTGAAGAAATGCTATGACATAATATTCCTCATAATGATGTTGACAGTAACAGTTACCCATTATTATAACAGTGCAGGAGGGGTCGGTGATCAGTCCGTCCCACAGAGACATGAACTGAGTCTTCATCATGGCGGTCGCCTCGTGGTCGTGCGCGGTGCGCGTACGCAGGAATGACTCGATCTCGTCTGGAATTGTGAAACAAAATTAATATACAGTTAGTTAATTTGATTGCATCCATAATTATTAAAGGTACATGAATATTTTACTATTCTAACACTCTTAGTTGGTAGCATATTGATAGGTCGATAGGTAATTGATAGATCAGACTAACGCAGCAGTTTCATGACTTGTCCATTGTACGATAAGAGAGGCGAAACGGCCTGTTCTAACGCTAACTATGGGCCTCAACTTATGCTTTTATGCTTACCAATAAACACGATGCAAGGCTGCAGTTTGACTGCGAGGCTGAAGACAGCAGCGGCCAGTTTCTGCGTCTCTCCGTACCACTTATCGGTCAGTAGCGAAACGTCCAGGTTTATGAAGCTCATATTGGCTTCCTTAGCTGTGGCCTTGGCGATGAGGGTTTTACCGCAACCTGGAAATAACGTTTCATGTTAAATAAATAATTCTTGCGAACTATTAAACTATTAAATAGTTTTAGGAGACTTTTCAGCACACACAGATTTGAAAAATGAGCGTGATTTCTGAACAATTTTGAAAGACACCTTTGCCCACTGTTCGATACATCGATCAGGTATTTTAGCATCATCAGCTGTATGACCTAAGTAGGTTACTCGTGCCGCGAGCGCGGACCGAGTGCCTACGGAGGTCAGTGCATTAGCAGCCACCATTCAAACCGCACTCATTAACATTATTATACGTAGTAACATTATTAGTCGTAGTTTTATACAATATAGCTATTGTTTCCATACTCGACTTTTATATCAAGCGCATCCCGGGAAGAGCTAGCCGCGATTCCTACATGGTCCTTCGAGCCGGATTTGCGTGGAGTTTTTAAGGAGTGGTATGGTAAAGGTTATAATCGCTGGACTTTTTAGGATGATGCTGTCTCCTTATGCCCAGCATTCAGTAGTACGCTACGTTTCTGGTGCTAAGGTACATTTCCACTTCACTAAAATGTGTCACGTAGCTACACAAAGAAATCTGTCAAATCCAAAACACAATTAAAATGATCAGTCAACTTTCACACCCAAACGAAAAGCATAGCTCAAGCAATATGGTCGCATAGTGAAAATGAAAATCATACTGGTCGGGTAGTGAAAATGAAAATCATACTGGTCGGGTTTACAGCGTTCCACCGCATCGCTGGTGAAAATTCAATATATTTTTCAGGAGTAGAACTATCGATATCCAAATTTCAACCAGATCCGTTCATTAGTTTTGAAGTAACAAATATCGCAGACTTTCGCACTTACAATATGGTGTGCTGGAAATTTTAGTAAGTACGAAAACTTTTTTGATTGATTGATTGATTGCAAAAATAAAATGTCACAATAAAATTAGGTACATGTTCTATGGACTTAAAATGAAATAACTGAGTTAATAACAATAAGTATGTAAGTCTTACCAGGCGGGCCATGCAACAGAACTCCTTTCGGAGGCTGTGTGAGACGGCTATCAGCGAACAGGTCCCGCTTCTGAATCGGCAGGATGACTGTCTCGCGCAGCTCTTGGATCAGAGAGTCCAGCCCAGCTATGTCGGTCCAGTTTACCTGGCAAATCAATCATCTATTTACGTTTTACATGTTTATTATGTTTGTTAAGTTGTTTGTCATAATTTGAACTTAAGAAGTTGGCTGAGTTCAAGTAATCCTATACATTTATATGGGATTACAAAGTTATTTATGCAGT
The DNA here is from genome assembly GCA_947086465.1 of Eupithecia exiguata. Lineage (NCBI taxonomy): Eukaryota > Metazoa > Arthropoda > Insecta > Lepidoptera > Geometridae > Eupithecia > Eupithecia exiguata. Next base: position 10,519,691 of record OX352245.1, read on the forward strand.
TGGTGTAAAACTGGACCGAAATTACGAAATATTTTAGTCTTTTCTTGATTTATACACTAAACACTAATTGTATTCCAAATTTGAAGCTTCTATGTCTGCTAGAAGTGCTTAGGAGTTTTGATGATGATCGGTCAGTCAGTCAGTGAGTGACAAAATTAAGAATTTTGACTAGCTATAACTCTTAAACTACTGGTTCAAATTAATTGAAATTTGAAATATACCGTGTTTTTACAATGCCTGCTTGGTTACTGAAAATTCAGGCTTCTAGTTGTATCCACAACGAAGTTATAGTGGGTCGAAAATGGCCTGAACTACTTCGAGAAAAGGATGGTACGGCCGTGCCGCTCTTTTGCTCAACTTGGCGGGGGCACTGCCGGCCCCCAGATATGAAGAATTTGTGGACAAATAAATGTGAGTTCTCACTAACTAATTAAGTGATTAGCTTAGCTACCTCTCAAGATGCATAACGCCTTAACAGTCAACTTCCTAATAACTACCAGCCTATAAGTTACGTACCTTAAAAAGATTGAAGTGAACAAAAAATCAAAAAGATCAATTTATTTCCTAGTTTTACTTAAGTTATTTGAATATTGTGACATGTGCATGTGTGCTGCTAGGTCTAAAGGAAATAAAGCACTTTGATTTTTGATCTTTTGAAAATAATTAAACTGGACCATTATTTCAGCAAGTGCACAATACAAACAGTAGTCACATCTCCACTTTTCAATTAGCATGAATAATGTGACACTACTTCAGTCTGCTAACATAGTAGCAGTATAGTTAAAATGTCCTTGAGTGTAATAGCTAATGATAGCTCAACAAATGAACAACTGTAGGTACAGTTATATCCACTTTACTCCATTTACATAAGCTTTGGTGGTATTATTGTTGGAAGGCCAAAGATGTTATTATGAAAATTCTAGCATTATTTATTTATTTGTGTCCACTGTAAAAGAACATTTTAAACACAGATATAATGGCCATACATTCAAAGAATTTTCTAACATATTATTTTGAGCCATGACGTTAGACATAATGGGAAATTGCATGAGCTTGATTTTTTATGTTTCATGAGCCTGTGAATGGCAGCATAAACCAAGCTCATGCAACCCTATGGACACACAACACACTACACACAACAAGGGCTAATACACTGTGTACCTACATTGTACTAAAGGTTTCCAGCAGTTCCTAGTATCTTAGAATTAGAACTCAATGGACAAATAAGCTGATGATGAGTGTTCATAGTGCTCATTGTAGGGTAGGGGGATGAGAAACCAAACGAATAAATAAAATGATAAATCAAGAACGCTTACACTCATTTCATCAGGTACTACCAGCTGGGAGGCGATGATCATCTCATGATCCGACAGAGTATCCAGCGCCACGGAATGCTTCCCGCCGAGCCCCGCTCTGGAAGAAATCCTGACATGCATGCTCTATATAATGGGTCTTTCATAATTGGGTGAGAAAGCAATCCACATATATAACATAGCCACACATAAAAACACAAAAACAGAAGGGCAAAACTGTCTTTGGAGCCACAATAATTATAAAAGTTGCATTCATAACTGCATAACTAAGGCTCTGATAAAATAACAGTTTTTGACTTTGTATTCAGGACAAAAAAACTCACAATGTTGAAGACAGATGAATGTAATGTTTAAGTTCTATACTTGCTTGGAGCCTGATCAGGATTTTTTATACGACTACAGTAGACTTGCATAAGCCCTGATCAGGATCTACCATAGTTGTATAGTTAATATGGTAGCATTCTATAAATGAATTGTAACAAATGTATGTTGTGAATTTGTCGTAGTTTCCCACCTACTCTTTGTTATTAATAGAAGTTTATTATGAGTTTGTCACAGCGCTTTATATTTACTCTGTATAAGTGTTTTGCTGCTTTGTTGTAAACACAATTGGAATTCTGAATACAATTTTGATTATGATTATCTATAAATATAAACTACCTATGCTTTGTATGACTGCAAGTTTCAGTGCTTAGTTTATGTAAGGATGCAAACATTGCTTTGGATATAGTTAGTTTACTTCGATATTTTGTTTACCTACATGTTCAACTGCAATTATTTTTAGATTAGAAATTCACAAGGTTAGAATATGAAGAAGACTAAAGGACGGAGTGGGAATTATTTCATATAAAGGTCAGGGGTCAGGAAATAGGATATTTATAAGAGCGCGTGAAAAAAAATCCCGTAAGTAGTGTAACAAAAATACCTATACGACGAATTGGAGGCAAAAATTTGAATTTCTGACGAGGTGCAGTTCGATCGATAACTTACTTGCGTAACTGTTCCCGCGCTCGCTCCTCTGCTTTTTTTCGACTCTTGGACGTTGGATCTATCTGGTTCACGAGCCATTTTATCGAGAAGTAAGTCACAGCAGATACGAAGCAAACACGAAATGCCATTTGGAACACATCGTTCCTCGTGAATGCAGACCCTTCCACCATCATGCCGAATCAGTATAGTAAATTAGATCACGGTTATAGTTTGAGCCAGTCGCTCAAATACGCGTGCTCTTGAATTGTATGGAGTTACACAATTTATTTTAGCGAAAAAAATATTTTCATCATGCTCTCGTTGTGAATTTTGAACAATAGACAAAATAGAACTGACAGTTTAGAGATCGTGATCTGTCACCTCAAAATGACAGCAAATGTGACATTTGTTGGCAAAGTTTTTATAAAAGTTTACTTGTCTATTGGGCAGCAAGTGGATAGCTCCTTAGCTTCGTCAACTTCACTAGCATGCGTCTCTATCTTTGTCGTTCATGTGAAAAAGTATATTGTCTTGCCTGTTTTCGCAAGAACTGACGTTTTCTGGACATGTAACAAAACCTAACCAAACCAACCGTTGGTTGTGGCAAAAGTAATTTTATAACCTCAAAGTTTGTTTTGAAAGTGTAAATAAATATTTCATAAAAGTGGTGAACTGTTTGATTGAGACCTTGCTAAGATGCCTAAAATGAAGAAAGTTAGGTCAATTACCCGGCCCAAAGTGGATAACACACGGAAAACTCTTCGAAAACAAAAAAGACAACAGAAAAAGGTCCACAGGCAAGAACACTATTTGAAAAAGAAAAGTGACGCCGAAAAGCCTGTTTACACTGCAGGAAGGTTTGTAAAAAGACCAGCAGATCCTGAAGAATCAGGTATCGAAGTCAAGGTCAGTCAATGTTCAATTCAACAGTCAATTTTTTAATAAAACAAGCTGGAAAGAAGTGGCTTTTAATCCTACTATGATTAAATTCTATTACTATTTTACGTACATCTATCTATCTGCTTACACCTACGTATCACTAGTGAATGATAATTTCAGAAGAAAAAGCCGCTTCAAAATCAGCCTACAGCCCAAGATATCCTCAGCCGACAGCGTGCAAAAGAGATGAAAGAAGCCAACAAACTCAAATCCCAAATGGAGGAACAAAGACGACAGATCCTGTTGCAGGCTAATGAGGATGAAGACAGGCTGATCAAGAAATTGGAAAAACAACTTGGGCTAAACAAGTCCAAGAATAAGAATAATTTCTTTTCTAATGATGGCTTGGACTGTATCCTTTTTAGTTAAAAGTTCCTGTTGATAACCTTATATTGTTTAATATCAAACAAAGTTGCAGCCAGAATGACTGTGATTTGGTTTGATAATAAACAAGAAAAGTTGTAACTTTGATTGCAGTATTTGAGTCAAATCAAACTTTGACAATATCATTTTTGTTACTATTGGTTTTTCCATGAAGTTCATCAAACTGAAAGCCTTTTGCAATGTAGTATACAAGTAAGAAACTACATTATCAGCTATCTTAATCACAATCATCAACAATACCTTAACAAATTCTACAGATTTACTAGAAATATGTGACAAGAAGACTACTGAACAAATAGTAGCAGCTGAAAAGCATCTGGCTGAAGTAGAGGGTGACTCAGACTTTGAACAAGACCTAGCAGTGGTCACTGGAAAGGAACTATCCACAGATAAATCAAAGGTCAAATTAAAATCCAAAAATAATGCTGATAGTGAAGACAGTGATGATGATAATAGTGATGAAAGTGAGCTTAATGGGGACTCTGATGATGACATTGAAGATTTTGATGATAAATTAAGTAGTGATGAAGACAATAAATTTGGCGGTGATGATGATGAATTTAGTGAAGGCAATAATGAAAGTGATGACACTGATGCCCCAGAAGGTAACCTAGCACTAAAATATTACACTTCAAATATTATATTTTGAAGTAAAAGTTTTAATTGACTAAATAGATTAGACTAAATACATTTATTATTACAGAAAGAACAAAACTCTCCAAAAAGTCTAAATCAAAAGAACAGAAAACGGAAAAGGACAATAAAACAAAACAATCTAAGTTAAAGCAAGACATTAAATCAAAAACAGACAAAGATGAAAAAACCAAAAAAGGCAAAGAAAGAGTAGTAAGAGCAGAAGATCTGAGTAAAATATTCAGTGATGATGAAATCTCACATTTATCTGATGATGATGATAGAGAAGGATTCTCTGGTAATGAAGATGAACATTTTGAACTTGTTAATGTAGTTGATGAAAAGAAACACGAGAAACCAGATATCTGGGAAGATATCTATGGTAGGAAAAGAGATAAAGAAGGAAATATTATAAAGGTGAGTGACAAATTACAAAGGGCGAAAGTTACCACACTGGCTCTGATGTTGATAGTAAAAGGACCTCCATTTTGAATTTTAGGAAGAAAAAGGCGTGTATGTACCACCACACCTGAGGAACAAAGAAGTCAGTGCAGATGATAAACAGATGCAATTGTTGAAAAGACAAATCAAAAGTAAGTGTCTCTAACCTTTTCACCATCGGAGCAACAGACAGCCCTCTCTGCAGAGGATGTCTCAGCGACGAAGAATCAGCTGCCCACGTAGTCCTGGAATGCGAGGGAGTAACGGCGCAAAGACACGAAATCCTCAACCAACCGAGGTCACTCCGCGAAGCCTGTGAAGACCCCAGGAAGATTCTGCGCTTCTGGACGGAGTTAGGCTGGCTGCGCTAGCAGAAACCACGCACAATGGACCAACTTGAGTCTCAGTGCGGATACAAGAGTACACAATACAATACAATACAATAAGTGTCTCTAAGTAATTATATTGATTCTGGGGTGAAAATGTATCAACCAAAAAAGGATCTCAAAAATAAGGGAAAAGAAAATTATTGAAAGTTAAGCTATTAATATTTCTATGACTACAAACTAGTGATTAGCCTGTTCCAAACCTTTTAATATTCAATTTTGTTTTTCAGTATTGTTGTAGAATTTAAAATTCCGTTATTTTCCAGGTATCCTAAACAAACTAGCTGGAACAAACCTCCATTGGGCTTGCACATCAATAGAGAATCTCTATTCCAACAACAGTCGAAACTCGATTAACACTGCATTGACTCAACTGTGGGTAGACGCGACCGTTGGTCTATCGTATACACCGGACAGAATGGTGACTGAACATGCGGCGTTGATATCTGTGTTACATGCCAATGTGGGCTCTGAGATAGGTAAGACAAGATCTAAGTTACTTTGGCTCAAATCTGGCTACATGCGACCGTTGGTCCATCGCATACCATAACTAGACGGAATGGTCACAGAGCTTTGATATTTGTTACATGCCAATATAGGCCCTGAGATGACCGACGGTCGAGTCTATCCAGTGTTTGACTCAAACACTGGATAGACTCGACCGTCCGTCCATCGCATAACTCGGACAGAATAGTGACTTAACATGCGGCGTTGCTATCTGTGTTACGTGCTGATGTGGGCTCTGATATAGAGAGAGTTAGGTTTATAATGACTGAAACACTGGATAGACTCGACCGTCGGCCCATCGCATAACCCGAACAGAATGGTTACTGGACATGCGGCATTGACACCTGTGTACTGTGCCTGTCTAGACATATCTCTATGTCTAGACGGGCACAGAACACAGGTGTCTTCTATGTACCTGTAATTGGGGGTCACGCCTTGTTTTTTTGTAATTGTGTATTCTCTGTTGTAGTTCTAAATAATTACAATAGTGTGTTACATACATGACAAGGAATTTTGAACTTTCAAGATTTAAGTCTAGGCACATATTTCATTGAAACAGTGACGGACTTTTTCCCGTCAATTCGATTAAAAACCAAGATAGTGTAATATTTCAGGGGCCCATTTCCTACAAGAGCTGTGCAAGATGTTCGACCAGATGACGCAGGGCGAGCAGCCGATGGCAGACAAGCGCTTGGACAATCTAGTTTCTTGTTTGGCACATTTGTATAGTTTCAAAGTAAGTTTATATTAATTTCAACCATTTTATTTGTCGTTTTTAAATAAAATTTTGTATCCTGTAAGCAGTTAACCACATGGACTTTGTAGCCGATAGAACCTTGTATAACTGTTTGGTACAAAATATCTCATTTAACATCACCTAACGGTATCATATTTCATTTCAGATATTCCATGCCACTCTTCTCTACGACCTTCTAAACCGTCTCCTCTCCACCATAACAGAGAAGAGAATAGAGTGCGTAGTGACGGCCCTACGCTGCGTAGGAGGCACGATGCGCAAGAGTGAACCGGCCCTGTTGAAGGACTTTGTAGTGGAAACACAGGGGCGGCTTGCGAGGGTTAACGACCAGGCGCATAGCGGGTAACTAATATAATATAATAATAGGCCTTATAGAGAGAACCGGCCATACAATTTAAAAGAGTGTCCCCATTCTAAAGTCAAGTGAATATCAACATTGTACGAGTAAGTTTGTTAATTATAATTATCTGGTTTTCAATTATTATTTTATTGGTGATGGTCAAGCGTTTGGCCATCATCTCACTTGAATAAGTGATGATGTGGCCTAAGATTTAGTACTTTCCCCGAAGGAACTTATTCACCCTGGATTTGAAGACTCCAAGATTGTACTGGCGGGAAAACAGACGCGCTGGAAGCTGATTCCACTCTTTGGTCGTGCTTATTATGAATGTAGGGCAGATTTTTTTGGATCCACAGTGAGGTATATTTTTCTGTGCGTCTGCTGATCAACAAATAAAAAAATGACAAATTATTCACAACCTCGCATGTTCGATTCCAACATCCACAGATCCCGCGTAAAGTTCCTCCTGGAAGTGCTAATGGCCGTGAAGAACAACAATCTGTCGAAGATCCCCAACTACGAGCCTTCTTACCAGGAGGAGCTGAGGAAGCTCACGAGAAGTGTCGTAAGAAAGGGCAACTACGTCACTACGCTGAATATCAGATTGGATGATCTGTTGAAAGGTAATATTTGCAAATTTTTATAACTGCTAAAGATACTACTTCTCAGGCTTTTTTGGCAAGCAAAATTCTTCGCTCAAAAATCGAAAAGAATTTCGGTTTCTTTAAGTCGGTTAATCGTAGTTTAGTGGTAGATCTATTTTGCAAGAGGCGCTGCTGCCCCCCGATGTATTCTCCTGAGTCGCCTCTCACCCACGAGGAGAGTTGGGTGGTGCAAATGCTAAGCACCACACATCAAAAAACCAAATACTATACCCTGATTCAAAAACCCTAGATTTTATACCCTTGTTTACCTTTGAACAAGGTAACACCTTGTTGTTTTCTGTTGTTATCCGTTTTTGTTAAGTTTTCATACATCAGTTCAGTCATTCAGTCTGTTGACGTATCTTGGATTCTAAATCGGAGTAAAGGTAACTAATGTTGTCTCATTCCAGCCGACGAGCGCGGTAAATGGTGGGTAGTCGGTTCAGCATGGGAAGGCAACAACGTGAAACCAGCGGAGGATGTGAAACTGCCGTCCAGCAGAGACCAGAAGCTTCTAGAACTTGCCCGCAAGCAGAGAATGAACACGGATGTTAGGAGGAGCGTGTTCTGTGTTATTATGTCGGCTGAGGTAAAATAATAGTATATTAATCAATTAGTAAATAAAGGACGGATTTAAAGCGAAAGCCATAGATGACTCACGAGCAAGTGAAGGATTCGGGAGTGATTCAAGTGTTAGAATCCTGAGTGACGCGAGTTCATGACCCTCGATATAAATCCTTTTTATAATTTTATTTTAACTCCTGAATAAAATGATGAATAAAGAATAATTACGCCGTAGTCATGGTATAAAGTTTTTATACTATGACTACGGCGGCGTTTGTATGTAGAGTATTCTTTGCACAAGAAGATTGTGGCGAGTATTTTATTGTGCAAGGAGGTTGTATAGCATTGAGATGGAGGTCGAATTATATTGGTGTGTTCTAAATTCAAACACCAAAATATGGATTTTTAATCACTGTTTTCAATGCAATTTTTTTTATTGCCAATAGACGTACAGGACTAAGCCCGTTTTATAAAAGCAGAATTTGTGATTATTTTCAAGAACTCTTGGTGATAAATATTTATTTGGAAACGTGTTCTGTTTTAATAACACGTTTTTTAGTTGTTTTTGTTTCTAATGTATCAATAGACTATTTGGCTTTAAAATAAAACTAAAACTGTACATCAAATTCATAAATTAAACCTCTATTTACAAACCTCCACCACCATTTTACCTTTTCTCATAGTTTACCTGAATATCATTTAGGTATTTCTAAACAATTCAAGAACATTTACATGCTTAATTGTAGGAAATTTCATGGAGATTCCAGATATATATATACATATGAGTAGGCTATCCTACATTATCATCGAGAAATCTGCGAAAGAATGTACCATATCAGATATATGCTTGAAAAATGTTTATGTCAGAAAAGTTTTACTCAAGCATAGATCGATTTATAGATAGATATTTATATTCATAATAGTCAAACGTCAAAAAGTTTTTACTCCGAATCCGCCGTATGATTTTGCCTCTTCCGTACCATTCGGTCACTACGCGCGTATTTTTATTTTTATTGCGTAAGATTTTCACATAATTCGAGTTTACATTTTCAATTCACACGGGTGATTTTGAAGATTTTTCATCGTAGGTGTAGTATAAAGCACTATGTATCACTCGGAAGAAAGCGCGATTCCTGACCGGTGTGTTTTAATTCTCAAATAACACATTCGATATATCAAATGAAGAATGTACTATTCCAGGACTACATGGACGCATTTGAGAAGCTCCAACACCTGGGTTTGAAAGGACAGCAGGAGAGGGAGATAGTGCACGTACTGCTCGCATGCTGCCTGCAAGAGAACACGTTCAACCCGTACTACGCCGTGCTGGGGCAGAAGCTCTGCGACTTTGATAGGAAATACCAGGTGCGTAGGGCTCAAAATGGCGCAGCATCAATCTGACAGCCATTTTGTGGTTTCTGCTATAAAATGGCTGCTGAATCGATGCTAGATATGCGACTTTAAAACTAGGCAGGTAAGGTTTAAAATGACGTAACTTTGCCTAATAGAACAAAAGTAGGTCAGCATAAAGCTTACCCCTAAATATCACTCTGTTTAGACAGAAAGCTTGCTATTTTTACCCGAAATATCAGGTGGGTAAGATTCAAAATGGCGTAACACCAATCCGGCAGCCATAATAGACAGAAACTATTCGACTTTGATGGCAAAAATCAGGTAAATAAGATAGATTAGCGCATCAACTAGGCCTCAAAGGTAAGCAGGGGAGGGAGATACTGTTTTTTTTTCTTCTAAAACATAACTTAAGATTTGTCTAGATACCTGGTCCATTTCCACTCTCAATACCTTTTGTTAGCCCTATTTTGGTACCATTGTGTCTTTTAAACATTACCTTAATACTAAGACCTACAAATGTACACAATGATTGCAATAAAATCAATATGAATATGAATAAATATGATAACTACTTTAATGCATGACAAAACTTCTGATCGCATGAGGCTAAAACTTAGCTCATACAGGGACGTGGACGTGGCAGTTAGACGAGGGTACCTTAATCTTTTAAGCCACGGGAAAAAAGTCTTGGGAGACTATCCATATTATGTCTTCGAGAAATTTTCGTCCATATTAACGGAATTTGAAAAAAAAAACATGATTCCCAAAACCATTTGATTCACCGTTTTGTTGTTTTAAACACTATAATTATTATTAACTAGTTGTTGTTCTTACATGTCCAGTCCATCCCAAGCTTGCCTGGAAGAGATCGCTCATAGCGATAAGACTGCCTTTATACTTCGTCTAGTCGTAGCACTAATTGCTGTACTGTTTTCTGTGTTTGTGTGGTACAGTAAAGTATTAACTATCTATTTATTATTTTCCTGTATCTACAACAGTTACGGTAACAACTGCCCCGTCCAAAAAAATCCACACGTGATTTAATTTCAATAATAATTTACCAAAATTCTCACTTAACAGCGAGCGAGCATTTTTAACTACGTCACAAACAACTGTTCATTACCGAGATCGTTATATTTCAGCTGTCGATCCAGTACTCGATATGGGACAAGATCAAGGACATAGAGAACCAGCCGAAGCTGGGCCTGGCCAACCTGGCGCAGTTCCTCACACATCTGATTATGCAGAAGGGATTGCCGCTCTCGGTTTTGAAGGTAATAACAGTTAACACTGATTGATAGGAGCCGGTGAGCTGGAAAGTGGTGCGGGCTAAGAATAAGCACCACCCAACTTTTCCTGTGGGTGTCGCAAGAGGGGACTAAGGGACATACACCGGGGGGTGGGCAGCAGCGCCTCTTGCAGAATAGATCCACCACCGAACTGCGATTCCCAACCCGCATTCCCAGCGTAGGGATTATGGGTATTACTCGCGGTTCAGAATCAGCTCCTTTCGGATTAGTAATGTTACTTGGCACCCCGATTAGGGTGATTCGTTTAGTTTGGTTTTCAAAACTAAAAAATAAGTAAAGAAAATACAAATTTATTGGGTTACCTTTATTATCACACAAAAGGACCATTCTTGACATTCAAAATTCGTAACTGCAGTTAATATGGTCCATTCTGCATTTCCATTTTGCGATAAACCGTCGAGCTATCAATGACGAACGTTATCATGCCGTGATAAACGGACTATTTTTTCCTTAAATTAAAGTCTGCGATCTCCAGGATATTTAGTACCAGCAAGACGGGGCGGGGCCACTTGCCATACACCACGTGAAAACATGGCTCTATTGCGAGAAAATTTTTAACAATATTTAAGTTGGCTGTCCAGATCCTGTGACATCATATTGGGACAGTGTACACTATGTACAGTCCAAAGTCCTCATAGACTTAAAGTCCTCAACACAACCTCATAGATACGTTGAGAAATCAAATTCCACGTGGACAAAGTCGCGGGTAACAGCTAGTAATACGATAAAATTAAGTAACTGTTCTGTCTATTTGTTACCTTTTCACGCCTAAACGGCTGAACTGACCTAAATGAAATTTGGCAGGGACGTAAATGGTATCTCGGGGACGGACATAGGCTATTTAAAAAGCGTACGAAGCCGCGGGCAACAGCTGTAGTCTCATAATTTTATCACTACACGAAATTTTATGTTTGATATGCCTCTCAATAAACTTTATTTATTAACCGACTTCGAAAAAAGCGATGTTCGGCTGTAGTATGTATGTTCGTCGATTTATCTGTCAATTATGAACCGATTTTGATGCGAAGTCGGTTTTTAGTTTTTCAAAACAAACTTTTTTATTATCATTAGTGTTTTTACTAGATTCGGTTTAGTTTTTAGCAAAAAAAAATATTTTACAGCTGGCGTGTATTGGATGGCCGCGAGCCACGGCGTATAATTCTACGAATTCATCTACCCATGAGGCCGTGAAAACCTCTGATATGCTTACTAGTATTTTATAAATTTGTAACTATACAGGGTGGCACATTTAGATCGGTCAGTATAGGAAAGTCTAAAACTATAAGACATACGAAGATCTCTTCTTAGGAACCATATCATCGATTTTAGTAACAAGAAAAACTGCAATCGCACATTTACATTACATTTACATAATTCATAATCTTTATTCATATCGTATCTGAAATTTTATAAATAATTACATGCAGACCTTATTATATTAACAAACATGGCATGAAAAAAAAAAAAGAATCTATAGATATAAAATAACAATTTGTGAATAAAAATAAATTACAATGGTATTATATAATATTAGTACATACAATATTACAAATGAGGTAAGATAATAAAATTATGATACAACAATGTCAACATTAATAAAGTCATCTATAGAGTAGTAACATCCCTTTAACAAAATATTTTTTAATTTTAATTTAAATACAAACATCCGTTTAGCTGTTTAGGCGTAACAAGATAAAGTTAAAAACTAAAACCCGACTACGTGACAGTTATAAAAGTTTGAAACATTTACATTGACAAAATAGAAAGACGTATCGGTTATATTTGATAGGCATAGAGTTGAAAATTAAAATAGGTCGTAGGTATTGTAATTTTTCTCTATGGGGCCTGCAGCCTGCGGCTACCTAAACTTTAATACGCGTTTTGAAGGCTTATTCGGGGTCGGAGCCCTAAATCCTATAGCCTATAACCATCGGGGTATTGAGACGAATCAATCGATACATAATTTGTTGAAATCGAACCAGTAGTTTCAGCGCTACGTGGGAACAAAGAAATCGGCCACATACATACAAACATAGGGTGCTAACCTCATAACCCTCCCCTGTTGGTAGTCGGGTAAAAAGGTAACAGACAGACAGAGTTACTGTCGAATTTATATTGTGGAAAAAAACATAATAATTCTGAATCTAGAACTCTACACCTTATTTATTCGTAGCTCTACCACATAAGGTTAAAAAAGTTGCTTTATTCCCAGGTGATACAATTCTCGGAGCTGAACAAGCATTCCGTCCGGTTCATGCGTCAGATCCTGCTCGCTATCATTATGAACGAGGACCTACAGACCTCACTAGAGGTCTTCCACAGGTATGAGAGTTATAAGTACTTATGTATATGTATTGCGGTTTCAGTTAATAAGGTATTTTTAGGGTTTCGTACCCAAAGGGTAAAAACGGGACCCTATTACTAAGACTTCGCTGTCCGTCTGTCCGTCTGCCCGTCTGTCACCAGGCTGTATCTCATGAACCGTGATAGTCAGAGAGTTGAAATTTTCACAGATGATGTATTTCTGTTGCCGCTATAACAACAAATACTAAAAAATATAAAAAAATAATTTTTTAAGGGGGCTCCCATACAACAAACGTGATTTTTTTGCCGTTTTTATAATGGTACGGTTTTATAATGGCCGTTAGATAATGGTACGGAACCCTTCGTGCGCGAGTCCGACTCGCACTTGGCCGGGTTTTTTTTATTTGTAAGGTTCTCATTAATATTATACCTACTAATTTCTGTCCGCAGTTTCGCACACGATTACGGAAACGTGAGAAGGTTATATCAACCCCATGGAAACTGTTTTATGGGATAAAAAGTAGTCTATATATTTGAAGCCATCAGGCTTAGAGCTACCTACGTCTATGCAAAATTTACTGCAGTATAGTTACTGAGGTATTCAAGAAAGAAGGAGGACGTACTGAGCGAGACCATAAGATTTTCGAAACCGATCTCGAAACCCTGAAAAGAGAACTATTCTATGTATGTAAATTGTAAGACCAATATTTTGTGTTTTTTTTACAGGATGTCAAAGTCTCCAAAACTGCACCTGTTCAGAGAAAGCCTGAAACTATTCATCCAGCACTTCCTAGTCAAGAACGCCGGAAAGAAAAGTAGTGTACTCAGTGACAGTGAAATGGAGGTGTTGAGGGAACGAGCGAGCGAAGTGAACAAGATACTGACTATGAACGATTCCAAGCTGAGGCTTTGAATAAATGTTAATAATTTTATTACATTTCGTTTATTCCAAATTTCCAAGTTCCAACATCTTCAACAGCAGACTATTTCACTGGACGTGTGCCTCCTTAATCACACTAATACTATAGTTAGCCCCTAACAATAATCGCCGTGACCGTTTTACGACGTACACACAAACATAATAATTACATGGTTGAACCGGGAATCAAACTAGTTACACGAGAAAAATATTCACCTGTAGCTTTATCATACCGATCGAAAGGCGTCATCATAAGGATTATTTTTGCTTAATAACATAGTAGTAGTAGTAACAAAAGAGTGCGACTTTGTATTCAACAGGAAGGGACTCATTTTGAGCATATGATGAATTAGTTGACTTTGTATTAAAAATGTTAGAATTCATGGTCTACCTTTTATTTCTGGCACTATGTTATTTAGCAAAAAGTAATCCTTATGATGTTGTGTTGTGTAATTAGGTATATATAAATATTATGTATATATATTTATTTAGGTATTTTTAAAATTATAGTTGGTAGGTTATATATAATTATGTTGTATGTACTAAGATTTGATATTGGAATTGTATTAGAATAATGTAATTATATTAGCTACATACTAATGCACACAGATCCCCGTTCAATCCAACGATCCTATCCATCCACGGTTGTCTGGTAGAGATCGCTCCTGAGCGATAAGACCGCCAATTGTCACATTTTTTTTTATTTCTTCATTTTATCTTTGTTTGTTATTTTTAAGTTATGTGTGCAATAAAGCATTTTCTATCTATCTATCTATCTATGATGAAGCCTTTCGATCGGTATGATAAAGCTACAGGATGAATATTTTTCTCGTGTAACTAGTTCGATTCCCGGTTCAACCATGTAATTATTTAAATATCTATGAATGCAGTTTAAATTGTTTTTTAATTCAAATAATGTCTTCTTTCAGTAAAATGTTTCATCTACAATATTCAAGGTACTTTCCCTCCATGTGGCATGTCCGTGGGACGTCCTGTATAACTCAATATTTTGTGAATATTTCAAGCGTTTACCTGTTGCCGTTATCAATATCGAGCGTTATTGCTCGATATTGATAACGCCAAAAAAATCACGTTTGTTGTATGGGAGCCCTCTTTAATATTTATTTTATTCTGTTTTTAAGTATTTGTTGTTATAGCGGCAACAGAAATATATGAAATATTTGTGTTGCCGCTGTAATAACAAATAACTGTGAAAATTTCAACTGTCACGGTTAATGCATGAGCTGAGCCGGCCGCCGAAATTTTTGTTACATTTTCGAGTGGTCTTATATAAATTAAGAACGTCCCTGGCCCATCTGTAGTTTTTTTTTATATTTTTTTTTGTAGTTTATTTTATAATTAAAGTAAAATTTATTACCTAAAGTAAAATGCTAAAATATGTCAATCTGAATCGATACCATACATCGATACATGTTATGTTGAAGCTATTAATTTAGTGAAATTCGGCCCCGAACCCACTTTCCAATCCAAGCTAAGATAGGTTGGAAGCCAGCTTATACAACATAGCCAGTAAATCCACAAAACACCCCCTATGTAAACCGGACGTTTATCAAAATGCACACGCGTAGCAACCGGCCTTATCATTATCACTCGTCTAGGAGCCGTTATCAGTGCAAACTGATAACGATAATAACACAGGAAGGTTTTTGTGTTGCGGCGCATCTGGACGTTATAACCTTCTGGACTTTGTTCTATTGTATTTTTCTTATCTAAAGTTAGATATTACGACGTATGGATTAGACGACCTATGTGGCACAGCGGGCGAAGGTCCGTCTGCGAAGCAGGAGGTTGCGGGTTCGATTCCCGCCTTGGGACAATTTATTAGGTAGGTCCATATCTAACACAAGCTCTGCTTAGTTTGTGGCTAGATGACGCTGTGTTGATTGTCGATTGTCGTTGATTGTCGCTGTGTTGTTGGAAAATAATATTATTTTATTACCTACTAGCAGCGCCCCGCGGTTTCCCCCGCGTAGTTCCCGTTCCCATAAGAATTCGGGATAAAAAGTAGCCTATATGCTATTCCAGACGAATCTATGAAACGAATCTATCTCCGTCGAAAATTTCATCCGACCGACCGCAAAGTTAGACTCAAGCGATCGTCGGTGACTACTGACTAGGGCTGCGAGAGAGGAACTTCCTGGCGATACTAGCCAAGTCCGGGAGCACCGCCTTTTGGATCTGACCCTTGATCCAACTTCCTTGCGAGTCTCCTGAGATCGAGCCTCTTCGCTTACGCCGTTAACCGAAACGACCAATGCATAGGATGATGGTCGCTAACTCAACATCCCACAGCTGACAACAATTCCCTATTATTATTGTTTGACCATTTCGGAATCTCATTGAAGTAAGCAAGTTTTTTACTAAACACATTTTTGTTTGTTAAACATGTTGTAAAAGAAAAACTATACCTACATTTGGCACACAAATCGCCGTTAACATTTGATACAGTTATCCAAGAATGCTATATCAAAACAGATTGAGAAAATTGCTTGATTTGTTGAACTGAGAAAATTGCTTGAACCTTGGCACCGAAAAGCATGGACAAGGGTAAAAAAAAGTTGAAAATTTCAAAAATGGCCATTATCTTGGTATTTTTTTTATTTTCTGAACAGTTTATTATGAATGTTATGGCATGATGCCCCTACCCTTCGCTCGGTAAAGGATTGACCCTTAGAGGAACAAATACTCAATCTACGGATTGACCACACTTTACGACACACCCTGTATATGTCGCCGCCCCGGATCGTAGAATCAGCCCGTTTATAGAATGGCTAGACCGATTGCAATACGGCGGCGGCGGCGCGGCGCGCGGCAATTTAATTAATTGCCTATGCTGATTGTTGAAAGATCAAAGTCACTGAGCCATAACGTCGAATGAAATTAATTAGATATTCCAGGGTAGATAGATAGATAGAAAACTCTTTATTGCACACATAAATTAATAATATTACAGACAAAGATAAAAGAAGTAAGAATATGTGACAATTGGCGGTCTTATCGCTAAAGAGCGATCTCTACCAGACAACCGTGGATGGATAGGATCGTTGGATTAAGCGGGGATCTGTGTATTCCAACAAACCGCGTTCGTTTTGCGATCGGCCTAACCGTTCTTCGAACGGAACGGGCGGGTTCTGTATAACTAGTCAATTTAAAAAACAAATAGAATTAAAAAAAAAGCATTTTGTAACGTTTAATTATCTGTTGCTATTATTTTATAAATCTTTGAACGAGTAGGTAATGGCAAAACAGTCATTTTTATTTTAAAAAAAGCATTAGCAAATAAAAACAAAATTAAAACAATAGCCCCTTTATTTATGAACACTTATATAGAACAAAGTCAATATAAATAATTTTCAACCTTGATTTATTGGGCATAAGCCTTATGCCCATCACAGTGGTAGTAAATGCATTTAAACTTTATTGAAAATAGGAAGTCCCGTTACAGATTAAATAGGTAATGTTACTTCGCAAGTCCCATCATCCCGCCCGTGTGATTGTTTGGGGTTCTTCAATTTTGCTAGGCATGTTTCCTGACCGAGCATTGAAATTAGTAGGTACACTAGCTAAAATGGAAAGATGGGAACCCAAATGTCAAATGTGTCCCCTTTTCTTAAGGACCGTTTTTAAGTGCTCATTGTAAATATATGCCCCCATATATTCACAATGAGCCGGCGAATACAGTGATCGATGTGTAAGTAGGTAGGTAGATACATATTTGTAATTATATAAAATCATAGAAGATAGTCTGATAAATTTATCATCGGCTAATTTTGATTGACAGATGATGTAAGAAATAGAAAACCAAAGACAATACAATACCTACTACAAGAAAAAATATCTCTGTTGCAGTTGTTATTGCTGATACGCTTATGTAAGTAGATACTACCTAAGCGTATCAGCAATGCTTACCTTACTGGTATACTACGAGTATTAAGCTACCACGAAAACAATTTGCGTTAACATTATACGCATTAACGCTATCGTAACACTGACCTAAATTTAACTAACGTAGCAGGAGTCGTTCTGTTATTTCAGATGTACCTAAGTTTTGGTGCCAGTTGATTGGCAATGACAGAGCTGCGGCCTTGAACGTTTTAAGGTTTAGGGATCCGTAGGTCCAAGACGCAGTGGGTAATAGAAAGGAACCCTATAATATAAATCAAAGATTTCCGTAGTTCCGCGCCCTATTTGCAAATTGAATGGGACTGAAGCTGAACGCGTTTTAGGAAGTGATCGTAATTTTACACATTACAAAAAAATAGACGAAAACTAATAAAAAAAATCTCCGATAATGTTTAGGGCTTTTCGGTAAGGTCCTCCAGCCCTCAAAATGAATTTCTGGGTACAGCCCTGCTGGAGCTAGCTCAGGATCGGGATAAGTAAGCGAAGGGTATACGAGTTCTCTCTGCACAGCTGTGGGATGGCAAGGATTGTGGGAGTTACTATCATAATTACCTAATTTCGTTAAAAAACTTAATATAGATCGGAAAATACGAACCTACTCACATTTTTGATGGGTACGAAACCCTTGCCTGCGTTTATCTGACTCACACTTCACCAGTTTTCAGTCATCAACTTTGATAGCACATGTGATGAATGTGTATCCCTTATCTAATTATTTCTGAAACACGTGCTTAGTACCTACACCTACGTATACAACAATTTATTTTGGGGAGAATGGTAGAAATCACGTTGGCAACAGAATTTTAATTATTTTGCATTCCTTGATAAGTAGGTAGGTACCTATCCCTAAATATCGAAAATACATTTCTGCACAGAAACGGCTAGATTGCTTCTAAGTAAAATGGTTAGGATTATTTACCTTACCTGGTACCTACCTAAGTAATATTGTACCCAGATTGTACCTACCTATATAGATATATCGCATCGTATCTATGAGGTATGAGGACCTACCTAGCTAACCATCAGTCTAAAAATATTCTTTGTATCGAGGGAATCTACTCCGACCTACTGCGCTATCAATTCGATAGGATATTTTATTTACCTTATGTTTAGGTACCAGCTCCTGTCCGCGGCTTCGCTAATATTTTTCCAGGCCATCTCAACCAAAAGACGTCATATCACGTCCCTACCAGCCCCGGCCTACTGTAATGAATTTATGTTGGTTTTGGCTCAGACTAAGTACATTTCTTACTTAGTCTGAGGGTTTTGGTTGACTAAAGTCACTTTATCCAAATGGTACTATGTACGTACCTATATCTGGGACCACAGACTCTTCGAACTTAATCAGGCAGAGCCCAGTGTATTATTAACCTGGCAAGCTATGTTTAATTTTTGAGCGCATATATTTCTAAGCATCTAGATTACTTGAGGTTTACTGAATCCAAGCGCCGCGCCGCGCCGCGCCCCGCCCCGTAGCAACAAGTTATCTATCGCGCCTTGCCTACACGTTAGTCGTCGATGCCATTATCATAAAAATATTTTTATATCGTGATAAGTGAAATTGAATCGATATTATAAAATAATGATTATAGTTTGAAATGGAAAGTGGTCGGTTGCCGTGCCATGCCTTGTTTTCTTACACACAATGTTAACAACTATAATGGTATTATTATTTTGGAAACATTATTTTACAGAATATTCAAAAATCATATTATGTAATATGATTGAGAATTTGAAAGTTAAAATAACGCCAAGCTAAAAAGTAATACCGTAATAGCTACATATTCAAGTGGTGGGCTTGTGCTGGTACATATTTGAAGTTGAATAACGAACCTTCTACTATAAATCAATTTAAAGTTTCGGTTCATCGAAACATTGATCTAACCTAACCGAAGGGGATTTCATTTTCATTGCATCGAAATGAAGAAACTTTCAAATATTCGCGCAATAAACTTTTATTTTTTTATCTGTCAAATTATTTTTAGCCTGTGGAGATGGTAAGCGCCATCTAGCAAATTGTATTGTAAGCTCCACTTCTGTGATATAATTTATCTCTCAGGTTTTATCGAATTTCCATTAAATTAGATTGCTTTTCATATAGTTAACGATACGTCATTAAAAACCCATAATTTATATTGATTTTGATTCAAATTTATTATAATATATGATTTTCATTTTGAAAACTGGCGCGATTATTTCATGCAGCAGTAGCGCCACCTCACGACCATGTCTGAAGAAAACTGAACAAAGAGCTATCCACTCGCCTAGAGAATAAGGTTGTGTTTTATCTCTGTCAGTCGCAAAGATATCGACGCGGCCCAAACGAGATGCGAGACACACTTTCGGCCGTCAAACCATCTTTCTTTCTTGTGCAACTGTTTCTCCCCGTCCGTGTTCTAGTGCACTGCAAACGCAGGATGGACGCCATTCCCGCGAGATAAAAATCATCGGTTCGCTTTTCCAGCGAGATCAGCAAGCTATCGGTGCCGGGCGTGGAGCTATGCTATAGTGCGGTGCGGTTGTGTGGTGTCGGTGGTTCGGTCAGGTTGGGGCTGCGGCGCGGTGGGTGGTGCGGAGACAGTGGTCGGGGCCTGGCGCGGAGGCTCGCGGGCATGGCGGGCGAGAGCTGAGCCCCGGCCGCGACCGCGCGCGCTCCGCCGCCGCCGGCCCGATGAGCGCGGCACGCGATCTCAGGCTGAGGTTATTTTATGGGGATTTGTGTGAGCTGCCGGCGCCGAGAGCGGAAGGCACCAGAGAAGAGGTCGGCGCCGGGTGCGGGCCAGCCCGCTAAGGGCGCAGCGGCTGCAGAGCTTCTGCCGCGCCGCTTCGACCGTCTTCCAATGATGGCCAACTCTATGTCCAACATAAAGATGACCAACCCTATCAAGGGCATCGTCAGCAGGCGCCGAAGACGCTACGTGAAAGATGGATTCAACCTGGACTTAGCCTGTATCCTTTTATGAGGCCTTGTGAAGTGCTGTGTTCTGTGCGCGGAGTGTGATCTATGTCGGAACTGGTGAGTCCTTTGTTTACCCCTCCTGCGGCCGCCCGAGGAACCTCGGGTCCCTGCTGCGATCACCGATAAGTCGAACCTCCATATTATTTCGAAATCAGAGTAATAACCTGATTTGAACATCCATTTAGTTCAGTCAAGGGCACTCAGTTTATAACCTCTAAATTACGTTCTTATACTGCTCCTAGAGATCTGTATAGTTTTTCAGGTTAGGAGCAGGTTAGGCAGTCGCTACCGTAGTTTTTGGCTATGCCCTGCCAGCTTGCATGTCAGATTTGAGAAAGACAGAAGAAAGAGATCACCCACTTAAAAAACATATCTAAATCGCAATAATTAGTGAGGTTCATCTTTGATAAGCACCTGCATATCAACTTGTCGAAATCTTGCATGGTAACAAGCCATTACCCTGTAAGTTGTATACATAGGCTTATGTACATGGCTATTAATGACTGTGTACATAGAAACTATCTGATAATCATCCCTGAGTGTTGTAGATAGCTGAAAATCACTATAAATTTTGTTTTCGAAGATTAGAATGTTTACATATTATAGTGGTAAATAATGAGTCCATGAGTCTGAAAGTTAACTACTTAAATAATTGGTTCTGAGGCATCTTACAGTTTTCTATTTTGGGTCTTTCTCCTTTTGATTGATGATATCATATCACTTTCTATCAAATTAATAGTGAAATAGACAAATTTACTGTTACATTTGATGGCCATATGATTTGTTGCAAATTGTTTTAATTATTGGTCTTGATTGATAGTCCGAATATGCCTAAATCATTAAAAAAATCTTTACTGGAACAGACTAAATTGATTGACAAATTGTTACCTTAGGCTATAGGCATAAGATGGTTTTTCTCTGAAGATGAACTCGCTTGCAGTGACTTCAGTTATTCCGTGATCATGGTGCATGAAACTGCTGAAATTTTGGTTAACTCAAAACACAAAATATGCTTTCAGACTTCCATAATTTTTTTGGCTTACAGTATGAGCATGTAGACAATTCAAAATTCATATTAATTATTATCAAATAAGAAATAAGGTGTTATTGATCTTAAAGTTTTGAACATGATTTGTGAATGCTCGATAGTAAAGAGTTCATCTTCTCTTTGCTATGAAGATGACGTTAGAATAACGACTTACGATTATGGATGATGATGAGACAAAATATTATTAGAAAATATACTTATTACATTAATTCAGCAGAAGATGAATATGTCAAAAAAATTTATTAAGTTGTTCAATTTGAATGAACAATGTCTAATTAAGAATACAGTGTGGTGCCGGAATTAGAGTTTGCACCACCCCAACTCTTCCCGTGAGTATTAGGCGAATAGAGATATCCAATACACCCGAGGAGTACAGCTGCGCCTCGTACAATTCAGATCCACCAGCGAACAGTATCCCTAAGCCGCATGCCCAGCGCGTGTCATTTCTCCTTTATCGGCTGGACCTAGGCCTCCCCTGACTCCTAGCCCTAGGTCCGGCTGTGGACTGGAAAAGGCTGCTGATGTAGGTACATGTGCCATGCGTGAATATCGTAGTTATTCACGCAATCATTTGCAAATTACAATGAAGGAATGGTAGTCTCTTGTAATTTGTGATTGCATGTTTAGGAAATTGGTTTAGCCACTGTTTTCAATTAATAAACATCCTTTAGTTTTTAGGGTTCCGTACCCAAAGGGTAAAAACGGGACCCTATTACTAAGACTTCGCTGTCCGTCTGTCACCAGGCTGTATCTCATGAACCGTGATAGGTAGTTAGACAGTTGAAATTTTCACAGATGATGTATTTCTGTTGCCGCTATAACAACAAATACTAAAAAATGGAATAAAATAAATTTTTAAGGGGGCTCCCATACAAAAATCGTGATTTTTTTGCCGTTTTTATAGATAATGGTACGGAACCCTTCGTGCGCGAGTCCGACTCGCACTTGGCCGGTTTTATTTACTGGTAAGTAGGCTAAAGTAGGTAAATAATTAATCACCGAATAGTCTGTTGTTGCTGACATTAAGGGCCTGTAGTCATTACCATTAGCATATAGATAAGGTTCTTTCTATTGTATTGTGTTTTAAAGTTTACTTTTATTTACTATCAGAGTTTTATGATGATTTTTCGTTTCGCTTCACCGCTTTTCACACGGAATACTTTATTTCGGTTCCTTACCCATAAATGTCGTCGTTTTAAGTAAACCACAACAGGATTAGTAAAACTTAGGCTGAACTAAACTATATCTTGACTAGAAGAATTACTTAGTTCTAAGGTTTTTATTTATTATAGTACTCTGGGTAATTTCTAAGAAATTAATAAATCCCAAAAATTTACGATCTCGACGGGATTCGAACCCGCACCTTCCCCTTCAGCGCAGGGTTGCTCTTTTTCCAACTAAGCTACGTGATCGTGTGACGTGGTGCGGGTTCGAATCCCGTCGAGATCGTAAATTTTTGGGATTTATTAATTTCTTAGAATTACTTAGGTTCCATCTTTTTATAGAGGACGACGCCGTCATTTTTATCGATTTTGAAAACAATATTTGACACAAATAAGTAATATAGCACTTCATACAGCATTATTCCATAGTCATTAAGTTAGGAATATCCGGACCCACACTGGTTCTGTTAAAATAATTATTTTACTTAATAATATCTACTTTGTACTTCTATGCTCAAGGCTATACTGTATCTAGGTATCAAGCAATCTAAGCTGCGGGTCCAAGCTAGTCATACATTACATAACTAATGAATGTAAGTAGTATTAAAAATGCGAAAGTACTTATAATGTTAAATATTTAGATATTTGTTACCACTTTCTTCACGTCAAAACTATTGAACAGAACGGGCAAACATTTTTCATAGATAGGTATTCTTGAAGTTCTAGGCTTGGATTAACTTTCGCTAATGCATTGGTAAACACCCATATCCTCCATTTTGAGTTCGTTAATAATGAGCGACCGGTCGGTTTCCAACCGGCATTTAAATATTTTATTCTTTCTGGATAAAAAGTATAAAATACTATTCTAGAACGCGTGCGAAGCCGCGGGCAGAAGCTAGTGTTCAATAAAAATCAATTCATAGAACATTAGTCGTTAATAAGGAAAAGACAATGTAAGAGGTTTAGGAGCCGTACAGTTCCGCCATGACCTTGGGCTGTTGAGCGCTTGGCAACAGCGGGCGACTGAGCAACGAAACGTAACGCTCCAAAATTCTATTTCGAGTACCGTCGGCAAAGGTAGTGAACTAGTGAAGCTTTCGGGAAAGTTAATAAATCTTACGTTTTGTTGGAGCGCGTTTGTAACCGTTCTCGTTTCTAGAATCCTAGCTATTTTAAAAACAGGCTTCAAAAGACGAGGTTATAGGTAAGATAGGTACTACCAGTTTATCAATTCATCTGTTTTTTTTGTTGTAAATAATGAAGTTACAAAAGCAAAGAAAATACTTAGTAGTGGAATTATTTCGCGACATAGTATCATCGAAGAAAATCGTGGAAAGTTGAAACGTGTTTTGGATGAAACTGTTGAAAGTTTTCATTCATCATTTGCCTAATTCGTCGCCCGTTCGTAGTTGAACTTGAATTTGCACCTTTTTGACTGCGCGGGTGCAACGCGGTGGTTACTTTGCTTTTACCTTGTTATCTGTTAACAGTTTGATTAAAGGTTTCATGTATAAATTCCTTTGTTTACCAAAAATATCTTGCATTCTAGAATATAATGTAGAATCTTGGTTTTTGTACGTGTACGTAATCCTATCAAGCATCTAAGTTGACACCTACAGCTGCTTGTTTTTTGTGCCGAATCTTAATAAGCTAAGCTTCTGTGATACGGGCCTTTTTGCATCTGAAAACAATTTAAGTTAACTTTAGATCACAGTATAAACTGCTTACAAGTTCGTAGCAGACAGAAGCTTATTAACAAAGAGGTCATCCCCAAAATCCGTGTTCATAATCAGGCTATACTTGTTCGCTGCTGGACGGCAGGTGTGATCGCCATAGCGCCCTGTCTTGCCGCATCCAGCAGTCTTTCGTTGCATTCAGTCTGTTCTAAAAGCCACTAAATCACGTATTAAGGGAATGAACCTTTACAATGAGGGCTTTTCAATGCGACCTTTAAAAAAAAGTGGTTGCCATAGACTAAGGTAGATGGCGCTGTATGAAACTCGAGTGTCAAAAATCCTTAAATCGTAGTGGAAACAGAAAATTATTTCGTTGTTTATTTTATGAGATTTTATGATAATTTTGTGCAGTGCCATCTAGTGTCAAAATAAAAAGCGTGATTGTTTTTTTTAAAGATTGCATTGAAAGCCCTCATTCCACGGATCTTAATTTAGAGTTACCTTGTTGCCATGGCTTTATAAAAACGAGCGTGACCACAAGAAACGGGTATGGGCTCCGTACAAAGTAAAATCGTTGTTTAGGAACTTTTTAACATATTACTTATCGGAAACTTATCTTAAATACTTATATTACGATTTAAATTTACTTAATTATACGTTACAATCTACTGTTGTCTTTCCACTCTAATAACTCGAAACAGGATGACCCAAATTAGATTAAAATTGGGACATGCATGACCTACCTAAATTATACTGATATTAACATAGCATTATCTGGTGCTAAAATATTGAAGCTTGCGTATATTGTACCCGTTTAAACTTGTTTTATAAAACGCTCGCCTCGTCTTATCTAGCCACAATAAATCTACTCATTTCATGAAACAAGTTTGATAAAAATAAAGTAAAAAACTCACCGTATTCCGTCATTATTTATATTTTAAAAAAACCTATTATTGAAATTTCGACCACGTCGTCGTCCAGTCTCAACGGAGCCTAGCCAGGTGCGTAGCACATATAGTGCTCAAGTGTGTGCGCAAACACTGGTGCACTCTCATAATCGTGCCATCCGATAAAAATAATTATACCTCTGTTTCGTCAAAAGATAAAAAGAATAATTCTTTGAAGATTGCTCGTTAGTTTCACATTTTAGAATTCTTCTGTTCTTCGCCATGGAACCTGACGGAACCCTAAAACGTAGTGAAACCAAGGCTGAGCACTTAATTGCACAATTAAAAACGAATTAAATCCGTCCTAACCATCAACTAACTTAAACGTAACTGCTTCTTTATTATCTGCAAATCTGAAAATCATTTTCTATTATACAATTTTATTGTTGTCATTAAATTAATTG
This sequence comes from Eupithecia exiguata, assembly GCA_947086465.1. NCBI lineage: Eukaryota > Metazoa > Arthropoda > Insecta > Lepidoptera > Geometridae > Eupithecia > Eupithecia exiguata. The sequence continues at coordinate 10,545,575 of OX352245.1, forward strand.
ATTTACTCTAGTTAAAGAGGTTAAGGGGGCGCTGCGGTAATTCCCCAATTCTGTCCTCACCTTCCTAAAGATTTCTCAAACTTATCTAATCTATGTACCTAATGAAACTTTCACAAAATATGATATCAATAAATAATTATATACAAGGAAACATATTTAATTTTACACTTTTTTTGTGTAGTTTCACACCAAATTAATAAAAAAAACAACTACTATTCAATATTCTTCATATCTTTCCTCTTAAATGTAAACATTTTCGTGATTTTTATTAGATTCAATATAATATTAATAAAACCCCAAAAAGAAAACACGTTTTTGTAAAAAAAACCTTGATAAATAATTGGAGAAAATTTGTATTTTTCTAAAACAAGTACAACGTTATTTATTAGTCATATTTTGATACGATGTTGGTCATATTTTGTGATTATTTGTTTCATTGCCTAATACAAACGTTTTAGAAAAATATTTAGAAATATTTCTCACGGAACGCCCAGTAGATATTATTTTATGTTCCACATACTTTTACACTATGTGGGGTATTTATGATTATGGTATTTAATTTATACACATCAAAAGCTAAAACGATTTGTAAATGATGTACTTGCATACAATAATGATCTCTTTTTTTATCTTCGTTATTAAACTCAGTGAATGCATTATAGTACCTATTCGCTGCTTCGCCCGCCGCGAGATGCTGCTGTACATCGGAATGTTCGTCGAGGGCACTCAGTGTTATTTGATCGATTAAATTTTAAAATACAGTTGCAGGTTTCAGTGAAGACCATAAAGTCAAATAAGTAAAATCTTATTTTCTTAAATAAAAATAAACTTTGAATTATAGAAATCTACATCACGTGCGTATAATCCTCATTCTATTCAACGTCATCACCATCAGCCTATATTGGTCCACAGCTGGACATAGCCCTCTCTCCCCTAATGAACGCCATAGTGCTCTGTCTTTAGCTTACCGCATTCAGAATCTACTGTTTTTGCGCAGATCATCATCCCACCTGGCCGGAAGGCATCTTACACTACGTTTGCCGAGTCGCTATGCAACAACTTTGTTTAGATGAAACATTTTGTTTTGATTTGTCTTCATCTCAGATCTAAATAAAAATATCCCTTGTCTAAATATCATAACATAATATCTCCGCATAGAAACAGAAGCCGAACCGAATCTTTAAATAATTGCCGACATTTAACGACACTAATCAAATTAATAGGTATTCCTTGTCAGTTCCTCGTTACACAGGCCGCAACATCTACAAACTTAGAATAAATTAGCGACTGCGATTTCTTATCTAATGCCTTGTAATACGCATTTTTGAGTAGCGTGTAGATATGAAACTTGTAGGATTTCACATATCTCTTTATTCAAAATTTTTGACACGTTTCGACCGAGTACAGAATTCCAACTGCCGCCCCACTTCTCCCACTCACGCGAAAGAGAATGGGACCGTTGAATGAACAGTGAACGTCTAGTTGACGTTCACCCTACATACTCCCCCTATTGATCAACAATGGACCCCATGTTGATACAATCAACTTATTTATGAACATCAAGGTTCGTTATACAATATACTAACTTAACAACTATATTAACCTACTACTATGAGGAACCTACACTATTTATGTGCCCTTCCGCGGGCGGCCGCGTCTGCGCCGAGGCGCGACTGGCTGACACACCTCCGAATGCTCATCCTCCCTAGCGTGGTAACGCATGAGCTGCGAGATGTGATATTTGCCGACGATATCGTCCTGTTTTCGATAATGAGCTAAGATATAGGACGTTGGGCTCGCTTGCTCGACTATAATATAGGGCCCATCCTGTTTAGGCATAAGTTTAGCGCTGACGCCTTTACCAGCGTTACTCAGGACGTGACTTTTCAGTAGTACCAAATCACCTATCGCTAGCACGTCGTCCCGCCGGTTGACGTCTTTCTCCGCCTTTCTGAGGTCTTGCTGGTGTTCGATGCACTCTTTGCTCTGTGCAAGCGCGTCGGCGAGCTTGAGCAGGTACGGGGAAATCTGCGGGACATAGTTGGCGGCCCTTATCACCTCACGGATGTCGGCTTGCGCGTCGAGCGGGGAACGAAGTTCACGCGCGAATGTTAGGTAGGCCGGCGTTCTCTGGGTCGACTTACATACTGCCGTATTCATGGCAAAGCGAATTGCGGGTAAGGCCTCTGGCCATTGTCTGTGATGCCCTTCCACTAAGATCGCGAGCTGAGTCTTAAGCTCGCGATTCTTTCGCTCAACCGGGTTCGCTTCTGGGTGATACAGCGGGATAAGATTCTGCGTAACGCCGAGAGCTGCCATGGCGTGCTTCATTACGTCGGCGACGAACTGCACGCCGTTGTCGGAGATGATGCGACGCGGTACGCCATAGCGTAGGAACACCTCGTCAATGAGGGCGCGCGCGCACGCCTCTGCCGTGGCTTCGACCAGCGGGAAAAGCTCCACCCACTTGCTCGCAGGGTCTTCGGCCACCAGGATCCAGCGTTCACCGAGTTCGCCACGAGGTAGCGGCCCGAAGAGGTCAACGGCGAGCACTTCAAAGCGCTGTGCCGGAACAGGCGTCTGTAAAAGACCAGCTGGTTTTAGGTTAGGCGGTTTATACTTCTGGCACTCTGTGCACGTTTTAAGATATTCTGTGACATATCGTCTCATTCCAGGAAAGTAATAGCGTTGGGAAATCCGTTTTAACGTGCGTTCTATGCCTCCGTGTCCAGCCGTCGCCTTGTCATGACACTCTAACATGATTTCTTTACGCAAGCTTTGTGGTATAACCAGCTGTGGTTCCTCCGTGTCTTCATCGTAAATGTAGCGATATAGTACACCCTGCGTCATACAATACCCGCGTTCAGCCCACCTTGTGCAGTTCACCTCTTCACCCCCTTCCATCTCTTCAACAATCTTGGCCACATCATGGTCTGCCATCTGCGCCTCCCTGAGAGTGGATGCATCCCAGCGCGGGGTCTCCAGGATCACTGTGCAAATACCGCAGGCGGGACGGGACTCTTCCTCGCAAGGTGGGCGGCTCAAAGTGTCAGCAATAACATTGGCTTTACCTGGTGTATATTCGTAGTTTAGGTCGTACGCTTGCAGCTTCATGGCCCAGCGCACAAGGCGTCCGGTCGGCGACTTGAGGGTGAGCAACCATTTCAGCGGCTGGTGGTCACTGGCGACGCGCACGCGGTGTCCGTCGATGTACCCGCGGAACTTGTCAACCGCCCACACGACGGCCAGCGCTTCTCGCTCTGTGGTGGAATAGTTGCGCTCGGCGGGCGTGAGCAGGCGCGACGCGTACTCGATGGGATGCTCGGCGGCTGGCGACTCCCCCTGCAGTAAAGCGGCTCCCAGGGCGTAATTGCTGGCATCGGTCCTAAGTATAAACTCAGAGTTATAGTCTGGTTGACTTAGTATTGGTGAAGTAGTCAACAGTTCTTTTAGCTGCCTAAAAGATGTCTCTTGGGGTTCTCCCCATGTCCAGGCTATATCCTTCCTGGTTAGTTGGGTTAAGGGTTGAGCTATTTGTGAAAACCCAGGCACAAATTTCCTGAACCAGGAGCATGTTTGAATGAAACTTTTCAAGTGTTTCATGGAGGTGGGTGTCTTCATATTCTTAATGGCCGCGATTTTATCGGGATCTGGTGACACACCTTCTGTAGTAATAACATGGCCAAGATACTTTACACTAGTCCGAAGAAACATGCACTTTGTTCGGTTTGCCCGTAGTTTGAATGCCCTTAGTCGTTCAAACACAGTTTGGAGTTCTACCAGGTGTTTTGCATAGCTGCCCTCAGTTATTAATATAAGATCATCAAGGTAGCATAGTAGAGTTAGATCTTTTACTGTGGAACCGGATTTGAACCGGTCAATCAGCCTCTGGAAAGTGGCTGGTCCGTTACATACGCCAAAAGGCATGACTTTCCATCTGAAGACCCCCAAGGGGCACGTGAAGGCGCTCTTGTCCCTGTCTTTATCGGCCAGCTGTATTTGCCAGTAGCCGGAGCGCAAGTCAATAGTAGACATGTAACAATTTTTTTTTGTGTACTGGAGCAGGTCGTCAATCAGCGGTAGTGGGTATGAATCTGTTTTAGTTATTGAATTTAACTTACGGTAGTCCACACAAAATCTGAAGGTCCCATCTTTTTTGGGTACCAGAAGAGCAGGAGAGGCCCACGCAGACTCACACTCCTCTATGACCCCATCACTGAGCATTTTATTAATTTCGGTTTCCATGATGGCTCGCTTAGCTGGGGTGAGTCGGTAGGGTGGCACTGCGATGGGTAGATGATCTCCAGTGTCTATATGGTGCTCTGCATAGGGGGTACACTCTCCTTTTTCGCTGAAAACATCGTCATAGCACATGAGCAAGTTGGCTAAAGCAACTCGTTCTTCAGCAGCAAGCATAGTTCCTTCATCATCCCGTAGAAGATCAGCTGAATAACATTCTATAGGCCGTATAACTGTGTTCTCGCACTTGAGACGATGCACATTCAGAGGTGTGTCAGGCAGGTGCCAGGTCATGTTTGAAAAGTTTAATACTAATCCTGCTTTAGTAATAAAATCTATCCCTAACAAAGTATCATTGTTGATAGCATAAGGAAGGATCACAAATGTCACTGGGACTATAAGATTAGTTTTGTACACTGTGACCTGGACATCTGCTAACTTGACTAAAGTATCCTGCATGCTACCATCTGCTAGTTTAATCAGCATATTTGTTGAACGAAAAGGAAACTTCTGCTTAAGAAGAAGTGTATAGAGCGTACAGCCAGCTATGCATGCCTTTGCAGCAGTATCAATCAAAGCCGTGCCATTCAGTCCATTAATTCCAATGTCTAAGATTGGGCGGTTAGAGTTTTTTTCATGCTCAGGCACTGTTAGGCTACTTAAATCTATCTTAATGTCTCTATTCTGTACACTTTCACTAACACACTTATTGCACTCTGAGTACTCACGTTGTTCGGCACTTGGACCTACTAAAGTCTCGATCGAAGGGGCGGCGGCGGCGCGGGCGCGCACGCCTTCTGGTGCAGAACGTTTTGCCGCGGCGGCGGCGCCGGCGTCTGCCTCTCTGCGCTCGAGAGCGCGACGGCGACGGCGGGCACGGCTTCCGCAAGCTCGCGATGATGCATAACTCAGCTTGGCGGTGATATTAGCTGGAGAATCTTCCCTGTTTTTATTAATGTTGTCATTAGCGATACACGCTGAAGTTTGACATTTCTCTGACACTTCCATTTCAAACGTTGGACGGACGAAATCACTATTCAGGCCTCCAATAGAGCAGAATCGAACGGATCGATCGAGTGACTCCGGAACGGGTGACCGAGTCGTTCGTTCACGTTCAGCGGAACCGGACGTCGCGCGAGGCACTGTACGTAGCAGCTGTCGGGAGCGCGCTTGGGCAGCAGTGGCGCTCTCCGTTGTGGCGGCCGCGTCGTGAACTACCGGCGCCGCCGGTGGTGGTGGGGAGTGACGAGCGAATCTCGAGCTTCGGGCGACGCCGTAACGTTGATTTTGATTTGTCCTTCCGAAAGGTGCCGAAGTGTATGGCTCATTCGTTGTCTTTGTTGCTATGGAATTCGAATTTTGGCGCCAATGCTTCGCTTCTGTGCCGTTCTTTAGCGTCTTTTCATGATTTTCAGACTTTCCAGGCTCCTGCTCCTCTATACTTTCTTCTACTGCTCGTGCTTTCTCCAACAGGCCCTGGAACGTCGAGACCGACGTACGCTGTATTCTGCCCCGTATGTTCCGATGCAGGAGTCCAAAAACGAGGTCTAGTTGCACCTTTTCAGAAATGTCGCCCTCCGGCACCTTAGCGAGAAGGGCACGGGCGTTAGCCACGAACACGTCCGTGCGCTCACTCTCCTCCTGCTCGCGTGCAAACAGCTTTTTATAAATTTGGTAGGGCGGTCGACGATGGCCGAAAGCGCAGCGTAGCTTTTCCAAAGCGTCGTTCCAACTGTGGGTGGTGTTCTTTACACCCACGTACCAAATGGCAGCTTGTCCTTCGAGTAGGAGTGGAAGTCCCCGAAGAGCATGGTCCTCGCGCATGCCGACGCACTCTTTGTATATTTCGATGCCATCTATGAACGCCTCCAGGTCGTCGGCGTCGCGGGATCCGCCATTGAATCGCGCCGTGCAGCCGGTAAAATTCGGCGCTTGGCTAGAAAATGGCGCGTACGCTGAAGGTGGTGGCGGCGGCGTCGTCGTAGCGTTCATGGGTGTTGGGATAGTCTCGCTACGGTCGCTACGGAGTGGAGTGGTGGATGAAGCAATAAGGCGATCGACGCGCTCCAGCACCTGCATGTTTGCTTCGGCCTGCGTCCGCGCGAACATGGAAAACATCGCGGACAATTGATCCTGCGACAACATCACATTGGCGGCGGCGGGGGGGCTCGCTACCGGGGCGAGGTCCGCGGCGCTCCCGAAAGAGGCGGAATCCTCATCCTCGTTGCCAGACGTGGACTTTCGGTTTCTTGTTTTCCGAGGCATTGTCACCACGGCACTTTATGTCACTACAGCACTTTAGTACTTATTTGGGGGGTTCACGCAACTCAACGCGGAGCTTTTCGCTGCGACGCGTTGGTTTTGTTTGGCCACGAGTTGGCGCGCCAGTGTAGGATTTCACATATCTCTTTATTCAAAATTTTTGACACGTTTCGACCGAGTACAGAATTCCAACTGCCGCCCCACTTCTCCCACTCACGCGAAAGAGAATGGGACCGTTGAATGAACAGTGAACGTCTAGTTGACGTTCACCCTACAAACTCAATTAAATCCTATCTTAATCGTACGATGTCGTTGCGTGCGGTTTGCGTTAGTCAGTCACCTTAATCAATAAACGCTCTATACGCGTCTATAATTTGGTTGTTTTGAAAAAATAAAGCCTACTTTTTACACACTTTTGCGTGCCAAAAACTTCCCTCGGGATCATTCACTATACAATAGCGAAATAATTTTCTTAATCGGTCCATAATTGATGGAAAATAGAGGAAAATACATATAAAACATACATCCCCCTATTTTCGAATTAGCTTGTTTTTTAAATAGTTTGTTTTATAGCTTTAGTTTGTTTTCGCCGACGCGGTGGAACTTAAAGAACTATACTTAGTATAATATCTACAAAACGAACGAAGGAATTATTTGAGGCGAGACGCCATGACAGCACATCACGATATAAGAAAGAATATGTTCCGTTAAGTGGAAAGAATTAAATGTGGAGTTTCGCTTCTTTGATATTATTTATTACTCCATGTCAGCCTTGTGAAATCGTTCTGTGCTTTGCCTAAGCAAACGCACTATATAAATATTGAAGCCCATGCCTTATCAGACTACGTTAGCAGATGGAAATGTCACAGGGCCTAGCCCAGCCCACAGTGCAATTAGAATCAATAATGTTCAATTCCATACGTTTTATTAGACATAGACATAGACATAGACATTCATTTATTTTATTTCATTTATTTTCATTATTTTACCGACTTCAGGAGGAGGTTTCTATGTCGGCTGTATGTTCGTCGTTCATCGAGTTCTCCGTCAATGCGGTATATGCATGTAACTTTAAAAAGCCGATTTATATTTATTCTCTATTCATATAAAAAACAAATGTAAAATTTGTGGGTGTTATATTTTTTTTCGGTAATGTAATAAATAACATTAAGTAATAAATCGATTAAAGAAACTAAAAAATTCTATGCACCGATTAAAAATAATATTTTGCTATTGTATAGCAAATGATTCCGAATCGGTCCCATAAAAAAATATTAGTATTTATCCCGTCAAGCTTAAAATAAACATTTTTAGGGTTTCCGCCGCGCCTCAGAGGTCGTAATTTATTAAATCTTCTAAAAAAATCGACTAAAGCAAAAATGCCAAACTTGGCAAAAAATGTCAAAAGCTGTTATTTTGTCGGTCTCTTTCCAATTTCCGTTAATACTATAATATAAGAATATTCCACTTTCGTGTCCGAGACGAAGAACTCAGATGACGAAATACGAAATCACATCATGCAATTCTCTAAATGTTACTGACTAAAATTGTTTAACAGAATTCTTTCTGACACAAGGTACTCGTAGGTAGAAAATTCCTGCGCGAAATGAATCGTTATCGTTCCATAGTGTCGAATAACGTGGGCTTGGCAATCGTAATGCAAATTACACATTAGAGCTCATATTGGATCTGCCAGATTGGAATTGTAATAAAAAGTCTGCACCGACCATATGTACGACGGCAGGTCAATGAACCCAGCGACTATGCAATTGTTAATCTTTGTACCTAATCCCAAAGCAAAGGTATGAAACAATGGATGCTAGCAACAAAAAGGAGGTTTTTAACCGCTCGATTGTGTCGTCACATCACGGCGTTCTTGACATTATGTGCACAGAACAAATGGTCGTTTCATACAGAAGCTGTACTCGTAACTTAACCACAAGCTATTTGGTGGAAATAGGCAGGTTTTATGAACCGAAGCAATAACGTAAGCCTCGATAATCTTCATTTACGTGAAGTAAACTCGCTTTCATTGCAATGCCAAGTGACACGCCTTTGTTAAAAATTGGGCACACGCAGGTCAAGCAATAAATTGTTCGATATTTAATCCGCTGGCAGCGCTCGCTGTACTAAATGGGTAAACAATAGACTGTTCCGAATTGGGAACACCTCCTTAACAAGACAAGTGCTGTCGAATCCAACTTGTTCTAACCTTCTAACGTTGTTGCTAGGCTGCACGACGACGTGGCCGCGCCAATCTCTAGCTAAATCTTTATTTGCCAAACTGGTCTCCGAGTTTCATTGTTACGATTCGTTTGTCTAGCTATTACACACGCTAGATTCTATAAATTGGCCTTTCGTGCCGAGCATCAAATTACGAATCGACACCAAATTCTAGAGGTACGAGTATTAATAACAAAATAACCCTTTCGAAATATAATTTAAACTAGACGATGACTGGGTGACTATAAAAGAACCAAGTTGAACAACGCCTCAAACTTTCTCCTAATTTGCATTGCAAATCATTCCCCTCTGTTACTGACCCTTCAGAAAAATGAAAATTGCAATGGTTCCGCGCCGTTCCCTAAAACACAATTAACAAATATTTTTTCAACGTAAATGCAATGGGAATCATATGAGAGAATAGTCATCTTTAGCGGTGCAGGTGCGGAGACAAAATACATAGATTCCGAGGTTAACCTTCACAAATTAGAGCAGAAATACGACTGGACTGCGAAAAAGTGAAGAGTTCAGTTGTTTCAAGTCTCATTTCCAAGTCGTAATTGGGATCTTAATGAGAGAATAGTCATAGTTTAGCGTTGCGGTTTGGAGACAAAATGCATAGGTTCAGAGGTCATTCTCCAGAAATCTAGAGCAGGAATACGACAGGACTGCCAAGGAGTGAAAGGTGTTCAGCCGTTTCAAGTTTCATTTCCAAGTCATAAATGGTTTCTCTAGCTCAACAAGTCTGTAAAGATGTGGCAGTGAAAATGAACGACTCGAACGTGCATAGCAACAATGCTTCATTTACATAACTGGGCTCTGAACCGCCTTTTTAATTAACTTTAGGCTTCGGACAAACGGGCGTTTGCTTTTTGTTCCATTTAAGACGTGAAACGTGATTTCTAAACTGAAGACTGATTGTCGCTCTGACCTTGAAGTTTTACAAAGGATTTATGCATCAACGTTCTCAAAACTACGTACAAAATCACTTGTTTTAGTTTGCTCCATGTGATTCCAGAGCCTAATAATTCCGAAATACTCAGTTTTCATATGACTATTGGTATACGCGGCGCACGCCACTAGGCATATCTTTTTTGACATCTTCAAAAAGCATTGTCATATTTATGCGAATTTACGGACAAAACTTAGAATTAACCCCTTATGGGGCGAACATGTAGTGTTAAAGATAGAGAAGCACCCTAAATAAAACTTGCAATACACAGGCATTCGCATAAAAAACTTGGCAATGCAGCCGATGTTAACCTCCAACGACTTGACGCTTTGTTTGAATGTAAACCTAAAAACATCGACGTCATTATTTCGTTTAACCAGAATGCAAGCGTGTGGGATGCTTCTGAAATATCCGGCCAGCTGTATTCCATTCGGACGTCCGAAAGATCAAGGTTAAGATCGGTTAATGACTGATAGTTTAAACAATTTATTGTTTTTTGTGAACGAAACTGGACCTAAGCTCGATATTAAATCGCCCATCTTGGTGCATTATTCGCTCATCACAAGTTTATATCGATATAAAAGTTAATCTTTCCTTTCGAACGCACATAACGGTCTGAAACTAGTTTGAGCTGATGAAATGATAACCAGTCCCAGACAATGTGAATCAGTTTTTACGTAAACCGACGTTTCTTACGTTGCTAAAGCTGTCTCTTGTTCGTGACGCACAACGCTGCGGTATGCGGCACAACGTAGCGTCACGGCGGCGGCGCAACGTTAATTGTCTGTTCGAAACGAGTCGTTTGGTTTTGCCGCAGCTGTATGCGGTACAAACAAATCCATTGCCGACGCCGAGGCGCAAACCGCAGCGTAAGTAAAACGCCGCGTTGTGCGGAGTACCCGCTCCCTAATTTAAAGCTCTTGCTCCTCACCGCTGACGTAGTCTTTGAAGGAACAAAAAACCACTATTATGTTTTTCATATGATTGCACCGCATAACGCAGCTTTGTGCGCTGATCAATAGACCAGGGCTTAAACGAACGAGAGCACATGCATACGAAGGACCACGCCTATTTCTTGTTTCAGAAACAGATCGTTCCATCCATATTTGGAAAATGCTATTTTCATCTTGGATACCTATTGAAAGGACGTAATGGTCTAACGGACTCACGTGCGTCAGAATCAACCGCGATTGTTTGTCAGGCAGCTATCAAGAATCTGGACCAGCTTTGGATTTGAATTGACTGTTAACCCGCGAGCTATTTCGACAAACTGCTCTACGATCAAAGGATGTAATAAATCATACGACTCGCTAATGATAAATACAGAAAAGCAGTATTAAACTGAGCTCTTTCTAAAAACAGAAATATGTGTTCTTTCTGTGGAAAACCTTTTATTTCTTCCTGTACGTTTGCAAATGTGATAATTCTGATGCGCCCTATTCGAGCGAGCCTTGAATGGTTGACTCTGTGGTTGAAGCGCTTATCTGTCTTGGTGGTCGGCCTGTCACGTCAGTAAGCTGAGCACCAGTCCAAGGATCGGTTACACTGAGGTCAGCTCCACTCATACCAGATACCAGGACTTTGCATGATTCACGACGTAGCCGCGGGCAGACGAGCCGATTTATAACCCACGTGATTTAATAACCATGTCAACTGAGCCGACACACCTGACGTATTTAATGGTCAGATTGGTCAGCGTTTCAGTTTCCTGTAATTGATAGCGGAATCGGACCGCAGGTTAAATAACTTAGGTACGTAATTAATTACACACTTGGTTAGGGTTTCACCACATTTATTGGCTAGAAGAAGCTTTGTCTACGACACGCGCTTCATCATACGACACCACGATACAACGTTCATTGCACGGCACAAGTAGACACACCGGCACCAGTGGGTGCTATTTTCATTAAATTGTATGCATACCGGCCTGGATCTGAGATATCTGAGTGGCCGAACACGACACCATCATGTCGTTCTGTCAATATCAGACACTCATTAATATATAATGTAGAAGTAAAGCTTTTAATTTGGTTGTAACTTGCAAAGCTCCTAATTGGATTAAACCGATCACTGCAGTACTGGTATCAATGTGGCGAGACCTTTACACGACACCGAAGCAACGTCACCTCGTCGAAAATAGAACATTGTCAAGACTGTATGGCGTCGATGAGTTGACATCTTTTTTTCAACTTCTTTGATGTGTTGATGAGATTCTCCTGGCTATAAACTGAGATTTTGGCACAGCAACGGCATTGGATAATGAACATTTTGGAACGCAGCCTCAAGTCACTGATGATGAGTGATGACGCAAAACTAAAGACCGGGTTATTTGTATAGAATTATATGAAGAATGTATGATGTCAATTCCAATAAATCTAAAGCAGTACGTTCGCAGATACCTACGCTCCACAACATGACAAATTCACAGGCATTATATCGTGGAATGAGCAATTTCGTTAACAACTTAGTCGCTTGTTTGGTAGAACTTTCTGGAACAAGTAAGTAAGTAATAACAAGTTTTTCTCTGAAAGTATCTTTTACATGAAGCTAAAAGAAATAATCGGATTAGTAACATGAACTCCATGTTAAGTAAAATAAGCCCAAAACATTACAAATCTTCAGTAATCTTTTGTAGCGTTTACATATTCACTTACCTAACTGCGCTTGACCTCCTAAATCCTTCCACCATAGGACCAGCAGACACACAAAAATACCAGCCCTACCTGGTCGATGTACCACAATGTTGTACCAAAAATTCTGCTCTACCTTCATAATGAGCACGGCCAAAGAGTGGAATGAGCTTCCAGCGTCTGTTTTCCCACCAGAATACAATCTTGGAGTCTTCAAATCCAGGGTGAATAAGTTCCTTCTGGGAAAGCGTTCTCCATCTTAGGCCACATCATCACTTATTCAAGTGAGATGTGGTGGCCAAAGGCTTGACCATCGCCAAAAAAAAATGTCTTGTAGGTCCTTCCTATCGGATTATGAGAGTGAGAGAATAGAGTGTGCACCTGTGTTAGCACACACACACTGTGCACTATAGTACGTCCTGCCTGCGCATCTGGCTAGTCTCCGTTGAAACTGGCCGCCGCGCCGTGATCGAAGATTCGGCCATACCATACATCTTCAACAAGTTTCGTTTTGCACTGATTTTTTAACTCATTTTGCTAGTTTAGTTGCTTACTTTTATTTACCTCAAAAGTCCTACCTTTACACTCCCCCACATTGCAATTTTGTAATAGGCCTCCTCTCTCATGCAGTCATACGTGTTGTTTAGCCTCCTCTCATCTACCTAGAACACTGCTTACATTGTTCTTCTGTCCTCCGGGTTTCTAATCAGTGGCATGGCATGTTTTCGAAGCGAGTGTTCTTAGTAGCTTAAGTCAGACATAACAGAGCTGTTTGTCTGCATTATTATCCTGCTAGGATTCAGTTCAACAAAGTATCACGTAGCACCTAGTTTTCTGCACGTATTTTTTGCCCTTGCTAGCGTCGTAGGGTTTTACTGTAATAGTCGTTTTTTAGATTGTTAGAAGATCGAAAATACTTGACTGCACACTTAACTTAGAAGAACCTAACTTACAAAAGAAGAATGAGGAAGGTATAGAATTAAGCGACATTTTTTACTGTTGCGCAACCCAAGAACTTACTTTTTGGAAGACTATGTATCTGTCAGTTTATCTATCTGCTATCCAAACTATCTTACTATCCAAAAAAATAAATAAATCTTAAGGATACTTTTGTCTGTAGTAATAACAATTTGGACGTTGTCTGTCTGTCAGTTCATAACGGCACAGTTTATGTAGGCTAGGTATCTATTCATTGAGGGACATAAAGTTCATCGAATCACCTAGTAATACTAGCTCATAATCATAACAAATAAGTAGGTTAGTTAGGTACTCATTAAGCTCATGAGAAATTAACTGTTTCACGCGTGTTGAGACACGCATTACCGCTTTATTACTTAATTAAAATCTAATCTTAAGTGTGCTTAGCTTGGCAACATTACTAAATTATGTTTAGTGACTTGATTTCTGGGAGTAACTATAATACTTCTTTGTTTCTGAGCCAGTGAAAAGGACGACCAAAACTAACCCGTAAGCTCTTTAGTACTTATTTGTCTCTGTATCTTGCGCAAAGGTTTGATAAACTTGGGATTAGACTTATCGAAGCTCTTGAAAGAGTATGAACCCTAAGGAGCACCTTCACAGATGACGATACTGTCTTCCATCACGCCATTTGATTCTATATCAGCTCCACTAGCGGTGTCATCGCTGCTTTGTGTTAAATAGCTGATGTGAATCAATAGACTATAGAGTCAACGCGAGCCTCCCACCTGTGATATTGTCTCTTAGAGAACCTTTGCTAGAGGAACATGCAGTGCATTCGTAAACCTCTAGATGCCGCTCTTCCGAATCCCAACGGATGTCTCGAGTATCCAATGAAGCAAATGAGGCTCAATCATGCTCTCAAACTCAGATCAGATCTCGTTACTTGATCTTTGCACAGGGTGCCATAATTTACGAATTAAGTGCTCAACAAAATTGTCTTTTACCATGCAGTTTCAGTTCTCAGCGCACAGCCGTCGTCATTTTGGTTTCAGAGTTTTTACGTTGCATGGGACTTGTACTCGTTTGTTGAATATTCTGGTCCGCCATTTTCAACAAAAGTTGTAACTTTCAGTCGTAAAATATCTGCTATAACCCAGTACTAGATGATGCCTCAGAAACCGAAACAGGTGCCTCACAAAGTCATGTTATGCCTTCGCTGGATCTTAGCATGTCCCAAGACATACGTAGCTTCCTGATTGCATTCTACCTGACGACGGGCAATTCTTCAATTTTATTATTTAATCGCTATCGAACTCGCAATCTAGGTCGCTGTGATTCACTTTCAACTATTGCCCGATAATCCTCCGAGTACGTTCACCCGGTGGATAAATCATACTGCACACCAAGACTTTTATAGCAGTTATCAGGTAGCAGGTCTTGTTCTGATAAGTCTTGATAGATCTTTGAGGAAGTGTGACTTCGTCGCTTTGTTATTAATCAATCAGATTTCGGTATTCCCAAATCGCTTTGCTTAATTTTTGGCGGACGTGGATAATATTCAAGCGGAGACGAAATTGTCTGATTTTTACCCGACTACCAACAGGGGAGGGTTATGAGGTTAGCACCCTATGTTTGTATGTTTGTATATTTGTATGTTTGTATGTATGTGGCCGATTTCTTTGTTCCCACGTAGCGCTGAAACTACTGGTTCGATTTCAACAAATTATGTATCGATTGATTCGTGTCAATACCCCGATGGTTATAGGCTATAGGATTTAGGGCTCCGACCCCGAATAAGCCTTCAAAACGCGTATTAAAGTTTAGGTAGCCGCAGGCTGCAGGCCCCATAGAGAAAAATTACAATACCTACGACCTATTTTCATTTTCAACTCTATGCCTATCAAATACGACCGATACGTCATTCTATTTTGTCAATGTAAATGTTTCAAACTTTTATAAATAACTTTCACGTAGTCGGGTTGTAGTTTTTAACTTTATCTTGTTCTAAGCATGTGTTTTAAGTAATGAATGTAATGTCAATTGTAATGCTACTACTACAAATGTAATGCTAAATGTAATGTCTTGTCGACGTGGAGAGCGCCATTCGCCTCCATCTTTTCTCTAGCTCTTATACTTCTGCCATCATATCATCCATGAGATACTGAATGTAACGACGACAACGACTGCACACTTTAAGGCTTTCCCAAGAATTAATCGTCTCATTGCACCATTTGCACATTTAGCACCAAGTGTATGGTGTATACAGTTAACATAGTAATATACCGCGATGTCCTACGAAGTAGATAATCAGCTGGATTGCCATGTGCTGTGTCAGACGCTTTGTGTAATTGGATTGCTTTAGGTTGTTGCTCTCTGAATGCGCTTTCTTTGCTATTTGATATATGCCGTCTGCACTTGCAGGGCTTAAATGTCCGGTAATAACCTGCACAGTCAATTGCTATGCGCTATATCTATCTATACTTTTTAAAGAGCTAGTATATTGTGAAGTTGGAATTTTCCTTTCTTAAGGTTGATCTCAGGAGCTAAGAGTAAGATTCTGTAAATAACTTCATTGACTGGTATACTTTTCATTGGTAGCGCTCTTTCTAACCAATTCTTGAACTGAACCACTGACAAAATCTAGTATTTTATACACGAGAAGAGCTCGTTGTTACTTATCCTGTTATTCCGCGAATTTGTGTACAAAAAAGTCCGCTCTTCAGTCGCGTTAGCTTTGAAAATGGTGACTCGCGAACCCCAGTTCCATTAAAAACCGACAAAGTAAAACGGTCCCAGATCAGAAGATGGTGTCTTCCGATATATACTCTACTACATTGTATGTAACCTGCTCTGCCAAGTCTCCAATTTCACCAAAAGGAAGTGGCCGACATCTTTCCAAACTGCCCGATTCACGCCAAACTTGTCTTACTATTTTATCGATGTTTTTCAAGTTAATTCGAGCGTGAAAGACTTCCCTCGGCTCATTTAGTAAAGGGTTCCCTTCCCTGATGATGGATGATGTTTTAATAGGGTATCTGGCGCGCGATCGATCGCGTCTGAACCTCTTCCGGGTTCCAGGGTGCAATAAAAGGAGTATTTGTTTGTAGCTGTGTGCTTTCGACGATTCATTTACAATCGCGAGTTATGCCTGACGTACAACATAAAATTAAGGTGGATTTGAGTTAAGGTTAGGTTAGCAGATACGTAGTAGTACCTACGCAGATCTCGACCGCTGCCGCACTGCACCAAAATGTATTTAAATATAGACCTCAATTCGTAATATTTAGATGCATTTTATTTTGACGTCATCAGTTAACAGACGGTTCGCGGATTACTCGCTTTAAGCTTGCGGTAAACTATTTTGCCATTGTAAAATGCATCTAAATTTCACGAGTTGAAGACCAAGTTTGAATGTTTATTTTTTACTGTGCAGCAGTGGCGCTGGATTTGTGTGCTTATCTCCTTTATGGAGCTCTGTAGGATCCGTATCCGCCCCTATTATAAATAAATAAATAATTGGGTTCCGATTTCGCTTTACTTTGGGTACAGAACCCTGAAAAGGTAACTTTATTGTACCTACCCGAAGTTCACATGTCGAGTAATCAACGTACCATTTGATTGTATTCTTATGCTTGTTAGATCAGATGCGAACAATGGATGGGTGTAATCAGCCCCCGCCATGGCAACAAGCTGACGGGCTTTTTTGGCTACCATTTCGCGAAATTACAGTCTTTGTGTTTAACAGTATTACACCGCACGACACGATATACTCTTAGGTTGAAACATAGATCTAATTAAAATTCGGGAGATATGGTACGTTCTCCCAGCGCTTACTCAACAAATGGCCTGGGTTGTGTTACAACGGAAAGACAAACATTGTTTCGAATCTTGTGTAATATACATACCTTATGAACAACAAAGATGGAAAGACGTACCTAGACCTACTCGCAACAAGACGTGTATTGCTATCTCTTTTTGCGCACGAATGTATCATACATTTCTATACCTGTCTGCAAATGTGTTGCCGCGAAACACGAACGCAGCCGTCGTCGGCGCCGCCGCCGCCGTCCGACTATGACCGAGGTGCATGATCCTAATTGCACCTAATTTGAACCTTCCACTTTCGAGAAGCTAGTACCGAATCTCCCCTTTTTTACTTTTATCTAAGGGTTGAAATTAATTTATACCGAACAGCACCAGCAGTAATGTTTTACACACTTTAGAGCGCGCTATTTGCTATTTTATGCTGTTATTGTAAAGTGTTTCTAAAGAGAACGATCTTAAGCCCATATTTGAATGACCATTTCTCTGCTATTATATAGGGGGCGCGGTGCGTCATTATTCATCATTATTTATTATTATTTATAAACCATCCACCTTTAACTCATTAGTGTGCATAACCCCTAATAATTAACTGCAATGAGCTTTAGTTGGCTTCATCGAATCATCATTATTGTCTAGTGGAAGGTTTTTCGGCACTTTTAACCTTGACATCCGATTCTCTTGATTGATAGGCCAATGAACTCTGCAAAACACTTATGTCACGAAACAAAAACTTTATCCTCCTAATCAACGTTGATAAAAAAAAATAGCACGGAAAAGTGGCAGTCGGCCGGCCATATATCGCGAAGAACCGACAACCGATTGGTTTCTTGATTGTACGGAGACTGCGACTCCGCCAACGTTGTGTAGGACGCCCTCCAGCCAGGTAGGATGACGACCTGCGAAATACTGCAGATAGATGCTGAATGCGCCAAACTGAAGACGAGGCGCTATAGCGCTTATTAGGGAAGGCATAGGCCTCCCCTAGTAGGTTCAGCAGTGGACTAGTGTAGAGTAGAGGCTGATGGTGAATCAAAGATCATCAGTATAGAAGAATGGGCAACATTGATTTAAATAAAATAGCGCTAAAACAAAAGTAGAGCGAGATTTACAAAAGCGGGCACGTATTTTGCAGAAACCTATTTTCAAGGTAATTCTCCAAGGTTCGATCGTTTCTTGTCTTAGATATTCGATATCTGTGTTTGTACACTGTTGTAATACCTAGCCTCGGATACGCTAAGATGGTCACTTTAGTACCATGTGCCTTTATATATGCGTTAAGGTGGTACCATCCGACGCCATTTGTGAAAAGCATAGGCATAGGATTTCGCGTTCATAGGAACGGGACAAAGCAGAGCGGCTTAAGTAATGTTTGTGCGAATCCCGAAATTTTTGTGATTCAAAATCATTTAAATATTACAAAAAATGTTGCATGAAACTAACCAAATACTTTTATTTATCAGGTCTCAGATATATCGTTTTTTTTGGAACTTTATTTGATTTAAGTAAGTTTGATTTTGTTGAATCTTCCTATTTTGCTGATTATTTCAAAAAATTACATCATGTTGTTGATAGCAGAATTGGTAATTTTATAAAGAAAATGACTTCATTAATTTCTCAAATCCTGGCGCAAGAGGCAATTGTAAATAATTGTTGTTGTAACGTGTCCGAATCCTCTGTCTAGTTGTAAGCCGCCGTCGAAACCGAGCATGTTCATTCTTCTGTAAAATTTTAACATGCCATTAAAAAGTTTAAATGATTTAGAGCTATTAAAAAATTGGTATTTTGAAGAGATGTTTTCTCAAAGTTGCCCTTTGGGTATAATTAGTTCGTTATGAAATAATTTGCTGGAAGATTTTTTGTTAGTTGCAAGTTGTATGTAACAAAGTTGGTAATGAATTTAAAAAAATCTTTCGTTTTTGTATAGAGAACGATACTGAAACGGTCCCATAAAAGTATCAAGTCAAGCATAATAAAAACGGCCAAGTGCGAGTCGGAGTCGCGCAGGAAGGGTTCCATACCATTATCTATAATAAAACCGGCCAAGTGCGAGTCGGAGTCGCGCACGAAGGGTTCCGTAGCATTATCTATAAAAACGACAAAAAAACACGTTTTTTGTATGGGAGCCCCCTTAAATATTTAAATATTTAAGGGGGCTCCCTTAAATATTTAAATATTTATTTTATTCTGTTTTTTAGTATTTGTTGTTATAGCGGCAACAGAAATACATCATCTGTGAAAATTTCAACCATCTAACTATCACGGTTCATGAGATACAGCCTGCTGACAGACGGACAGCGAAGTCTTAGTAATAGAGTCCCGTTTTACTCTTTGGGTACGGAACCCTAAAAAGCAAACTGTAAAAAACCCGACTTGGTCCTCAGTCGGGTTTTTTACAGTTTTACACAGAAGCGCGGAGCCATAATTTAAATGTTGAAGTTAGCTATTCAGAAGAAATAACAGCGCTCAGGGTCTAAGCTATCACCATTTTGCGTCTAGCTTTCTGTTCCACCAGTTGATCTAGTCAATTGTAGGTCTAGCCGTGTTGAATCGCCTCAAGTTTTTAATATTTGAGCCACGTACCAGACGCCTGTTAGGTTTCGCAATCGACATGCCTTTTAAATTAGGTTCGTCACTTACTATTACACCTTACGCTAGTCGCTAAGGCACCTACTTTCGTGAGTTTAGCTTTATCTAGCTGCACCGGTACCATGAACAGTCTGGATTCGGGCTTGAATTGAGAAAAATTACACTCAGCGCTAAATCATTGAAGTTGAAGCATGGATTAAGGTATGAAGGTAGTAACTTGGTAAGGTTTAACAAACGTTGCGGGTTCGATTCTCGTCTTGGGACAAATTTTTGTACGATCTGCAAATATTTTTTCTGGGTATTTTATATTAAAATGTATCTATTTGTGTAATGTATTCTAATAAGTATATCAATCGTCTCGTACTCATAACACAAGCTCTGCTTAGCTTGGGGCTAGATGATGCTGTGTGGATTGTTCAGCATTAGTCATTTATTTATTAACTATATATAAAATTGCAAGTAAATACAGTTAAAATGTATTTTGTTAATTTAATATGCAATTTGGGACACTCTGTAGATAGAGCAAAATTTCATTTACTTTGAACCTACGTTTGCACAAACGCGTTTCGTATTATACAGATCTGAGTCATATAAACATTATACATTGTTCTGGTTGCCTGGAAGAAATAGCTTTAAGCGATAAGGCCGCCAAATCCATTGCTATCTTTAATTTTATACAATCTGTTTTTCTTTTTAATTTAAGGTGATTTAAGAATTATCTATCTATAAACAGCAGTTTGTCATTTTAGTTCATCATGAACCTAGTTAGGTACCTATTACAAAATAATTAAACAGAATCGTCCTCGGCAAAATAAACAATAACTCCTAATAAAAACCATTAAATTACGATGAACTCATGAAACTATAGATTACTATAGGTACCTACGAGGAAATAAAATAAAACGTCAAGTGCCAATTGGACTCGCGCGTCAAGGGTTCCATACAAACTTGTACTCGTAAGTAATAATTTTTTTTTTGTGAATCATCAACAAATTTACGATTCTAATTTATGATTAATGATTAATATGAATGAAGAATGATATTTTAATGATTCTAAGTCAACGGAAAGTACCCTATAGGTTTTGTGTGCATGTGATTCCCTAGGAAATTAAAAAAAAAATTGGGTATAAACAGCTGGTAATTTTTGATTGTGTTGACTTTGACGTTTGATTTTTTATCGCGGATCCAAGAGGTTACGAACCTGAGTATATGATGTGAATTTCAACTTGATACCTTCACGCGTGTCTGAGAAAAGAAGGTTGACAGACGGACAACAAAGTGATCCTATCAAGGTTCATTTTTTTCCTTATGGAAAGAACGGAACCCTAAAAATTGTCGCGAACGGTATTAAATTGACGCAACAGAGAGGTACTTTTCGCATCAGGGAAAATGTAATTTTAGCGAATACGTAAATCTGTAATTGAAATATTCCCTTTGAAATCAAATTCAATGGAGTAACCGCATAAGGTCAAAATCTCGTCACTATAAACGTAGGAGGAGTGAATTTGACGCAACGCTAAACAGTGGTGTCGTTTGTAGTACGTCAGGGAAAATGTAATTTTAATATTTAACACGTGGAGAGAGTGACGTACGTTATTTCAGAACGTGTATAACTTTTCAATCAACTCGTTTAGACATGCTCTGATCTGATGAAATACTAATAAAATTGATTTTTAAGCGTCTTGGAGATGTGTTCACATGAAGTGAGAGAGTAGTTTTTTTTCGCCAGGTGGCGCCAGTTGTAATAACATCAGCTCTCAGTCTATTTTATTCTTAAAAATTTAAATACTAGTTAAGTTACAAGTTGTGTACTATCTAAAGTGATCTATAAGCATAATAAACGAGCACAAGTGTTATCTTGGAATATTATTCACGAACAAAAGTGTATCAAGTATAAAAATAAGACTAACCCCCGAATACGCAAACGCAACTCAGATATCATCATCATCATAATCATCAGCCTATATCAGTCCACTGTTGGACATAGGCCTCCTCTAATGAGCGCCATAGCGCCCTGTCTTCAGCTTGCCGCATCCAGCAGTCTTTCGCAAATCGTCATCCCACCTGGTCGGAGGGCGTCCTACACTACGTTTGCCGAGTCGCGGTCTCCACTCAAGAACACTCAGACAACTCAGATATAAGCACGTCTCAAGCGACAATTTTTTGACAGATTTTCATTTGAAAACTGTCAAAAAACGACGACTTGAGACGTGCTTAAATTTGAGATGCGTTTGAGTATACGGGCGTAAGATCGACAGTGTTCAAGATATTACTTGGACATGGTGGTATACCTTACTAGGTAGGTACCTAAATTTATAAACATCATCCGCAAGCAACTTGACTTCAACAGTGGTTGCTAATCCTGTAACTAGCTATTTTATGCCAAATTGGAACTTTTTGCTACAAAAAGAACCTAGTTTATTTCATTTCAATATGCTTAGCAAAAGATTGTATCGGAATTCCGAAAGGACTTGAATTCGCACCCCTGACTAATAACTAAAACCACTCTGCTCTAGCTTTTAATTATAGTATCAATTGAGTATATAGCGAGGTAGTCCCACTAAGGTGTAGAACCTCTTTAAAAAATCTAATTCATATTTTGAACCCAGTTACGTTTACACAAGATTTCAAATACAAGCTTACCCTATTAGATCCCTTAGTTGAAATATCCCGTATTCCAAACAATAAACAACCTTTCGACCGAACCGAACTCAATCCCACTAATATTATAAATATGAAAGGATGGATGGATGTTTGTTACTCAATCACGCCAGAAAGGTTGAACGGATCTGGATGAAATTAGGCAATGAGATAGATTATAGTCTGGAATAGCACATAGGCTACTTTTTATCCCGGAATTCCCACGGGAACTACGAGGGTGAAACCGCGAAGCGCTGCTAGTATATCCCATAGTCTGGTTGAATAACACTACTCACCTCAAGTGATCCATGCATCAGTTCAAGCTGCTTTTATCCTCCCTGCCGAATCTGAAGCTTGAACCTGAGCTAGCGTTTGTACACGTATTGGTACGGAGTTCCAACCTTAGAGTATCAAATGGATTGAGTTCATCTACGATTCCTAACTGCATCTGTTATATTTATCGAAATAAGAGAGCAAGAATTTCGATAGCGATCGGTAAGCATTGATTTTGTCTCTAATGTCGATAATATGGGTCTTTAGTCAACTGAGGCCGCTCTATTCGGTAAAAATGGTCTGTTCTTAATTTTTATCGAAACCAGACAAAAAATCGGTCCTTATTAGAAGACCCGAGGTCGAACTAATCAACTACTGCCTGCTCAAAATTCTAAATACAAAAATGTAACTCAGAAAGGTCAAAATCTTGAAATAAAACACTGACACGGAAATAAAGTGATATTTTTGATTTCTGTCGCTTCGTTATGTAGACTAAAGTAAAGAAGCGACGAAGAAACCTTTAGCCTGTTAGTTGTTATTTTTCGAGTTGGAGCGAAACCCGTCCCAACCTTTTTATTTAGGGTTCCGTACCGAGAGAGTAAAAACGGGACCCTATTACTAAGACTCCGCTGTCCGTCTGTCACCACGCTGTATCTCATGAACCGCGACAGTTAGACAGTTGAAATTTTCACAGATGATGTATTTCTGTTGCCGCTATAACAACAAATACTCAAAAACAGAAAAAAAAATTTAAGGGGGCTCCCATACAACAAACGTGATTTTTTTTGCTCGTTTTTGCTCAATATTGATAACGACTACAGGTAGACGCTTGAAATATTCACAGAATATTTAGTTATATATTTACTTTAAAACTAAATAATTAAATTAAAATAAACAAATTATACAAGGGGGGCTCCCATACAACAAACGTGATTTTTTTGCCATTTTTATAGATAATAGTACGGAACCCTGCGTGCGCGAGTCCGACTCGCACCTGGCCGGTTTCATTTTATTGAGGTCTCGTTTTCCCTGTGCAGTTATCGGTTTAAATGTTAGGTCTGATATAAATCAAACATGGTCAAGGTTTCCGTTTTAGGTGACCTTTCAAGTCCCTTCTAATCCAGCCAGACGATTCCATACCCAATGGGTCTTCCTTCCAATAAGTATAACACGCTTACTGACATAAGTTCATCTGGGAAGAAACGTTGGTGTTCTTCTAACACAAATAAGGTTCGTAGTTAGCCCGCTTACATTGGTAATGAATAAGTTCATAACCTTGTGAACTTATCTTTTTATGTTTGTACTGGACCGTCTCAAAAATCCCAATCTTTATATTTATTTTAAGCTAGGAATTTACGTAGGTAAAGTTACTGTCAAAGCCAAACCGTGTAGGAGGCATGGCATAATGGGTCACGTAAAATACGTTTTTGACGACATTGTAAGCAAGCACCTTATAAATCCAACAAAGCGCTCATCATGTACAAAGAATGAGAATTGTCATGCATTAAAGGCTATTTTTGGAGTTTTATTATTGTTCACGTAATAAAACAGTTGATTTAGAGGCTGTGCGCTGCAGTTTATGCACAATTGTACAAACTATTTGTTGTCATCGTTAAATTGCTGAAGCTTTGGTATGTAGTGCACGGACGGGTGCAACGACTGGTGTTGCCATCAGCACCAGATCTGTGAACAGAAGTTACAGGGTCTGAAGAAAAAGCAGCCTAAAACCGCACCAAACCAGTTCTATCTTAAAATTACCCTCATAGTAATATAATCCGCACTGTCCTACTGCAGGAAAAAGCAGCTTCATGTTTTTTCTGTCCATGCTTACAGGCCATTTTAGATGGTGCAAGCGAATGCTCATCTAAAAACCAAAAATTACCTTCCTCTTCGTAAAACTGGACATGTGCCATAATAACCTCGTGTTCCACGTACACAAGTAAAATGAAATCTTGAAAATAATCATGAATAACGTAGCGATTATAAATATTAATTTACATTCAATCGGACCAGGAACACTCGGCGATAAAATATGGCATACCATTCTGTGTTGACATCGGCCTCGCAAACTAAAATACAAAGTAGCAAAATGACATTGAAGTTAGACGTTCAACTCTGTCATGTGCAGTATTTAACATTTTACAGTGCAACAAACTTGTATGTTCAGTTCTTCAGTGGCACTAGCAGGAACTAAGTATCAAACATAGGGTGCCAACCTCATAACCCTCCTCTATTGGTAGTCTGGTAAAAATTAGACGGTGATCTGGAAAATAACGGCCTTAGTTTCAATTCTGTTGATGATGTTGGTGGCTTTGTAAGCCGCCTTACTGATCCTGTGCCAATGCAGGAATCTTGGAGTTTCCAGTGATGCCAACTTAGCACTTCGTGTGCCAGATTTTGCGCTATTTTGGCGTGGCGGAATTATTCGATGATTGCAAAATTAGGCATGGTTTCTGCGTTGCCAGAAATAGGTTTAGGAAAGCGCATACTCACTCACATGGGTTTTCTGATCATCAAAAACGTATAAAAGTGATTTCCGCTTTCCAAGCTTCGCTGTTAGAGAGTAGACTGCGGCACATTTTTTTTTATTTGTTTGTTTAAGAAACAAAATCCGCAGTTCTTAAATCTAAATCATACAAAACTTATAATTATAATGTAACCATACCCAAAAAAATATTTTCGTTTTACAGAAGCAGTAGATTAGAATAAAACCGTCCAAGTGCGAGTCGGACTCGCGCACGAAGGGTTCCGTACAAAAATTTCAACTGTTTGACTATCACTTTTCATTAGATACAGCCTGGTGACAGACGGACAGCGGAGTCTTAGTAAAAGGGTCCCGTTTTACCCTTTGGGTACGGAACCCTAAAAATAAAATGTTGTATGAAGCTACTTTATTTCGCTCAAAATATGCATTTTTGGACTCGGACTTAATAAATAAAAAAATGTGTATTGGTCTTAACTCTACCGCGCAAATTTTCGAGACCCTAGAACAGTGCCCCGCTCAGTTTTGAGTTATAAAAGTACCTACAGTTTTCTTATATATGTACCTACAGTTTTCTTACCCCTGCGGGCGGTGCTTTTTAAGACAGCCGCGATCCGCGAGCCGCAAGGAGAACAAATGAACGATGCGTTTCGTTTCGCTCGGACATCGCAAATATTATCTAAAATAGGAACTAACATTACCTTATCTGTGGCTAGAGGGCATCTGTATATGTTTGTATGTTTATCATAACGATGAAATGATGAAAGTGAAAACTTTTGTACCAATTCTATTTCAGTTTACTTTACTTTGCCTCTGTGTCTATATGCCCAGCCATCACAGATGTTATTCGACTTCCTTATAATAAGGAAATATTTACTAGACAAACATAGGTACGCTATATACCTAGCTGACATATCCGTCGCACATAATATAGGTAGAATCGGTATCGGAACTTAGCCGCATAAATCATCATCATTTGCACTCACTGCTGGGTCTTCACCTGGCCTGTCAGCGTTCGCACACGGCTGAACCTACACCCACAAACAAGGGGTACTGCCATAATCAGCAAGCTCGGCAGGCAGATTGTAGAGCGCAATTAAGTTCATAATGCACAGAAGGAAGCTGCTGCCCTTCCTCTGGTGGGTAGGTTCCCTTAGTGTCAGCTCACAACGAGACACAACGCGAGGCATCTCGAGACGGAGCGCGATGCGAAACATCTCGAGACGGAGCGTGGCGCGAGGTATCTCGAGACGCAGCGCGATGCGAGAATCTCGAGATGCCTCGCGCCACGCTATAAAATTTACATATATCTTTTTGCATAGTATAAAATTTATATCGTTCTGAGTTGGAGTGGTCGATTCTAAGGCCGCAACCGCTACAGCATCTATAACCAACCCACTGATGGTCTTTGTCTATAATACCCCATTCATTCCGTGGTTACCAACAATAATAATTTTGATGTCGTCGGATCATAGGGCGGATGTCCTACCCCCTCTCTTTTCGCGTATCTTAGCCACCAATCCGTAACGTCCCCTTTTCGTCATTCCTCCATTGGCTGAAAGCCAATATTACTTTGCAATTACTCAAGTTAAGTACTCAAGGAGGAAACGAATGCGTATTTCAGGTTAAAACTTGTTAATAACTGACCCACAAAATTACAGGAAGTAGCCTATACCGTCATCAATAACATCCGGGCTCACGCGTTCTGAAATTTCAATTTATTGCTATTATATTTATTGACAAACCACGCTGAGTCGCTGAGCCGTTGACTTATCCAAATGTGAGAAATTAATGCTTTCTTTATTGGTTTCTATTGTTATTATTACAAAGCCATCAAACCCATATAAAATTGATCGCCTATCCTGTGTATCTTCGACCAGCTTCGACCGTAAGATATGTATTTTGTGTCGTATATGGAAACCACCAAAGCGCTACTTAAAAAAGAAACAAGTGCTTTGGCCAAGCATGACCGAAGGGTATCGATTTCATAGGGAGTCCCAATGTAACTGATATTTGGGACATGGGTTTCGAGGTTCGACTATCGGCTTACGATCAATGCTCAGCGTCTTCCACGCTTGGCCACCACTGTCACACTATCTCACCAGTACCGACAGAAGAAAAAGCACGAACACTAGAAAAATTCAATATTGTAATCTGTATGAGTCGGTCAGCCAACGGCAAAAATAGCTGAACACGACCAACTTCACAAAGACGTTATACGAGTGCATGTTTTTTTTTTATGTTCAGCAATTTTTGGCTTTGACTGAGCTACGAATACTGTTCCAAGACGCATCAGAGTCCACAGATTTATTTTCAACTCGATTACTTAGTATTTTATTTCTAAACCTTGTTTTTTTTTGCAATATTTCCTGAGCATCTCATACAGATATAACTGACAGGCTGATAGCGATGGGTTTCCCTGCGGAGAAGCTAGAAGGGGTCTACCGGAACCACATTGACGAGGTCTACCGGTTCCTGGAGACCATGCACAAGGACCATTACAAGATATACAACCTCTGCTCCGAGAGGTCTTATGATAAGAACAAGTTTCATGACAGGGTGAGTATAATTTTTGATTTTGTTTTAGAAGTAGCACTGGTGGACTATGGTGGGTATGGGGAGGCCTATGTCCAGCCGTGGACGTGTATGGGCTGATATGATGATGACTGGTGGACTAAGTTTAAACCCCAGACGAAACCTTTCACCACAGATACCTCCACTGCTGATCGTGCCTCCTACAAATGGGAAAGGTTTTTCTATATCCACCACGCTTAGCAGCTTCAAGATAGAAAGAAACTGCTGACCTTTCTCCTTCTAAAAGTGGTGGTTATATAAAGCTAAAGTAAGTTTGGAGAAAGCTACTGTCCCACGCTGAACGGTTTACAGGCTGTTGATGATGATGATCATCCTTATATCCTTGAGAATTACACATGTTCCGGCCAGGGGTATAGTGAATGCATGTGTTATGGAAACAGGTGTTATCAATGACCTTCGCATTTCGGTCTGTCAATTTGCAAGATAAATAGCAAGTAGCAACCTCTCTACCTACCTACGTATTATTGTTCATGTGGCTAAGATCTAGCAAGTTGATAACAATGATAGAGAAACCCGGCATTTCTGCGACAAAATTTGTATGTTTGATTACTTCTTCGATGAATCACGGACGAAGTCTACGATACCAAATCTGCAAAAAGAACTACGCCAATAACGCTACACGGGTTGTTTATCTACATGAACCTGCAAGGTGTTAAGATAAAGCATAATTTTGATTATTTGCTTATTCCATCTTCAAGTTGCACAAAAATTGAGGCAGATATCTCGTTTTGTTCATCCAAAAATACAGCTTACAAACCTGAAAACACGACACTTTTTGCCGCTGACAGCAATACCCTCACGTCTCTAGTTTTTCAGCGTCCGCTCCGCATCCCAACTAGGTATTCTCTGAACCTATTATGGCCAGAACAATACAGATACAGTTTTATACATTTTTTGTCCCAGTGCGCGATGCCCCGTAACGCCATAGAGGTCGACGAGTTACTATATCTGTACCTATTCGTTTCTTGTAACATTTTCTGAACAGGTTTACTCAGCCGTAAGTAGCTGAGTGGCGCAGGCAGTCTGCTTAGCAACGATGGTGTTGCTTCGAGGCTTTGTCATATAAACACCTGCCGTGCCTGGTCATGGTCAATATCGTCCATCATTATGCGTTATGCTTATAATCCTTTTAATTATTTCTTAACATTTATTACATCTACTTATCTACAACTGTGTCATTAAGTTGAGACTATTTCTTGATTTTGTGCTTGGCAATAACATAGTAATATCCTTTTATTTAAATGTTTACTTCGGAGTTGTTATGTACTCTACTCATCTTTGGTCTATTAACATCTACGTAAGATGATTTAGACGGGGCGTCTGTTTGGCTAGGAGTCGGACGAGTAATAAGCTGTTGCATATAAAATCTCCACAAATAAAACTTCGAGTAAAAATTACGATTACGAGGTTAATGTGCGGAATATATCCTTTTTTCTCACGCGTTTCGTGATGATTTCGCGTGTAAAGTTATTTACAGAGTAACACGAGTTGATCAGATACTTATGACGCCAACTCTAAGTAAGTCAAACTGCCTAATTTCAGTATCATAAATGCATTCAATCCATCATACTTGTAAACCCGTCATGCCTCAAAAATAGCATGAACTTCAAACATCTAAAAGGACAATTATATTTGTTTTATGTGTTTTCAATACCCTAAAAATAGACTAAGGAAGGTTACCAAACCTGATTATCAGCACGTCCGCGACCATCCATTGCTAAACGTGCCTTTTCCAAACATGGGGGGTTTTGGCATTACTAGCGCACTCGGCAGTGTGATCGCAGTAAAGGTGTTAAAATACATAGAATAAAGCTGCTCGCCTTACTCGGTTAGATTCCCTCTTACGACATCCATGGCAAAGTCGTAGATTCTTACGGTAGGTTGGAAGGTTTAGTAAGATACCACGCAACTCTTAATCGGGTGTAATTTATACGTAACTAGCTTCTGCCCGCGGCTTCGCAAGCGCTTTTCCGGGCTTCCCCGGTATACCGTGTACCTCCCTATCAAATTCATTGATATCCGTTCAGCCGTTAAGGCGTGAAATGGTAACGGACAGACAGACAGAGTTACTTTCGAATTTATAATATTAGTGTGGATGCCGGACATTTTTGTCACAGTACCATCGAGCCAGAATTTAGGGCTTACTTAGCACTAGCTCTAGGTATAGGGTCGCCGAAGAAAGCAATGTTCTATGGGCGCCTACCAGACGACTGTACAGTTTTTGTTGCAATAACATCATTTCATGATTATATCCTGGGTCAGAGAGTGTTCAAATAGGAAAGTCTCTGATTCCGAACAGGCCTTGGCTCGGACTTGCTAATTTCGCAGATAGGTGACTTGTACCAAGTACCAAACCCCTGATCCAGCTAGACATGCTGGCTGTGATGGCAGGGTCTGCTGCGTGACCAGACAATGGGTACTTTTAATAAATTAGGAATGCAATGTCAACGCTATAAAAGTAACGTAAAACTTAACATTTTATCGTGTTAGTGGATACTTGGGTAGAGCTAGCGGCCATTGTAGATAATGTACATTATCCAGTATTTGGCTTAATATGAAATTTTTTTGTCCCTGCAGTAAAAAAGTCTCGATACGGTTACTGTCTCGATTTAATTTATTTGGCTCTGAGAAGTTGTACAAAAGGGAGTAAATATATATTGTATTTTTTGTTCTTTTCGTGAAGGTATCATTGTAGTTGAAGTTGAAATTAACATCAAATACTCAAGTCCGTAACCTCTTGGAGCCGTGATATAAATTAAACTTTTAAGTCAACGTATTCAAAGGTTACTGCCGTTTATGCCTGAATACTTTAAAATTTCCGGAAGGGAATCGCATGCACACATAACCTATGTTACCCGCACTTTCCGTTGACCTATAATTATAAAATTTGGCAAGAAGCACAAGTTCTTATAGCTCAAGTAAAGGAAAAAATGCGAAAACAGTAAATTTGTTGTTTTCTATTCGTATACAAAACTCGTAATCAAAAAATGTTTGCTTGCACAAAACCTATACGGTACCGACTTGGTTACAATCTGGGTCTCTTCAAGTCAAGAGTAAATTAGGTATCTTCAGACCTTCGTGATACATCGTCGGCCACATCTTCACTTTCCATCAGGTGAGATTTTGGTCAAACGTAGGTCTATCGACTATAAAAAAAAACTTATTTCCAGTTGACATAGAAACAAGGTTTTATTTATATTATACGGAACCCTCGGCGCGCGATTCCAACTCGCACTTGACGTTTTATTTTTCTTCGTGGTCTTCCGTGACGTCACCGGCTCTGACGGAAGACCAGCGTCACAAAACAGTCTCCAACTCAGCATAATGATGATACATGGTCAGTTGCTAAGGTAGAGAGAGACCGTATTGTGACTCAGTATTCACATTTTATTTTCAACTAAATGAACAAAAAGAGCACTTATTAGTTAAGTCAAAAAAATACATGATTGCCTTATGTATAAATAATATAAAATTTAAATTAAATCAACACAAGAAAGTAGGTACACAATTGATAAAATATTCAGCTTAAAGAGGCTACTTCATACGAAATAAATTAAAGTGTAGAAGAAATTAAGTGTATAATAATATTAATATACTTATAATATTTATCAACAAAATAACAGTCAAATAATAGAAAAAAAATTAACAACTATTTACGATTGAAACAATTGAGCGAAAGAAAGAAAAAGAAGCTCCATCCAACTCAATGAGGTACGCTATCAGCGCTCAGCGCCTGACGTTCATGCTTGCATGACTCATTCAAATGAACTTCAGAAAGGACAATCGACTATGTATCTAATTCTGTAATTTTAGTATCGAACCATCAGCGTCACTTGCTAATTATTCAAATTGTCATATGACTTTCAAAGGCGTCCCCGTCGTGACTTTGACGTGTAATAAATTATTTTAGGGAGTTAAATTTATTTTTACACGACATTCATACGTAAAACCCTAGAGAAGAAATTCAGCTCTTAAGCTGACTTCTTGCTCAGGGATTTTGTTGCTTAGCTTTGACATATTCCATTCCCCTTCCACTCCAGGATTAACAGACGCACAGCGCATTACAACCACCTCTTGGTGGATTTACCGTCCACTCGCACTAAGCTGTTTTCCTCCACCTTTATCATTCGTACCGCTGGGGTGTGGAACACGCTCCCTGCTGCTGTCTATAGATTATTTAAAAAAAACGCAGTTTAACTGCGTAGTACATCTCTGGTGGCATGGTGTCCATAGATGTCCCTTTAGGTAAAAGTCAAGCTTTATCAAATTTTTGGTTCTATATGGTTTTTGCTTCAATAAATGGAGATAGAGATTCTTTGCACGTCTCTGATGGCACTCCTTATGTTGCTGAATTATATTCTCTCTAAGACAGATCATCTAGGGATCAATGGGTCCATTATTGGGCTCCGAACCATCTCAGAACGCTGAAAATATTTACCACAAAAAAAAAACACTAAACACTCATAAAAACTTACGTAACTGTTGATTTATGTATTATCAACAAACCGGCAATAAGTATTACACAATAGTTTTATTATTTTGGAAAAACTTAAAACCGTCCTTAGTATTTACACTGTTTTTAAGTTTTTCGAGACAAATATTTATCCATCGGAAATAAAATTTATATGGGACCACCTCGGGAAAATTCTCAATAAATAACGAATTTTCTAAATCGGTCATTGACAGACAAATCGAAATCGATGTTTTGGTATGGTCTTATCTTGTGTCTAAAGATTTTGGAGTAAACAACTAGATTACTTCCGTCTCGTGTCTAATTACAAATGGCGAAAAAAAAACCTAATCAAACGGTCCCATCTCTTTTATGTAATGTATGTTACATTGCTTACAAAAAAATGGGCAGAAACGGCTGTAACTTTTGATTGCGTTGACTTAGAAGTTTGAGTTATATCGCGGCTCTAAGAGGTTACGAACCTGAGTATATGATGTGAATTTCTACTCGATACCTCCACGCATTTCTGAGAAAAGAGGGTTGACAGACGGACAGACACAACAAAGTGATCCTATAAGGGTTCCTTTTGAGGTACGGAACCCTAAAAAACACAGCCGAACATAGAATTCCCTCCTGTTTTGTTTTTCGTCGGTTAAAAATAAACTACCTATGTACATTTATTTATTTAGTATGCTCCATCTAGTATGCCATAACGTGACCTGACTCATGTTGATGTAGATTGCAGTGTATACGTGTTTCAACTCACGTGCCGGTGTCTATAGATAACTGCAAGCTATTGTAAACTTTAACTGGAGTTGTATTCAGTTAATTTTGCTGGTTTTGGAACTGCTGGAGTCTATTGGATCTTGTCAGGGGATGTATAGCTGCCTCCAGAGAATGTATAAGTACATTACTTGAGAATCCATTCTGTCTGCTAAGGGCGTTGATTCTGGTATAGCATATTGATCTACCATAGCCCAATCTAATGCAAGTCTGCTTATTTTTTTTTTAATTGTTAAGTCAATTATCATGAGCGGTATTTTGTTATTGAATATTTTTCTTTGTAACTTTATCTGTCGATGGCGATCGACATATATTATGGCAGTGGCCGTAAAACGCAAAATCAAAATCGAGAATTGAAAAGAGTTTTCTTCAAAAAAAGGGATATGTAGGTGCCATCTTTTATACAGGGTTATTGGTAAATTAGAAACACTACGTGAACTGCAGGTTCTGCCCATCATCACAAACACGTTTGTATAACCCTGTATAAAAAGAATGTTGGATGCTTTGTTAGCTTCATTCCCCTAAAGGCATCATTCAAGGATAATGTAGTTATTTGTGATGTATTTTTTAGTATCGGACCAGTTGTTCCTAGGATTATCCGTTACAAACAAACAACACACCAACTTTACCTCCTTTAATTATTAGAATTGTAGCTTACTTACTTACCTACTTAGTATAGTTACGGAAGTAAAGCTTGTCGCACACCTGAAAAGCAGCGCGGCAGCAGAGCACAAAAATGTGCATTCAAATATAGATTTTAACTCGTAACATTTAGATGTATTTTATATTGACGATATCAGATGACAGGCAGCTCGCGGACCACACGTTTGAAGCTCGAAGGTAGCTATTTTTTCACTGTAAAATTTATCTACAGCTAACGAGTTTAAGTCCATATTTGAATGAACATTTTCGTGCTGGGTGGTAGCTATGCGCCTCTGACCTGCCATACGTTCCTCCTCATTAGCACAGCCCACATAAAATCATGCTCCAAAAAGGAGAATTTTGCCATGAATTTTAATTTTTGGAGTAAATAATATAATACAATACGTAGATAGATATTTTTTTAGCATAAATAGAAAACGATCAGAACACCCTGCACAACTATCTGCAGATCGTACAAACATTTGTCCCGAGACGGGAATTGAACCCGCAACCTTCTGCGTCGCAGGCGGACTTTCGCCTACCGCGCCACAGAGGTCGTGGTCATATAATATTACTATTATGGAATTATATTCAAAACCCTCTATTAAACATAACGGTAACTTATACCAACAGTAATATACAAGCTATAACTATCAGCTGTTTTTATACATATGTGTTTCCTTAAATAATTTAACTTGTGTGCTCAGAAACATTTGCGAACGGCTTAAAGGTATATTGATGTTAACACGGCCGCGGCCTTGGGGCTATATCGTGTATGTACTGGTCTTACACGCGTTTATATACCTATCTAGGATATTATATACCTATCTGCATTCATTTAGCATATTAGATATCTGCCAGCGGAACTGGTGACTTTATCCCGAGATAAAATATGTTTTACCTATAGAGAGTTGTAAGATAAATACGAAATCGCGGCTGCGTTTTACTTGGTCATTGGAAATTGCTTCTTTCAACCGCCATATTGGATTTTTCGAAGTTGGATTCACTGACTTTCTTTCTCTTTCGAATTCAACGAACCCTTGTCAAAATATGTCCAACGGGTTACAGCGTCAACGGAAGGATCCTGAATACTACATAGTCAACGTCACATACACCCAACTTAGATCTTATTTGACTTCCATAAAACTTCCAACCAAAAAAATCTAAACGTAAGCTCAAATAACACAATTTCTATTGATCGGATCTTTAAATCCAATCAAAAAGAAAAAGCTACTCTTGGCTAGAGCCAAGAGTAGCTTTTTCTCTAGCAGAAAATACCTAACATTGTATAAGAAATGTATGAAATGTATTCGCAATAGAATCGTCAATTTACCTCCCGACATCCACATTACGTACATGAGGCATAGCCTCTACAATGTATTCCGATGCTTTCACGTCCATATGAACGTCCGTAAATAGTTCGGCACAGAAATTACTATAAATATCAGAAAGCGGGTCGATATTCTAGACACATTACTTTGTCAGGCTGAAATACATACCTACTCATAAAACTAGAATGTTCGCTCTATAATGTACTTATGCTGATGTTTTTTCAGGTTGAAAAATATTTCAGGCGTATATAATAACACCCGTAACCCGCAACACAAGCTTTGGGGGCTAGATGTTTGTGTTTGTTTATAGATGTCCTGTTTTTTTTGTGTTTTAAGGCCTTTTGAAAGAATAGTTTGTGATTGAGTTCTAACTGTCATAGTTCTGTTTAGTGCTGTTATCAGAACTATGGCAGTTCAGTTTCGTTTGTACAAAAGGCGTTTTCAAAACTTTCGAAATACGCTCGTAACGGAAAAATCCATTATCTTTGAATGTCATTATCAGCTCATCAAAGTGTCTTTGCATTAGCGACTTCAAACATCATCACATGATCATTTTCACAATCACTGGTCTAATGGTTTCCATGGCAATGGGTGTAACCAAATTAATGTACTCATGCAAGCAAAAATAAATGAAATATGAAAACCAAGAGGTCTAATAAAATTGACGTATGGCGGATCTCAACCTAAAACGAAGGACGACCTATCCTGCACTGATGATTTTGTAAGGTTTTGAACGAGAAGGGACCCAACATAAATTACTAAGCCTCCTGTGTGTCTGCCTGTCTGTATGTCCGTCGCGTCCGTGTGTCGCGGGTTGTATTTTATCAGTATTCAGGAAACAATCCTGAATACTGATAAAATACAACCCGCATCCACAAAGTCAGTTTATAGTTTTTTAATACACTACAAATTGTAAATTCATTCGTTCAGTTCTAGTCCATAGAAAACCCTGAAGCCTGCATGTCTACCGCTCATTACGGCACATTATGCCATGATACGTCTATCCTCCTTGTACATCCAGCGCCACGTGCAAAAGAACTGAATTTAAATCAGCCTAATAGGTGGCACTACAAAGTAGTGAGGTATTGTCGAGCTGCGAGCGGCAACGCAATAGGGCCACGTGCTATTTAAGAGGAAACTCGAATGCATATGTAGCGGTATATTTGCATAATAATTCCATGCTGTGTTCTATAACTGCTTTACACGGTAATATGAGCTTTGCTGCGACTGCTTTGAATTTAAATTGGGATTCAAGTGCCTTTTCATACGTTTTATAATAAACAGTGGAAAAGATTGTTGGGAAAAAAGGACATAAATCGAAACTCTAATTGGATTATAATCTGTATTAAAGGGTTGTGTAGATTCATTATTGAATGCAGGTTTTTGTTGTTCAGTCGTTAATCTGTGTAGCTGGACACGAGGATCTTTTGAGTCATTTAAGTAATGAGTTTTGTGGTTAGTTGAATCATCCCAAAGCCGCTCCTTTCGTAGAATACTATATCGTTTACCAAGAAACCACAACTACATCGTAGTTTACGGCTCGCGTAAACGCA
The DNA here is from genome assembly GCA_947086465.1 of Eupithecia exiguata. Classification (NCBI taxonomy): domain Eukaryota; kingdom Metazoa; phylum Arthropoda; class Insecta; order Lepidoptera; family Geometridae; genus Eupithecia; species Eupithecia exiguata. The sequence goes on from OX352245.1 coordinate 10,581,962, forward strand.
AGTTAGGGCCGTCTTCCATCAAAGTCGAGGTGAGATGCAAAATAACCCATGATGTCAAAATAGTGTCACTATTTGACCACATTAATTTATCCCATTGGCTGTTAAGAAAACCAATGCTTCGGGGAGATACGTGTTTAGACTCTTAAATAAACAGTCTCTCTTTCGCAATTCTATCTCTCCGCTTTAGTCGAAATCAGGCGAAGCTGCATTGTGGTTTTGTGACATTTTACTGGTCACAGATTACACTATAGCAGAACACAAAAGAGACACTTCACGTGTTATGCGTCTGTTGCCATCTGACATGTGTCGCATAAAATTTGAATAAATCTCTTGAGGACCCATTACAATTTAAATGGGGCGAGAGTCCCAGCCAATTGTATTTTAAAGTGTTCATCTGGTGTTTTTTGAAGCTGTACCTACATCATGTAATATTGGTATCACCAGGTCTAAGTGTCTTTGTGCTACCCTTTAACTTATGGGTCGACATAACGTGTTTTTTTCTTTCCCATTTCAATTCCATCTATGTAATCACCCGTTATAAGACCGTGTATAAGACTAACATTTTAAACTATGTTTCTGCCCGCGGCTTCGCATGCATTCTTTCTATAGAAATGTTAAAAGGTTAATAAAATTATATCCCATGCGAACTGTTTTATGGGATAAAAAGTCTATGTTCATCCCAACAAGCTTAGAACTACCTCAATAGAAGATTTCAGCACGATCCTATTTGCAGTTAATGTTTGTAGAAGTAACGATCCATCGATACTTCCGCATATACAGGGTGTTTTTTGAAAAAATCAAAGGCATGTCTCCTTTCACGACTTTTCTCTAACTCTCGTGGTTCCGGATATGGCCATCACCGCCGACAGAAATAAATAGTGTGAGGATTTTTAGCATTTATCTCTACTACTTTTACTTATAAGTTTTCCTTCGTCCAGTTTTCTAGGATTATTAGTAGTTACTTACAAGTTTCTTGAGGTCGTACTGACCTTTAGATCAGAAAGTTCGTTCCCTTAGGTTTCTACTTATTACAATTGCTACTACATAATTATCTTATACCAGCTTCGGCCGTTAACTTCACCCGTATCAAATAGAATTGGGTTTTGTACACTGCGTTGTTTGTTTCGGGAATGGACTATTTCAATAAGTAGGTATGACTGGCTTCACCCAATGCTGGGAACGGGAATACCAAAAACACAACAGGGAAACCTAATAATGGGTCCATTAATCACGTGAAGCTCGAAAGGGGGAAAGTTTCGGAAAAACACGAAATATCACAAGGGGAGGAGGGAGGGGGTGTAGTGAAATATCACGTGTATAATTTTTTTCAGTGATCGCGCGCCTTCGATTCCATATAGAGATACGTTTTTATCACGATGCTTAATTTTCCAGAAATAAATTAGATTACACCTACCTATATTAAGAGACAGTATTGAATGGATGACACTTTGCATCTACAAAGAAAACACGTTATTTTGGTTAGGTTAGGCATACTGTGATACAGCTCAGTGCAGCATAGTATCAAAATTTATAAAAAGAAATTAAATTGGAAGAGGGAATAATTATGCATACGATTAAAAAATTAAATGAATTTAATTTTTTAATCGATTATTTATGTTATTCTATTACCGAAAGAAAATGTAACACCCACAATTTTTGGAATTATTAAGGACAAAATTTAAAATAAAATGGCTCAGATTCAGCTGATGTCCTTTTTCTATGACGTCACCGTTCATTTTGTCAACTCAAATCTCTTATTTATTTATTTATCATGTATGTTTTTTGTGTGTGCTGTCCTTGTGTCTAATAAATAATATTCTTTCTTTCATGATTTGAAAAGATATCCTGCTAAAGCTTCATGATGACAATACGGTGACGTCACGTTTAGAAATTGCGATTGAGTCGCAAAATATCTACTTTTCTATGATGAAGTTTAACAAGAAAAACATCAAAAGATACAAAAATATATCAAAAGAAAATGCAAATAAAAATATTTAGCTTTTTTGAAAGTCACATGCATATACTCTATTGTGTACCTAATAAAGTATATGCAAGCGACTTTGCGACCCGCAATACATAGAGAAAACCTTTTAAAAATATTTAGCAGAAAATATTTAGGAGAATTTATACGCAAGATATAAATTCTACAGCTTTCTACTAGTTAAATGAAAAGCTGCACACATTCGAATCTCAATTTCGTCGTTATAGGTATTCAGTCCAAAGATAAAACCAATAAACTGTCACTAAACCTAATGATCATCGTAAAATTGGTACTAAATCGGTTTTCTCCTTGTATCACCTCCCGCCTACATTGTGCCAACGAATATGCCCATATCTAGGTATCCTTAGTACACCTAGTTGATTTTTACGACAAGAACTTTCTAACACAAAGGTATCCAAATACACAGTCACACGGTTACAAATTTAGTTTTAACATTACTAGTTTCTGTTGCGGATTCGCTCGCATTTTCCAGGACAAAGTTATACAAAGGTTTTTGTATTATAGTGCGTAAGCCCTCGCACTCTGGGCTATCACAAAGAAATTAAATAAGTTTCCCAAAAAATTCGAGTTTTTTTTATCTTACCAAAATCGATCACCAGATCTAGAATTAAACTACGTTGATTGACTCTACCGATATGTGCTATGAATAAAATCGACCAAGTGCGAGTCGGACTCGCGCACGAAGGGTTCCGTACTAGAAAAACGGCAAAAAATCGTGTTGTATGGGGGGCTCCCATACAACAATCGAGATTTTTTGCCGTTCTAGATCCTTAAATGTTTATTTTAATTTAATTATTTATTTTAAAGTGATAAAATAACTAAATATTCTGCGAATACTTCAAGCATCTACCTGTTGCCGTTATGAATATCGAGCAAAAACGAGCAAAAAAATCACGTTTGTTGTATGGAAACACACACACCCTCCCATTAAATATTTATTTTACTCTAGTTTTTAGTATTTGGTGTTATAGCTGCAACAGGTATAACATCATCTGTGGAAATTTCAACTGTCTAACTATCACGGTTCATGAGATACAGCCTGGTGACAGACGGACAGCGGAGTCTTAGTAATAGGGTCCCGTTTTCCCCTTTGGGTATGGAACCCTAAAAATACAGTATGATGTTTTTGTATTTAAGTGGGTTCGATTACCGCATATAGCAAGCAATTTTTCAAAGTAATGTGAATGCAGTTTTACGTGTTTTTAAAAATAAAGAATAGAATAGAAAATCTTTATTTGTGTAACAGAGTTAAATTATGACATAGGTATTACATTGCTCTTATAACTAGTATTAAATTAAATGTTACACAAAAAGGTCACCGGCTTAGCATAATGCTGCTGTGGCACTTATGCCACAGAAGCGCTGGTTGAAAGGAATGAAAAAAAGGAATGTTTCTATGCGGTAAAACCTACCATCTTCAATATTTCTGCCCATCCCAACACTCCGTTTCGCGTTGCATCGCGGCCGCCACTCGAGAACCTTTACTCCCCAGAAAGCGGATATCAGGTCTAGCATACTACTGTAATGCAATGTGCCTAGTATAGCATTGTACTGCGGCAAACATAAACTTTCTTTTCAGTGTGACATTCCTCGTCCTCCTGGATTTTAGGAGGGCAGAGGTACAACCTTCACGTTTATTGCACACTCACTGGCCTGACTCTTCTGTCCTTCAAAGTTTCATTCATTTGTGTAACGTAATTTCTATAGGTATTCGCACGATTTGGCATTGAATGTTCGTGATGGATGGTGGTTGAAGTGAATGACATGAAAAACGTATATAGAGGGTGGCTTTTTTTCAGCTGGGAGTGGATGGGCAAATTCGAAACCATGTGAGTTATAGTAAATTCTTGAAAGGAGACAATGTCCTCGAATAATAAGAGAACAAAAACTGCATACCTACTTATTGTTAATAGTTTGTGTGCCTAGCCTACCGTGTTTACAAATTATTTTTATTGCTATTTTTAGAGAACCCTAGTGTCTAGTTAAACCTATATTAGGATTTATGAATTTTTTTTTGGATTTCTGCCTTATCGTCAAGCGATTCTTCAGGTAACCTTAGTTTATAAAAGAGCATAAGTATCTACATAATTTGTGCTAGTATGTCCTAAATAATTTGTTTTTTTTTTTTATAAAAAAAAAGACTTCGTGTTCCCACTTTTAAACTCTTTTTTTTTAAAAGTTTTGTGAGATAAATACTAATCCCCCGATAATAATTCATTTATGGTACCACCTGTGAATCATCCTGAAAACAACTTCAAAAGAATCATCCATCATCATGATTACACTTTATAAATGATGGAGAAATCGACGAACATACATTAAAAAAAAAACATACATCCGAACATAAAACCTCCACCTTTTTAGGTCAGAAGTCGGCTAAAAAAGGGAACATATAAATCTGTTAGCAAAGGCTAGTGCACCATGCACGCTGATATGATATGCCTTGATAACAGAAACCCCGAGGTAGCTAGTAGCTAGGTAGCTACGAACGGAGCCGTTGCTATATTTAGCTGTCGCTATCACAATATAGATACGCCAATCAGTGTGTGATAAATCCTCCGTTAAATAAATAAATAAATAACTTTGACTTCGGAAGGAAGGTTTTATCGTACCCAGGATTACCGACCCGACACTAGTCGGGTCTCGCCACATTTTGTCGACGAGGAATCTAATTATTATTTCATTTGACATTTATATGAATATTGTATATTATAATATACTAGCAGCGCCTCGCGGTTTCACCCGCGTAGTTCCCGTTCCCGTGGGAATTCCGGGATAAAAAGTAGCCTATGTTCTATTCCAGACTATAATCTATCTCTGTGCCAAATTTCATCCAGATCCGTTTTGCCGTTCTGGCGTGATAAAGGAACAAACATCCATCCATCTAAACTTTCACGTTTATAATATTAGTGAGATTATAATATATTGAGACATTTTTGCTACTATCAAATTATAGATCATAGTAATCCATACCTACGCCTCGGGACAATTTTTTGTACGTTCTGCAGACATTTGTTCAGGGTGTTCTGGTCGTTTTCTATGTATAATAAAATACAAACTATCTATGTATTGTAATATCTTATATAAATCTTTATCAGTTATCTAGTACCCATAACATAAGTTCTGTTTAGCTTAATGCTGTGTGAATTGTTCAACAATATTTATTTATTATTTATACTATTAACGCTATATAGCGTTAATATTATAAAGCTAGTAACTACTGACGATATCCCCGGGATATTATTGACCTCCTTGCAAAATTTCATTGAGATCCGTTCAGCCGTTTAGGCGTTAAAAGGTAACAGACAGAGTTACTTTCGAATTTGCGATATTAGTATGGATGATGATTTCCAGCTGATAATTATTATGGAATTCGAACAAGAAGTTACATTGGTCGCAGTCTCATTGGTATCAGACTAGGTGTCGCCACCATCGGCCTTCCAGCCGCCTATCAGTTGTTCACCGATAACGCTTATCGAGGATCCCACTGACAGTTTCCACTTAAAACTCTTTTGGTTCTGGGAAACGCATGCTCGCCGCCTTTTAGTCTACGTTTTTGTAACCACTTAACATTTCTGGCCGTATGCTCGTATACGTAACCGGGTTAGATCTGATTTTTGGATATATCTTTGTGGCAGAATTCTTGTGTTATGTTAATAGGTATATTTATTCTAAGGTTTTTATTTATTATACTCTGGGTAATTTCTAAGAAATTAATAAATCCCAAAAATTTACGATCCCGACGGGATTCGAACCCGCACCTTCCCCTTCAGCGCAGGGGTGCTCTTTTTCCAACTAAGCTACGTGATCTTATCTAGTCGGCCCGAAAATCTTTGGGAGTTCTTTCGGCACTTACGCCGTCAGCGCCACCTACAGAGGAAACAATGAAGTTATCCAATTCTGCTCAAAGACCAAATTTACATTTAGTTCTTTGACGAGAGGTTTTGCCGTTGCTTGATTCTAAGGTTTTTATTTATTATACTCTGGGTAATTTCTAAGAAATTAATAAATCCCAAAAATTTACGATCCCGACGGGATTCGAACCCGCACCTTCCCCTTCAGCGCAGGGGTGCTCTTTTTCCAACTAAGCTACGTGATCTTATCTAGTCGGCCCGAAAATCTTTGGGAGTTCTTTCGGCACTTACGCCGTCAGCGCCACCTACAGAGGAAACAATGAAGTTATCCAATTCTGCTCAAAGACCAAATTTACATTTAGTTCTTTGACGAGAGGTTTTGCCGTTGCTTGATTCTAAGGTTTTTATTTATTATACTCTGGGTAATTTCTAAGAAATTAATAAATCCCAAAAATTTACGATCCCGACGGGATTCGAACCCGCACCTTCCCCTTCAGCGCAGGGGTGCTCTTTTTCCAACTAAGCTACGTGATCTTATCTAGTCGGCCCGAAAATCTTTGGGAGTTCTTTCGGCACTTACTTAACTACTACTACTACTTACTTTTATTAATTTCTTAGAAATTACCCAGAGTATAATAAATAAAAACCTTAGAATCAAGCAACGGCAAAACCTCTCGTCAAAGAACTAAATGTAAATTTGGTCTTTGAGCAGAATTGGATAACTTCATTGTTTCCTCTGTAGGTGGCGCTGACGGCGTAAGTGCCGAAAGAACTCCCAAAGATTTTCGGGCCGACTAGATAAGATCACGTAGCTTAGTTGGAAAAAGAGCACCCCTGCGCTGAAGGGGAAGGTGCGGGTTCGAATCCCGTCGGGATCGTAAATTTTTGGGATTTATTAATTTCTTAGGTATATTTATGATGATAATCATGATGGCTTATTCGACAGCGGCTATTCTTGCAGACAAACACACTCACTAGCAGGGTCTCACCACATCGCCGAAAAGGAATCTACTTAACATTTAATATAAGAGATATTTCTGCTACTAACACATTAAGGATCAATGTAAAATTAAATCATTTTATTTATTTGTTATATCCGGTCGATATGTTATAACCCGGTCAAAAGACAGATCACGACGGTGGTGGCGCGGCGGGACGTGTTAGATTACACCTTCCAGACTGGTTCATGTAGTATGTAAGGCTGGTATTCTCGAAAAAATCAACATTTCCATGATCTTTGTGATCCTACTGCTGTTCAAATACTATATCTAGGATTCTTATACTCCTATACCTAATGTTCCATTTCATTCTGTACAAAAGCGCCAAGATAGTTTTTGGATTAGTAGCATATGGTTGAAGAAAAAATATTCTAAAATATCTCAATTTTGATACATATTTGTCTACTTCTCCGAACCAATATGACTTACTGACTTGATTTTTATATAGAAAAAATTATCTGAAGGCAGGGTAACAGTTTCGCCAAAATAAATATTTGATTACTGTTCAAGTAATCAAATATTTATTTTGGCGAAACTGTTACCCTGCCTTCAGATAATTTTTTCTATATAAAAATCAAGTCAGTAAGTCATACTCTTTTAATTAGGAGGAATCTTGATTTTTGCACTTCATTTTTGCAGAATTGATAAGCTAGGTAGCCTAGCTAGCTAGGTACCCTACACACTTGGTAGGTACCAACATCTAGGAACACTATTATTTTTATGTGACAAATAACGTATAGGTAAAAGAAAAGAAAATGTGTGTTACACTTTTTTACTTATGTTTATTTCATCAAGGAAAATACAACACGGATTTCAATGACCATCGTAATCACATTGCATCATACAATTCATACACCATGGACTTGCTGACCCAGGGTGACACACTGTCTGTGCCTGTACAGTGTGTATCATTCTTAGACGATCAGATAAGTTATGTAAGCAGTATTTTATATATCAAACTATTTCATTTTCTGAATTACATAACCCTGAAAATGTAACCGCCATCAGTGAAAATAGCACGGCTCACAAAGTGATCGAAAAAGTGGTTTCTACGAAGCAACACTGACAAAAATTAAAGTGAAAAGTATCAATTAACACTTACTAGAACACTTTTTTGGCTTCGCATGCGCTTTTTAAGTAGCCTATGTTCGTCCCCGGGATATTTCCCTGCCGTTCAGTCGACAACAGGACAGAGAGATTAACAGAATTTGAGCACTTATATCATTTATATATCTTAAAAAAATATATATTCAGGTGATCCTCTGATAAGAACACCCTGTACCTATAACCTAGCCAGGAACTCTGCACTTATCGTCATCACGTTTTCAGTTATAATTGGTATCAAAGTGTTATCTAGTCGAGGGATATCAGCGAAACAGTTATGTAACCCCAGATAAACCGTAGTCGTGTGCTTCGTAAGGAAATCAATGAGTAATCCAACGCGAAAACTTGGAAAGGGGTCAAAAGTCAGTCAGAGTTACAAGGGGTTAAACTGTCCCTATTGTTGGACTCTGAACTGAAAAAATAACTTGGTACTTTTTCATTCTATTGCGCCATAAATTGTTGAAATCATTAGTGCTGGTATAGATAGGCCATAGGCCTCTCGTTTACCTCTAGCCACCCCTATGATAATTGACTAAGCTCCTTCCAGGAAACTTGCTCCATCTTGGACCACATCTTCACTTACGGAAGTGATGTTGGCTAAACTCTTTACTACCAATAAAAAACTGCCGTCTGGCAGGTAGTCTGTCTCGAAGACGTCTCGTTCCAACTCGCTTTACCACCTTGGCCGTCCCGCCTAGCAACTCGTCCTTTGACAAGACAATGTTGATGGGCAGATAGGACTCTTGTCTGTCCATTACCCTCTCCTCTTGAGGCTTGCGATCTGTTCACTTACGTCTACTGTTATCTCCACTGTGGCACAAGTAAGAAGTTGGAATTTGACCTCTGTCACAATAGATCCTCAACAGCTTCTATCCTTCTCCGCCTACATCCAGTCCGGTGCGCGGTGGTGCGAATACTTGAAGCCAGTATCATACGGCAGCCAAATCTTAACCGATTTTCATTTGTTTCCAGGTGGAAAGGTACGCGTTCGAGGACCACACTCCTCCGAACATCGAGATAATCCAGCCGTTCTGTGAGGACGTCCACAACTGGCTCAGTGCAGACTCGAAGAACGTCGCCGCTGTGCATTGCAAGGCTGGGAAGGGGAGAACAGGTAATGCCATTCATCTTTCATCATTTGTCAGGTCTTATGGTTCATTTTTAGTGTACTGTGCGACTAGGTTTTTGATCACTTTTAGAGGAATGAACGCCTTTGAAAACTGACAAAACCACTGCTTACCGAAAATAGCCCTAAGCTTTGGTCTCTTGATTGGGACGCACAACGCTACGATGCCGGACACATAAATCGTATGAAAAACGTTTAGAATGGTATTTTGTTCCGTCGCAGTTTGCGTCAGCGGTGTCCGGCACCGCGACCACATACCGCAGCGTTGTGCGTCCAGAACAAGCGACCAAAGCTTTATCTAGGTCTTGACCCTGGTATCATCATCACTATCGACGCTTAGTAATGTCATCTTTTACCCACATCTAATTGGTTGAACTTCCTTATTTATATCCCATATCTCATGTGCTTTTAGCGTTCTTTCTTACCTTCTGAATAAAACCGGATCCCAATAAATTTCAAAATGTCTCCTTGTAGTTGAAAGCCTTTCTTTCTATAACACTTTACGCATGTGTCGAAGCATTCGTTCCGCTTGCTACATACATTTGTACATTATGGTTAGGTGCGGTAAAAAGACATCACGTCAAAGTTGCATTGTGCAAACGCAACAAAAGAATTGCTTTCACCCTTGAGGAAAATTGTCAAACGCTCGTTATTTATGTGTGGCAAAAAGTCGTTATCTCCCGTCAAGACGTGATCTCTGACTTCAAGATTGCATCGACTCCATGAAAAGAATAAATTATCTCTTCAGACCAGATGGAGATAATAAAATTTAGCATAATCGCATAATAGCACCCGAGCGTACCCGTAACAAAGGTTAAGGCAACAAATTACACGTGGTAAGAACCATTATTGGCTACATCGGCAACATTGTCGCAGGCGAAAAGCAGCCGAAAGCCCTACGGTGTAATTGCGAAATTTCTTTGCACCGCATAATTGGGACCATTACACAGTCCGTACCTTTCACAGCGGAGTCGTAAATTTAAAAAAAAAGATCCTTTTCAAACCGCCTACTTTTTTGTCGGTTGGTCGTAAGGGACTTGGGGTGTTAGCTTCGTCTTGGGCAAAAACTGCGGTCAAGTCAATTTACATGGTAGAAAGTTGTAGAGCATTTTGGCAGCATCTTAATTATCCGTAGGTATACAATCTTCAAGGTCCTTACCTTACCGATCAGCAAACATACGTTTCCACATTCAAGGGACAAAAGAAAAAACATGGATTTTTTTCGTTGAATTCGAGTTTTTTTAACACGGATCCTCCCGTGAGTACTGAGATCTAGGCCTAGTTTAACCAAACCTAGCTACAATTTATCCACATAGTACCAAGTGAGTGAGTGAAGCCACAAGGATGGGCTACTGTATAAATTAAAGTAATATTTTGGTGGTAGCTTTAATATTAATATTTCACTAAAGTAATGTTCTATAGAGAACAGAACGGGGAACGAAATTTTAATAAAAAAATCTAATAAAAGAAATCTCGAGTGTCTCTGACCCATATTTCAAGACGCCACACTTTCCTGTTCCAAAAGATTTAAAAAATAGCATTTCTATGATGAAATTTGGAGAAAGTCCTTTGTGTTCTAATAAAAGAATTACGGTATTTGCTATTGTATTGTGCTATTGTCAAGAAATGGTTCGCGCTTTTTTGAGCCAATTATTATATTTTCAATGCTTTTATTATTTGATTCTGTATTTCCTTGAAAGGACGTTGTGGGCGGTGACCCATAAAAATGCAAAATAGTATAAAAAAACAGAAAAGGAACCCCCCCAATTTTAAAATTTCGTTTCGAAGTCCGTCGTGTCTAACGTAACGTAGGGTAGTAAAATAACCATTATATTTAAGCGACTGAAACGTATGGAAAATAAAACGAAAGCTATGTCACTCACTCACTTTATGTTTTGTTATTGCGATCTTTTTAGCTATAAATAATCAAAATCGCAGGCCTGAAGTCAGAAAGTTTGCAGTTTAAATAAAATTAAAAAAAAAAAAGTTTGCATCGCACCCCCCGTGCTCCGGCAAGCACGCTAAGCCGTCGCAGGACGCGCCTGGCCTCTCCCCGGTCATTTAGGTTTGCCGTCCCATAGGATTGTGAGAGTGATGGAATAGAGGTGCAGTGCACCTGTGTTTGCGCACACACTTGTGCATTATAATATGTCCTTTTTATTTATTTATACAAGAGTGAATAGATATCATCTAGACCTTCGTGATACATCGTTGGTCACATCTTCACTTTCTACCAGGTGAGATTGTGGTCAAAGGAAGGTCTATTGAGGAAAAAAATCTAAATGTTTGCTAAAGCGAGTAGGCACCCTATAATAATGTCCTGCGCACATAGCTCGTCAGTCGTCGCTGAATGCAGCTAGGGGGACATGTTATGTCATGGAGGAGAGTTATATTTGACTAGCTCCTGTTCACGATTTCGCATGCGATTTTCACGTAGCCTATGTTCTCCCTATTATATATTTTTTACCTCCCCGAATTTCGTTATGTTCCGTTCAGCCGTTTAGACTGTTACTTTCGAATTTTATATTAAAAGTATGATTGTTATCTAGTACCTATAGCACAAGCTTTGTTTACTTTGAGGCTAGCTAGCAGCAATATTTATATTTTTTTAATATTTCAGGTACCATGGTATGCTGCTACTTGCTGTACAGCAGACAGAAGGCGACGGCGGACGAGGCGCTCAAGTTTTACGGCACTAAGCGGGCGCACGATAATAAAGGTGAGATTATTTTCAATCTAGATGAGTTATCAAAAGATTTAATATTTAAACGGAACATAGAGATTCTATCGTACTATACTGTTGCTAAGTTTTATACTGTTGCTAAGTTTATATTCCCAACAGTTTGTTATACTCATGGCGTGGCGATTTCTCCTTCTTTTTGATAATACTTTACAAGACCAGTAGACAAGTGGTATAAAAATCAACCAAATCAAATCAAAGAATTAACAAGCTGAAGTGGCAGTGGACCGGCCATATCTCGTGAAGAACCGACAACGGTTGGGGTAAACGTATTCTTGAGTGGAGACCACGACTCGATAAAAGTAGTGTCGGACGCCCTTCGGCAAGGTGTGCCGGGGTCTTTGTCTCTGCAGGCAAATGCTGAATGTGTTTAGCTGAAGACAGCGCTATGGCGCTCATTAGGGGATGTCCAGCAGTGGACTAACATAGGCTGATGATGAAAAATCAACCACATCGCTATCAAATTCACCAGAAGTGCATTCTAGAGACCTGGCTGAGGCATAGATGTTATATGCCAGAAATTTCACATCCATGCACATAAATGGTAGTCGTCGACCCGAATCTTCCATCTTGCGAATACAAGCATTCTTTCCCTTTCCATATATGCATTCTTTGGTAAAAGGAAAAGAATAACTCCTAGCATTCCTAAAACCCAGTCAGAAATCACCAAGGCGTCTATGAGAAGATGGCTGAGTAGTAATATTTAAAGATAAGACCCAGCAGTAGAAGACCTCCCTTAAGAAATTAAATAAGTTCCCAAAAATTAAGGGAATTTAGGGTGGGGCGCGGGTTCGAGTCCCGCCGAAACCGAAAATTTTTGGGAACTTATTTCATTTCTTAGAGATACCCAAAGTGCGGGTAAGCACTAACAAAAAACCTTAAGACCTCACTTGTTTTTTATGCAGAACTAGCAGCGCCTCGCGGTTTCACCCGCGTAGTTCCCGTTCCCGTAGTAATTTCGGGATAAAAAGTAGCCTATGTCCTATTCCAGACTATAATCTATCTCTGAGCCAAATTTCATCCAGATCAGTTTTGCCGTTCTGACGTGATAAAGGAACAAACATCCATCCATCTATCTATCCATCCATGACATCCATCCATCTAAACTTTCACGTTTATAATATTAGTGAGATAAATAATAAGTTCAATGTTCACGATTCTTTTTAAGTTTTCTTTTAATTATGTGTGCTAGTCTCTAAAGTTTTTATCATATGGGCCCTAGTTAAGTTACTTTGTAAGTACTTGTCTTATGTTGCCTGAAATAAATGATGATTATTATTATTAATGTGTTATATCCAGGTGTAACAATCCCATCCCAGCGGCGTTACGTAGAATACTACGCGTGGCTGCTCCAATCCGGCGTACCCTACGTGCCCTGCAAGCTCCACATCCGAGAGCTGCTGATGTCTCCGCCTCCGACGCACGCCGCCGCGCACCACGCCACGCCGGAGCTACTCATCACGCAAGCCAGACCCTTCTTCAAGGTAATTCTTACACTGTGCCTGTACAAACAGGGTTCAAACTCGAACGGTGGAAACGTTTACAGGCTATTTCTATTCTATCCCATAGGAACTGATTTATGGGATAAAAAGTAGCCTATGCTTTAGATAGATACAAAAAAATACAAAATAATTTATTTCGAATAAGGGACTTAAAGAATAAGTTACAAATTAATAGATAGATAATACTTTATTGTACCACACACACACAGAAAACAGTACAGAAATAAATGCTACGAGTAGACGAAGTACAACGGCGGCCTTATCGCTATGAGCGATCTCTTCCAGGCGACCTTGGGATGGACTGAACATGTAAGAACAACAAAGACGGTGGCACTCTGCTGTTTTATCCCAGGTCTACATACTGCACTGAATTACGTTATAATTGTAATACTTTATCATTTAAATCTGATGACCGATGTGGCGCGACGGGAGAAGGTTCGCTTGCGACGTAGGAGGTGGTTCGATTCCTGCCTTGGAACAAATTCGTACGATCTGCAAATATTTGTTCAGGGTGTTCTGAGTATTTTCTATGGATAGTAAAAAATATCTATGTAATGTATATCAGTCATCTAATATCCCTATCACAAGCTCTGCTTAGCTTGGGGCTAGGTAATGCTGTGTGAATTAGCAGCAAAAAAAAAGAACTTGCTACAGAGGTACTCTATAATTATTATAACTGATGTCCGTATGTTATTTCTAGGCGCCGATAGGGTGCGTGGACGTGCGTCGCACGGCGATGTGCGTGCGCGTGCAGCTCGACCAGTGCACGCCGCTGGTGGGAGACGTGCGGCTCGACGTGTTCCACAAACACAAGATGAAGAGGAAGGAGAAGCTGTTCCACTTCTGGTTCAACACCTTCTTCCTGACGGCCGGAGCCAGCGCGCAGCAGGTGCAGCCGTTGCCTGATAGTATGTATCAATCACTTGTCTTTTGGGTAAAATTATCCCTGAAATATATATCCCCCTTAAGGATTAGCTAGTAGTAATACCTTTTAATATCAATAACGTATAACTTATAGTAAATTGCTGACATAGCATGGGTGGGTTGCTGGCCGTCATGATGATGACTGAAATGGCAGCGTAGCGCAGGTCCAGGCCATCACAGCGCGGTCAGCATTGCAGCCCTTGATGGACAAGCTGAAATTAAGGCGGAGACCGAAGGTTAAGGCCTTTATAGCTCGGACAGCAACGAATGCAATGATGACCTAGCTTGAAGGCCGAGGCCATAGCAAGCTAAGCTTGAGGCCATCGTAGCGTGGCCAGCAGGGAAATCATTGTGGACCAAGGCTTGTATAGTGCTTTAGTCAAAGATTGCGAGTAATTTAAAAATAAAACCAGCTTAGTTAGTAGAACTAACCAAGGGGTTGGTCAGAACTCGTCTTACCCTATCTCACAGAGGCTTTGATAAAAAGGCGTAGAAAGAACGACACGTCACGGTAAAATACATTTCTGGGTGCGGGTAGCGCAGGACCGGTCGTTAATTAAAACTATTTTGAGTTACAACACTTAATTTCGATACAATTAAGTTGATCTTTAGGGATGGTCTATGTCCAGCCCCCCTAGCACGGGGATTATTGTCTAGGGTAGAATAGAGAAAAATTACGTCACTTCGTCATCCAATGCGTAAATTACTTGAAATACCTTCCATCAACTTCAATAGTGTACGCAATGTATGGCGATGCAATGTCATTATTGTCTATTCTACCCTAGACAACAATCCCCGTGCTAGGGGGGCAGCTGTGGACGTCGTCGGCTGAGTGGTGATAATAAAGCAATCATAACAAATCCATTGGTGGGCTGGGAAACAAGAGCCACGAGCAAAACGTACTTACATGCTTACGCAGCTTGATAAGCAGATGTAGAAAGCAGCTCCTCAGTTACCCATTTCTGTTCCAGGTCCCAATCTGGAGACGTACAAGCTGACGCTGAACAAATGGCAGTTGGACGACGCGCACAAGGACAAACAACATAAATACTACAGCCAAGACTTCAAGGTACGTTTACCAATCGTTCGTAATGTCTCTCATAATATTAATCCATGATTATGTGACTGTAAAAACTATCATAGTTTCTAAGAAATTAATAAATCCCAAAAATTTTTTACGATCCCGACGGGATTCGAACCCGCACCTTCCCCTTCAGCGCAGGGGTGCTCTTTTTTCCTCATATCATAGTTTGATAAATTCATTACGATTGTAAACGGGCTAACTCTCAACACTCACCCTGAAGATGTCCCTCGTTAAGAGGTGAAACGTTGGTGCTCTTCCAACACTAATAAGATTCGTAGTGAATCAGCTTGCATTCGTAATGAATCAATTTCTTTTATAATAGAAATGATATCTAGATTTTATATCAAACGCCTCCTTTTTAGTCTATCAGGTTTCATGGCCTGGGCACTAGAATATTTGCAAAATACAACTACATAATTCCTTACTCTCCCCCCAGGTGGAGCTAATAGTGCAGAAGATGCCGGACACCAGCACGTTCGCGGGCTGCGCGCGCTCCGCCTCCCCTCCGCCCTCCTCTGCCTCCTCCTGTTCCTCCGCCTCCGCCTCCGAGCGGTCCGACACGCACTGGGACAGCGGTGAGGGACCCATACCCTACAGTAGGCTTAGCGAAGACCATAGTCTCAACTTGAACCTGCCCTGCAACACACCGGCAGATACCCCGCGAGGCAATGACGCACCTATAGATAGCATTGGTGCTATGGATAGGAATGTCGGAAATGACGCGGCTATGAGTAGGAACAGCGGTGCCGGTCTGGACGGAAGAAATATTAGGTTCAGCGATGACGCTAGACTTGGAGCTCTGTTGGGTGGGGTTGATAATAATGGTGTTAAACCTGGACTGTTAATGGAAGGTGGAGAAAAAAACTTCCAGGATGCAGGACTTACGCTGGACGTTGGTGTGACGGATAGCATGGTTGATGGCTATAGCCATCTGTCGGATAATCATGTTGCAGGCAGTGATGGAAGCATCAAAACTAAAGTTGGGATCTACTGTCCGTACCATGCCGTGACTAGCTATCATCTACCTGGTGGCATTGAAGTACAAGCCCCTATCGAAAGCCATACGAAAAACACACCGGTCTTCAAGGAAAGCCGAAACAAAAACACCACAAAATGCACGTGTGAAACAGTATCCAATCCCATACTAAACCCTATCTACATAAGCGATAAAGCTAAACTCAACCCCATCTACGCCCGCCCTTATAAATCCGGTAGCGATGTACCTACAGCTAACCCGTTATACTGTAGCAAAGCTCCCGAGTCCAGGGAATCTCCAGAACCAATGGACTACGCAAACGACGTGTTTTCCTCAGCACCAACGTCGGCTAGGGAAAGTCCAGTCGAAGATAAGAAGAAAGCAGAGGATAAAACCAAACCGAGGTTATCTCTAGGCGATATGAGAGCCTCTTGGAGAGAATTCAGCGGGAAATTTGCCTCGGACAGTCGACGGAAGAAAGACGATTCGTAAAGAACTCTAGCTTGTTGTCTTAGGGTTCAATCTTGTCCCGGTTTAGGGAATTCGATGTGCATAGGGAATCGCGGTCGGCTAAGGTGAAGTAATGTATTGAAGGGGGAAATTTGGATTAGGAAATGTAGAAATTTGACAGAAATTCCCAAAGGATTGAGAGTATGGAATGTTTGCATGGAGGTAAATGATACATTGAGGTTTCAAATCGTGGTAGATATCGGATAAGGGCAAAAAGAAGCTCAAAGATGAGCGTATACGATTAGACGGAATGATAGCGCTGTCTCAATTAGCGCGCGGCGATCGTTTCTTGATGTTAGTTTAGGTTAGTTAGGTAGGCGTTATTATTAATTATTATTGTAATCGGATCTATTTAAAGACACATTGCAACCATTTTGTATAGTCAATTGCCCAACTAAGATGCGTTCTAACGGAATACTAAATTCGTGCGTTTTGAAGTACACCTACCCTTCAATGCTATAAGCAAGGCACTATTTGAGATTTTAGTGAAATTTGGAAAAAAAATGTGAAATCGACTTTTTGCTTGATTTCGCAATATGGCACCTGTTTGTTCATTTGATAAGTTTTAAATTTGAAATAGGATTTTAAAATTTGTTTTCACAGTTAAGTTAGTTTGGATATACATATTTTACCGCGTAACTATCGTATGGCTGGTTCGTGCGATGGCAACACAAATATTTTCTATTCAGACAATTCTTGAGGCAAAGGTTTATGAAATTTTTCGAAGAAAAAAAAACAGCGGAAATGAAGAATTGAGGATTATTTATCGCGGTACCTTTTGTTTGATTTTCCTTAACGTTTCAACCGCTTTACAGCGATGGTCACGGGCACGGGGCGACTGATCGCTGTAACGCGGTTAAAACGTTGGGGAAAGTCAAACAAAAGGTACGCGATAAATACCCGATAAATAATCTTTAGTATGTTTACAAATCGCGAAAGTTTTAAAAAGTTTTGAAGAATTGAGCTTGTGTTTCTAACTAGATCCGGTTATTCGTAATCTTAATTCGTATTTCGTTATAATGTTGTGTATTTGTATAAAAGGCGCAAGCTGTCAGTACAGCGAACGAATGTTGCTGTAATCACCATGTTGCATCAGTTGTTTGTTACACTTCGAATATTAGATGTATAAACTTTGTAACATTGCATGAGGTTCTACTAGGGTAGGGTTTGACAACTAAGATATCTGTTAAAGCCGAAAATAGGACATTGCTATCGGTTCCTCTCTAACAGGGACTATTCACTTATCTGTTGCGATTAGTGAAGAGTTACAGCGACCGGGAGGTTTGGCTTAGCCGAGCTATGCCGCTTAAATTCAGACCTAAAACGCACTAGCGGTTGGCCGTGATCTGGCGTGCCGTTGCGGCAGGCCTCAGTATACACGGCACACCGTGTTTCGGGCTCCGGTCCACCGCAATCGTCAGTGCGTCTAGAAATATTGGCCAAGCGGCACTTGCCGAGTACGTGAAGGGGAAACGACGCGCCGCATCTTTCAACCGGAGCGGTAGACGGCTGGCCGCAAATCAATGCGTCGATATCATGCGGTTTCATATTAAAATCGAAGTGCGGTCTGCCGCAACGGCACGCCGCCGCATCGCGGCCAAGTGCTAGTACGTTTAAGGCCTCGCACAATTGTGCATTCTATCTTATACGTCCGCGTCCATGGCTGGTCTCCGTGGGCCAGTCGGCCACCGTGGTCGAAATTCGGCTTAGAGGAATCTTTAGTTTCAGTGGAAAATCACCCACATCTTAATGGAAAGCACTCGCCTAGAACGGACCTATTTATTGCTAAAAGTTGTATTAACTTGTACATAGCAGCATGGTTTGTTACAGTGACATTCGTAAATTAATGGATTCATAGTTATTTTATTATTAATTTTAATTGTTTACAAAAATCTTACGGGGAGGCGAGATCCCGTCTCGCTCGATGATCTCTTAACCGATAGCTTGATGCTATAGGCCAGTTTTATTTAAATTACGGTAGATCTTTCGGACGAGTTCCAACAGTTATGCGTTTTAAATTGAAACTGTATGACAATCTTTTTACTATTGTAAGAGTATTTTCTTACATATTTTAATTATTACAATTAGCCTGGAACGCCCCGCCGATGGGCAGAGGCCTTAATTATATTCGATTTTAATTAATATTATAAACTAAGTATATCGTATAGCGTTACTTTTAGAATTTCCTCAGTTAAAATAAATAAATAAGTCTCTGTTATAATTTAAAACGCACAAATACTGTCCTTTTAAATTAATTGTAATACGATTTTTACTTCCTTTTTTAAGCTAACACGGGATCATAAAATTAGCACATTTGTGTGTCCTTTTAATCCGAAATTTCAAGAGCAATACAATATGGGCAAATGACCATGTAGTTAAATTATAAAACCAACCTCATCAACAGATATACTAATGTATGTTTCAATCCATGGGTGATGGTTATTCTTGCCACGTTCACTTCAATATGCCACTGGTAACGTTTGCACCATGGGGTCGAGGTATCAGTATCATGGCACGTTTTATTAATTATCAGATATGCTAACTTGGGCCCGCGGCTTCGCCCATTTCATAACTGGACATAATGCATTGTGAATGGATGTTTTTATTGACCGAATAAAAGATCTAAGAGTGTCAGAAATTTGTGTCTGGTAGTACTAAAACTGATGCACCAATTTCAATGCAGTTTTCTTTGTAAAAATACTGAAATTCTGAGTGTTCTCAGCTATGTGGGATGAAAAGCTAGTTTCATGATACTATAGTGTTCATCAGCTCTAAGCCCAAGCCCTAGCATCCTAAGCATTTAAGACATACTATGAGTTTTTGTAGCGATGCAACACGCGTTAAATTCGAATCTGCCGATGACGCTCTACATGCAGTGAGACTACCTAGTACTCTTTGTTTGTATTTAAAAATAGCAATATGTATCGCTATTGTATCGCTACAAAAAATCGCGCAGTACTCGCTCAAGGGCTCGCTACCTTCTCTGCGTAAAACATATGCGAGCTATGAGGAAGTCAAAAAAACTGACGGCTTTTGCATATTGCGAAAAATTTATGCACACGAAGGCATTTTGATTTGATGTCAGTATTTTTATCCCTCTCTTGCCGCTTGCGTACCGCAGCAGGTGACTTGCTCTCGCGCGACGACTATAGCTCATATATAAACTGCGTAATTAAAGAATGGGATTCAGAATTTCGTCATCCTTCAGCACAGATCGAATCCGATCTGATCGTGATCTCTTTTTTGTATGGGAATTGCGTAGTTTCCTGTCCGCATGATAGAGGCGCTGTACCTAAACCTATGGAAAAAAGAAAAAAAGAGACGTCACGGTCACGTCTCGATACCGTCGTCAACCGGACTCAGGGCTCTGAGCGGTACGGTATGAGAGATGACGTCATTCTCTCGTTATTTAAGTACGCAGTTTGTATCAAACATTTGATATCTCATAGGAGACATTTGGAAACGCCCGTTCATGTACATATAAGTAAGATTGCGTATGGTACTCAGGGACGGTGTGCGAGCGAGTCGGCCGGTACCGCCCGCTGTCGCCAGAAACCGCGCCAACCACGTAACTATCCACTTGGTCTACGGTTATGGTGCAGGATCTCGGCACATTCTGGGAATTTTACATTTCTAATAAATTTTTATGAACGTTTTATTGTAAATTTTAAAGCCTTTCGCCTCCACCTCGCTTTAGAAAGTGGAGTTGTGGAAAGGTAAGACCGCTTTCCCAGAAGGAACTTATTCTGTCAGGATTTGATCTTCTAGTTTTACTAACATAAGGACAAATTGAGATTGAGGAAGACAGCGACCGGTTAATTTTTCAAGATTGCTCATTTCATAAAATTTGGTACAGTTTTTTTTACAACCTTTTGAAACTTATCGAAAGAAGGCAAAAATATCCGCCTGAAACAGAACGAGCATTTTTAATAATTAAATGTGCTGCATAGATGAGCTTACAATCAAAATAGAGGTTCCTATTGTGAATATAATTATTGAAATAGAATTTTGTATGCAAGAATGCATCTAAAATCTGCTAATAGATTCTGGATAACTTACTCAACTATTTTGACGCCTAATTTTCCCTCGAACATGTCTAAGATCCTGCATCATCTCTTGATCCGAACTAGCACGTTTTATAACCCCGCTCGTTCTTCGTGTCTTGTCGTTTTCGTCCATCGCTTTTCGTTTCGTTTATTTGTCCATCGCATTTTTACGTGACTGAAAAACCCATGCAATTTACCATTTTATCTAATTCTATATCATTTTATGTGTTTTGTGTTATTTTGTGTTGTCTGATTATTTTCTAACTTTACAGTGCTTTGTGTATATTTTTGCATGCTTTTTGTAACATTATTGTACCACAATCCAGTGTATGGTCTTGCTATTCTAAAGTTCCTGAACTTTTTGTATAAAGACATTTTTATTTTTCTTACATTTTGCATCTCTCAATGGATCCATATCTTCTCACTGTCTATTTATTAATCACTTGATCCAACTAAACTCCAAACAAAATGGTACACAAATGTTACAATTGTGTGAGTGGCTGTTAATTATCACATTTTTAAAACACCTAACATTTTGTTTTTATAATTACGGCCACTGAAATTTCTCTTAGCTATTTAGCTTTAGAGATATTTCTACTTTGTTGTGTGGTTTGTGTTATGTGTAAATATTCACTAAAACTCACAATAAAACATATTCTAACATTCATTACCATGCTTGCACTGAATAGCACACAACACACGCCACATCCGAACGCCTTTGTTAATAATTACTTATTAGGCGTTCGGATATAACCCAAAAATCTGCTTGAATTTTTGTTTGCCTGTTTCTTTTATATTTTGTTTCACAAACCAAGCATATTTTAATCTAGAACCCTTGTAAATTATCATGAATTATAGGTTTCATGTTTTCTTTTGATTTTTAAAATGTAGCATCAAAAATTCAAGCAAGTAGTTAACAGTGGCATATGTTGTGGTTATATGGCTTATCTGGGTTTCTTATTTCAGGTGAATCCACATACTTGTGAGGTGGCACCCCTCCCGACCTCAACACTTATAAATAACCCCGCTTTACCCCACCCGTGGCAAAGGTTCTTAACGCGGTGCCCTAAAGACTATTGTCCCCTGAAGCCTTCTCTTAGTGACGTTGAACAAGTAGTGTTGTGTGTAGATATTTTATTAAGCGGTTTGTGCCATTGCCGCGTTCGGACATACGGCTTGACTGTTTGTGATAAAAATGAGTGCTGAATGAACTATACGACGTTCATGAATATGGTACTAAGCGTCGTAGGTACTTGGATGTGATTCCTTTTCTCTGTCTAGACGCGGAGTGATGGTCACAAGGTATGTTTTCATCTGTGTAATCGTAAATTACGTAATTCTTATGACTGATAAGTACATTGTGTATTGTCAACTTTCTATCATTGTTTTATGGGCGGGTACATTGTACTGTTGAGCTTAGGGCAGGTTTTTATGAGGTATTTTATTGAACTACTTTTGGGTGGGAATCATTCTCAGTAGGTAGTCAGTTTTATTGCCATAATAATCGGAATCTAATTCAATGTGGTGGAAATAAATACTTAGCTTGGAATACAAGCATTTGATGCTAATGTCCGACTTTCAGCCATTGTTGCCAGTTTCAACGGAGACTACACATGTGCGCAGGATTGTAATATATTTTTGTGCACAAGTGTGTGTGTGCAAACAGGTGCACTCAGTAATAATAATAATAGTCTCACTGGATGAGATTTCACCAATACTTCTTTTGCATTAAAATCATTCGAATGCATGTATTCCTAGCTTGTAAAAATCGCCTAGTTACATGCCGACCAGAATCGATGTTGAATCGATTTGTATCGATTATCGGAAAGAATAGAAAATGTGATGGTATTCAACGGTTGAATCTGAGACCTATTTATAGACCTTATTTCTGGATGTATCCCGAAATGTATCGCGTATTCTAAGGATTTAGCTGTGCAGTTGTGGTCTTAGTTTAGCACCGCGGTGTATTTCAATTTCTTTTATATTTATTCATATTCACAATTAAAGTACCTGACTTAGTCTAACATGTCTCTGTTCTGATATTTATTATTATATTCTTAAAATTGTAAGACTTTCAAAACAATAGGGAATATTAGGAACCGTGGTGGAAAACCAAGACCGCAATCTTGATTATGATTTTGAGAATATTTAAATGGTATTAATAAGGAACCAATTTCTAGATGGTGCTCTTATGTTAACGTTTATAATGAAAAGGAAAAATGTATCTTACATCAATGTCACTAGAATCAACTTTCGAACGGGAACTAAGCATGATTTTCTTTGCACCATCTTTTTTTAAGTGAATATTAATTTAAAGAAATACAATGCCGTAGCGCGAGGCAGATTTTCCCACCACCTTTAATATAAAATAAGTCAATTGGCGAGCGGTTTTTTGTATATTTCCTAAAGATCTCAACGACTGCCGTCATTTTAGATGTTTTTAGGATCGACATGATTGCTGTGAGATTTAAACACGTTTAGATACACATTTGATATCTATTAAATTACTTACAATGATTGAGCTTCTATATTTTCAAGTATGTATCACAAATTAATATGTTTACGTTCCGATTCTATAAATAAATTTATCTTATTTTTATAACGGTGTGGTAAAAACCTCACAGTGATCAATTTAGTAAACGAAATCTTCCAAAAATATAGAATTGTAAAAAAAAATAGATTTTGAATGGTGCAGGCCTATTTTCATTGAGCATATTCTGATGATGCTTCGAACGGTACTCTTTATTGAAAACTGGATTCTTTAACTCTGCTGTGTGTGCCCCCAACTTAGTGGTTCAACGCGCATTGGTGTGAGATTCAATTTTTTTGTCGTTTTTTTGTTCCATTCCACAAGCAATAAAACTAGCGGAATAGTAATTTGCCGCAAACCGTAAACGATTTTCTATTAACTAATGATAAAAGTAACTTAAATTCATTTGTATTTTGGGAGCATTTGGAAAAATGTTGATGTTCAGCACAAAATCTCTTACTAGTAAATCGAAGTTGGTTTTATCATGATTTCATAGAAAATAGTTTACGATTGGCGGCAAATTACTTTTCCGCTAGTTGTATTGCTTGTGAAATGGACAAAAAAAACACAAAAAAATTAATCTCGCGCCAACCCGCGTCGAACCACCTGAAAAAAGTAATCGTCTTTAACCTACCATTTGAAAGTATTCTTCGATTTTCAAGTGTATACGAAAATTAATTTGTGATTTGTTGAATGTGGTGGCAGACATAAATTGACCCTTTCCGTGTTATTTAAAATAACTTGATGTCTAACTGCCTTACTAAGAATAGAAACCTATCACTACAACAATAGGTTAAGTTAAGTCAGACCACGCCATCTGTCGGTCAATAAGGTACAGTTTTTGTACAAGCTTATAGTTAGACATCAAATTACTATAGTTATTGCTTCTATTTACGTGTTTTATTTTCATTTGTAATATGCTGTAATTAAGGATATGGAGGAAAGATAAAAAGATTCTTTTGAAGTTGTAAAAACTAGCCGTTAGAGGCGCTGCTTGTTATGCAAGACGTGATGCTATAGCTGAGATCCTGTCAAGAAATCTGACTTAAAATGCAATTGCAACGTTTGTTTATGGTGAATTTGTCGTAGGGTCTTGGTGTAAGCAGAACAGTGAACATGGAATCTGTATCTAAACTTCCCTTCATACAAATCCATCGGAAAATATGCTTCAAACATTTGTACTGTACATACTATTGTTATTAGTTAGAGTTAACGGAGATCTGTGTTTTAGATGAGTAGGTTGTCGACACAACCGCTGCCTGACGGGATATTTTATAATTTTGACAATAGCAACGCTTATGGCGGGTCCATTTGCGGAAAAAGGAATTTTATACCAAAGGCTCTACTCTGATTCTAGTATTTATTTAACTAACATTATGAAATCAGGACTAAAACACATTTTCCAAAGATTTAAATCGTTAGATGCGCCCTGAGACCAAAATCTGTGGCATTATCTTTGGATGTGCGCGTTAACAAAATGCCGACGCACGTTAAAGTTTGTGTTTTTGTCAATAAACCTAATTGTTATTATTACCATTGTTTGTGCAATTACATTGCACAAACTTGTGTGAAAAAATAATTGTCCTGAAATCGACAATGTTTGAATGTGTGCGTCGAAAGGCCGACGCACGCACACCTAATCAGTAGTTAAAAATTGTGTTATTTACAATAAAGCCTAATTATTATTATTACCATTTAGTGTCCAATAATATTGCACACACTTTCTATGTAAAAAAAGGTTCTATTATGCACTGAAATCGAAAATGTGTCAGTCTAAAAAGGTGTGCAATCTGTGTCGGTCACAACAAGCGGACAGCGGAAGGAAAAATTCCAAGTGAGCGGGCTATCTCACTTCGCCTGACAACAACAAGGCGCGGGTAAGGGCCTATCTAACGATTTAAATCTTTGATATTTTCGTCATACTCTTAACAGAAACTAGCACTTAACTTTTCTTTGCAAAGCAGTAGCCCATTTGAGGCTGATCTCACTGGCTAAACCTAACCTGATTGGTTGTAAGAGGTCTCATTCATGTGTCACAAAAACTAAACTAATTTAACAGCACTAAATATGTTGCCGTCTCTTATTGATCGAAATAAAATGGAGTGCAACATTTTTAGTGCTGTATTTCATAGTTAAGTTTTTGGGCCATCTGGATGAAAAAACAATTATGATCACAAGGTTTTTAATATTTACGCAATGATCCGATAGAACTCTATTTTAATTTGCGTGGTTTTCGATCCCTTGTCCTGTTTGATGAGATTTAATGTTAGTATTAGAATCAGAGTAGAACCTTATTATTAGGTTTCTATGACGTTTAGGAAGGAGAATGTGATAAAACAGCTTCGTTTGCGCGTTGGTGGCTCAAATCGAAACGCTAGACAGTGTGCTTCGAATGTGGCAAGCATTTGTAGTACAGTGTCTTTGTCTTAGAATTGTAAAGCTGGACACTTGAGAGCTAAGCAATATTTTATGCATTCAAACAAACAATAAGATTACCTCGTTTGATATCTGGCTCCAAAGGTCTAGCAAATCAATGATTATGATTAAGATATTTTTGGCAAAGTACGAATTTTCCATCAATTTTGATGCATCTCTTAAATGGTGACAACTTTTCAGTTGAGAAAGAAATTCTAAAATGAATACTGTCCTGTATCAGTCAATTATTTCGAAATTCCAAGACATTTGAGCCATGATCGAATGCATGGAGTTTATCTAATCTGTAATACAGAGTGTGAGGAAATATGGGGCGAAGCGCGGTGGCGAAAGGAAAACTAAGGGTAAAAGCAAGTGTTCGAATAAGCATTTTGGATAAACTCTATTGTTAGATGTAAGAGTATGGAATGGTTATTGTAGCTAGGTTAGATCGTGTTTAGATAGGTTTATTAACGTCATAGAAACGAAAGGATGTGAGCTGAGTAAACAATGAGAAAATTACAAAAAAATATTGGTTCGTTTAGAATTTATTTGAATGTTTCTTTTACGGCTAATGCGGAGTCGAATGCTTCCAATTTGAGTACGTCTTAAGTGTCATGCATTGTTTTAATTAGTTTGTAATTTAATTTTTTAATTGTATCGCTTCTGATTGCATCGTAGTTATTCTGTTAAGTATTTTTGGCTCATGATTTGTTTTTTTTAATCAACCTATGCATTACTCTAACTTCCATTGTGTAAATAAAGTTTTAAATTCTAAATTTATGTGTTAAAAGTTTCGGCTCGATGTTCAAAATTGCGCACCCAGCAAATTACAATACTTTGGCGTCCGAGGTTAATAAAATTACGCGTATATATCACATCAAGTACAAAATATTTAAGTGTTGTTAGTTATTGCCGTCTCGTGGCAGAGTGGACTAAGTCATTGTCTTTTTTATCTTCCAAAAGAGTTATCAGCCAACCTGTAGTATTTAGATTACCCCATTCCACGATGTAATTTTTTCTTTTGCATTGGATATTTATCGGTTAGTCGCTCGACCTCCCCCGCCCACATCAAAGGTTTAGCTTTAATGATGGTTGTTTGCCTTATAAAAGAATGTGATCTTATGACGATTATAAAGGGTGTCGCTGTGTTGCTAGCGTAGACCACTTGTGAAACAAACGCAATAATCTGGCAACACCATCAGTTGCTTGACTTCGCCAGAGGCGAGATATCAACCAAACTTGTTTCGCAAACGCTGTACGCTAGCAATTTGTACGAATAAAATGCCTTGTATAATGATAACAAAGTGAAATGTAATATAGTTATTGGAAACGGAGCCGTCAGGATTGTTAGCGAAAGGGGCTTTATCGGTTGACACAGAATGCTTGTACTTATGGTGCCGTTAGTTTAGATTCCACCTCTGAGAGGACATGGAACTTTGAACTATAGTGGTGCATTGCATACTTGTGTGTTATTCAAACAACGAGCGAAGGCCGATGTGAAGTTAGCCAAACACTGCACTAAAATATCTCTGTCCTTCTCATTTCAGTGTAGGAAATAGGACGGCACGCTTCAGGGGTTATCTTCACGTCAGCCTCCATTTGGTGTTTGAATGTAAAATATTCATTTTGCACTATTTCCCTTTTGTATTTTACTCTGCCTATGAATAACATGGAGAAACTTTAGTGTTTCTAGTACCTTAATTTGTTTCACCTTAAAGCCCTCTTTGCCTGGTGTTTCATTTTATAAATCATAAGAAATTCTTAGTTCCACAATAATTAATAAAAATATGTAAATTTTTCTTATCTTAGGAAGTAAAAGATCTCATATGTCTTATTTTTGTTTTGTCTTTTTTATATTTTGAGGAACTTCGGAATAGTCGAGTTGATTTAAAGACAACTAATGTAAAATAAAATATATTGATGTATATATTTCTGATTGTTTTATTTATACACCTGTTTAGATCCTGAAACTTAGTGTAGGTACAAAATTGAGTCCAAATAAAGTACTCTTACATAAATTACATTACAAGGTCCATTGTCTTATATTATGTAGGTCTGGTTCTTCTAGGCTACAATAACTTGTTGTATTAGCGTACGAAGATTTTTAAAACAGATATTTATGCGTGAAGAAATTCTTTCGTGAAAATCATAAGGGGGTGTCCATTAATTACGCGAGCCCTCCCCCTCCCAACCCTAACGGTCGAGCCAAGTCTCGTGTGAGAGGGGGTTTTCGGCAAATATCGCGTAATTCTTTTTCCGCGAAAAAGAGCCAAACCTCATCATCTCACACCAAGGGGAGAGAGAGAGGGGTCAAAAAATCGCCTCGCGTAATCAATTAATGCCCCCTAAATTACATCCTAGAAATTAATTAAAATGCTTACCGAAAGTTAACTATATTATTATTTAGGGCCAAACACTTTGAACATTACGTTTTCTTAATATAAATTCTATAAAACAGCTTTGAGCTGCACATAATAAATGCCATTATACAATGGGTAGTACCAGTAGATAACAATTTGCTAAATGTTGAAAATGATTCATAACAACTTACGTTTTACAGCTTACAAGGTGCTACAGTTATTGAATTTTTACAAAAATGTGTGTGCTAAACGAGCGATAAAAAAACGAAAAAAAAAATTGCCTCAGTGCGAGCTACGCACTTTAAAGCAAACACCTAAGAATAAAGCAATGCGACACCTCTCGTCAATCGTACTAAACGTAACTAGTCATTGAGCAGGTTTGGATAAGTTTCCATGTTTCTCCTGTAGGTGAAGCCAACAACGCTAGAGTCGTAAGAGGTCCCAAAGATTTTCAACGAGGCACGTGTTCGATCTCGTTGTTTAGCGGCTTAGTTGGTTAGAGCGCACCCGTACTGAGGGTGAGGTGCGGGTTCGAATCCTGCAGAAATCGAAAAACTTTTTTCCCCGTTCAAATAGTTAACCATCCGGGAGAAGTCGCAAACCATACATAAAGGTGTTTTAGATTTGCCTTAGGCGATAAGTTCGAAATAGCACGATAGATTGCGCTGTGCAATATGTCAAAAACATCCAAGTTCTTAAAGTTACCAGGACGAAAAAAATTACTTATTCCTATAACAAAGACGGTTTAAGTTTCAAGGTATCATAGATTCACTTAAACTTAACTTATTTAACCTTGAACCTTCTTACCAGTGCTCATTCTATGCCATCTATCGAGCAACTTGGAACTAATACTCATAGATTTGATGATAAATGAATTTATTGTTGTTAACTAGATGGTAACATAACAATGGTTTTATAACATATTCTATTTCTCGTCTTTTATGGTCAGGATTAATAATAATAATGCTGGACAGTTCACTCAGCATCATCTAGCCCCGAACTAAGCAGAGCCTGTGTTATAGGTACTAGATAACTGATATCTTAATAAACAACAATAACTGATTAACACATTAATATGGATTATTTAATAGTTTTGTAGCAAATCGAAAACTTCTCTACTAAGCCAATGTATGTCCTCATGTGGCACTTTTAAAGTCTCGAAAACGATACCCATAGCAGATTTTTTGGTTGGGGGGTTCAAGGGGTCGTAAGGGGCACAGCACGGCTTCTTCGCTCGCCGTGCCGTTCCCCGTGTTCTCATTGCGGCGAAAAGTACAGTTCCAAAACAGTTATCCAATAGGCGTTCAGTTTGAGTAGAAAGCTAGACCCGAAGTTCACCAATTGCAGTAGCGTCCTACCCTCCTCTGCCCCTGCCGCGGCCCCTGAATCCGCCCCTGCCCCTCGCGCGCGTCCCTTTGCTCGTGTTGGGTGGACTCTTGGGGCGCAGCGCCTCGATCCGCTCGGTGCAGCCCGTGCTCTCGCGCCCCGGACTGAAGTAGGACAGGTACAGCTCCGAGTTGAAGTTGGAGTTGGTCAGCTCGTGGCCGATGGTCACCCAGCCGGGACGGATGGTGGAGTCGCGACCAAACAGGTGGATTCTGGAAGATAAATAAAATAAATATGTTAAGTTATTTTATTTTTATTTTACACCCCCTTTTTATTTTGATTCCCGCCTCGGGACAAATGTTTGTGCGATCTGCAGACATTTGTTCCGGGTATTCTGATCGTTTTCTATGTATACCTAATAAAAAAAACTATATATTGTAATATATTATGTACCTATATCAGTTATCTAGTACCCATAACACAAGCTCTGCTTAGCTTGGGGCTAGATAAGCATGTGTGAATTGTCCAGCATTATTTATTATTATTAATAAATGTAATAATAGTTGTACTTTTTATGAATAAATAAATTTGTCTTTGTTTTTCAAGACAATGCAATTGAAAAATTTAAGTAAAAATCAAACTCAATCCTCGGTAAAAAGCAACCTTTTTGTGTTTAAAAGGAAGCGGCACTGGTACCTACCTTGATCGATGTTTTTTTTTTCGCAAAATGCGATCGAATATTACTACCTACGAAATTTAACTAAGAATTTAAAAGAAAGTTTTTTAAAGTAGTTCATTAAAACTGCTGAAGGAATTATGTAGTTTTGAGCCATTTCATTTCAACAAAATTACTAACAAATTATGGATCATGGTAGTCCGAAAGAAAATAATTTTAAAGCAACTTTTAGTAGGAACTGATATGATATTTGATATATACTTGATATTTGCCGAGACGCCCCCTCTCCCCCACGTGAGATTTGGCTCGCCCCTCCCCCCCCCCCCACCTAAATGCCTCACATTATTAATGGATGCCCCCTTAGAGTTACCTTCTCCGTCCAAGACAGAAGTGCTCCATAATATGGAAGATCTCAATAGGCTTCTCAGTGCTGCCAAACTCCTGGTCCTCGGATATGATGAGGTCAATGTCTACATTCGCGTGGATGAAGTCTCCATCCACTGATCTTCGGACGGTTCCTGGCACATAAGTACTGCAGTTAGTAATGTAATAGCAAAATAAAAATTATTTATTTGACACAGTTAAGCACGGGGATAAAGCGGGGCAATGCAGCCAGCGTCTTGGAGACGCGCGCGACTGGTATTGATATGGATTAGTTGAGCTACCTACCTGTAGATTGTTTGCAACAGTCTGCAGTTAGCTGAATTGTTTTAATTGTAAATACTGGTTCCATTTTTTTCTAACTTTTTATTGTAGTTTTATTAGTATGAGCGGCCCGCCGCGCCCCGGCTTCGCACGGGTAGATTGAGGTATTTAACAAAAAATTATTTTAACATACTCTTGGCAGACTTTCCATGTCTGCTTTTGACAAAATAAACAATCGAAATCATCCGTGTGGGAGCTATTATGCCGCAACAACCCACAGATAGATACACACACAGACACAGATCCAACTGTTAAATTAAAACAACGAAAAAAAATTATAAAAATATACGCTGGCCATATCTCGAGAAGAACCGACAACCGCTGGAGTAATCAACTGATTGATGCGGCAAGCTGGAGCCAGGGCGCTATGGCGCTCATTAAGGGAGGTCTATGTCAGGTCACATTAATTAACTGCCTAAATCTTTACATGTTGTATGGCCCAACCTTTGATGCCCATAAGGCAGTGTTCCTTAGTCCTCTGGAACACAGCATTGGTCTCCAAGTTCTTGGAGTGTCCCGGGTTCTTAATGTTCGTCTTGATCCAGCAGATGTCCTCGCAGCGCCGGAAACCCCACTTCTTGAGGCATTCACGACCCATGTCTAGACCTGGGAACGGGAAACAAGTTTACTATTTTATAATTTCAGTAAAGGGTTTCCGTAGTATGAAAGCTTGCTCAGTCATCAATCGATGCTTGAGTAGAGTAACGCTTCTCTATGGCATAAACGTCACTCAAGCATAGATCTATGACCGAGCAAGTCTTTGAGTCATTTGACGTCAAAGTATGCATGATATTATGTGTGTTACAGGACAGACCGTCTGAGGAGCCGCACCAGAGGAAGATGAAGCTGCGAGGCTGCGCCACGTGGTGCAACTCCAGCGCCAGCACATCCTGCCACCGCCAACCCGCGCCCAGGGGCGGCTCCACTAGGACCACGTCAAACTTATTATTCATCTGCTTAAGGTCGAAAGTCTGCAATGGAAACATACAATAGTATTTATTTGCGATTCATTACAATTTTTGAGATTTATATTCATTCATTCATTATTCATTAATAATGTCATAAAAAGCCGCTACACACAGAAACAGTGGCCAGGCCGGAGGCGAAGGTGTGCGAGTTGTACGCCTTCGCCTCCGGCCGCCATGGCCGTGGCGGGCCGGCTCGGCGACACAAACAGTCGGCGGCGCGGAGCCGTGGCGTCGCGGAGGCGAGGCGGAGCGAGACGTGGCGTGTGATTGTATCTTAGCTAGTCTTAGGAGTTACTTCACACAGTGCGCACGCGGCGTGTCGCAGTGCGGAGGCGTGGTACTAGCGGAGTTACAAGTTGTTGGCTCCAAAACGCCTCCGCGACGCAACCGCTCTCGCACACCTGCAATATGAAGATATCCGCATCGCGAACGCCACGCCTGGTTCGGCAAGCCTTCGCCTCCGGTCCGGTCACGGTTTCTGTGTGTGGAGGCTTTTAAGGGTAAACTAGTCAACGGCGCGAACTAGTCGCGTCGGTAAATGTATGCTATCTCACTTGCCATAGTTACGCTACCCGCGTGCGAGGGTGAAATGCACAATGATTCATTACTAATATGAACGCGAATAAAAATGAGAACAGACTTTTACCACAAGGGTTATTATTACAGAAAAACTAATGAGGGCATCTTTATAGTTATAATTCTCTTATAACGAATTCTGTTTAAGCAGCAATAAACATACATAATTTCATTTTCATCTCTACAAATGATTTTTTTTTTTTCAAAATTTATGACCTCACCCTAACACTCAAGTTTTGGAGTCTATTGATAAGAGATTTGTGTATTAACTTAATACCATGTATCTGCAGACTATATACAGTTTATTATAAAGTGTTCAAATATCAAATATCTAAGTGCTTTATTTCCTTTAGACCTTACAGGACTCTTGGACACGCCACAAAATACAAATTACATACGTAAAACTAGGAAATAAAGTGATCACTTTGATTTTTTGTTCACTTCAATCTTATCTGCAGGATATTATATGAAGGTTAAATATTCCTTCATATAATATCCTGCAGTATAGAAAATACAATAAAGATTTATTAGTTAACATAAAGTAATTATATCGATAAAATGCCAATTGGCAATGGAACGGAAAGTGATTCAAAGTTTGATTTAGCAAAGATTCATAGGAAATGGTTAGTTGCAGGAGTTTCTCTGAAGGATAGGATTCATAAAGAATACATCCGACAGAGAACCAAAGTTATATTTATAATATTACAGTGATAGTATGAAGTGCGACATACTAAAAAAACTACAACAAACCAATTAGATTTTATACAACTAACCTTTAAATCACACTTGAGATACATAGGTGGTGTTGCCGTCTGCGCAATTAGATCATCCTTCAACTTGATCAGTTCCCTAAGTTTGGGGTACTCTTCGAACCTGTCAGCAAGCCCTACGTCTCGTATGAAGTTCTGAGGGCGCTGTCCGGTGTCCACAAAGTGTTGGCAGTAGTCATTGTGGGGGTTAGAGGATTGTGTTCCCTGGAATACAGGTTACAAATAAATCAACGAATAATGCTGGACAATTTACACAGCATCATCTAGCCCCAAGCTAAGCAGAGCTTGTATTAAGGGTATATAATTGATACAATTCAAAAATTGTATCACATTTTTATTATACATAGAACACCTTCAATAAATATCTGCAGATAGTACATTTGTTTTGCAGGAATCGAACCCGCAACCTCCTGCGTCCAGGTTATATAGGTTAAGCTAAGAGACTCAGATTGTTTATGATACTTGTAGCTGAACTATTTACCGCAACTAGGTTATCTAACTAGCTATATGTGATTATAACTTACATTTAATTTTACTACAAATGTACAACATGTTCGTACACAGTTTATAAGGTGCTACATACCTTCAGGAATGTGGAAGAGTCAGTATAAACTAGTTCATCAGCCTGATCCTTAGAGGGAGTCTTGTCAGCCGGCTCGCGGTGCTTGCCTTTGGCTTGTTTCTTGCTCGGCACATCCAGGTTAGAGCCAAGGGCATGTCTCAGGTCACTCACACTCGGCACACCAAGCTTTAAAAGTTCGTAACTAGAATAGCATTTTATTTACTACCTAGTAAGACTGTTGGTAAGCTTGAGAGATTTGTGTAAGGTAAAAAAAGGAACCGACAACCAAAGCAAGAAAACAAAGAAGGCATTTCAACGCAAGTAACAAAGAATTTACAGTTTTTGTGTATGTGTGCTTGTTTATATGCCGCCGGAAAGGAATTTACCGTAAACAAAATACAGGTTATGAAGTTATACAACAGATTACCGTTTGTGCAAGGAGCTTTTTCCTCTTCTGCGACCTTTCTCGTAGTTCTTTGAGTTTGTCGCTCATTTTGTAAAGAACTTTTCAAGTCGTCTCCATGAAAGTTTCCGAGAAATTTAATTGTTTGTTTGATGAAAAAACAAATCCACTCTACAAGTTTGCAAGCAGCGGATTCTTTCTTTAGTTCCATACAGTGCTGCCAACTTGGTTTAAGTTTTCAGGCCAATTCGAGTTTATAAATGGATACCAAATAATTTAAAATTGTAATTTTTTATATAAACCTATCAAAAACCAAGCAGACAAACGTTGCATCATCTATCGATTATCATCATAAATAAATACATTTAAAGATTATAATTAAGCCAAAGATTACTTATTTTAGATTAAAGTTATAATGTTGTATAAGTTTCGATTGTTTTTTAACCATTCTAAGGGAAGTAATGCACTTTAAGTTTTTAATTATACATAATCGAGATTAAAATTACTCGTTAGCTTTAATATAATTTTTTAAGATAAAATGTAATCTGTATCCAACCTATCTACTAAAACTAAAATAATGCTAGATCTAGCCATTTGTAATGATCTTATAAATGGCAATATTAATGCCGTTCCGTTTTACGCAGATTAAGTCTATCGGAACGTACCTACTATTTTTTTCTGATACCTCGTGATGATGAATGTTGAGTTGGCTGTGTGGTGTCTGTCGCATGTAGGCCTAGAATTGCACCACCCCAACTATTCCCGTGGGTGTCGTAAGAGGCGACTAAGGGATATACACCGGGGGGTGGGCAGCAGCGCCCACTGAAGAACAACCCAACTTACGAGCTGCGATCCCCAACCCGCATGCCCAGCGTGGGGATTATGGGCTACTGGGTATTACCCCCAATGATGTTACGAAACAGGACATGGGGGACCATTTCCTAGTAATAGTAACATTTCCTAGTAACAGGAAATGGGGGACCATTTCCTGTTTCGTAACATCATAGTTCTCCTCGCTATTCCTGGCCAATCTGACCATGGCAGCGGCCAGATACGACACACAGGTACCTACCTATTGAATTGAACGAGCCAACGTACAAAGAAATAGTAGCAGAGTCCTTTCAACGTTATCGTAAAGCATTGCGGAGACGAGGTTAGTAAAGCTGAACTTTCCTCGCAATCATCGACGAGCCTCGTGATTTGGAGATTGGAATTCGTATAGGTACCTACCTACTTCACCAGATCCTAAAGGAATCGGATGCTGGAGAGCGTATTCCGCTAATCGCATTACCACAGCTACGCGTGAAGGCAACGCTAACGTATACGATGTGTGAAGATAATAACGATCGAAAGTAAGAAATATTAACATTATTAAGTGAAAATTTTCCTTCAGGCCCGGAATGTTGAATTTGCCAAAATGTTGTATTCTTATAATGTTGAATATACCAAAACGTTGAGTCCTAAAATGTTGACATGGCAAAAAAGTTGAGTCCCAAAACGTTGAATTCTCATAATGTTGAAGTTACAATTCCTTTAATGTTGAATTTCCAAAATGTTGAGTCCCAAATTGTTGAATTTTCATAATGTTGTAAAGTTGAGCTCAGTGAGACGATATTTATTAATGAAGCAGAAAGCTACCAGCATCATGTCTATAGAAAACAGCCTACCAACCACAGTATGTCTGTATGCATGGTCCACGACTCACGGATCGGAAGTCGACGTCACTGTCACACCAATGAGCTACCTATCATCGCATTACATAAGTGAAAACAAAATAATACTAAACCCAACTTAAATTTTTATTCAACTTCTTAAAAATTATCTAACTATCGTTAAATTATCTTAAAAGCCTAACTTAAGTCTTATGTACACTATCTTTTTTAAGAATTTCAGTGGAGTGATTTTCTACGTCTATTTTCTAGTCTACGCAAATGAAATTTTAGGGCGGGCCAACTAGTTATTTTAAAAATCATCAACTAGTAGGTAATATTAAACTTATTTTTATGAAAAATATATTAATACATACTATAAATGAAAAAAAAAATTTAGAAGAAATAGCCTCTCCATTTATCAATTTAGAACAAAATTAATATTTTAACATAGGCAAACCAAACAACAATACTTTATGCTGATTTCACAAGTATATGACTCACATCTCAATATACGGGTAAAAAATATATATAAACTTACTGAAAATAAGAAATTTTCATCCTTTTTCAGCACTTTGGACGAGTGATTCTTGCATTTTTTGTACGAGCACTTACCCATGCTTTTTGTCTGAACGCTAAAATGACACTAGTTGAAAAGCTTCCCTAACATGTCAAAATGTTTCTCTTTTGCTACTGAAGGTTTTGGGGTGCGCATTGTGAATCTAAGGGGGGCCGGCAAACCCGTATAATAGTATTCATCTATGCCGGCAAAGCCGGAAATTTTTGATCGAAGACTGAAACATATTGAAACATTTTGCCATGTCAACATTTTAGGATTCAACGTTTGGTTATATTTAACGTTATGAGAATTCAACGTTTTGGGACTCAACTTTTTTGCCATGTCAACATTTAAGGAATCAACGTTTTGGTATATTCAACATTATAAGAATACAACATTTTGGCAAATCCAACATTCCGGGCCTGAAGGAAAATTTTGATTTAGTGACTCTAGGACAGGGTTGCACAGACTTATTAGGACCAGGGGCCACTTGGGCATATTATGAGCTAAAGGTGGGCCACAGAAAATAAAAACAACTGAATTAAGTTTCAAAAAGATTAACGTTATATTTTCTTATCAATTTAAGTATGACTGGTAGATGCATGACATTGCATGGTGTTAACAATTTTTTTTATATTTGGTTCCAAATTGCTTGTCGCCACACGTAATATTCCCTCCAGGTTTTCGTTTGCTAGGCGGTTTCTATTTTTTGTTTTGTTCAGGTTCATAATCGAAAACGTTTGTTCGCAAATATAGGTAGATCCGAACCAGCTTACGCATTTTAAAGCATTTGTTCGCAGTGCTTTGTACGCGTTTTCATCAATGCAGCGGTAAAAGTTGAGTAAGTTACCTTCATTAAATTTGTTGCGTAAATTATCATCACTTTGCATATCAATCAATTCAAGCTGCATTGAATCTGGTGCATGTTCAGGCGAAATGGCAAAAGGATTACTAAATACGTCTAAGAGAGGTTTAACTTTTTTAAATTGGGAAAATCGTTCTTCAAAAGCTCGCATCAAAACATCCAGTTTTTCCACATAAGCGAGATTGACCTCAGTTTTGTTAAATTTTTCAGCCATTTTCTTATAATTTGGAAAATGGACGTAATTGCCTTGATTTATTTGGGATCTGAAAAGAGTCAACTTGTTTTGAAAAGATAAAATATGAGAATATAGCTGAGAAATCAGTTGATCTTTGCCCTGAAGTCGCGTATTTAAGACATTCAAATGGTTGGTGATGTCTACTAAAAAACCTAAGTCACATAACCAATCAGGATTTTTTATTTCAGGGACATCCTTTTTCTTATCCATAAGAAATATTTCGATTTCATCTATTAAATTCAAAAACCGCTCCAGAGTTAATCCACGGCTAAGCCACCTTACTTCTGTGTAAAACAGTAAATCTCCATATTCGCTTTCTATTTCTTCAAGAAATTGTTTGAATTGTCTGTGATTCAGGCCTCTGGATTTAATGAAGTTTACAGTGGGTACAATAACTTTCATTACGTTTTCAAATCCCAATAACTTTGAACATAAGGCCTCTTGATGTATGATGCAATGAAACTGCATTAAATCTTCGGTATCTACGTTTTGAATTTGCAGGTGCTGCTTTAACAGAGTTACTAAGCCAGAATTAATACCGATCATCGAAGGAGCTCCGTCGGTTGTAATTCCAGATAATTTCGATAAATCCAAAACCATTTCGAAACATTTTTCCAAAAGTGCTTTGAGCATATCACTCCCCTTGGTTTGCCCTGTCAAGGAACTCATTCCAATCAGCTCTTCAGTGACTTCGAAATCTTTTACGCCTCGCAGGAATATTAACAGCTGAGCTGTGGAACTGATATCAGTGGATTCGTCGAGTGCTAAAGAAAAAAAATCAAAGTTTTTAGCTTTTGCAGTTAATTGCTCTTCTATATCACCTGACAACGCGGTAATTCTTCTTTGAACTGTCATCCGATTTAGCTGAATTTTCTCAAACTTTTTCGCCATCTCCGGACACATTTTTTTTGTAGCTATTTGTAAGCAATCTTTAACAAACTCACCATCTTTAAAAGGTCGACATGTTTTCGCTATTAACCGAGAAATTTCGAAGCTGATTTCAGTGGCAGTCTCAGCATCTTCAATAGGTTTTGTAAACATAGCTTGCTGGCAGAATAGTTCCTTTTTTAATGATGCAATTTTTTGGTTGCGTAATTGCCCTGTCAATTTGGTAAAGGTAGGATGCTGTGTTTCATAGTGTCTTTTAACATTGTATTCCTTTGGAATTGCAACAGAATTCTTGCAAATCATACAAATTATATTATTATGTGACATAACAAAAAAGTACTTCTCGGTCCAAATATCTTGAAACTGCCGATTTTCATCTTTTACCTTGCGTTTTTTACTGGGTACTGGCGGCGCCTTATCCATAGCGAAATTTGTAATACC
This sequence comes from Eupithecia exiguata, assembly GCA_947086465.1. Classification (NCBI taxonomy): domain Eukaryota; kingdom Metazoa; phylum Arthropoda; class Insecta; order Lepidoptera; family Geometridae; genus Eupithecia; species Eupithecia exiguata. The sequence goes on from OX352245.1 coordinate 10,620,756, forward strand.
CCAGCTATAACGGGTAGTTACCTAAAACAATTTAGATAGAAGGTAGTTATTGCCTAACATATCTAAGTATGTTGTTATTCACAAAGAAATGAATTATCAAGTAATAATTATTGTTACTTACCGACTTCTTCAGTAGGTAGTTGTTTTACGCAAAATACAAATAACCGACTAGCACTAGTTTAAATGATATACTTTTCCGCAAACTTATCTAAAAGTAGTTATCTATCACAATTTTTCGCCGCAATTTGCCGCGCTGTTACGTACGCAATGCATCTTTGACATGCACAGACAAGAAATTATAAAACAAATCACTCATTGCTCGTCGCGTCGCGCGGCTCCCCCGCCACCCGCACTGCGCGGCTCCCCGCCACCCGCACCGTGCGGTGCTGCCTCTTTCGGTTACGTTCGCGCGGTTTCGAATAGTTCAGAGCGCGAGTTCAAATATCGCGATTCGCGGCGTAGGTATTGAAAATTTTCATAATTAAGTATTTAGCAAATTTTATTAAGTTGCTGGCGGGCCGCACGTACATTGACAGAGGGCCGCATGCGGCCCGCGGGCCGCGGTTTGTGCATGCTTGCTCTAGGATTACTAGTAGTTATTTGAACTGTATTTTTGTGTTTCTGCATAAATTGCTGATTTTTAAGATTTAATTTTCCTTTAGTATTTCATCATCATCATCTAAATAAAGATAGAGTACCTACCCGAATCAGGGCGACATTTCAAAGCGACTTGCGTCAGGGTGATTTACAATAATTTCTGAGGGCCGATCCCGGCGGCACTGCAATGCCGGGCCGACCCGTGACGGGAGTGAAGCGAGCCCCGAACATCCCGTCGCTATACAAAAATCAGATTAATATACTGGTCCCTCAGTGAGGGAACTTTCAGATATTAAGCTGAAAAGAACAGATACTACACTTTGATCTTAGCCAAAGGGCCGAGAAGCGATACTGCAGAAGGTGTACGGGACGGTAGTCATTCAGAGCCGCGCGTTCTCGTCAGCGCGATCTAGAGCTCGTTCACTATTACTAGCGACATCTAGTAGTGCGCGGGGCCGGATTGGTTTAGGTGATGTGACGTCACACCGAAGTGACGTCACCCAAACCAAACCAACCAACCGGATTTTGTGGTCATCGATCCGGCGGCATGTCCTCCGCGAACTATCCGCAAAACATGAAAACAACTTTGAAACTTTCATGGTTGCTGCTAATAAACAACCAACCTGCAGATATACTATAGCGTACTTTAATTTTACGAAGAATTTGATCTATATTGATATTTTATTATAATTGTAATAAATATTACCTAATAATAAGTAGTAGGTAGTAATGAATATTATATTAATACTAGTAATAAATATTATGTTATATTATCATCTATTATAATATATCTGGGGTTAGGTACCTAGGTACTTGTGGACAGGCAGTTATCTGGGGTCCTCAATTAACAGCGGTATTCACGAAGACTTTTGGTACAGGGGCTTCTTTAAAGCGCAGACTTTCTACTTTTTTTTTTTTCTTTCTACGCAGACGCCAGCTATCCCGACCTAACTGAAGACCAACTCAACAAGTTTGAGCGTCTTCAGAACTACTCCATTAGATTTTATATTTGGCCTGCGTAAATTTGATTACATCTCTGAGTACCGTAACAGGCTCAAGTGGCTACCCATTCCCCATTCGTCTTCACCGGAATGCTCATGTGCTTAATCTCCTTTACTTACTCTGTTCTATTCTATTGCTTCCATCAACACCGTTTTACCTAAAAGATCGTTTTGAGTTTCTACATTTGTCTCATTCACGATGCCTTCGCTCCTCTGATACCCTTCTTTTAAAAATGTCATCGCACACTTTCCAGTTTTATGGTGATTCCTTCACGTGTAGGCCGCCACGCCAGACTCTGAAACGCCCTTCCTGTTTCTATCCGACAAGTTAAATCCCTTCCTATCTTTAAAAGTATGGTTTATCAACAATATCCTGTCCGATCTTGATAAGTACCTATTCCTGATTTTTTTTCTGTAATTTTTGTGTCTTTATAAATTATTGCATTTTCTGTTTTTATTTAAGTACTTAGGTACTTCTACACTAAAATATTTATTATTTTTAATAATGTCATCCATCACATCAATTACGCCACCACCGTCAGCTTTAATACGTACCGATCCTCTCAATCCAAAGGTTTCATGTAAGAAATCGCTGTTAGCGATAAGGTCGCCGATTATGCCACTATACAGTTAGTCATTAAGTTTAATTGTTTTCTGTATTGATGGTGCAATAAAGTTATAATCTATCGATCCATAACATTAATCAAATGATTACTGTAGATAAACATCCAGATGTTTGGCCAAAGCAACGCCAACCGCCTAAATGCACCCATTTATATAGCTGTTGACCTGGAATAACATAATAATAAAGGCTATTTTTAACTCCAAAAAAGGCAAATGAAAGCGCCGCCCTCCGTCTGTCTGAAGTCGGTTAATTCATCATAGAGGTTGGTGTGGTGTGTTGACTATTAATAAATAGCGTAGAAGTAATAATGAAATAAATGAGACGATACTGAAAATTTTAATAAGGTATACTCGTAGCGTAGCGTAGGTACAGCTTCTCTCCGTTCAATCATGGTACTTGTTGTACTTACCTACCATGAGTTCAATAATAAGAGCAAAAAAGAGGCGAGTCCGGTATACAATAATTAACTGAATAACTGTATTAGCTTGGTTCAAAAATATGCTCATCTAAATAAAGTTATTTTGTTTTATCCTCTCTCTCTGCCAAAGAATAACTCTAAAGAAGAAATAAGCCTAAGAATAGTACTATACTAACCCAAAGAGTATACCTTACCTACAGCTACAATAACTACGTAAGATACTAACATTACTAACCGTAATCTTGTTTCAAGTATGATTATTTGTCGATCTTAATTAAATTAAAATATGAATAAGAAAAACTGAATTATTAGATGCTAAGCATTACTGCTGAAGCACCTTCAAAAACTACGCGTTTAAAACGCGGGCAGAAACTAGTAGACTTATTACTATTATAAAAGCGAAAGTCTGTAACGGAAGCAAAAAATGGTTCTCAAGTCGCTATAAAACCGGAACGCTTCGTTAGCGCGATCTAGCCTTGGTACAAAATAAAGCCCGACATCTAGTTATATTTTACGGAAGCATAAAACGTAAAAGTTCCTATGATTGCCGCGACAGAAACAAACCCACTCTTGGCGTCGCTGTCCTGGCTGCAAATTCATTCCAACCCTAAAGTTTATAAAAAAGCTAAGATCATAAACGTAAAATTATTTTAACTAGCTTCTGCCCGCGGTTTCGTTCTCGCGTAAAACATGCATAATACCATGGACTAAATAATACGTACACCATTATGATTATTATAAATTCAAAAGTAACTGTCCTGTCTGTCTGTTTGTTACCTTTTCACGCTTTAGCGGTTGAACGGATCTCAATTTAATTTGTCAGGGAGGTAGGTAGATAGTATCCCGGCGACGGACATGGCTACTTTTTATCCCGGAAAAATGCATGCAAATGCAACCGCGGGAAGAAGCAAGTGGATATTAAATAATTATCGTAGAAATACTATAATATGTAACTAAACTTGATGAAACATCATCAGGTTTAGTTACACCAACAAAACACCCTCAGCAGGAACAAAATTATTTGCAGATCATGCAAACATTTGTTACGGGGCGAGAATCGAACCTTAAACCTGCTTTACAGACGGATCTTTGCCTACTATGGAAGCGACCCAAAACCCAGGAACCTTTGGTTGACGCGCTTCTGCTTCGCAGTCGCTCTTGGTCGCGCAGGTGTGGGCGAAGCTTTAATAAAAATGTCATCCTCATCCTACTTTCTTCTGAAAATCTGCATTTCAAAAGAAAGTAGAAACTTGTGCATTTTACACGTCTTATGTGCACTGGAGAGTTTTTCGTAGCATGACGTTATTAATGTTACGTCACGTCGTTGTGCGTAACTAAGACCTTTTCTTACTGGGACTTTGTACCAGATCGATTCTCATAATCATGCGTGATACTCGGAAGATAAGGATAAATAAATAATAAACATAATATTTACTGCGAAATTTTATTTACTAGCCTGCAATCAAGAGAAAATGTTAACTTTAGCAGCTAAAGTTAACATTTTCAGATAAGTACCAGCCCCTGAAATCCTGAAGAGTTGTGTTTTATTCACCACGCTTCCGGTTCACTTCTAAACCGGAAGTTCTCAAATGCCGTGAAGCGGGAAGCTGGTTTGGGTGGGTAGAGGTTTTGGTTCCTTCGTTCTTTCTTACAAACAGTGGGATTTTATAGGCTAACTGTAACTGTTACATAAATGCAGTTTAATTTAGCAAAAATCATGATTCAAAAAACAAAAACCATAACGACCAAATTACAATACCAACCAAAAGAAATAAAAACATACAACCGTTATGGATTTTGTGTTGTATTTTGTATTGTAACACAATTCGGTTGTATGTTGTTATTTCTTTTGGTTTTGTAGTAGGTGATAATAATAATAAATAAATAAATAATGCTGGACAATTCTCACAACATTGTCTAGCTCCAAGCTAAGCAGAGCTTGTGTTATGGGTACTAGATAACTGATATACATAATACAATACATAGATAGATATTTTTTATTATTTTCACGGGTTCCTGCTCTGCCAGGCTAGCATAAATTTGAGCGGGAATCCGGGATAAGTTTTCCTATCCTACCTCTGAGGTCATGACCATGTGACCTGACCTGTCCTACCTCAGAGGTAGGACAGGAAAACTTATCCCGGATTCCCGCTCAAATTTATGCTAGCCTAGAATTCGATCGAAACACAATACTACGACTATTATGTTCGATCGAATTAGATTTACTTTAGTATTATATCATATTTTGTCGCGATTTTGGATAAAAAAATTGAGAAACCAACGACGAGATCCGTATTTTTGTCTTTAATCATTTCATTGTATATTTATTAAAGTTATTATTAAACTGTGAAACACTGCACAAAATTCGCCCAAATAACTACTCTTTAAAGTCAATTGTAAAAATATGCAACATTTTTCTACTCTAAAGTTTGTGGAATGCCACGAAACTTACTGTCATCAACATGATCAGCCCGTATAATGTCCACTGCTGATCATAGGCCTCCCCCAAACGACGCCACTTTATTTTATTTTAATTTTCTATTAACTTTTTTAGGGTTCCGTACCCAGAGGGTAAAAACGGGACCCTATTACTAAGACTTCGCTGTCCGTCTGTCACCAGGCTGTATCTCATAAACCGTGATAGTAAGACAGTTGAAATTTTCACAGATGATAAGATAAGATAAGATAATTCTTTATTGTACCACACAAACACAGAAAACAGTACAGAAATGAGAGCTATGAGAAGAAGTAGGTACAAAGGCGGCCTTATCGCTATGAGCGATCTCTTCCAGGCTGATGATGTATTTCTGTTGCCGCTATAACAACAAATACTAACAATAAAAAACAGAATAAAATAAATATTTAAGGGGCTCCCATACAACAAACGTGTTTTTATAGATAATGGTACGGAACCCTTCGTGCGCGAGTCTGACTCGCACTTGGCCGGTTTTATTTATGAACGTCGTATTTCCTGAGGTTCTGAGCCCCGGCCACGGTCGCAATATTAATTTTTTCGCAAACACTATAATTAAAATAAACACAGAGATAAAAAACTGCAACCTTGCACTCTTATCATATCATCAATACACATAACATACAAACATATCTACGTAACGCTGGTTACGTATATAGCCAAGGTACGGACGCGCTCGACCAGTGCAGTGGTGGCCGTTCTTCAATATGCAGGCTAAAGTGTTATTTGTGTGTCTGTACGTCTGTTTATCGACTTGGGAGATCTATGGTGAGTAACAGTGATACATGAAACCTTTAAAAAAATCATGGTTATTAACACTAAAATATACTAAATCTGACGATTAAAACCTACTTGTTATTGCTAGTGACTTCAGTTATCTCTTGATCATGGCGCAGCTGTGCCGAAAAATAGGAAAACTCAAAAGCAAACAAATCATTTATGAAGAAATACTCTTTATAAGTGTCTTTGGTGGTAAATCGTTTTTAAGTTAAGTGCATATTGATTTAGGGTTAATTTTTAAAGGACTTTTTAAAAAGAAACGGATCCGGACACTGGAGTGTGGATGTTTAATGATCTCAATTTTTGTTTGTTTGCTAGGAGTTGTATTTACCTACATATACCTACTTAAATTTAGTGCAAATTTACTGTTTAAATTTATCACATTTTAAGTAAACTGTAGTTTTTTTATGAGAAATAAAGTTTTTTAAACCTAAACCTCTTAAACCGAATTGAATTGAACGTATAAATGTACTTTCTGAAGTGTTGAAATTATACCGGCTGTTTGACCCGGTTTAAGTTGCATCAGTTTTGGTTTAGTTTACTTCAGTGTAACATGATTCCAGTACTTTGCGTGCGAATTATAGCAGAATCATTGTGTAAGGTAAGGACTCTGGTTAGCTGCTGGACGACCTCAGTGGCTCAGCGGGGTTTTCCTGCGATACAGGAGGTTACGGATTCGATTCCGTGGGAATCGTGGGATGGTTTGTAGGTAAATGTTCCGTGTCTGGGTGGTTTTATATAAATTGTATTTATCTCAGTTATACAAGCATCATGATGCTGTTGTATGGATGGTCCAGCATTTATTTATTTATTATTAACTAGCCATTGCCCGCAGCTTCGCTCGCGCTTCTCAGCGCAGTAGCCTATGTCCGTCCCCAGGATACCATTAACATCCCTGTCAAATTTCATTATGATCCGTTTAGCCATTTAGGCGTGAAAAGGTAACAGACAGACAGACAGAGCAACTTTCGAATTAATAATAATAGTATGGAAGTATGGATATGGATGGATAGTATGGATGGATTTATTTAGAGATAGGGATGAGCATCCCGTCAAACAAACTGTTGTACTGTTTTGCAGAAACTTTGTAACGTAATGTAGGTACTTTTAATTTAGTTTAAAAAAAAATTACATAGCGCGTTTTGTATGAGAACAGTGACGTAAAATATTTAAAACTTGAGTTTAAAAAAAAATCTTGACGAAAGACGAATTCCTTAATTTTACACTGTTTTGATGGTTTGCGATACAAAATACTTTTCAGGAATACATTTTTTATAGGACCAACATGGAACCATTCTTTATCATTGGATACAATAGCGACAGAACCATAACCATAACCATGTATAAATCGCTCCACAATTACTGACGCAGAAATCGGCAGGCACACATTAAAAACAAAAATTGCTGAACATTAAGGACCTCCTCATAGTCCAAATTGTTTCGAAACCGGTATTTTTTTTCCATGGTTTACGTTGTTTCGAGATTACCAATATTTCGGCACAAATATGTATGAGCCAGGTAGGTAAATAAATTAATAATACTGGAGCTTTCACTCACACACAGCATCGTTTAGCCCCAAGCTGATCAATAGCTTCGCGTTGATCTAGGGTAGCACTAGATAATTTGATATGATATTTTTAAAACTTATCGTAAAACTAGCGGTCCGCCCCGGCTTCGCACGGGTTTATTCTAGCCTATGTTCATCAGGGATAATGTGGGATTCTAATGGTGAAAGAATTTTTCAAAGCGCTCCAGTAGATTCGGAGCCTATTCAATTAAAACAAACAAATCTTTCCTCTTTATAATGTTATATAGTATAGATAGGTATCCCTAAATGTAGGTAACAGGTTTATGTAGTATGTATGTATACATTCACAAGTATCTGTACAATTCTAATCGCGCGTTCCTTAACTAACTCTGTGATCATTTTTGGTCACTGCACTGTTCAGGGACTTATGATTATAACTTACGATGTCGGTACTTTACGATTGTGATTCAGCAAATAACATCACCAATGGCTTCCTCATAAACCAGTTTGTGCGATTAATTAACGCCTTCACTGTGATAATGTTTATTTATCTCCACGCATCCATAAACACAAGTTTAATAAACTCCATTCAAGTTATGATCACATAAATAAACATAATTGCGTCCTTCATGAACTTGTGTTGCAGGAGATCATAACTGTAGTTTATCTTGAATCTTAATCCATAACAATTTATTCAAATCTAAGACAGTGAAGAAGCAATATGTAAGTACGGGATGATGGCAGATCTTACTACTAATCACCAAAATTATGTACCTACCTATTTACCGATTTATACCTGAGCCATGCCTGAGCCATGAATTACAAAAAAAGATTTTTTTTTGAAAAAATTAGTATTCTATTATTTAAACTAAAAAATATAAATTTTATCATAAAAAGTGTAGGTAGGTACTTAACTCCTAAATATCAAGAATCATTATTATTTTATTAAATTTATTTTATTATTTTGATAAAATAAAATTCTGAAATACAGGAATCCGCCATGACACGTAAAACACATAGAATACTGAGGCATGACGTCATGCCGCCGCCACAATATTTATGTTATAAGGTTTTTGTATTACAACCCAAGTAGCATTTTACTCTATTTAAGAGTACACATTTAGTTCCCATGTGTACTTGAAGCATTACTACAGTTCACACGTGATGTACAAGCTGCATTATTGCGATATATAACACCTATAGCTGTCTAAGGGACTTATAGGAGTGTAGAGTTATACTTTTATACGATTGTTGGTGTTATAATACTCTAACAACTATCCTTTAGTCAGCCGTCTGACTAAGAGCATTACAGGAGGGTAGAGATACGGCAACCGCTGTTTAACGGCCTACTTGTGCGATGTTATAGAGCTAGCATTTTAATAGAGCACACGTGGTCATTTATAAAGCCAAAGGCTGTTATGTTTACTCGTTTTAGACTATTATACAGCTAGTAGCTGTAGTAGGACTTGTTTGTGATCATAAAATAACCTTCTTTTACTATCTGTACAGAAGTGTTTAAATGGTTCACATGTGCACTGTAGGCTGTTAAAAGGAGTATATGTGTTGTCCATTAACATCAATAGCTGTTTATTTGTCCACAAGTACTACTCTTATTTGCTGTAAGCTGAACATGACTGTGAATGTGATATTTCTATTACACTTATCCCACAAGCTGTGTTTATTACGTCGCGTGCATAAATTGTGAAAATGAACAGAAAATCTTGGAAAGTAAGAGCGAGAACCGGGGGAATAAGGAGAAAAATTTCAAAAGAATATTCGAAAATGAACAGTCGATTGACAACGACGCCCGAAAATGAGCCCGTCGATACGGCTTCAACAAGTGCGACAGCAACAGTTGTTCATGGTGGTTCTGTACATGATGCAGAGGAAAATGTGCCTGAACCTAAAAGTTCCCTTCAAAATATACAGATATCAGAGTGTGGTGATTGCAGTTCTAGTACTGCACCATATTTTGCAGAATTTTAACAGATAGATATCAGAAATAACAGTTATTTATTTATCACTAAATAAAAGGAATAATATTAGGTTATTTATCTGATTAATTCTGCAAAATATGGTTACACTATTACACTTGCCGACTCGGCGCTTACGGTGCTGACAGGTGTATGTTCACCTTTAAAATATTGTAAACAGTGTTTGTTACTATGGCTGAGTGACAACTATTATTTTCTGTCCTTTTCTGTCGCAGGGCATAATGTTGTCCCTCTTTATGTAGTTTGTTTACATTCTTTTAAATACCTCCTTGAACAGAGTAGTGTTTTTTGTAAGTGTAAATACTCTGAAACCAAACTGTGTGTCTTACACGAAATTAAAAAGTATTTTTTGTTAGATTATTACAAAATTTGTAGGTACTTTAGGTATTCATACTTGACTTAGTACCTGGGCTAGGCGATTTAACGGACAATAATTATTATTGCTTTGCCAAAAAAGGGCAAACAGAAGAATTATCGATGTCGTAGCAATAGGTAGGTATAAGTAACAGTATTTAAAAAACAAATTTGTAAATTTTTTTGAATAAAGGCTTGAAATGAAATGAATTATTATTGCGGATCTCTAAAATTGCAGTATATTGAAAGACGAATACGATGGTACACAATTGACCTAAACTACATCTTAAAGCTGTACATAAGTTCACATTCGAATACATTTATAGACATTGGCTCTGTAGTGGTACAAATGTGGGACTTCATATAGATAACAGCATTCTAACAGAACACATGTGAACCTATATACCGCTAACCGCATTAAATTGGAGTTATAACAGTTCACATAGTCGTATTTCATTTCCACCATTTTGTTCTCGTGACCTAAAATGTTTACCAAATAAATCTCCAATATTATCATGCAGATTTATCACAAAATACGCAGATAGAGCGATTGAGTTTTGTTTCATGTTATATTTAATTACCGCAGTTTAATTATAATGCCAATATAATATCAAAAACTGAAAATTGTAGATTTCCTCTCAGCCGGTTTTAAATATTTTAAAATGAATATCGCGTTTTTACAGAGGCGCGTGAATATTTTAGCTGTAAATATGTATACATTTCACGATAAAGTTGCATTCCCATGGCATTAACAGCTAATTACCGCGTGTTATCATAAACTTTTATCCAATTGATATCCGCCGGAGTTTGTGTTTCATGATGGCAAACACAAAACCAATCTAATGAGTAATTCATAAAATAAAGAAATAATTTAGTACACACGTGATTTTAGGGTAGCAGTGGAGTACGTTTGTGGGATGTTATAACTGTGAAGGCTGTATATTGAGCCACTTGTTACTCTTTATTACACTCATGTACTTTGTATGGTTCACACTGCGTCCCATATAGTGCCGTAAGTCAGCCTTAAGTCCCATGTTACTACTTAAACAGCTATTATACTGCTATTATACAGCTAATGTACAGCTATAGTGAACTTAAGGCTGTCTAATTTGTGCCCAAACTGGCTGTATAAGAGCATTATAGCAAGCTATACAGCTCTTATACAGCTGACTTACACAGCTTGTGGAGTACATGTGAACCACTAGACATCTTTTATAGAACCCCGAATGCTACTTGGGAATGCGCAATCGCACTCTGGGCAATCTCTAAGAAATGAAATAAGTTCCCAAAAAAAACTGATTTTACAATATGTAATGTATAATTATGGAATTACAGTTTTATTCCTGTGATTATTCTGTGCCTTTACATTACATTATTGTAATCGTTTTTTTATTTACAATATTGTTTCTAAACAATATTGTAATTTTATAATATTGTTTCTAAACAATATTGTAAATACTAGTTCTCATTTGTTTCTATACTATTTCATTGTAATTTTCTTTGTTTTTAACACAGATTTAATAATACTATACTGTTTTTAAAGAGATTTTATTGAATTACAGTTAATTTTTACACAAGGGACCAAACCATATCATTATAGACGAGGTTGTTTATACAGGTGACAAGACCGAGTTATAATGGGTGGTTTTGTCCCGCATGAAAATCGATACTCTTCACATCGAGTGTGAGAAAAAAGAACAATTATAATATTTTGCTGATGATGCTTCAATAATATTTAAAATTTAAATTTAAAAGATGAATTAAAATAAAATTGTTTAGGTACCTAATGTAAAACAAGTAAAGACTGATATAAACGTAAAAGGAGACACATTAGAAATTGTAGAAAGTACCGTATTCTTAGGAATCATCTTAGATAATAAACTTCAATGGGGCCCACACATAGATGAGCTATCGAAGAGACTTAGTTCTTCGATAGCTCATCTATGATCTTGATTTCTAGGGCTGTGAAGTATTTATGTAAGGTTTTTTTTTTGTATTGCTATACAAAAAAAAAAACCTGTAAATTGTCAATTTAGGTGTTATGGTGTTATGGTGTCAATTTAGGTGTTATGTTATGGTGTATTATAATATTATGAATGATTTATTTTAATAATTATTTGACATGTAATAAATAAGTTAATGGGCGGGGTAAAATTTTATGTTATGTGAATTTAAAATGTTAAGTCTAATTAAGTATGTACACTATTGAATTGGGTGCCCCTGTAAAAATAGTTGTATTTTTTATGAATAAATAAATAAATAGTTCTGCAGCGTATGCAGTCAAAAAAGGGGCTCCAACGACGATTTTGTGAAAAGGATAGGCATAGGATTTCGAGTCCATAGGAGCGGGACAGAGCAGAGCGCGGGTGCAAAAATGAAGATTTCTTCTAATTAAATAAAAGAGTACCTACTGTTCAAATGACCTATTTATTTTGGCGAAAAATACTCTGCCTTTGCTTTATTTTTCAATAAAGATACAGACCAGTTAAATCAAGATTTAACTGGTCTGCTCTGTGATAAAGATTAATCTTTATCACAGAGCAGACCAGTTAAATCTTAACTTACTGACTTACTGACTTAAGTCAGTAAGTCATATTGGTTCGGAGAAGAAGACAAATATGTATCAAAATTGAGATGTTTTAGATATAATTTTTCATCAAACATATGCAACTAATCAAAAAACTATCTTAGCGCTTTTGTACAGAATGAAATGGAACATTAGGTATAGGAGTATAAGAATCCTAGATTTCATATTTGAACAGCAGTAGGATCTGAAAGATCATGGAAATGTTGATTTCTTCGAAATACCACCCACAGACCAAGCGAACGAGAGCGAGCGAAGGCTAACCACCGAACGCGATTGAACCAGTGTCATTGTGGACGTCGTCATGGCGAAAGTAAGCAAGCCCAAACGAGGGCCTTCGTTCGCCTTCGGCCGTGCTCCGCCGGCTGTTTCACATGTGTTCGTTTGGTGTGGATACAACAGCGAAAGCGAGTGAACATTCGTCATCGATCGTCGAATCCCACTCGTTAGCCTTCGCTCGCTCTCGTTCGCTTGACCTGGACCCACCATCACGCTCGCTGCAATTGGTACATTACGCCTCGTAACACCGATCAGTACCTACCCAACTAACAATGCCAACTTATAAATAATTACAACTAAAGCATGGCACGTAGGACAATGACCTCATCAATCATGAGCAATTTCTCTGAAATAATCTAACAATCTGATCTAATAATCTAGGAGAATGTACCTACTCGTAATATGGAGGCAGTAATTAGTCATGTCAAGTGAGAGTATGTAGGTATAGGAAGACAAGATGGAATGATAAATTGTTCAGAACTGGATCTGAGTTCGGTTTCATGTGAAAGTAGAAAGGTACGTGTATTATTTGACAACAGCAATTACGAACCCGAGCCAATCTAATGCCGGTAGCGCCACTTATTTTATCTTACTATTTCGTTGAAGAAAGGGAATTTCAAAAATTTCAATGGGCAGTTTGTGATACCTCTTACTTATAAGCTCAACACACAAATAAACGTCAAGGAACGACGGAAATTTACTGTAATTTTTTACATTTTCCGTCGTTTTTTGACGATTTTGGTCAGTTTTGACATTCTCTGTCATTTTGACGTCTCCTGGCATTTGACATTTGCTGAATGTTCATTGCCTAACATTTTTGCAATTATAATACGTATAAACTTGATGCAGTGGGGCCACGAACCTACGATTTTAACTATGACTGGGTAGTCCCACTAAGCAGTGGAACCACGAACCCATGATTTCAGGGATAGTGGGACCACGAGTAATAGTGGTACAATCCCAGTGGGACCACGAGTCGCGACCCAAATCACAAACAAAGGCATTAAAAAAAGCTAATAAAGCAAACTGCCCATTGAAATTTTTGATTATTTTTTAAAAACTTCCTTTGTTCAACAAAATTATTATGATAAAATAGGTGGCGGCGCTAGTTCGGATTGGTATCGCCTTAAGATAAATGTTTAGTAACAATTCCGCGCAAACACTTCTCTGATATATCCAGAGCCAACAAAGTGCAGTTCACGTGCCTGCTTGGTTGCATTAACCAAGCAGAAAATAAATGTAATACCTACCTAAATAAATGTAATCGAGATTGTTTTGAAAAATCTAAAATTCCAGCCCAGCAGTGGGTCGACAAGGGCTGATGATGATGAAAATAGGTAATGCCTACTTTAAATTCCTTAGTATATACACAGATAGATAATCCTGGGTTGCTGGCTGCTTTGATGCAGGTAATCATAGGTAATCCAAAATTTATCACAATTCCAGCTCAAGTTGGCACTATCTGCCGCCCCAAGGAGCGCCTCCTAGACTGCGGCTGCCACAAGACCTGCCGAAACCCTGCGCCGGACTGCGAGGGGGTCTGCAAGCCAGGCTGCTTCTGTGAGGATGGTGAAGTCAGGAATGAGGATGGAATCTGTGTGAAGCTGGAGGATTGCCCTCTGTTAAGTAAGTTAACCAACCAAAGACATGTTGTGGTCAATGAGCCATGCATCGCATAATTCTATGAAAATATATTAAGTACTCACTTGTTACTAGTATAAACATTTCTGATATAATATATGCTGAGGAGGGTCAGCTAATGATGACCGGTCGCCTCTGAAAATGGAAAAAAATTACACGGCGCATTCAGCTTTTACCAATAGACTACCCAAACCTAGTTTAACTCACTATCCACTAATAAAATAACATTACCTCTTCCAGTTTCTCACCTCAAAGAACTACTAGAAACAACAGAGCCCCGTAACAACGGAGGCAACTGCCCCCCAAATGAAGAATACCGGTACTGCGAGCCCTGCAACCGAACCTGCAACGACCCCAACCCAATCTGTCCCGCGCAATGTGGCCGAGGATGCTTCTGTAAGGGAAAATTACTACGGGACATTGATGGAAAATGTGTGACTTGGGGGCACTGCTCGAATATCCTGAAGCATATACAGAGCATAGAAAAGGACAGTAAGTACCTACCTATTATATTACACCAACAGGATGACTTCATCATCATGTTAGTCCACTGCTGGCATTTGGCTTCTCTTTTATTTTTTGCTCGTTAAACCTTACATGTTCTTAGAATCTTGCATTGACTTAACTGGGAAACCTGAAGGTCACTGATCATCTGAAATCTTGTGCATAATTTATTTCCTCTTATGGTCACGTGAATTACGTAATTTTCTTAGTAGTCTAGCCATTGACTTACAATATCGTGTGAATCAGCATGACGTTCAGCATTTCCATAATAATAACTACAGGTTAGTTCTCGATCGTCCTTCTATGTAAAAATCTTAAATGTATCGAATACGATGGCCGTCGTGGTGGTCCAACTCAAACTCCAATCCACCTGCCGAGGGTTGTAATTATGGCAAGAAATCCCCTAGGTACTCTCTACCCCAGAACTCTAGTTCTCGCTGGAGATCTAGCCACCTCCTAATAGTAGAAGTGAGAGTGGGAAGAAAGTGAAACAATACTTCCAATTTTTGCATCTCCTCCTTTTCCTCCTCAACAGCAAAATATAAGGATGAAAATATTTAGTAAAAATTCCGCGAAAAAACCTTCTCCGATAAGTTCTAACAAAATGTAGTCCGCGTCAATAAGACGATTATCAGGGGGAGACCTGCGTCCAGCCGTGGACCAGTAGGCTGTTGAGGTTCAGGTATTTTTGCCACGCACCACTCTTGCTGCTCGCATAGGATCACAGGATGTGGTAAGCTCTCGCAAGGACTATAGATACTTAATTCTCCATATTACAGAAACTCTCGAAAATAGTCTGAACCTACCTTCTTTACCTTAGTAATAGGATCCCGTTTTCACCCTTTGGGTACGGAACCTTGAAAACATCGATTGCCTAATACTACCTAGCACTTCAACAAATTAGTCATAACTGTTTGTTTATCTATTCTTTCTCTCCTAGACTTAAAACAATAGGCTATGTGACTACATTAAATATAAATTCCAAATTGTTTTCATCCTAGTCAGTGACAACGTAACAAAGCGTAATCAGGTGATTTTTATTAAAAATATGCCTTTTTTATACAATACAAAATTCTTTATTGTATTGTACACCACAAAATAAATCTAAAAGAAACAGATATAAACATTAAACATAATAGTACAATGGGCGGCCTTATCGCTTAGCAGCGATTTCTTCATTTTATGTTAATGGGATTAAAATTACACATTTTTGATACATGATCACGTGACCGAAAACGCTACGTGTTTGGTTGGATCGCTAGAAACGTCACACATCCTCAGATTACAGTGTCAATGAGTTCTTCTTGTTAGATGTGGTGTGGCGTGGCGGGATGACGTCATAGCTTGGAACACGGTAGCCATGACAGAGATTATCGTTTTGGCGTGGCATTATTTTATTCAAACTTGAAAATTAGTTTGCAATTTGAAATTAGTTTAATACGACTCGCCTTGAAGAAATATTAATTACATTTTGCATTACTTTTATCAGAAAATACGTAAGAATTATTTCCCAGAAGTAGTCAAGTAGACTATTGTCTTTCAGCGGATAGCTTTCCTTTCGTAGTTTCATTTCATTTATTTATTGCATCATATTATGGTACATAAAAAAATATACTTTGTCAGAACTTATTGACTATAATTAAAGGTAATACACACAATATGTAGCCTATATAGCCACAATGTGTAGCCAGGGTGTTGCAATGGGAGACGGCCAGATAATTTATACCTATACTAGTTTAATAATATGATATGAAAGGTATGTCAAAAATTATGGAAACTTTCAATTACATGTCACCAAATGTATCATTCAAAAATTCATTTAATTCGTAGTAGCATTTATTCAAAAGCATCTCTTTCAATCTTATTTCAAAAACATTATTATTTTCTTGGCTTTTTATTTTGTCTGGCATTTTATTATATATTTTTACCGCCATTGAATGTGGACTAGTTTGATGTATTTTTAATTTTGATGCAGGTATCACAAGATTATGTTTGTACCTACTTTGAAAACGACGCGGTTGTTCATTTATTTTTTGAAAGAAATGAGGATATTTTCTTACAAATTTCTAGGATATAAATATATAAGAATATATAAGATTTTCGGGTCGACGAGATAAGATCACGTAGCTTAGTTGGAAAAAGAGCAACCCTGCGCTGAAGGGGAAGGTGCATGTTCGAATCCCGTCGAGATCGTAAATTTTTGGGATTTATTAATTTCATAAAAATAGAAGTCAAGGTTCTCCCACCTGTTCTATTAGAATTCGATACTTCTCCTCTATCCTGTGTGTGGCTCCGCGACCTTTGGTTGATCTTGTTGGACTCTGACACAAGATTTTTGTAAGAAGGTGCTGAGTTTATCTCTCGATAGCTAGTAGTGTCTAGTGCACGAAGATCAGCCATCAAAATATAATCACATTCAGTAACTGACGTATTTTCTTTTACAGTAGCTCCGATCCCTGACCGCTTCTCCTGCGGCCGTAACAAAGTCTACAAGTCGTGTGAGAAGTGCACCAAAACATGTGGCAACAGTGAACCAATCTGTGATGAAAATAAATGTCGAAGTGGTTGCATTTGCAAGGACCATCTATTTGTGACCAGAGAAGGAAAGTGTGTGACTGAAGCGGAGTGCGAATATGACGTTAATAAAGCTGAATTCTTAGGGCAAATGGCAATAATGCGTTATAAAAACGATGAAAAGATGTGAATAATTGTGTGATGCCTTTGATGTGCCTTTGGGTCAGATTAAGATAAATTATTGTAAAGTAAGCAATATTGAAAATTGTAAAAATCAGCTTCGCCGCCGTCGAAAATGCAGTCTAATTGTGTAAATAATAGAAAGTATTTAATTTACTAATAAGTAAGAAAAAATGAATATAAAATATTCATTCATACATGAAGAAACTACGTATACTTACCTACTTGGTTGTGATTAAGTTATCTACTAGGTACTAAATTAACTAATAACTATTCTAAACATTAAGTTTGTAAACTATTTTTTTTCTTTATGTACGTAGAATTCTCAATCATTGATTCTTTTAGCTGAATGTTCAATAAATTAGTCAAAGTTTTTGATTGTGTTGATTTTTATTCCCTTAGAATAGAACTAAAGAAAACTAAGTAAGAACTAGAGGAGTACCTCAGGGCTCTACTCTTGGGCCCACACTAATAATATGAACTTATAATCTAGGTACTAAAGAAACAAGTGCACAAAGATTGTTTGTTGAAAATTATCGATGCAATTTCTTGACCAATCCATTGTGGGGACATTCCAAAGTCCTATAGAGGCGACATAATATTCAGGTAACAAGTGCACAAAGATTGTTTGTTGAAAATTATCGATGCAATTTCTTGACCAATCCATTGTGGGAACATTCCAAAGTCCTATAGAGGTGACATAATATTCAGGTAACAAGTGCACAAAGATTGTTTGTTGAAAATTATCGATGCAATTTCTTGACCAATCCATTGTGGGGACATTCCAAAGTCCTATAGAGGCGACATAATATTCAGGTAACAAGTGCACAAAGATTGTTTGTTGAAAATTAACGATGCAATTTCTTGACCAATCCATTGTGGGGACATTCCAAAGTCCTATAGAGGCGACATAATATTCAGGTAACAAGTGCACAAAGATTGTTTGTTGAAAATTATCGATGCAATTTCTTGACCAATCCATTGTGGGTACATTCCAAAGTCCTATAGAGGTTACATAATATTCAGGTACCACGCACGTTAAAACATTTTTTTCTCCGTAGTAACCTTTATCGAAAAAGCTCCGAAAGAAAAATTCCGCTTCTATGAACGCGAAATCCTTTACCTATCCTTTTCACAAAATGGCGTGATAGGTCGCCCCGCAACATGTATTAACCAAAAAACTAGATGTAATTAGGTAACTCTTTTCTTCGTGGTTTCGAACAGACACATTCATGAGAAGCCAAAGGTTTGTGATTATGTTGTAGAATCTTTTATCATTCTAGTTATATCGTTAAAATCAATAAGGTAGACATGTCGATGGCCATACCCACATGTCGGTAGATTACGGATTCCTATGATTCTGACAGTTTGTCCTTAACGCATTCATCATCATTCTTAAGCGGTTAAGGCCACGATTGTTTTTTTTTTGCTGTTTACGTTTTTCTGTTGATACCTACATGTTTGAAAGTTTTCCTTATCGATTTTTTACTGGATATTTACATCGATCAAGTTATCATATCATCGAAGGATAATCCTTCATCAATTTTTTTTATATTTTAGAGTTATCTTATGAAGGTATTTACAAAACAAATTACTATCGTATAAATTCAAACAAACAACATACAATTCTATTATTTATTTTAAGTACAAACAAAGCTTTACGTAATTATACCATAACAATATAATATTATACATGTTTAGTAGGTACATACAGTGTAGCAGATACATTATGGGTGTAAATGTAACTACAGTGCCGCAAAATTATCTGACCAGATGGCTCAAAGATGGTGTTTTGGATTTGGACACATTTGGATTCACTGCATAAAAAATTGAGAAGTTAGGAAAATATTTGACTTAATTTCATTAGCATGGACTATAAAATCGATTAGATTGGCTTTAAAATCTTAACTATATTTAATATTTATGACTATCGTAATATTTTTCCTTTGCCTTTAAATATCTTACTTCTCAATACAAAAACGTTTGAGTAGCAACTTACTCCACCCCCCGTAAACCCCACTTTGGCACTAACAACGCCATCTACCACCAAGTCAGAGAACTTCGTTGCAAAAGTTTTCAATTCGTGACGTCGAGCGTCGCGAGCGCTGCTCGGTCTATGCTCGCGTATTCCTTGCCGGAGCGAGGCCGTGTCACGTGTCTGTCTGCTGACACGTCACAGGAACTGAATGATGACACTGATAACGATTCCATGTAGTCTGAAGTGTCGGACGCGCCGCTAGATGTCACTTGGCTGTGGCGCGCTGTTGAGTCGGTTTCGGCTGTGGGAGAAAAAATATTTAGATAATATACATGATCCTGGTAGGTTTGAGCACAAAAAAGAAATTACTACAAACTCAAACAGTTAAGGTAAAACGGTCCCATGAGACCTAGTAGGTATCTCTAAATTATCACTGGGAATGCGAATGTTTGGATGGATAGATATATGTTTCGGGCCATATCTGCTGAACGGATTGGGTTGCAATGCATAAATGTAGATCTATGAATAAAACAGGCTACTTTTTATCCCATAATCAGTTCCCATGGAATACCTTTAAACATTTAAATAGAATACACATTGCAAGGCGAGGTGAAAACAGCAACTGATTGGTCACCACCAATAACGGGCAAAAGAAACGTCTGACGACGTCCAGTTGCAAGGTGGGTCGACGACAGTACGTGTCGGGGAGCGTCAATGGAGGCGGTTAGCACGGGATCTTGGTGGGTGGCACAAACTACGGAGAACTATATCCAGTAATGGGTAAAATCTGGCTTTGGATGATGATGATGATGATAAAGCTGTTTACAGTATAGAAATTTGACTTATCTAAGTGCTTATTTTGTAAGTCTACGGAAGTCGGACGGAATTAAATACGAAAATAAAGTTATTGACTTCTATGACTTCGAATAGAAACAACGCTGCGAAGTCACGAGCTGGACAATAAGATACTGATGGTCTCAGGTCAGAAAAATATATATTTCTATTCTATTTTAGTGAATAACAACTTACCATTTGGCTTTCTTCGTCTGGTAAGAGTGTCGGCATCACAGGAGTTGGACTTGGTAAGCGTCGCCACCTCTTCAAACTGAAAGGACAAGTTCTTCAGAGGATCCGACGAATTAGACTTCGGAACATGCACCGGGGTCATCGACCTCCTCATCTGCTTGCTTTTTAAATGTTTCTTCATAGACTTGGCATTTGTTATCGGCATCTCAAAATCAAAGTCTCCCTTGTGATGCTTCAACGATCCCGTCGAAACTCCAGAATCGTTAGAACTCGAGGAATCTCTATTCTTCTCTGACTTGCTTGGCACGCTTGATGACCGTCTAATTTTGACTACATCTCTGAACTTTGTCATCAGCGTGTTCTCTTTGACTTCAGGTTTAAAGACTTTGTCTTTAGGTTCAACTATTTCTAAGGTTTGTAACGGAGCGTTGATTCTCTCAGTTTTATTTGCTTTCCTTAGTACACTTGGTGTGAAGCAAATTTGACTATTGATACCGTACTCATCGTCGTGTCTCTTTGTAAAGTCTGCTGAACTGGACCTTCTAGTACTCAGCGTGTTATCGGACTCTGAATGCTGCGTAGGGTCTGAGACGTGACTGATTCTGCTAATATTGTCTGAATTCTTGTTGCTACTGGAAACACTGATCTCGAATTCCGTTTGCATAAAGTTCAGATCATCTGTCTGATGCACAGTGTTGGTTGTAGCGGTTGATATGTCATCGTCGTGTTCCGGTATGTCTTCAAGACCTTCCAATTCTTCTTGACTGAAGCCTGCGCTCCTTAGGATCTGCAGGGAACTTTCGAACTTCTCTAGAGTAGTTGCAAGGTCTACATTCGCGTAGTTTCCGTAGTCTAACTCTGGTTTTACGGTTATTGGGGTAACGTTGACGTAGTTGGCGTGTGGTTCTTCATTGGTTTCGGCTGTGTCTGGTTTGACTTCGGTGCAGGCGCACGGTTGGCCGTTGATCAGACATTTCAGTTTCTTTGGTGTGTCGTAAAGGCTGGCCGCTTCCACGTGACCGTCTTTAGGGTGTTCCTGGAAATAGAAAATTCGGAGATTATTGCATCATTTAGTCACTTCGTAAGAATCGCCAGATTGTAAAGTAGATATTTACAATCTGGCAATTCTGGGTCATTAGAATCTTCAAATGACCATACTTCACATTGTTTATGCCAAATTTTGTAGTTAGTACAGATATCATTAGCGCGAGGGAAATAACTTTAAGGTACTACCTTAAAGTTATTTCAGGTAAAGTTAGTTCAGGTCTTTCTTTAAATTATTAAAACACAATTGTAAACCGGCCTCCCGCGATACAGGTTTTGAATCTAGTGCGGGATTACCACAAGTCTCTGTTTATAATTTTTGTTTTAGTAAATAAATGCCATTTGTTTTGTTTTTTGTAAGCTACAACTACAATAATTTAAAATCAATGCAAAAGTTCATTTAATTCTTTAGTTCGCGGGAAGAAGTAGCTACCATCTAAACTTTTACATTTTTAACTGACTTCGAAAATAGTAGGAGGTTCTATGTTTTGCTGTAAAGTACGTTTTTTATGTATGTCCGTCGATTTCTCTTTCGCTGTTGTATAGAGAATGACCCGAGGTGGTCCCATAAAACTTAAAAATAGTCAACGGTAAGTATTTATCCCGCTAAACTTAAAACAGTGTAAAATTAAAGAACTCGATGAAAGTTTTTTCAAAACAATTATATTATTAAGTATTATAATAGTAACGTTATACCTGTATTAAAGGCATAGGTGTCTTTGGCACATCGTAGTTCTCATACGGTCCGTTGAACAGTTTCTTCCTGCAGCAGCAAGGCTTCTGCTGCCAACACTGGCAGCCAACCTTCGCTGGCACCGTGGGTGTACAGCAACCGACCGGGCTGCCTCGGTCAAAGGACTTCTCCAAGCAGTTGCGAGGGACACTGTACTCTGAGGCACTGCCAGAAGAGCGAGAATAGATTGATGCCCTGTCGGAGTCTGAACGCTTTTCCATGATGTTGTCCATTGTCCAGACTGGGGACATTATAGAGCCTGGCGTGCCTACTGTTGAGGATCTGGAAGTAAGGGTTGTTGGTTAGTGAAGGTTTTAAGGTTTTCCTGATATGTTGGGATTTGTGCTTGGACAGATGCAATTTTGGCTTATGAAATTACAATTATATTTCTTGACACCTCTATCCTCAAAGATCGGCGATAGTAATAAATTTGGATTAGGTTTTTGCGTTACTTGCGTATTCTCATGTTATTAATATCATTAGGTACCTTTATGGATGAAACATAATCAAGTGTTAACATAAACATTAAAAGGTTTGATTTCTGTTCTTTGGTTCTATTAACTATCTTTTCTGGACCAACATTTTAATCACTGTGACTATTTAAAAGAGGTGAGTTGCAATGCTACCTGAGAAATCCAAGGTCAAAGATGAATCTATCAAAACATCGTAAAGTATAACTGTACCGTTGTGTAAACATTCGATTGAACACACAATCGATACAGGGATTCAGGTCGATCTTGATCTGAAAATCTTTGTCCCCATTCATACTCAAGGATCGCTAATCCAAGATCTTTATGTTTGCATTGATAAAGCTCGGATAATGAATGAGATCCGGAGGCACTCTTGCGCATCGGCCCGTGAATGAGTCTCTTGCGGGGGTTATTAGAGGGTTCGTTGACCATTCTCAAGGTGCTGATGAGGAAAATACCGCCAAAGCGGAGCCATAGAAAAAATTGATTGCCTTTCTGTATGGCCAGTATCTGTACATAACAATGGATAGAAGCTGATAGAATTCACAAATCCTGATGGTTCCACCCATTACCTAAGTTATAAAATCAGCAAAACTTTCTAATTTGTGATGACTTACTTTACAGGATGGTACCAGACTAAAGCCTGGTTAACACTTTGTTAAGTATCCAGTGCGAGTGACAAGTGCAAGTGTTAAGTGATCAGTAAAATCTGCGTGTAAACGGAAGTGATTAGTGAAATCACCTTGTAAACGGATCACTTTTACTAATCACTGATTACTTGCACTTGTCACTTGCACTTGCTACTTAACAAAGTGTAACTGACCCATTAGCAAGGAATGTTCCTGGGTTCGAATACCGGGTCGGTCGAATACTGGTTTTTCTTGCAAGAAACCCTGTTGCCTCAGAAAGCACGCTAAGCCGTTGGTCCGCTGTCCTATCGGATTATGAGAGTGAGGGAATAGAAAGTGCACCTGTGTTTTCGCACACACTTGTGCACTATAGTACGCCCTGCGCATCTGGCTAGTCTGTGTTGGGACTGGCAATAAATGAAATATATGGCCGCCGTGGTCGAAATTCGGCTTTATGAGGACACACCACTACCACTATCATAAAATATCTAGTTGGTCCGGCCGTTGAGTCGAGGTTTATCAAACAATGTACCTCCTCAAACTATGCGCATAGTTTCCTCACCTGGTCAAATGACTGATCTTCCCAATACAGCTCGAACAGCGTGGCAAGGAGGTCGGCCGTCGGATTCTATCTTCCTCGCTGTCCATGCTAGAGTTGAGGTCTGACAGACAGTGCATGGTTTGGCTCGCAGGCGCCCAGCAGGGAGACCCTGAGCGGAGGGAGGGGAAACCGTCGTCGATGGAACTGGTATCCGAGAAGCGCTTGTCCATTACTGGAAAGTAAAGATTTTAGTTAGGTTCATGTTTTTGCGGCGTAGTTTTGGGTTGGGTTAATCGATGTTTCTAGGGTTTGTTTGTGCGTAGGTACGAAATGCCTTAAGTTTTATCAGAGCGGAACGCGTTGTGCACCCATATGAAATAAAATAACTCTGGTGATTTATTCGACGAGAATTCCAAGTTAACGGTGCAGATGATTGGGAAAATAAAACGTCGCCGTTGCCGAAAAAGGACTGGATCACCGTCGGCGTCAGCATTATACTGTACAAATGTCGAGCCTCCCCTAACGAGCACCACAGAACTATGGTGCTCGTTAGGGGAGACTCGACATTAAAATGAAGTTTTTAAACAATTCTGAACTTACCAGACCCACTCCGACTAGCAATGCTGAGCCTGGACTGCGCATCATGGCTGTGCATATTGAGGATCTCCGTGAGTTCCCTGCCCCCCTCTGCCGCGAACACGAACAGTCCCTCCCCTCTGCCGCAGCGAGAGCCTCCTTCCACGCAGAACCGCTTGTCTACCAGCCCGAATCGTCTGGAAAGAAGAAAGATTAACATTAGGAGGGCACGTTACATCTATTTGTGCAAATAGGATAGGGATAGGATTAGGCCTACTTTGATAACCAAACCTGTTAGATTCGCCTCAAAATAATTCTGTAATATTCTACAAAAAAAAAAAAATGTTGCTAAGCAGTGGGTGGGATACATCTAAATATTAACCCATATTAGAATGCTAATAAGGGTTCCGTACCCGGGGTAAAAGCGGGACCCTATTACTAAGACTTCGCTGTCCGTCTGTCACCAGGCTGTATCTCATGAACCGTGATAGTTAGAGAGTTGAAATTTTCACAGATGATGTATTTCTGTTGCCGCTATAACAACAAATACTAAAAAACAGAATAAAATGAATATTTAAGGGGGCTCCCATACAACAAACGTGATTTTTTTGCCGTTTTCATAAATAATGGTACGGAACCCTTCGTGCGCGAGTCCGAGTTGCACTTGGGTGGTTTTATTTTTGAGCTGCGCTGCAGTGATGTTGTTCATGTGTGCGATAAGCTTTAATGTTCTTTCAGCTAGCGTTCCTATTTCAGCGAAAACTTCGAAAGTTTCCCTGAAAAACAAAAGCTCGAAACACTAGCCTTTGTTTCCTCGTTCATTTGTCCAAACAGAACCGAAAGTAGAACAATGTTAGTTCCTTACTACCCACAAGTTGTAAAGAACTCAACGCGCATGTTAAATGTTCATTACCATAATTTATAACTTGCTACACAGTAGGGCGTATCATTCATTAGTACAGTAAAACCCATTCAAATAACATTCAAAAGACATTTGTTTACAAATCCCTCTGAAGATTGGACCACCCGCATGTTGTCAATTAACATTAATTAATATTAAATTCAGTTAATTTACGATGACAAACGAATATGGCGGATGATTGATGTTTGTTTTACGAGTGGGTGTAATGAATCAGAAATTATGTTTGATTTCTGGGAAAGGAAATCCTTTGTCTTTAATACGGAAGGGTAGTTCATAAGCGATTGGTTTATTCATAAGATAAAACCTTCCTCCGATAAGTTCCTTTAATATTTAGCTACTTAGATTATACAAATAATCCAGTGGTAGTCGTAAAAGTTAGCTATTTTTGTATTGTTCCTGCCAACTAATAGCTTTAAAGTTTTTGCTTTGATCGCCTTATCGAAATTAATCTGGCAAGATACAATCTTTGTTGATATTTATGCAGTACCTACCTCAGGAGCAAGGAAAGTATCTTCAATAGAGTCATCAGCGCGGACAAGCGTGCGGAGTTTAGTGAAATATAATACAAAATACTACAATCAAAGAATGGAAATAAATTATAACTAGCTACTTAGTTTACAATTGAGCTAACTGTAGATTGATGCAAACAATCTACAGACTACTTAGCTCAACTGAATTCTGGCATACAATTCTCATAAGGAGCTATCCCGACCCAAACTAGTGCCGACACCAATTTTATCTTATTATTAGGTACGTTGAACAAAGGAAATTTTCGAAAAAAAAAGCATTTTTTTAAAAGCATTATATTATATTATATCACAAACGTGTGATACCTATTATAATGTTGTTTTTAATGCCTCCGGAATAGTTTTATTTTGTATGTGTTATTTAGGCAGAGATGCGAAAAAAGAGTTTGGTGGCCACAAAGTGCACCTTTGTATCTCTGCCTAAACTATACAAAAAACCGTTTTACTCCTAAACTATCAATTACAAGATTTTTTACTGTCAACACCGTATTAAAAAGAATACCAAGGGAACCTTCGGCTTATTCTTGCAAATAAATGTCCTAATTATTACATAACAAACAAAACAATATTTTTTGCGCTTACGCCGCTTTGCTCTGTCCCGCTCCTATGAACGCGAAATCCTATGCTATACTTTACACAAAATGGCGTCACAGGTGGCCCCCTGAATTAGTAGGTATCGGACTTCTGATACCACACCACAAGTTTAGTAACAGCACGCATTCATCATCTTCTATGGCCTTTACATCCACAACAGATGGTATGTACTGTTCCTTTGCGTATAGATAGTACACATACGCCATAGGGGATCAACTGAAGCTCGAATTCATTACCTACAATTCACTTCACAGCATTGCTAGCCAGCTAAGCTCGAACTGACCGCGCAATGGGAATTTCATTTGAGCAGTACAACTGAATTCTGGCAATTTCTGCCGAGTATCGGTAGAATTTCACGGAGAAACGCAGATAGTACCACGTGGGCGTCTTTGGGTGGCTTGTGAAGACTGGAAGGGACTAACGTTTCTATGAAACTTCATCTTTCTATCACGACTTGTAGAAAAGGATCTAGGAGTTTACAACTTAGCCTCATCGGCGGTGAGAAGGTAAAGTGCCCATTTTCGGTTAACCGCAGCGGGAACGGATGATTGACAACTTTGCTGGCCAATTTTATAGATTGGATACAATTTATTTAAGCTCAGCGCGAATACTCAAACGCCACTCAGATTTAAGCACGTTCAAGCTGGTTTTTTTGGTGATTTAAAATTAAAGCTGTCATAAAATCGTCATTCGAGACCGGTTTAGGTCCGAGTTTCACTTGCTTCATACCGAAATAAGATCACTCAACATGAGTAAGTTGGCAGACAATATACTGAGAAAATAAATGAGCAATAGATTAATAACATTTCCCACAGCATTATATCCCCAGAATTCTACATATGAAGATAATACTACTACCCAAAAAATCAGACAAGCATCTACAAAAACCTACACCAAATATCTTCGACTCTATTCAAACGAATACTTGTTTATTTTTCGTCCTCGCCTAAGACTTTATTGCATTACTAAAACGTACCTACAGCTAAATAAATTCTAACTCTTCTAGTGATCACACCATCGTTGTAGTAAAAGTCGCTTCCACCACAGCGCTGGCTGCAGACGTCTTTGAGTTATACTGCTTCTTTGTGCGCCGGAATTGAACGTACCGCTCAATTCCACTCACAAATTGAACACATCCGGTGTGTTTTCATCTTCCAAATTCAATTTAATATTATTGGAAATTGCGTATTATGATGATAGTACGTAGGTACCTAACTTAATTTTATATTTATGAACCGAATTAAATAAATATTTTCACTCAGGTTATTGTTCTTCTTCCTTTCTTGTGTGTTGAATAAAAATGTACCTACTGTTTATTTTTTACAGCCTCAAAGCTAAGGTTTTAGTTTTACGACACTTTTACGAGCTCCATCTTAATAATGCTTTACCAAGAGATAGCAATAACACTAGCTTTTATTGCCGCAAATTAAGACGAAGACACCAAACACCAATAAAACCTACCACCTTTCCGGCATAAAACTAAACGCCAACAAAGCGTTTCCTTGTTCAAAAAGTTTTTATTTCAAAATAAACACAGCACATCCTGGCATAATAGACACGTGCCCGCCTCATTAAAAAGAAAAGAGCTGTCAAATCGGAGCGCTCGAGAACAAAATATTCGAATCGAAATTTAAAAAATACACACGTCCGAATTCAGAAGTCGGGGAAGTCGAATACTTTGAGTAAAATAAAGATGTTGTGAACTTGGTAGGTTTGCTTTTGAATTGAAATTCGAATACAGGTCACGTAGGCGTTTTACAGAAGCGCAACGCATCGTATGAATGTAGAAGTAGGTTTAATACTGCAGTTCAGTGTGATTTGATTTTAATTCACTGGTTGTCACATGTTTTTACAATTTTCGGGAACAGAGACATTCTAAGTTTTTATTGCGTTATTAATGACCAACGCTTGGTAACATTACATTACCTTATCAATGCCAACGCGAAGAAATACCCAATTTAGCCAATAAATGTACACCATTTTCATGGAAACATAACAAAACTAAAACCTACCTCCCAGTTTTATCAGAATCGTGCCCAAGGTGGTTACGTTCATCGCATAGTAATGTTAAAGCCCGTTGTAAATAAAATCAACAATACCGTTATCTGATCGAAGGATTCAGGATAACGAGGGTTATTAGAAGAAAGAGATTATCTTGGCGTCCGGGTCCCCTCTATAAAGGCATTGCGTATAGCGGCCGCCATTAAAACGATGGGGCAATCGATTTGAGGGTAGATTGAGAGTAAAATACAGACAGTATGGCGTGTTTGGCTTGCGTAAGTGATTTGATTTGGATGAGATAATCAAAGAAGTCTACATAAAGAAAATCCCCATTCAGTAAGAAAACTAATTAAGAAGGAGGATTTTACTTTTTATCCAGAAACCTAGGTTGCCTGGAAGAAATCGCTTTCAGAGATAAGGCCGCCTATTGCACTGGTCATGTTTCAAAATTTAGATATAAGGATAATTTTAGTTATGTTTTAAGTGCAATAAAGTGTTCATTCATTCATTCTTGTCCGACCGGAGCGTTGGAAACAAAGGAAGCCTAAATAAATACAACTGGAACTTTCTACGAAGTTATACAGAGATAAACTTCATAAAGGTTATAGTATATTTATTTAGTTTATATGTGTATTTATTTATGCTGTACATATTTTTATATATTTCTTATGGTTTTTCCAAAATTCTATAATATAGCACTACCTACTATAATTGTTGTCCACACTACCCTAAGGTTAGCAGGTAGAGAATGCTATTTAGCATTATGCTCGCCTATGTACAACTTTTTGTGCAATAAAGTATATTGTATTGTAAGTATATTGTATAAAGGTTTCTAAAAAAGCAAAGGTCTACAAAGAAATGAACACGCAGTCTTTAAGAAATGAAATAAGTTCCCAAAGTGCGGGTAAGCAAAGCACTATAACAAAAAAAAACGCAGTCCTTTTCTAGCGATCGCTAACTTAAACTAAAATAGTGGAGCGCAAGCTTTTGATTACACTTTTCTATTTTTTTTTCTAGTTTCGAGATTGATATCTCCATGTAATAGGGTAATACCCATTTTTTTTAATGTCTATTACATTCTATGGTGTCTTTTAGCCTAAGCTGATGTCAGTATTTTTTTTTTTAACTTATTGAGCAAAATATCGTATTTAATAAATTGCTATAACTCCCGAATATTCGTTCTATTTATTTTATCTACGCAATAATAGACCGAATCAACAAATATGGAGGTATTCGAATTTCAAATGGCAGGTACAGTCATAACGAGTCATAACACGATATTGTAGGGCTCGTAATTTTCAATTTCCGCCAGAAATACAAATGGAAGCATTCTGTGAATGACTGTACATTTTGTATGAATTATTTATTTTTATGTTAACACGTTGGAATATTCTGCAAAAAATTAATATTTATGTTTTGGATGATGGGCATTTTCATGCATTTTCTGTCAATAAACATAACATTTTTATTTTTATTATACATAGAAACAAAAACACTACAACACCCGGAACAAATATCTACAGATCGTAGAAACATTTGTCACGAGACTGGAATCGAGAATCGAACTCGCAATCTCGTGCGTCGCAGGCGAACCTTCCCCCACTGCGCCACTGAGGTTATCAATGACATGAAAAGGAACGGTTTTTATCTGAATTATTGAAATGTGCATAATCGACTATAACTAATCTGAATAAGGTCTATAATAATTTGGCAAGTACTATACAAAGAACTTATTTCCAACAACAAACATAAACTCAGTAAATCACAGTTGACTAAACACGCATTAGCGGATTAAACGGCACTTGGGTAAGTGGCAGAACTCACCCTTGGCCGTTTAGACTATTATTGTTATTGGGGATTAAGAACTAAGTTTGGCATACACTATTCTGGCACATCCTGTATACAGCTTGAGGGTATAAAGGGTGTTTCTATCCAAAATATGTACCTACCTCTATGGACGTAGGAAAGGCATTAAGAAAAAAATGTTTTTTCTGCTTTTATAGGAAAATCAAAGCACTTACTCACCAAAGTATTTCTTTTATTGAAGCGTCAAGCTAAGCCTGATTGTGACTTAAGATAAGGCGAAACGGTTCCATACAAAAAGTCAGTTCACATTCACTTAACATCCTACTTGCAAAAAAGAAATTCTATGTGTTACCTTCCTAAATGGCTGAACCGATCTCAATGAAATTTGGCAGGTAGTTGGTATCCCGGGGACGGACTTAAGCTACTATTTATCCTGGAAAAGCGCGTGCAAAGCCGCAGCAAGCAGCTAGTACAAAAAAAATATTATTGAGAATTGATATTAACGTCACAAGTTAGCAAATTAAATTCAAATCTTGAAATAAAACAACCTTGCATTAACAAAATATATAATGTTTTTTATACAAATTCCGTTTAGTATACGATGCATCCTTAGATAATAGTAAAAAAAGGGAGATACGGTACGTTCTCACAGCGCTCACTCAAAAACTGTACCGTGTCACAGATGAAATAATGATAAGGTACTTATTGAATTATGAGAAAATGTATCTACTTACGCGTGAAAATATGTGATGCCTTGAGGTGATGGACATACTAATATTATAAATTCGAAAGTAAGTCTTTCTGCCTGTCTGTAACCTTTTCATGGCTGAACATATTTTAATGAAATTTGGCAGGAAGGTCAAAAGTATCCCGGAGACGGACATGGGATACTTGAAAAGGGCGGGCAAAGCCGCGGGTAACAAGTAGTAACTAATAAATGTACAGAACATAGACCAATACGAATCGTTCCATATGACACAAATCAATAACATAATAATCCATACCTAATCTACCAAGATTAATCCTACGACCGCAATATATTATATTAAATTAATCACGTATAATAATTAATTACAGAAGGTAAGGTTGGTCGCACACTGGCTGCCATGACAACCGCTCTATGGCTCTTGTTACAAGCTGTTTGCACAAAGGTATAATGTCGGAGTGTTTAAGTCATGAGCGGAAGCGATTTTAGATTTTAAGTACATATTTACAAAGTGCATGATCTGTATCCTTTACAAAGTCACTTCAACTTATTTCTAGTTATAACTAGTTCCTATTTACAATCGAAACATTTTTTTATATCATTGCTTTTATTTTTAATTTTAGTTCTGTTTGTGATTCTATTTTGTAATGTTTATTGTATATGGTGCTGAAATAAATGATTTTTATTTTATTATTTTATTTGAGCTTACTGCAGACTGTTGCGAAGAGTCTAGACTAGAGGTAAACCATTTATAACGCAAGAACAGCTGGACCTAGCTGGATTATATTGATCTTTGATTTGTCGGATTTGTGTCCATCCCCAATACCTAATTTAAAATATGAAACACTAGCTGCTGCTCGCGGCTTCGCACGCGTTGTTTAAAGTTATTTCTATCCCATGTGAACTGATTTATGGGATAAAAAGTATGTTACTCTCCATCTTTTCAACTAACTCCATGCCAAAAATCAAGCCGGTTGCTTAGTTAGGGCGTGAAGGAAGGACAAACATACGAACACACTTTAGCCTTTAAAATATTAGTAAAGAAGTATAGATTCACGAGGGGAAAATATTAAGAAAATAATTTCGTTATACAGTTTTTTCATATAACACCATTATGATTCTAACGCGGAACGAAGTTTGTCGGGCCAACAGCTATGAAATGAAATGGAAAGTAATTCAAAATTCAATAACTTTATTTCTTTAGGCTTACAAAATAAGTACTTAGACAAGTCAAATTTTATACAGAAATAGTTTTATAAATAGTATTTATTATCAAATAGAATTCGGTCTGTCTGTTACCTTTTCACGCCTAAACAACTGAACGGATCATAATGATCTTTATGGTCTGCAGTAATTGAACCCGCAACCCGTATCACTGTATTGTATTTAGTATGTCATACATTTC
This sequence comes from Eupithecia exiguata, assembly GCA_947086465.1. Taxonomy (NCBI): domain Eukaryota; kingdom Metazoa; phylum Arthropoda; class Insecta; order Lepidoptera; family Geometridae; genus Eupithecia; species Eupithecia exiguata. The sequence goes on from OX352245.1 coordinate 10,653,186, forward strand.
TATAATTAGTATTTCTAGGAATGTATCTTGCCTGCATTCTCTCACGACTTGCACCACCACACAAAGCCTGTCGCTATATAATCCTCAAGGAGTTGTCTCAGGCACGATGTATTGTACACAGCTTAATGAAATTATCGCATCGCCTCGCCTGCGGTGGAGACTGACCCTAATGTAATGATATATAAACAGTTCACTTTGGGGTGATGCAGTTTGGTAATGCATTTGGGTAATTGTGTAAAATGCATGAAATCAGGAGGAGTTTCTTTTTTGTTTTGGTTCGTGTGGATAACCTTTGCATTGGATATTTAGGACCTCTTGCATTATGTTATATTTTTTTTTGTAAATAAATTTAAAAATATGTACTCGTATAAAATGGCCTCTCGTGTTATAATGGGTTTAATTAACGTATGTTCTGAAAGTAGGTAAATAAAAAAACATTGCATCAGCATTGCTACACAGCGGGGCAATGCAGCCAGCGTCTTGGACACGCGCGCGACTGTTATTATATGGATATGGATTAGTTGAGCTACTTGTAGATTGTTGTAAATGCTAGTTTTAATTTAATTCTATTACTAGATTGTAATTTTCTTTGTTAATAAAGATATTTATTTCTCATAATTATGTTCTTTTTTTAGTCTAAAATTATCAAGTTGAGCAAAAGGGAACAAAATGAGCTGCACAAAAAGGAAGGTCCATTGTGCAGCTATTCACAGTTGAGCAAAAGGGAACAAATGATTTGCACAAAAGGGGAGCCCTGTTGCGCTACTATTCGCTTTTAAGAAACCTCAGTTGCGCAAAAGGGAACTCGCAAATTTTTTTGATGTTTTTTGTTTGGATTTTTGGAAGTCTTTAGCTCATTACGTCCAAACTACTGAACTGATCGGGCTTACATTTTGCAAAAATGTAGTTTTTATCTCGAAGAAGCGCGTCAGACGCCGCGTGCAGGAGCAAGTAATAAAATAAACGAAGTCGTCGTATCCTGACATGAAAAACCTTAAATTGAACCTTTTTTATCTGGAAGGTTCCTGAAACGCCTGCCTAAGGGTCAATTACTTATTTCAAGATAATGAAGGGACTACTTCGAAGAAGCTCATTAGATTTTCAGAGAGAAACAAATTACTTACCTACATTAATTTAACTTCATTCAAGTATCTGGGATGGACATGTTAATTTATATATTTTTTTAATCCAAGGGAAAGTCTTTTGAAAAACATTACTGTCTATACATATATTATAATGTATAGGCAGTCGTCGGGTTTTGGAAGGGTCTCTATGAAAAGTACCAATTTAAAAAATACTTAATTTTTTAAATTGGTACTTTTCATGTTTTTGGTTTCGCTTTTCAGGTTTCTGTAAAAGTTTATTAAAAGAAATCGCACCTACGGCTACGCCGCCAGGGCTAAACTGTGATTGTTTAAGGAAGGAAGGAAAGTATCATTTGAAATCGGAAGTTTGAGAAAAAAAGGTAAATATTAAAAGAAGGTGGTGTTATGAGCTCAACGTTGAGCTCATTCCATTTTTGAATGATATTTTCATGAAGAGCACCAAACAACATCAAACGTGCGTGGTGGGACTGCTAATTTTGATTATATTTGAAAATAGATCCTTGGCGGATGGAACTACTTAACTTTATTCATAAAAACTTAAAAATAGAACGTTCTGCGGCTGGAGCTCGAGCTACCAAATTATAATCAAAATTATTTGAAAATAGAACGTTGAACGTTTACTAAACTCGACTGACGAGAGCTCAGAACCTCCTTAGATAATTAGTCTTGGCGTTCTAGTTTTTGAGTTCATTTTCCTTATTCTGATTTCACTCGTTATTTCTAATGAACTTCTTTTGAAAACTTTGAGCGTTGTAAATAGGTAAGTACCTTCGTTTATTAGCTGAATAGGTTTTGTTTTTAAATGGTTTATTTTGATGCCATTTTGTAAATAAATAAATAAATAAATCATTTTATTCAGAACATTTTACAGAAGGATCATTGATGCTTTGAAACGATGTCACTACCGAAGCTTTAAAAACTGTGTGGTAGTGACAACGCCCAACTCCTAGATTCCTGATGCTTATTCTTATTCCTGAATAATACAAAAATAGTAATTACTAGCTAATCTTAAAAGCTACTTATTTATTAATCTAGTAATGGTTTAAATTGCTGTGCTAAATGTTTTTATGTTAGGTTTTTCCTTTCAATATTTTTTTTTAAACGTTTACCTTAGCTTTACAATTACAATGGGTTTGGGTGAGAGATAAGATAAAGAAGTTTAGCTCTTACCTTCTCTTAGCCTTTGAGCGGTAGATCGCGAAATATAACTTGATAAATAACTAATAATCGATTACCATTGTAATCGATTATTTTATTGATTATGATTATTATTATATACCGATTTTTTTCAACACTACATTTTACTAGAACTATAAGTTTTCGCACAACCTTCCCTAATCTAATCACTTTGTATAATAAAAGCTTTTTTAAACTATTTACACATTTTACATATTATTTACAAAAAAATCAAAAACTTCTAGTAGTTTGTTTGTCGCTTGGCAAAGGCAAGCGACAAAGTATACTTAATAATGATACAAAAAACAATAATGCTGGACCATTCACAACACCTCATCTAGCCCCAAGCTAAGCAGATCAGTAGTGGTGGTTACTTTGTGAATGTTTAAAATCTGTTCTCTCTATACTCAAGCCATTCTTAAAAATATTGGCGTTAAGTTTGAAATATAATTGTCAAAAGGACAAGTAGTGCAAATTCTGACTAAAAATCAATAAGATAGTGAGTTTTTTTAGGTCAAGTACGGGGTCAATGTTTACAAACATTACATTATCTTCATTTTGGCAGAGTAGGCTCAGTTGAGCTACTTGTAGATTGGTTGCAACAGTCTGCAGTTAGCTCAGTTGTCTTAATTGTAAATGTAGTAACATTTAATTTAATTTTATAATTTGATTGTAATTTTCTTTGTTAATACAGAGTAGGTAGGTCTGGTCAACTCTAGGTAGATCCTAATAGTGGATATTTGATTGATTCTATTTGCCCCAATAATCGTGCAAAATCAATTCTTCCCGCCATTGGACAGCAGTGGTACCAACCTATTGGCGTCGCGTCGGGCGCAAGTGATTAATTCTGTTATTATTGCTTGCCGGCCATTGTTTGGAATTTATTTCTTTTCGGCAACGACTGGAGGGGAGTTTTATGGGAGAACTGGAGGATGCTCATGACACTTTAATTTATTTCTGTTTCTACATAACGACCTTTCAAGAACTTTATGCGTTTTCAAGATTTTGAATATGGAATTCTGAATTCAAATCCTTTGCCTTCCTTCTTGTACAGTGCGCGTCAGAATTAAGTATCCCCCTATCTCCCTATCTCTCTAATACAAGGGGGATACTTAATTCTGACGCGCACTACCTTCTCGTAGTACCTATGGTATGGATGGTTAAGGTCAGTAGAGAAATACAGTTTTTAATAGCAACACCGAATCAGGTACTTACCTACATTTGGTGTATAAGTCATACTTACCCTAAGTAAAAGTAAGTTTTCGTTAGAGTTAAATCAGTAAGTTTATAGAGTGTAGGTTTTTTTTCGCCAACCTAACTCGTCTCACGGCTTGGCAAAGAACTTCCCAAATTTCTTCCACGCAGTTTGGAGAGATTGATAAAATAAATTTACTGCGGCTCATTTAAAAAAAAACAGTTACAAAAAGGCTAGAAACTCATACAACTTCAACTGACCAAATAGGATCACTAACGAAAAAGGTGAAAAAAAGTTACATTCCACCAAAGCACATTTGAGCAAAAAGCTCTCAACGAGAACACGGTATGTTCTCAAATCTCATTTCCAACTCGCACAATACCGAAACTCAAACAAAAAGTACGTACTTATACTTACCTCCTTTTTGCAGACCACTGAGTAATTTAATAATTGTACAGAGCAGACATTTCCTGATCACGAGAAGTTTTGTTCTCAACTGTACTAACTGCTACTAAAATGAACCTTACCACCGCAGAAATAAAGAATTCTTCTTGCACTAGATTTAGTTCTTCGAATCTATCCCAAGGATCTCATTAACCATTTTGAACTGTATCTCTAATTCAATAGAGCCTATAATAGGTCGGTTTAAGTACAGATGAATGGAAAAAGGTCGGAAATGTGGGTTTTGTTCAGTTCATTGGGGTTTTCATTTACACTTAGATAGTTTTGTAGAAAAAGTATCTATTTAATCTTGGAGGATCGGCTTTCGACTTATTGGAAAACCATTGGCGTTTCTTCACTGGAAACCGATTTATTTTCAAAAGAAATAAAAAGTGTATTTATTTTCAATACGAGAGAAAATCTTTCGTAATAAAATATTTTACGAGGAAAACTTTGCATTTCGTAGCAAATATTTTGCTAAGAACCGGTTTACTTTAAGACCGGGTTTAAAAGCTTTAGGGTTCAGAAAATTCACTCTATAAAACTTCAATTAAGGGTAGTTTGCACTACTTTAGCTAAGAAGGTGTATATTTTCCGACATTAATTCAATATATTCACATATTCGATATTCAAATTCAAAACGGTGAATAAACCTCCTTCATTCTTTTCTTCTGTGAGGATGTTATGAGATTCCTTATTTATTTTAGGTAGTTGACGTTACTAATACAATTTCAAATTTGGAACCTATTAAACGTCATAATAAAAAACATTAAATGTCACGTTTGTTGTTGAAGATCGAAGATCATCTTGTAATCCTATACTTTACTCTAAGGGTCAAGGCATGTTCAAGGTTTAAGTAAGGCTTTTTTATCTTATCAAATAATAGGTAAGTTATTTAAGTAGCTGCCGATCCTTCCAAAACAAAACCCAAAAAAACATTACAAAATCCAAACATAAATCCGCGATTGTTTTGACAGATGACAAAAACTCGTTCCGCAAGTAAAAGTACCATGTGATAGGGAACTAGGTCAAACTTGGGAATTCGCACTCCGGATGGGCTCTGGATGAAAAATTAGCCCATTCCTCACAGGCATGGGAGATTAGCGAGTCGAGTACACCGCTTGCCATTATAATACTTTTTAGTTACGATAACGTAACCTCCTTGCTCAAAAAGAGAAAACGAGCGCGATTTTTGAAAAAAGAGTTTGTATTTCGAATGAAATGAGCACACAGATTAAAGGAGTATTTATGTAATCTGTGGATCGAAGGCCCCACCTTATTATATCCACAAATTACCTACGCTTTAAGCTTTTGCAGGTTTAGAAGGAGATATAGGCTTAGAAAAAGCTTAGATATTGACATATTTCCTACGTAGTGGTTCAAAAAATAACAGCTAGGAGCAAAATAAGACACTGGCCTAAAAGCATTCTAGATAATTCGTCCAAAATATTAGTGTAATTAATTGAGAGAATCTAATATTGTAGAATGCTGAAATGACTTTACCCTCGTTCGTATTGGCTTACCAACGTGCAACGAGGTTCCATAAATGTAGGTACAATATCTCCCTTGTTTGCAAAGCAAAATTTGACGTGGCCATATTTGCATGAAAACTGTACAAGCTTGTTTTGTTAAAAACTCCGAGGGGATGAAATTGGGTTCTCGTATAATTGCATAATCAGTCGAATGTTTGCTTTTAATTGGGATACATTTACCTAATTAGGGTTTGGAATAATTGTATAAAACACGAATGGAAATTTGTAATGTTTCAGACTTTTTTCGACGTAATTTCTGTGTCAGATTTAAATTGAATCCCGCCGAAATCGAAAATTATTGGGAACTTATTTCATTTCTTAGATAATACAAAGTGCGGGTAAGCACTATAACGAAAAACCTTAGATTTAAATTGATCAAAAATATAATTCCTTCAACATTATACATAATATGACTTTGCCATTCAACGTGACAATGCTGCCAGCTTCACTCTGACTTCTGGTGACGGCTTAGATTAAAATAAAATAGATTTAAGTGTATATATTATCACGAATTAATAAAAATTAACACTAATCCTTCATAGATTGTTTAAATACTTAATGCATCAAATAATCTCAATACCATATCAATTGTATTTGATACAACAAAGATGACTGTAGTCTTTTTATAATAAATATTCAAGGGTACTTATCGCTGTCTATTTCTCCCGAGGTTTCACAGATTTATCTATACTTACTGTCATGTTCACGGGTGATTTTTTTAAGGAGGCTCGGCTACTCTGAGTGCTCTCAGTAGCTCTTGATGAGTCTATTCCGTAGAGGTCGGGGATGAGTTACATAACTACAGGCTGGCAGGCTGGCAGGCAGGCTGCACTACTTTTGGCTACCAAAAGGAATATCTAACTGACTCACCTAAGCAACTTGATATCCCAAAGCGCCAGCACCTCAGGCGGGCGGTTGGAGCACAGCGCCAGGCGCGGTCCGCAAGCGTGCAGCCTCACTGGGCCTGCCTTGATGATGTTGGACGGTGACGATACGATGACGGCTGCGAACTCTTTGCTGCTGCCGAGGTTGTGCTGGACCTGGAATGGAAATTTTCTTGAATAATTTACTAAAAAGGTTTATTACGAACGATTGACGAAAAGTCTTCTGCCTAAGTTACGCGCTTTTTTGGTTCTCTAATACAGATGACTTTTTTTTTTGTTTTAAAATAATTATGAAAATGTCCTAATGCGACGTTGCTGACAAAGACAGAAGTGCGACGAGTTGCACAAAATCTTGGTTGATTGAACGAAGTTAGCTCTGCTGTGCGATAACGCTAAAATCTCCCATTCCCATTGAACGAGCCAGAGGGAGAGTGGTTATAAACGATTTCGGTTGCCAATGCCACGGTGCTAAAAATAAAAAATAAAACATTCTGGTAAGATGGAGCCGATCGACGACGACGGAATTTTTCGACGGAAAAATAATTAGGTGATATATGCCGCGACCCTCTCCCACGTGAGATTAGGTGAGATTCCCCCTTCTAAACAGCTCACGTAATTAATGGACGCCCCCTAATGAAACATAGTGGAGCAAAATCAAGTCAAGTGTGAGTAACAGAAGTGAGAACGAGGTATAAATTTAAGTAACCTATTATAAATAAAAATAAACTAATGCATTTGTTGTGTGAGTTTCACATTAGTGATATTATGACGTCGACAGCGTCGTCAATTCTTCGAAAATTTCCGTATTTGTTTTGTAACATTTATAATAGAAATCGAAATCGCTTATACCCAGACTCCCCGGATGGCGATCCATTGCATGGGATATTTTACCGTAATCGCACTGCAGATATCTGAAGAGAATGGAGGCATCCATCACGTCCAGAACCAATTGTCCAGCTGTGGGATGGGTGAAAATAATAGTAGGTAATAATTCTTACCTTCACCCTCCACTGAATCAATATCTCCCTGGTATCAAACGCCAGCACCGGCACCACGTCCTCACAGAGTATCGCGAGGGTATTGGACTCCTTGTCCAGGGTAAACCCAGACTCGAAGCCGAGGTACTGTTGCAGGGACAGAGACGCCTTCGTCTGACCGTTTTTCTGCCGTTCCTTTAGGTCTTTGTAGAGTTGGAGGTGGACGCAGTCTGGGGACAAGAGAAACAAGATTTTAGACAAGCGTTCGTATAACTGTGTATAATTATGTAGATATTCTTAAACGAAAAGTTAACATCGATAGAAAAAAAACTGTGTTTGGGTTTTGCTGTGTTTTGTCTTCGTTTTCGATTGTGATGTGATCAGTGGAAGTAGATTTAAAAGGATTTTTTGTTGATTCCGCATAGATGGAACTAAATAAATTATTTTCAGGCGTTGTGTCGCTCAAAAACTTTGTAGTTTCGCGTTTTTTGACTACAACTACCCATCTGTACCAATAGGCTACTTGACTACTACTGGGAAATAATTCTAACGTATTGTCTGATAAAAATAATGCAAAATGTAATTAATATTTCTTAAAGGCCAGTCGTATTAGTTATAAAAACGAATTTTAAAGTTTGAATAAAATAATGCCGCGCCAAAACGATATACTCTGTCATGGCTCCCGTTTTCCTAGCAATGACGTCACACGCAACACCACATCTGTCCTAACAAGAAGAACTCATTGACACTGTAATCTGTAGATGTGTGACGTCACTTGCGATCCAACCAAACACATAGCGTTTTTGGTCACGTGATCATGTATCAAAAAATGTGTAATTTTAATCCCGTTTTTTTTTACCTAAAAAAAGCAAATTTTTAATAAAAATCACCTGATTACGCTTTGTTACGTTGTCACTGACTAGGATGAAGACAATTTGGAATTTATTTTTAATGTAAATTAAAATGTAATTAAATAGCCTATTGTCAAAAAACTTAATTAGGCTTACATTTAACCGTTATCACCTATCTACTTGAAAGCGATTATCTGCAGATCTACTGAGGCCATGCTATCGTAAAATGCTGTAACCTCATTAGGATCGTGACAGACTGACAATGCCGGTCATTACGTGCAACCAGCCGGTCACGACGTCATTCAATGACGACATTCACTTGCTAATCTTGGAACACGCGGGTGATGTCAAAAAGCGACTGTAGTCTGTTACGAATGCAAAACTTAATTCTGTCATTGTCATTCTAACTACTAAATCTCGCATGATGGGAGTGTATAGTGAATTATGCGTATCACAGACAACGAAGACGCTATAATATTTCATCTTAAGATAAAATATCGCTCGCCATACATTCGATATGAACCATCACAGACATGAAAGTGTTTTGAAAAACTACGATACAAACATAGCTATTACTTATCCGATTATGTATGCAAAATTTCATTAAAATCGGGGACGCAGTTTCCAAATGAATCGAAAAGTACCTACGTTTCTATGGGAGCTTAGAGGTTCAGGGCCTTCTTAAGCGCGAGCCTTTGGTTATGTCAATATTAATATTTTGTAATTGATGCTGGTCTATGACGATACTTAAGTTCTTCCTACTCTATGACCAACAGTGAGCCCTATGGCGGATCGTCCGGTGCGCGCGGAAATACCTATCAATACAATGTCAACACTGTCACTCTAAAACTAGTACAATTAAATCTAATTAAGTTTTAGCGTGGGTTAGAAAAACTACTTACTAGCTAGCTAAATTACGTGTAGATCGCAGAAAATACATATAAATCAGAATATAATTTAATTTTCCGCGCGGCCGGTGTCGATCCGCCATAATTAAAAAATTGAAGTTCGAATCTGAATAGTTCAATTTGAACACAGAACAATCAGAAGCTACAAATTACATTCGGAATTCAAACACTGATTACTGAATAGTCACGTTCGCCAATTAGAAAACGCTGCTCAATAGGGATGGCCAATGGAGATAACATCATCATAATAATAACAATTATTATGAAGCCAAAAAATTATTCGTTTACCATGTAGTTCCTACATAACGTTAGTCTACACAGAATACGTATTTTTCTTACCGCTGTGAAAATTAATGAAAATAAAATAAACATTAAAACTAAAGGGTGATCGCGTTACGATGGGTTTTTAGTATTATTATTTTATTTTAAAATCAGTCTTTCAGGGTTTCTTTAGCGAAATACTTTTATGTATGGAACCTTCCGTGTGAGAGTTGACTCGCACTTGGCCGGTTTTATTTAATAGAGGCGCAGAAAATAGTCCTGCAATCACGATTCATTGCAATAATTTATTTTACTTATGATAAAAAAAACATAGTCGTTTGATTCCTGTCAACTAGGAAACCAGAGATAATCCCTACGCAGAATAACATCCCTACCTATCAGAGAAGCGTGCGAATTAATTCAAAATTCGAACACTCCATTTTGATGTAGTGGAAGCTGTCATGTGCTTTGTAAGCGCTCAATAAGTAGATTTTCAACTCTATTCCATTTGAATCAAGATACAAAACGCTCTGGTATGTATGTGATGTGTAATACCATGGCCTTTGTTACAAACTGCAGACAAATTCTAACCTTATTTTCATGACAGGAAATTTTAAATGTAAGAAAATAGAAGGTACATAGAGCCTGAATGACGCGCTTGGAAATGGCGAAAATGAAGTTCGGTCTTTACGACCAATAATTTTAAGATCTTCTTAGTATGCTGTAATGAACCGAGTTATTAGCCATAATAGTTGATACGTACTCGTACCTGTTACAAAACATAGAATAATCAACTATGTAAGTATGTGATTCCTATTCCTTGAAACTAGGTTTTTTTTGTATTGTTTTTATGTAGGTATGATATGTTTGGTAGTTTGAGTGAGATCAAATAGTCATGTCCTAATACTTTATCGATTCGATTATTTATGACAATTGATTTTGTTTATGAAGAAGTTGTAATTAATTTTGCTATTGTTGTTCAACATTGTGTATTATTTAAAACATTTTTTCAGGCGTCTAAATGACTTTAATTTTTATTCCTCAACCTCAAATCTCAACAGCCATAATGGTCCACTGGTGGACGCAGGCCTCTCCCTGATAATCGTTTTATTGGTTTTTAGGGTTCCATACCCAAAGGGTAAAATCGGGACCCTATTACTAAGACTTGGCTGTCCGTCTGTCACGAGGCTGTCATGAACCGTGATAGTTAGACAGTTGAAATTTTCACAGATGATGTATTTCTGTTGCCGCTATAACAACAAAGACTAAAAAAAAGAATAAAATAGATATTTAAACTAAACTAACTAAAACGGCAAAAAAATCACGTTTGTTGCATTGGGAGCCCCCAATGCAACAAACGTGATTTTTTTGCCGTTTTTATAGACAATGGTATGGAACCCTTTGTGTGCGAGTCCGACTCGCACTTGGCCGGTTTTATTTACATCTTCTACACATTGCGCTTGTCAACTACCAATCAAGTTGTTACAAGATTTAGGTCAGCAAGAAATCACAGGGACTTTAGATATAAACTTCATCATATCGGCCCATACACATCCACTGCTGGACATATGTCTCCCCATACGACGCCATTAAAAGCAGTTCTGAGCCTCCTCCATCCATCAATCCCCTATAAATTAAATTTATACCTAATTAATTATAAATAAATTCTTTTATCGCTATTTATCAACATTTTCCTTATACCCTAAAAATACAAAAAAAAAAATTCATCATAAAACCTTTCAATTTACAATGTAAGTTCATTAGTATAGTACCTTCCCACCTTCTCCACAATAACCTTCTGAGATAGTACCGGTGCTTGTAGAGACCTCATTAAAACGAGGTATCCGATTTACCGATTCATTAGTTGCGATTACATTTTCGGCTCCTTTGTTGCTTCTCCTTTAGTTTTTCACACACCTACACAAAGAATGAAGGCAAGCTAGTTTACACTTTATACGAACCAAGATTAGGTCGCTTTTAGCTTTATGTGGCGAGGAGTAAAAAGAATTTACTCACTACGTGAAGATAGCGAGTCTTCTGAGATTTTTCGCAAGCTAAAACTGTCGCATCTCTCATAATTTTCGACTTTACCGTCCTCACTATAAAACCTAATTTTCAGCACTTTACGAGACACCAACTTAGACTGACTACGCGGTATATCACAAGGTATTTTTCGTGGACCCACTTTGTTGATTGCTGAAGGTCTAACCACAGTGTAACTAACAGTTTCTTAGTAACTTCGGGAAAATTTCCCCACAGATTGGGTAATAGTTAGTACGTCAGATAATTTCGTTCCGGAAATGTCGAAGTTAAATTCTCGGACGTGACGTATTTCGCCGGATTTTGTACATCATTTAGATGTTTTTTGGGAATTAAAACGAAAGGAATTTTGAGAGAGAATGTTGACAATACAGTGAGGGGGAAAAAAGTGAATGCCAAAAAAAGGAAATGATGAAAAATGGCTGTCATAATTCAAAGCAAATATCGCGGCGGGATATCGTTCAAATAAAATATGGACATCGCTTGAAATTATTTAAAATGTTCGCTGTTGCCGAGTAATTTATTTTAAAAATTCTCAGTAAATGTGAATTTGTCAATAAATATTTACCATACATAGAATAGAATATAACTCTATTGCACTATCAATACAGAAAAACAAAAGCTAAACAAGAACTTAAAACTAACTATGTCTAATGTGGTACAATCGGCGGCCTTATCGCTAACAGCGATCTCTTCCAAGCAACCTTTGGATGGATCTGATTGGTACGTAATAAAGTTGACGGTGGCGTCATTCGTACCTAAATACAAAACATAAAAAATAAATATTGAAGTATAAACAAAAATTTTAGAATATATTTTTGTACTGTTTACAATAAACATGCCACTAGATTTAATTTTCAAAACTCGTAAGTAAACCAATCTCAAAAAAAATGACAAAATGCAATGTCTAAATAAAATGTTTTTCCTCATTTGTAATGAGGAAAAACCTTTTCTACCTAAAGCAAACTACACTTGACTTCAGAAAATCCCTACAGTGTGAAAATTGTCAATAAAAACTGTAAGGATCGGCGCTCGCAGAAAAGGTTCCTCGTCATAAAATACAATGAAATCTTTCGGCGTTTTACTAAACCTCGCTGACGGTGCAACGCCTGTCCCTTCGAATTTCGAACACACGGGGGTATAAAACATACCAACCTCCAAAATAATTATAACAGCTTTATTAAAGTACATCCTTTTTGGTTAGGATCTCATGTAGTTTTGTCAAGTACAGTAGAATAGAAAATAAGAAAGATGGAAACACGTCTTTTATTTTGGAATGAGCTTGGGTAGAGCGCCTCTACGTAGGTATTTTTTCCTGAAATCCCCCACGAGACTGATCGATTTGATTTGGGGGATTTCAAAAAAAAATCCGGCATTCGCCCACGTGGGGGATTTTCAGAATAATCCGGTCCCAAACCACTAATTTCAAAATTACAAACGTTTATACGCCAAATAAGAGTTTTACACGGCGATAAAGATATCCAACTATGTACTAGGTTTCACTTGGTATAACACTGCACTGAACGCGAGACAGTTTCTACGAGTGTTTAGTGCGACGGCTGAACTGAACGAAGACAGACTGCCAGTCCGGCCCGCGGACTCGAAGTCGTAGACTCTGTCTAGCGCCGCGAGGTGGCGCTTGCGTTGCAATCAACTAGTACCTACGACGTAGTACCACAATAGTAGTTTATGCAACTGTGCATAATGGAGGGCATTACAACACGAGTGTGGGTTTAAGAAACGAGCCGAAGGCGAGTTTCTTAATAGCATCACACGAGTGTTGTAATGCCTAATTATGTACAGTTGCATACACTACTTTATCTACCCAAATATCATAAGGGCTCTATGATGGGTTCAGGAACCATAGGGAAATGACCAGCATTGTTACCAGCGTAATGCAATAAAAAATAAATTGAACACATACAGAAGCAAATTATTTATTATAGTAATGGTAGTTAACATTGACAGTTGTTCTGAGTCACTATCACTCATTTTCGACAAAGATAAAGAACTTATTCAACTTATCAGAAAATTTGTCTACTCGTAACTGGAAATAAAAAGCTAACGAACAAATGACAGCTCGAAATGGCGGCGTTTCGAATATCTGTATTTTTTTTTAAATCATAGACAAACGAACAAAGTCTCTATTCTTGTGTCACTCGAGATCAAAATGTCGTGCGATTTATAGTTAGAATGTAGGTATAGCACACTCACTTGAATTTGACACCTATTCCAAATTTATAACCTACGGTTTTCAGTAGGTTATGAGTTCATTACAGTTCCGTTTATTTCTGTTGGTTGGTAATGCTGGTCATTGCCTATGGTTTTTGAACGCATTAGAGAGGGTTTATGATATTTGGGTAGATAAAAAATAAATTGAACACATACAGAAGCAAATTATTTATTATAGTAATGGTAGTTAACATTGACAGTTGTTCTGAGTCACTATCACTCATTTTCGACAGAAATAAATAACTTATTCAACTTATCAGAAAATTTGTCTACTCGAAACTGGAAATATAAAGCTAACGAATAAATGACAGCTCGAAATGGCGGCGTTTCGAATATCTGTATTTTTTTTAATCATAGAAAAACAAACAAAGTCACTTTTCTTGTGTCACTCGAGATCAAAATGTCGTGCGATTTATAGTTAGAATGTAGATACTAGTATAGCACACTCACTTGAATTTGACACCTATTCCAAATTTAAACTCTATAACCTACGGTTTTCAGTAGGTTATGAGTTCATTACAGTTCCGTTTATTTCTGTTGGTTGGTAATGCTGGTCATTGCCTATGGTTTTTGAACGCATTAGAGAGGGTTTATGATATTTGGGTAGATAAAGTCAATAGCGTGTCTGTGTAGTCAATTAATCAACTATCCCGACATATACATATATATTTTAATAACGTTTTACAGTTCACAATACAGGCTCGTATGTCGCCAAAATAATTTAAAAGCTTCCCTACACGAGGGTGAAATCTATTTTGCTCAGAATTCTGTCGTTTTTGGGTAACTAGCGCGTGAATAAGTAATACGTTGTTGAGTCGGAACTGTTTTCCATTTCCTGTTGATTTGCACTACTTTTTACCCGAATACCACAAGATGAGGGTAGGGTTCTATTCTCGAAATTTCGAGCCTTTTGTCTTTAGTTACGTCACTAAAGTGTAACTAAAGTGTCACTTGGAAGAAGTGAATAATTTACGCTATTTTACGGGGCAAAAGGTTTTCACTAAAAGTTCACGTGAAGTGTCACAATAATTTACGAAGAAAGGAATCATATAAGAGAAAGCTTTGTTAACGTGATTCGACGCGGCTTGGCGCGAGATAATTTTTCTTTTGTGGTTTTTAATTCTTTCTGCGTTTCACACACAAGTAGAAAAGTAATTTGCCGCAAATTGTAAACCATTTTCTATAAACTCATGATAAAACCAACTTCGATTCACTGGTATTTTTTTGGAGCATTTCGGATTTTGTACTAAAAACCAAATGCCCCTAAAATACAAATGAATCGAAGTTGGTTTTATCATGAGTTCATAGAAAATGGTTTACGATTTGCGGAAAATTAGTTTTCTGCTAGTATTATTGCTTGTGGAAAGCAGAAAAAAATAAAAACTACAAAAAAACGAATATATAGCGCCAACCCGCGCCGAATGGTTTTCATTACAAGGCGGGCGGGGTGAGGCAATGGTTGTTTTTTTAACCTTTAACCATATCTTCTAATCTCTGTCCGATATTTTGTGTTTTTATTATTTACACATAACTCGTTCCAGACTACAAGCAATTAAAGAAAAATCCTTAATTAAAAAACTAAAATCAAATAGGTACCTAGGTATTTTATTTCATACGACAAACATGAGTCCCAAATACATAAGAGTAGCTTTTTTATTTTGATTTTAGCAGTAGCGTATCTCAAATTGAAAATGGAGCCCAAAAGCTAGGAGTAGGTAGACCCAGAGCTCTAACATTACTATAAGTATGAATTTAAAAGAGAACTGGTGAGTTCTGGCGCAGCACATCAGCATTGCCATACAGCGAGGAGACGCTAGACGGTTCGGATTCGCTCAATTTCTTTGAGTCTCTATTAAATAACCGTCGGTGAACCGCGAAATTATATGAATTTTCGTACCACTAAAAAAATAAACGATTTGTCGTGTTCTGTGTCATTCAAAAACTATAACAAAATTGTACAACAAAGCAAATAAAAAACTACATATTTGACAATACAATTCAGTTACCCTACCTGCTCAATTTAACCCGAACGCTGCCGCCGGGGGAATCCCCACTATAATTCGATTTCTGTTTCTATTTGTCCGTGGCTTTCCTTTTCAATATTTCTCTGAGGGTGACGTAGGTGGGGAGATTTACCTTATTAAGTCATCCTTATCCACGACTAGGAATGATAAACTTCGGAGTTGGAGGTATGAAGGTACCTCCAGGGAGTTGATGGATGGAGGCGGCCGAGGACCGCATTTTAAGGCGTCTTATGGGGGAGGCCAATGTCCAGCAGTGGACGTGTAATGTCTATGTGCAGATATGATGAAGATGATCTCTATCAGCACACATGTCACATACGAAGATGCCTCCCTCAAACAAGGGGGGTTTTGTCTTAATCAGCACGCTTGGTAGACGAATTGGTGATCGCAGTGGGGGTGTTAAAAACTCAGAAGGAAGCTGCTGTCCTTCCACGTAGGTTCCCTTAGTATGTTCGTATGTTTTTGTGTTTCCCTTTTTTGTAAAATATGTGTGTGGCTATAAATAAATTCTTTATTCTTTCTTCTTAGTCAGCTCCTACGACCTCCACGTGCTGAGTTGGAGGGGTCGATTCTTAATCCGCAACCGCCACGTCAATTACCTACGAAACTTTTAATAATAACTAGCTTATGCCCGCGGCTTCGGCCGAGCTTTTCATGAATCCCATTTTTCGGGTCTATGTGACACTCACAAATAACGTGGCTTTCTATTAGCAAAAGAATTTTCAAAATCAGTTCAGTAGATTCAGCGATTACCCCTTACAACCTCACAAACTATAATTCTTTATAACAGTAAAGATTAAAACTTTAGTAGGCGATACTTCTCAAAAACTCAAAGACCCTGTAGACCTCATATAAGTGTTGGACACGTCAGAAAACGAACAGGTAAAAGGAACAGGGTTCATACCATTGTTACTTTTGAACACTGTTCCTATTAATATTGCACGTATACAATCGTGAACAAAAAATTAAACAGTAAAATCTTCCTTTGATCAGAAATGCCCAAAAGAAAATGAACTGCGACTAGATCTAATTTAAGCATTACGTGGGATGATTCTCTCGATCTGAATGAAAGGGTCAAAGAAATGTCCTGTACGATTTTCTTTATCTTCATTTGCGACGGAAAGAAATTAGACGACCTTCTGTCGTCTAGTAGATATTAATTCATCTGTATCCGCGTCTTGAGGAAAATGCTGAAGGAAACCTTATAATTAACTGTTCCATTTACTTATAACTAGGTGTGTTTTTACTCGGGTTTCTCGTAGTTTTTGTAGGAAACGTTTTAATACTTCTAGAGTCTTGTGACGCAACTGTATTTTTTTCCAGTTTTTTGGTTTTCATTTAAGTCAAATGAGAGTTAGTTTGACCGTGGCCTTTTCGCGTAGGGTTTTTTTTCATGAAAGTGATAATGTAACTAGTAGGATCCATATTTTTTCTTATTACTCATTTGATTAATGGTGTCCTCGTATTTTTTGAAAACCAACAGTATACATATTCTACGATTTTTGTATTATAGTGCGTAAGCCCTCTATAGTTCGCACTCTGGGCAATCTCTAAGAAAATAAAACGGCGCTTGAGCTGTAAGAGGTACCAAAGATTTTTGACGAAACCGACTAGAATTTTGTGGCTTAGTTGGTTAGAGCACACCCATACTGAGGGACGGGCCCGGGTTCGAATCCTGCCGAAATCGAAATTTTTTGGGAACTTATTTAATTTCTTAGTTTACATAGCAGTAAACATGCTTATTATGATAAATGTTGACTTGAGACAGGTTCTAATATATACTTATAAAAGGTGGACACAACATTCAATGTATGCGCCGATTTAGTCTCTGCTGTCGATAAGATTCGTCAAAACAGACCGTTCTTCTCAAGTGATATCGGGACCAGAGACAAAATCTGTGCTTATCGAATCTTATCGAAATCCGCACTCGCACTCTGGAGTGGAGAAACGAAAGGAAAAGAAAATATTATTAATATGTAAAAGTAAAAACCTCGGGCGCTGCTTAGATAAACACATCGTCTAGTCTAAACTATTCCAAAACAAACAAAGCTGACAGCATCCATCAAATTGGAGGTTATCCACTATCCAGTGTCGCATACCTGGCGACCGATCACGCTTGACCAATGTTAATGGCTATATCAAGTTTGGGGCACAGGATAAATAGAACCGCTGAGTTCCTCTATCGCAATCATACATGGTATATAATTTCATCAAAGACCACTGTCTAGGCTTCTTTTTCGTATCTGTCGCACCCGCCGAGCATACGAAAGTTGGCCTGTTTTTATGTTTGTATCTGCAGCGCGACGCTCTCTATCTAATTTCATTTCATTTCATTTATTGATTTCACCGTAGGTACCTGTTGATACACTTTATGTCGTTGGCGTCTAAATAATTTTCTTTATTTAACATGTTGGTAGGTACTTAATTAAAATTCTGTAAGTATACAACACAAGTTTTGTGTGTAGGAAAGAAACACCAGAAGGATTGTATGCAGAAACAGTAATTCTCATAAATATAGTTCAATATTTAACACAGAAAATATACAAATAATCAGCTGTAAAGGGGCCTATCTAGGTACACATATTAATAGATCAAAGGGTTCGGCCATACTCAGCACGCTTGGCAGAAGTAATAATGATTGCACTGAATTTTAGTAGATCGAATATGCTGAGAAGATAGAATAGAATATAGTTTATTGCACAAAAGTTGTACATAGGCGAACATAATGCTAGATAGCATTTTCTACCTGCAGTTGTTCTCATCTGACGTTTACAAAAAGATACAAAATGATTTATCATGTTTTTTTGTAAAGTTGCAGAAAGCTCTGATTTTTCTTGAATTGAAACCCAGATTTATCTACATTACTACCTACGAATACGAACATTTTACTATACGTACGAGAAATAAACACCTACCACTAATAAATCCTAAGAGGCTAAGATCATTTCAAGGCTTTAGGATATTCGTTGAAAGCTCTTTCATCTCATTTTATTTTGATCTGACCCAGCTTTATGAAATGAGCTGTGCTATTCGTGAGAACTGAACTTTTCGTGTCACGGATTAATAACTAAAGAGGGGGTATTAAGGTATTCTGTTCGTGTCAACGTTCTTTATTGATTAAGCTGTTATGAAGTCCGTATTATTATTTGACTTTTAAACACCTTTTTGACAATATTTCGCACAAAGTGACGTTTGTGATCGTTGATTTAACAAATCATTTAAAAAAATTATAAGTTTTACAAAATATTCATCATCATCATCCTCAGCCTATGCTAGTCCACAGCTGGACATAGGCGTCCCCTGATGAGCGCTATAGCACCCTGTCTTCAGCTTGACGCATCCAGCATCTTCCTGCAGTCTTAGAAAATATTATTGAATAGAGAATAGAATAGAGTAAACCTTCAAAGTGAGGTTTCGGTACCGATATAAAAAAAAAACTACTTTCGATATTGGTTACATTTCTTCAAACAAAATGTTCAAAACGGGTACAGTAAATGTCAATAATAGATGAATGAGCATCGACAAAGAAGAATTCTATTACAGAAATAACTGACGCGTATTTTTATCAGAGAAGCAATTACCAAGCGATCGGTTGTCGCGACAACGGTAACGACGGCTTCTCGTTATCGTTATAAAGAGATTAACGATACGAAGCGTTTGTTTACTTCATGTCAGAGAATGCAAAATGTAGGCTGACATAGATTATTGAAGCCAGGGAAACTGACAGCTGTTTAATTATTGAGGGTAGCCTATAAAACGGAGTTTAAGGTGTTTCGACGCGGGTTGGCGCGAGGTTAAATTTTTTCTTCGTTTCACTAGCGTTAAAATCAACTCTGATTCACTTGTATTGTGGGAGCATTTGGGAAAATGTAAATTTTTAGCACAAAATTTCGTATTTACCCAAATGCACCAAAAATACCAGTGAATCGAAGTTGATTTTATCATAAGTCCATAGAAAATGGTTTACGATTTGCGGCAAATACTTTTACGCTAGTTTTATTACTTGTGGAACGCAGAAAAAATTTAAAAGCCACAAAAAATTTGAATCTCATGCCAACCCGCGACGAACCACCTTAAGGTAAAAGACAACTTATAATAAGGTCTTGTCTGTCAATGAAAGTATTACGATAAACTCTACTCTCCTCTTTCAAAAGAGACCCTTAGGTGGGTCGACTCTAATACAATCAGTTATTGGAAATTAAATGGCCAAAACCGGTACCTATCGAGGTTATATATTATGATTATGGTTAGGAACCTATTCCTGAAAGTAGAGTGGAGATGTGAAGAGGATGGTGTCAAAATAGCATTCCATTTTGTTCATCCGGGGTTGCATTAACACTTTCATGGCAAACGACGTACATGTCGCGCGATGGCGCAGCGCGCCTCTTTGTGGCGCACCGCTGAGGCTGGGCAGAGAATGCGTCAAACCCGCGCATTATGTATTATTGTCATCGCTACTATGCATTTTGCTGAACGACGACCTTTTTTTATGTTATTTGTTTGTAGCAGTGAGTTTGTAAGTTTGCGACAGATAGAATATAATTTTTTTTTAGTTTATCCCAGACACGGCAATGGGCAAATTTTTACACCGGCCCAGTGCGTGTGAATCCGAAAGCAGACGCTAGTTACTTATAAACTATTCAGACTTTGCAACCGCGACTTCCAAACCTCACATTTCAGAGCTAGCATACAGCATCCCAGCGGCCCATATTACAGCCAGCGTCCGTAAATCAAAACTTTGCAGATTAACGGCGCGTCGCATCGTCGTGGACCTCGAGTGGGAAACGAGCCCTTCATATATTTATATTGTAGCGAACTTTAGCGTGAATTGATTTGATACTTGCTGTGATTAGAGAAGTTTCGACTGTTGTGAATAAAAGAAATACGGCCGTTTGTCAACTAGGGACCGAAAGGTTTGTTCAATTTTGTAAGTGGAAGAATCGTAAAAAATATATTACGATTTGTTCAATAAAAACTATATTGTTTTGTTCTGCATCTGTACAGCCTTATTCAACTTATTGTTGTACTATAATAATAATAACATAATATAATTATAAATAATGCTGGAAAATCCACACAGCTTTATTTAGCCCCAAGCTAAGCAGAGCTTGTGTTATGTTATGGGTACTAGATGACAGTTGCAACTTCGCAGAATCATCCATAGATGAAAGAAACTCGAGATAGTGCGAGCGGTGCTATTAGCACGGACACATTGATATAACGGTTTCAATCTTGACACTTTTGACACGCGTCCCTCGATCTGAAGTTTCTTTCATCAAAGGTAAATTGACAAAATGTTTCACTCTGAAACGATACCATATCAATTAGGGTAAAGCGATTAATTTTAGTAGAATTAGGGTCCTGTAGGTATTGTTTTTTAATCTTTATTTTTTTCCTGTATTTTAGTGCATGGGCAATGAAAGTGTTAAAATTGATAAAAACTGATTAACCCATAACCTCCTCTTAACTTCCCCGAACTCGGATAAAATCAAACATAAATTAAGGTAAGATGTAACTGAAACCCGATACAGATTACAGGCAAAGTCGTTAACAGCGAAGTGTATAAATTACAAGAGTTAAGCAAAATTAATTAATATTCCGACACTGTGACTGTAATACAAATTTGTTAAACTTTATTTAACTTCGTCAAATTGAAATTGAGTTCGTCAATAGTTGAGAGTTTCAAAGGAAGACATAAAAAATCTCTTCGTTAAATTCTACTGTACATTTTAATTACGTAATTACTTATTTCAATAAGTTTTACCAATTCAACACACAAAGACATTTTTATCACTTGTTAAGGATCTTTTTCTAATTATTATGTTACTCACTTAAAAACTTACTTTCTACATAGAAAAAATATTTGGATATAGGCAGGACTACGCCGCGCCGCCGCCGCCCGCCATCCTTTCAACCGACGAAGAACATAAGGAAAAGGTTCTCGATTCGGCTGTATGTATTTTATGTATGTACACTATGTACAGTGCGCGTCAGAATTAAGTATCCCCCTATCTCTCTTAAACAAGGGGGATACTTAATTCTGACGCGCACTGTACCTACCTAATAGTACCTAAGTAAGTCAATATCATTGCTAATTTGTGTCCAATTTTAATGATTATTTCGCATGTATAGAAATTTTCTTGAGGTGGTCATATAATAGTTTTATTCCCGAAATACTTAATACTCGAAGACCTATGTGGCGTAACAGGTAAAGATTCGCCTGTGACGCAGGAGGTTGTGGGTTCGATTCCCGTCTTGGGACCAATGTTTGTACGATCTGCAGATATTTGCTCCGGGCGTTCTGGGTCTTTTCTGTATATAATAAAACAATCTAACTATGTAATGTAG
Source organism: Eupithecia exiguata (assembly GCA_947086465.1). Lineage (NCBI taxonomy): Eukaryota > Metazoa > Arthropoda > Insecta > Lepidoptera > Geometridae > Eupithecia > Eupithecia exiguata. Next base: position 10,675,161 of record OX352245.1, read on the forward strand.
GTAATAAGTTTGTATTAAGTATACCGGTCATCTAGTAGGTACCCATAACACAAGCTTCAGGATTCTCCAGCATTATTTATTTACAGTTTTTTTACGTTAGTCAAAAAAAACTATTGGCGATTTTAAGATAACGTAAAAACATTTAATTTGGTTCCCTGAAATCCTTTAATAAATACCTCAAACGAAAGGATATTTTAAAAATATCCTGTATAATTCCAATGACAGTATTGTATGCAAATAAAGAGCAAGGTCCTATAACCACTTCCTATGCAAAGTTAGAGTCAGCCGGTCAGACAGACATTATCATAATTTAATAATTACTGGCTTCGATAAAAGTAAAAAAGGGAGATGAGGCATTATCATCGCGAAAGTGTATTGCTCAAGTTAGGTTCAACTATGTTCCCTTACCTCAGTCATAGTCGGACCGGCGGCGGCGGCGGCGCGGGCGGTGGCGTTTGTGTTGCGCGTGCTTGCTACGACGTATAATTTTGTGTGATTTCGACTAAAACACCACGACAATACCCTCGTGTTCGTTCACCAGGTGTACGAATAGCTCCAAAACAAAAAACAAAGCCCAAGGCATCACATATTTTCCCGCGTCAGTAGATACACCAAACTTTAAATTTTCTGATAATCCGATACCTTATCATTATTTCATCTGTAACAAGGTACAGTTTTTGAGTGAGCGCTGGTAGAACGTACCGTATCTTCCTTTTTTACTTTTATCGAAGATCTGAACACAATGACATCAACTAAATTTAGCTACACTTAATACATGTTGCTAGTGAATGTTCATAAACGTTTGTATGGAAGTCGATCCACCCAAAATAAGTTGATATACAAATATGGGAACAAGGAATTGAATAGAAGAGACTCGTAAAAATATAATGTTATTGTTTTTATTAACTTGTTTGCATTGTACCTTCCTACACTTTGTATGACTCAATTTAGTAGTGGTACATATAATATTACGATAAAATAAATTGACATAAAAAATATTGACAATAAAAGCATAAGTACTTATGTCTACCCACATTATAAGTCCTTATACCTACTCTATCCACGCATTTATTTTCTCTGCCTTAATCTATCAGCTCGATAAATATCAAAGCTTTATGACCCTCTCTGACTAGGACACCATGGTGTCCTAGTGAGACTTGCAGATTGGGACTAAAGGCCCTGTCTACTGAAATATGGGAACTTAGTCCCAATACTGACGACCTCTGTGGCGCGGTGGGCGAAGGTCCGCCTGTGATGCACGAGATTGCGAGTTCGATTCCCGCCTCGGGTATCTTCTAGACATTCGTGATATACCGTCGACCACCTCTTCTCTTCACTTTCCATCAGGTGAGATTGTGGTAAAAAAAATACACATTCAGGCCATATAATAAGTACTTACTAAATTAAAACCTAAGCATTTTTAGATTTGATAGATCCAGTCCTTTCAAAAATAATGAAATATTGCATTTACATACATTCAGTCAAAGAAAATAAATGCGTGGAGACTATGCTTTTTTGCATGGTTAGGCCATATAATACGTAAATACTTATACCTAAGCTTTTTTAGATTTCAAAGGTCCAGTCTTCTTCAAAAATATTTCTGAGTAGGTATTTAGTTTTTGTGACTACAGTCAGATGTTGGATGTGGCAAGCTATGACAGGGCGCTATTGTTGCTCGTAAGGGGAACCCTATGTCCAGCTGTGGACTAACATAGGCTGATGATGATGACGACTGCTTGTTAGGGAGCAGTACTTTATACAATGTTCTTTTTACCCGACTACGAAAGGGTTATGTGTTTGATTAACATTTAACCTTTTTATTGCCAGCAACCGATGCGACGTTCGTTGTTGTGGTACATTCATTGTAATTTTTATTACGGATGTCCCAAAATGAAATGGCTCGGTCATAAAACCCATAAAAACAAACACAAATTAGAGTGATGAACATAAAACACAAAAATACAAAACGAAATACATTCACGTAACACTGAAAGAGAGGGATTGGGGGTGGGAGAAGGGGAGCCCTCCCTGTAATTAACAAAGTGGAGGGGAACTAATGATATAGTTTCATTATCATCATCATCAGCATATACATTGATAGTCCACTGTTGGACACACGGTATGATAGTTTGATATGAGTCTGGTATTTTATATGTCGACCTCTGTGGCGCAGCGCGCGAAAGTCCACCTGCGACGCAAGAGGTTGCGGATTCGATTCCCGTCTTGGGAAAAAAAATTGTACGCTCTGCAGATATTTATTCCGGGTGTTCAGCGTGTTTTCTATGTATGAAAAAAATATCAATCTATGTGTTATGTTTACCAGTTATCTAGTACCTATTTCACAGGCTCTGCTTAGCTTGGGGCTGGTGTGGATTGGCCAGCATTATTTATTTATTTAATTAATACAATATTGGCCGAGATTGACCGAGTCATGGCGAGCCGCGAATCCTCTAAATCACACATAAATTATAATAAACAAAATCGTAAGAGTTGATAATAACATTTTTTGTAAGAAAAGCTCTTGTTTAAGCAAACATTGATAGCTACGTATAAGTACCCGTCGATTTGTGGAGTAATTCCGGACTCGTCCCACTGGGTTCGGCCCAAAGTGGGACGAGTCTGGAAGTCAAATTTGCGGTATAAACGCCGTGAAACTTTAGACCAAAACTTCATTATTATTATTAGTAAAACAAACAAAACCACCAAATGCTGGCTCAGCATCGGAGTTGCCAGCTCTGCCGATACACGACGAGGATGTGCCAATATTGGGCGATGACGCGGCATGACGGCGTTACTTGCAGGTTGGACCCTCGTTTGTAAAGACGATTAGTAAACGAGAGCAGAGTATGATGTTATTTTAAGAGGATAAAAAGGTAATTTCTTATGGTGTACTGAAGGTGTACTCTTATCAAATAAACTAGATTATCTTTTATCTCCAACCCTATCTCTAATCTCGTATCTCTGTGTGTTCTCCGTAAGATCCAAGGATCAAATGCTTGAAGGTTCAATGGTTGCGTTCAAATCTGAACATAATAGAACAACGAGTTCCTCAGTTCCATAGTCAAATACTAATTAAGCATTCAAGACCGGTAAATTTCAAAAAATCTAGATTGAAATGGAATGTTCGTCAACCTCGTCTTCAAAATAACTTTTAACAAGTAGGTACACAGCGGGAATCAAACCAGCACATGTCAAAAGTATCACTTCACTGTCTAAGTACTTCAGGTGTCTGAGAACGTTCAAGTGCGTCGTAGAATATTTAGTCGGATTTGCAATTTTGCAATGCTAATAGCACCGGTTCGAGTCCCGGCAACTTTGTGCGGAACTGGTAGAATGTTGCCTTCACCTGCCTCGATTTAAAACCTTCTCAGGATAGGTAATGGAATTAAAAGTTTTTGCATACGAAATTGTGTTGCGGAATGAAAAAGTGGGATTATTTTTAAGTATATTGAGACTGAAAATGCAAATACTTAATTTTTGACGAAAATAAAGAGAAGAATGGGTAAGGCACTTGGCACTTCTTAATTGACATCAAAATTGGAGATTCTAAATTAGCTAGATCTTTTAAAATGTATTTATTAATAATTAAAATAACGTGTGTTAAGCTAGGTACTATGTTTCATAATCACGTTGTAAAGATTGAAATGACTTTTATTAAACAAATCAGATGAAACACCAAATATCAAATAATACATACCTAGTAGCTTTATTACACGTTTACTGTACAAAATTGCATTGTTTTATAATTTATTTTCTTTTTAAACTTCGATTTCTTCGTCGTCCCTTTATTTTGTGCAGAATAAATCATTAGGAATGTTATGGTTGAACTTTAGCTATCCTCCGATTTAGAATCCAACATATTTCAAGTCAACAAGGACTTTATGAATGAAAACTTAACAAAAATTGATAACAATAACAGAAAACAACAAGATAACAGCGAGGTTATCACTAAAAACAAAAACAAAAACTTAAATAGCGCACATCACATTTGCAGCATGTGCTTTATTTGTTCAACAAGTGGGCAAAACGTTTTTGGTTGAATGTGCCGATATACAATCCCGAGCCAGCGAAGCAGTCTAGAGTAGAGTCACGAGCGTAGCGAGTGGCTCTAAAGTTAAGTTAAATATAAAGGCACAAATGTACCTGTTGTTTGGCTATTTAATGAAGGCGCTGTGCGCCTAGAAGAATAGTCTTCACAAGCCTAAGCTGTCAGGGTAGGTACACGAAAAATGGCGCTGCCTTCCATGTGAAAGTGTCCCCTGATACAGATTGCGTACTTTGAATGTAAATTTTATAAACCAAAAATTGTTTAGAGTTTCTGTGCTTTATTTTGATGATAATTATATCGTTAAATATTTTCCACCAATATTCCTTGACTTTAGTAACCTCTTTGTATACAAAAAATATAAAGGGTTTTGAATCGTAGTTTAAGTAGATTATCCCCCTTTACAATAGGTGTTAATGTAAACTTAGGCGGACGATAACGATCTCATGGTGACCAATGTCCATAAAGGTCATTGACCTACACCTGCCAGGTTACTACGAGTTTTGCATACGTTGACAATGACTCATTGCACTAAAGTGTAAACAATAAACAACTTTATTAACGCCAGAAAGAGTATAAAATGTGAAAGTGATGTTGGTAATTTGTTTATGATAATTTTTTGGGTGCGTTGGTTGCATGTTATTTATCATAATTATAATGATATCACATTTACGGCGTGTCTGAATGATTGACGCGGTAGGTAAATCGAAATGGAGACAGATTGGTTCATAAATTAAACGAAAAAAATGGCAAACAGTATTAATTCACTAGGTAGTACTATGGTTAATATGAATGTCAAGGTAGGTAACTCTGTCTCTGTCTGGGACTCCGTAAGCGGCTGAACGGATCCTAATGAAATTTGCCTGGGAGATATATTAAAAGATAAAATCTAGTTTTTATCCCGAAAAAGTGCGTCCGAATAAGCGGGCAGAAGCTAGTCAATTATATATTATTAAAGTTGCAAAAACATACTGTTTATTTCCTACCGTAAAAGAGCCCAGCTTGGTCCAAGGATTTAATTTTCTGATTATATTGAGTTCATAATTATTGGCGCTGGAGATAATGGCGTTTATTTACCTATTTTTTTCCGACTTTTCAACAGGTTTACATACACACTGCCGTGGTCACGGGATGACTCAGTCATCATAAAAAATCGAATACTCGTTATTAGTAAGTACACTACTAATAATGATGTGTTCAGATCGCGGAAGTTATGCTATTAATTATAAAGTTTATTAAATTAAAATTGCCAAATATAGCAAAACAACACTTACCAACAGTCAAATTGTTTCAGTGTTGCCAGTCGACTGCGCTACTCGATTGCAGCACCGGATCTGAGTAGCTCTGGTGATTCATATAATTGATAAAATAATTGACCAGCAGAATTCAGTTTGATAAAATAGTACATGAGGCCGCCCACGTGTGAAACTAGTGCAAATTCCTCGATTCCGAAATCTATATACATAAATAAAATTGAAGAGTCTGTTTGTTTAAATGTCGAAATAACAGTTAGTTGTATTCATAAAAATAAAAGCAAACACAGTAGGTACCTTACCTAAACGAAAATACCAATTTTTAAATAACAATTTATATATATATGTAAATGGCGTAAAAAGAAAAAGATAGTTCATGTTATTGCTGATAATTATGGCTACTTTTAATAAAAAAAAAGAAGTGTTTCCCGAAAAAAAATTCGATGAATCTTGGGAGCCATGATGGATCTATCGAGTTTTTAATACTCATTAGATCTGTTTCTATAGTTAAATATATTATTTCAAAGAATGGATCTACGAGTAGATAAAAAATTATTTCTCAAATTATCTGTTGTATTGTTGACAATATAGTACTTAAATCTATTCAGAATTTATTAGTTTCGGCCTCCGACTTCGCACGTGTTGTTTCTGTAGAAAAATGGGTTTAATAAAGGTATCACTTCTATCCCATGGGAACTATTTTATGGGATAAAAAGTTCCTAGCATATAATAAGAGGTCCCAAAGTTTTCGATGAAGCGAGTGTCGATTTCATGGCTTAGTTGGTTAGCACACCCGTACTAAGGGTGGGTCGCGGGTTCGAGTCCCCGAGTCCTGCCGAAATAGATTTTTTTTGGGCACTTATTTAATTACAGATTACCCAGAGTGCGGGGGCTTACGAACTATAGTACAAAACCTTAGTACCTAGATTATGTTTGATTCCGGGCTTAGAGTTACATCTATGCAAAATTTCAGCTCGATCGGTTCAGTCGTTATGGCGTGAAGAGGTAACTAACACCCATCTAAACATCCAAACTTTCACATTTATAATATTAGTGTGAAATCCATAAATGAAAGACATAAACCCTTCTACGCGGGCGAAGTCGCAGGCACTGCTATAAGCAAATAAATGATGACTTCTAGTTAAAATGAAAAGTGGGTAAAACTATGTCAAGTTCACCTTACAAGCACAAGTCATGTTGGCTGATCTAAATCTCAATCTAAATTGAAGTCACAATTTTGTAGAACAAAAAACTTGAGGTGTAAATATTTTCCAGGCAAGCAGACGCCATATTTTTCTTATTAGTTATATGATGATATTTTTCTCAATTTTTTTGCCCATGATGACCCAAACGATTCAATTGGCTTTTTTTTGCAGTGTGAACTAAATTATTACCTACTAAGACACATCTCTGTTACATCTTATTTTAGCGGTCCTCCCCGGCTTCGCACAGGTATATTCTATCGCCTATGTTCATCAGGGATATTGTAAGATTCTAACGGTGAAAGAATTTTTCAAATCGGTCCAGTAGTTCCGGAGCCTATACAATTCAAACAAACAAATAAACAAATCTTTACTCTATATAATATTAGTATAGATTTTAGGTCCCAGCTTAAATAATTAATTTTTCCGGTTGACTATGAAAATTTTCTATGACATAGTTAATGTAGAAATGCAAGGTTACTAGCAAGAAGCTTTTAAGTACCTTGTGTGATAGCAAGATATAAGCTTCTTGGTTAAAAATGTTTGTTTTTGAAAATAAAAACGTGCCATAGACAGCCTAACGCTCTCCATCAATTCTAGAGGGCTCTGTCGTAGACATTTTATACGTTTTTTGTGACGTGCGCTTAGTTAGATTCCACTGTCCGGTTCTATTGTTCGGCTCGAAACGACCGAGTAGAGGGAGAACAAAAAAACCTCGCCAAAAGTCATCAATAAAAAAAAAAGATTTTTGTTTTTAATTAATTTTAATAATGTGGGCAGGATTTTAAAAGTAAAAGGATGAAAAATACATGTAAAAAGGGATACACCCTCAGATTAAGTTATTAATAGATGCCAAACCAATCTGTTTCTCTTTCTATATAAGTCGAACATAGTATAATTTTATACAGACCCTTATGAGTATAGTAATAATACCTGGTACACCCTGTACTCAGTTTTCGTTCGAGTGCGGCCCGTCGCGTCGTCGCCTCTTCCGTTTTAGTTTGAATATTTTCTACACCAACGAGGTTTTTGGCAAACCCACTCTATTTTCAGACGTGTCATGTTCAAAACTGCCGTGTGTTGTTTTAGTTCAAACATTGAAAAGCAATAAAATGCAGACATGAGAATACACTATTATAATTGTAGGTAAAGTACCTACTCATTTTGTGCTGGGAGTACTCGATCGTATTTTGTTTTTGCCTGAATAGTTACAACGATAAAAAGGTATCAACTATCAAGTGTCTTTTAAGTTGTTTCCGGAACGTCGTCGTTTTTCATAAAATATTTCAATACAATGTAGTTTATTTTACTGCTTTGAGGCTGTGTTAAATGTTAAATCCATCGGATTTAACATTTAACTCAATTTTTTTACTTTAAATTTAAATAGCTATATCTATAGCTATTAACTGACTTACCGCATTCACTGCCCAGCCTCGGCGGTGGCGATCCACTCGCACAAATGAAATAATGTTTGCCGCAGGGGCATGCCCGGCCGCCGGCCCGCCCCGCCGCGCCGCGCCTTCGCCTAGCGGTGGTGCCGACGACGCGACGACGGAGACGTGCGTCCGGGGCCGTGAATGTGATAAGTAATTTATTTTAGTATAAGAAGTGGGTACTGTACCTACTAATATACTATAAACAACAATGGTTGCTCAAAACTTTCCAATGAAAGCGACTGGTAATAAAACATATCTGCCTTCCTCCATACCAAGATACAGGGCAATTACGGTTACATTTAGGTTACTATATAAATGTAATTCAAAGAAAACTCCATTCCAAGCGAAATTCCAAGCAAAATGGCGAACGTTAGCTAGTCTAGCAATAAAATAACAATGTATACGAACAAGTTCGTTCAACTACGTTTTTTCATAGCGGCCATGATGTTTTTTTGCGGGTCTTGGATAAAAATCACGCTTTTATTACCACTTAGGATTGTATTATTATTCTTTGTTGTATTCGGAATGAGGCGAGGTCTTTTTACTGACTTATTTTGGTTAGGAAAAGGTTGTTGGCTGCTGGCTCTGAATGATGTGTAGAATTTAAAGAAAAATTCTAAGAAATTAAATAAATTCCAGAAAATTTTCGATCCCGCCGAAATTTTTTGGGAACCTATTTAATGCTGGCAGGTGCTGGATGCGGCAAGCTGAAGACAGGGCGCTATGGCGCTCATTAGGGGAGGCCTATGTCCAGCAGTGGACTAATATAGGCTGATGATGATGATGATTACCCAGAGTACGAGGGCTTACGCACTATAATACAAAAACCTTAGAAGTTAAATGATATAAAATGTCTATGTCCAGCAGTGGACTAACATAGGCTGATGATGATGAAAAAACTTATCATCTTTTATGTAAGAACCTACTTAATACCTAGGTTTTACTGATTTTAATATGAAAGAAACTGATGTAAACTTTCCTTCATAAATGATTGGCCAAATATAAGTACCAAAAAAAATACCTACCATTGACGATAGATAATTTTTTCATCTATCCAGATAAATCTTTATATTTTTAAACCACATGACCCAGGGCCTATCTATTACACGACCAGAAACCACAGAACTATATCAAGACAGAAACCGAATCACCAATCAACAACGCCGCGCCCTAACCGTGCAGTCAATAAATCGATACATATAAATTAATTATGAGTCGTCTGTCCGTTTGTCTCGATTCCCGTGAGACAACATGTTTATTGGTTCCACTTTGATCTTCCGTCTTGGGTGTTATGCGAGAGGTGACCAAGAATCAAATATTTTGGTTTAAGATCAAGAGTTCTTACTGAAAGGAAGAGATGGAAATTGAGTTCATCTTTTAGGAAAAATTCATACCTCGAAATATTAAATCACAAATCAGAGATAAGCACGCCTCAAATCACGATTTTTTACTGTTTCGAATTAAATTCTGTCAGAAGTTCGTCACCAGAGACGTGCTTATATTTTTCAGATTGTGATTGCGGGTTACTATGCGGCTGCTAGTTTACAATAAAATTATTTACAAACCTTCTTGGTTTAGTCACCATGGTCATTATCATTACAGCCCTTGATTATCGGCTCTTTAGTTTTCACCAGCTTCCTATGTTCCACCAAAGCTCAGCTAAGCCAGTCACAACTTTATACGCTCAAAATATTCCCTGCCCAGCCTCGGCAGTGACCCAAAAGGATGCACCACCGCTCCAAGGAGTTGTAGACGTTCATGTACGTCATGGGAAATTAAAGTATTAATCATAGCCAACACACCACTAGATCAGAGCTTTCGTCCACTGATCATCGTTACTCAGCTAAAGGCTCTCTGAATAATTATTTCAACAGCATTGTATTGCTACTGCATAGCACCGTCCCTGGCCACTCGCAGCCAATTGACTTTAATGGAGCTACCCGCCGTGTGTACAGAGCCTAACATTGTGCGGCGCAACAAAATCATGTGGCTGAGGTCTTAACTTGCTACTTTACAGGCGAGCAAAAAAATAGTTCGTTAATATTTGTGCCTTTTTGTTGGTTTTATTTTATTTGTTTATATTTACGAAAGTGTTTAGTGGTTTGTTTTATTTATGGGAGTGTCATAATCATCGTCATTCATCCTCATCAAGCCATTGCTGGTAATGATTTAAGTAGTTCTTTTCCAATGAATGAAAAAATAATTGCATATATTAAGAGCAAGGTGCAAACCGTTTTCACACTTGGAAATACATAGACTACTAAAAAAAGTTAATTTTTGAATTAAGTTAAGTTTAAGTTTTCAGGCAATTTGGGTAATCTAAGTACTTCTATGTTTCTGACGTTCACCTCAAATATTTAAGGAATGTAAATACAGTTTTCTAACCCATATAAATCTGTTCTATTTAAAACCCTTAATAACTAACAAACAAGTACCAAAATACTCCAAGTCAATTTATAGTCCTAATTAAAGGGCTCACTACAATATACGACCACAAACAAGATGCAAGAGATTTATCATTTCACTCCCTAGTTTTTATCAAACCCAATTCAAGTTTAAACTTAACCTCAAGTGATATAAGGACTATTTTATGAGAAATAAAAAGACATGACGCCGCAATTATGATCAAATTTATCATGAAGTGATAAATTTAACTCGTGCCTGTAGGAATTTCATGTGGTATAACTAAAAATCGTATTTTTATGGGGAGACATTTTATAACCTCGTTTCTCATCTTATGCTTTATGGTAGACTGGAATAATCTTTGTTTTTTCTTAGCTCAGAAGATATTTGATGAAATTGATTATATTATATTGATTATATATTATTGATTATTTAATGTCATAATGTACATACTATTAAAATCATATAACAAGAGGATTCACTATTATTTAACTTATTACTTAAGCAAAACAGTACTTTAATTCGGAAACATATTCTTACAAATCATGTATAACGTATTTTACGCCATTATCTGCATTTGCACCATAATGCCTCTAAAATATTCTTTACCCATCATGACGTTCATGAACGTGCTCTCGGAACTGAAACTGAGGTTGGGCAGTGAATGCGTTAATTAAACCACAAAATCGTTTCTTTCACAGCACAAAATAAAAGCGATTTACAGCAAAAAAATGAACTTTTCTTTATTCTGTCCCGCAGTGTACCTAAGCTCGCTGTGGTCCAATTAGTTCTAAATCAGAGTAATTAACAAACACATGTGAATGTTTTACGACACCACTAAAATAAAGGAGAAAAGTTATTTGGAATGTTTCTATAAAAATGTCCTGGCTGACTGACACTTAGTAGACAGAACAGACTGACAGACAAACACTACATTTTCACCACCGTCAGCGCTATCTATTCAAACGCTGCCTGGCAGAAATCCCTTTTAAAGACAAGGTCGCCCTTGGCATCATTGCATTTGACCCACGTTAATGTTCTATAAATTTAATTGTTTATTATTTTGGTGTTTAATGGCCATTACAACATTAAACGCCATAATAACAAGGAATCATAAGTTATAGGTGATTCGAAGTTTAGTTTCATCAACATTTGGATATACAAAATGACAACACGAGCGAATCCGCGCGCCGGAGCTAGTAGCATTACGTTAAGTTATTCGAGTACCTAAAAGCATTTATTTTTGGCTCGAAGCCAACGGGAGTTAATGCTGTCTCATAATGACAGAGTTGGTTAAAAATGATTAATCTTTAACATAACGCATACAAAGTGAAGTTAAAACGAATCATTCAACTCGCACTAATATATTTAATATGTATTATAAATAAAATTCATATGTTTGTTGTAGTAAACTATTCGTATTATAGATAATACACCAATAAAAATTCTTAAACTAACAATTATTACATTTTGACAAAGACTACCCACGGGCAGTATTCCAACTTTTCAGCAGTCGCCATTACGTTGTTAGAACAGCAGAACCTTCTGAAATGTCGGGAAAATAAGTAAATAAACGCCCTATATACCTGTGGATACATTGGTAACACTAAAAACACCAAATATAACCTACCTCGACCGATCGTATGCCCTAGGTATCGCTAGATCGACGAAGTTGAAGGCAATCTCCGCGAACTCGACGACGTCCATGGCTGGCGAGAGGCAGTTCTGAACCTAGATGCCTGGAGAAGTCTGGTGAGGGCAGACAAGATCCATTTTGGGTCTTTGAGTCACAGGAGTAAGTAAGTAACAATTAAAATATTATAATGTTGTCGATTGTCGAGTACTTCAGTGATGTCTTATCAATGTTTACGTGTAGGTAGATTTTTAAGCGTAATTTGTGCTTATCTACCCTTTCACCAATCAGGTGTTATCAGGCGGGTTCAATAAACTTATTTGCCTACCCGTGAAGGTAAATACACTCAACCTACACGATCACTACCTACGTAGGTAGGTACTATAAACAAACTCCCCCTCCGCGTCTGCCTCTCCGTCTGTCTGACTTAATGCGATAAACACAAAAACTACGGAATGGATTTGCATACGGTTTTAAGGACAGAGTGATTCATGAGGAGGCGAACCCAAGGGATCGGTTATCAAACCAGGCCTAGATCTCAGTACTCACGGGATCCCCGTGGAAAAAAAAGTCAAATTCAGACCTAGATCTATTCTGTACGAGCGTACATTCAGCGAGACAGCGACTGTCCAACAGTTACTTATTTTTGTTAGTTTATTGCTAATCTTTTTTATTCCACGTCATTGTCGTTGGAACACTCTTGTCTGCCTATATTCACATATTGAAAGTTATATTGTTAAATAATGCTGGACTATACGTGAAAATCTTTAATTGGCTCTCTGATGTTATTTATTAGTTATAATATCTATTTAAGTTAGTTTAAGACGTTGATTTTCCAGTAAATTAAATAAATAAATAAAAATTGTTACATAAAATTCAACATTAAATCTTTGGTTACTTCAACGTGAAAACACGATTATGAAAAGAAAATACGATAGAAAAAAATCATGAAAATGCACTGTTTTTGCGCATAATTTGGTCGAGATCTCAGGAACCCAGCGGTCTATAGAACTGCCGTATGTTTTGATTCGTAGGTTATTACTAATTATTTGGTTCCTAGAACCAGTTTCTTTATAAGTTGTGTAGTTTTCTTGTAAAAAAGCAAACACTTAAAAAAGCGAAATCCTATGCTCATACTTTCACAAAATGGCGTGCTTCGCGTCCCTCTTAAATAAATAAATAAATAATGCTGGACAATTCATACATCATCATTATCTAGCCCCAAGCTAAGCAGAGCTTGTGCTATGGTTACTAGATATTGTTGATATACATAATACAATACATTACATAGATAGATATTTATAAAGTACATAGAAAACGACCAGAACACCCTGAACAAATACCTGCAGATCGTACAAATATTTGTCTCAAGGCGGGAATCGAACCCCCAACCTCCTGCGTCGCAGGCGTTGTCTGACGGGGAGGACACACTCATTGAAAACGGATTCCGACTAACGCGTTAATGAATCCACATTTTTGGTAGGTACTATTGTACGTAAAAGTTGCTTGAAATAACATTTTTGCTTAAAAATGGCCGAAGTTCTGTAAACTCAACATCAACGAGTTGTCAGTCCTGAAAATTCCTTTTATGTCCACCATAAATTAAGTATCCCCGTAAAAATAGCGGTAAAGAGACAGATAAACTTTTCTCGCGGTAAAATATAAAGTTTTTAAACCGAACCCCTAGGTTAGGGTACTATAGGGGTTGGGGTAAGATAATATTCATGCTCCACTGAATGTTTGAGGTAAATTTATCAGTTACAACAGTTGGTGTGGAAAGAGCTTTTTGAAAGTTCTGACAAAAAGGAAGGTATTTTTTTTTCGATAAAGTTGGTTTGAAATTGAAAATGTATGAGTGTGTAAGTGACACTCAGGGGATACGGGCGGATATCATCCCTTTTCTGCTTGTCACACTATTACCCATGTCATGTTCTTCGTTCTACCTGATTTTTGTACCATCCTTATAGGTACAATAGGCCGTGTGGTGCCGGCTTTGCCGTGTGGCGCCGGAATCGAATTTGCACTACCCCCATGATAACAGTCAATAACGCGAGTCCAACATCCAGCAGCGGAGTGGTATATATAAAGGCTGTTGATATGTTATTACTACAGACAGATTCCCGGTTTGTTACGTGAGAATCCTAGATAACAAAAAGGGGATTAACTTAAAAAACGCTGGGAGTAAAGCCACATCACATGTACTAGGACATACATAGCTACTTATTTTAGCCCCGTTGCTTAAGGCAAAGAAGTGAGAAGATAGTATTTTAAATAAATACTTAATATCAAAGCAAACATGTTTAATACATTATCGTGTATGATCGTGTATTTATTTTTATCGTCACGTAAAGACAAGGTTAAACATATAGTTATTGAATACATCTTTCACAATGTTATTGATGTCACAACATTAGTATCATCGGTTTAAAATTACACAATTTAATGCGGTAGATGTGTGGTTAGGTCCGGCTTTTTATGAAGTCCGGTTTTTTGTGGCACGAAAACATGGTTGGTATCTTACGCTATTACATCTTTTCATCCTAATGATCCGCCTATATTAGTCCACTGCGTTATAAGCTTCCCCTAATGAGCGCCATAGCGCCCTGTCTTCAGCTTGCCACATCCAGCATCTGACTTACATCTTTTATAGATTATTTACTAATAAAAGACTTATCCTGTTTTATTTTAAGTCAAGAACATAATTTAGTAGATCAGCTGTCTTGAGGAATGGTCTATAGATGCATAATCATTTGATGGTAAACATCATGTCAATATTTGACAAAAAAAATGCTACTCCGTTTTTGCTATGCTATGCAGAGTTGTCTCTCAGGTGTGAAGGGCAACTTTCATGAATTACGGGAGATCTTAACCACATTCACACAATAGATTATTAATTGTGACTTAAGCCAAGAAACCTGAGAAGTCTTATCGAGGCCCAGGTCCACTTTGGGTCGCTGAGCCACGGCTGTATAATCTCTTACTTACTTCATTCCGTTCCAGGTGCCTAAAAAACTTTTGTAGCTCGAAACTAACGTTTTTTGGGCACGTGGAACGGAATGAAGACTCGCTGAAGCGTCTTGTGGTCCAAGACAGAATGGAGGGCAAAAAATCCCGTGACCACTCTCCAACTAGATGGTCGGACCTCATCACTTGTCACAGTCCACCATGACAGACTGCTCCCATAACGCAACCAAAAGGGGACGCTGGTGGCGCATTGCACGAGCAGCCGTTCATCAGGACCCTATCAAAACAACAACCGCTCTGCCAAGCGTGTGCAACTAGAAGAACCTCCGGCTAAAGAGACGTCCGGCTTTCGCCAGCACATCCCTAGGCCCGGTTATCTTCTGCAAACAGTTCCGTGCCCTAACGGATACTCGAACAGTCAATATTTGACAACTCAATGACCTTTCCACGCACTTGTGTTCAATATAAGCTGTGGAAACTAGGCCTTATTAATTTTACTATTTGGTGTTAATGGGTGTTCTGCGTTCTATGATGACGTGGCGAAGGCAAAGGTCCGTCTAGGATGCAAAAGGTTGCGGGTTCAATTCCTGCCTCGGGAATGAAATGTTTCTACTTACGATCTACAGCTGTACCGGTATGTTACCTATATTTACCTGTACTTATGTAAAGTTATCTTGTACCTATAAAACAAGCTTCGATTCTTTGAGGCTAGGACTAGATAATGCTGTGTTGATTGTTCAGCATTATTTTATTCTAGCTGAAACAAAGTATGACGGCTAGTAATACATATTGAAATAAACAATTCGGACGAATGGACTAGAAAAGGTTTCCATTTACATATAAAAACGTATAAGTAACATTTTTCCAATACTAGAATGGGTTCAAATACCGTTGGCAAACATGCAAATAGACGGCCCCTGTTGCTATTTGCCTGAATGGCAGTCACCCTGACTGCTTTTGACAGTTTTATGTATGTATGCCTACAAAAACAACTTTGGTGATGGCGTCTCTTTTTTTCATGTTAACGTAAGCTTCTATAATCTATAGCTGTAAGTATCTTTTGCTTATATTTTCTGCTCGCTGGTATTTCTTAATGATCTGCAATGTTATTGCAGATAATTAAGAAATTATTTTAAACTAACATCCGCCATATTTAAACGGCTTCGAACGCGCTTTTAAAATAATATTTCAGATCTAGAATTACATCTATGCAAATTTCAGCTCGGTCTGTTTAGTATCTAGTTTAGCGCGAAGAGATAATAAACATCTAAGCTTTCGCATTTATAATAAAGTGTGATTATGATTTTATAAATAATGTGTTTTAATCTCAAGTAACTAGTGTAATTGGTTTTTATAAATCGTGTTAGTTACTGTACTTAATAAATAAATAAACAAATAATGTGTAATGTGAATTAATTGTATACGTAGAAACACTTTTTTATTTAGTACTGCTATGTACGTAAAACAATGTCCCCAGCGATAACATAAACAAAATACAAAACTAAACATCCACCCCGTTTCGATAACTCACTTTCGTGACCTCCCTTGATATCTGCGATCAAAAACATCAAAATACATTCAGCATTCTCCCTAAATAAAGGACAAAACGTAAAAAGCATTTCAAAAGATAAGTAAAACCGCTATCAGAGTGACGTCGATCGGATCGGACACTCACTCATTTTACAGTTACAGCCTTATTCCCAAGGGGTGCAGCCCTCGCCCTAGATACCGCTGCATGTTACGAGCGGAAGCGATTAAAGCGATACCCCGGCCTAAACTAGCGCCGCCATAAAATTCCTTTTATTCAACGAAATAATAAGATAAAGTAGATGGCGGCGCTATTTGGGTCGGGGCCTTAAGATATGGCCTTAAGATATCCTGTCTTCTTCCCTCGGCCAATGCGTAGCGATCACGCCGCAACGAGACGGAGCAAGCACGCCGCCGGCACCGCCGCGAGGACGTTACTTTTATCCCATAAAACAGTTCCCATGTTATGGAAGTAACCTTTAAACGCTTCCAAAGAAACAACGCGTGCGAAACCGCGGAAGAAAATAGTACTATAACAGAAACTCATAATTATAAATCCTAAAATTTGGATGGATGTTTGTTAATTCATTACACCATAACTACTAAACGAGTCAGGCTAAAATTTTGCGTAGATGGAAATCTAGACCTAGGATAACACACAGGATAATTACTTTTTTTTTATACATCTGGGATAGAAATAACCTTCAAATGTTTCGATTATCTCATACATCTATCTATGGTTTCGATAGACATTTACGAATCTATAGGCTGATCCATACTTCCATAGGTACTAATATTATAAATTCGAATGTTACTCTGTCTGTCTGTTACCTTTTCACGCCTACAGCTGAACGGATCTCAATGAAATTTGGCAGAGAAGTAAATTGTATCCTGGAGACGGATATAGGCTACTTGAAAAGTGCGTCCGAAGCCGCGGGCAGAAATTAGTCTATCATCAAAATCATCAATCACAAAGGCCGTTTTCGTTGACTCGGTCAACAGCCTCTCAAATCTTATAACTTGTCACCTGCTTATTCCAGTATCGAGTGCTAAACGAAGCACAGGGGGCATTAAACATGAATTTTCCACCACCTGCCCGAGGGTGAGTTTTCAGTTCTAACATCTATTGTGAGAGCTTGTGGTTCTATGCGGGGATTCAAGCTGACAGAACAGAAATATAGCTGCAGGGTAAATGAGGGTAAGAATTTCCACAATTGCATTGTTTAGTTGTTGTAGAGTCATGGTCATGTCAATGAACGTAAAAACCTAATGGGACGTCCACAAGGCCGAGTCATGGCAAGCCATTCTCAATGTAACATGTTTGTAAACAACTCTTAACACCAAAATCCAAAATTATTTTGCTGGTGTGGTGTTCGAAAAATTTTGTCAGCGTTATGCATTGTACAAAGAGCTAAAATTGACTAGTCGTGCAAATTCTGACTCAAAATCGACATGAAGTTACATGAGAGATTTTGGGTTAAGTATAAATTTTAGTATCATCGCTGGTGGCTCAATGATCTGTTAATTCTAATTTTATTTAATTTTGTTTGATTTTTGATTATAATTTTGAATTTTATTTGATTTTAAATTTTAATTTTATTAATTGTGTAGGTACTTATTATTTAATGTAATTTTTATTTAATTTTGAAATCGTGTATGTACATCTATGGATCAACTGGGTCTGAATTAAATGATTTTTTTTTATTTTATTTTTATTTATAAGGGCAATGTTAATAAATATGATATATTCACTTTGACCAGAGTATAAATCGGTCATTATAACTAACTTCTAAGCGGACCGTAAAAATAACTTTCATGTAATAGTCTCGCGTATGACCCGCGCGACTCGCTGATGTATGCATTTTTTTTCTTTTCGTCGAAAAGCGCTTGCATCAAGTAGTCAATGTCGTGAAGATAGGTTCAGCCGTTTAGACGTGAAATGGTAACAGACAGACAGATTTACATTCGAATTTATAATATTAGTATGGATAGACCTTCGTCTGACCACACACCTGATGGTAAGTGATGATGTGGTCGACAATGTGTCATGAAGGTTTAGAAGACATAGGTGTCTTCTAGACTACTACTTCACTCTTGTTTTTAAGAGAGCCAGGTTGGAATTGGGAAGACACCGGTGAGGCTAATTAATGATATACCGCTTATTAAAACATACCTAACGATTTAATAAGCTTGAGAAACGGAACTTTGGAAATACGTCTCCGAACTTCCCTTTTGAATAATTCAACAACAGCTAAGCGCTGAACAACCCCTTGAATATCAGGTGCCTAATTCTTGTTTGGATTATTACAATTAAGCGTTTGAATTATTAAATCAAATTCGTCATCAGATTCCGCCTAATCACGTTTCGCAACCCCTCTGTTTCGCAAGGGGATGATTTTAAATTAGATATTAATTTTAGGGATGAACGACCCCGATTTCCATTACCTAGTTTACAGGTGAATCGTTTTAAGCTGCCACTTTTGTTTTGACAGTTATCAAAAATGTGATAGGCATAACGGACAGACAGAATAAATTAGTCTTAAATTAAATTGTAAAAAATTATGCTTTCAGCCATGGCGGAAGAACATGGAATGTTTGGCTGTATGGTTTTTCTTATTTCTTCGTTAATTAGGGACAGATTATCAAAATTCTTTCGCTATTGTGTAAAGAAAGATCCCAAGATGGTCCCATAATATTTACTACACTATTCCCGAGGGATAAAAACTATTCCCGAGGGAATAGTTTTTCTACCCGTCAATCTTAAAAACAACATAATACTTTTGCAAAATCTCGACTCTAATTTTCACAATCAGTAAACAAACTAAATTAAACTCAAATTTTTTCTATGTCGCCACTTGCGAATTCGATCGCGCTATCGAAGTTCCGGGTTTAAAATGACTTCCAAACCCATGTTCATTATTCGGGAATTCGAAGTCGGTATACATTTTTATAAATACGTCAAGACATTTTTTTCTATCTCAGTTAAACGCAAATACTCGTTTATATCTGAACAGTGAACAGAGTCACTAGCATTAAAATACTTGCGAAGCGAAAAGTTTTTGTAACATTCTTAATTATTCCGCTATTATTGTCGTTGGTGTGTGGTGAACAAACCCTTAGATGTCAACTTCCTTCACCATCCTAATGTTTTAATGCCTGATCAGAATTTAGGTCACAGCCTTACCTGAAACAAAACAAAAACACCAATTAGTAACAATGAAGTCAAATATAACAAATCGAGGAGAAATCTCTAGGAACAACCCTTCACTTCATCATCATCATCAGCCCATCTACTTGCACTGTTGGACATAGGCCTCCGATGAACACCATTGTGTCTTCAGTTTACCGCATGTAGACCGCAGGTAAATGCTAGATCTGCCTTCAGTCTTTCGCAGGTCGTCATCCCATCTGGCCCTGACCGGAGGGCCTCCTACACTACGTTTATCGTACCTGGGCTTTGAACAGTATACAGTATTAGTATTTTTATAGCAATTTTTTGACTATTCTAATATCTGTACTGTTTCTACAATAAAGTCCCCATTTCAAGAAAAACAACAGAATATCACAATGATGTATGTCCAATAAAAGTTGCTATTTCGAAACATGACAACACTTTGTGTCGCGAATATTGCGATCCTCTGGAGCTCGCTTTATCGAGAAAACTATTCCACTATTCAACATTTTCGAAGCATATAATTTCGCTCTGGAATTTCGTTTTGAAGCTTTCGGACCAGTAATTTGATACAATGTTAGTTTAGGACACTGAAGTGGTTATTTTTTTTGTTTTTCACGTGGTTTTTTTCACGACTAAATGCAGTTTTGTTATTCATGTTTGGAGTACCTGGAAATTTTACGCTATTCCACTGATAAAATTGATAAATCCATTGATGGATTAGATTCGACTTGTTTAAACTAACGTACTTTAATCGATGGATAGGTATAGAAAGTAAGTAATAAATTATTTAGGTTCGAACGTTGTTAGGTTTGATAAAGTGGCTCTAGGTTCCTAACAGCCGGTTTTTCATCCGCTTGTTTGACAATAGTTTAAACTTTTTGTACTTATAACAAATGGATGAAAAACCGGCTGTAAATCTTCTCCACAGCCACACACCTAACGTCTAAGGTACACTTCTAGTGACAAAATACAAATAAATAAACACAAATTACATTTCAGTCATTTCAGC
Source organism: Eupithecia exiguata (assembly GCA_947086465.1). Classification (NCBI taxonomy): domain Eukaryota; kingdom Metazoa; phylum Arthropoda; class Insecta; order Lepidoptera; family Geometridae; genus Eupithecia; species Eupithecia exiguata. Next base: position 10,695,808 of record OX352245.1, read on the forward strand.
GTTTTGATATTTTGCTACGCGTAATATTCAACCTCTCAAGATTATTCAACTTCTGACAGTTGACAAGTTGACATGACAGTGTCGGTGTGAAGCGAACGCTGCTGGCACATTTTGTAGCACCTCGAGGTGTTTTGTAGCAAAAATCTAATTTCTAAACAGAAATAATGATGTTAAAGCTACAAAAGGTAGTTGTACTTGTACTGTGAGTAGATCCCTATTTGAAAAATGACTGGTTACTTTTTGCACGCGCAACGCGTGCGAAACCGCGGAAGAAAATAGTACTATAACAGAAACTCATAATTATAAATCCTAAAATTTGGATGGATGTTTGTTAATTCATTACACCATAACTACTAAACGAGTCAGGCTAAAATTTTGCGTAGATGGAAATCTAGACCTAGGATAACACACAGGATAATTACTTTTTTTTTATACATCTGGGATAGAAATAACCTTCAAATGTTTCGATTATCTCATACATCTATCTATGGTTTCGATAGACATTTACGAATCTATAGGCTGATCCATACTTCCATAGGTACTAATATTATAAATTCGAATGTTACTCTGTCTGTCTGTTACCTTTTCACGCCTACAGCTGAACGGATCTCAATGAAATTTGGCAGAGAAGTAAATTGTATCCTGGAGACGGATATAGGCTACTTGAAAAGTGCGTCCGAAGCCGCGGGCAGAAATTAGTCTATCATCAAAATCATCAATCACAAAGGCCGTTTTCGTTGACTCGGTCAACAGCCTCTCAAATCTTATAACTTGTCACCTGCTTATTCCAGTATCGAGTGCTAAACGAAGCACAGGGGGCATTAAACATGAATTTTCCACCACCTGCCCGAGGGTGAGTTTTCAGTTCTAACATCTATTGTGAGAGCTTGTGGTTTTATGCGGGGATTCAAGCTGACAGAACAGAAATATAGCTGCAGGGTAAATGAGGGTAAGAATTTCCACAATTGCATTGTTTAGTTGTTGTAGAGTCATGGTCATGTCAATGAACGTAAAAACCTAATGGGACGTCCACAAGGCCGAGTCATGGCAAGCCATTCTCAATGTAACATGTTTGTAAACAACTCTTAACACCAAAATCCAAAATTATTTTGCTGGTGTGGTGTTCGAAAAATTTTGTCAGCGTTATGCATTGTACAAAGAGCTAAAATTGACTAGTCGTGCAAATTCTGACTCAAAATCGACATGAAGTTACATGAGAGATTTTGGGTTAAGTATAAATTTTAGTATCATCGCTGGTGGCTCAATGATCTGTTAATTCTAATTTTATTTAATTTTGTTTGATTTTTGATTATAATTTTGAATTTTATTTGATTTTAAATTTTAATTTTATTAATTGTGTAGGTACTTATTATTTAATGTAATTTTTATTTAATTTTGAAATCGTGTATGTACATCTATGGATCAACTGGGTCTGAATTAAATGATTTTTTTTTATTTTATTTTTATTTATAAGGGCAATGTTAATAAATATGATATATTCACTTTGACCAGAGTATAAATCGGTCATTATAACTAACTTCTAAGCGGACCGTAAAAATAACTTTCATGTAATAGTCTCGCGTATGACCCGCGCGACTCGCTGATGTATGCATTTTTTTTCTTTTCGTCGAAAAGCGCTTGCATCAAGTAGTCAATGTCGTGAAGATAGGTTCAGCCGTTTAGACGTGAAATGGTAACAGACAGACAGATTTACATTCGAATTTATAATATTAGTATGGATAGACCTTCGTCTGACCACACACCTGATGGTAAGTGATGATGTGGTCGACAATGTGTCATGAAGGTTTAGAAGACATAGGTGTCTTCTAGACTACTACTTCACTCTTGTTTTTAAGAGAGCCAGGTTGGAATTGGGAAGACACCGGTGAGGCTAATTAATGATATACCGCTTATTAAAACATACCTAACGATTTAATAAGCTTGAGAAACGGAACTTTGGAAATACGTCTCCGAACTTCCCTTTTGAATAATTCAACAACAGCTAAGCGCTGAACAACCCCTTGAATATCAGGTGCCTAATTCTTGTTTGGATTATTACAATTAAGCGTTTGAATTATTAAATCAAATTCGTCATCAGATTCCGCCTAATCACGTTTCGCAACCCCTCTGTTTCGCAAGGGGATGATTTTAAATTAGATATTAATTTTAGGGATGAACGACCCCGATTTCCATTACCTAGTTTACAGGTGAATCGTTTTAAGCTGCCACTTTTGTTTTGACAATTATCAAAAATGTGATAGGCATAACGGACAGACAGAATAAATTAGTCTTAAATTAAATTGTAAAAAATTATGCTTTCAGCCATGGAGGAAGAACATGGAATGTTTGGCTGTATGGTTTTTCTTATTTCTTCGTTAATTAGGGACAGATTATCAAAATTCTTTCGCTATTGTGTAAAGAAAGATCCCAAGATGGTCCCATAATATTTACTACACTATTCCCGAGGGATAAAAACTATTCCCGAGGGAATAGTTTTTCTACCCGTCAATCTTAAAAACAACATAATACTTTTGCAAAATCTCGACTCTAATTTTCACAATCAGTAAACAAACTAAATTAAACTCAAATTTTTACTATGTCGCCACTTGCGAATTCGATCGCGCTATCGAAGTTCCGGGTTTAAAATGACTTCCAAACCCATGTTCATTATTCGGGAATTCGAAGTCGGTATACATTTTTATAAATACGTCAAGACATTTTTTTCTATCTCAGTTAAACGCAAATACTCGTTTATATCTGAACAGTGAACAGAGTCACTAGCATTAAAATACTTGCGAAGCGAAAAGTTTTTGTAACATTCTTAATTATTCCGCTATTATTGTCGTTGGTGTGTGGTGAACAAACCCTTAGATGTCAACTTCCTTCACCATCCTAATGTTTTAATGCCTGATCAGAATTTAGGTCACAGCCTTACCTGAAACAAAACAAAAACACCAATTAGTAACAATGAAGTCAAATATAACAAATCGAGGAGAAATCTCTAGGAACAACCCTTCACTTCATCATCATCATCAGCCCATCTACTTGCACTGTTGGACATAGGCCTCCGATGAACACCATTGTGTCTTCAGTTTACCGCATGTAGACCGCAGGTAAATGCTAGATCTGCCTTCAGTCTTTCGCAGGTCGTCATCCCATCTGGCCCTGACCGGAGGGCCTCCTACACTACGTTTATCGTACCTGGGCTTTGAACAGTATACAGTATTAGTATTTTTATAGCAATTTTTTGACTATTCTAATATCTGTACTGTTTCTACAATAAAGTCCCCATTTCAAGAAAAACAACAGAATATCACAATGATGTATGTCCAATAAAAGTTGCTATTTCGAAACATGACAACACTTTGTGTCGCGAATATTGCGATCCTCTGGAGCTCGCTTTATCGAGAAAACTATTCCACTATTCAACATTTTCGAAGCATATAATTTCGCTCTGGAATTTCGTTTTGAAGCTTTCGGACCAGTAATTTGATACAATGTTAGTTTAGGACACTGAAGTGGTTATTTTTTTTGTTTTTCACGTGGTTTTTTTCACGACTAAATGCAGTTTTGTTATTCATGTTTGGAGTACCTGGAAATTTTACGCTATTCCACTGATAAAATTGATAAATCCATTGATGGATTAGATTCGACTTGTTTAAACTAACGTACTTTAATCGATGGATAGGTATAGAAAGTAAGTAATAAATTATTTAGGTTCGAACGTTGTTAGGTTTGATAAAGTGGCTCTAGGTTCCTAACAGCCGGTTTTTCATCCGCTTGTTTGACAATAGTTTAAACTTTTTGTACTTATAACAAATGGATGAAAAACCGGCTGTAAATCTTCTCCACAGCCACACACCTAACGTCTAAGGTACACTTCTAGTGACAAAATACAAATAAATAAACACAAATTACATTTCAGTCATTTCAGCGTTTTGATATTTTGCTACGCGTAATATTCAACCTCTCAAGATTATTCAACTTCTGACAGTTGACAAGTTGACATGACAGTGTCGGTGTGAAGCGAACGCTGCTGGCACATTTTGTAGCACCTCGAGGTGTTTTGTAGCAAAAATCTAATTTCTAAACAGAAATAATGATGTTAAAGCTACAAAAGGTAGTTGTACTTGTACTGTGAGTAGATCCCTATTTGAAAAATGACTGGTTACTTTTTGCAACTTACTTATAATGTAAAGGTTTAGAAAAAAAATGCGAAGACGTTTGTTGGTTATCTACTAATATTATAAAGAGGAAATATTTGTTTGTTTGAATTGAAAAGGCTTTGAAACTACTTACCAGTTTGAAAAATTATTTCACAATGAGAGGTTTTCGTTTTGCATTTTTAAAAAGAAAAAAATTAGTTCCATGTATCTCGATAGATGGCAGGGCTTCAACTGGTTCCTACTTAGAGGAACCAGGCACTATGGTATGTTAATGTCACATGAAAGAAAACGTCAAAATGATAATCGGTCGATCGCTTAAAGGAACAAGGCACTAGAGGTAGTGCATATACTCATCTCATTCACACCAGAGAGAGATAAAAATATGCTTGTGCCTGAGAAGAAATCAGATAGAATGAATGTTTCTCTGTCCTAACTATCGTGCCAGTTTTTTCATTGTTTATGTCTAAACAATGAAAAAACTGGCAAGCAAACTTGATTTATCAAATGCTGCAAATAAACAAAGAAATGTCACTATGAAAGTGACAAGACAGTGGAGCAAACCCTTGAATCTGGATTATTAGTTCTTGCCCTCGGCTTTGCTTGAGCAGGAAATTTTCTTGAAGAAAGCTTTATTTATTTTACTAAATCCATTCATCTCACAAGGCTCAATTTCACACGCTAGTTAAGCGTCCAGAGCTTTACACGCTGCGGTGCTGGTGGTCTTTTCTGCGAGTCATAATAATCCTAGGCTCACGCACCACCCTTCACTATGCTTTGTTTTCCCTTCATTTGACATAGACATACCCTAATCCCCAGTTGACACACTGCCATCTATCGAGATATTTAGAACTAGCTTTTTTTTTTAATGCGAAACGAAAACCCCTCATTAGGATCGCACATTATCCCTGACGATCATAGGCGATAGAATATACCGATGCGAAGCCGGGGCGAGGTGCCAGTGATTTTTAAAATTACTGAAAGACATGGTAGAATATAATCTGATATTCATCCAGGAATAGCATAGGATATTCGTCCGAATCCGAAGCAAAAGTTAAATTTATTATTGTTACGTTGTTTTGTTCAGTGTCAACAAGTTTTAAACGAAACATTTACAGTTGGCAACACTTTTCTAAAGCCTCGTAAAACAAAAGGCGCATCAAGAATTTAAACCGAAAATCTCGACCGACGTAGACAAAAGACAAATGTTGCCAAAGTGTATCAGAAACTGAAAACAAAATCCATTACTTTGCATTTCTACACCATTAGTCCCCCATCAAAACTAGAGTTCCGTTGTTTACTATGCATTTGAAAGGTGTTCGCGGCGAAGTGAGAAGCGATTTTTCAGACTTCCGTACCCTACTGGGACGTCAATCAAAAGCTTGGCCATTTCTCACTGACAGGAAGGAAAAGAGCAAATGTAAATCCAGGTTTCGATACCGGATCTTTGTTTGGATTGACGAAGTTTTACGAAGGGGAAACATTGCTGTTTTGAAATCATTTACTTCCGTAAAACTTTTGAAACTATCATGGTTATTATCATAGATATCATTTAGAATGGGATATTTACCATGATTCGATTTTTGAGTTTTAGAATATTTCGGCACAGTTTCATGCGCCATGATCACGGAAGAACTGAACATTATTCCGCATTTACTTCGGCTTTGCGTACATTTGTGGACCCAAATCAAAACCGTATTTTTGATATCAGAAGATCATAAATAGATTGATGATGATGTCCAAAAAAGGCGGTCTTGTGTAAAAACTAATTTTAAAGTTTGAATAAAATAATGCCGCGTCAAAACGATAATCTCTGTCATGGCTCCCGTTTTCCAAGCTATGACGTCACCCCGCCATACCACACCTAACAAGAAGAACTCATTGACACTGTAATCTGTAAAAGTGTGACGTCACTTGCGATCCAACCAAACACAGCGTTTTCGGTCAAAAAATGTGTAATTTTAATCCCGTTTTTTACCTAAAAAGGCATATTTTTAATAAAAATCACTTGATTACGCTTTGTTACGTCGTCACTGACTAGGATGAAAACAATTTGGAACTTATTTTTAATGTAGTCAAATAACCTACTATCTCTATTGCATAAACGATGATGTTATATATTATGTTATGTCTCTAAATGAAGCTAATCCTGCTAATCAGGAATTTAAGAAACCAAAAGGTTTAAGAATATGGGTCATCACAAAAGTAAAAAAGAGCGAGAATACAAAATTAAAAGCTCCAATTTAAAACTAAAACTTTAACAATGATTTGTTCAACAAATTTCGAACAAAAGTTCGCTCGCACCTTTGAAGGGATGAGGCACGAGTCACTGTATTCTTTTTAATTTGTTTGGCTTTAAAAGCACAGGGGCGCGCAAGTGTTGGTGATTTGACAGGCGATGTGTGTGCTCCGGTGGCTCAATATGAAGTGAAAGCGATATGAAATGGATCTTATCAATTTTGTGAAAGCAGAATTAAAAGAAAAGATACAAAAGCTTTATGTGATTCAAAGGTGTGCTTTGGCTTTTAGTTTTAAAGATGATGATCATTTTGTATTACGGGTTTATGACAAAGGTTTATTTTTAAGTATTTAAGATGATATTTAAGTAACAAAACTTTATTCCATTGTTTTTATTAGAACTGCAATTCACGTTCGTAAAAAAAAACTTGATATACCGACAGGAAAAATCCCACGAGTCCTAAGAAATATCGACAAACAGCTATGTACATTTTTCTAGAAAAACCACTATCCAAGAAAATAAGCGAAAGGAAACGGAAATACGATCGTTTGGTATTCAAATCCGCTGAGCTGATTTGCGCGGCGAGATCAAAGCCAGCCGCGGACCAATTGCAGTGGCGCGTATGCGCAACGAAACGCTCCAGTTTGAATTATGTTTGGATTAAGTTACAAAATTGGTCGAAGTAAGAAGAGAAGGTAGGAATTACGAAATTTGAGACAAATACAAAATATTAACTGTTATGCTTGTCACTTTCACAGGCAAAGGCATTTGAAACAGTTTGTCCGTTGTTAAAGTATAGAACGAATAAGTCCTTGTGTCGGTTACTTGTAACAAAAGTCATATCAGATACTTTTTAAGCTTTCCAGAAAGTACAGGTCCAGTTTTGAAAATTCTTTGACTAACAGAAAGCTACACTATCCCTGAGTAATAAGGAAAAGCAAAGGAAATACAATTATTAAGCACATGGTAGATGACACATGACATAAAGCTGTTTTATTCTGGTACCTACTACGAGCGAAGCAGCGAGAACCTGTACCGTATGAACCATCTTTATTTACTTTTCGTTGCAGGGTGCTGCTGGTGGGCATACAGCTGGGTGATCCTGGTGACTTGAAGTTGCTAGACATTTTCATACAGAATGCTCAAGCTTCAAAGTGATAAGTCAATAACTTGAACCACGTCTGTTTAGCCGCATGTTTGGCGGCGATGTGGCAACATTGAAAGTACATTACCCTGTCGCTGGACATTCTGCATTGCATAACGGGAGGTTGGTTTATATTAGAGCTTTGTTAATGGTTTTAGATTACCTATGCTTTATTGTTTATAGTTATTTAAATCCTTAACTAGATTAAATAAAATTTGGAACTCTGCAATTCTATGCTAGCTCATGGTTGAGATCGGCTCTGGTAGTTAGAATAAAACAAGTTATTAAAGTTAATTTCATTTATTTATTGTATTAATTTAAGAAGTTTTAGTAAGTAAAATTTTACTTATCATTGTATTCTGTATTTGAATAATAAAGCTGTTTTTATTTCTTTTCATAATAATCGGAGTATACGTCTGTTTTTTGGAGTAGGTACCTAATCATTCTGTTATGATTATAAGCTACACGAGTCACCTTAAACTACAGTGATTTGGTAATTTAAACAGTACTTAATTAAGAACAAGTAAGTCCCTTTCCAACTAAGAGTTTCTAGCCTTTTGTAATACCTTTTCACTTAGTATTTTATTGAGTGCTTAAAATCTCATTTATTATTTTATTCTTCATCTAATTATAGTCTTCTAAATGCGTCACTTATATCTCTTGCGACTCCAGAGTCCCCGTTACCTGGTAACAAGCTCTGCGCCGAGTTTCACCGAAGCTAAACTTAGTCTAATAATTCACAGTCTCCCTCATGTCACGTTCCATCACTTACGTTCAGGACTCTCGTAAAAAAACCAATACATCATAGCTTCCAGTGAAAATATAGCTAGTATTTAGTATAGTTAGGTTATTACTTCGAATGTCGAATCAAGAAACTAACTTTACTCTGAGACTTTTAATTAAACGGGAAATATATGGCGCGTGCGATGTCCTGAACGAGGCCAATGTAATGACACTACCTTCAATGTCAACATTAGCACTAGCCTTAAAGTATAGTATGGCTTTTTACTAAGAAAGCTAAAACAAAATGTCCAACTAAAAAAAATACTATGATGACTTGAGAATGTTCAGCATTAGCCTATACTCTGGGGATCCCAAGATAATAATCATAAATATTAAATTCTTAATTTTTACATTCTTTTTAACCGAATTCTTCGTCCGGGTGTGTATATTTTTTTTTCATGTAGGACCGTCATCGATGTCTCCGTTATTTATAGACCAATTTGGAAGATTATTTTGCAGTTGTATAGAGGATGATCTCAAGGTGGTTCCAAAAAAAACCTGAGGGAACCTATTTATTCCACAAATCTTAAAGAGTTTAAAACTAAGGGATTCGAAGGCTGATTTTATTTTTGCTTTATCGAAACAATACAATTATAAAATAAATAAACACAAATACGTAGTCGAAGTGATACCATCTACTACAAAGTTTCTTGTCAATAACATTAAACTTTACGACAGCAATCGCGACCAGAGTTCGCGAGAAGCAATCCTAATATAAAATTACGGAATAGACCCACCGTTTTCAACTTTACCAGCTGATGTAAGTCATCTATACAGTGAACTAGCTGCAGTCAAATAGTCTGCAATTGAACATAAAGCAATGATCACACTCGAGGGAACGCCTGGGTGGTAAATAAAGATTTTATTGAGTTCTAAACTTAGCTTTCAAGTGTCGGTACCGGGAGTGTGCGTTATACTTACTGTATTTATTGGCAGCTAAGCAGAGTCGGATTTATTACTGTTGGCAGCATAGACAGAGATAGTTAACAGTATGTGGCTGGTGGAAGAAAAAGACAAAAACAAATAAATTCAAAGTGACAACAAAGGCTAGCTCTTCACTCATTTATTTATTTAATTATAACGGCGGCGATTGCGGCGAATTAATTAGAATTTAAAGACAAACACTAAAAACACAAAAAATAAGACAAAAATTAAATGATTAATACTAATAATGATTTTACGTTAGATAAAGATGCATTTACGGTAGTATCAAATCATAATCAAACTTTGTTGAAAAAAAAAACAATTTGTAATACAGTAGGTAATATTGTAAGAGGAATTAAAACAAAGATGAAATTTGATTGAAACGCAATATCAAAAACTGTAAATACTTCATGACAAGACTAAAATAATTAAAACAGACTTTGTGCCATTGATCAGGCTGGATGCAAAGTGTTCAAGTCAAACTTCTCAGAATCTTCCAAGTTAAATACTTCACTGTAAAGGTTAGTACCCTACAGTAAGTATTCATTACCCAATGGGTACTCCGGTACGTCTGTACGTTCGTGAGATATGGCCGACACCTGTCATTTTCCGGAAACACATTTATGGTGATTCACGTTTCAGAGGAAAGTCTTACAAGATTTATATTGTTTGGGTTGAAGTCGAAGCGATTCGAAGAGAAAGGGAAGATTATGCAGTGTTTCCGTAAAAAACAGGAAATAAGGTGATTTATGTTAGGTTTTCTATTTGGTAAGGGAACCTCGACGCGACGGTCGAGTCTAAGTAACTGTAAAATTAATTTTCGGGGTGATGATATCGCTATGCGCTAAGGGGAACACAAAACAAAAATTTACTTTTACAAAACCGGTATTGATCTGATCATTCATGCATAAAAAGACAAAAGCACAAATAAAATTGAAAAAAAAAAACGGCCATAGCTCCGTCTTAGACCATAGAGTGGTCATCAACACAGATGATAGTCCATAGGGTATGTTGTTTGCTATGTATGTATAAATAACGAACAAAAAAATCGCGCAAAAAGTTATCAACTACAATGAAAAAGCAGACACAAACGGTGAAGTTATGACTGGCAGAGTCAAGTTGAGCGAGCAATTCCAATTAATCACGAACGGTGACACTGGTATCTATACTGTTCGATATCGAAGGACAGCAGGTCACGTTATAGCAATAGGAAACAATCCCGATAAGCAGTAATGAAAACAAAATGACGAACCAATAAACGATAGTAATAGGTTTATTTGCATTGACCGGAATAGAAGAAATAGTAATATAGACGCCGATGTCGATACTATAAATAGTTAATTTTCAATTACTAGTATGATATCAAAGCGAAAGTTTGTAAATATGTGTGTTTGTGTGCGACAATGCTAAATATATAAAGCTGATTGGGCCGATATTTTGCAATAATGTAGTTCTAGATTAATAAAACGCTTATTAACGGAGGCCTATGTCCAGCAGTGGACTGGTAAAGGCTATCGACAAATAAAAGAAAAAGTTCAGATACTTCACATATCACCATAAACTGCAAGCCAAAGTCGCAGATTACACGCCATCCGAAGTCTTTTATTAAAAAAGTTTTAAATCAAAATTCGGAGACAAAGCTTGAGCGAGGGATTTTTAATCATACTAAGCACTAATTATGCAAGCTCTTGGAAGTTGAACAGAGGAACAGAAGAATGCCTGGAGCTGGGTGAAATTCTGGGAATAGACTGGAATTTGGGAAGTTTAGAGCATTGTTCTGTAGATTGAGATCAGTGGCTGCATTTATGTGGATTTCTCAATCCATTCTTTAGCTAGGATGATTTTTGACTAGGTACAAGCATTTTGTGCACAGCTCTTTCAGTTAATTTTCATGACATTCTTACTACTAAGAGTATAGAAACATATTATCGTTAATTCTGGTAAACTTTCCGAGAACTGGCCTTTTTAGGGTGTGTATTGAGGCTGACTCTTACGTGTTGTAACTTTTTAATATCTTTTGTCAAATTTGGAGATTGGATTTACAAATTTCAGTGAGAAAATACCTTCAGAACTATATACTTATCTATCTCTATGCAATTTATGTTCCTTTCCTTTCGTTTCCTGTATATTCCTTCTCTCCTATCTCTATACCATTCTTATTCCTCTCCTCTCGTTCTTTGATCTACCCGATCCCCCCCCGTCTAGGAAGTTTGGAGTGCGACGCGTATCGCATTCGCTTTATTTAATTCGGATACAAGACAAACGCATTTGTGTCAGGATTCGCTAGACGGATCTGTTATATCTATATTGTATTTATGATGGGCTTGAATCGGAGACTGTGAGTTTAAGGTTTTAATTGATTTTGTGTGAACGAGAACCATTTTGGTAAACTACATACATTATTTAGATACCTACACTAACGGATTAAATTTGTACTTCAAAGGTTTTATTCTCGCCCTGCGACAAATGTTTTTACAATCTGCAAATATTTGCTCCGGATGTCTGGGTATTTTCTATGCATCATGTATTGTATTATGTAGTTCAGTCACCTAGTAGGTACCCATAATAAAAGTTCTGCTGAGCTTGGGGCTAGATGATGCTGTGTGGCTCGTCCAGCATTATTCATATTTAAGTAATTCTTTATCGAAAATTGTACGTGCAATTATCTATTCAAATAGAGACTCTGAAAACAAGAAATAAGGTAGGAATTCCTAAAAAAAATCCTTAGGTGCCTAGTTCTCTACGATAATGTAGGCATTGCTTCCGTTTATTGCTCTATGTTCCTGTAATACCACCTGCCACCATGGACTCGTCAATTTAAGCCAATGTAAAGCTTGAATTTATGTCTCAGAAATCTAAAACCTAGTGCAACGCAAGTGCTAGATCCTAAAATAGAGCTAAACCCATATCGGCGAGTTGCAGTGCACTACGTTAGTCAGAGCCTGAAATGGTCCGAATTAGATTTATTAGCTGTGTTGTGTTGAGTTTCTTTGTAGATGGAAATAGACGGAACACTGCATACTGAAGATTGAATTATTTAGTGGCGGAAGGTCTTGGGTTTGGAACCTTGGAATAATCGGTGAATCGAACGATAGCTGAGCTGTCGGCGTTGATTCGGTTTTCATGAATTATGGAACTTCGCTTTAGTAATTATTATTCGTGTTTCGCTGTGCTAGTTTGTGTTAAGTGCTTCGGATTTTAACCCGTTCATAGTCCTGCTGCGAGGACAAGTTCCACCTGGGCATGACATTGGGTAATGAAGGCGTTAATCAAAGTGCTGTGATCTACACCATTCTCTACTCACTATGAGGACTTATGGACCAATTTAAAAGGAACCTACTCTAAAGTGGATAGTGCTGTCGTCTGCGTCTAAACGCTAGCTGCGTGTATGCAGACTTTTTCCAGCCCTTCAATTTTAGTACTACATGCATACAAAAATTTAAAGTAGTTTAGGAATGTAGTAATCTTTAAATTATCGGAAAATTAAATAGTTTTTCAAACATTTCAATAAGTAGATACTTATAATTTTTTGTGCGAGCTCTCCTGCTTTTTATTATTATTATCATTAGATAGATAAATAATTCTTTATTGTACCACACAAACACAGAAAACAGTACAGAAATAAAAAAGTTACAAGATGAAATACAAAGGGGGCCTTATCGCTATGAGCGATCTCTTCCAGGCAACCTTGGGATGGACTGGACAAGTTGGAACAAAAAAAGACGGTGGCACTTATTATTATTCTGTAGCTTAATTTCTGTATTGGGTACTTACCTATAGTATTTTTTGTTCTTTATAGGTACTAAAGCTTTTTGTTCTTTCTTTCTTTTTCTTTACTTACAGACTATACTAAACATCTCACTGATATACATCTGTCATCTATCTACTATATACTATAAGTAACATCTCCTCAATTTAGTATTTTACCTACCTTCTGTGTGTTTATCTGTGCTGTTCTTGTTCAGTCAAATAAAATGTACGTCAAAGTTAACCGACGACGAAGCTGTTCGCGACATCATCGGAGTGGGCGACGCGCCTTAGATGCGTTAGGTGGTATTTTTCTTCGGTTCTATGACATTGATGTTTTTATGTATTTTTTTGAAAAATAAGGCGGTTTTTTTAAATATTTTTCCTGTGTTCTACAATCTAAACTAAAAAAAAGAACACCCCCTGAGAATTTACTCCTTCATTATTGTTTCACCGTGTACAGTAACAAGACAATACGAATATAAATCAGCTACCTACTTACTCAGTTATTACATTTGGTAAACAATGATAACAATTGTTTAACATAATTCAACAATAACATACTTTATCTGATAGGTAGTTTGGTACCTTAAGGTGAGTATTGTTTATTGTATTAACACGTTCAGAATCGATGTGACCTCGTTCAACTTCACGTCACGGGGGGTCATAGTAGAGGGGGTCACAATTCAAAATAAAATTGTATTGTTTCTTTGTTAAGGCGCTTACTCGACCCAAACTAGCGCCGCCACCTACTTTATCTTATTATTCCGTTTAACAAAGGAAATTTGAAAAATCCATCGCACAGTTTGTGATACCTATTATAAGCTTTTGTTTAATGCCTCTGTAATAGTTTTATTCTATTTAGTTTAGGCAACGAATCGAAAATAGGTTTTGGTGGCCACCAAGGGCAACTTCGTCGCTAACATTGTTTGGGTCGGGTATGCGCCTCAAGTCAAAGCTATATTCTCAAGTGCTTGCGTACGGATGAACTTTGAAAGTGCATTCATAAAACGTCATAACAAAACAAAAGTTGTTTAGTAGATAGTTACGACCGAAGTAAAATTCGGTACTTACTTAGGTACCTATAGTATGGCTAAAGGAAATCATTGCGTTTATACATCACAAAAAACAAACAAGCCTATTTTTTGAGTTGTGGTTGTGAGTCAAGTAAATTGGGTGCTTTCAACAGAAATGACAATTCATTTTACGCAACTCACAAGTCTCTACTCAAAATATTACGCTCGTTTGGCATCAGCCTAAAATAAGGCTATTCCTAAAGAGGTTACAACGCAAACTAGGATATTATCGCAATCTCCCGAGGTTGGGCTCGAAGCCAAATAATTCTGCAACATTTACGACTCGCCTGATGTTTTTAGGATGTGGGGGGATATATCGACGAACCTTAGAAAAACACATAAAACCTTTTTACAGCTATTTATTTAACCATCAGTTTTGTAATCGGTCGGTTTCAGTAAATGAGGTGAAACCATGATGAAACTAAATGGAGGGACATGAAATATTTCCGGTTTCCGCTCAATTTGAGCGTTTTGGTGGGTGTTGGGTGAGCCGAGGTTGGTATGAGCTGGGTAACTCTATTTATGGTCAGGTATTTTTTTTTTGATTAATATTTTTTATAATTTTTTTATTGTGGGACGAATAGGATAATAATATTTTAAATTATTTGATATCCCAGTAGTACACACTTATACGCATCGATGACGATTGGTGGGACGAAGGGGACATCATTTTAATTTAGCCTATTAAAATCCCACTTGTGGGACGAACGGGACATCACGAAATTGACAACTATGCTTTTGTTCCGTGCATGCAACCGTACCGAAATATTAAAAAACTCAAAACCACAAATTACAGTAAACTAGCAGCGCCTCGCGGTTTCACCCGCGTAGTTCCCGTTCCCGTAGGAATTTCGGGATAAAAAGCAGCCTATGTCCTATTCCAGACTATAATCTATCGCTGTGCCAAATTTCATCCAGATCCGTTTTGCCGTTCTGGCGTGATAAAGGAACAAACATCCATCCATCTATCTATCCATCCATCCATCTAAACTTTCACGTTTATAATATTAGTGAGATGAGATGAGATATCCCGTTGTGATTACTTTTATGGTGATGTAAGTAGGTGCACCTTGTCCGATTCATAGATACTTGACATAAAAGTGAGCTATTTTAGAAACTTTGTCCTCTTTAAGACGATCCTACACATGTTTTGTCAGCACAGTTTTGAATTCACGCTGTGTGAAAGTGCCCTAATTCCACTAAATTAATCGCTTGACCACAACAATGGTATACTCTCAGAATGACACATTTAGGCATTTTGCCTTTGATGAAAGAAACTACCGATGGAGGTACGTGTGTTAAAAGTGTCAAGATTGAAACGATTTAATCAATCTCTCCGAGTAAATAGCTCCGCGCGCACTATCTAGAGTTTCTTTCATCTATGGACGTTTCTGCGACAGTACCAATGTCATAGGAAAGCGATTGATTAGCAGAATTCGGCCCCAGCAATATTTTTATTTACTAAATTATCATTCTGATGAAAGGAATGAAATGTGTTTAACCCTGAATATGTTAGTAATAATTTGGTAATGTAATTTGTCTATTTTTTTTTGTTTTCTATTGTTTGTTCTTGATGTATTTTTGTGTAACTGATGGACTCTCGGATGTCTGAATAAAGAAACTTTTTTTTTTATATTTATTTTTATAATGTAGGTTGCGTTAAACTAGCCGTGTAGTACCAGAGCTGTGGCCGGTATCGGGAAACTAGTGGGAGCCTTTGAACTGATTTGAAGGAAGTCCACGATGTAACGAGTCGCCATCATTCAGCCCTTTGTGAAGCTATATTAGGAAACATTTATTTGCCGCTCGGTTTTCTTGGATATTTGTCGGGGAAAGAGATTTCATCTTTACAAAAATATATTCAGCGAGTTTTGTTAATGATCTATAGTGACTTTATTAAACAGGGCTGTATTTACGAGAATTTTCGAGTAAAAATTTGTATAAATTCCAAGGATAAATCGTTTCTGTTGGGATATCTCCGGAAACACGGCTCTGATTATAAAAATATATTTTACCAGGTATAGACTACATTTTTTGTGTGCTTTAGTAAGGGTATGTTTAGCAAAGCTATAGCCCGATCACAAAATCTGTGGACGTCGTATTAAGAAATGTTTGGCGCGAGGTCCGTTCACAGATATTGTGACCGGGAAATACTTATTACGGATTTAGTCAAGAAAAAAGAATTTAGTGAAGAAAATATCGAAGTGCTTCGTAAGTCCAATATCTAATCATGTCTTACCCATAAGGGTCAGCTGACCCTAATCTTCGAGGCATTTTATCCATCAGTTCTCGAGACATTCGCCCAGAAGTGGTCTCTATCTGTTTAAGACGAGATATTATCGTCTCATACTGTCATGTTTGTGCTATATTTCATAGCTATCAAATGTGACCCCGAATCATTCGAATACATTATCGATTCGGTTCGATATCATTCGCATTCGCATCACGCGCGAATGATAAATGAAGTATCAAGGATTGGGGGCTTTTTTCTAGATTTTAGTGATGTGATAATGATAGCTGATCTTTTGTAATCTCCGGATTTAGAAGTACGGAAAGATGTGAAATGAAGAGTTTTTTTTAAATAAGCTTTTGCGTAGTGTAGGACACCCTATGGCCAGATGGATAACGATCTGCGAAATACTATGGCACATGGTGGATGCGGCAAGCTGAAGATAGGACGCTATAGTGCTCTTTTGTGGAGGTTGATGAATCTTCACTAGTAGATAGGTACTATTGGGTACGTGATTGTATCCTCGTTAGTCAGCAAAATCCAGAACTAAATTACACTATGCACCACTTGTGCTAAGTTAAATAAATAAATAAAATAAACAAAAAAAATATTAAATATAAAATATATAATATAAAATATTTCTGGACTCTCTGTTTAACTTGAGGCTAGCCTCAAGTTAAACAGAGCTTGTGTTATGGGTACTAGATAACTGATATACATATTAAAATACAATACATAGATAGATATTTATTATTATACATAGAAAACGACCAGAACACTCTGAACAAATGTTTGCAGATCGTACACACATTTCTCCCGAGGCGGGAATCGAACCCGCAACCTCCTGCGTCTCAGGCAGACTTTCGCCCACCGCGCCACAGAGGTCGTCGATTTCCATTGAGTATGAAAAGAGCTAGGTACATCTCTACTCTCTAGCACATGATAGACATTTTACAGATTAATTCCTTTCTGTAACATCAAGAGATCTAAAGGTGGATACTGACCGGAGTTACGGATCGTAATGTACCTTTTGCAGCGAACATGAAACGTTACCCCGTGTGTTTTAAGTATCGTTGCTCGTTAGGCGCCCCTCCTTAAAACGCATCTACACATTTTTTTCTCAAACAAAAAAGGATCCGTACCATACGCCGCCATCATCATCATTATATGGCGTATGTAGTGGTAGAAGCGATTTCACACAACCGACAGTATTCCAGATGCAGTAAACAATTGATTTCAGTAGCGAAGGATCCGTAAAAATAATCCTGTAAAAACAGATCCGCTGTGTTGATGATCCCTTACCCCGTGGTCCTGACTGCACGAACGCTCGGTGTTACATTACGCCCCATAACGCCAGTCAGTACCCGGCTTTAGAGATGTCACGTCACGTGTAATTGGTCTGTTAAAGCTCTAAGGTTAATATATATATGATACGGATTTAGCAATTTAGAAAAGAGGGTGCCCCTCTTTTCCGTACTAAATCCGTATTCCTTATTCTCCGGATTCGGATGCTCCTCACTAGTTTGATACGCTACGTTTTATATTCATAGCTCTGTCATGTTGTTTTTATCAGTGAGTGGTGATTCGAGTTATCAGAGCAAAACACCTTTTGTTATCGATCACTTTACCTGTTTACTTGCACAAAAAGCAAAGTCAACTACCTATTTCAACCAAAATAATGTGAAAGTTGAATGGAATAGCAGTGTCCCATAACATTTTAACAAACGAAAAGGTTAGGTTACCATTAAGTTACTTATGTTAGATTAGAATGTATTATTAAAGTTTAAAACTACTAAACCAAACTTTGCAACTGGCAATGGCAACACCTCAACTGCGATCACGAATCCCAGCCATATTAGTCCACTGCTGGACTTAAGCCTCCCCTAATGAGCATCACTTTTTGCACTCAATCGAAGAGCAAAAATACTCTTTCCGAGATGGGGGGATGAAAAAAATTTTTTTATGGAATGTAAAAAGTAAGACAGACGATGGTTTCAATGAATATGTATCGTTATACGTAAAAAAAGAATTTCTCAGTTTCTCAGGTAATAGCCAATTTAGTTCTTCTTTTTTAAAGACCTCCTGTTTAAGAAGTCGTTTAAAAAGTCACACACATCATTTATCGGTTTTGCTGGTCTTGCTCGACCCCTAAAGTTTTTACATGTAAGTACTTATTTAAAGAGATAAAACTTAAATTTACTTCTCCCTGTGGCGAGCACATTAACATTATTTCTGGCAAAACCTCAAATTGAGCAAAAAGCTATATTTTTCCGTTCCGATGCGCATTATCGGCTCCAAACTATCCAATCACAATAAAATACCACGCAGTATGTAAGATTTCTTTCCTGTTTGCCAATCTTAAATTTAATCAGACATTTCACATTCTAGTGTTCAGAGACAAACCAATTTCACGTAGGCTACTTTTAATCCAGAAAAACGCGTGCAACGCAGTGGGCATAAGCTAGTAAACAATAATTCATTTATGATGAGAGTGCCGACGGATCGTCTCTCAACGTTCATGGATAGCCGATTTTGGCCGACGGGTGTCGTGTTCAGAAAGTTCTGTGGAAGGCAGACGCAACACCGCGCGCACGTCATCGACCTATAGTGCAAATGACACAATTCTTTTTTAAGTTTTTTTGTATTTATATATGTTAGTCTCTAAAGTATTTATTTCATGGACCCTAGTTAAGTTACTTGGTAGCTCTTGTGTTGCCTGAAATAAATGATTATTATTCAGTCAGTCTTTTTACACTTGCCAACTCTGGATACACTAGACCAAAAAAGCGCTTGGAGGCATTAGAGTTGCTTACAATAACATCTTTAGACAATTCTTTGGACTACCATGGTGCTGCAGCGCCTCAGGGATGTTCTTTGAGGCAAGAGTAAGCTCCTTTGATGCCATCCAAAGATCCCGTATCGCGAAATTCTTGTCCAGGGTTGACAGGTGTAAAAATAGCATTATATCTAGTCTGGCAGATAGACTAATCCGGACAGATATGTACAGTGCGCGTCAGAATTAAGTATCCCCCTATCTCCCTACCTCTCTTAGACAAGGGGGATACTTAATTCTGACGCGCACTGTACAAACGATGGATGGAGATAGCATCCTGAGTTGATAGGTAGGTACAATATGTATTTTTAATTTTATTTGTTTTTTAATTGTGTGTACCTGACTGTTTTATTTTATAAATCTAATTGAAATTTGAAAATTTATGGATCTTGTGTCTGAAATAAAAACATATTATTATTATTAATGTTATCAATAAGAATGTACAAGGTACATTTAGGCATAGGCGCGTCCGAGTTCTTTATTTTCATAAATTATGCGGCCCGAACTTAGATGTTTGTAGTAAGTTGCGATATGTTCAGATAAAGCCAATAAGGCGCTTATCAGGGAGGGGCCTCTGTCTAGTAGCGGAACGGTAGCCTCAAGCAAGTGAATCTACTGAGTGAAGCGACACATTGTGCCGTAACTCGTAAGCTAGACCAAACGACTGTAATTCGGGCCTTTGTCCAACAACCCCGTCCCAAATGACTCCTTTCAATGTAAGAATGTTTTTTCCCGCCATTCAAGCAAAAACAATGAACCTACAAAAGTTCGGGAAAAAAGGGTATTTTCATAAATCTATGGAAATGGCGAAATGTTGCGAAAGAGACGATTGCCTCTAGATGGTAACATATAAAAAACACACATGTTTCTGCGTTTGGGATAACAGGACAGGCTCCCGCCCGCGACTACGGTCTTGGTAAAATGTAGTAATTTGTATGGAATAAAATTAGCTACGTAACGTGACGCGACGAAACGGGAACCATTCGTATTCTGTTACATCATATAGGTATTTCCTTAATGTAGTTTTTTGAGTTGAAGATTGTTTGCAACAGTCTGCAGTTAGCTCAATTGTTTCAATTGTAAATACTAGTTTTAACTTTAATTCTATTATTTGATCATAATTTTCTTTGATAGTTACCGTTATTATTAACAATAACGTGATCTACTACGTCGTTATTTTCTTTTGCCTATTTAGTACTAACTAGCCAAAATTTTAGAAAGAGACTACTCGCTCACTGGCTAGTTTTTGAGCGGGCTAGATGTCCCTAATTTCACCCTAATGAAAGATTAATAAAAATCTTTTACTAATTAAAAAAATTTAACTGATAAATTTTCTCGGTTACCCTTTGTATAGGCTTCGAAGACGAAAGATATGGTTAACGCATTCACTGCCCAACCTCGGCGGTAAAACTCGGAGGAGCGGGCGGTGCCGCCGCCGCCATGTGAATCTTGGGCCAAGAAAGTGTTCGTTTAGTTTATCATAGCATGAATTAAATAACTTTTGTAATCTTTATTAACAAAAGAAAATGTCAATCAAATAATAGAATTAAATTAACAGTAGTATTTACAATTGAAACAATTGAGCTAATTGCAAACTGTTGCAAAAATCTACAGGTAGCTCAACTGATTCATATCAATACCAGTCCGAAGCGTGCCTACGACAAATAACTCAATAAATTAATAATAATAATCATTTATTTCAGACCATAGAATAGATAATTATTGTATCAACGCACTAAGTCCGTTGACTGGTTTTTATCAGAACAATGGTGGAAGTGCCGGAACTAAGTCATGGTCCAAAGCGAAACGAGCATTCTTCCGATCCTATTCAAGCTGTATTTCACTCTAAAACAACAAAGCTGTCGTAACGATTCAATAAAAAGTCGAATAATTGGTTTTATTGTAAGTTCTTGTCCAAAAAAGACGGAACGAGATTTGTCCTTCCCCAATGAATAAAATGACCTTTGTAATGAAAGAAATTACGAATTCCTCGGGATTTCCTCAAAGAAATAATGCCAGGTAGACGATACGATACTGCGAAGTTGTTATAATAGCTAGTTAATTGGATAGCGCGATTCTTAGAAGAAACATGGTAGGTAGGTAAGGAACCTACTAAATAAAAAGATACTAAATAAATAAAAAGGTACCTACTTGGTAAAAAGATTTTTACTTTTAGCGTAGGTAAAGACATGATTTTTATGATTCTTACGACGGAGACTCCGGAACTGTTAACAACAACGAATCTGTAAGGATAATGTCCATACCAAACAAAAATAAAACCTTTCTGTCCAAAGAGTGATAAGAAAAATTACATGAACTACAAAAACACCCAAAAACATAACCCCGGGTCAGTCGGTAAAGGCACATTGGCAACTAGAAAAGGGATTGTAATAAAAAGAAAGCAATTTTCCGAAACAATAACGAAATGAAAACATGAATTTTACGTAACGGCCCCTCTGGAGAATTCAAGAGGTTCAGTAAGCAAAGATGTTTTCAAAAGCTATATTGTTTTTCCAACACAAAGGAATAATTTGGGATGATATGCGAATGTACCAATACCTGAGTAGTTCGTATTGAGACAATATTCAAAATAGTCGTGAAACCTAGCTCCATATTATATTTGCAAATATCATTTTGTTCTAGATATTATTCGGGTACAAAAACACCTAGTTCATCGGCCGTAGGTAATTGATAAAAATAACAATGTCTTAATAAAACACTGTTTTAACCGGATTGATCGCGTATATTTTATATTTTGTTTATAACCTGACGTTTCGGAGGCTTTTCAGCTTCCATGGTCACAGGCAGACTGAGGTGACATTTGTCTTTACAAGTAATTTGAATTTTGCATATCTACCGTCAATTATACAACTTTAATTTATAACCTTCCGTATGTACGCAGTAATCACTCACAGTGTCATGATGGGTTGTAGCTATGGATTGCTGGGTGTGGGACCTGACTCGATGTAGGACTGGATCCCAAGCAGCAGGTACTCTCCAACCATCTTCTCGATCGCGATCAATCCGGTTTAAACAGTGTTTTATTATGAGTTCTCGCGAAAATAACCTTAGAATATACTATAACAATGTCTCGCAAGCCCTTGGCCGTTTTAAACATTATTTTGAGGACCTAAGTAGGTTAGTATGTGAAGGTATAATACAATCGAGTTATAATATTTTGAAGTAATTGTATAAAAGAATATTTATTTTCAGACACCACTTAGATAAACAAAAGCAAACAATAAAGACAATTCAAAGATACCACTCAAATTTAAATCGTCGACATTTCAAAGAAACTTAAAACAGCAATTTCGGATACGGATAAAAATATCCTTAAGAGCGTTGTTAGGATACCGAAACCTTTTGTCGGAACTAAATCTACGGAACCACTTCACAGTCCACATTAATGGAAAGCGGACAGGATTGTATATCAAAGCGGATTCAAAGGGGGTAAACGCTCTAAATGGATTTGCCGCTCATTGAGGTAACTTTGAGGGTAAAACGACAGATGAAAGGAATGTCTAGGACGACATTAGAATTCAATTTAAAAGAACTAGAAAAATAGGCTATTTGACTTCATTAAAAATAAATACCAAATTGTTTTCATCCTAGTCAGTGACAACGTAACAAAGCGTAATCAGGTAATTTTTATTAAAAATATGCCATTTTTAATGTAAAAAAATGGGATTAAAATTACACATTTTTTGATACATGATCACGTGACCGAAAACGCTGTGTTTGGTTGGATCGCAAGTGACGTCACACATCCTAAGATTTAAGTGTCAATGAGTTCTTCTTGTTAGGTGTAGTGTGGCGGGGTGACGTCATAGCTTGGAACACGGTAGCCATGACAGAAATTATCGTTTTGGCGCGGCATTACTTTATTCAAACTTTAAAATTAGTTTTCATAACTAATAGGGCTGGCCTTGAAGAAATATTAATTACACTTTGCATTATTTTTATCAGATAATACGTTAGAATTATTTCCCAGTAGTAGTCAAGTAGCCTATTCAGAACACGTTTTGTTA
Source organism: Eupithecia exiguata (assembly GCA_947086465.1). Lineage (NCBI taxonomy): Eukaryota > Metazoa > Arthropoda > Insecta > Lepidoptera > Geometridae > Eupithecia > Eupithecia exiguata. The sequence goes on from OX352245.1 coordinate 10,718,975, forward strand.
ATTGTTTTGTTATTATAGTAAAAGACACTATTATGAAAATTACATGATTTATGTAGGTAAATCGAATTTTATTATAATGCAAACTAAGATTATGGTTTCACATAAACTTTACGATTATCGTTCGTGTTTAATAAATCATGAAAAGAGGTCGTCAAGTCACTTGCTCAGCAGCATCAAATTGATTTCAATCATTGATTTGTACATTTTAAGATAATCTATAAAATATTACAAAACCTCCTTGAACAACTGATGAATTTACACTCCTTCAAAGAGCTCTAACTTAAGTAACTAATTCCTCAAACTCTCGAAATAGTAAGTCCTAAAGTGGTGAATGTTTACAGCAAGATCACGATGCTCCGTTTGATGAAGTGTTTACCCACGATCTATGGCTGTATAAGGATTACGGCGACGTTAAAAACTCTGTTTGTTTAGACAACTTGTTTGATCCTATATTTAAGGTGGTTCTGAGAACATAAGACACACCACTTTTATCATGTTAGTGAATATGAGTTTTTCATTTTCTGATATACATTCGTAGTCAAAAATGTATATAATACCTACCTATTTTATTTATTTATAAATTTGATTCAATATTTTTAACGCTCATACAACTTTCTTTCTTTTGTACTGTATTATGTTTATTTTTATTGTACAATAATGTGTTCATTCATTCATTCATTCTTTTTCAGCATTTCTAATACTAGGTTAGAATTATGTATTAATATAAACTTTATAAACCATTCAATGTTTGGCTTACTTGTTATCTGTGAAGTGTAACGATATGGTTAAATAAATGAAATACTGAAATACCCACAGTTTAGACTCTCATTTAAGTATACAAAACTTGTGTTAGAGGGTTTCGCTTATCTTTCGGTATCGTTTGTTAATTCTGTCATAAGGAGAAGTTTTTGAAATCAGTGTCAGAGTTAGGTATACATCGATTACTTATTAAGAGCATTGTTACTTTTAGGACAATGTATGATAGGTACCTAAAACAGCCTTTGTGCCTATACAGTGTGTAACAAAAAGTAAGTATCAACTTCCAGGGGTGGTTCAACAGATTTGACCATAGTCACAATGTCAAAAGTTAAAAACCCAAGTTACCTACGTTAAAATTTCAGGATATTTGCCGCCACAGGTTTATGCACAGCATTATCTATTCTATTCAGATCTCGATTTAAGTACCTAATTGGAAAATTTCCCGATGTTTATCCTAGGTTCAGCTTTAATTAATATTTAAGTGACTGCTATGTTCATATAAGTATACTTACATTATAAATAAATCCTATATACTCCGGAACTGCAATTTATCAGTCAAAGCGATTATTTTCATTGTTGAAACCAGCGCTATCTTGATTTAATTACATCACGTCGTCCACGTTTCTGCTAAGGACTGTATAATCTGAACCAGTCACGATTCTTAAGTAATAGATGAAGATACTTACAAATAACGCTTAAAAACCAATAAAATAAATAATTAATAAAAGCTAGCCCCGAGCTAAGCAGAGCTTGTGTTATGGATACAAGATAACTGACATACATAATACAATACAATACATAGATAGATATTTTTTAGAACACTCTGAACAAATATCTGCTGATCGTACAAACATTTGTCCCGAGGCGGGAATCGAACCCGCAACCTCATGTGCCGACGGCGCACCTTCGCCCACTGCGCCACAGAGGTCGTCAATAATACATAAAAGAATATGGTTTATGTTGTCATACGTCAGATAATGATGGTACCATAGACTTACGTTTTTTCTAGATAGCACAGCTTCTTGAATATTATTATATCTGTGGTGAGGCACATTGATTGTTGTTTATGGTAGAATAGACAAAAATGACATCGTATCATCATACAAAGTTAAAGAAAAAAAATTACAAATATTTTACGCTTTCGATGACGTTGGTTGTGTTGTGCCGTAATTTTTTGTCTATTAAATAAATAAATAATGCTGGTTGGGTCAACTGCGAGCAAAATTAATATTTGGACACAATCTGTTTGTATGTTTAAAGAGAATAAAATATTAAGAACCACAAACCAATACCCAAAGAGCTACAACATAAAAATGCCTTATCATCGAAATGCCTAGCATTCCCCTGCAACCTCCAGGGCAAAATATAAACGAAATGAAATATTTACCCGAACGATAGGGACTTATAACACCCAAGAGGCCACGGTTCCACCAATTTCCAATAACTTACAATACCAAGTCGCTAACCTTATTTCTAGTAAATACGCTAATGTTATTCAAACAAAATGATTTTGTGTAATCGCAACCTTGTTATGGCCTTAGGTACCAGAAAATTCGGTTAGGTTAAACCTTGACTACGAATTGTCACTTTAAACTTGGCTTGTCACTTGGGTTTTTATTTTTGTAGGTAAATATGTTAACATTAAGCTATCAATTAGTGTTTTCGATACCTTCTCTGATGAAGTAGGTAGAGCAGAGCAGGATCACCTTTTACGGTTGTCTTCGGTTGTCAAAGGTTGAGTTCGTGCCGAACCTTAAAATATTTTGGGAAAGCCTCTTATGACATCAAAATTTAGGTACTACTTTTAGGGGTTATTTCAAGTAGTCCCTCGGCAAGCATTAGCGGAGCCATCGCAAAAGACGAAAAAGCAAATTAAAAAGGCTGACTGTGGATTAATTATAATTAAATTCAATAAATTAGGGGTAAATATAGTGTAAATATTAAGTATTCTATTCTCGAACTGCGATAGTTTTATCGTCACCGCATTTCCTGCTTAGGTTTCGTAGTAGATCAAGACGATATGAATTTCAACCGATGATCGGCGAAATCATTTAATTAATAGGTATTCAATATGTACTCAAAAGTCTAGGTACTTTATTTCAATTAGATTTTACATTGCTACATTACATACAAGACTCGTCTGAAATTTCCAATGACCTCTGTAAAACTAGTTTTTTTTTAATCTTCATTTTCTAGTTTTGGCACTTTAATTTCTTCTTCACTTTAATTTATTTTATCTTTCTATGCCACTGAGAAATTATAATTTCAATAATTTCGCCTTTGATTCAGAATGTTTCCAAAACTAATGTCAATTTCCCCTTTACAAAGGCCAAGGAACCCTATCTACGCAGGTTTATGCTAACGAGAGAAGCAAGGTTGCGGGGAAGGTGTTATCGCTCGCGCTTGTTTTATCAGACTAATGCGATTTTCTGGCAAGTAAATTCACTGTACGTTGAATTTTACTTCTAAACCCGCTTGGCAATCGTGGTTGGTTTTAGGAAATTCAGAAAACGTCTGTGTTTAGATAATAAAGCGGGTTGGTTTGTCTGGTAGTCAGGAATGGATTTAAAAGTTTTAGATAGAATTAACGAGGCTTTGATAATGTTGGTTTCAATAAACTTATTTGAGTGTTGAGTTTAAAAAATAACTTGGTTTTACATGCCATGTGGCTTGAAACATACTTGCACATTTTTATACAACCAAATGAGAAGCCAATTTAGATCAGCCTGACCATACTTATTCACCCCAAAAGATGATCCCTCTTTAGAAATAATGGTCTTAAGGAGTACCTTGACCAATGACACCTAGTAAGTCCTGTGTAGGTACTAAAGAACATTGCAAAATTGACCGATGTGGCGTGGTGGGCGAAGGTCTGCCTGCGACGCAGGAGGTTGCGGGTTCGATTCCCGCTTCGGGACAAATGCGTGTACGATCTGCAGACATTTGTTCAGGGTGTTCTGGTCGTTTTCTATGTATAATAAAAAAATATCTATCTATGTAATGTATTGTATTATGTATATCAGTTATCTAGTACCCATAACACAAGCTCTGCTTAGCTTGGGGCTAGATAATGCTGTGTGAATTGTCCCGCATTATTATTTATTATTATTATTATTTATTATTAACTCTAAGCCAATCAAACTAGTTGTATCTTAAAGGTACCTTTATGATACAACTAACAAATTGTGTGAGAGCGAGATACCCAGTTCCCAGTTCAGAACTGCAAGCTTTATTAGCAATGACAATAAAGATTTTTCAATTAAGAATGAAGCTGGTATGAAACGAGGAGGCCAATACAATCAGACGCCTCAGAAGAATCGCAACAATTGCAACATGCAACTCAATTGGTGCGAGCTCTGAATAGAAACTGATCTCATAGCGTCATAGCTAATAAACGTTCTATAAACGATTGCAGGTTTGTTGACAACATCATCATCAAGTTTCAGACTGGAAAAAAACGTAACGGCCGTAAGAAATCTGATAATAAAACGTTGATGATACCTACCACAGATATCGTAAGTATACTAGATGTTACATAGCTATCGTGATGTTTTGGTGGTAGAAATTGAGTAGAACAAAAAGATCTTGTAAAATTCGTTTCAAGGAGCACAGATGATGTTGATGTTTGTATAGCCGCATTTGCGAAAATTTTACATAAATTATAAAATATACTTTTATATATTAAAACTCACGAATTGGTCAATAGAAAAAAAACAGGAGAATTTAATGGTTTTGTATTTCTTAGAGAATCTGATTGAGGTTGCCTTATTAAACAAAACATATGCCCCGCATTGTGTTTTAATGTTCCTTATAATGAAACATTAAACGCAACGAGTAAAAACAAGTCAGAACCCGTATCCACAGGTGCAAAATCCACGCACAAGCTTGCATCTGTTTTTATAGAGCTGTTATTTGAAACTGGTGAGGGAAGTTAAGCCTTATAACCAGTATTACGAAGGACTAAAACGCAATTTTTGTTTACCAGCAGCTGATTGATGTAATTGAAGAATGTTAATAAGCATTTCGGCGCCATATTTTTATCGAACTGCAATCTTTCTGATAAATGATACCATAAAGATGGCTACTTTGTTAACGAGACAGGAAGCAGTTGCTGATTTGAGTTTTTAGTGTTGTCTTTTGTATTTAATGAGGTTTATAAGAAGTAAATGTTCTCCAAAAGTAATGATGATGGCAAATAAACTAAAAGAATACCTATAGAAATTAAAATGTAATTCAAGATTATATATTTTATCGGTAAGTCACGAACAGAATCTGATAATGATCTCTTGAAAGTAAAACAAGTTAAAACTAAAAATAAAAGAACATCGTTAAAACAGAATACAATAAGTACCTACCATTTCAGATTTATGTTTAAAAGTGTACGGTAAATTTTATGTTAGGCTTGCATAATAAAACCAGGCTTATGCTGGTAATAACTATGGATTATCTATGGTTTAACGTCCACGATAGCCTCGTGCCTATTCGTTACTCGAATGTACTATAACTATACTTTTAATTTAGACCCTATTGGGTCACGAACGTAAATTTATTACCAATATATTAATTAGAGACCTCCTACAATGTATGTACGTTGTGGGCATTGTAATAAATAAAGACATCGATGGTAAGATTATCTTTAGGCTTTAGGTCATTAAGTTTAGTGGTTTAATATAATTATACCTTACTATTTAATTATTGAGAACCATAATCACCCCACATGACAATATATTTATGGACACTGCAGAAACTGTCTGCAATTTTATGCTTATAGTTGAAGTTCCAAGAGAAACTTTCAAACCATTTTGTGTGACTAATAGGACTAATAGAAGCTCTCTATAAAGTCAATAAATCAGCGAAAATGTTATTTCTTTAATCTTATATTTTGGTTTACTTGATAGTTGATACATCGCCGGCCACATCAACACTTAACCACTAGGTAAGATAGTGGTCAAACGAAGGTCTATCTCTTATGCTAAAAAAATATACCTACCACGAAATCATACATTCACAATCATTATATAAAAACAAATAATCATAGACGCTTTTGTAGATTATGATGATGATGATGTTGATTATGATAATGACGATGTTGATTATGATGATGATGATGTTAATGATGATGATAAAGTTAGAGATCTTTCTTAAAATACAAGCTAACAAAAAAACTATTAAATCTCACCAAAACAACACATTCAAGCCGACATACCTGAAACAGAAGAAAGTTTATTATTAAAAGCGGCATTGTTTATTATTAGTAAAAGATAAACTGTAGACTGTCTGTGTGTATAATGGATCAGTTGACAGGTGTACTGTAGACTCAGGCGCATACCCTGTGGCTGGGGATGATAGGGTTGCCAGTCAATAAAAAACAGAAAGTGAATAAACATGTTAGGTCATTTTAAAAAACCATGCGTTCTTTTGGTCCTGAATAAAATTGTCGTCTAGGTGAAAATGATTTTCCAGCCAATGATAATAACAAATTTAAAAACCGAGCTTTGAAAGACACTCAAAATGTTACATCTACTAGTAAAGTAAAGTTGATAGTTCAGTAAATACCTATCTATTAGCACATTATACTACTTCATCTTCAAACCACTGTCTGTAGAATATTCACGCCTGCTAAGTAAGAGGGAAAAGTTTCAAAACTTCGTCTTAAACTTTTCACAGCTTTAGTTTTTTGCAAGTTTATATTTTGTTACAAGCTTTTTTGTTGGCGGTATAAAAAAATAGGTTTAGCAATATTTCTTAAATCTGACAACATAAAACCACAAAAACAATGTAACTATGTCCCTGTAGAGAAAAAATTTAGATGTTAAAATAAATATAAAAAGTTTATAATGCTGGATAATCCACACAGCATTACCTAGCTCGAAGCTAAGCAGAGCTTGTGTTATGGGTGCTAGACGACAGATATACATAATCTCACTAATATTATAAATGTTAAAGTTTGGATGGATGGATAGATAGATGGATGGATGTTTGTTACTCAATCACGTAAGAACGGCTGAACGGATTTGGATGAAATTTGGCACAGAGATATATTATAATTTGGAATAGAACATAGGCTACTTTTTATCTCGGAATTACCACGGGAACGGGAACTACGCGGGTGAAACCGCGAGGCGCTGCTAGTACAATATATTGAAACAGAAACAGATTAAGGGCCACCCCTAATCCTTAAGGCCGGAAGCACACTTCAAATGTTTACCATAAATTGTCACCTCTTTACATCCAACATACTTATTTTTAGCTCTTATCTGCACCATGCATTAGAATGGGGTAGGTAAAGTTTGTTATTCCATTATGTAGCCCCTTTGAGACGTCGGCAACTTGTAAAGTTGTTAGTGAGTTAGTTAAACTAAGTGTCGGAATTGTCCGTTCGAAGTTCTATTTTAAGTTGGTGTCTTAATTGTTTCGACGTGAGTGTCTGGGCAGTGTGTAATCGCCTTTAGTTGGACGTGTCTGGATTTTAGAGAATTTGTTTCGCTTTTATAAAGCTTTTGATGACTTTAGGGAACTTAATTTTGCTAATGATAGATTCATTAGCAAAGTTCCATTTACTGAAATTTATATTCTAATAGGTGATTTTACGAAACTCAGGAAAATTTTGCCCGACTTTAAGGGTTCGTAGAAAACCCAAAAGTCTGGGCTTTTAAGCTGATCATGTAGGTAAGATGGGAACAACTTTTAATAACGAGTTATCATTATCATCTACAGATCGTCGGATTAACATTATAGTCCTATTGATTTCTTATGTCGAAACCAGTATCGTGTAAGGAAAAAACCTATTGCTTAGTAACTAGTATCGTAACAAGATAAAGTTAACAAGATAAAGTTAAAAACTACAACCCGACTACGTGAAAGTTATAAAAGTTTGAAACATTTACATTGACAAAATAGAATGCCGTATCGGTCATATTTGATAGGCATAGAGTTGAAAATGAAAATAGGTCGTAGGTATTGTAATTTTTCTCTATGGGGCCTGCAGCCTGCGGCTACCTAAACTTTAATACGCGTTTTGAAGGCTTATTCGGGGTCGGAGCCCTAAATCCTATAGCCTATAACCATCGGGGTATTGAGACGAATCAATCGATACATAATTTGTTGAAATCGAACCAGTAGTTTCAGCGCTACGTGGGAACAAAGAAATCGGCCACATACATACAAACATACAAACATAGGGTGCTAACCTCATAACCCTCCCCTGTTGGTAGTCGGGTAAAAAGAAGATTTCTTTTTTACCGTACCTGGTTACGAGACTCCGGTTTCGTACGCGGCCGAAGGCAATAGGTCCTATAATAGGTTTCATAGGTATTTTTTCATTTTGTAGTTGTCGTCGTTTTCTTCTACAACGCGGACTACATTTTGTTAGAACTTATCGGAGAAGGTTTTTTCGCGGAATTGTTACAAAATATTTTCATCCTTATATTTTGCAATGGATTTCCGCAAAGTAACGCCTGAATCTATTATTTATTATAGTCCTGCAAATTATACCCTGAAATTCGGATACATAAAGATAACATTATCTTAAAATGTCTAAGTAAGAATCTTAGTACCTATGACTTTTATGGGACCACTTCTGTATCTTTTGTATACAAAAGAGAAATAAATAGAATCGTCAACGTTAATAAAGTAACACCACATACAAAACGGTCAAATTGAGAACCTCCTTATTTGAAGTAGGTCAAAAACCTGCACACCTGGCAAACATTCCAGAATAAATTTCCTTTACGAACGAAGAGATTCTCAAAAGAGCAATTACTTAAGAAAGTCTTGCGAGTCCTCAGGTTCAATTTGAGCACCTGTCGGCGGCAGGACATCTGGCGGACAGGTTTGGAAGCAGGCTTTCTGCCTGATTGGGTCGGTGGGAAAATCTAGACGGTGGATTGGTTTCTATAGAGAAGGTAGATATAATAACATAATATATATAAAACGGGGTTTGGAAAAGGAGCTTGTAAGCCAATATGACTGTTGCCGCCGGTCTTAGAACCAGCCCAATGTATAGCTAGGCATACTAGCAGGGCGCTATGGCGCTCATTAGGGGAGGCCTATGTCCAGCAGTGGACTGATATAGGCTGATGATGATGATGGCTTGGCGGTTTACAAAACGGAATTATTAATTCCTATGCAGATTGATGAACGGTCAACATTCAAAAGTAATGTAGAAACGTCACTTAAACATCATGTCGAAAATAAGATGTTCCCAACAAATCAGCGCTCGTTTTGCAAGCGGTCTAACCAGTCTCCATACGAGCTGATTCTACGGTCCGGCGCGCGACGGCGGCGACGATTAGGCGTGTTTTAAAAAACTATCATCTGACTATAACTTCGTGATTTTTCAAATGTTTGTAGTTTTTTAAGCTTGACGAGATAAATGATAATCCTTTTGAATATTTTTTTCATGGGACTTATTCGGGATCATAGGTATTTATTAAAACGCGAAGGATTTTTAAAAATCTGTCCATAGCTGACGGATAAATCGATGAACAAACATAAAAAACCAAACATACAGCCGAACATCCTCCTGCAGTTGGTAAAAATTAAAAGTATTCACTCAGTACAATACCTTCTTAGAAACAATTAAGTTCGCGAACAGAATAGGAGGCATTTACCAAGCACGAGGTCACGTGTTGAAGATAATGACGTTGACGTTTGATGATGAAAAGGTCTATTCTATAGTATCTATATCATTCAGCAATAGTCAAAAGTCATAAGTCAATAAATTTATTTCTTTAGGCTTACAAAAAAGCACTTAGACAAGTCAAATTTTATACATAAACAGCTTTACAAATAGTAATTATCAAACAAGAAACAAAATGTCAATCGCTTAAATTCTTTGTCCACTAGAGGAAGAAGCGAAAAATAAACCACTAGTAAGTTTGTATAACTACTTAATATGTAATACAATATTATTTGCCTATCTAAGTCTAAATATAAAGTGATTTAGATACAGGCAATCGAACGTGATTCGTGTAAAGGTATGGGGTTCGGAGGAGACCTTTCCATCAGTGGAAACTGGACTGCAAGTTTATGATAAAAACACTTGCTATCAACGTTTCCAGTTCACTTTGATAGCAGTAGAACGAAAACATACATAAAACAATTTTAACGACTAAATAAAGTGAACATTCAAAACAAACAACATGAAATGAGAAATTAGTTTATGTTAATTAATGAGAGTAAAACGAAACAAGCTCCTAATTAGCTAAATAACAAACAAAGCGGAATGGAAACAGAGAAAGGAGAAAACAGACAAATATACGAAAGCGAATATGTGACCTGAAAATCTAACAATAACATTTTTCTGTCTAGACTACCTACTTTTCTTATTATGGAGTTGAATATTGGCTAATGCTTTATTAATATTATGCTAATGCTATGTCTATACTAATATGTGTTACAAATAGGAAAGATTTGTTTGTTTGATAGGCTCCGAAATTCTAGGTTTTTATCAAATAAAACTCGACCATATTTCTATACAGCATAATAATAATAATACTGGACAATTCACACAGCATCATCTAGCCCCAAGCTAAGCAGAGCTTGTGTTATGGGTACTAGATAACTGATATACATAATATAATACAATACATAGATAGATATTTTTTATTATAAGACCAGAACACCCTGAACAAATGTCTGCAGATCGTACACACATTTGTCCCGAGGCGGGAATCGAACCCGCAACCTCCTGCGTCGCAGGCAGACCTTCGCCAACCGCGCCACATCGGTCGTCGTATAATGTCGAAAACAGTATAAAAGAGACATGAAATCTTAGTAGTACTTTTAGTTACCATACGCGTTCAACGGACTATTTTTACTGGAACATTTAGTTACCCCACACGGGCGAGAGGATAGACCGATTTGATAAATTCTGTCACCATTAGAATCCTACATTATCACTGATGAAAATAGGCTAGAAAATATACCCATGCGAAGCCGGGGCGGACCGCTAGTGTAAAATAATAAGATAATCTCAGTTCACACATTTTGAAGAGTTTTTATATTGATCAAAGTTTAAAGTACCAACTTATTCAAATTAGTCGAGATGAATGCTATACATGACAAAACAAGCTTTTGATGACTTTGAAGTATCCCACTAATATTGTAAATCTAGATCTGGATGAAAGGCACATAGATAGATTATAGTCTGGAATGGCACATAGGCTACTTTTTATCCCGGAATTCCCGGAAATAAAGAATTTTTGATTTGATTTGATTTAGTTCTCGTAAAATAAAGAGAAATAAATCTTTATTGCACTTAGAAACTTTTTACTGAATTATAAAATAACAACTGACGGTCTTATCGCATAGCTCTCTGCCAGACAACCTGGAACCTATATGTATAAATAACTAATACATTGTTTACATTACACTGATCTCATCTTTACCTTAAGAAAGTAAATGTGTTTGAACTATATGCCGTTATTTAAGTACTTTAATGCTCCAGGCATAGTGAAAGCAAGCTTTCTAGTGCTTAGAAACAATGTAAAATAATGCAAATAGAGAATACTCCGCTTCTAAGGCTTTGTGATTTAATGGTGATTAGATAGCCAGATTCGAAAATCATAATGAAAAGCAAAAGCACGACGATTTCACAAAACATCCTAAGAGTAACACAAGCGCATCTGAGCTTGGGGCTAGATACAGTTGGAACTGTCCAGCCATTTTGAGGCTAAATTCTTCCTCACGCCAAAACTATTGAACAAATCTGGAATACGGAAGTTTTGAATGAAAACATTGTGGAGAGCTGTAATCTTTTGGTAAATCCAGCTCGGGATCAGCCACTGCTATGCTAGTGTAAGTTATATGGGCCTCCTTTCGCTTCTGCAAGCTGCCTCTCTGCTGTACTTCTGGCATCTAAAGTAAGCCCTGCGATTTTGACGACCGTCAACCCATCGTGCAAATATCAAAGTGCTAAATTTCCTAAAGACCTTACAGTTACAGGACTATTGGACAAGTCACAAAATTCAAAACAAAGTAGGCACCTATTAAGTAACGCTATGAAACAAAGGCATGATCAGCAGTCAGGGACGTTTGTGTACATACTGATTAGTTAAAGCTTTCTTTATAACCTTTATAATTTAAATTGTTTAGTGTAACTGTGTTCGATTTCTGCAGCGTCGTCGTCAGTAGGCGCAAGCCCGCGCCTCTCAAACCGCCGCGCTCGTACATTTTGTAGGTTTTAAACATAGTGATTAAATCATTTTATCTAGTCAAAGTCTGCGAATTTGTTCATAAATATTAAGGGTTTTTAGTAAAGTACAAAAAAAAATGTCAGTAGTTCAGGCGGCGTGGGGTAATAAACGTCTCGAAGTCAAAATGTCAATGGGTAACATGGTATCAGTGTCAAAATGTACAAATTGATGGGTAATGTATTCATTCGGATTTTTTATGAGATCTTGTAAATGAATGCAACTTTGACTAGAACTTTAAACACTATTATTTTCTATATCTCCGATGATTTAAAAAATCACAGTAGCGCGGCCTCTGCTGGAATGGCCTTAAACCGCATTCACCTAAACATTGTTAATCTCTGCATGCAAACAAGACAAAAACTACGTCTCCACCTGTCGCCGGACAAACATGATGAAAACACGTTTTTGCTATCAAGTGTTGGGACACCGTCGATGTTTGTTTGTCGAAAAACTGTCGATAGCTTTATTGTTTCATTTTTAACTCCGATTCGCTACACACCGCGCAACCGACGTAATGTCACGTTCTGATTTGAAAACAGTACAAAAAATTATCTACGTTGTTCTGAATATTCGAACACAGTAGGTGCAAAGTTTTACTACCCGTTTTACCGTAAAGAACAAACCAAGTTATAATTCATTTTCACGTATCAGAAATAAAACCGTTTTGTTTCCTCAAATAAACAATTTTTGTTAAAACTAATTTTATCCAACCAAACACAGGAAATTAACTTCCTTTTGAAACAGTTCCTTCAATTAAATTTTGTCTCAATTTATTTGTTTAAAGAAAACGAAAAAGAAAATCTTATTTATTAAATTATTGCAGATTTAGCTGACTTAAGGGTGCGCCTAATGCAAAAATCAAGCTATATGTGTGTTCACTTAGGTTTATGGTAACGAACGTAAATTTTCAGATTCAAAAAATACGGTAGGTAGGGAAATACCTGTTGCGACTTCTACAGGTTTTTCCCTACAAAAATACGGTAGTATTTTTGTAGTAGTAATCGAAAAGGATTTATGAAAATAAACTGGTTTCTTTTATAAAACAAATACAAAATTTGCATAAAAACTGCTTTAACTGAAATGCTCTAAATTATCAGTGACAACACCACATTATTTTTACGAATTACATAGCCAGACTAATGTTTAATTTAAGTAATCGTTTACTTTTTCTAGTTAATTTGTCTTATATTTTAAATATTTAATAGATAATAAGTAAAAACTTGTTTTTTGCACTGACATTGCTTTGCTCTGTCTCGCTTCTATGTACGAGAAATCCTATGTCTATCCTATTAACATTTTTTTTGCATTAGGCTCGCTCTTAAGATGATGAAGAGAAATTACATACCTACACACAAAGTTGCTCATAGAATTAAGTTATATTTAGCAGCTACATTACCTGCCTTCGCAAGTGTAAAAAATTACGATAAAAACTGCATTCCCATTAAAGTCCCATCTCTACTATAAACAAGTCCTTATCATTTTACGTTTCCGCGCAAATATGGCGAGAAAAAACCGTTGAAGCTTGCAACACTAAATTATTCTTATCATGTGGTAATAATGGTTAAAATGGCTTGAATTTATTTCTAGAATTGAAAATAATCTAGTTATGTTTGGTAGGGTGTTCGCAGTATAAAGTTATAAAAAAAATAGATTTTTGAACATATTTTAAATCTTATTTTGAAAACAGGACTCTCAATTTTTTTTATAATTAGGTTCCTACCTGAGTTTTTAAAAAGCGCCTTTATTTTTTACCTACATTTTAGACATAGCAGTCTTAAGCTAGACTAGACATGTGCCACGGGGAATATTATAGTGCCCAAGTTTGTGCACAAACACAGATCATAATCCGATGAGATGGGACAGCAGCAGCAGTCAGACACGACCGGGGTGAGGTCAAGCACAGGACCAACGGCTTCAACGGGTAAGGTACGTATATTTCGCCGCCGGATGATCGACACTATAAAAACACCCAGACGCGATACAAATATTTGCATACAATTTTTTTGTCCTTCCCAAGGAACACATTAAGCTTTGCCTTTGTAAGCCCTTTATCTATCCAAGGAACGCATCAAGCATTGCCATTGTAAGCTCTAAATGGAAGTTACCTACAACTCTAAATACTTGTAGTCATTGTAGTCCGTCTAACTCTAATCTTAATAATTCATCAGTAAGGAACAACATCTAGGCCACAGCGATTCAATCTGTGTTCTCATAACAACCTGCTTGTGTTGTGGTCTAGGAACCCGGACGTACCCTCGATGTAGCTCCACCAACATATCTGTGAATTCAGGAGCGTTGCTCTAATACAGTGGTCAGTAAGATAAAAGCTGAAAGAATCGTACGCGATGAGGGACCTAGTGGAAATAAAAACGAAATGAATTCTTACGATTCTTCTGATTTTTACGACTTGGCGCAGGCGCTTGTTTATTACGAGTATTAGTACAGATGAATTTTTCGGTTCTGTCGTAGTTAGTTGCTCTAATACAGTGGTCAGTAAGATAAAAGCTGAAAGAACCAAACGCGCTTAGGGACCCAATCGAAATAAAATCGACACAAATTAATTCTTACGATTCTTCAGATTTTTACGACTTGGCGCAGGCGCTTGTATAATACGAGTATTAGTACAGATGAATTTTTCGGTTCTGTCGTAGTTAGTTGCTCTAATACAGTGGTCAGTAAGATAAAAGCTGAAAGAACCAAACGCGCTTAGGGACCCAATCGAAATAAAATCGACACAAATTAATTCTTACGATTCTTCAGATTTTTACGACTTGGCGCAGGCGCTTGTATAATACGAGTATTAGTACAGATGAATTTTTCGGCTCCGTCGTAGTTAGTCTACTCTGATTCTTGAACATAGTATAAATAGTGTAATGTGGTGAGTAGGATTATGCGCATGCGCCGACCATATCTAGAGTGGGATAAGGGCAGAGAAATGATGATATTGTATGATTTTTTTACCTACCCTACACGGAACCTTTATAAAGTTAAAGCGATCTTATCGCGGAAGAATTTTTATTTTTTATTTATTTATTTTAATCCTCCACTTATCTTTGAAGTTGAGGTACAACTCGTTCGAATTTAAAAAAAAACAAGAAACTTTTGATTCGGACGAGTTGTCCTCTGCTTTTTAGAAATGGTAAACTCGGACCGCGGACGAGTTTTTTTGCGGACGAGATGTACCTTAACCCGAAAAAACTTCTACTATCGACTCAGTGCGTCAGGCTACCCGTGCCACAGATCATGTAATGTTACTTTGTAGCAGTGCTGCCTATCTCACAGACATTTTGGTGTGCCTATAAGTACAAAGAACAGACAGACGGACAAAGAACACGTTGTGTTAGGTCAGTGATCTGTAGCATAAGGACTTTCAAGTGCTTTCTCTGTCTATTAGTTTTAATGTCTCTCTCTCTCTCTCTGATTGATCGAGTGAATAGGATCTTGACCTAGGTACCTATCCGTTTATTTGTAACGTTATAGGCCGGAACATAGGCGAAAAGCCTTTTTACTTAAGTCCTCCAGGAAAGGGTTGTTTGTAATAAATAAGTAAATGTACCTAATTAAACAATTTCCAAAAAAAAACTATTTCTGCGGGGCTTGAACCCGCGACATTCCCTTACTACGGGAATGCTGTAACCTACTGAGCTACGAAATCAAGTAACCGCCGCGCCGCGTCGAGTCGAAACTCTTTGGGATTTCCTACGGACTCTAGCGACGTTAGTACGTTACGTAGTTAGTACGTAATTTTTTTTTTTTTTACCCCGAGTGCATGGGATTATGCACTAAAATAAGAAAACCCTTATAAGTCATGTACCTCAAGCTCCAAAACATTTAATTGCAGATGTTATCTAGTAATAAAGGTGTTTGCTGCATCCAGCATAGCATTGTGCAGTAAAATTACATGTTATTTATTTTACCAGAACGCAATGTTAGATCTAATTTCACCGTTTGTTTAGCTGACTTCTGCTTGGACCGGTTTAACGTGCGCTATGCGCTGAACTCGTACGATGCGCTTAACTAAGTTTATCTTAAATTGATAGCGTCATTGGCCTTCAGAAAAAAAAAATAAGAAAAAGCACACAAAATTGGCTAACACTCAGCGTGTACTATGGCAGATCAGATCATGCCATAGAGCTGGTTAATGTGGTCATCGATAGTGTTGTCATGTCGCGTAGGTGGGATCATTATTCTAAAGTAGAGTCAAAGGTCCTATTTTTATTTATACTATATGACAGGATGTTTAGACCTGTGGCTGTGGCTGACCAAGCCGGCAGCGTTGAATCAACTACAAGATCTTAGTTCAGAGCGAACCATTCATTTATTTCAATTATCTTTACGACCGTGTGAATAATATTGATCGGAGATAATACGTCTGTAAATGAGATTGACGGCATTTATGACGTAGTTTCAAGTGCCAGCCTGGGGAAAGTTCAGCTTTCAGTTTCTAATCATATTACTTTCCCAGGCTGTCTGAAACTACGGGTTCTAGTCCCGCCGATTTTTTTTTGAGATATCCCAATAAATTTCGATTTCGGCGGGACTTGAACCCACACCCCACCCTAGTAATCTATGACCACGCCGAAATCGATTTTTTTTGTTTACTTAATTAATTTCTTAGAGATTACCCAGAGTACAAAAATCTTATAAAGTCGTATGTGTACAAGTGTGTATAAGTGTATGTGTACATTACATTCATAATATGTACTTGTACATACATATGTTTATGTATTTTCAAGTTCTGTAATCTTTTGGTTTCAGGTAACAGTTTCAATAATCACCAATCACCAAGAGATGTTCAATTCTGCTCGCAGCCGGTTGATTTGTATCAACGGCTGATGAATTAATCAAAAACTTCACTTCGTTGTCAATGACAATATGTACTTGTTACTTGTTCCTGGACTGCTTTCCGCAACTAGGCCACAGGTGGGCCCTTTTTGCGTGACGATGACAATATGTATCTGGGTTGCCACTTTTCTCCCATTTGCAGTGTCCAGTTCATGGAAATACCAATCAAGGATCAAATTACTTGTCGATTCGACGGTGACATACACACAATAATATATTTTTAAAAAAAATCTTCATTTCGGACTACCCTGATACATAATTTGTTATAAGTTTGTATGCTAAATGACCTTATTTTAGTGTTAGTATTCCTTAGGTACCTACTAAAATTAAATAAAAATGAATTAAATTAAAATAGAAAATACATTAAATCAAATCAAATAAATGTAGTCTATAAACATTATTAAAAAGTTTTATAACAAAGAAAATAACAATCCCATAATAGAAACAAATTAGAACTAGTAATTGCAATTTAACCAATGATTAACTAGCTACAGACTGTTGAAAACTGTTGTAATCTACAAGTAGCTCAAATGATCCATATCAATACCAGTCGCGCGCGTGCCCAAGACGCTGGCTGCATTGCCCCGCTGTATAGCAATGCTGATGCGCTGCCCCAGATACTCACCAGCTCTCGGGTCACGCGTCGCTTCGACCAGACGCTCAGATAATGTTTTAATAATATTTTAATTTTATAGGCGTACGCCGATAAAAGTAAAAAAGGGAGATGAGGTATTACCATCTCGAAAGTGTATAGCTCAAGTTAGGTTCAACTATGTTTCCTTACCTCAGTCATAGTCGGACCGGCGCGGCGGCGGCGCGGGCGGTGGCGTTTGTGTTGCGCGTGCTTGCTACGACGTATAATTTTGTGTGATTTCGACTAAAACACCACGACAATGCCCTCGTGTTCGTTCATAGGTGTACAAATAGCTCCAAAACAAAAAACAAAGCCCAAGGCATACACCAAACTTTAAATTTTCTGATAATCCGATACCTTATCATTATTTCATCTGTAACACGGTACAGTTTTTGAGTGAGCGCTGGTACAACGTACCGTATCTTCCTTTTTTACTTTTATCGAAGGCGTACGCACAATCAGCTGACAGGAAAGCAAAAGACGTCATTGAACATGACTGTATTGTTTTAGATGAGGTAAACGGTAAGTAAACAGTTCATTTACGGCATGATAGGTAGGTATCTTATCTGCCCGGCTGCCAGGCTCATGACATTATAGATCACTTGTCACAGCGCATTCTATTTATAAACGTCAGCGCACCTTAGGATTCTCGAAAGCTGATGTCAGGTCTGTTTCTCGGTATAACTATTTGGGTCATAGATCATGTGAAATAGAAAGGACACTGGTAAAGGTGCTAATGTTGCTCCAAGGTCTTGAAGAATAAGTAAAGCGTAAAGGGTAAAGCAGATATACACTTAACTAGACATAAGCACGGTCTAGCTTTTCGCTTCTTTTTAATTTTTAATAGATCTTCGTTTGACTGCAATCTGACGATGATTTGACGATGTATCACGAAGAGCTAGCAGACTCTCATTCACTCTTGTCTTGAAGAGACCCAGGTGGTAGTTTGCCGGAAAAACAGAAGCAGTTCGGTTCTGTAAAATAGTCTCAAAAAAGAACTTAGTTATATGCGCACGTAACTGCAAAACGAAACTGCAGATGGAGGTGCCTGGCCTGGTAGACGAATTAGGTAAAGTGTGATGTCACCAGGATGTCAGCAAAAACTTTTAAGGAAATCGCCAAAGAGCTACACTATTAGTTTTACATATCTAGGTTATATTTTAATGACATACTGAATAAGTAAAAGGCAGGTAACTGTGTAAATAAGAAAACCCACGCAAAAGGCGAAAACCTAGTCTAGGTGATTTTTAAACAAAACTAATAATGAATAGACATGCATTTATTTCCTGCTCACATAGTACATTTATTATAAATACAGAAATAAAACATTTGCAAAAAAATAAAAGAACATTTTTAAAAATTATTACGAGGAAAAATTCACAAAATTATTTATTTCAAAACGAGAGATAGTAAATGTCACAGCAGCAAAAAATGTCTCGGCTCAACATAAATGCCTACAGGCACTAATCATTATGACATTAGATATGAAACTCAGCATTTTCGACTAAAACTGCTTTGCATGTATACAATTTGGCACATTCTCAGTCAACGATGCATAGTCTCATCTGTCATGTCACACAACTGATCTATGTATCTATTGCCAGATAGTTATTAAAGTGTCAAGAGCGAGTGTATTTCAGTCAGGTCCTCGCACTTTGTACAATAAGGCGAAAAGTATTTACCAACGTATTTGTTGGTTGTGTACTCTCTGTACGTTTAGTTTTCTATCCTCGGTCCACGTAGTTTTAGATTTATTTTGAGTGATTTGTTTCACTTTGACATCATGACAGCGGCAGTCAAGTTTGCGGCATTGATAATATAAAAGTAAGTAGATAGAGCACTACCAACAGCTCTTGGTCATAGAAATGTCTTCAGTTGGTGCTTCATGAAAATAAAAACACACAGGAAAACATTTCATAGAGGTAAAACACGCTCACTCAACAATTATCTTGATTCACAAGGCAAAACCCATCAATGTGTGAGTTGACTAGCATAATTAAAACATCAGTGCTTCACGCACACGAGCGCACGAATATGTTTAGAAAATTAGACGTATTTGTTGCATTTTTTGGATACACCTTGTTTGTGTCTACTACCATTCTAAGCCTTTTTCGTATACTACGACGGCAATGGTTCTCTGACTAGTTTTACGTAGTGACTGTATACTCTTTGAGTTTATAGTGATCTGTGGCATAACGTAGTTATTGTATACTCTTTGATCTGTGGCAATCGTCGTTGATTACTGTTTGACTAGTTTACAGTGATCGGTGGTGGTTGATTGTTAGTGGTAATCTTACTGTGTCTACCAACGTAGGATCGCGTCTAAACGCCTAGAATCTTTGGTGTCTACGGATACTAAGCCTAGTACTAAGCCTACAGGTGTAGTGCACAAGTGAGTGAGTGCCCAAACACAGGTGCACTCTCTCCCTCCCTCTCATAATTCGATGGGACGGAGGAAAATGACGATAATTTCATCAAAATTATATTAAGTTTTCTATCGGAACATATAGTCTGACCAGCCCCCCTAGCACAGGGATCGTTGTCTAGGGTAGAATAGACAATAATGATCCCCGTGCTAGGGGGGCAGGAGTTTGTTTTTCTATTTCATATTCAAAATCTTTACTCCCAAGAAAAGAAATTAATAAATCATAAGTAGGTATATTAATAACATAAGCAGTTAGTTACGTAGTAAGTATACCCTTTGATTTCAATCAAATAGTAAAACCAATTAGACCTAGTAACTATTTACAATTGAAATCATTGAGCTAACTACAGACTGTTGCAAAACAAGCTACAGGTAGCTCAACTGACCAATCTATTAATTCCGTAACGAATGTATAATTAAATAATATATCCTATGCTATCTATTTTTTTACAAAACTAAAGCAAATTCAACAGAATAAATTACTCAACGAACTCATAATTACGTTTAATTATCGTTTTCTTCGTGAAACATCTTAATTGGCCATCATGTTCCCTAATTAAAAATAATTTTCGGGGTTGTTTCAGCAGAAATCAGGGATAAGGAAAAAATCATAATAGTTGCGTTTTACCCTCAGGGTAACTCCCCGATTTCTTTGTAAGTCATAAGAAACTAGATTTTTAAAAGATGGTTGGAAAAATCCATCTTGTATTGTAGTTGTGTAACAATTAATTGATAGCATGCGATTAACAACCGGCGGCGGTATGTATGATAGATAAAATTTATGTAAATCTTAAATTAAAAGAAAAGATACTCGTAAAGTCTTTGACGAATGAAGTATCGGTGGCAGATTTGTATATAGATCAGTAGAGCTAGTACATACCTCTAGATTTTTTTTCTACTGTCTGTAGTTAGCTCAACTGTTTCAGTTGTGTCAATACTCTAGTTCTATAAATATATAATAAAGTTCTATAAATTTTACTCTATAACATCGTGTGCACGATGTTTTAAATTCAATCTACTTTACTCTCTAGCGGATAAAAACGGCTTTTGCACTCAGATATCAAAGAGCAATACTCTTTTCTCGCTGAGGTGTGATGAAAAGTTACGTGTTGCACTCGAGTACAAAGATTTTTTACCTCGTGCTCTTTTGATTCTCTCGTTAACGCTCAGAATTTTTAAATCTTAGAATCCTTCGCTTGCTCGGTCATCAAAATTGAGCACGCGGTTAAAAAACAACTTTGCACACTTGTATAACAAATAACTATTGTTAGTAAGGTTTATTAATGAACTAAAAAAAAGTTCTGGATCCAGTTGATGGAAGATATTTTCAATGCTTTTCAGTAACTGATCAAAACAATTTGATTCAATTGGATAAATCTTACTTTTACCTGTATATTAAAAGCACAAAATAACTGAAGAAGTCGTAAAACGCTGGTGTTCTTTCAACACAAGCAATAAAGAGCACAAAAGTCGCAGAAACAAATTACACATGGCCTCAGTCATAAGGCTAACCAATTAGTGGCAAGTCGCATGATGTCAGTATCGCAATCCAGTTCCAACTGGAGTGATAAACTTAGCCAACTTGAGATAATAGAGGTTCTGGGTTATCCCCGAGCCTATGACGTCACCGTTAGCATAAATCCGAAGGTAACTTTAGTATATTCTAAGGTTATTTTCGCGAGAACTCATAATAAAACACTGTTTTTAACGGATTGATCGCGTATCTCACTAATATTATAAACGTGAAAGTTTAGATGGATGGATGGATAGATAGATGGATGGATGTTTGTTCCTTTATCACGCCAGAAAGGCTGAACGGATCTAAATGAAATTTGGCACAGAGATAGATTATAGTCTGGAATAGGACATAGGCTACTTCTTATCCCGGAATTCCCACGGGAACGGGAACTACGCGGTGAAACCGCGAGGAGCTGCTAGTATTTTATATTTTGTTTATAACCTGACGTTTCGGA
This sequence comes from Eupithecia exiguata, assembly GCA_947086465.1. Lineage (NCBI taxonomy): Eukaryota > Metazoa > Arthropoda > Insecta > Lepidoptera > Geometridae > Eupithecia > Eupithecia exiguata. The sequence continues at coordinate 10,740,809 of OX352245.1, forward strand.
GGCTTTTCAGCTTCCATGGTCACAGGCAGACTGAGGTGACATTTGTCTTTACAAGTAATTTGAATTTTGCATATCTACCGTCAATTATACAACTTTAATTATAACGTTCCGTATGTACGCAGTAATCACTAACAGTGTCTTGATAGGTTGCAACTTTTCAACCCATCAAGACACTGTTAGTGATTACTGCGTACTTACGGAACGTTATAATTAAAGTTGTATAACTGACGGTAGATATGCAAAACTCTGCTCTCCGCTGTTCTAGAGATCATCCTTTCCATTGCAATTTTTTTTTCGAGGGATTTATCAATTTAACCCATCGGCGGCGGCGCGCTCTTCAGGGGCATGTGCGTCGTGCGCCATGAAAGAGTTAATTTTATTTTTAACAAACTTTAAACCAACGATTTGGCTTATTAAAACAAGTAATTAATTACCTATAGAGCTGGTAAATATATAGATACCATACTTTTATCAAACATAAAGAACACTGTCGTGGAAGTCAAGGTGACATCCGTTCTACAAAAAAATACGAAATAAAAACTGTTTATCGGTTTGGGAGCTATCCATACACAACAAAAACCGACAAACACACAGACATGTTAAACATTCTTAAGTACCTACTTCAAATTCCTTAATATTTACGTTATTTTTTAAGTTTTGCGGGATATACTTAATTAATACTAATCCCACGTAGAAAAAAGGTAAAAAATAAATATTTCAATGGATCATCTGGGCCCTATCTATAATCTACTAGCAGCTGCCCGCAGCTTCGCACGCTCTTTTCCGGAATAAAAAGTAGTCAATGTCCGCGGACATTGACTAGTTTTTATTCCCGGAATACCAGCAACATCCCTGTCAAATTTCATAGAGATCAGATAGATAGATAGACAGACAGGAGTTATTTTCGAATTTATAATTATTAGTATCTATGTATAAAAAATAAAAAAAAAACCTTCCTTATCGGTCCACATTTTGAGGGATTAATCAACCAACAAACACATTGTATAAAAAAACGTTCATACAACCGAACAGCAGCGGCTCCTGTTTTAAAGTCGGTTAAAAATCAATTTTTATAAACACCTCTGTTAACTTACGTCATCGGGGGTAAAAAACTAAGAAGTAACCTTAAAAACGTCAGAGATCATCAAAGTTAATGAATACAAAAAGATAATTAATTAGTAGCAGGTGGGTCGTTTTTTTGCATTGTCAGACAAATTTATGTTAATCAGAGTCAATATTGATCATTGACAGAGGACGGAAACAGACAGTCAATTGAAAGTTTAATCAATGGTTTTGTGTATAATTCCCACGTGTATAATACACCTTTGTAGAACTAAATTATACAATCAAATCTTTTGTGGACATTGTGGACTTGTCTGAACAGTATTTATTTTAATTGATCTTTGATTTAAGAAAGCATAGAAAAATTGCAACTGTTATAAGAGTTTCGTTGCTGACTATACCTAGGTGCTAGCTTAGCTACTATGGGCATTACCCCCATGTGATAAAAGCTAATAAGACGCTGATCAGGGGGTCCTGCGCCCAGCAGTGGACCAGTATCGGCGGTTGACGAGATGAGAGGTACTATTACAAATACAAAAATCAAATACAAAATCATTTATTTACCATAACGATTACAGATGACCTAATGTTAAATTATGAGATACTTAACTATTACAAATGATGTGGTTTATAGTTAAAACATTGTTACCCGTGGTTCCCGCACTAGGCTAGGCCTGTTTCGCGGGAGACAAATAATTTATTAAAGTTACAATCAAATAATAGAAAAAAATAGAACTAATATTTACAATTGACTCACTGCAGACTGTTGCAAACAATCTACAGGTAGCTCAACTGATACAATATCAATACGAGTCGGGAGCGTCCCCAAGACGCTGTAGCCAGAGTCTATACGCGCTGGTACAAATTACTTAATTAGCTCTCTCTTATTTAAACAAACTTCAGCAATGGGGTTAAAAAAAGAAAGAAATAGGTAGGTACCTATTTTATACGTAACAAGAATTCTATTCAGGAAGGAAATGAAGTAACCAATAACTAATTAAGTCGAAGTATTATTGGAAACCAACCAGTGTGGTTTTCTAGGTATATGACCTTGTGCTTGAGTAAAAAACCTAATAAATCATTTGCAGGTAAGTTCCTAAAGATTCTGCGAAAGACATTCCTTTTATGGTTGTATGCAAAAGAAACAACGAATAGTGAAGTATTTAACAATGACTCATCAATTCATTTTTTACAGGCCTATTGCAATGGCATAGGGTTGAAAATGACCATAAATATAGCGGTGCTTCAGGTATTATTGGAATTGCCGGCAGGTTCATACTTGATTCAGGATTCTATGGAAAAAGCTTTTTAGTTGATTTTTAAGTGATGCAAATCAAACCGTTGATATCCATTGCTGTCAATTTATAAATAAACTAGCGGCCCGCCCCGGCTTCGCACGTGTTCTATCGCCTATGTTCATCAGGGATAATGTAGGATTCTAATGGTAAAAGATTTTTTTGACTTTTGACTTTTTGAAATTTTACGTCTTTAAAATATTAGTGTAGACTATAATGACATGTATTGAATATTCTAAATAACTTAATCGAGTCAAATGCAGATTTAGATGTTCGACCAGAAATGACCATATACCTAGTGATAGACGATAATGCGAGTATGATTAAGTACCTACCGTCCCCTCATATCTCACTTCTACGTCTACAGCTTACTAGTCCACCGCTGGTATGTCCAGCGGTGGTCTCCCCAGATAAGCGCCGCGCGCCGCCGCCGTGCCGGTGGCTTATCATTAGGCAATGCCATAATCCCAACGCGGGCAGTCGGTTGTTCAATATGGGTACACAGAAAAAGCTGCTAACCCTTTGTTCAGTTAGAATCCTTTAGTCACCTTATACGAAATACTCCCCTAATGAACCTCTTAAGGGGTTGATAATAAGTAGAAAAAGGCATATAATGTATATACACTTTGGAAAGACAAGCATAGAGATTGTTTTAAAAGTCAAGTTCCTCAGATCAATGTTTCAAAAGTCAAAGTTACTGAGTTCAAAACGAGCGCCGAACTCCCAAATCTTCTTTGTAAGTTCCTAACTTGTTTTGTCAATAACCTTAATGTTTCCAACTGTAGGTACCTGAGCGAATATTCTATTACAATAGTCCTTTAAGTTAGAAAACATTATAACTTATTATATTCATCTCATACAAAAGGGAGTGCTCATCAAAATTTCACTACCTACTTCCCAAGTTGTCCCTTGAAAGCCCTGTCTCTAGAGACTCTACCTTCCACCTCACAACTTTTCGGGTTGATAGATAAGTCCAAGTTAACGTAACTTGAAGTTAGGACAAGTTTAAGTTGGGATAAGTTGAATAAAAGAGCCTCAGAAGGAATAAAAACGGACAAATTTATGATAAGGAGATAATGGAGAAAGGGTATAGTATAGGCATACAGGACTTGGGAAGAACTTGGAAAGTTTGGATTGGGTTTATGAGATGGCTGTTCCAGGTTTCAGGAAGATGGTTGGATAAAGGGGTCAGGGGGCTTTTCTTGAATGGACCGACGTTGAAAACCTTTATAATGGTACCTACATTAGAAAGTTGGGTCTGGTACACTTCTGCGAAAGACATTTGGGCGAGAAATGCTTGGGCGAAGGCCATTTGGGCGAGAAGAGATTTGCGCGTGTGGACATGTCTTTTGTATTATGGATAGGCGAATAACATTGTATTGAATTTTAAGCGTTATACACTTACTAGTGGTTTATTTTTCGCTTCTTCCACTAGTGGACAAAAATTGAAGCGAACAAAATCAATAACATTTTGTTTCTTATTTGATAATAATTACTATTATGAAGCTGTTTATCTATAAAATTTGACTTGTCTAAGTGCTTATTTTGTAAGCCTAAAGAAATAAAGTTATTGAATTTTGAATTTTATTTTGAATTTTGAATTTTATGGAGTCATGCAACATGCAACCGTCTCGTCGCAAAGGTTAGCTAGATTGTTGTCTTTAAGAAAATTAGACAGAATTTTGTGTTTCACATAAACACAAATGTCATGTTAATAAAAAGAACATACCTGCAACTGGAGACAACTTTCTCATGACACACCATCGCGATTTCCACTGAAAAGAGAAAGACAAAATTTTAAACATAAAATATCGAAATAAGTACAATTCTTTATTAACAAAGAAAATTACAATCAAACAATATAATTAAATTGTAACCAGTATTTACAATTGAAACAATTGAGCTAACAGCAGACTGCTGCAAACAATCTACAGGTAGCTCAACTGATCCGTATAAATAAATAGGTAGATATTTTAGTAGGTTGCACTGGCATGTTTTGATTGAAAATAATTAAATACAAGCTCATAACAAATTTATGAAGCCACCACTGAAATACATAATAGGTTCATAATATATATTTTCATCCCTAATGCATATAATGCATTATTTTCATACATTTAGGTAGGTACTATAATTTGACGTGTTTTAAAAAACTTTATAATCCACAATTGAAGAAGACATCGACCAACATTATATCACATAGAAAATAATATACACAGACGAACATAGTATAAACCTCCTCCTGAAGTCGGTTTAAAAGTATGAAAATGATGAATACTTATAATAAAAAAATACACTGAGTTAAAATTGCTCACAGGTTAGGAACAGCAATCGCTGTGGCTTTAGAAGTTATATCAAAAGCAACCATAACCCTCGGAAAATAGAAACGAATATATGTAGATAAACCGTTGGCTATCCACGAAGGTCGACAACTTTGAGTCCACTCGAGTCGCAAGATTGTAATGTCGATGTCACCTGTCCCTTTCTGACTTGATTACGTAATCCTCTGTCTCGCTTTTGCATGCGACGGATCTGAACCGGGTCGAGTAGGGTGACAAAGCTTTTGTAATGTATATGATAATAACAATAATATGATAAACGAAATTATGGTTGTGTATGTCTGTAGTTCATGGCAGAACTATAAACTCGCGCCATTAATGGAAAAGATCCCATCTGAAATCATTATCCATACTATTATAAATTATTATTATAAATTCGAAAGTAACTCTGTCTGTCTGTTACCTTTTCACGCCTTAACAGCTAAACGGATTTTGATAAAATTTGACAGGGAGGTAAATAGTATAGGATGAGGCTCGCACAGGACCGAGTTATCTGGCGTGTAAAAGAGGAGGCCTATACTCAGCAGTGGGTGTCAACAGGCTGATGATGATGATGAAATAGTATCCCGGGGACGGACATAGGTTGCTTGACAAGCGCGGGCGAAGCCGCGGGCAGCAGCTCATCAGTTAATGGAGGATCTACCTATATCATTTTAGCCAATAAGGAATTCATTTCAAACGCTCCTTCTTTCACGGGGAGATTTTTACGTCTATCAGTTATTTTGTTAAAGGTGCAAGCATCTGCTTGATGCGATTGTAGAGCATTATCTTATTTATTTATTATTTTTTCTTTCTATCTCAGTAATACTAGTAAACTACGAATATGTATCAGTTGCGTTTGAAAGTCACCGCAACAGTAAAATAAAACGTAACAAATCTAACAGAAGTCCCACAAAACACAAACACATAGACGCACTACGATTGCGCAGACAGTTGCGCAACGGTGGCGCTACTATCGCCTCCAACGCCATCTTTAGTCGCCCTGTGTCTCCGAGCCGGAACGCACGCCACTTTACGCGCGAATTTGCAATCAAAAAGTGGCCATTTTGTTTCGCGCGTGATATCATTTTTATTCGGACGGGCAATGGAAGGGGCGCCAAGCAACTTGGTGGAGACAGAGGCATTGATCAGGGCAGTGAAACGTCATCCAGGATTGTACAGAAAGAACCATCCGTCCTACTTTCACAAGTCTAATCACAAACCGAAGATATGGCATGAAGTGTGCCGAGAAGTTATTCCGAACTGGGAAACTATGAAGTCTCAGGATAAGGTTTCATACAGTGAGTTCTTTGTTTATGTTTACCTTCTTTATTCTTGACCTTCGCAGGTAGTGTGTCAAAGCAAAATGAAACAGCACAGTGGTCCCTCTTATCAGTGAGAATATGAAAACATTATTGTAAATTGTAAATCAACTCGGATTCTACGATCGGACGTTTTTAATTGTTTCAAACAAAGAACCAAAACATTGACCTGGACTATTTTGCCTTGACTCGGATGCCATATATTGTTTTGTAACTTGTAAACGTTATTCTGATTCAAATAATTCTAATATTCAAATGTTAAAACAATGTTGCCAGGAATTTCCACGATCATTAGCAACTTTGCCCGCCTACCTACTGATATTTACACTGTGCCTTAGCATCTGTCAAACAAGCAACTGACATGGGTCGTGTTCTCTATTTAAACCATTAGACCTTTGTAGCTTTGAGGTTTTTGGAGTTGGATAAATTCGTTTTTGGGTATTTGGTAGTTTCTACTATAGCTTGTGTTGTGGTTTTGTTTGCAAAGTATCGCGTTATATCATATAAGGCAAATATAAGATATCAAATTCGAGGTGGTACTAGAGAACAAAAGACGAACAATATCTTTAATAAATAACATTTGATATTCTTTACAAAATTCTAACATACAAGAGATTAAACCCATTTATATGTATAACACCTATCTGTGTTTATTGCTTTAATAGCACAGCGATAGCTTAACAAGAGAATGGCAGGATAAAACGGCGATGCCGGCAAGTTAATATTATGTTTTTGTTTTTCCAACGTCGGCCTTGAGATACCTTGAAAGGGTTATTAAGACCCCCCGCAGACAGACTTTAAATCGGCCGGTTGGTTGAAGTTTCTGAACTTCAGCTCAAAATCAACCAATCTTTTTGAGACTTTCGCTTTTTATGCACTTTGAGTTGTACCTACGTAGGTTAATGTTGTGTTATTTATGACACGAAGTTTTTGTAAGTAGGAATTGGACTGGATTATAATTTCGTTTACAGTCTCAAATTATGAAATCAACAAACGAAGTAGTCTCAAGCCTGATGTTGTTTTGTATCTACGCTATTGCGAAGCTCCCAAACTCTTATTATTTGTTTTATTAACTGATTTATTTCCAGATTCAGAATCCATATAACACGTAGCGAATAAATAATACTTATATAAATAATTAAAGAAATAATAATTTTAATAGTTCGATACTACAAGTTTAGAGCTCTATTTGCATCAGGAACCTAATATTACGTACGGTAGTTAACGTAGGTACTGAATCATCGCATAAATAAAACTTCTTTTTCTGTTTCAGTGTACAACATCCAAAAGCGCTGGAAGAACCTCCGAACTTGCTTCAGCCGAGAACTCCTTCTCCGAAAACAAGAACAAGAGAAACGCAGAAACAACGAACGTGTGAAACAAAGGAAAATCTACGGATACTACAAAATGATGAAATTCCTTATCGACAAAGAGGAAGAAGGTGATGTCGATGATGACGAAGACAATAATTCTGATGAGGATAGCTATGAACCGCTCGCTAATCTCAAAACTGAAGCGTACGATGAGAATGAAGTGACATTGGAATTTGAACCAGAGACTTTCGTGCAAGCGTTTGAGCATAAACCAGCTAGGCATGAGAAGAAAGCTAGCAGCAGTAGCATTCAAAGTCAGAATGACGGTAAAGTACTAGATTATTTAAAATCTGTGAAACAGGAAGAGTCTGATGAAGACAAACAGTTTCTTTTGTCTCTGATCCCGACGTTTAGGAAGTTGGATGATAAGCAGAAGATTGAAGCAAGGATAGAGATTTTGAAAGTGTTGAAGGGAATCAGTTTTCAGAATGATGCTGGAACGAGGGATGCTCTAGCATCTTAGATGTTTTTAAGGTGCCATGTCCATGGAGCAGAGTATTGTCGGCAAAATTATCATTTATTTCCAATACATCTATGAGCGTGTATCGACAACGAGACTAACAAGATTTGCCGCGATTGCGATACGTTTGCCCATGGAGGGATTTTACAATATCGTCATATTTCTTCCCAATTCCACAGTTTTTGCGTTGAACGAAATTAATTGTTTGATCTTGATAATATTGCCAGTTAGTTAGATCAATTAAAGAGTGTTAAAGCTAAAAACCAAGTCGATTTATATCAAGTACTGGTTGTCAACTTAGATAGGTAAAATGATTTCCTTACATTAAATTTCTTGTTGTGTAAAATCAGATTTTATTAGTCGTAATCTAGTTAGTGATGCACTTTGAGTATTGTAAATTTTAATTGATAAGAACATTAAGTACTCAAAACTTAAGTTTAACTGTAATTTTAACACATTAAAACATGTTAAAAAATCTTTCTGTTTTATTTCTAACTGTCCATCCATGCATTAAAGTTTACCCAGTGCTAGTAGTAAGGATGTAGGTAGTTTGTAAACAAGTGGCCTGTTACTGTTTCGTGTTACAAAACGGTGGTAGGAAGTGATTCACTGTTTGCATAGATTCGATCAAAGTCCTGCAATGTCACTCTAGGCGATATGAATGAGTAATTGGTTTGTTAGCTGAATTATCAGGGCGCACCCAATTTCATTGTAATTTTATTTGTTTTCTTGCTAATATTACTTTTCATACATAAACAAGTACGTCAGCCTACCACAGGCAAGATACCAGTTTCCTTCCATTTAATGGTGTTCTGGTTATTTTATATGTAAGTATTAATAATAAAACCGGCCAAGTGCGAGTCGGACTCGCGCACGAAGGGTTCCGTACCATTATCTATAAAAAGGCATAAAAATTACCCTTTGGGTACGGAACGTACCCAAAGGGTATGTATCTAGTACCCATAACACGAGCTCTGCTTAGCTTGGGGCTAGATGATGTTGTGTGGATTTTCCAGCATTATTTATTTATTATAAAATTTATATTTGGTGTTTATGGCTTGATTAAACCCTTGTTTGAGACAGGCACGTTAAGAAGTGAACTAAGGGCCGCATTAGCTTGCTCAGTCTGATGTTTATACCAAAGAAAGCGTTACTCAATGACGCAATTAAGAGTTGGCCTCACTCAGCAGTTCGTGCTCAACTCACGGGCTAAGTAGAAAAATAGATGAATAAATAATACAAGACACAACGACCTATAGAAGTACCTAGCCTATAGATACACTATTACTAATTTAAATTAAAATAATAAAGAGAAGATGAAAAGAGGTATTTGGTAAGAGATATAGCGGTATAGATTCTTGGTAAGTATGACAGCCATAGAAGTAGTCATTTCATTGCCAATGACGCACATGAAGCTCTGCAAGTCCTCCTAGCTGAGGCCCGTCTCGTCTGCGCAGCTGCGGGTCAAGCTGTCAAGGAGGTTGGGCAGTGAGTGCGTTATTTATGAACAAACCAACCTGCATTTAAACTAACGATATGTAAAACTATAGAGATGATAGCGTTAGGTAAATATTTAAATTGAAACGTGTTAAATTTATGACTGATATTATAGTTCTTGGAGCTAGTCCCATTAACAAATAGTCGTTGTGTGTTCTCAGAAGCTAGAGCTAATCAGTTTATTTTTCCCAGAACTGCGAGCTACCGTTGAGAGTTATCGATTGACATATTTCTCGATATCGACAGATAAGTTATCGATAGTGATAACGATAACAATATCAGCCCTTCAGGTGCTACGGTCTACGATGGTTTGGGTGCAAGTTTTGAAGTCAAAGTAAATACCTAGATAACGATAAAGCTATCAATTTAAATTAGAAACTATCGTTTTCTGTATGTGAGTGTAGACTGGTGTCGAATCAACTTCAACTTCTTTCTTAATGGCGCCGTTTGCTTTTCGCTACGACTCTGCCAGTGTCAGTTATGTTGGTATACAAACTAAAACATAACTATTGACAGGCACTTTAATGAAAATGTCACTTTTATTTTATTACGATGGCATACAAAGAAAGGTCTTGCCACAAGGCCACATTTTGAGTGCTTGCGGTTACTTATTTCAGTTTGCGTACCATTGTCGACGGACATATTAACACCTATAGGCTAGATATGTGCTCGATACCTATTATAGGCAATGAGTTTAGTAACGTAATACTTCATTGCCTACAGGTATCTATCTGTTCCTTCACCTTTTACTTTTGATACTAATTAATATCGACTATAACATACCTTTTTCCCATCGCGAAATTTGACAGTTCCCTCGATAATAGAAATGGCGGGCTCCGCCATCTTGGTGTCAGTCACGTGACTCGACACCAGCGCCACCGCGGCGGCATTGTGCACTAGCACGAGCACATCACTTCACACACTGCACTGAAACCTGCAACAAATAGAGTCGAGTTTAGCATGGAGAAGAGAATTTTCAGAACTAGGTAGATGCTCAGATTACAGAAGAGGTGCTGCAGTGATATTGTATGCCTAGACTTTATACAAGGCAACAAAAAGTCGCTACGGGAATCATCCCGTCACAAATCATGAGTAAATACAGTGCGCGTCAGAATTAAGTATCCCCCTTGTCTATGGGATATAGGGAGGTACTTAATTCTGACGTGCACTGTACATATATTATTGGAGTAACCGCCACTTCCACTTCTATTACTCTCCGGATTGGTATAATTTCTTCGGAGCTCTTTAAATTCATTTAGAAGTCATCGCATGATTTTATGAGTTATCAAATCAAGCAAAACCGATTGGTACTAGGTGCCTTCTTAAATATTTAACCATCTATCTGTTTGGAAGACTTACCTACCCGTTCAGTTCTCAGAAGTTGGATCCCATATCCATATGCAAAGTTTGCCGATAAACAAATTGGTTGTTCGCAACTCCTTTACAAAGTTTCTCAAAGTCTCTCAGAGAATTAGTAATCTCTGAGATTTTGTTGAATTTCCTAACTTTATTACAAGCAATCCTATTCAGAAACTTGCCAACAAGTCGCCGACTTTAGATTTCGATATTTCGGCAGTGGAAATGAACTTACTAATTTTGCATTAAGAATGAACAAAATTGTTTGCCCCCACCTGTGCACCAAGTTTTCAATCAACTGACTGGAATTAAGAATAGCCAAAGGATGATGTCTCATGTCTCAGGCTGCATTTTTTGTAGAAAACAGCCAGCAGAAGTCATTATTTTTGACAACTCGAAACTACTGCGTGGATTATGCATTGAAAATGGATAAACTTTTGGCAATTGCCAATAGAATCGATTTTACAGTGACGAATGAAGTAAACGCGTACTAGCTAAGTAGCTGAGAAGCCGATGATTGAAATCAGTTTTAGGAAACCACCTGCATCAATGATGTAAATAGCTGTCACAAATATTCATTAACCAACGGCCGAATAATCAAATACAACTCAGATTTAGCACGTCTCAAGAAGCGATTTTTTTTACAGTTTTGAATGAAAATTGAAAATTCCTTATAAAATTGTCGATCAATCTCCTGGCCAATATACTGGATTTGCTGAACACCTCTTCATAGAAATTACTATTAACCACAGTCCTATCTTGCTCGGGGTGTATTATCCACCTTCGCTTCACGTTAATTACTTCTCCTCTTTTGAATTGAAGCTCGAAACTCTTTCTCCTATCTATGACCACACTATTATCCTCGGGGACTTTAACACTTGCCTGTTAAAGAAAGACTCTCGTGCTCGTAAACTAGAATCTCTTGTTTCTTCGATCAACATGCACATCCTTCCCCTTTCTGCTACTCATCACGCTCCTAACTGTTCTCCTTCTCTATTAGACCTAATCTTGGTCTCCGATGTTGATCGTGTGGCCACTCATGGACAAATTACTGCTTCCTTTTCTTACCACGATCTGATTTACCTATCCTATAAAGTCCGCTCCCCTAAACGCAAGCCCAAAATCCTTCTCCTTCGCAGCTATAAAAATATTGATTATGAACGCCTTAAATTTGATGCCTCTAATATCGACTGGTCACTTGTAATTGAGGGTGGTTCAGCTGATGATATGGTGGCGAACTTTAACAAAATCGTCATTGATTTGTTCGATACCCACGCACCACTCAAACGCGTTAAAGTCAAGCATCTACCTGCTCCTTGGCTAACAGAGAGCATCAAAAAAATGATGGCGAAGCGCGACAGGGCGAAACGTATGTACAAAAAATATTGCACTGAATCAACCTTACTGTCGTACAAAATGCTCCGCAATCGTTGCAGCAGGATGTGTAGGGATGCTAAGAGACTTCACATTAGTAATGCTCTTAAAGATGCAAACCCTCCCCAGATGTGGAAATTCCTCAAATCATTGGGGTTGGGTGGAAAGCCCAGTAATCCACTTGGTTCGCTTGACCTGAATGCTATCAATCGTCACTTTTCTAAATCTCCATTGAGTCTTAATAGCAATGTCAGGCAAGCGACTCTGAGTGGACTGGCTCGAAAACCTAGGCCTATGTGCACCCCCTTTACGTTAACGGCAGTTGCGGAGCAGGACATCAAGGAAATCCTTTCCTCAATTTCGACAAAAGCGGTAGGCACTGACGATATAAATATTCAGATGCTACTCCTTCTTTCCGATGAACTCGTACCAGCTATCACTTTCATTATCAATAACTCTCTTAAAACTAGTTTCTTTCCGACTGCTTGGAAATCGGCCTACGTCATTCCCCTTCCCAAGACTTCTAATCCAACGTCAGTCTCCGAATTTCGGCCTATCTCGATCTTACCTGTCCTTTCTAAAATATTAGAGAAAGTAGTCCAAAAACAGCTGTCTGATTACCTCTATAAGAATCATCTTCTCAGTCCGCTCCAATCAGGTTTTCGTTCTGGCCACAGTACGGTGGGGGCGTTGACAAAGATCTCAGACGACATCCGATGGGCCATGGATAATAGACTTTTTACATGTTTAATACTGTTAGACTTCAGCAGCGCCTTTAATTCAGTTGACCATGACATCCTTCTTTCCATTCTCTCCTCCCATAATATCTCCTCCTCAGCAATTGAATGGTTCAAATCTTATTTGTCTGGTCGCTCGCAGTGTGTTCGCTCAGACGAGCTTAGCTCGGATTGGTGCAACATTACTGCGGGCGTTCCACAAGGTGGTGTCCTGTCTCCCTTACTTTTCTCTGTTTTTATAGACGCCATTACCCATAACATCACGTCACATTACCATCTGTACGCAGATGACCTGCAAATATATACCCACTTCGGTCCAGGCGAGATTTCGGAAGGCATTGACCAAATCAATAAAGATCTCATCAAAATTAAAGAATGGGCAAACACTTTCGGACTCTTAGTTAATCCCTCCAAATCTCAAGCCATCGTTTTCGGTTCTAACTACATGCTCAACAACTTTCCCCTGACCTCCTTTCCCCCAGTGACGTTTGTTAATGAACCTATTCCGTACTCGGAAAAGGCCAAAAATTTGGGTGTTATCTTTGACAACCGTTTGTCTTGGTCCCCTCACATCAACGATGTCAGCAGAAAAGTCAACTTCTCCTTTCAGTCTCTTAAACATCTACAAAATGTTCTACCTCTTGATATCAAAATCACTCTTGCCCAATCTCTGCTTCTTCCCATCCTTGACTACGCAGATGTATCTTATTTAGACGCATCGGAGGAGCTTCTGAATAAACTAGAACGCCTTCAGAACCTGTGCATCCGGTTTATTTACGGGCTGCGCAGGTTTGATCACGTATCTCAGTTCCGATCCCAGCTAAAATGGCTACCCATTCGTCGTCGCCGGGATCTTCATATCTTATCTTTCCTTTATTTTATCCTTTTTAATCCTCTCTCCCCTTCTTATCTTCGTGATCGCTTTGAGTTTCTTGTCCCCCGCGGCAAGCCCTGTAGAACTATAATATCCCTTCGTCTGAGAACTCCAAAGCATAGAACCAGCCGCTATCATGACTCTTTCACCGTGATGGCGCCCAGACTCTGGAATGCCCTTCCCCACTCAATACAAGCCAGTCCTTCACTTAGCGTATTTAAGTCAAAGGTAAAGGAGCATTATCTCTCTCTTCAGTCATAGCAGATATATATATATATATACACATATATTTAGGTATTTATATTCATTTGATACAGATCGTTATATATTTAATTTTGTGTATTATTTGCTTTATTTATTTATTTATACTATTTGAACTTTTATTTTTTTTGTTTTCTAATTTGTATGTACACTAAAATCTATCCACACGCATTGCACTATCTCTCATTATACCCTCAGGTTTGCTGTAAGAAAACTCTTTTAGGGTTAAGCTCGCCTTTGTACATAGCCATTAATTGCTAACTTTATGTATATATATTTCTTGTGTGTACAATAAAGAATTTAAGAATTAAGAAAATCTGTCACATATTCGTCTTTGGAGACGTGCTTATATGAGCGTTTGAATATTCGGGCGTTAGACACTCATTTACACCAAAACGACCGATTGGCCGTTTTGCCCGAAACCTCGAAAAAGGGACCCCTTGTGACCAACTCCTACAAGCGGCCACCGTTGGCCAAAATTCAATAAATAGGAACAAATCGCCCCAAAGTTACCTCACAGTTACAATGGCCCCCTGGAGGACAATAAAGGGTCTGTATGGCCCTGGATTGCGCGATCATTTCAGTGATTAATATCTTTGTAAATATTGTTTCTATTGATCGAGGATTGGTAATACAGGATGGTTAAACGCGTCACGTAATAAAATAAGCGCTTGGTAATAATGATCATGCTGGGCATCGTCACATAGTATCGAAGAGCATATTCGCAAAGTTAGTCGAGCTTGTGGTATGAGTACTAAATATACGCAATGCCTAAGCACTAAGAATTAGAAAAAACCCACACCCCTAACAAACATCGGCAGACCAAACATTTGTTTATGTAAGTGAAGGTGTAGAACAGGAAACTACCAGTCGGAAACTGCAAGTGAGTGAAACACTAACTAATTAAATATTCACTAAAAGGGAAAACCAGAAAAATTGCAAATTGCATTGCATGGCGTGAGGCACGCAAGCAACTAACACTTTAATATACTAAGTAAATAGTAATTTACTAGGTAAATAAGAAGTTGGACTACCTATATTGCATTTGTCATTAATTAAAATCGGTTTGATGCAATTTGAAATCACCCTGTACGACCCGAGCGCTCGTGGGGTGTTATTGCAATAAATTCATATTTGCTGATAGATTTTCTCTATAATTGTAATATTCAACCCCTCTTTCTCTTAACTGCTGTTTACCCCGTATTTCATTTAATATTTTCATTTCAATTATTTCTATGGTGAATTTAATAAATATTGGTTTTGAAATTTTACTTGACTGATTTTTCTCAAGAAGAAATATCACCGTCACAGATATCCGAAACAAAGGACAGCCTTCTTTTTAGTTGCTACAAATTTAAATCCTATTATATTATTATATATACAAAAACTAAAACTGGAACTAGATAAATGTATATTACAACATTTATCTAGTTCCAGTTGGGATAAAAGCTCATAAAAAGCTTAATTAAACCGATGAATTTATTTGTAAAATAGACAACTTAACACCTCGGTCTTCGATACCAACCGCTACTATAATCACAAAACATAACAGTACACTGATACCCAACAACAAAAAGTTTATTGTCCTCTCAAACATCTGCTTTGAAACCGATACGACAAAAAACATGACCATTGAGTGCAAAATGGTTCCAAACAAAGAACCAGTCATAGAAGAACTCGATAGAGAGAGACAAGACACCAATGGAAGTGGCGCAAGTATCAGTCATGTAAAGTAAAGAAATGTAAGTATATAAGACTATTTTGTAAACGCATTGAGCATTTTTGTAAACGCGCGGACAAGTTGCATAATATCCAATAATGGACCCTCTGTTAAAATCAGCATAATTTGACAGTTTGAAAAAGTCCGCAGATGTTGTTGCTGATAACCTTAAAAGTTCTAGTCTAAAAGATTCGACACAAATGAAAACACAAGTCGTCCATAAAAGGAAACAGCGTCTTGTTTCCGTGGAAAATTGACGACTTGTGTTTTCGGGCATATAGTTATAGTCTAAGTAAGCCATTTGAAATATGCTGAACGATAAGCATAATAAGCCCTTCTTACATACATCCATATTCCACCGGTGTGTCATACATGTTGTCATACCAACATCACCCATAATAAATAGTTCGATGTCTTTTTCTGCTACATTCGTCACAGAACAGATTTCTTTATCTTCACCACCTTTCGCATCTGCCAATATGACGTCACAGCAGATGGCCAGGGCTGTCACGCTTCCTATCAAAAAACCTTTTATCGCAATATTGCTTCATTATCACTGACAACCTTCTGACGGCAATAAATTTCGGGTTTAGTAGAGCGCAAAGGATTTAATTAATGCTTCGTTATTAGATATCGAGCCCTTGTAATTTGGGTTTAATTAAAAAATAACAACGGGGTTATATGTTACGTCGTGGTTTAATTGGATATTTATTTTTGTGAAACCTAATTACAGTATTCGCTAACGAACGACCAAATTATTGTGAAAGTTTTGGAATATGTTATGCAGAATTTTAAAACTTATATTAGGATTTCCCTGAGGAAAAGGCCTGCTTTTGCAGTTTTACTGTTTTCTAGCACTATATTCTACAATAACGATATTGAATAAATTAAAAGTTTGATATCTAGCTACCAAAAAACCTATCGAACCACAGTTTTTAGGCTACCGAAACGCGTCCAACTTTCTAACTTTATTTTCAATATTTAACTGTCTATGTTGCTGCTAAACAATATGTATTTGATATTGCTTGTAACCTTTTTGTGACAGCCCTTAGATAAAATCTGTTACAAATACAATCGAGTTGCATTGTTCACTCACACCTGCCGTTGGGTCGCGTGAGTTTGTTTTCATTTTACGGAATTCCAAAAAACTTGAAACCCTACATTTTTTTACGTTTATTGTCATAATAATTTCAATGATTGTCAATAAAAATCTAATTTTGGAGAAGCCTGTTCGAAAATACAAGTAGACAAAAATAAGTTTCAAAAAGTCTTAAAATATAAATTTTATATTTTTAATAGATATTGAAAGAGACTGATAAAAAGGATTGGAGGAGAATCTTGACTTCGATGGTAAAAAGATGAGCCGAAAAATAAAAATAAAATGCTTTAAAGGTTAATTCTGAACCTTTTATGAGTCAGTCAAAGATCCTGCATCGCAAATAGAATTTGTAAAATCTACTATACGTTCAGTTTATTACAACTGCATTTAGATGAAAGAGCCTGATGAAATAATGTGAATCTTGACATTATTTCATCAGGCTCTTTCATCTATCCAAAATTTCAAATACCAAAATGTCCGTCATCAAACACGTTAAAACATCCCAACAGAACATTTTAATAACAATGCTCTAATGAAATCTGAATTCATAATTTCCACAACGTGCTCCAAACAATAACAACTACCCTCGGGTCTAGACGCAATTAATAACGGAATTAAGTAATTACCTACCTGCCGGACGAACTTTCCGTTGAGTTATATTCTATTAAACGTAGGTTGAGCTTAGGTTCAACCAAATAGTGCGAATGAATCTGGATTAGAATGTAAGCTAGGCTGGACCATGTGTGAGGATGGTAGATGGACTGGTCAATGTTAGCAGAGGGGGGAAACATGAAATGAAGGTACACATAGATGACACCCAATTTTCGATATTAAGACAGAAAAGTGATCGAAATTTTTTCAAGTCAGTTCGTTAGCATATACATACCTACATATGTTTTTATACATGTGTGTGTATAGAAAGCAAAGGGTGCAAGGTTTATTTTGTTATTAGGAATATGGCAGATCGTTTGATCTTGTCAGATCGGTGGGTCGTTATTGCCACTTAGAATATTTTATGTTTTTTTTTACGTAGTATTGTATCACCCACTCTAATATTTTATGTTTTTTTACGTAGTATTGTATCACCCACTCTAATATTTTATGTTTTTTACGTAGTATTGTATCACCCACTCTAATCCTAAAAGTCACTTTCTTGTGTCTTGTTGCTTTGTGGACAAAATTTGCACTACTCGTCGATGTTCACAGTCACTTAATTTGTAAGTTTAGATGCACTTAAAACTAATAAAACCGAAACAAACTCGCGAACAGCACTAGTAAAACCATAATAAACCCACACAAATCCATCGCATCCGCCATATGTGGCGTCTTTCGGATCGAATTATTAACACCCTGTTTGCTTTCAATTAAAAATCAACTCGCTCTTTTCATAACAAGGTTTGCTTTTCATTGCGATTTGCTTTGCTTAGAATTTATTAGGAATCGGCAGCATTGGTTTTATAGGTTTGTTTTTAAAGTGGATTGATACATGAGTTGAGATTGTTGATTCCATGAAATGTTTAACACTGGAACTTTATACCTACTACAAAGTAACAATAGTTTTAAATGGCATATTATGTGCAAGTTTTGGGCTTGAGTAACGCTTTTATAAAGCATAAACATTTCATAATACGGACATAAGTTTATTTAAGATAATCATCGAGGTATTGAGACGAGTCAATCGATACATAATTTGTTGAAATCGAACTAGTAGTTTCAGCGCTACGTGGGAACAAAGAAATCGGCCACATACATACAAACATAGGGTGCTAACCTCATAACCCTCCCCTGTTGGTAGTCGGGTAAAAACCAGCCGCACATACACATACAAATTACGTAGGTATATAAAAGAAATTGAAGCAGAAAGCTAAATCTACTTTATCCTCTAGCGGATAAAAACGGCTTTTACACTCAGATATCGAAGAGCAAAAAAAACCTTTTTCCGAGATGGGAGGATGAAAAAGATTATATGTTTATTTGATTATTTGGAACTGATGCATTGTGCGAAATATTAATAATTGATGTACCTATTGGTCTTTTTATTTATTCGCGTTGATTATGTAGGTACCTAACTACATTAATAATTCTTACACATAATATATTTCTTTACGTCTTTTTTCGTATAAAATAGATGCACGATATTCCTACGAAAACAATAAAGCTACTATTTGTTAACAACGGGATTAAACCCGAATGCCTATGTGGAATAAAGTACGGCCAAATTTTTCACGAGCCACTGAATAAACTACTTCCAACTTAAATCATGAGGCTAAGCCAAAATGCATTGGGTTTTAGTCCGGGTACGGCACCAATTAAACGCGTGTGGTTTCCGGCTAACCATTGCCTGGAGTTACAGTTAGGGCTGCCACTATTAATTTGTTGCATACTTTTTGGATTTAAACACATTTTCGAATGCGCAGATGAGCGAGCCAATAGAAGCGAAGTTTCGAATTATGTGTATGAAATTCTCGCATTCCTACTCTACCTTTCTGTAAAACAGTTTATTTCTTTCTTCACTCTTCACTCCCACAGAATACCAGGACCCGTGCCGTGTCGTGACAGCCCTAGTTCCGCCCAAACTACGTCCCCGTATATTGGTCCGTTCTTTGTTAAGGGTTGTTTGACGGAGTCGCATCTCCGGATTTGTTTTGACTAGCTCTTTCAACGCACGGACATGGATCAACATAGATTGTTGCCATATGCTCCTATTACCTTTCCCTACCTACCTAGAATAATCAGGAAGATCATGTTGGCATTTGTGAAACAGGATTACTGCTGAGTTCTGTTAATGACTAGCAGTTAGGTCGGGCTTGGGCGTCATTTTAATTGGCAGTTACAACATTTCAACAGCATGCAGAAGATCTCATTGTCATCAATTGGCCCTATGTATAATTAACACTATGGTAAAAGTGAAGTTAGGTATCCGTTTTGTTTATTAGTTAATGTGGTTTAACGCGGCTGGAAGATTTTTTTTTTGTAGTTTTAAATTTTTTCTGCGTTCTACAAGAAATAAAACGAACGGAAAAGTAATTTGCCGCAAATTACCATTTTCTATGAACTCATGAAAAAACAACTTTGATTTATTTGTATTTTGGGAGCGTTTAAGAAAATGTAGATTTTTAGACTTAGGAAAATAAGTTTTTTTTTTTACAAAATTTTGTATTTTCTCAAATGCTCCAAAAATACGACGTTAGTAAAACACATTTCACGATGAAAACTCATCTTAGGTGTGTTATTTTATTTTATGTCGTCGCATGTTGATATCCATGAAACATTGAAAATTGTTTGTTTGCATAAAATATATTACTCAAACAGTTGTTAGGACATTAGGACGTATGCAAGTATACTTGTGCCAGTATGTCCAGCACAAGACCGAAGTATTAATACCCTGATCATTGAACTGCGCAATAACAGAGGGATGACAGATGACAAAGAATCAGTGTAACTGAGTAACAAATAACATTGATACACCAATTTCATGCTACACCTCATTAACAGCGAGACATTGCAAAACAGAGTTAACACGCTTGGTCTGTGTCAGGAGCGAAAATATGTAAACAGTTAATAAATTAAAACGTTTGGATGCTTCTCTGCTTTGGGCTTAATTAAATAATAATAATTAATTCATTAATTTTTGCATAGTCTATGTTAATGCAAAATTTACTATATCATGCCGAAGGAGAAGGCACTGGCAGTAGGTAGCTAGATTAAACAAAGAGCTGATATGATAAGATTGATGGGCAATGAAATAAAAGTTTTGATTTTGTTTTTCATAGACCTTAGTTTGGCAACAATCTCACGATATACCCAAATAACATAAAAAATCATGACATTCAGTGAACAGGCATTCCAATCAGTACCTACCTTACCTCCCCAAGTAAAGTCCAATCCAAAACGTAGGTACCTACTTCAAAAATTTATTATGAAATTAGGTCAAATTAAACGTGACTTTTACAATCTACCAACACATACTAACCCATACCAAAAACGTATAATGTTAAAATTAAATTAGATCATAAAAATTATAAATTTATTATGAAATGGATGTAAAAACTAAAAATGGTATTTTTTTTAAGTTGGCGTAGTATGGAATGGATATGTTATGCACAGGGAAGGAAGGCATTCCATGTGACGAGAAGAGTGTCAGGATGGTAGGTATGTGGATAAATCTAAAGGGAAGAAGACACAAAAAAGAGGTGTATTGAGTTAAGATAGAATTATAAGCTAGGTGTTAGTTAGTAGATGACAACTAACTAACTAACTAACTTACTAGTGGTTTATTTTTCGCTTCTTCAAAAGTTGAAGCTAACAAAATCAATAACATTTTGTTTCTTGTTTGATAATTACTATTTATAAAAGTGTTTATGTATAAAATTTGACTTGACTAAGTGCTTTTTTGTAAGGCTAAAGAAATAAAGTTATTGACTTTTGACTTTTGAACTGTGAGAGGAGAGTGGAGGTACTCCGGAGGTAAGGACTCTAGAGTAGGAATAGGACACTAATAGTTTGCGATACACTACACTGCTATACCTAGCTTTATTAGAGTTGATTTATATTGACGATTTTCGTAAACATTTTATTTTATATTACTTGGCACTTAATCAATTAGTTTTTATTTCTTTGACTGTAAAATTAAGAGTTAAGTTTATTAAGAGCTGTAATGGACACAGGAAGAGCTTTACGTGACAAAATACAACTTTTTTAAAACTTAGCTTAGAAAGCAACTAGGGCACCATAATTGTATTGTACTTATTCGAAATATATATATTTAATTTTAGCTATTCAATAGCTAGCTAGCTAGCTACAAGTCCTTACCTTAAACCGCTAACACAAAGCGTGGTTTGGCAAGCGCTCAGCCACGGGAAAATTAGAGAATGATGCACTATAATGGCCCCGTGGTTACGTTGTTAGCCAGTGTTACGGAATAGCCTTCATCATCATTTGGTGACAAACGTACGGACTTTTGTTGAGGCTGGGAATGGACGTGGTTAGACAAAATTATGTTAGAATGTGGGACAATTTCATAAGCATAAGTTAGGTGCGGCGTGGTGCCGGCTTAGATTTTGCATACCAGTCTTCCCGTGGGAGTCGTAAGAGATATATAAGGGATATCCACCGGGGGGCGGGCAGCAGCACCTCCTGCAGAACAGTTTTACAACGGAACTGCGGTCCCCAACCCGCATGCCCAGCGTGGGGATTATGGGCATTAAAGGGGAGGCCTGCGTCCAGCAGAGGACCAGTATAGGCTGTAGATGATGTACGTGTTAAATCAAAGTTCAGAAACGAGTTAAAAAGGCTTAAACAGCAGTTAGACGAGGGTAGAAGGAAAACTTCGTCATATCAGCCTAAAAACGCCCACAGCTGGACATATGCCTCCACCATACGATAATGCAACAAAAACGGTCCTGAATCAGCTACATCCATCGACTCCGTGCGACCGCTACAATGTCGTCGGTTCATCATCGTGTCGAGGATGGTCGCCACTCGGGATCCTTTTTCTCCAGAAGCGGCTCAGTTCAGTCTTCGAGCTACATGATCTGCCCACTGCCTCTTTAGCTTACTTATTCTGAGAGCTATGTCGGCGAAGAATGAAGTGCGAAGGAAGCTTTTATTATAATGGCAATTTATGTAGGAACTTGAAAGAGCAAACAAGGTACTTCTTGACTAGTCCCTTCCACATATTCAAGAGTAGATAGGACCCGCAAAATCAGTCTCCAAATAATCTATGACACGACATAAAAAAACGGAATCTAAAGGTGCAAGCGCACTACGCGTCAGCGGAACTGCGCGGCAGCGGCACTGCCCGTCAAATTAGAACAAATGACGAAAAAGGCCGCGCGGCTTATTTTGTGCTAATATGTATGACATAAAGTGCCGCGGCCGCGCAGTTCCGTTTGTAGCGTAGTGCGTTTCCACCTTTAACATCGATTTAAGATCTGAGCATCTCTCAAAACAAAACACTATCACTACACCAAAGTATTTTGCGCGCATTTTGGTTTTCCCATACCTAACTTGAATGTTCGACCATTCAACTTTATGACAGACTAAAACACAAAAACCCATCAAGTTTTTCCTATAAAATTGGCTACAGACAGTATACCTACCACCCAGCGGGCATTGACACTGTTATGGGCCTCTGTGTTCGTTTGGCAACGTTCGCTGCGACTGCGGCCCAGTCAGACGTGTAGAAGTGAGGCTGTTAAGTTTTATTGGAGACGACTACAGTCCTTTAGACTACAGGCTTTAGTGTGTAATTTCTAGGGGAGAAATGCTAAAACAGACTAGTTTTTAACCGACTTCAAAAAAGGAGGAGGTTCTATATGTTCGGCTGTAATCTGTATGCATGTTTTTTACTGAAATTTTTGTATATTCGACAATTTCTCCATCAAATAGGTACCGAAGTTGGAATTTTTTTCACTTTTGTGTTGAGAATTATCCCGAGGTGGTGCCATAATTTTATTTCAGGGGATTAGTATTTGTTCCACAAAACTTAAAAAAAAATTTTTTTAAGGAATTTGCTGTAGGTTTTTAACTACCAGCGCCTCGCGGTTTCACCTGCGTAGTTCCCGTGGGAATTCCGAGATAAAACATAGTCTATGTCACACCCTGAAAAGTAAGCTTTCTAATGGTGAAAGAATTTTTTAAATCGGTCCAGTAGTTTTTTGTCCAGTCGTTACATACAAAAAATACAAATCTTTCCTCTTTATAATGTTAGTATAGTTAAAGGACAATAAAAAAATACTCAACTATCCAGCCCCAAAGTACTTATCATCATCATCAGCCTTTTATAGTCCACAGCTGGACATAGGCCTCCCCTTATGAGCGCCCTGTCTTCACCTTGCCGCATCCAGCATCTGCCAGCAGTCTTTCACAAATCGTCCCCACCTGGTCGGAGGGCGTCCTACGTGAATTCTTTTTTTGACCTGGCAACTATAAAATACGATCGCAACAAAAAAATATTAGAATTAAGTATGCCAAATCTCGACTCGTTATACTTCCCTCGTAAAAAGTGTTGAGATCACGAGAAGAGCCAAAGTCAGAAAAGCGCCCCCCCTAGCACGGGGATTGTTGTCTAGGGTAGAATAGACAATAATGACATTGCATCGCCATGCATTGCGTACACTATTGAAGTTGATGGAAGGCATTTCAAGTAATTTACGCATTGGATGACGAAGTGACGTAATTTTTCTCTATTCTACCCTAGACAACAATCCCCGTGCTAAGGGGGAGGTAGTTCGAGAAAAGGGTCGGCCGCCACCGGGAAGCGGCGGCCGTCTATTAGACTTGGCAGGGCGATACTTTGTTAGGTATCAAGTAGGTACCTAAGGCATGTACGTACGCGCAGGTATTGTACGTAGGTATTTTTCCATTCTAATTCAATTCGATAAGGCTTCTTGTAATACCGATGATGCAACATTGCAATGCAACCTTGCAGTCTTGCAACGAATCGTTTCAATATCGTACATTTCGTTACTATTTTAGATTTGTTGTTTATAGGTTTTTGTCATGTCTTCGGGTTTGTTTCAAAATGTAATGATATTTTGATTCGTTCTGGCTAAGTTGTAAGTACCTTAGAGGTTATTTTTGAATGTGCTTTGGTGGGTAAAGCTGCCTAATTCTGTTTTTACCGACTTTAAGCGGTGGTTCTATGTACGGCTGTGTTTTTTTTTATGTATATTCATATGTTTCTCTGTCAATTATGAACCGATTCTGAAGTCTTTCACTATTGTACAGGAAATGATACCGAATCGGTCCCATTATTTCTCGAGGGATTAGTATTATCCCGTCAAGCTTAAAAATCAACAAAAATCACGATTAGCTACTTAGATAAAAGTAAAAAAGGGAGATACGGTACGTTCTCTCAGCCAAAAACTGTACAGATGGAATAATGATAAGGTATCGAATTATCAGAAAATTTAAAGTTTGGTGTATCTACTTACGCGTGAAAATATGTGATGCCTTGGGCTTTGTTTTTTGTTTTGGAGCTATTTGTACACCTGGTGAACGAACACGAGGGCATTCTCGTGGTGTTCTAGTCGAAATCACACAAAAGTACGTACGTCGTAATAAGCACGCGAAACACAAACGCCACCGCCCGAAACGCTGCCGGTCCGACTATGACTGAGGTGAGGGAACGTAGTTGGACCTGACTTGAGCCAAAGTACACCTTCGAGATGGTAGCTACAACAATTTTGGTGATATCTTCGCCAATTTTTAATAGATTCTGATGATTCTTTCGTTATTGTATAAAATTGATTATAATCTCGTAGCAAATGGTTTCTACGGCAACAACTGTAAAAAGAGGTTGATGATGATTCTTTGATAGTAGCAATATGGTCTGGTTAGGTTAGACACAATTCTGCCAGTGTCAAGTAATGAAAAATAATTGTAAATTAAATCAGTTATCAAATTATGAAGATTGTTATATATTTTCACCAGTCTAGTTCGTTATCTAGCAGGGTGCAACGTGCAACACGTGCAGGTTAGGTTGGCTTGGGAGAAAAGATGATGGAGTCATGCTTACACCCCTCAACAAGGGGTATTTTCATTCGTCGATTCATCCAAGTGTAGTCCATCGCTCATCACATAAAACTAAATTAAACTCGAATTTAAATGTCGTTACTTTAAAAATGTGATCGCGCTATCGAAGTGTTCTAAAATAAAAATAAATAGTATAGACTTAAATATAAAATAAATAAATAAAAATAAAGAGTTCTTTCCAAACACATTTTCACTATTAAGGGATTTGAAATCGGTTTATAGTTTTTTAGAGCACGCCAAATTATGTGTTTTATATATTGTTCACGGTCAGACAGAACAAAATTAATAATGACAAACAAACAAAAATTCCAAATGCACAAACCTAACCTTGACTCCAAACGAAAACCTGATTCAGATATAAGACATTTATCAATTGATTAATTAATATAGCATAAAAAACCGACGACGAATCGAATGCCAAGCTAAGTCATTAGAATAACGAATAAATAAACATGTTTGAATTCAAAGTCAAAAACTCGATAAATCTTTGTAGCATGTAATTTATAAAATAACTCTGGTCTTGATTAGATATTGGCTCTCTCAATTATAATTAAACGCGTTCACTGCCGAGTCTCACCGCAGGGAGACTCGGCAGTGATTGTATTGTAGACATTTTTGTGAACAGGAATAAAACCGGCCAAGTGCGAGTCAGACTCGCGCACGAAGGGTTCCGTACCATCATCTATAAAAACGGCAAAAGCCCCCTTAAATGTTTATTTTATTCTGTTTTTTTAGTATTTGTTGTTATAGCGGCAACAGAAATACATCATCTGTAAAAATTTCAACTGTCTAACTATCTGGGTTCATGAGATACAGCCTGGTGACAGATGGACAGCGAAGTCTTAGTAATAGGGTCCCGTTTTTACCCTTTGGGTACAGAACCCTAAAAAGCGTGGGTAAAGCTCCCGACAGATGCTAGTAATATTAACAAAAGTAGGTTAATATCAAGTAAATCCATTTGAAAAACCTTGATAATAATAATATACCTTTGTGTCGCACTAGATCGGGTCTACCAAGCCTGCCACACAATGGTAATATACCTATGCTATCGGGTTTCGGAAACCCTACCCTGGAATATCTGGGCTTTTCAGAACAAGTTCTATATAATTTGCCTTGGTACAATCTCGTATCAGCCTACAAAAGGCTACTTGACTCATCAAATTTGGCGCAGTAAACATATATTTTCTGTAGTATATGACTTGTGAAACCAATATTTATCGATATCAGATATAAAAGTGTAAGAAGGCTACATATTTTCAATTTAAAAATAGTTTATTTTTATTTCGATCTCTGAAAACCTCGTCGGCTATTTTGTGACGTCATAGGACTCAGAGCCAATTTCATGTTGGATCTGTGACACTGCTAATGAACATTTTGCTGAAAGCTGTGATTTTGCTAAATGTTAAGCTTTTTTCGACCTGTATGACGTCACAACGCAGATAATTGACTAATAATGGCTGACAGTGTTTCCACCTTTACTAAAAGTACACTTTTAAAATAAAGTTTTGCGATCTTCTAGGTATAAAAATATGGTATAATTATTTTGACATTAATAAATAATTAAAGATTTACTCTAAACATGAGTGAATTAGCCTATTTTTTGGACGACAAGCCATTCGCTCAAAACATTTGCGTCTAAGGTTTTTTGTTATAGTGCTTACCGGCACTTTGGGTATCTCTAAGAAATGAATTAAGTTCCCAAAAATTTTCGGTTTCGGCAGGACTCGAACCACCGGGTTAGGGTGGGGCACGAGTTCGAGTCCCGCCGAAAAAGAAATTTTTTGGGAACTTATTTCATTTGCGTCTAACTTTGGTGGAAAACTACCTCAATTTCTATCAAATTTTTCAAAACTATCGCTTTATATAGACCATTTCGCGATGGTTTTTTTTTGTTCAACGTAATAATAAGATAAAATAGGTGGCGGCGCTAGTTTGACGCATACCACAGCCTTAACTGACATAATCTGCATCACCTAGCATATCGCTGGTCCTATGAATGGTAATGATCAAGCAAAAACGTGACATAATCTGCGGTTTTATGCCGCGATTCGCACTACCTAAATTGACTGCCGCAAAAACTGGCCAAGCGAGATCTAAGTGGCGGTCTGACATGGCATCAAATTATATACATACCTTAGCACGAAGATGCTTGATTGAGTATCTTTTAAATTACTATCGATGCTTATAGAATTTGCGGTTATTACTAGCGTCTGTCTGCGGATTCGCACGCGCTTTTTAAGTAGCCTATGTCTATGAGCGGGTCGACGGGTTCGGTAAGTTCATGCTATGTATTATTGTGTGTACAATAAAGAATTACAGAAGAGAACGGCGGCGTCGCTATATGCAGTGTGCGCGGCAGCGCCAACCTTCCTGCATTGACCTGCAGGTCATTGCAGGAAGGCTGGACACAGCCTCCCCATTTCATGCAGCACTGGACGAAAGTTCACATTGGTTGTTTGCTACTGTTTAGTGTCTTATTGTATTCTGTGTTTTTCTCTTTGTCTTTGTGTTTTGAAATGTGACTTGTTATATGGACTGTGTATGTTAACTTTTTACTGGAAATAAATGTGTTATTTTTTTATGTCCGTCCTCGGTATATCATTTACCTCCCTGCTTAATTTTATTGAGATCCGTTCAGCCGTTTAAGCGTCATAAGGTAACAGACAGACAGATAGACTGACAGACATACAGAGTTACTTTCAAATTTATAGTATTAGTATGGATTATAACGTCTCACTGGTTGAACATGAATATATTCTTTTTGATTGATCGTTTTTAACATGCTTGTTGCCTGCCTATTAATCTTACAATAAAAAATTGTGATTTGGTACTGCGAACTTTTTAAGTCTTACATGATTTTACCCTTAGTTTTTAGTTTTTTATAGGTGATTTGATCCTAATTACTTAAGTCCTAATGATTTGAACTGCATCATTTTCGTTTGCGTTCTCCAAATCTGATAGCCTGATTTCTGACGCGATACCTAGACCTTCAACATTGTACCGCTCTTCGTGGCGTCTCCTCGTTTGGGGGAGGCTAATTTTCCGCGAGGTCCCTTTTGTGCAACTCAGTTGAGCAAATTGCGCAACGGGACCCTTTATTATCAAACTTATTTTGTTCCCCATTGCTGAACTCAAGTTGCTCAACTCAGAAAATCAACAAGGTACAAATCAGTTGAGCTAAATGTAGATTGTTTGCATCAATTGTGTATACTTTTTCTAAATTAACAAAGAAAATTACAATCAAATAATTTCAGCAGTGGACGATTTCGTTTTGGAGGAAACCAGCTTATTTATTACGCAGTTGGCATTTTCCCGGCAACTTCGATTTTTTTACTTAATCGCGCTGCTTGACGATTCACGCCGCGTCAAAACGCGCTAGTGCGTAAGGGCTCACTGATATTAATTTATGAACATGTTATGATTGCAATGTGACTCAAAGAACACCGACCACATTGCTCGGTATCGAATTCCTTTGATAAACAAGTAATGAAATGGGTGTTCGATGCCGCCTGCGTACACCATTTTATTATTTGTTTATACGCGGTACCGATCGATACCGATGGGGGTTATAAATAAATAATGCTAGAAAATCCCCACACATCTAGCCCCAAGCTAAGCAGTGTTTGTGTTATGGGTACTAAATGACTGGCATTCAAAATACAATACGTACATTATATAGATATATCTATACCATTATAAATAACAAATAACAATCGCGATACATATTTTTATTATACACTAGCAGCGCCTTGCGGTTTCACCCGCGTAGTTCCCGTTCCCGTGGGAATTTCAGGATAAAAAGTAGCCTATGTTCTATTCCAGACTATAATCTATCTCTGTGCCAAATTTAAACCAGATCCGTTCAGCCGTTCTGGCGTGATAAAGGAACAAACATCCATCCATCTATCCATCCATCTAAACTTTCACGTTTATAATATTAGTGAGATAGAACAACCGGAACAAATATTTGCAGATCGTACGCATCTGTCTTAAGGTGGGAATCGAACCCGCGACCTCCTGAGTCGCAGCCGGACCTTCGATGCGAAAAGTTTGTATGTATAGATGGATGGACGGATCAGATGGATATAATTATGTATGTTGTTAGTACTCCTTCACGCTAAAACTACTAATATAAAATAAAGTGGCTGAAATTATTTTTGTCGAACAATGAGTAGGTACAGCGGGCGATGGTCCACCTGCGAAGCAGGAGGTTGCGGGTTCTATTCTCACCTCGGGGCAAATGTTTGTAAGATCACATATTTCAAATGAAATCAAATAAAAAAAAATGTTTCTATTTTTATAAAAAAAATTACCTGCACTTAGAAAAGGTCAATTCTAAAAAACACTGACACGGAAATAAAGTGATATTTTGTCGCTTCGGTATGTAGACTAAAGTAAAGACGCGACGAAGAAACCTTTAGCCTGTTTGTTGTTATTTTGTTACACGTGTTGTGAAGGTTATCTACGTATATTAAAAACATATTTATCTATGACATGTAATGTAGTATATCAGTTATTTTTTATTACCAACAACAACAACACAAGCTCTGCTAAGATTGACGACCTCTGTGGCGCGGTAGGCCAAGGTCTGCCTGCGACGCAGAAGGTTGCGGGTTCGATTCCCGCCTCGGGAAAAATGTGTGTACGATCTGCAGACATTTGTTCAGGGTGTTCTAGTCGTTTTCTATGTATAATAATATATATGGATATGGATGGATATGAATCAGTTGAGCTACTTGTAGATTGTTTGCAACAGTCTGCAGTTAGCTCAATTGTTTCAATTGTAAATACTAGTTTTAATTTAAATTTTTTTCTTCTATTATTTGATTGTATATTTCTTTGTTAATAAAGATTTATATACTGTATAATAATAAATATAAGCTTGGTGCTAGAATATCCATATCCATATCCAGGATATGTGCTCGATGGGTGTCCAGCATGTATATTTTATTAAATTATTGAGAATCATGGAAACATAAATCAGCCATTGGAATAAAAAGTGAACTGTTGCGAGAACTTTTTTATAGCTTTCCAATACGAAGGGCAATTCGCAATCCATGTTTATGTATGTTGTATCGCTAATGTTTAAAAAGTGGGTGAATGGGTAAATTCAACTCCTGTATTTAATCTGTCTGTGAAAGTCAGACGCTTACTATGTTTTTAAGTATTGAAACATTCAATATCAGATATAGATTGGCTTAGTTAATTGTGAGTAATAA
Organism: Eupithecia exiguata; assembly: GCA_947086465.1. Lineage (NCBI taxonomy): Eukaryota > Metazoa > Arthropoda > Insecta > Lepidoptera > Geometridae > Eupithecia > Eupithecia exiguata. The sequence goes on from OX352245.1 coordinate 10,771,314, forward strand.
GTTTATGGCATTTATGAAAATTGGCACATCCCCGTGCCTCGGAAAACCAGGTTAAGGCTGTGGTATGGGTCAAACTAGCGCCACCACCTACTTTATCTTATTATTCCGTTTAACAAAGGAAATTTCAAAAATCATTTTTATTACGAACTAGTGGCCCACCCCGGCTTGCACGGGTAGATTAATATGGGTTATTCCCGCTCGTCCCCACGCTATGTCCCCATAGGGACCAGCGGGAAGTTTTGCAGTAGCGTTCGTCCCCGAAGGGGCCAGCGGGAAGTTTTTGTAGCGTTCGTCCCCACTAAATTATATGAGGATAATTTTAAATAAAATCATATTTTGTTTTGTAATCAACTTTTATTATAATATTTTAACAAAAAAATATATCAGAAAATATTATGTCTGCCTATGACACTTACAAATAACGTGGCTTTCTATTGGTAAAATAATTTTCAAAATCGGTTCAGCAATCCAGATATAACCTTACAAGGCTACAACCTCTCAAACTCACAAACTTTACCTCTTTATAATATTAGTATAGATAAAAATGTAAGTAAACTTATTCAGACAAAAAAAAACGAACAAAGAAGCGAACAAAATAAAACCGATAAGTTAGTAACTCACGGGGTACATCAGAATAGGCCAGCAGTTAGTAATATTTTCTGAACAAAATCCTTTTAAATTCTTTGCTAACGATTGCGTTCTTCCAGACTCATCAATTTCAAAGTAGTCACTAGTCAGTCAAACAAAACCATTTCACATTCCATCGTTTTTCTATACTAGGTATAGCTTTCGAATAGTTTTTGGTAATTATCTTGCTTCGATATGTGAAACGAGAAAGTCAACAGCATTATTTTCTAATTAGAGTGATTGGACATTGCTAAATAATTGCAGGAGAAATAGATGATCTGGCATAAAACCGGCCAAGTGCGAGTCGGACTCGCGCACTAAGGGTTCCGTACCATTATCTATAAAAACGGCAAAAAAATCACGTTTGTTGTATGGGAGCCCCCCTTAAATATTGGTTTAATTCTAGTTCTTAGTATTTTTTGTAATAGCGGCAACAGAAATACATCATCTGTGAAAATTTCAACTGTCTAACTATCACGGTTCATGAGATACAGCCTGGTGACAGACGGCGAAGTCTTAGTAATAGGGTCCCGTTTTACCCTTTGGGTACGGAACCCTAAAAACCGAGAGCAGAGAATAATGTTGTACCTACTTATAAATGATTATCAACTACCAGTGTGTAGCAATTTTGGCAGAACTCGCCCATTTTCGACCCCAAGACGGCAAAATAGTGTATCTCGTAAAATCCGCAAAAATGGCACAATAATCTTCAACCGACGGCGGCTGTTACCGTCACCTTCTTACTCGTACCTAGGTGTAGTTAAATTGACTTACGTACCACACGTAAGTCAATTTAACTTTAGAAACTTGTTGCACACAAGAATCTAAGTTTTATTACTCAATTGCCCACTAACTCGTTTTCAGTGCTAATTTGTGACCTGTTTGACCACTTAGTCTACATTTAGCTATAAACTATGGTACAGTTTGAAAGACTTTCTTTGGCATATAAAAAAGTTTTTAAAGTAAATGTCTCTCAGCTTTTCCATTCTATAAATACCCAACCGTGTAGGCTCAACTTGCCCAAATGTGATAGGCGAGTTCAAGAGCGCTCGTCTTCGCTGGCTAGGACACGTTGAGAGGATGGAAGAGGATCGGGCTGTCAAGAAGGCGTATGAAGGAAAACCTTCGGGGCGTAGACCAGTCGGCCGCCCTAGGTATCGCTGGATCGACGAAGTCGAAGTCGATCTCCGCGAACTCGACGCCCACAGCTGGCGAGAGACAGCTCAGAACAGAGATGCCTGGAGAAGTCTTGTGTCGGAGGCCAAGATCCACTTTGGGTCGCTGAGCCATAGGAGTAAGTAAGTAGGCTCCACTTATAATTTGCCAAAGGTCTTAAAATAAAATTAAAAAGAAAGTTTGTTCACGAACAAACAAAGAAATGGTCTCGTTTTAACCAGAATCATGTTTCTACGAAAACCAAAAAGAAACTACTCCATGATAATAACAGAAGAACGACCGCAGCAAAGGGCCTAATACTCAGGGCCCGTACTCGTAAATACGAAAATCAAAGTGTCTGATTACTTCGCAAATGCTATCTTGTAAGTGATTACGAGTTATGCACGAAAAAGAATCAGAAACTTCGATGTTCCTAGAGGCCCAGGGTATTGTCGTCGTAGTTAGTAGTTAAGACGACAATACCCTGGGCCTGCGTGAGACGATTTGCTCATACAAACGTACTACCAAAATGATTTGTAATTCGAGCATATTTCCATCATATCATGTTGTTTTTTGTATTTGAATAGTATTCATCTAGGTCCCTGGTTGGTTTTTTTCTTAATAATTCACACCTATGACGAAATGTAAGCAAAAATATGCAAAATCGAATTTAACATATTTTTACGTCAAAAATGACGTTTTCGTCCTATTTGTTTTGTATTAAAAACAACAATGGCGTAAGGTATGTTTTTGTTAAGGAACATAGCTTATATTGTTTAGTTACAGATTACACATCGAAGATTCAACCACTTTTCAGTCATCATTTTTGGTATTACGAAACATAATAATTCACGAATTGAAGTTGCGAGCTGCTGTCGCCCGATTCTTAAGTTAGTTAACTTAAAAGTCTTGATATCTAATGTGCCACACCAACAGCAGCACCACTGGTTGGTCAACAGCAGAGCCAACCTGCCCTGTTGACCAACCAATACGACTAAGTTATGAGTAGAGAGGTCGACTTATTATGAAGGATAAGGTTGGCGATGTTTGCATAGGACCGACGCACATGGGTAGGGCTTTGTTTTGTACTCTGAACTTGGCAATGTACAGTATTACATGACGTTGAGGGCCTATACAACCGTAAATTTTTGTAAACAGGATAGACATAGGAATTTGGGTTCATAGGAGCGGGACAGGGGACAGTAACGCAAGCCCAAAAATCAAGTCTTTGCTTGTTATCTATTAATTAGGACATTATTTGAAAACAAAAAAAACGCAACATATAAAATGTTATTATTGGTTATTGTGCTTAGAAATTAGGGTTTTAGTAAAAATTTTGCGGTAACTTTGCGATTTTTTTCCATAGAAGAAATCTGTAGAAAAAATTCGTTGAACGTCGGAAGAACCCAAATGGAATCGTGTTTTCGTAACATAATTATGACCGATAGAGTCATTCCTGAAGTTTATCATATATAAATTTAAAAGTTAAATATTTAGTCATTTGAATGATATGGAGGAGGTCCGGCGTAGTTGATTTAGGGTAGCATAGGCCTTGAAGTAAATGATACGCAATACCCCACTCGTATCTGGTAGGCATGTTCAGCAGTGGACGTATGTTGGCTGACGAGAAAGTTAATTATCCGCCTTACGTTTTATGTGATTTAAAGTTTTGATTTACGACGCGGGGTGTAAATAATGGTGTAACCCATTAAAATACCAAACTTAGGATTATTAATAACTGGAAAAACCATACACAAATATTATAGGGAAGAGCTCTTACCATTTTATTAACGCTATTGCTATGTTATTACAATAGCAATAGATATTACCTTTTTTATAGCTGAGAAAATAAAACAAACTATTTCTAAAAGGCATAAAAACCAGCACGCGAGCCTGTACTCGCAATAACATAATAACAAGGATAATCTTAACATAGACAACCGATTGTTATCTGGTTATCCTTGTCATTTCATAATTATGATCCTGTAAGAATTGATTGACATTAATTAAGCATTTGAATAGGGAAATAGAAGAAATAGATTATTTGAATATGTTGCACTGTAATTATGTTTTAATGTGATCGCGTTAGGGAGTTTTTTATGATGATTAAACAAATCTTTACATAGTTTTAGTCACTCAGTATACTTAAATTACCTAAGGATCGAATAATAGAAAGAGTTTGATCATTGCATGCATCGGCGGATTCAAGCCATGTTTTTATATAGTTAAAACATTCTTAAAAATCATGGACCTGGTTGGTCGACTCCTATAAGACAAACCAACGAACTCTTTGCCACTGAATTTTGAACGCTGATCTTTCTAGCTTTAGTCAAAATCAAAAATTCTTTATTTCCATAAATACAAAAATGTATAAGTACTTAGAAAAGGTCAAATTCTTAAAATAAAACACTGACACGGAAATAAAGTGGTACTTTTGATTTCTATCGCTTCAGTATGTAGACTAAAGTAAAGAAGCTACTAAGAAATCTAAGAAAAATAACAACTAACAGGCTAAATAGTTGTTATTTTTCGAGTTGGAGCAAAACCCGTCCCAGGCTTTTTTAAATTCTAAATAATCTGATATTTTGTAGTAAGCCTTTTTGCACAGAAAGGTTTCGACAATTTGTTTGAATTGATTTATTGATAGATTTTGCAACTCACTAGGAGTTTTGTTGTAGAAGCGTGTACATTGCTCTTTAAAAGATTTGTAGAAGAACCTTTAGAAGAATATAATTTAGAACTGTAAGAACAACATTAGCATCAGTGTCATGGATTTATATTGTGGTCTCTTGACAAAGAATAATGATTTATTTAACACAATCTAGGACCGGCTAACGGATGTTGTATAACCGAATAGTATGAAACAAACAATAGTTGCACCAAAACCTTTCTAGCAATTGCAGGTGCCGGATATAAATAACATTGTTACGTAATACTGACAAAGATTGATCATAATGTAATTTGGACCAGTGCGATTGATCAATTAGATTTGAATGATTGATCAGTTTTTCGAAAATGACGTGATTTGATAGTTATGGGAATTGGTAATTTATTATGGTGTAACTTCTTAAACAATGATGTTAGTGCTGAGATATGCTTTTTTGACATTAAAATTGAGGATTTGAGTTCTGAACTCTTTCATACTTATACCAGCGAATAAAAAGACTGACTTGTAGAGAAGAGGTTCTACATAATTTATAGGTACGACAAATTTTTAAATTGTAAATTATGTGTTTTATATTATAATTATGTTGAATGAAATAACCAAGTTTTCGGGGCATAATTTGACCAATTGTTATCAATTAAATGTTTATCTGTTTTATCTGAGTACAAAATAAAACTATCTTACTTGCCTGTCTATTGAAAGTATGAAGGTTATCAAAAATATCAGTAGTGTTATGAGAGTGACTTTTTCGTAGAATAATAATATTATCGTAGTATCCAATAACAAACAAGGGGCGTCAATGGAGGCGGTTAGCACAGGCCCGTGGTGGATGGCACAAACTTCGGGAGGCCTATACCCAGAAGTGGGTAAAATCCGGCTACAAATGCTGATGAAACACTCCAGTTTGGAGCCAGTGCTCAGCAGTGGCATGGACTTATTAAAAAAGTTGCTCGTCAAAAAAACTGCATTCATCGCGAATGTCTTTGTAATAGCCAAAGTTGACATTATCGTGGGAAAGTAAGCCACAATTTGAGAACTAGCTTGTGACCTACTAGGTTAGTCACATGAGAACTATGCAGAGCATTTTGACTATAAGCAGCTTCATTAAGATCTACGTTTGCGGTGGATATGCTAGTTATTTCAGTCAAAAATTAATGATCATTCTTCTCTTTCTCATTTATTTAACGTTGTTATTTTTTGACGACCTCTGTGGCGCGGTGGGCGAAGGTCCGCCTGCGACGCAGGAGGTTGCGGGTTGGATTCCCGCCTTGGGACAAATATTTGTACGATCTGCAGGTATTTGTTCCGGGTGTTCTGGTCGTTTTCTATGTATAGTAAAAAATATCTATCGATGTAATGTAATTGTATTATGTACTCGTATATCAGTTATCTAGTACCCATAACACAAGCTCTGCTTAGCCTGGGGCTAGATAATGCTATGCGAATTGTCCAGAATTATTTATTTATTTATTGATATCTAAATTAGTTACATTACGTGCGACTGATTACTAGCGGAAGTCAAAGAATAAATAAAAAATGCTGGGCATAGTGGACATGCTCTAGCCCCAAAGTAACCCGAGCTCGTGTGATAGATAGGCAACAGAGGACTGCTATTATAAAAAGTAAAGCAATCACGGGCGCAAGGTAGTGAACCAAAAAATAAAATTTAACGGTGTTAACTGTTAACACATCAATCATACATCAATCATCGAAGCTTGATACACAGAGCAACCGGTCAATCTATCATTAAAAGCAGTATATTTTGATATAGCAGCATTCATAGGTAGATCTAAAGAATTACGAAAGATTAAAAAGATAATGACTAAGAATGCTAAAGTAGGGAAGGTACTAAATTTATATGTGTATGTAAGAATTAGTAATTAGCAACACAAGTATAGTATGTAGGTAGGTATAGTATTTTATGTATTGTCTTACATATATTAGTACTACATATTTATAGTATACAGTCTATAAAATGCATATTTAAGTAAAAAAATTATACTTAGTCCTCTAATAAAACACTGTTTTTACCGGATTGATCGCGTATATTTTATATTTTGTTTAGAACCTGACGTTTCGGAGGCTTTTCAGCTTCTATGGTCAATCCGGTAAAAACAGTGTTTTATTATGAGTTCTCGCGAACATAACCTTCCTTAGAATATACTTAGTTCTCTATTTATGCACATGAACGCATTTTAATAACTTTGTCTCTCGCCCTCACAATACTTGTTAGTGTAAAGCTCGGCTTTGACATTATTTTTCTAGTTTAATGTTTTACTATTGTAAATTTAATCGTGAAATAAAGGTACTTGTAAATACCTAGCTGGTTTTAGAACAAAGAGTTTGTATCATTGTGCTTTCGAATAGAAAAGTGAATCTTAGACTACGGAGGCATTGCAGTAAAAAAAATCAAAGTCAAGATTTCGATATTAAAAAAAAACAAACTAAAAACACAGAAGTTCCTGTTAATGAAGCTCCGAGACTTCATCAAATGATCTCTAGTCACAAACATAATCCCCAACCTGCTACCTTTGTAGACCACACTGTCGTTATTTTTTGTCTTCCGCTCAAACCGGTTCCTCAATACCGTTTGTGAATGGATTTCGAACCACTTTGCATTATTCCACTGTTGATGGATCTGATGATTTGGCGGTATTTATCTATCGAATCATCATCATATAGAATAGCCTTTCCGATTCATGATTTTTTGCGGTATGAATCCAAACGTATTTCATTCTAGCTTCTTTTCACAGCTCCGGTTATTTGGAACCGTATTAAGAGACGAAAATACTCAAAAAAAGTATAAATCATTTTGTAAAGTGAATTACATATTACATAAGTATATTAATTGAATCGAAATATGTACATACCTACACTACTTAATACTTTATTAATAAATATTAACTTTATAGTCATAAAGTTTTTTATACTTTTTTTACAAGTTAGAAGATCATGATGATGCCTTTATTGCTCATTTAATTCTTGTGCGTCAGATTAGCAAAAAGTACAACTTTTTGTTGGTACCTACTCAATACTAAATTTCAAAGCAATTGAACACAATTTGATGTACCTACCTACATACTACATTTAAATGCCTTCTTTCTTATGTACCTAAATCTTTTTCGTCTTCAGCTTTTTAGTCTGACCGCAAAAACAGGAGGCTAATTTAAAGGACAAACAACAAGCGATTTTGGTTATGTTGGCAAAATCCAAATAAAATAACCTTGAGAAATGTCCATGATGTGATGTTCTCCGCGAAATCAGGCATCATCAGGCATTCATAACACGTATTGGATTTGGAAAAGAAACTTTCCTTATCTTTCAACAAGACACAGTCTGACAAAGCTGAACAAAAGATTTGAGTTCAATTTATTTTTATTGGGACAACACATTGGAGATTTCAGCTGACATTGGAAAACATGGTACAATTTTCTATTTCCAGTAACTTAATACAGCTTTAATAAATTGAGGAGAGTTTAAATCCGGTTGCAACAATGTCAGGTATTGTTTTTGACTTTCAATGTCCGTCTCTGTAATAAACAGAGTATGACTTGTTAAAAATCGTAATGCAAACAATAGAATGACAAATTACTGTTCAGGAACGTATTACTCAAGTTAATGCAGTCCGCAAGTGTAACCTTAAAATGTGTTGATGCAAGCGGGTAACAATTACAAGTCTAAGGCCCGTATTATAAAAGCTTGCTCAGTTACAGATCTATGCTTGAGTGACGTTTATGCCATAGAAAAGCGTTACTCAAGCATCGATTGATAACTGAGCGAGCTTTCATAATACGGGCCTTAGTCAGTCCACTTGCTATTTGCGCCAGCCAGTTCCTCAATGTATTGAAAAAAATCTGGTCCCCCCACTGCCATTGCCCTTTCAATTTCTCTCACGAATTTGCACTGCATACCGAAGGTATGGTAAAGGTATATCTGGACAAACAAAAAGGCACCGTTAAAGTTGGTTTAGGTTCTGAATTATATGAACCTATCTATGCATAGTTACAGCCGTAGCTATTTAGTTAGTAGTTCCATTGTTTGTTTAATAAGAGATTATTAATTTCATTGTTATCTCAGATGGATAAAGTTTGTAAATGTTGGGTGATCTCTGGTTGAGGCTCCATAACCATAATTAGCATTTTATGAGCAATTTCTTCACGAAAACCGCGAAGAGTGGTTATACAGTAGCCAGTTTGCTCCGACCTTTCGTAACATGTGTATGATTGGAGAAACTTGATGAATTGGTGAAAATTACTCAAGTTACGGTCATTAAAGGGCAGAGCTAGTCATTGTTGGAGGTGTGAGAACGTGGAGCGTTATACAATGGAGTATTGACCTTCGATATTCACGAGAGTTATGGGCAACTAAGGAACTGGAGGTTTGGTTGGGTAACGTTTTTATCTGCTTAGATTTAAAGCTCTGCAACAAAATTAATTGAATTTTAAGTGTGACTGAAGTGATTATTGTGTTTACTAGCTTCTGCCTGCGGCTTCGCACGCGTATTTTCGGTACAATAAGTAGGACTAACCTTTCATTCAACAGGGACAGCTATTGTTTTGTTGTTGAAAAACGTACTTGAATCTATTACGTACTTAATTATAAGCACATATTATATTCATACCATGCAAATAAAATATAAATAGTTGCAAACATAAATAGTTTAGTAGGTAGGTACATACTAGTAAATTTATATTAGGTATATCATAGAGACTAAGAGGCTTACAGACAAACCGAATTACGGTTTAAGTTAGCTTACGATAAAATAATACTTACTGTGAAACATAAATAAATGAAAAAAAAACAATATCTGCTTAAAATGCGTGAAACGCATTAAATTGTTAAAATCTTTGGTCATATTAAGTTGTATTTTTTACAATTGCAAAATTAGCTTAATGCAACTCAGGTGACCATGTATAACTATTAAATTATTCCATTACAATTACCCGGTTTAACAGTCATGCATGATGATCATCTTTCTTTATTGCAAACAGTTGATGGATGAATGATAGGTGATATTGATATGATAACTAACACCTTCGATAGATTCAACGAAAGCGATATGTGAGAGGCATCGCAAAGTAATTTTCTTGGAAGACATTTAATATTCATTCTCGGAAATCAGATGTCTATTCTCTTTCCATAGAATTACTAAAACAGTTATGATGAGCAGAGATGACATAAATGATAGAACACTGTTTTAAACGGATTGATCGCGTATATTTTATATTTTGTGTATAACCTGACGTTTCGGAGGCTTTTCAGCTTCCATGGTCACAGGCAGACTGAGGTGACATTTGTCGCTGAAAGCTGAAAAGCCTCCGAAACGTCAGGTTATAAACAAAATATAAAATATACGCGATCAATCCGGTTAAAACAGTGTTTTATTATGAGTTCTCGCGAAAATAACCTTAGAATATACTATAAATGATAGACGTAAAATGTCTATGCTTATAGTTTAGTAGTTGGGTTTTAGTCAACTAAACGAACCCTGGAATCTCCTCTTCGTCCTCATTACGTTGGTAAGTATTATTTATATCCATTTCGTTTCTGTATTGTTTTTATTGATTGAAGAATCAGATACCTAAACGAACGACCTACGAATATTCTGTAAATTCAGATCCTTTAACGGAGAGAAAGACTTGCGTCCTACCGGATAGCAGAGAATTTAGGCTTTTAACCCTTTTCTCCTTCATACGGACTCGGGTAAAAAATACAGAACGCTACATAACACGATAAAATCATAAATATTATTAGAAATTGTAGCTGTAATATCATTGCAAAGTGAGTATCGAAGCCAGGCCAGTAGCAAGTTGGGTAGTTGATTACAGTGTTGGTTTGATTGCTAACTGACCGCAAAACCTTGGTGGTTGGAAACTAACACCCATTACTACTCGGTAACATGTTGATGAAATCTACCAATTCTGGGAATTGAAAATATTGAAATCTGTAAATGAATTAAGTTATAGATACTTATACATTTAAGTACCTACTTATAATTGTTGTAGTAGATGCTACTATTGATGGTGATGTAGGTAATGAATGATAGTAGAGTCGCAAATACCTGGTAGGTTAGGTAGGTACTCAAACAGAACTAGTGGGAAACCTCTTATCTTGAAGTAAACCCTAGGAATATTCATACCTACTTCAATTGTTTTAGTACCATTGTACGTAAGGTGCCCGCCGCCGTCGCCGCCGGCGGCGCCGCCTTTATCATAATCTCTATAGATAGGTAGATGATAGGTAGGTAGACCTAATGTAGCAAGTGTAGCAACAGCAATTAGGTAGGTACCTACCAAACAAAAAAATAGTAAAGTAATAATCGAGTTTCTATCTAGTATCTATCTATCCATAGATAGTTAGGTATTAATGTTATCCTTGCTGTATACAATCGTTTTCATTATGCAAATATTAAACATTTAGGAAGGTAAAAGTAGGTAGGTAGTAGGTATTCTTAATTTTTTTTGAGTTGAATTTTATGTACTTTTTTGCGGATGCTAGGTATGCTATTTGTATTTATGTTATTATTGGAACATCTAGGTAAGTACCTACGATATTTCTTGTCAATAAAAGGTACCTACCTACCTATACATAGGCAGTCACATTATGACTGTTGGTAGATCCAACAAAAATTAAGGGTAAATAATAGATTCAAATAAAACATTTTACCAGAAATACGCAATACTACAATACAATGCCTATAAAAAGACACAAAATCATATAAATTGCACTTAGCACCTTTTCCCACCCGGCGACAGAAATATTATCTAAGAAATAAAAATGAGTAGGTAACGCGTCTTTTATTGCGCAAATAACCTTGAAATGTTTTTAAACATAGAATTTATCTAATGTGTCTACAACACGGAATTTAAAATCGCGGTAAAAAAAACTAGGTAGGTATCGCGTTTATAATGCATGAAATCTGTAATCGTCAAAACCTTGAATATTGGATACGATGAGATTCAAATTCAACCTTTGTTACGCAGGTACCTACACCTCGAAACAATATCTTTGTAACACCACCCGTCCAGCAGTTGTTCAAACAAATAGAACCAACAATCAATAAATTTGCAATCCATCGAAAATAACTCTTATCGGCAAGATTGCGACCTAACAATAGAAGATTAACTTACCGTAAAGTAGTAAAATCCAAGCTAGTCAGCACTAGGTACCTGAGAACTATAAAAACATTCCAAAGGCACAGACCACGTATCATACACTCACGTCACTTAGATACCGTTATTATCACGCGCGAAATCGCTATTCTCGCAAAAAGTAAATTACAATGTTTTTTTACGAACTTCTATCACGAAAACGACGGACGCGGCGACACAACCGTCTCGCGCCAAGTTTCCGTACAAACTGAAATCGCGCGCGAGAAAGAGAAAGGTCAAACGAAATTTGAATGGGGCTGATTTTCCGTGAGTGGGATAAAGACAGGTATATCGTTAAGAATGAAGCTAGCGGTATGAAGTAGGAATGACCACATGGCACGCATTTTAGTTTTGGAGTACAATTATTGCACAAATTGAAGTTGCCGCGTTTTTGTTCTCGGCCACGTGTTCCAAATATGTTTTTAAAAATAAACAATCTTCAGCGGAGAGTTTTTTGTTGGGATAAATAGGGGGATCTTAACAACTTTTTGTCTATTTTAACAAGTGCCAGCTCAAAGTGGACTTGACTTAGTGAATGAGTATAATATTTATGATTTCAAAATATGTATCTATTGTGTTTGTTTTCATTTGTTTCATTATTTGGAACAGGGACGAGAGGTTTGGAATTTCTTTTTGTATATAAGACCCAGTTAACAACCGGAACAAAGGTTACCTACCGACATAGCTTTTGAGCTATGTCGATCGGTGTGGGATTAGCAAGCTGAAGCACAAATGAAATAATGTTACTTCGGCTGAAGTGGCAGTGGGCTGGCCAGGCTATAATTATCTCGAGAGAAGAACCGATAACCGCTACTGGGTAAACGTTTTCTTGAGTGGATACCGCGACACGGCAAACATAGTGTACGACGCCCTCCGATCAGGTGGGATGACGATTTGCGAAAGCATCCCTGCTGGATGCGACAGTGGAGTAGGTATTATAGGCGGATGATGATAATGATCAACTTCCCAGTAATTTATTTCCCTAGATGGCTGTTTTATGTGTAGGTATTGTCATTTTTGATGTGTATTGTCACGTGTCTATGCTATAGTGTCTAGCTTCATGCACAAATACATATATTTCTTTGTTCTATCTAGCTAGCCGTAAAAATAACTGACGCTGTCTGCGAAAATTTAATATGTCCCAAAAACTTTAAATTTCGGCAGGTTCGAACCCGCGCCTCACGTTCAGTACAGGTGCGCTCTAACCAACTAAGCATCGAGATCGACACGTGCCTGGTCGAAAATATCTGCGACCTCTTACGACTTAAGCGTCGTTCTCGTCGCGACTCTGTCTGGTCTCGTTCGACCCTCGCATTAGGCTGGTACCTACTAACATACTTGGTTTTGCTTATCCCCGTGAAAAAACTTGTTGTTAACGACTTTTGCTTCCAAGAACTACCTCAAACATGATAAATTCCCTGCCAGTTTTCGGTGTAACGTGTAACATTTCCATTTACCCTCAACACTGCATACTATACGCGGGTATATTTCGTAGTTAAAAGTTTGTAGCGCGCTCCAGTAGCACTGGAGTCAAGCACCCGCGTGCATCTCAAAAGCTTGCGCGAAAGCCTGTGCGGAAAGGCTGTGTGTGGATATGTTCATGAGCGAAGCGGATTATGGATTTTCTTTTTACTAACTACTCTTCAGGCTATTTATAATAAAGTGGGCATGATGACGTCAAATGAAACTTTACAGTTTTTTTGTTATTATAGTGCGTAAGCCTCGGGGGTCATCTCTTTATCCCAAAAAAATCGCATTCCCGACTGGGGGAAGGTTGCGTCGCGGGTTCAAATCCCGTCGATTTTTTTTATGGGACATTATCTATTTTCTAAAATAAAACTGTCATTCAAAGGTCCATGTTTATAGATTAGTAGATATTAAGAATTATTAAATTTAACAGTGAATTGTATGCCATTTTGGATTGACGCAGAATCGAGAACAATGACAAAACAAGGACAATATTGTCATCGACTATTTACTACCCTAAGGAAGCGATAATACCTACAAGAACTGTCAAAACAGTAGATTTCATCATTTTTTAACCAGCAGGGCATGAAAACTAGAAATATCTGAGGTTCGAAACTAATGTTATAAAAGTATACTGGTATACTTTAAAGATAGGTACCTAAAGCACTCATAAATTTTATGACGTTATTTTATATGAAAGACGAGGGGAATAGTTAAACAGATTGTAAAGTTATAGGTCTCACTTCGATACAAACCATTAATTTTACTGAACACAATGTGAAAAGCCATTGACAATTCAAAATATCACCATCTACTACACCCAAAGGACTTTTAGCGCAGACGAAATAATGTTACTTCGTAACTTTTAGTTTCAAAGGTTTCCTTTTGGATTACACGTGACGTGACGGAAAATGGACTAAGGGTTGGTTCTAGCTTGATGGAAACTTAGTTTTACTCTTTGATTCATTAAAAATCTCTCTGGTAAATGATCACGGTGACAACATAACAACGTAACCACAAATGTTTATTGAACGAAAGAGGGTAGATCCCCGGATATCTAGTGTCACTATGCCGCGCAGGAGAGCTAGCTCTTTTTCTATTCGCTGTAGGTAAAAGGCACATAGCATAAGCATGCGTCCTGAGGTGGAAGAAGTGTCAGAAAATATTGGCCGTTTTAGCAGTAGCCCTACGAAACATAAAATGTAATATAAAAGCCGGTGTAACGTGGTTCGACGTGCGTTGGCGTTTGGAAAAATAAGTTTTATACTAAAAAAAATCTATATTTTCCCAAATACTCCCAAAATAAAAATTAAGCAACATTGGTTTTATCATGAGTTCATAGAAAATGGTTTACGATTTGCGGCAAATAACTTTTCCGCTACTTGTATAACATGATGTTTTTTAGGTAACTTTCTAACGAACAGCAGGTGATCATGATGATGATGACGTCCTAGTCGAAATACGGCCAAGGCGCGGTGCGGCCAGCCTCAAAGAAGACTACCCAACCAAATTTAATCACAAACACAAGTGGTGACTAGCTCTCGTGCAAGAACTAGGGAGACCTTTCTAGAAAGCTTAGCTTAAATCGTTGTCGCTTCTGCACCACATCCTCTATCTAACGACGTAAAAGGTTAAGGCTTTGTTGCAAAAGGCTCCTTTGACGCTAGTTGGACATTGTTCTTTTGACTCTGGCACGTTACTAATTCCGGATGATGCTTTGCTCTGTGCTTCTGCTTCTGTTTGTCAAGATTCTTTTACTTCAGTTCTTCTACTTATTTGTAACGCCAGCGATCGTGATATTCTATTTATTAGTATCTACGCCAGCACTTCCCCCTTACTTCCGCGATGTCAATGTATATTTTGTTAAAGCAGTTTTACGCAGATAGTTATTGGTGGAAGCACATTTTATTTATTTGAAATGACGCAAGTTACAGGTTCCATTCCCGCGGTGGGACAAATGTTTGTACGATCTGCAAATATTTGTACCGAGTGTTCTAGGTATTTCTATGTATAATAAAAAATATCTGTCTATGTAACTGCTTTAGATTGTCGATCTCGTCCAATGCCCGACGATAAGCTAGCTCGTGGTTCTCCGCTGTGAAGTGGTGGCTGGATGTATGATCTATGTATGTATAAAGTTTAACAGTCATCTAGTCTCCATAACACAAGCTCTGCTAAGCTTGGGGCTAGATGATGCTTTGTGGATTGTCCAGCATTATTTATTTGGTAGACCGCATTGTCGCTCTGTAGTTGGGCATGGGACCTACCTAAACAGACCCTCAAGATTGTCTTCATGGCGTCAAGTTTTAAAATGATTACCTGCATTATGCATTAAAGGGAAGAGCTTAATCAACTAGTACCTATTGCAGTCTGTCAAGAAACCAACAACTAGAAAATGTCTAAGTCATTTGCCGGATATATACCATGATTTGGGTTTTGAATATTTCATTATTAATTTTAAATAATCCAATATTTCGGCATGCGCTATGATTACGGAATAACTGAAGTCACACAACAGTATGAGGCATCGTTTACAAACATCAACAATGCCTTAGTCCAGCCACACCTAAGGAGGTTTATTTATTAGGTTTTTTATAGTTTCATCTGTCCAGAAGAAATAAATATATCAATAGAAAAGGTGAGAGAGAGAGGCATAGTTAGGTTTTCAGAAGCTTAATACTTATAACAAATTCTGTAAGCGGGGCCAGTCGACCAATTCAAAACATGCATTAGGTCAACTGGACTCGAGGAGCCAGTCCGAGTGGGGCCAGTCGACTAAAGAGCCAAGTTTTGTAAATCGGTACAATATGAAGAATTTTAAGTTAGCATTTATTTACGAAAAACGACACCATTTTCCTATAGGTTTTATCAATTATTTTTTTTATTAAAAATATGTAAAGTAAATGCCCTCAAATTTAATTTAAAATGTTACGGTGTCGTAAAACGCCGGGTATTATACCCGGCGTTTTATACATACTTTAACCCATAGAAGGCATCCCCGTTTTAGTACAGCTAAAACTCGGTTGTACGGTCTGTTATTTTTAAAGAAAAAGCTAAATTATTATGTAAGTAGGTTAGTGTATCAAGATGGCTAAAGACCTGAACGGCTGATTCCTGCGATATTGAGTAGGGGTGCATTCGGTGCTTGTAACCTATCCCTGGCACTGAGTGCATATTACCTAGATCAAATACAGTCAGAGGTCAACTTTGAAATAAAACCGGCCAAGTGCGAGTCGGACTCGCGCACGCAGTACAATATATATATATAAAAACGCCAAACAAAATCACGTTTGTTGTATGGGAGCCCCCTTAAATATTTATTTTATTCAATTTTTTTAGTATTTGTTGTTATAGCGGCAACAGAAATACGTCATCTGTGAAAATTTCAACTATGTAGCTATCACGGTTCATGAGATACAGCCTGGTGACAGACGGACAGCGGAGTCTTAGTAATAGGGTCCCGTTTAACCCTTTGGGTACGGAACCCTAAAAACAAACGACGGATGACGTCGATTGAAGTTGCTTCGAACGCGTCACCAAGTTTAGTGACACTTTTCCTATCGGATCTATAAGAAATATATGTCAGAATCGTTTTCACAGTAAGGTCACCGAAAGAACGGATCGGCCGTTCTTCGTCTCAATCCGACGTCATCCGTCAACATCGTTCGATTTTCAAAGCAGTCCTCCAGATTCGCGAAGTCACAATTACTATTTCTTTTGAATGGCCATAATCACACAATTTCCATTATAATAGGTATTCAATAAATCCTATAAAACTGAACTCATTCTTTTCCACTCTATCCCAATGAAAATAAAGTTTACTCTTCAACGGCTGAAAGTGGTCAGTTTCAGAGAGCCATCGAATGCACTAGACCACTTGAATCGGCGGATGAAAAGGCATTTTATGGGGAATATTTTTATAGCTCTTAAGACATTCTCTGAACTTTTCAATACTTTGTGGAGCTATTCGACTATTTTTATTAGTGGCAATACAGAGAGTTCTCTTTATTTTTTTGTGAAGTGAATTGTTAGGCAAGAGCGAACCAAGACTAAATTCCTAGTCTGTGTTGGAAAAACATTAACGTATCCCTCACAAAATAGGTTCAAAAAGAGATATTTATTACCTACTAGCAGCGCCTCGCGGTTTCACCCGCGTAGTTCCCGTTCCCGTAGGAGCTCCGGGATAAAAAGTAGCCTATGTACTATTCCGGACTATCATCTATCTTTTTGCCAAATTTGATCCAGATCCGTTTAGCCGTTCTGGCGTGATTGAGTAACAAACATCCATCCATCTATCTATCCATCCATCCAAACTTTGACATTTATAATATTAGTAGGATCTCATTTATTTTAGAATCCATAGCATGTACTTACAAGTTAATAAAATATCACATTAACACAAGTTTCACAAAATAAAATCAAATAAAGTTAATAACAACTATTTATTAGAATTAGCATTGCCATTCAACGTGGCAATGCTGCCAGCATTCTGGGCACTTTGCCTTCTGGTGACGGCTTAGATTTTTAGAAAATAGATTTAAGTGTAAATATTAGTTGTAATTATTATTGTATTTTCTTTAGTAATAAAATTTCGTACTATTTTTATAACAACTGGAATAATATTACATATAAAATTCATTAAGTGTAATAAAATAATAATTGAATACCTACTACTACCATTTAAATAAAAATAGACCCTATTGATATTTTCATTCATTTATTTTGGATAAAGAAAGACGATAATTATGATGTAGTGGGTATTTACTCGAATCCTTCATTCATCATTATGTTCGCCGTTGGTAGCGATCAAGGCTATTCTTTTGTTATAAACTGAGTAGATTTAGTTTACCTTTAATCAGTACTTCTAGCATTCAAACTACTAGGAGAGGAGAAATGGTTTGGAGATACAGAAAGATGATTGGGTATAGAGATAATCTTCGCTAATTTTCATTAGATTTTGATGTTTTTTTCGTTGTTGTCTAATCTAAGGGTTGAATTTTTTGGTCCCGTAAAAGGTAGATTCTCGATGAATTTATATACCTATGTGCCGTTAAACGTATCTAAAACATTATCACATGATAATTTTCACAATCACTGGCCTAATGGTTTCCATGGCAACGCGCGTAAACAAGAGGTCGCCTAAAACGAAGGACGACCAAACCTGGACTGATGATTTTGTTAGGTTTTTGTTCGCGTAAGGAGTCCCAACATCCTTTTACTAAGCGTCCTGTCTGCCTGTCTGTCAGCGAGTTGTATTTTATCATTATTCAGAAGTTTTAGTCGGTTTAGAGTTATTTAAAACACACAAAAAACTATGTTTTGGCGTAAAACATAGTTTTTTCCAAAACAAAAACACAGTCATTACGTCAACATCTTTTAATGTAGATAACCTATCACCCCATGACAAGTACGATAATACGCTAACACACATCAGCGCCCCTACCGCTAATAAAACTATCAAACGCCAATCATATTATCTACCCTCCCGTTATCTCCGTTATCATGGATTTACGACCGATGGTTATCTGTTTGATGCCACCATGAGTTTTGTTTTTATGGGGATCACTGGATTAGTGGGAGATCCTTGTTCTCGGGGAAATATTTACCGACAGTGAGACGTGTTTGCTTAAAATTTTTTTTGGAGTTATATTTTGGTACCTTGTCATACCAAAAGAGTTATATTGGTTTGACAGACAGACTGAACACGGCAGCTAAGTCATTTAAATAGGCTGTTTGATTACATTGAAAATAAGCCGTAAATTGTTTTCATCCTAGTCAGTGACAACGTAACAAAGTGTTATCAGGTGATTTTTATTAAAAAGTGATCACGTGACCGAACACGCTCTGCGTTTGGTGGCATCGCTGGTGACGTCACACCTATCGCAGATTACAGTGTTACTGTGGGTAACATACAGTTAGTGCATCATGGTCTTCTTATTAGGTGTGGAGTCAGGTGTGACGTCATCGAGTCATGTCACCGGAGCCATGACAGAGATTATCGTTTTGGCAAGCCATTATTTTATTTAAATTTATAATTAGTTTTTGTAACTAATACGACTGGCCTTGAAGAAATATTTTGACAAAGCGTTAGAATAATTTCCCAGTAGTAGTTAAGTAGCCTATTGTCAAAAGCGACAGGGTACCAAAATGCCATGGAAATGTGTAGCCGACTAGCGGCGCCATTAATAAAGAAGTTGAATCTATCTATCTTTGTCCGTGTGTGATGCTCTACAACTTTTATAGAGTCGTAGGTTCGAATACCGGCAGTCACATAAGGCAATTTGTTTTAGAAATACTTTTGGGCAGGATCGTGATACATAGTTCCTAGTAGTAGTGCTTAGGTTTCGATCGCATTATGGATGATCGTCTCGTGTTGGCCCGAAATCAAAATTTTTCATGGTTTTTAATTTCTTTTCTGGGATAAAAAGAGGCGGGAATCGAACCCACAACCTCCTGCGTCGCAGGCAGTCTTTCGCCCACCGCGGCACAGGGGTCGTTATATTAACTTTAGACGGCACGTGGCAAAACCATTTATAATTCTAATTTAGTTTTTAGTCCTGCCCCTAACGCGACCCAATCAGAACTAATTACATATTGGGATGCATCACCAGGTGTTCCGCGGCTAATAAATAGTTATTCCTGATGTGGAACCATAGAAGGCAGTGATGGTGTTCCGTACAGAATAGACATTGAACGCAAGATTTTTCACTAGTTACATAGTTATTTTGACGCTAAGCCGTTCTATGAGAATTGCTGTAGATTCCTTCCAGCTCCATCTAGATTTGAACAGTTCGGATTTTTTGAAATATATCAAGTTCTAGGGAGGACCATTTGCGGATTGCGGTAAGGCGATGTGCTTAACGATTAGGTACTCTACTGTGTGTACATGTTCAGAAAAAGAAACTACCGAAATTGAAAGACAACGCAATGAAAGTCTAATAGCGGACTAAAAGACTTTCATTGACCTGCCTGCATAAAGGAGCTCCGTTTTACAGGATACGTTTTCTTTATTCAGGGCTTTGGCACACATGCGATTATGACGCCCGGATCTGTTATTTTTGTGATTGCGTATATAGTTATATGAGCGAATTCACACATCCGACGTTATTCTAGTACGATTGTTCTGGTAGCGAAGGACTTTTAAAAAACAGCCCTGTAAAAACGAATTTACGGTGTGAATGCGGTCTAACCCAAGATGTTACTTACAAATTACATCACATAAAACTTTACTATTTGACAGCTAGACAGGGCCTTCCACAACAAGCACCTTATTGGGTCTTATCATTAAAGGGTCATGCCGCACGCTGTTGGGCATGCGGGTTGAGGAACCCGTTCGATGGAAGATCTGCGAGGTGCTGCAGAAGGCGCTACTTCCAGTGAGATCCGTTTAAAATTACCACACCACTTACAGCTCATAAACGTATCATACTAATGCCAGGTAAAATGACAATGCAAACGTAAACTGACACTCTTTATACACCATCTAAAACCTATTTTTGTGGGTAAAAAATGTGTTGAAAGAAACAGAAATTCGTTTGAAGTGTCCGGGTCGTACTAGAGCCCTAATTAGCCCTACCCTCTGACTACTCTACCTATAAGGTCTGATATATTGTTCGAACGCGTGCAAAGGGCTCCGGTTTGGCATATGGCATGAATTAATAACTGATATTGAAGTTTCATAACTAAGGGTGGGATTGCTAAGCAACTAGGGATAATACAAATATAGCACGTAGATAATGAGAATGGAGATCAAAGTTGATTAAACTTATCAATTTTGATCTTCATTCTGGGCAGTTCACTGCCTGGCCTCAACCGTGTCACCAGCAGGAGCGCGCTGGGCGTGTTAAGTTAAAGTTGAAGGCGCGAGGCTACGGCTTTTAACCTGGAACAGACTTCTGCTGGTCTAATCAGATGTAATAATACCTATGGGTGTTGTTCAAACTTTTTCCACTCATTTGTTTAGTAGCCGA
Source organism: Eupithecia exiguata (assembly GCA_947086465.1). NCBI lineage: Eukaryota > Metazoa > Arthropoda > Insecta > Lepidoptera > Geometridae > Eupithecia > Eupithecia exiguata. Next base: position 10,792,349 of record OX352245.1, read on the forward strand.
CGAAACAAAAAACAAAAGAGGAAGAGAAGAACTCGAAAAAAACACAAAAGTACGTTCGGAAGGTTCAGCTCCTCAACAATATCACCATCGCAAGACCGGTCTCTTTGTCACTACTATGTAATGTAACCAAGATTTTTGTGCGAGGACTATGTCCAGCTGTGGATGGAGTGGTTCTTTTACCTAAGATTATGATAGTAAATACAACGGAGCTCGGAATTCATTAATCGGAACGTTTTGTTATTGTCGTAAAATCGTCTTAGTTGCTCTTATCATATCCAGTCCATCCCAAGGTTGCCTGGAAGAGATGCTAAAAGCGATCGCTCATAGCGCCTTTGTACTTCCTCTACTCGTAGCATTAATTTCTGTACTATTTTCTGTGTTTGTGTGGTACAATACAATAAGTATTATCTATCTAGTGTGGACAACAATTCGGTAGGTCTAGAAATTTATATTCTTTAATTCCTAAAATAAACCATGCTTACGCACGAATATGAATTTTGACCATGAACTCCATATTTTCGCTCCACTCCACATTTAGCCAGGTGGTCCGTCAACATCGAGGGTGTGTCAATATCCTGCCTTTATTTGCCGCCGCGCAGTTATTGTGGGTTCGATTTTAAGGGTCGTGGGTGAATTATAGAGAAATGTGTAACTTTCCGGGAACATAAATAAAAATAAATAAGTAAATAATGCTGGACGATTCACACAGCATTATCTAGCCCTAAGCTAACCTTGTATTATGGGTACTAGATAACTAATATATTGTGTGTAATATAACTGTATATAATGTGAGTCTCAAAAAAAATAAAGTTATTGGTTCTGATTCCCATTTCCTTTCACGTTCCCTAACACGCAGAGGCTAGGCAGTGAACGGGCTAAGAAAAATACTTTTTGTCACAGATGAGAATGTGATAAATCATTATCTATTTTCTGTTATAAACTTACCCGTACATTAAATTTAAAAGGAAAGCACCAAAAGCCATTAAATCTATACCCTCTGAGTAAACAGTTCCAGCGGATATGCGCTTCGAGACAATTGTTTGAAAATAGAACAATTGCGACTCGTGCGCAACGCATTACCATTCGTCTGTTTAAATTTAGAACGCTTTTTGTTTTTGGTATGTTGGTATCAATCTTGCGTGAAGTTTTAACTTTGCATTTGGAATTTTAGATGCCTACGAAAAAAAGAACAAAAAACATTTTTAGAAAAATCCACAATCAAACCTTAAAACACAAGCCTCCTTCTTGTACATGCAGGTTAAAACAAATGAATAGCCTTAGTTTTAAGAAAACAAAACAGATTAGTACTCGCCGGCTGAAATTCTGCGTAGACCTATTATTAGGCGTGGGATTACATGGTGGCTTTTCACCTCGGAAGAACTCGAGCGGAACTGCGGCCCGAAGTAAGTCACACTAACTACTCTACTTTTATAATGTTTTGATGTTTTACTATGTTTTTTCAGGCCTAAAATTATGTTTAGGTATTCAACATTTCTCTCCGATCCATGCTATGTTTTGGAGTGCCATGCTGTATTTTGGAGTGCCATGTTTTGGAGTGAAGAGGTATAGCGCGTATGGGGGATGATGGGACGCCGGTGAAGTCGTAAACTACCTAAGTATGGAATTCATTTGCATTTTTTTGCATTAATTTGGTTATTTAATATTTTACCAATTCGGATAGGTAGGATGTAGCTTATATATTTTACCAATTGCCAATATTAGTAATAATGGAATGGTGATAAAACTGAAAAAATTACTGAATTTAGACGACCGATGCGACGCGACGTGGCGCGGCGGAACGTCTGCCTGCGACGCAGGAGGTTGCGGGTTCGATTCCCGCCTTGGCACAAGTGTTTGTACGATATGATATTTTTTCAGGGTGTTCCATGTAAAGATATATCGATCGGGCTTAAATTTTGCACAGATGTAGTTCTAGACCTGAAATAACATAGTAGGTCACTTTTTATCCCGGAACATCCAGAATCCAAAAACCCGTTGCGGCCACGAGCCGAATAATACAATACCTACAATACAATACACATTATTGAACACCAAGAAAATACAAAAAAAGAAGAATGCTGGAAAAGATAGAATAGTTTTCTGTACCTATATCTTTATTTAATGCTACACACGCAATAAATACTAATAACCCCTGTACTTACGTCAAAATGTCCAATTTCTAATAACCACACCCTAAAGGGTCCCCAAATTACAAAGGCACGTGTCGACAATATCCTGTTTGTACGGCTGTCTGTCACTAGTGATATGTCAAGTTGACATTGACAGCTGCTTTGATGGATTTATTTCAAATAATGGTGGTTTAGCGGAGACAAAAGTTGTTATTGTTTTTCGATTCGAATTTTATGGATTGAAGCGAATGAAGCTCACATAAAATAGAGTACGCAATGCTCAATAATTTGGGCCTGTAGTGTGCTTAGGAAGTTGACTTGTTTAGCAAGGTATACTCAGATTCAAAAACCTGGATATTTTTTGTATACAAAGTGGTAACAAAACCCAATGAATATTGGTGGAAAATATTTAACGACATTGGTATCATCGAAGCAAAGCACAGAAGCTCGGTAAAAAATTCGTTTTGAATGCTTTCATTCGTCATTTAATTGATCTCTCGTTCGTTTTTGCATTCAAATATTAACATTTTTCGCTGCACATGTGATGTTATCCGTTGTCGAAGTTTATGTTTTACTTTTTAGTGATAACGTGACGGTTACCTTGTTGTTTTCTGTTATTATAATCAGTTTTTTTATGTTTTCTTTCACAAATGTCTTTGTTGACATAAAATATCTAGGATTCTAAATCGTAGTATAGATGTAGTACTAAAATTACAATCAAATAATAGAATTAAATTAAAACTAGTATTTACAATTGAAACAATTGAGCTAACTGCAGACTGTTGAACTTACTGTATTCGAGTGTAAATTAGCTGAGATTCGAGCCCTAAAAGGAAAAGGGAAGATAACAGCGGGAGAGGGGAAAGGAAATTGTAAATATTACTTTAGGATTTAGCTATTTTTATTGCAAGACTGTATCAGAAAATACTTGGTGATGATTTCTCGTGGAATTTATTAGCGAGTCCAGTCCAGATGACTACAAAAAGTAGCCTGTGCTATTCCAGACTATAATCTATGTCTGTGACAAATTTCATCCAGATTCGTTCAGCCTAGATTGAGTAACAAATCTCCAAACTTTCACATTTTTAATATTAGTGGGATTGCCATAAAATGTTACATGTAAAAAAACACACGTGATAAAACCAACTTCTATTCACTGGTATTGGAAAATACAATTTTGTGCTAAAAATCTACATTTTTTCAAATGCTCCCAAAATACAAATGAATCAAAGTTTTATATAATAAAAGTTCAAAGAAAATGGTATACGTAAGTAAGTTAAGTAAGTTTTATTGCTTGTGGAACGCAGAAAAAGTTAAAAACAACAAAAAATAATTAATCTCGCGCCAACCACCTTAAAATGCTGAATGAGAATATATCTACATGTATGTAAACAAACATTTCCCTATAAAACGGCTGGTAGCCAATATCTATCTTTAAAAGGTTGTGACGCACAAAAAGCGAAAGCGATATATTACCCCAACGTCAATATTAGCTAGGCACGCGATTTACTGCCTGCTTTACCCTAAGTAGCTATACAGGGGGATCTGTGGAGATGAAACTTGAGAAAAATACAGACATATTTTATTTATGTCACATTCGATTTAATTAGTATTAATTTCGTGTTCAATTCTAAACTCATGTACGTAATGTACGTCTCCGGGACGTCTCCGGGATACCATTTACCTACCTGCCAAATTTCATTGCGATCCGTTCAGTCGTTTAGACGAGAAAAGGTTACAGACAGACAGACAGAGTTACTTTCGAATTTATAATATTTGTATGGATTGTACAGTATGGATAAAATGATCCTATCGTTGGAATATAATATATCTTCCATGGAAAAAGACATATACGTATCTACGTAGGTATAAGTACCCTGATAAGAGGCTTCCGTCAACTGGGACCGCTAGGTATTGGGACCGCGGTCCTATTCGCCGGATAGATTTAAGTTTATTATTTTTCTTCCGGCAATTGGGACCACTCTCGAAACGATCGAAAAAATCTACTGTTCAAAGCAAATAAAGTACAGTCAAAGGAAAAAGTAGGTATAGAAAGTAATAATATAGAACAAAACTCTTTGATTGAAGACATGATAACACTTATGTGAGAAGGAAGACTAGAATAAAAAAAATATATGAGCGATTAATCAAAGGTACTTTCTTCCTTCATAGCTGTTCAAGGATTTAATGACTTCATGTGAAGCTTCAATCAAATGTCCAAAAAAGTCATTAAATTCATATATATTTTTCAACATCCTGTGTATAAGTATACCGACAACGACGCTTGTAATTTACGTTCTAATGCACAGCCATGCCGTCACGTTTACGTCACTGTAACGTAGCACGTTATTACGGGAAAATCCTGTATCATTAACATACCTTCTATCTACCTGAGAACACTTCGTGCTGGCCGTTATTATCAGTTCTTTCGCGTGGAGACGCTGTTACTTTATGTTCATCAGCCTCACCAGGTCAGCATGACCAGGTCATATCATAATAATGCATGACTCATTAGAAGCTAGAGAGATTAGTTAGATATTGGGAATCCAATCCCGCAAGCTTGCGGTCATCAACCCCGCGGATCCGCGGGATTTAAGGGATCGATGAAAATATCGTACATTTTGCTTTTCCTGAGTCCCTACGCTAAAATTCGTGTACTTGTGAACCTGGCGTAGCGTAACTTGACTTGACTGATTTTTGCGCTTTTGGATTAACGCCCATAAAATTCGAACGATTTACAATTAAAATTGTATCTGGCGTAGCGCACCAGCATTGCCATTCAGCTGGGCAATGCAGCCAGGTCTCTTGGCGACGACGTTTTCGACTGCTATTTATATGGATTAGTTGAGTTACCTGTAGATTGTTAGCAAAAGTCTGCAGTTATCTCAGTTGTTTCAATTGTAAATACTAGTTTCTAATTTTCTTTGTAATTAATCATTTACCTACAAAAATAAATTTAATGTAGGTATTTCTCTGTTTAAAATCAGGTTCATTTAAGAGACTGTTCAACATGCTCGAATACGCAACAAACCAACATAAAAAATAAACACAGTTTAAACTTTGGTTTTTTATACGCGTGTTTAGTTAGCTACATATTTCTCGTAATTATATGTACCGAACGAGTACTCGTACTCTGATGTCACTCTGACACTTAGGTAATAGCCCGAGAGAGTTAGCAGAGCTACTTTTTACCCAGGATAAGCGTGCAAAACCGCGTGCACCAACCAGTATTTCTCTATCTTGCGGAACACCGATGTTAACCGTTTACGGCTATCTTAAAATCTACCTCTTACACGCAAGAATGCCTACCACAGCTTACCTACCACTACCACTGACACGGTCTTTTCTTTTACACTGAAGTAATCCTTAAATTTAGTCAGCAAGGTTCATTTTGGATAACACTAAGCTTCCTAAGCCGTGGTAAGCAAAGTCTAAGATAAGCTCATGTGTAGACTAGAGGCGTCGTCGTCGCCAAGCTTAGCATTCATATAGCATGCGGTCGGAATACTAAGTTGAGAATTGAGATTCTAGGGCTCAAAATATTCCTATTTATCCGCCTGTCATAGCGGGTTGCTGATTTCGAGTTTCGAGTCCCATTTTTAGAGTGGAGTTCTGTTTTTCCGGCCAGTTACAACCTGGGGCTGAAGTCTGTTAATCAATCACTTTACTTTGACAGTTGTATTGTCGCACAATCGTCCATGGATGAAAGAAACTCTAGACAGTGCGTGCGGTGCTATTTGCACGGAGGGATTGATAGAGTGGTTTGAACCTTGACACCTCTGACACGCGTCCCTCCATCTGTAGTTTCATTCATCAAAGGTTAAATGCCAAAATGTGTCATTTAGAAACGACACCATTGATATGCTGAAGCCATCGATATAAGTAAAAAAACTACTTTTTTATCGAAGGCTGAAGCGATTAAGTTAGTAAAATTAGGGCCCTGGGTTCCTAATTTTAGACCCTGATAAGACATAGGGAATAGGGGTCTTATAGACATTTGTGATACACCACATCGTCACTTTCCATCTGGTGAGATTTGTGCTCAAATGAAGGTGTATTGCTTTCGATCAGGTATCTGCCGGCGGAAACCTTGATCGATGTCTATTGGCTACAAAAAGTGTTTTATAAGGCAATAGACATCGATACACATAATAAAATTTGGTAGAGCTCTTCAGTCGTACGTTTGTAGATATCTTAAATGTTTTGGCTAGTTATTTGAAAAAAAATCGTATGACCTCATTTTGTTACAAAATAAAGACTATGAAACAAAAAGAAAAAACTAAATCAAATTCGGTTCATTTTAGCCTGACATACGGAACATTTTTCTTTTTGATATAAACCATCTGTTATGCAAGAATGCCATTACCAAAAATCTTTATTTCAGACACGGCAAGCCGCCGGTCAGAAAGCAACCTATTAATGTTATAAGATCCTTAACTTGAAAATAGTTTTATTAAGCACATTTCCACCCCTAAATGTTTTAAGTAAATGTGGTTAATAATGCCCCAACTAAATGGACCCTCACCATCTGTTCAAATTAAGCGTCATTTACATTATCACTCCAATACCGTCGTATATCATTACAACTATTAACGCCCCTGCATCCAGCTGGGATGATTAATATATCAGATTATACAAAAACATTAGTAAACACAATATTTTCCGTAGTCCGGCTATTTATCTTGTTTTGTTGGCTAAAAGCTTGATGAAACCATTATAGTGTAGTTTAGTTATACCATGCCTATACTAAAGCGGAGACAAGAAAAGACGTTTTTAGTTTGCTAGGGTGTCACGGTGTTAGAAAGATATTTCCGAAGAGCGGAGGCCGTTGGCTATACCTAATAAACTGGATGTTTATAAAATTTCGATGCGGAACCCTTGAAAAATAAGTCGCGGATGAGTTGTCCACTTCACTTTTGGATTTGGGTACAACTCATCCGAATCAAAAACCGAGCGAATTTTCATTCGGATGAGTTGTACCTATAACTAAAAGTGAACTGGACAACTCATCCGCGGATGAGTTTTTTCTCGGATGAGTTGTACCCATAACAAAAAGTGAAGTGGACAACTCATCCGCGGATGAGTTTTTTCTCGGATGAGTTGTACCCAAACCCGAAAGATCGATTCACTTAGAAGTAAAGCTAGTAAGTACTTGTCATCTAGAAAGCTTTCTCAGTAGACCATTACACCTTTAATAATAGCAGACAAGATATCTTGCCAAGGTAAGCAATAGAGATACGAGTAACATCTCGTCATACTCGTTACATTCCGGTTTCATTCAAAGGTCTAACACTAGATCTCAGTGCGTCTAAAAATGCGGTAGAACTGGTCGAAGTTATGGTGTAGGTAGGGTGTGGTGCAAAGTGGGAAAGATGGGCCTGTTCCACTCTTCTCTCCACTAAACTAATCTATTGACCCATGATGCTTTCCATTGATTCAACACAATCCTGGCAATGATAGCCGCTAGGGTGGACTGCCCGTATACAGGCAGTCCACCCTAGCAGGTACACTGTGAGCGACACCCACCAAGCAAATAAAATTGTGCGAATGCATCTATGACTACTGCTTAAAATTAATGTATTTTTCATCTCCCCATCTCGGAATGAGTATTTTTGCTCTTTTGCACTCAGATATCGAAGAGCAAAAACACTCTTTCCTCGCTGAGTTGGGAAGAAAAGTTACGTGTTGCACTCGAGTGCAAAGATTTTTTTACCTCGTGCTCTTTTGATTCCCTTGCTAACGCTCAGAATTCTAATTATTGAATTTTAGAATCCTTCGCTTGCTCAGTCATCAAAATTGAGCACGCGGTTAAAAAGCAACTTTGCACTCTTGTATAACAAATTAATATTATTTTAATTATTGATCGAGGATAGAGCACCAAGTAAATTGTAATTATGCCTCTGCTGGGCACAAAATTTATTCCTTATTATTTAATTCTTTATTTATTTTATTTTATAATATAGGTAAGCCTTCAGACGTCAGAGTTTTGGGGCTTTAGATGATTGGTACCCAAAATTCGGCTGGCGTTCGAGTTGGAGGCCGTCCGCCACGGGAATGTCTGCAATCTCGATTTCTGTTCCAATTTGATGTCGTAAGAAAGCGGAAGTCTGGATACCTTTGAGTGGAGGAAATTGGCTCCAGGTAAAGTAAGGAACACATATAACGTGGGAAAAGGCCTATACTGGATAGGAGTGGGACAACTTGCTCGTAATGAAAATAAGTGTTCTTGTAAAATTAATGACAGGACAGTTAAAGCTCGCGTTTCTTTTTACTTGTCCACATCGAGTTTCACATACGGCGCCGACGGTGAGCGACATGCGAAAACTTATGGGGCTACTTAAGTTCCGTTGATATCGGAATGAAGGTTTCTAAGTATAGAGAATTAGAGATATTGCAGTAAGATAGCTAATTTTAGTCATAAATATATTACTTAATCATAATCCAGAGCTACATTCTTATATGCGTCAATCATGGCTTTGGGTATACTCTTTCTTTTTTATTATAATGCACCGATACCGATGCACCGTGTCACAACTGTTTTTTTTTATTTGGTTATGTGTGCTGCTACTAATTGGCTAATAAACTGCTAAAAAGAAATGCTGTCTACGATGTAGGTACCTTCTATTTCGCACCTGTTAATCTGAGTCCTGCAACTTCCACCAGAACCACATACCCAACCTAAAAACAGAGGAGTTATGGTAAAATTGTCACCGGGTAAAATTGTCATCGTAAAAATCAGGGGTAGTTTGGTCACCGCTCAACTTATTGAAATATTTTTAGGGTAAAATTGTCAATGCCTTCTTTGCAATAAAAACCAGTGGTATGAAAACATCCGCATTGGATTTTCAGCTTTACATTTGCTGTACTTAATTTCATACTTCATTACCATTTTATACGCGGCCGTCAAATAAATAAGCTAATTTAGGCGAAACGAGCCGTATCCGATGGTCATATCGACCATATCGGCGGAATTAGGGGAATGGGTCATTGTGACCATATGCCGATAATGGGATCAGTTCATCTAGTTTTGGGTGTTTGGGTGAAAACATAATTATAAACCCGAAAAGGAGAGGTTTTAAAACTCAGCTTGGGTTTTAATAAAAAACATGTATTAAAAGACCTAATGATTTATACCACAGACAGATTTGACTTAGCCCGACTAAAAGAGAAACTAAGTGATTTTTTTTTTGAGAAATTTTCTACAGTTTACGTTATTGTAATAATCATAATTTTACGATCTGCATGTCTCTACCTATTTGCTAAATTGCCAGCCGCAAAACATGACAGTACCTAATGTAAATTACATTGCGCCTTTTCGAGTAAACCGGAAAGGCCGACTTTGCTCAAAGATGGTTGTCAAAATAATAATCCAGATTACGTACGACGATGTTGACGGTGATGACGATGGGAAGTCATCATCGCATGGGACATTATAATAAGCATTCGATCTTGTAACCCGTTCTATCGTATTTGCCGGCATCATAGCAGATTCCATAAAACTATCCACTCCGCTGCTTACTAAAATGCTGCCCAAAACAAATGCACCAATTTTTATTATAGCCATGGCAACTGAAATCGGTGCAGTGCAACTTTTCCAACTAACAGCACTTTAATTAGAAACTGCTAAATTCGTGGAATAAATATTACGTGATATTTGCCGAGAACCCCCCCCCCCCCCCCCTGAAAAGCCTCACGTAATTAATGGAGCCCTCCTAACACTTTCATGGTCCCAAGACGCACATGGTCAATCTACAGTTGATGCGGGGCGGCGCGGCGCGCTACACGGGTCGCACGCCGAGGCTGGGTACTGAATGCGTTAACTCGTTCCAGTTTTTAACTGTAACCGAATTTATAACTGAAATTGACAGAGTTTTGTTAATTATGTAAAATACGCCTAGTCTGTATTGATTCAAAACATCAATAAATGTAAAACCAAAGTCGCTAACCTACTAATCACGTTTCTCAAAATAAACATCCGACCACATGTGTCGGGCACGTTGCAGAACTTTGCTTATTTATGACGAGGCGGTTAAAGAATATCCCAGAGGAAATAGGGAATTTCTACTGAAAACACTCTTAGAGAGATCTGGACCCTTTGTGGTCCCTTGAGTGTAATCTAGTATGCATATCGCAAGCTCTGCTTAGCTTGGGGCTAGCTGAGGATAATGTAACCAGTATATTATTTGGTGCTCCTTAGGGGAGGTCTATGTCCAGCGGTGGACTAATAAAGGCTGGTGATGATGATTATTTATTTGAAGTCCAATTACAAATAATTACAGAAAAAAATTGAAATTACAGACAGCTAAGTTAAAAACTTCAATTCAATACGATTAAATAAGCAATGAACCTTTTTGGACACTGTTTTTTTTTGACAAAATGTTGACTGATAACTGCAGCAAAGTCAATAATCTGCAGGTGTCTACAAGGCCCAATACAGGGCTCGTTGTTTGCCAGTTAGTACCCACACAAATCTATTACATTTTCTCATGCGAACGGCTACCTTTGCAATGTTACTGTGCCGTGCTATGGTTTTTCTTCAGGTGCCTTGGTACCGCCGATATACCACAGAGCGGGATGACACCAACTCGTTCATGAAGCTTACATTACAGACAGCAGTAAAGGGCGTGCAAAGTGAAATGCAGCGGTCAGCACAGTTGTAAGCAGGCGCCAGCCCGGTTTATTAATAAATAATATCAATTCACCAGTGGCACTGACTCGTTTCCGTTGACTCTGTTGTGAAAATTACTAATAAGTTTAGGGTTTGCTGTAATTATATGCAAAAGTGTGTATAAGAGATGCTCCTGTGTCCAAATAGATAAAATAAAGCTTTCTCTCTCCTTCCGAGCTAGTCACACCCTACAAGGTTTTTGATTTTTATCTGTACAACTTCACCGCTTTGTTCTGCTTTTCACGACGTCTTTTTATTTCCATTGGTCATTTCACGTATTGGTTATTATGCGATTGTTCATTTTGCGTATTCATGATATTTTTTTAATGGTCATTAATTCATTATGCGTATAAGTCAACCAATGTGCGTCTAAATGTTTGAATGCACACTACCTATATAATGGGTGATAATATCACCAATGTATACATATAATGTATTACGATTTACCTCGTTTCTCTGTTTTGTCGGGTGGGTCAAAACTGGTTTGATATCATTCGTCAAAATCCAAAGTAACCATTTTTCGAGTTTTGACCAAAGGAGAAAAATAAAAAAAAAACGGAAATCAAATAGCTACAGGCTTGTGTGCAGAAATCATTGATACATTTTCTTCGGTGTGTAATGCCCCACAATTTTGAGTTCTTACATTATCTGGAGAACTTATTTGAAGATCTAAGAGATGTTAGAAATTCCATTTGTAATTCACAAAGACATTCTAAGCAACGTATTATGTTCAACTTTAACTAAAGTAAGTACTCACTCAAGTGCTCACAAAATGAATATGTCATCTTGACATCTAAGCAAACGTCATCACAATATTACGTAGAACGGAACGTAGCTCGGATATTAATATTGTGTGCAGACAGACGGACGGAATTACACTTTGATGTAGAGATGTAGAGGTTAGGAGTAAAAGTTAGGTCGGATTAACTTGTGTTGTTTGATAGATTTTATTACGAAAAGTAGGTATTTTATTTTAATTTTTATATAGATAAAAAAGAGTATGCAAAGCACGGGGTGAGTAGGTAAGGTATTAACGAAACACTCGAGTGTTCTTTTGTAGGCTATCCTACCCTACCTCATTTTAAGCTAAGACGTGAAAATCAGGGATTGAACCGGTTTTTTACATTTTTTATTAAATCGTCTCCAGTTCAAATTTTTGTAAAGTAGCTGCCAGAAGCATATTTATTGTTTGTGTAGTTTTCTTATATAAAATCAAAAACTTGGATTTCGCGCTTTCAGCATTCCAAAAACATATGCTCTGTCCCGCTCCTATGAACGCAAAATCCTATGCCTATCCTTTTCACAAAATGGCGCGCATTGTTCCCTCTTAAGGGAAAAATCGTTGGTGTTCTTCCAACACAAAATTAAGGTTCATAGTTAACCCGCATACATCCGTAATTAATTTGTAGTCGGACAAAGTATAACACCTATTTCTTTGTAGATAATGAGATGCGGACGATGACGATGATGTCATTTTGGTTCGATTTAAAGGTAGGAGGTATTCAAACCCAACTTTCACCCATTTACATGAAAATGGTCCCGTTTTATGGGTACAAAGGGGTATAAAGGGTATAACGGGATGAAATGATTCGTTTAACGTAGGGTTCAATCGGAAACCTGACACTAACCATTCGGATTTAAATGAGTAGGCCTTTTATAAATCATGTAATACGGTTTCAGACCGCTAAACCCTTTTGTAGCGTCAGCAAAAAAAACTAAGGGTTAGTGGAGTAGGATATTAGGTAAAAGAATTTTCTTTCCAAAATTCAATCTTTAAAAGTGTATAGTTTATGTCGTCTGTTTGTCTGTCTGTCACAGGCGCCAATCTTTGTAATATTTGTAACCAACAACTTGGGGTGATCACAACAGGCCCAGCATGGCCGTAGTATGTACTGTGTCATTTCCCTCTTTAATTAGCCACTAAACGCAATCAATAAAAACACCAGCGTCTTGATTTTTTACAGATTAACCACGCTTGATATTTATAAAATAGGCAGGTATGTATGATAATTCACAAAAAAAAGTAGAAACCTCAAAACTAGCTAGGTGTGAAGTCTCTCCGGATAGTGATGATTGTTGGACCAGATTGTTTTGCTGTCCGTACTCTAACGATCAGGCACAAGTCGTGAGTCCCCACAAGTGTGGGTACTATTGCACCACACTCAATGAGCCCGGGCCAGCCCAGCATGGATTAGCTTACATCCGACGAAACACTTACTAACCCATCGCCGCCATCTGGTCTGACCCGTCCGACCCTGTTAGACTGTTCGTCAATGGTGTTCTATTATGTGCCTAAAACTTCGATAAAAGTAAAAAAGGTTTACTTTTTTACTTTTATCGAAGGCATAAAATGAAGTTTGTGCAGAAAATTTGATGCTAGTCATTACAATAAACTTACTCTAACTAGGCGAGAGCTTAAGGCCGTGTGATGCCAGCTTAGAATTTGCAGCACCCCAACTCTTCCCGTGGGTGTCGTAAGTCACGACTAAGGGACATAGACAGCAGTGCTTCTTGCAGAATAGAGCTACCACCGAACTGCGATCCCCAACCCGCAGGCCCAGCGTGGGGATTATGGGCATTACCCTCCATGAGATAAAAGCTAATAAGGCGATTATCAGGAGAAAGCCTGCGTTCCACAGTAGACCATTTGATTAGAAGATGTTGAAGTAGTTTAATTACATACCTTAGTAACAGTGATCCAGATTGTTCTGCTGTCCGTACTCTAACGATCAGAGCCTACACAATGGATCAGTGTGGGTGCTATTGAACCACATTGTGTGAGCAAGGACTAGCATAGATTAGATTACATTAGTACCAAGCGCATCGTTTTACTGAATTCTTGATTTACTCGGGCATTTCATATTTTTGATAAATTTAGCGCAGTGGGTTTAGGTCTACATGCGACGCAAAAGGTTGCGGGTTCGATTCACATCGGGATAAACGCTAGTATTGGTTCTAGTTACCGATTGCTTTTTTCCTTAGCTATCTCAATTTTTTTTTCTCATATTAGTCTAAAATGCCATAATATTATGGTCGGTACCGAGACCTACATAAGAACAGATCGCCCCAATGATTACCAATTGCATACATTATAAATAAATAAATAATAATGCTGGACAATTCACACAGCATTATCTAGCCCCATGGTAAGCAGAGCTTGTGTTATGGGTAGATATTTTTTATTATACACAGAAAACGACCAGAACACCCTGAACAAATATCTGCAGATCGTACAAACATTTGTCCCGAGGCGGGAATCGAACCCGCAACCTCCTGCGTCGCAGGCGGGCCTTCACCCACCGCGCCACAGAGGTCGTCGATTATGATTGTAAGAGGTTAACTACGAGCCTAGTTTTTGCTGGAAGATAACCAACTCTTCATCATCAGTCCTGTCGTGCACGTCGTATTATTTTTGATGGCGTGTTGAGTTACAATATATTTTGCAATATCTACCCTACTAAGTTCCCAAGATCCATTCTAAGAAAACCTAGTAATTTTCCATCAAAAAAAGGAATCATTTTTGAATCTATTTCTAAAACAAGTCAAATAGCTTCTTCACTAACATTGTCCCAAAAAAGCCCAGAGAGAAAAGACAAACAGCAATAATTAGCCCGCCCAAAACCCGGGCAAGATCCTCATTTGACAATGACATGTGCAGTCAACCCTCCGATTCTCCCCGCGACACTAATAATAAAGCTCCTAAACCACTGCGGCGAACGTTCACAGTCCGTACGCTTTGGCTAATAGCTGAACCACGCGGACCGCGGTTAAATAACGCTTTCGGTTTTTTAACCGTCTTGAGAAAAACATTTCCGTATTTTTCGTATTTTTTTTGTAAAAAATTGTTTGTTTTTTATGTAAAAAGGAATAAGTAAAAAGAATCTGCGTAGGTCTGAAACTGGTCCTGTACGTTAGTTTCAATACGAGTATCGTGTTCTATTCAAATAGTGTTATTATTCATGTTTAGATTTTCAAGTCGGTTTGAGTTTCTATGTTACCAAATCACACACAAACCAAAAATAGGTTAAGTTTTGGTCCTAGCCTAACACGATGGAGCAGCGGCTCCATGAGGCGTTCGCTTCTATCCCAGAGTTGAATTGGCGTGCACCTTTACCACGCATTTATATAAAACCCAAAACGTTGTGTTTAGGACAAATGATGGTGTCAAATTCTATGTTTAGGGAGTTTTTGAACATCTGGGATCATGGGATCATTATTATTTGTGCTTTCAAACACTTTTTTGAACGAACTATGTACAATTTAATAGATTTAATAGGTGTGGTTCATATTTTGTTCAAAATGTTACTAAAATGCGAAGCTCAGACAAAATTGATCTGTTTAAAATTCTATGTTTGATGTATTATGTAGTTTTAAATTCCTATTTTGGCTACAATTCATATTGTTATGAGGTATTGTTTTAAACTTCGATACAAAGGTACAGCAATCGTTTTGTATGAGCTTTCGTAGCTCATACAAATATATAGTAAAAAGTGTCTTTTCTTAACTAGTTGTGAAAAATAGTTGTGAAAGTGGACCAAAGGTAATTCTAAGCTTTTAGACATACTCTGGTTTTATTTTTATACCTAGCTTAGATTATATATTTTTAATAAAATAACACAAACAAATATAATTTTCGTAAAAATAATATAGGAGGCTGGCAAAGATTAAAGGAGGTCTATTACCCAACAATACAATACAATACAATAACTTTATTGCACACCAAAAAATACAAAAGAAAAATAAAAGAATACAGGAAAAGATAGATAATAGTGTTGCACAATGGGCGGCCTTATCGCTAAGAGCGATCTCTTCCAGACAACCTTGGGATGGACACGAAGCAGTTGTACTCGTATAGACGGTGGCGTATTATTTAAATATACAATACATACATAATACTAAAATACATATAATATAAGATACATATTAATAATACATACCAACTTTATAAAAAAGATGTAAAATAAAAACGAAATTAATTAGAAATTAATGACTAAAGAAAGATAGTGTTGGAAGACCATGTTCTTAAATACAGGGAGAGACTTGGGCAATGGGTTATAAAAAGGGCTGCTATGATTAAGATAAATAAAATAATATAATAGATACTTCCGTAAGCTCAAAGATACCCGGAGACAACAGCTAGTATAATCTCTCTTTCATTTAATTTCACGCGTGCTGTAGAAAATGAAAGCAATATGCAAGATACACGCGTACTCGTATTTACGATATAAACACTTTCACACGGTAAAACTAGACGTTTTATGTAATAAATTATACATGGACATGCAATTCAAAGAAATAGCAAACTGAAGTTGTAGTCGGCAGGCAAAGAACTAACAACCACGGGGTAACCGTAGTGTGAGACGCCCTACGGCCAGGTGGGACCTATGACCTGCGAATGATTGCTGGCATAGATGCTGGGTGGGGCCAGCCGAAGATAGGGCGCTATAGCGCTCATTAGGGGAGGCCTTTGTCCAGCAGTGGACTGACGATGATGATGATGGACTATATAGACCATGATGATTGGTGATACTAAGTTTCAGTCGGTTCGAAACTTTCAGGATGTACCCTCATTTTTATTCGGATGCCGGGTTACCCGTGAAAGATGTAACTATAGATAGGTACTATAAAAATACAAGTAGATATATAAAAATCAATACATACCTACTTCATACCTAAGTGTTCGTTGGTCTTGCTAAAACGTTAAAACAGTTTGACAGGTTTGAATTTTTTAAATTTTTATAAAAATATAGATAAATATATATTTCTGGTGACGGCTTAGATTTTTAGAAAATAGATTTAAGTGTAAATATTAGTTGTAATTATTATTGTATTTTCTTTAGTAATAAAATTATAGTTTACCCATTAATGGCCAAATGATAAATATAGAAAAAAATACTATAGAAAAAATTTTAAAAATAGTAAAAAAATAACGTTCTTCATACAGGGCTGGTTGTAAGAAAAAAATTGCTGGTGAAAAGAAGTTAATGAAGTGATCTAGTGTTTTATAAAATTGTTTGATATGTTGGTCGAGGAAACAGTGACAGTGCTTTCGTTTTTTTTTTCAAAATTATCTTTTTTTTACTTTATGGAAACTGTATCATCATTGTATCATCCTTGGGATCATCCTAACTAGATCAAAATGACGAATAGCTCGTCAAAAACCCATTAACTATCGGTAATAGTTAATCCAGTACCGTGTCGGTATCTTAACTGCTGTTACCCACGACATGAGGGCGCCGACTAAAAGGAGTTTGGTGATTCGAGATAACGTGCTGGGCACAAACTATTAGATTTTCTTTATCATTATTATCTAGGACACAGATAAATAAATAAATAATAATTCGGGACTATTTATACAGCATCATCTAGCCCTAAGCTAAGCAGAGCTTGTGTTAAGGTTTCTAGAGAACAGATAAACTTAATTCATTTATTACATACCAGCTAATGCCCGCAGCTTTGCAGGCGATTTTCAAGTAGCTTATGTCGGTCCCCTGGATATTGTTTATCTCTCTGCCGAATTTCATTACGATACGTTCAGCCGTTTGGGCGTGAAAAGGTAACAGACAGACAGAGTTACTTACTAAATTGTGTGAATTGTCCAGCATTATTTATTTAAAAAAAAAAAATTATAATATTTTATACAAAGAAAGTATCCTGAACTCCCGGAACGCAGGTATCTGCAGATCATACAAACATTTGCCCCGAAGCGGAAATCAAACCCACAACCTCCGGCGTCGTAGACGGAACTTCGCCGAAGAGGTCGATCTAGGATGGAGACATGGAAAGCCTAAGCCATGTTTTTAGAAGCTTTTGGTTTGTACGTCATTTAGTCAATAAATACTACTCACTTTACTTTATGTAAGCAGATCGTTATGTTAAAACATTAAAAAAGAGCCAGTACCTAGTCAAGATAAAATAAAAAATCATCAATATATTTATTGGACACGTTTTATCTAACAGGGCTCTGCCTTCGGTTTTGTACGCGTTGTTTTCTGTGGAAACGCATAAAGGTTATTATTATATCCCAAGGAAACTGATTTATGGCGAGGCTAGGTGTAGACATCATATATGTAGGTGTGTACGTCATGTAAAGTTTAACCCTGAATCGTTCAGTAGCTTAGGCGTCAAAAAGTAACAAACTTACATCCATCTAACCAAACATTTGCAGTTACGAGTGTGGTAATAAAACTTTTATAAACTAAGGGTCAGCTCAAACCGAGACGCGACGCGACGCTTCGCGCACTTTGATTCAAAATACATCTTTATTTACTATCCAAAAAGGTACAAATTTTATTGACGTAATACAAAAACTCGCGGGCGTGAGGTAAAGAAAAACAATGTACGAGATGATTTTATTTTAAAATATCTGGAAAAGAAACTAAAGAATCATACGTAACTTTTTCTAAAATTACCTAAACCCAAATCACTTAACACCTAAACTTTTTACCACATTGAAGATCACTGTGCATCTTCAATGTGGTAAAAAGGTTAGGTGTTCTTTATCTGTTTTAAGTGTCAAATGATGTTATGGAGTGCCATGGTAGGTGCAAGTGATAATGAACTCGGATGGTTTTGCAGATAGATGTGGGTGCCCTCTGTTTTTAACCCTTCACGAGTTGGTGCCTAGTATTTTCGTCTCACGAGCGTTTTTCATTGTATTTGATTGATGCAAAGTCACTTTCATTGAATAATTGTTCTTCAAGATGTTTTCAGAAGTAGTCAGATTAGTCTGAATCACTACCGGGTAATGATTGTGTTGGTGAGTGTTGTCTTTTTCTCGATCAAAAAATAAGAGACGGCAACAATTTTAGACTATTTAAATAGTCTAAAATTGTTGCCGTCTCTTATTTTTTGATCGAGAAAAAGAGGACTGTAACACGTTTTGTACCAACAGAATCACTTCATATTTGGGTTTCAACTCGGGATTCCGAAATAAACAGCTAGAACGTTTTGGCGTTATAAACGTTGTCTAAATAGTCCAATGTAATATCGCATTTGATTCGTAAATAGGTATTCGAGGTCGAATGTAACGATATTTTCACGAATTTCCCGAGGTTGGCACTATTTTTTTGCTTAAATATACCTATACTACAGTGGGTCCCACAAAATGTAATGACAATGGCCATGCAGCCGACGACCCAGGCACTGATAGGGCGGGACGAATAGGACGCTCACTAGTTCACGCGGTCTGACCCACTACTATCATGGAGTGTAGTAGTAGGATAGTAGTAGTATACCTACTGATGGCCCCGTGTAGGCGAAACCTCGACTTCCTCTTGTTGCATCTATCATCAGCCCAAGCCGACGTCCGCACTTAAGTGGTGGCCCCTGTGTGTGCCCAACCCACGTTTACCCTTACCAGCGAGGTGCCTTTTGCGCCCGCCTGTCCGGTAACGCTGTCATGGCCAGCGATCAACATTTTAGTCTATTCGATAAAAATAAAACACACGGCGGGATGTCTGGAAGGAAGGAGCGAAGGGAAGCCTTTGCTCAATAATAAATAAATAAATAATGCTGGATAATTCACACAGCATTATCTAGCCCCAAGCTAAGCAAAGCTTGTGTTATGGGTACTAGATTACTATACATAATACAATACATATATTACTATACATAATACAATACATATATAGATATTTTTTATTATACATAGAAAACGACCAGAACACCCTGAACAAATGTCTGCAGATCGTACACACATTTGTTCCGAGGCGGGAATCGAACCCGCAACCTCCTGCGTCGCAGGCAGACCTTCGCCCATCGCGCCACATCAGTCGTCATAATAGGTACCTGGGATGCAGTAGTTTGATATTATCATTTTTAGACACTTTATTTAGAGACGAAAACTGCTGATCACTATTGAGCATCAAAAATCAATCCAAATGAGTTGTAATGTACTACTTACTTAGTAGGTAGGTATACCAATTTAAAAGATACTGAAACGTCCAAAGTAATTTCTACCAAAAAGCAAAAGTTTTGATTGGATTGTTCATAGAATATGAAAAATATTAATAAAACAAAAAGGATGTATCAGAACTGACAGCTCTGTACATAATTGAGGCCGCTGCGTTTGCTATTAATTTCCATACAGGCGCTCTTCACAGTGCAGACGGCATGGAACATGGTCCTTAACTGCAATAAAGTTCGAAATTGCCACATCCAGCATCTGCCAGCAGTCTTTCGCAAATCGTCATCTCATCTGGTCGATCATTTTATAGCATTTCATTTTTGGATCATTTTAGTCATCGTAATGAAAAACGTTCGTTACTATAAATCTTAGTGTTTAAAAATACACATTTTGCTTGATTCTTGCAGTAATCTTAAGTTTGAAGTTAATTTTTACAGAAATATACTTAACACCTAGAATCAATCGGTAAAATGAAAATAGCAAGCTTTTTACGTAGAAACGATAAAAAACTAAAAATTATATAACCAAACTATTAAAATTGCGAGACTTGGAACCTGTCACCACTAATCTCACTCACCTAAAACTTCGTGAATAATTTGATTCAAAGAGAGTTACAGAAAAGGTTAAGCAAATAAAGTAGGTATCAAATACCTATCAAACAATGTGCCTGGTATCTACAAGCACTGGACGGCGAGGCTGGCAAGCCTACACCCAGCTGTAAGTGCTTAATGGTGATAGTCGTGATGGAAAATAGTCCAAATCCACGGAGCTAGGCCGTGTGCATAAGCACAAACGTTCAACTTGAATTTATTCACTAAAGTTATTGGGAAATGAAAAATGTTGGTTATGAAAATTAATGGTTTTGTGAATATTGAATTTGAAATGTGGTTTTTATTAGCAACGGGTTTGAATAAAACTAACTAATGCCTATTATCGGCTTTCCAATTACCAATTTTTTTAGATTTTATTGAAGATTTCACTTTTTAAGTGTAAGCTCTTGATAACCAGAAATTCAATTGAATCTTTAGAATCACAATCGAAGTAAAATATCTCTGTATAAATTCTTTTCAAATATTAATCTTAGCTATAACAGGGTCGATTTCTTTTGGAATTGGCACATGAGGCCGAATTCTGCCTACCTATCGCTTTACTATAATAAATAAATAAATAATGCTATGACAATTCACACAGCATTATCTAGCCCCAAGTTAAGCAGAGCTTATGCTATGGGTACTAGTTAACTAATACACTTATTACAACATATTTTACATAGATAGATTTTTTATAATAATCATAGAAAATACGCAGAGTTATAACTTTACGAAAAATATTAAAAAGTTGTCAGTTTCTTCAAATAAAGTTGCTTCTATTGCATAGCGCCTCTTGATTGTCATGGAGAAGTGATTAATTTAGTGGAATTTGCCTGTGGGAAATATGGCTCTGGATATGCACGTAGTTTAAAGGCAGTCAAAAAGATACCGATTCTTCATCCATCAGGCTATGCTTATCCAAGAAATTAATTCTCATAATATATATAATTTTAATGTCTTGTCTAGACAGTTCCAGATTTCACAGCTCTATGCACCCACTTGATTATCTATTTTCGAGGTTGGCAACATTGTCATACTGAAACGGCGAGAAACTTTACACACTATTGTACTTTTTAAATTGTAGTCTAGAAGGAAATCGTTGAAAATATTTATAGCTGTTTAAATGGATACCATAAACATGAATGGATTAAAACACCCGTTAACTAAGGGTTAAAAACGATAACTAGGTAACTACTTTAGATTCAACTAGAGTTCATAATCTACATAGCCTAAACTAGTCCACAGCTGGACACAGGTCTCCCCATGAGATGCACCTTATTGGCTTTTATCATATGGGTGCTCATAATTCACATATTCTCATGCTGGGGATGAGGGTTAGGGATCGCAGTTCAGTGAACTGTCATGCTGCCCGCTCCCGGTGGATATCCCTTAGTCACCTCTTACGACACCAGAAGAGTTGGAAGCGTTCTAAGCCGGCACCACATGGCGTCCAGGGCTTAAAATTGGAGATCTACCAGAACTTTTCTACAGATATTTATGTTGATGCTAGCGAAGGCCTCTGCAATTTTCATCGTCCCAAGCAAAAAAAAAAATTCATTTTGAAATGTAGGTAGAAAGTGAATGCATCAGTGTTATGTAATTTTAATAATAGTTTTCTATTATTGAATTCTTTACTTTCTTTTTAGGGTTCCGTTTTACCCTGTAAAACGGGACCCTATTACTAAGACTACGCTGTCCAGACGGACAACGTAGTTCGTCTGTCACCATGCTGTATCTCATGAATCGTGATAGACAGTTGAAATTTTCACAGATGATTTATTTCTGTTGCCGCTATGACAACAAATAAAATAAATATTTAAGGGGGTTCCCATACAACTAACGTGATTTTTTTACTGTTTTTATAGATAATGGTTGGGCCTTTCGTGCGCGAG
This sequence comes from Eupithecia exiguata, assembly GCA_947086465.1. Lineage (NCBI taxonomy): Eukaryota > Metazoa > Arthropoda > Insecta > Lepidoptera > Geometridae > Eupithecia > Eupithecia exiguata. The sequence goes on from OX352245.1 coordinate 10,814,536, forward strand.
TCTGACTCGCACTTGGCCGGTTTTTTCTTTAGGTACTTCTTTCAAAGAAAATTACAATAAAAATAATTGAACTAAATTAAAACTCCTGACGCACCACGTTCTCCACGGAAGACCAGCGCTATGGTATGATCTGCTCTACCATAGCACATGATGAGTGAAGACGGATTTTGTCAGATTTCATCTCTGTTCCGGCAAAATAAAAATCTTTTTACCTTACAATTACCTTAGAACTACATATTTGGTAAAGTAAATGTATATAATATTGGTAGGTAAGGTACATACCTCCCGAAAATTATTTAAAAGTTTGGTAGCAACCTGCTTCTCTGCAGGTATGGTTAAGCTTCAAGCTAACTACTCTGTTTGTCAGAACCAGATCTTCAAAGTTCCTTAACTCTTGCACTACCCACCCGGGTAGTACCCAGTCAGGTGCGTTCAGAAACCTAAGCGAACATTCGAGTGTTATTGACGGGACGCGTTCCGAAACTCAATTGAGTTATTGGTAAAGTTTAACAAGGGAGTTCCTTGTTTTGTTCACGTAGGTACCTTTTGGGATGCCTTCGGGCCTCAAATTGCTTTGTTGTGGCTACGGTACGAAATACGAATGTTTTGTTTTGGGGAGAAGTTCATATTTTGTGGAAAGGAATTTTCGACAGTTATTTGTTTGTTTTTGTGTAGCTTGTTCATTTATGAAAAATACTAGGTGCTGCCCGCGGCTTCGAACGCGCTTTGGAGTAGCCTATGTCCGTCCCTGGCATACCATTTACTTCCCTGCAAAATTTCATTGAGATCCGTTCAGCCGCTTAGGCGTGAAAAAGTAACAGACAGACAGAGTTACATTCGAATTTATAAGGTACATGTAATAAGATAAAAATTTATAATAAACTACCTAAATTTATTATTTCCTATTACAAATTTTATTAAATTTAATTTTATTCAATCAAATTTCAATTAATAATAAAAAAAAATACAAATTTCATTTAATTTCAATTTTACTTTATTCAATTTTATTTACAAATATTTATTATACTTTTATTTTAGATCAATAATCTAAAATAAAAGAATAAAAAATATTTGTTTATAATTTCAATATTTTTAATGTTCATACCACTATTTTTTTAGGGTTCCGTACCCAAAGGGTAAAAACCCTATTACTAAGACTCCGCTGTCCGTCTGTCCGTCTGTCACCACGCTGTATCTCATGAACCGTGATAGGTAGTTAGACAGATGAAATTTTTTCAGATGATGTTTTTCTGTTGCCGCTATAACAACAAATACTAAAAAATAGAATAAAATAAATAATTAAGGAGGCTCCCATACAACAAACGTGATTTTTTTGCCGTTTTTATAGATAATGGTACGGAACCCTTCGTGCACGAGTCTGACTCGCACTTGGCTGGTTTTATTTAGTATTTCTAATACTAGGTTAGAATTATGTAAACTTCATAAACCATGTAGGTACCTAGATTTGACTTACCTACGTTTTTGACAAATCAATTAGGTAGGTGAGTATGTATAATTACGTTAATGATGCAGGCTCATATCACAAACAGTGGATCGGATGCCCATTACCATACCACGCTCGAATGCTTGTATCCATACAAATCATTGCAGCCATTCATATCAGATGTCATACAAAGCTGAATGCACATCAAATCAGAATCAATAGGTAGGTATCATCATTAAAAGCGCATTCTCGTGCGTCCACGAAATAAAAGAAAATATAACTGAACGAATCGTGCTTTTTACCCCGAAAAAACATGTGCAAAGTAGCAACTGTAGCAAGCACAGTAATTGGGCATTATTTATTTAATCATATATATTTTTAAATATGAATAATTAAATAAATAATATATAAAAATTTTCATCATCATCAGCCTATATTAGTCCATTGGTGGACATATGCCTCCCCTAATGAGCGCCATAGCGCCCTCTCTTCAACTTGCCGCATCCAGCATCTGCCAGCAGTCTTTATAATAATTATAGTCAAGTACATATATATCTATCTATTCTATTAATTACCCTTATACATTAGACACAATCATATCATTAATAAATAAAGTTAAAATCAACCAATTATATGAAAATGTCAATAAAAAGCAGAGACGCGAGCATAATTATGTAGATGTACGCATCTACTCGATACTGATATACATAATACATTACATACATCAATATTTCACACATACAAACATCTCAAGAAATGATGGAGTTGCAAAAAACAAGTGCAACGAGGGTTCCGTAACTAAACATTACATTAATTTTATAATTAATAAGATCTTGTTTCTTGCCAAATATCATGATTCTATAGGTTTTGTGTGCATGTGATACCCTTGGAAAATTCAAAAAAATTGGGCATAAACGACTGATACTTTAGATTGCGTTGACTTAGAAGTTTGATTTATATTGCGGCTCCAAAAAGTTACAAACCTGAGTATATGACGTGAATTTCAACTGGGTTGACACTACGATTGACAGATGGACAGACGGGCAAACGAACAGACGGACAGACGGACAACAAAGTGATCCTATAAGGGTTCCTCTTGTCTTTTGAGGTACGGAACCCTAAAAAACGCTGCGTGTGGCCACTTCCACCGCGCTAAACCGCCCGTTAATCCGCTGATAACCGACGCCATTGTTGCAACAGAATAGATAATTTACTGTCATTGCATTGGTCGGATAACGCGTGTTGTAATAGTTGTTGTGGATCACAGTTCCTTGTTTTGAGACGTTATGTGGTATTGTTGGGGCCGCGTGGGGCATGGCACGTAGGCCAATAGGTGAGGTAGGTAAGTTTACAACCTTTACTCGAACTTGCTATGTGATCCGGGGATTAATTTGATAAACTACTTTGAGTAAAGTCTACCTTTGGAGCTTGCCTGAAACGGCGCTAGCAATTCCATGAGGTAATGTCGTATTTGTAAATACTATTTAACGGGTATTTATCGCGTTTATTTACCTTATTTTCCCGTCGTTTTGACAGGTTTACACACTGTCGTGGTCACGGGATGACAGAGCACAGACAGAGTCATCCCGTGACCACGACAGTATGTAAACCTGTCGAAACGTCGGGAAAATAAGGTAAATAAACGCGATAAACACCCGTTAAATAGTATTTACAAATATGTATTCAGATCGTGTAAGTTTAAAAATTGGTATTGTCGTGTTTTGCGGTCAGTAAAGGAAATTTTCGAAAACAAGCTTATAATAATAAACACTATCTCCAAGAAAAAACAAAAAACCCAATAAACATGGACATCGTCTGATGGGACTACAAAAAACAAAATTGACTTTATCCTAAGCGGAACACCTGAAACATTTTCTAACATAGAAACCATTTCTGGGAGGAGGCCTATACCCGACAACAATTTGACTTAAACTTACAATAATTTGAAAACCTACCATATAACTACACTTTCTACTGTTTTTTTAGTTAAGGAAAATAAAGGCTTATTATTATTATTATAATGGAAATTTTCGGGCCGCGAAATATCGAGTTTTGTTTCAGGTGAAAACTATTACTACAATATGAACTACACTCAAAAAAATACGGTCGACAAAGCTTCAAAATCCCTTTGTCGATTTTTTTTTGTGATTCTGACAAGGCTTTTTTTACAATTTTTTTTGTTTCGATCGCTTTATGAGTAAGTAATTTTTTTTTTCATTTAAAATTGACTTCACCGGCACTCAATTATCCTTCCGTTTTCATGTTAATCACTTGAATAGTGCTTCGTTGATCGACATTAACGGATCGTTAAAGGTATTAACGACACCGGGCCCTTTGTAGGATCTCATTTAATCACGTTTTATTTCACATTCACTTGTAGGTACCTACATCTACCAAGCTTTCACCCACACGGAGAAATAACTAACTTAGATATCACAAGTAATATACTTCGAATCTTCGGATGTTTGGATGTTAGTATTGAAACCTCCTCATGCACAAACTACTGATAGAATTGGGGTGAAATTATGCATAAATAATAATAAATAATATATTAATAATAAAATCTATAACCTATATAGTTTATAGACTTGTCTTTCTCCCGCGGCTTCGCACACGTCCTTCCGAGATAAAGTCTATTATGTTAAAGCCTATAATTATGTTATCTACCTCTATGCAAAATTTCAGCACCATCCGTTCAGTAATTTTGGCGTGAAGAGATAACAAACATCGGAACTTGATATTGATAATATTACTGTATAAATTCTAATCAATCAAACAGACTTATCTGAAACACCAAAGGAAACCAAAACACAAAGAAACTTCATTTCGTAACAATAAAAAAAAGGAAAAGAATATGGAAAGGAAGGCTTTACCCGGCTGAGGGACGCTACAGACTCATAACCCCTTCACTGCCCAGTTTCTACGGTGCGACCCGAATGGGCTCACCGCAGCTACACCGTACCAACCACCGTTGAAAGTACATGGCAATTGAAGTGATAATAAATAAAAATAAAATAACATAAGAAAAACTACAAACCGAACATACAATTTTTCTCTAGTACGAAGAAGGTCCTATTTATCAGCTTTTCTAATAACATAGTACATTCATTTAATTATAATTATATGAAAAGTAAGTAAAACCAAGCCAAAGCCCATGTATTGCAAATTTATAGAGCAAAATAACACAACAGGAAACTTACAATACTATGCAGTTCAAATGAACCCACTTTCTATGAAAATGTCATGCAACATACAACCTAAACTCCGTAGGACTAGGACTTATTTAGGCTTAAAGCAGGTGGCTACCGGTAAACCTTATTAAAATTGTCTCGTATTTACGGGTGAACGGAATCCGCTATGATAAAGATAAGTAGCGACTGGTCAACAGACCTAAAGGACCTAAAGGACCTTTACCTTAACCTTGACAGGTTAAAGTAAAGGTCCTTTAGTCCTTTATCTTAACCTTGACAGGTTAAGGTTAAAATTAAATAAAAACAATGAAGATTAACTGACATCAAAACCAAAAGAAGCTTAAAAAACTTTGAATCTGTCAAATTACAAGCGATTATTTTTCTTAAAATATGTTTTTTGCACATTCATACTGTTTTTTATGTTTTGCGGGATAAAATTAATGCTTCTGAAAAAAAATTTGATATCGTTGGGAAAGTATTTTTTTATGCCACAAACTCGGTGGTACTAAACACCACATCCACTCGTGGGTGTAATGGAAAACAAACTGCCGGCCACCAGTGTAAATTCATCCAGGAACCTAACATTGCCTTTCTAGCTATTAACATTCATTCGATTTGGTGACATTTAGTACTGCACGATTTACAAGCGACCAGGGGGTTAAATAACTGATTACAATATTTACAATACAAGTAGGTAATTGGTAATGTTATAAAATGATGTTATTGTAGAAATCCGATTTCATCATCATCAAGTCAAAGCCGTGTGAGTGATCATGGTTACCATCATAGAAGATTGTGACGACAAATTTGAAAGCTGAATCATCTATGTAGTAAAATGCTTTCTTGACAAGATTTCGTTTTATGTACCTACTATTTGAATTTATGAAGGAGCTCATTTGCTTCAGATGGAAGCTTGTTATAGAAGCGTACGCAATTTCCCATAAATGATTTGCCTACCTTTCGTAATCTTTAAGATGGAATGTGTAGTTTGTTCTTGTTTCTTGTTTTCTGTTGTGAACATCAAATTTTTTCAAAAAGCTATCTCTATTTTAGTGCGTATACATTAGATTTTAATAGATGTATTGCGATATTACTGTCAAAATATCTTTAATTAATTCCCTCAAAGCGTGGTTTTAATTTATAAATTGCGTCTATAGCCTTTTTTGGAGAACAAAGATAGTCTGAATGTCGGCTGCCCGTCCCCAAGCAAAATATCATAAGACACGAATCTGATCGGATGCTTTATCTAATAGCAGAGAATATTAATGAAATTCAGCATCAGGTAACAAAGCATATAATCAATAAAGATAAACTTATAATACCTAAAACCAATTTGTGCTTAGCCAGTAAAAGCCCAAATAATAGGTTAGTAACAATCTATAACAAAATCCCCAACATAATCAAAAACGAGGAAAATGACATAACTTTCTTTAAAAAGCTCAAAAACCTGCTTGCCATTAAATGCTATTACTCTGTAAACGAATTCCTATCCGATTTATCTCTGCGTGACATAAACTCAGATCAATGACCTCAACTCCTTATCTTACCAATGTGATTTTGCCTACCCTAGACCCCATATGTAATCAAATCTGCGGTTTTGACATTGTATTGAGTTTTAACTATAGGATTATTTAATTTTACTTATAATTGACATGCATGAACCTGACATTAAAATATGTACCTTTAATTATATTAACTTACAGTTTGCCATTTTATATAAATTCTTTTGCGCGTGCCCTACAGGGTGCATGTACTATTGACCTAGGCTAACATTAATATCTAAGCTGTATACATGTACATGTGAGCAAAATAAACAATAAACACCTAATGGGTATCATAATAACATTTTTGAAACTGCCATTTCCACGTCATTTATCTTAAACATAAAGTCCCACAAATTGTAAATATCCCGTTTAAAGCTTTTAAAGCTAGGGGCGCACTAAAATTATAGAGCTTAACAAAATTACAAAATTGTAGTACAAAAGCAATGCATTTAATTAAAATGAACAATTGTATCACTTAACGCAGCGTGACCAGTTTCACAGACTGGTTAACCAACAAATTGGATGAACAATTGCAATTTAATTGTTATACGGCTTTAGGTAAACTTTTGGTTGAAATAATAATCTTGGTTAGCAAACATAAGTCGCCGCCGGATCGTAGAATCAGCCAGATTGTATGGCTAGGCCGATTACAAAACGAACGCCGATTTGTTGGGAACTCATAATTAGTTTCATTCGAATTCGACAAGATGGCTAAGTTATCTTATACCATATTGTTGAAGGCTGATCGGTCAACAATCAGCAAATGCAATTATATGAATTGTGCCGTTTTACAAACGGGTTGATTATAAGTTCATACAAACCACTTCTGAATATACCTCCCCAAAACGAGGGGGTTTTGTCACCATCATCATGCTTGTCAGACGGTTTGGTTATCGCAGTATGGAGGTGATGAAATACACAGGAGAAAGCTTCTCCCGTCCTCGCGTGTGCTTTCTCTCAGTCGAATCATGCGACATCCACGGCCTAAGTTGAAGGGGTCGATTCTTACACCGCGACCTTGTTAACAGTTGCTTAAAATAATTTCATAATCAATGAGTTCGTCTCTATGTAGATAAATCAACTCAATACCTAATAAAACACTGTTTTAACCGGATTGATCGCGTATATTTTATATTTTGTTTATAACCTGACGTTTCGGAGGCTTTTCAGCTTCCATGGTCACAGGCAGACTGAGGTGACATTTGTCTTTACAAGTAATTTGAATTTTGCATATCTACTGTCAATTATACAACTTTAATTATAACGTTCCGTATGTACGCAGTAATTACTAACAGTGTCTTGATGGGTTGTTGCTGGGTGTGGGACCTGACTCGATGTAGGACTGGATCCCAAGCAGCAGGTACTCTCCAACCATCAATAAGAAGATGGTTGGAGAGTCCCAAGCAGCTGGTACTCTCCAACCATCAATAAGCTCTGCAAACATCCTGGACGCGCTACAGAAGCGTGGCAAAATAAGCGGATAAGCTTCCATCTCTATACTACTAAAACTAAAACCTGGGTTGGTAAAAGGCCTCGACTGAGGTGATGATTTCGATAATACGAGTAGGTTCTAGCACAGACGAGGTAATGTTACTTCGTGTACTTATAAGATTAGTTTCCAGAGATTCTATTGTAGGAATGTGATTTCTTGTTTTTTTTATCCTCTTAGTATAGAATAGAGGGACTCTTACTCGAAACGACAACTCGAGAACTGACATTTTAAGAACGTAAAGGTTTCTTGTCTCTATACTAATAAGAGGATAAAAAAGCTTGGGATGAGTTTTGCTCTAACTCGAAAACTAACATCCTAACAACGTAAAGGTTTCTTGTTCGCTTCTTTACTTTACCTTAAAAAGACTGAAGTGGACAAAAAATCAAAGTGATCACTTTATTTCTTAGTTTTACTTATGTATTCGGAGTTTTGTGACGTATCCAAGAGTCCTGTAAGGCCAAAAGGAAAAAAAAGCACTTTGAGTTTTGAATTTTGTGTTTGTTGAAAGTGTTCAAGAGTCAGGGCCCAAATAGCGAGAACTTCCAAAGTGCTAACTGCGAGACAAACTGATAAATCGCCTCATCTCAGGTGGCTGCGGCTTCATTCCGATAGTCTGAGCACTTCGCTAAGTCGATTACTGCTACAGATTGTTTTCTATGATTGTGTTTGTTTTGGAGGTTTAAACTAGATGGCGTTGCGCGAAACGTTATTTTAACATTAAATTATTACAGTTAAGGTGCGACTTATGACGCCGTTTTGTGAATAGGATAGGCATAGGATTTCGCGTTCCTAGGAGCGGGACAGGGCAGAGCGGAGCCGGAGTGAGTGCAAATATCAAGTTTATGTTTATTATCTATTAATTGAAAAAAATCACTTAATAGTTATAATTCAAAACACACATTGGGTTGAGGAATTATTTCCGCGCGGATTTTTTTCCGCTAGTGTGGGTGTGTGCTTCATACAATTTTCATATTTTACAGAATCCTGCGGATAAAACCGCGCGGTGAGATTCCGTAGTGCGGGGTAAGCCATAAATGTATGTAAAATAAACGGTTTTTAATAATAAGATAATAATAAATAAATATGTAATAGGTACGTAAATGTATAATACGTAGACTTAGACAATTATTTAAATAGGTAGGTACAGAAACACAAACACAGTTGAAACAATAACTTAGCAACCAAACACACGCATTCACGTTAATTTGTAATACAACATCGCAAATAAACCAAGTTTACACTAAACTGCTATTAATTCTGTTTACCCGGCCCGTACGGAACCCCGGCTTGTTTGTGCGGTACCCTGATTTCCTGTATTTACGTTGTTTGTCTGTAGTTACGGTTTACAAGCAAATTGTTGGAACAAAACAGTTGCTAACTTGAACATCTTTGAAGGTTTCGAAGTAGAGTGATCGCAAAACAAATTGAGCTCTGTGATCTTAGAAAAAGCATCAAAAGTGTGCAGGTACAATCAAATCTCACTAATATTATAAACGTGAAAGTTTAGATGGATGGATAGATGGATGGATGTTTGTTCCTTTATCACGCCAGATCGGCAAAACGGATCTGGATGAAATTTGGCTCAGAGATAGATTATAGTCTGGAATAGGACAAAGGCTACTTTTTATCCCGAAATTCCTACGGGAACGGGAACTACGCGGGTGAAACCGCGAGGCGCTGCTAGTTTTTATATATTTATATTTACCAACTAGCGACCCACCCCGCGGGAGTCGCTGGAGGAGCTGAACCGGATGCTGGATGGCTTAGCTTCAGCCTCGCGACGCATCGGTCTTAGCGTGAACTTGGATAAAACCAAGGTCAAATGGCCACATTGATCCGGGACCGGTCGTCGTACATGGCCACCTTCTCTAAATTGTTTCCGAGTACACTTACCTTGGCTTGGGCAGATTCTGCAGTTGGGTAAAACCAATTTCGAGAAGGAGGCCAAGAGGAGGATCCAGCTAGGTTGGGCAGCGTTTGGAAAACTACGTCTAGTCTTCTCGTCATCCATAACGCAATGCTTGAAAACGAAAGTTTTCAATCAGTGCGTCCTACCCGTCATGACCTACGGAGGTGAGACGTGGACACTCACGGTAGGGCTGGTCCAGCAGTCTAAAGTCGCCCAGCGAGCTATGGAGAGAGCTAAAAAGTTTTATTAACTTTATACAATTAAGTATTCATCTATGTTGGACATCACTGCTGGACATAGGCCTCCACTAATGAACGCCATAGCGCCCTGTCTTCAGCTTGAATGAAGTATTATAGCATCTAAATTACCTTTTCACGCTGAACGGATCTTAATGAAATTTAGTAGGGAGGTAAAAGGTTATCCGGGGACGGACATAGCCTACTTGAAAAGTGCGTTCGAAGCCGTGGGCGAAGCTTGTATGGACAATAATTTTAACTTTCGCCATTTGGGCGGGCTTTTCACATGTGGGCGGTTTTTACAACTCCATGTAGAACATAGTTTTGGGACGTTTTACAGCTCGGTATGATTGATATCTTCTGCTTTTACGTTTATTAATTTATACTACCGCGGAAACACGTTAATACTTATAGAAGTGCATAAAATACCGCCCGCGATACTCTCGCTCGTATAGTGGTCCCTAATCCCGTAGGTAACGGGCGTTCCCAACCTAAGCAAAGTAATCAATCACTGTTACGATTTATTATTGTAAATAACACATGTCTTTCGTTTCTGATATTTTTTGCTCTTATTTCTACGAGTAATATTATCTCGTTCCCTTTTACTTGGATTTGATTGACGTTTTCCGGTAGCTTATGTATGATAGTGCTCTCTAATAAGTGGCTTATTACACGTATATAATTAAATTTATAAATTTATAGTGCAATTAATTTCTGGTCTTAAATATGCCTGAACGAACGCCACTGTGTTCCCTGTAGTTCTACTGATCAGCACTCTCGACCAAGTTCCAATATTTTTCGAGACGACAGATTACATAACTATTCAAATAAAACCGGCCAAGTGCGAGTCAGACTCGCGCACGAAGGGTTTCGTACCATTATCTATAAAAAAGGCAAACAAATCACGTTTGTTATATGGGAGCCCCCTTAATATTTGTTTTATTTTAAATTATTACTTATGTTTAAGGTGAACATATACCTAAGTATTCTGTGAATATTTCAAGCGTCTACCTATTGCCGTTATTAAATTCGAGCAAAAACGACCAAAAGAAAACCCCTATAATATTTTTTTTTCTGTTTTTTAGTATTTGTTGTCATCGTTTCATCATCGATGAAAATTTCAACAGTCTAACTATCACGGTTCATGAGATATAGTCTGGTGACAGACGGACAGACGAACAGCGAAGTCTTAAAAAAAACAGAATGTATGATATATAAATAAATATTCTTTCATTTCATTCACCTGTCAACAATTAGGGAATTCCATAGGCGTGCATGTGTCAAAAGAAAATAAATGGGTGGAGGAAGGATTCTACGTGATGATTCTATGAAGATAGCATTGTCCGATGATCCATTAACGAACCAATCGCTTTACTATTGGTTAGCAGAATTGGGCCCCTGGTTCGAATTTTCTCATTAGTTCTGTGATAAAAAGCACATTCGGCACCGACGATATAAATACTGATGAAGATATTTCACTGTAGGTTGGATTTTAATGATTTTTTCAACCGAAGCGAAATTTGTGTGTTTATTGTAAAAGCTCGAACTCTCCTTAGCTCTTACCGTAAAAGCAAAGGCGGAAGGTGAAAATGTACAATATTATCATATTATAATGCCATTGTGCTACACAATAAAGCCACAGATAATACAACAGGCATGATCCAGACAAATGCATCCGCTTGTGTAACAACGGGATGCAGGGTAGGGTAAACATACCCTATTCGAGTCAGCTAGTAAATATTTATTTATTCGTTGTAGTTCTAGCTCTTACCCTGAAACCTACAGAGTTTGGTCTGTAAATGACACAAAAGTAAGAGTTTTTCCTGTGTCTATTTTCCCAGTAGAATAAACTCGGCGCCTTCAAATCCGAGGAGGATATGCTCATACTACTCACGCTGAGAATGCGGGTTGGAGATCGCAGTTCGGTGCATCTATTCTGCAAGAGGCGCTGCTGCCCGCCCCCCGGTGTATGCCCCTTAGTCGCCTCTTACAACACCCACGGGAAGAGTTGGGGTGGTGCAAATTCTATGCACCATACAGCAAGAAGATGGTCAAAAGCTATTAATTGACACAATAAAAAAGGGGAACATTATGATTTTTTTTAATGAAATTTACTTAAATGGTAGGAGCTGACTAGCCACAGAACTCCATATTAAGTAGTTATATGTAGTGTTATTAATTATATTATTGTACCTGAGTCATAATCACGTATTTCAAGATTTCCTTGATTACGAATTAATATTTCAGTTCACGACAGACGACAGAGAGTTTCAAATCAATTTTATTCAAGTTAGTTCCAAAAACAATTTTACAAAAAGCATTTTTAGAAACCCATCCCGGAAATCCAAAGCGTGCCTGTTACGACAGCTGTACCCTACTAACTCATGGTCCGCAACAATGGGTGCTGTAGTCAACACATTACCGCCACCCCATTACGATTTAAATACCTATTATTACCATTCATAAATTATAATTATATTATAATTATTGTACTTAGTGATTTGGGATTGTAAGATGTTTGTAATGGGTCATCATCATCATCATATCAACCTATACACGTCCACAGCTGGACATGGGCCTCCCTCAACGATGCCTGAGCCGTTTCCATTCATCTACTTCCTGCTACCGCTACGATGTCATCGATCTATTGAATTGATGTTCTCTATTTATCATTTATGTATTTTGTTATTGGGAGTCCAAATATTCAGGATTAAAACTTGCGATGACTTACCCTGTGGTTATTTAATTGAATTTAATTACGTAGATAACTTTAACAATAATGTCAAATTTTGATAAATTGGATTCATGATATGCATGGTAATATGATAAATAAGTAAGGAAACAAAAGAAACTGTATTCTCAAATATTCTCCATGGCTCAATAAAAATAACACAATGCGTTATTTTTGAAATGAATGAATTTTTTATTTTAATCCTATTTTAGGTCAGAAATGATGAATTTTTCTTAATATTTAGTAAGAAAAATTCATTACTATTTAGTAAGAAAAATTCATAATTTCTGACCTAAAATAGGATTAAAATAAAAATAGCAGTCCTTGATTAGAAATACCAAAACCAAAGATAGATCTACAAAGATATCTAGAACCGAAGTATTTCATTATAAAGTCAAATCTTGGAGAACAATGCTGTGCCTATACCGTTGAGGTCAAACTCCAGCGTTAGCACAAAAAGTACACGACTCGATATTTTCGCGAACTTCAGGTGCTTGTAATGTTCTACTAAGACTTTGTTCATTCATGAATAAATAGATCAAATAAATATTTCTTTCATTAAAATTTTCTTTCGGTTCTGTTGTCATGATTGTAAGTCTACCTACCTACAATTTCCAATGAGGCTATCACCACTGAGACTGGGCAGTGAATTTTTTATATCAAGATTTTGGGAAAGTAGCCAGGTGTAAGGATATAATGTGAATTGACGTGAATTGCGTTACGATAAAAGCTTTTTTTTTCGTTATCTTCATTGGCGCTAAAAGGTTTCGAAAACATACATATTAATCTATGGGATACAAGGCAAATCCAAAAATAAAATAAAAAACTAGATTAAATATCAGAAATAATTGTGCTAAGTACCTTCTGTTTTCTTAGTTAATAAGTACTACAGTTTTTCTCCTAAACTATCAATCACAAGATTTTTTACTATCATCCATCACGAATACCAAAGATACTTTTGGCTTATTTTTGCAAATTTGGATTTATTTTCTTATTTGAAATTTTCACCGGCAGCAAATTATTTTACCGTGCCTACCAGTGATAAGTGTATAGTGTCCCACCTTAATTCCTGCCGTCACTGAATGGGAAATGCTTCGGATGTGCGCCGCAGATGCGCCGCGAGGTATCCCGGAATGTCTCATAGATTATTGACTCTATTGTCTAATTGTTCACTGCTCTTTTTGATGTAAAATGGGAAATAGAAAAATAATTAATATCAAGTCCGATATCATTGATTTATTTTATGGTACAAGTTACAACCTAGTTTTATAGTAAGTACTTATGTATTTTGGTGATTCATCATCATGATTATCTGTCAGATTTTAGCAAATTAAAAAAAAAAATGTTTATTCAATTGATACGTGCCATAAAAATGTAATCAAAATTTACTTTTTCGGGTTTCACGCGTAATTAATTAATAAAATATATCTTAAATAACATGTTTTTTAAACAAAAATATTTTTATTTTTAAAATTACTCTATTTGATCCCATTGTGATTTTACACATACACATAATGTTTTTTGATGTTTTAATACACATCACGTATCCTCTTCTACACTGAATACCTACCACTCTGGAAAATTAATACTGAATAGCAACGCGGACAGCATGCTACGCGAATCGAGCAGGCGCTACGCTAGTGCTTTCTATGGTACAGCGTCCCCGGGATCGGCATATCTGCCGATCAGATGCACTACGCACAACTTTACTCTAAGCTAATTTTAGCATACACTATGTTGGTGATCACTCGCGATCTTGAATCTCTGCTATTTTGTGTAGAAAAACAATTTATGGTAAAATATTGATTGAAATGTTATTTGAAGTGAAAGTTCCTGAATAGCGTTAACCAATATCTATTTTATATTGCCCTGTAAGCTGTCAGAACAATAAATAACATCCAATCAATCAGGCATCTAATAAAATGCGTGGGTCCAATGTGGGTCACAAGAATTACTACCTTCATAAAGCCATGGAGTCTGCGGCAGTTTGTACTGGGTGCGGGTATACGGGCGGGGGCTGTGGTTGGTGGCCTAACAGTGACAATAATTTATACGGCATCATATTTATCCATATTTTTTTCAAATCTTACACTGTAAAGAAGCAATAAGTATGTACTTACAATATTACCTTCTAATTAAAGCTATATGGTAACAGTTGAACCTGGATTAGGTAATTATTGATAATTAATAACCTAGTAGATAACACAAAGATAAGATAACACAGTATTTAAAATAATAAATAAATAATGCTGGATAATTCACACAGTATCATCAAGCTAAGCAGAGCTTGTGTTAATATGGGTAGGTACCGACTAAACTAGATAACTGATATATCAAGATGATATAACTGATATATAAATAGATAGTAGTTTTTATGCGTAGAAAATACACAGAAAATCCGGATCAAATGTTGGCGGATCGTTCAAACATGTGTCCCGAGGTGAGAATAAAATCCGTAACCTTTCCCTTTTTTCATAGTACTTTAACTTCCTGCGAAACTGGTGGACATTTGCTTGCTACGCCAAATAGGTCGCTATTAGACACATATAATGGAGCAGCCAGCAAACCAAATTAAATCCTTCAATCTTCTTGGGTTTTCTGTAGGCATTGAAAAGTACACAGATACATTTTGCTGCGTCCGTTTAAACTTTAAACTTCTGGCAAAAACGTCGACTAGAATGTAATCAGCCGATTATCTTTTTGAAGAACACATACGTCAACATGTATTGTCAAAAAATATTAAATCGATAGTCGAGAATCTAGACAGTGACACACTATGTTGCCAATAACAAAGAAGTCAAGTCAAGTCGAATCTAGATTGTGGATTGGCCTATAGCCCCAGCCAGTTGCCATATAAAATTTCTAACCAGGTAGTAATAATGGTAGGAAATGAACGACCGTATTTCATTGGACATTCGGTCAAGCAGTAGTGATATTGGCTCGTATTGTCAATTCATTTTGATGGAGGAAAGATAAATTACATTTGACTTGATAAGACTGCTTTCGAATTTATTGAATTGGAAATAGGGAAAGCCTTTTCATAGAAATAGCCTGGACTTCCCAAAAGTATTTATCTTCAGGTCGGTTTGGGTTGGTACGTTGCGGTTCTGGGGGTTTTCTGAATATTATTAGTACTAATGTGGGGTGTGTTTCCAGGGGCTTAGGATTTGCATGACCAGAAATCTTCCCGCGGTTGACGTAATTAAGAGGTGATTTTAAGATATCCTGGGCTCCTCCGTAGACCGAGACACGTTCTCGGTGACCCCGTTGACCCAATAACCGACGCTAACCCGGAGATGACGGCAACAAGTACCGATTTGCTTCCGCACACTACACACCTGACCAACAAACGACCCCGCCGGATGCGGGGTTGAAGAATTCGTGCACCTAGGTGAAACCTCTATTTTCCTTTTGTAGCATCTGGCAATAGCCCAAGCCGAGGTTCACACCTAAGTGGTGGCCCTAGTGCGTGTTGCCCCAATCTAACTTTACCGGCGAGGGGCCTTCTGCTCCCGCCAAAAGTCCGGTAACGCTGTCATGGCAATCTGTGCTCAAGAGCATACTTATCCATTCGGTCATGAAAAAAAATATCTAGGGATCACGCTTGATATTTTTTTTGCTAGATTCTAATTTAATCTAATCTCAATTTTAGAATCCTCTGATTGCTCGGTCATCAAAACTGAGCACGCGGTTAAAAAGCAACTTTGCACTCTTGTATAACAATAGTCATTTGTTATACTATACAGGGTGTGTCAAGACCACTACCGAAAACAAAGGGGGGTGGTGCAGCACCCCAAAACAAAACGAATAAAAAAAACCGTTGTCCGAAAAAAAAATTCTAGCGGGAGATATGAATTTTTAAAGATTTTTATTTGTTTTGCTAGCCAGCAATGTACACGTAAGTTTACAAGTGCCGTAAGTTAGTACCTAATAGGTATGTACGTTCTTAGTCTTACCTAATTCCGGTGCAGTCTCGGTCGAATCAGAAATGGCACGAACTGCGCTCCTCCTCGTTCATGGCACAGCTGAGCACGTCTGATTGTGGACCGATGAACACGATCCAGGAATGTAGGATCCTCGGCGCTTCTCGCATTTACCCCAGCATTTACGCTGCAGTCCGCGTACCTACTCGAAGGTTTCTCCTAGCAAAGTCCAAGACCTGTTCTTGCACCTGAACACCTACCCCTCTGCCACCCCCGTGCCTTTGGGGCGTAATACGTTCATTATTCAGGACCCTTTGATATGCAGCCGTGAAGACTTTAGCATCAGACGGATGTGTCTGATTGGGGTACCTATCCCGGTAAATGCGCAAGGCTCGTGACGCATTTCCTCTCACTTCACCATAACACATTAGCAACTGTCCATACTCCCTCGCACTAAACATAATACTACACTTAACATAATGAAATAAAAACACACCAAAACTAACTGAAAACTAAACTAAACTGCCTAATACCTAATTAGAAAAACTCATAATCATAAAACAGAAGAAAAACACGAACGTATTGCAATTTTTATGCACCGCGCAAGTGTTCACTGCGAATAATGAACACGTACTAAAAACAAAATGAATCAAAAGATTCTAGTGAAATTAGGTAAATAATGTCCTTTTAAAAAAGCCGAAAAACGCCGAACGACATTGCTCTGTCATAATCTCTTATGATTATGTGTCTTATTGATACAGTCATATGATTCAGTTTCCTTTTACACTACATTTTTCTTTGACAAAATGTAGGCCGACACAGTTGATGCCTATTACCTATTTGTAATTAGGGTTCAGTACTTAAAGGGTGCTAACGGGACCCTATTATAAAACCTCGGCTATCTGTAGTCTGTTCGTGGTATAAATTTTTTCAGCGAATTACAAAGAATAGAACTACGGACAAGTGCGGTATTTTTCCGTAACTTTTATGTTTTGTAAAAAGCAGGTAAAAATACCATAAAATAATTTGAATTTCGCGCCAACCGGCGACGATCACCCTTATTCCGCAGAAGCTCAAGTTTGTGATCAAGTGATCGATCACCCATCGATCTAAATAAAATTCAGGAGATAACTAACTACTAGCCTATAAGTAGGTACCTATCTTATTTCTTACGAGATAGATAAAATAGGTACCACTCATGATGGTTGGTATGTTTAGAATTACCTTGCAGTAACATCGTTTAAATAAAGCTACGGAACCAATTTGTTAAAGTAAATAAAATTTGCTCAAATTGTCGGTAAAAGTCAAAGGCGTTACACGTGCGTCCGCGGCCTTTGTCGGAAAGTTTGGAGAGGTGCCGCTGCGCCGCGCGCGTGTCAAAGGAAAGCCGAACTAGGTATCTATTCTCTTGGCAGGACGATGACCTCTGAAAATAAACGCGGGTCTGTCAGCTGTTCTTAACAAAAGTGGGTACTTATTTCAGACTGATTAAATGTACCTATTTTAAATTTTGATGTTTCTAATCAATTCTTGGTATGCTTTCAAGGTCATGGCCGCGAATTAAATCGTAACCGCGCGCGTGTCAAAGGAAATTCGAACTACCTATTCTCTAGGCAGGACGATGACCTCTAAAAATAAACGCGGGTCTGTCAGCTGTTCTTAACAAAAGTAGGCACTTATTTTAGACTGATTAAAAAATTAAAATGTACAGATTAAAATGTATTTTAAATTTTGATGTTTCTAATCAATTCTTGGCATGCTTTCAAGGTCATGGCCGCGAATTATATCGTAGCCGCGCGCGTGTCAAAGGAAAGCCGAACTACCTATTCTCTAGGCAGGACGATGACCTCTAAAAATAAACGCGGGTCTGTCAGCTGTTTTTAACAAATGTAGGTACCTATTTATTTTAGACAGATTAAAATGTATTTAAATTTGTATGTTTCTAATGAATTCTAGGTATGCTTTCAAGGTCATGGCCGAGAATTAAATCGTAGGTACCTAGTATGTACCTACCTACTAACTATTTATTGAAAAGATAAGTTCGTAGGCGCGGAACTTTCACGTATCGGTAGGGTAATAACCGCGCCCGCGCGGATAGGGACCTATTTGGCTGTGCGGTGCGGTTGGTGTTTTGCAATACATTGCTGCTTTTTTTATTTTATTAATTTTTTGCTTATTTAAATTACTTATTTAGGTAGATATGTTCTTATAGTGTTGTGCTATGGGTATGTACCTAGAAAAAAAAATAAAAAAAATTGATGGGTCGACATATTTTTCGCGTTTTTTTTTCGCTAAATATTTTCAAAATCATGGTCTGATTGCACCCCCCCAGTTTTCGGTAGTAGTCTTGACACACCCTGTATAACTTGAGCGTAAGCGAGGGAATCAAAAGAGCACGAGGTAAAAAATCTTTGCACTCGAGTGCAACACGTGACTTTTCATCCCACCTCAGCGAGGATATCAGAGTGCAAAAGTCAAGTAAATTGAATTTAGACAATCGTGTGCACGATGTTCTATTGTAAGGAAATAAAGTTATTGTCTATGACTTTGATAACTGAAAAGTAAAAACTAAACCTTGAATACCGTACAAGATCTACCAGAACCACTGAATCATATCAAGCAAATCCGATCAGTCTCGCAAATTCGCAATGTACAATATTCCGTAGATATAAATCCTTTTCAAGCTCTATCTAAACATATCTACGGAAAGTAATATAGAATTGTGAATGTTATTACTTGCATCCTCCGTCTGTCGGTTTGTACGAATCTAATAACTATTGCAGACTACAGCTGTAGCTTCAGACTGGAGTTTGATTTGTTTACAAGGGAGGAGAGGTAGCGATTTCAATTTTATTTTCTTTATCTTCGAACTTTAGTTTTTTTTTGTAAGACTAAATAAAGAAATTCCGTTGTTTGGATATTTATATGTTTGTCACCTCTTCACGCCAAAAGTACTGAACGGATTAGGGTAAAATTTTATTGTATATAGTTAGTTCTAGGCCTGGAATAAATCATAGGCTACTTTTAATCCCATAATATATCAGTCATATCATATATCAGTTCCATGGAATAGAAATTCAAAATTTTATATCTTTATTTCTTTAGGTTTACAAAATAAGCACTTAGACAAGTCCAATTTTATACGTAAATAGTTTTATAAATAGTAATTATTATAAAAAAAAATCTTATTGATTTTGTTCGCTTCAATTTCTTGTCCGCCCCCTGGTGTATGCAACAGGGGGCGGGCAGCAGCGCCTCTTGCAGAATAGATCTACCACCGAACTAGGATTCCCAACCGCATGCCCAGCGTGGGGATTATTGGCATTACCTCCCATGACATAAAAGCCAAGGCTATTATCAAGGAGAGACCTAGGCTGCGTCCAGCAATGGACCATTATTAGGCTGTTGAGGTGGAGGAGGAAAAACCTAAAACAACGCGTGCGAAGCCGCAAGCAGAAACTAGTGAATAAGTAAATTAGCAAATCTTCTGTAACTTGGGCATCGCCCAGCCTGTAAAAGCGCGATGCAGTCCGTACGCGATAACTTAGTTTGTGTGAGAAAAATTGTACCAGCAATACCTACTGGAATAAGATGAAATTACATTTGTCTAGATATACCTACCTATAGCAGACAAGTCACAATTGATTGAATACAAAAATCTTAAAACCTGCGCAATCAGAACGTTATGGAACCTTGTCGAAGTAAAATGTCTGTCCGCTTTTGTTTCGAGTTCAGTTCAGTTCAGTTCAGTTAGAAACGGTTCTATCCCATTATGTACTTCACATTGTTAAGGAAGGTACAGAGAGTAAAACGCGCTCCTACTTATTCTAAGGGAAGGCATATAAGTTGAGAGCTGGTAAACCGTATAAATTAATTCAAATGATTCAACAAATAGGTACAACGCCTATCTCTCTTAGACAAGGGGGATACTTAATTCTGACGCGCACTGTACCTATGGCCACTATCGTGAACCCTGATAGTGACAACACAAGAAAGGAGTTCCTTCTCTATATTTACAATCAAATCAATCAAATTCAAAATAAGAACACGTATCAACATCCTTCCATTCCTAACTCGAAATATTCGAATCGAAGCTGCATTCTCGAATTAAATTGCGCCTCCTGATTTCGCACGAGACCCCTCACTCTAATTTCAATCATAAACTACAGACATAAGGCTGTTTTCAAATGTTTCGCAGTTTCTAGGCTCTTATTTGAAGACAAGTAGAGTGGAAGGGCTCGAGATTGCATCCGACTCTACTTGTCTATGCCTATTGTAAGTAGGTCAGGTGGAGATGTCGCTTGAAGCTTGTAATGACGTTCTTTTTAGGGTTCCCTTTGCGAGTCTTTAGTAAAATTGATCGACCACCATTGACACACTTGATTATCGAACACGACTCGGAAAAAGCCTTACATTTCGCATCGTATTTGGCTGGAGTATTGTGTATATATTACGCCCTTTGACCAGCTGGTCAATTCTGAGGTATCATTACTTCATCAGTGTATCAATCATATTATTTTTATCAGTCTTGGAAAGATTTTTTTTGTTAACCGACTTAGAAAAAAGTAGAAGATTGTATGTTCGGCTGTATGAATGTTTTTTATGTTTGTTTGTTAACTACTTAGGTCCGTTGATTTCTCCGCCATGGAACGATTTGGATGATTGTTTGCAGTTGTAAATATAGAGAATAATTTCTAGTCTAAGTGGTCCCATAAAAAATGGCTCCCGAGGGATTTCCTCCTATTCATCTTGCAAAACTCAAAACATTGTTTAAAACTAAGGAATTAAAAGTTTATTTTTAGGGTTTTTCAAAATAATCAAACGATTTTTTATTTGCTAACTCAACGCAGCCAATGATCGACGAAAGTGGTATTTGTATACACTCATAAATACGTACCTATCTGCCCCTGCCTGCACGTGGGATGACGACCCGCGAAAGACAGAATAAATAAATAAATAATGCTGGATAATCCACACAGCATCATCTAGCCCCAAGCTAAGCAGAGCTTGCGTTATGGGTACTAGATAACTGATATACCTACCTAATTACATAGACATATTTTTTTATTATACATAGAACATAACTAGAACACCTCGGAAAAATATCTGCAGCTTGTACGATACAAGCATTTGTCCCGAGGCGGGAATGGAATTGGCAACCTCCTGCCTCGCAGGTGGACCGTCGGCGTCGTCGTCGTCGTCGCGTCGCCCGCTTCGCCACATCGGTCGTCATAGCAAAAGCCATGACGCTGTGCTCAATAAGCAAGGTCTAGCTCTTACTGCTGGACATATGTATGTATGTCCAGCAGTAAGGGCTAGACCTTGCATAGCATAGCCTTGGAATAGCATACCTACGCTAATGAACTGAAAGTAGCTTCAATGATGTGTGTACCGGCTTAGTCCGGATTTAGCGCAGCGCTAGGCCGACATTTTGAGACACGACAAAGGCGGTCCCGTGATTACCCGGGGACATAGAATGTAGGGAAATGTCTGTGCTTGTTCGGTCTTTACCTACTAGCTGGGTACGTGTAATTTAGGGTTCCGTTGCGTCCTAAATTAATTTCGGAACCCTGAAGAATATGTACCAAAACCGAAGAATATGTTTGAAAAACTGACAGTTGAATTTTTAACAACAGTAAACCAACTTTACTGTCAAGTTTAAATTCCTAGATTTTTGATTATTTCATTTCTAGCCACTAACATCCCATTGCTGGGCAAGGGGAAAAGTTCATACTTAGATTAACTAATTTTAAACGAATAACATCAAGTACATAGGTACTAGGTAAGTACTTCAGCTTACCGCCGTCGTCATAGAGCAGGCATATGTCCAGCTGTGGACATCCATCGGCAGAGAGGTTTAAATTTGTCATGGAGGATTTTGCACATTGTAATTATTTGATCACATTTGCGCTGGGACATAAACCGGGGGGCGGGCAGCAGCGCCTCTTGCAGAATAGATCTACCACCGAACTGCGATCCCCACATGGCTAGCGTGAGGATTATGGGATACCCCCCATGAGATAAAAGCCAATAAGGCGATTATCAGGGGAAGGCCTGCGTCACGGACATTTCTGAGGACGAATCCAAGACGCCTGAACGAATCCTAGGCCAAGAACCGAATGTGGTCATGGAATGTAAGCTTTCGGGCAAATGTGGCACCCGAGTCTCTCGTGGTCTCTCGATGTCGTCAAAAATGCTTACCAGAGACAGGCTCAGGGTTATTTGGCATTGACCGAACTTATTGAAGTATCTACACACAAGTACAAAGTACATTATTATAATAATATTTTGATTGAATCACACAATCAAACAGAATCATTGATGAATACACGCTCCGCTGCATCCAAGGATGAAACTAATTTTTTAGCCGAAACCACAACACAATGTTCACTGAAACGTATAGCGTGACAACCCTGAAATATTTGTATCACTTGTTGAAATACGCTCGCAAAAATGAACTTCAATACAACACAGTAAGAATCAAAATTCTTAAATATGACGCTGAATATTATCAACTTTGAAGACACAATTTAATGCCGCTATCTGAGGCTACTTTGCCAAGCCTTTGGCAACATTTCCTTAACGTAGGCAGAGAACATAAAATAAGTTATATAAAATCCCGACGAGACCTGAACGAGTTTTGTTGTCATGCGACAAAATTTTCATTTGATTTTGGTAGCATTTTTTTATATTTTTCCAAGTTTTAATCCAATTGGAGTCAAAACGTGTAGAGGTCAGCTCACTTCGCTATTGCTTTTCAGAGTTTTTCAACTGAACATGAAAATTTTAGTAGGAGGTACCAGTCAGTCTTAAAAGATCCTAAACTAGCTGAGTTCCATTCAAAATAACTGAAATACTTGAAAAACCAGCAAAAATAATATTGCTGGCCAACATTTTTATTCAACGTTGTTTTGTTTACAGTTTTATAAGATTGACATAATCTTTTTGAATGCCTCTATAATAATTATGCACGTACTCGCAGACGAGAGAGTGACAAAGTTTTTATCGACAAAAACTATTATTCCGTGACAAAGGTCACGCGACAGCCCTGGATGAGTTCTATGTAGTGATCAACCTATAGATCGGTTCTCGATTTTGACAGAGACAGTTGCCAAAAATGTTTTATCGAGTTTTCGTGGTTTTGATTGTTGTGGCGTTTGGAGGCTGTATTTATATACTCAAAGGTACGTGATTTAAACTGTGTCATTGTGTGATTTAAACTGTGTCATTTTATATTCCTAAGGACCATTATGGCTGTCTGAAATTAAGATTAAATTAAATTAAATTAGATGAATAGGAATTTAAGTAAAACCAAATAGCACTTATTAAGAAAAATTATGCCCCTTTGGTGTTCTTCTAGTCGAATATCTGCTACGCTACTGGTTAGGAGAACACGAGTTTTGTTGGTTACTTTTTGTTGTTGGTTACTGGAGTGTTCTCCATGGCTGTTGCCATGTGCGCAGGGCATGTTAGAGTGCATAAGTGTGTACGAAAACACCGGTGAACTCTCTATCCTCGTTCTGAAATCTTCTTTCCCCACTGAACTGAGAGCAAAGGTCACCTTCTTCCTCTTCTCTTGATAATTTATGGGGGCATCCAGGGGGCAATGTAATTTTCCGTCAGTCTAGAAGTGGCATAATTAACTCTCACTGGTTCTACTAACTCACACATTCTAATGTGACTTGCCTTACGGAAACCGTACCATACTTATTAAATCTGTCAACTTTTAAACATTTATTTTAGCAGTTTTATTGCGACTTTATGTTCACAGAAAAAAACAAAAGGCTAACGACTTAGACCTCAGAGAACTTTATTAGTAAGAGAATGGTGAAGGTACGAAGGTGATATTAGAACTAATAAATAAAACTAGATTAATGAATAGACATAACTAGGAAATGTTCATCAGTTTCTTGGGCAGTTTGTCCAGCAGCAGCTTCAGCATCTGATCACGGCAACCGGAAGCCTGCACGCAGGGGCCTCCCGGGTATTCCCGGACGAAGCCATTCCTGAGGATGCAGACAAATCTTAGGGTGTTCTTTGATATAGGGGTAATAACTACGAATCTAGTTTGTTTTGGAGAACCGATTTCAGCACAGATGCAGAATGCTTAAGTGGTATCTACCTACTTCTCATTCAGTATGCAGCATTCTGCATCTGATCGGTATCTTCCGATTATGGTAAATATTCCTTCTAAGTGATTTTAGTGAAAAAACATGTCACCTGCAAAAGCATCCAGATTTACAATGTGCCAGCCGCTGTGGCGCGATCTTAACGCGCTCCAGCCGGTCCTCCTTGGACCAGCATGTGTACTCCTGGAAGAACGAGCACGACTTGTGGACTTCTTCTATTGGACAGCCTTGCTCTAAAACCAGCATTTTAGACTTTACTTTAGTAGTTTATTTCATACATGTTGCGAGCATTGAGCATTTGGCGTGACAACGTACGTAGGCAGCTGTTTCTGATAGAGGAATTTTCTACTTTACTCCTTTTGCCCTATTGGGAAAAGACGCAAGGACTTACAGTCAGTTGTTGGCACGACTAAAATTTCTATAATTAAATAATCAAAGATCAAATCTCTTGTCAACGTCAATTCGGCAAGGAAAGAAAATATTTCACAAAATCTTTGAATAATTACATCAGCGCCCAGCCAACGTACGAACAGCCGGCTATATTTCAATAAAATTTTATAAATCCAAACGAGACCGTTTGCTTGCTGGTGATATACATAAATACCAACTTCTATTAGCTTATGAGTGACAAGAGGGTAAATATCAAAGGGATATTGTCCATCAAGACTTTGCTGTGTGCAGAGATATCTTTTTACCTCTCCTGACGGCTCATGCACCATAGGAGTCCATCAACTCGTTGTCCTTATATCAAGTCCAGTGTTACTCACTCAGCATGGAGCTGTTTACTGCAACCACCAAACAGCACAGCAGTATTAAATCCTTCATGTTATCACAGTTTTATTGAGTTCAAGTTTAATCTCAAGAATGTTGATGGATTGTTACAATCGTCAGTTTGTTTTTTTGAAAGGCATTTTCTAGTTGGCTACGAAGCCTTAATAAGGCCTTTTCATCGGGGGTAAACTCCTCGCACGATAGCTAGCCTTCTCTCATGTGCGTTAAAGGTAGGCTGCGAGAAGGAAGAGGAATCGGTGACAATTTTCTTTTGAGTTGTCGTAGGAACCCTATAACAGGGTCTCGTGCCTCTCACGAAATTCTGTCATAGATTTGAGGCGAGACAACTGTAAATTGTTTTTAAATTTATTACTACTTTATGACCGCGGCTTCGCACGCGTTGTTTCTACGTTTAAATGTTATTTCTATCCTATGAGAGCGATTCATGGAATAAAAAGTATCCTTTGTTTTATTCCAGGCTACACAGACAGACCTTTATCTTCTCACAACGCCACCTTTTCAGTAGTTTTAGCAAACATATCCATCCATCTATCCACCCATCCAAACTTTCGCAATAATATAAGTGTGATAATTTCATTTGTTTTCCAGATGATTGCCCTCCTAACGAAGAGTACCTCGTCTGTGGACCGTGCCAAGCCAACTGCAGCTTTCCAGACCCCGAGCCGTCGTGTGGAGAATGCGAGGAGGGGTGTTTCTGTACCCCTGGGTTCTTGAGGGATGACAACGGCACTTGTATTAAACCGGAACAGTGTGGTAAGACTCATGACGTCATGAATTTCAGGTGGAACGGGACGCTAGTTGAAAAATTTACGTTTTTTGTGGTTTCTGATCTCTACAAGTATTTAGCTAGCAGCATATAAGTAGTTTTGTGACCGATGTAAGCTAATTGCTATGAAACAATGCTAAAATTTCGAATCTTTTGTAGTTTTGGACTCTATTGATATGTGAGGGGTTAATTCCACTGAAATCAACATAATGTCGAAAAGTTCTTTTAGCATGGGTTACAATTTGAGCAAAACTTTTTATCAGTTATCTAAAAGAGGTAAGTACTTACCAGAAAAAAGGTACCTACTAGAAAATAGTATAGACCCGATTTTTATTCTCGACTAAAGTAACTACTACTACCAACAATTTTATTTATAGCGTTGAGTTCAACAGTGGACTTTAGAGCCGGAAAATAACTATTGACACGCCACGCGACGCGGTATTGGAACTAAACAATTTTGAATTTTATTACGTCATCTCGTTTCAATTTCCAGAACTCCCTATACAATGCGCTGACAACGAAGAGTTTCTACCATGCGGCTCCGCTTGCCAACCCACGTGTGTCCAGCCAGATCCACTGGCCTGCGACTTCCTCTGCAAGACTGGCTGCTTCTGCCAGCCAGGGTTTGTGATAGATGAGAGCAATGGGAAGTGTGTTCTACCAGATGATTGCCCACCAGGTAAATTATTATCAGTCTATGTTGGTCCACAGCTGGACATAGGCCTTCCCTAATGAGCGCCATAGCGTGTCTTCAGCCTGGCGCATCCAGCATCTGCCTGCAGTCTTTCACAGGCAACATCCTCCCTTGTTTGGGGGAGGCCCTTTGACGGGGTAAGATTGTCGGAGAGGATAAAAAAGCTTGGGACGAGTTTTGCTCCAACTTGAAAACTAACATTTCAACAAGGTTTCTTGTTCGCTTTTTTACTTTAGCTTAAAAAAAATAGGTAGACAAGAAATCAAGGTGATCACTTTATTTCCTAGTTTTACTTATGTAATCTGAGTTTTGTGACGTGTCCAAGAGTCCTGTAGTGTAAGGACTAAAGGAAATAAAGCACTTTGAATTTTGAATTTTTACAGGGTACATGTTGGACTTCTTTTCATTATGGTTAGTGTACATATACAAGAGCATTTGCTAGAGTATTCAATTTAAAGTAACATTGCACAATACATACGAATCCTTAGTTTTTTTATATTCACCTTTTTATTGTAACCAGTCTGGTGGTTTTGGAAACCAAATCATATACTTTAGTACCCCCCTATGTTGTCACTGTAAACACATACACAACATATTGTGTATTGTGATTTTTCTTTACCCCTATGTTGTCACTGTAAAGAAAAATCAAAAAATCAAAATCGTGTCCTGATGATGTGTGGCATCAAGATGGCAGACGCAGTGCATCATTTATTATTTGGAAGAATTTCGGAACCTTACTTTTTATTTTAATATTCCAGTTCCCTGTCTTAACTCTAACGAAGTCTTTGAGACATGCAACGGCGCTTGCGAACCGACTTGCTACAATCCAGAGCCCATCTGCACCAACATTTGCGTCAGAGGATGCGTGTGCGCACCCGGTCTGCGCAGGAACGAGACGGGAGAGTGTATACCGGTCGAACAATGCCCTAGCAGAAATGGGATGTATACGGGTCTGTTGGGGAGGTATTTGGAAGCTATTAATCGGATTCTTAAGGTTTAGTATTTACTTATCTGTAGGTAAGTATTAGCAAACCTATAGAACTAGGCTTATGTGGTAAGCAAATCTATTGTAGAACTAAGTTTATGTAAAAAGCAAATCTATAGAACTAGGCTTATGTGGTAAGCAAATCTCAATAGATTTGCTTACCACATAAGCCTAAGTTTATGTAATAAGCAAATCTATAGAACTAGGCTTATGTGGTAAGCAAATCTATTGTAGAACTAAGATTATGTAATAAGCAAATCTATAGAGCTAAGAACCTCTACGATATAATAGCACTGACTTAAATATCGTAAAGTAAAACTGTACATATCTACTTACCCGTGTAATTAAATTAATAGACAAAATAATAATGATATTAGAGCATATTTTTTAGATTAAAACAATAGGTAGGTTATAATTTAGTTTATACTCTAGCAAAATCTTATGTGAAAAGATTGTAAACAAACCGCCCCTTTATTAACTTACTATACATACGCAATTTATATTATTTGTCGATTTGAGATCTTTAAATCAATAAATAGTGCTAATACATATATCTGAAAGTGAACCCCAAGCATGGGAATTTCAGTTTTTTTGCTGTGTTTTTTACAAACATTTCACATTAAATTTTGATGGAGTCTATCGGTACTTATATTTTTGATCATAAAAATATATAGAGACTAGGAATAAATAATTAATTTAAACAAATTAAGTATAAGAGTTTAGAAATAAAAACTTATCGGCTAGCTTACTCTAAGAACCTACATAATAATTATAAAAATATAGAGTAAATAATCATAAAAATTGTAATCATTACTCCGCTGTAATGAAGCTTAACTCCTTTGTTGCCAATTGGTATGGTTATTATGTTTGAGATCTGCAAAGAAGAAAACTAATCGTAATATAAACATCCTGAAACCGAAATCACCGATAAAATTACAAGAAGAGTCATCTAGCGTGAACTCCTCAAACTTATTTGCGAGCAGGCAAACGAGTGGTAGAGTAGTGTTTGAGGTGGGAATTTTGCTGGATGGGAGAAACGCTTGCTGTAACGGATTTTAGTGCGGACGTTATTAGCTAGATGGCAGACTACTGACACTTTTTCAGTCTTAGAACTCGAACACTGAAATTATTTATTGCGAAATAATATTTCAACCTTTTCATCAAATTATCAATATAATGTACTTTCTGTACAAAATTTGTACTTTCAAAACTGATAATTATTTTTTTGTGAAAAAATACAATAAGTATACTTAGGTACCGTTCTTACTTAGTTAAGTACTTAAACTTTAAAAAAAATGTTAAGGTTATATATATAAGGATAAAATCATGTAGCTAAATGCATTAGAAGGGAATTTCAATGAGTTAAATTTGGAAAAACAAAAATCACCTATAAAATGGTATCTCAATATTCACCGAAGCTAGGTTCACCTTTTTGTACACCTCTTCCCTGATGCCGTAAGCCAGATAGCTGTACGAGAGGAAGTCAGAATGGTTGGAGACGATTTGGAAGGTCATACTCCTGGATCCTGTGGACCCTCGGACCACGTGGAAGTCCACCTCGCCTGACGCTGCTACGGTTGCTGATACATCGATGTAGGAGATAACGTAGCCATTCTGTGTATAACATTTAGAAGTAAACAAGGCTTGATAAATAAATAAATAAATTATGGCTAATTTAATAAATGCTTGAAAACAAATAAATTTCATCTTATTTCATCACAAGTTTGGAGTAGACTCTACTTAGATCTTGCATTATTATTAATGTCAAGATGATTTACTTATTGTTATTTTTTACGTTATTGTTATGCTCTCATACAAACGTACTTTCCAATACATAGGCAAACTACACCCTTTATTACAATTGAATTTTGCGTATATAATCGGATAAAAAATAGCTACGTTTGTACCGTTTAAAAGTTTCTGTACCAAAACAAAAAAAGATTCATTTCAATAATCTTTCAAGCGATTTTATAACTTTCGCTCTCATTAAATGATGATTGTGTTTTTTGAAAAACTAAAACGGTATAAACAGCTATTTCTTATCCGATTATGTATGCATTTTATTGATAAAAAGGGTGTTGTTTCCAAATAAATTAAAAAGTACGTTTGTTTGGGAGCTTAGAGGTTCGCACCCACCCTTACATCTGAATGAATTTCAGTATAAAAAAATCAGTATTATGCGATAGCCTCGTGGACCCTGATTGAGACCGCTGTTATTACTGCCCCCCTAGCACGGGGATCGTTGTCTAGGGTAGAATAGACAATAATGACATTGCATCGCCATACATTGCGTACATTATTGAAGTTAAAGGAATGCATTTAAAATAATTTACGCATTGGATGACGAAGTGACGTAATTTTTCTCTATTCTACCCTAGACAACAATCCCCGTGCTACAGTTTTCAAAATTACGTCATGAATCGAGGAGACTTAACTTAAAATAAATTCATTTAAGAAATCAGATAACATAATTATGACAGTTTTCTGGTAGTCTTTAAAGCTATGTTAAAATACAAGAAAAGCAGAATACATAAAAATTCAAAAAGAAGGTTTGAGGTTTACTCGTGTCCCGATCAAGCTATCTCAAGCAAGACTTTCTACTTGATTAGGACCCGAATAAAGGTCTTTATTACTGTAGCGATCTGGTCTAGAAGATTACCTTAGCAGCTGTAGTGACGGTCACAAAGAAGGGATCGTAGTTATTCGTGTGACGGTACCGGTCTGAACCTCCGTGCATTGGCATTGACTCTGTAAGGGAAAGGGTTTGTAGGAGTCATAGCCTCAGCATAGTAAGGATACCTTTATGTTGTACACTTAATAAAAAAGTGAGTCCCGTTATTTCCTGGGTTGGTGAGCGTCCTCTTTGTCTTTTTCCCCTCTATCTAGCCTAGTACAACCAGATTTAGTGGTTGTCCTACAGATACAGATTAGGACAACCTGACAACCTCTAAATCTGGTTGTAGGTACCTACTAGGCAAGATAGAGGGAAAAAGACCAAGAGGACGCTCACCAACCCGCTGGTCTGACCAGATTAAGGAAATAACGGGACTCACTTTTTTATGGTCAAGAGGAAGAGACTAAAAAGTTGTTTTTTATTGTATGTACACTCATTATTGTGATAACTGTTATGTCAAAGTACCTAAATAAAAATCATGAAACTAATGTTACCACAATACGATAAACAACTAACCGAAAGCATTGGGTTATTCTTCTCTTCTCTTCAGTAAGGTTTTCAGAATTATGTTATCAAGGATTTTTATATCACATTATCATTTGGATATCATATGTTTGGATTTTGTTTCCTGTCCCCGCCAAAACAACTGATCGGTAGAGCTGAAATTTTGCACGAATGTAGTTCAAAGCCGAGAGTAAAATAAAGTTCACTTTTCATCCAGGGTGTGCTCATGTAGCCTTTGGTATCCAGGTGGTGAAACACTTATCCAGGTCAAACTAAGCCAAAGTGAACCACGAAAAGTGGGATAACTTACTAAGAAATAAAATAAGTTCCCAAAAATTTTCGACTTCGGCGGGTCTCGAACTCGCGCCCCACCCACAATACAACAAAAAACCTTAGAATAACTTACTGTCATATTCGATCCCAACCCTGAACTTCGCCGTGTCATACAAATAAGGATAACCGCCCACAATCCCTACAAAAACCAAAAACAACAAACACCGAACCATTTTGCATAACTGTCACAAACGGGAGTCGAATCGACACTGTTGGTATTTCTTTATCGCTTATCTAAGATATCGATAATTCATCTTATTTGATAGAAGGTAAGGGTGATTTCACTATGCTGAGTGAAACTGATCAAAAAAATATTATATCCTGAAAGTATAAAATATTTCGAGAAAGAAAGAGTAAGTGCTAATGCTTTCATTATGGATGTAAGCGAGGCTGTGGTATGTGTCAAACTAGCGCCGCCACCTATTTAATCTTATTATTACGTTGAACAAAAGAAATTTCAAAAATACATCTTACAGTTTGTGATACCTATTATAAGCTTTTTTTTAATGCCTCTGTAATAGTTTTAATCTATTTAGTTTAGCCAGAAAATCGGAAATAGATATTGTTGGCCACCAAGGGCAACTTCAATATTCTGCCTAAACCTAATAGAATAAAACTATTACAAACGCAAAAAAAATGCTTATAAAAGGTATCACAAACTGTACGACGGATTTTTGCAATTTTCTTTGTTCAACGTAGTTATAAGATTAAATAGGTGGCGGCGCTAGTTTGACGCATACCACAGCCTTAAGTACTAAATGTACTATTTGGCACCGTTTTACGTCGCACACTATTTTGTCAAACTCTGCCAACCCACTCATTTGCATTTTGTGCCTTTAATTATTTTGTTTCCCGTAGAAACTTCTAATTAGCTTCTCTAGACTAGATATACTCGTACTTACAAATTACTGACAGTAATTGCCACTTACTGGTGGTTTTTTTCGGTGTTTCGGAGTCGTTCGTCCTAGAGCAAAACGTTCTCAGTTGAAAAACGTTCACAACGCGATTCCTTATGTGAACGCCTCTTTATCTTATCTATCCAAAAGTAATGTAGCATTGAAAAACTGTGTGACTATCTATTTCACAATAAGATTTGTTATCTTTGCAACCGTAGAGGTGAGACACACTGCTCTTTTTATCTACTTGTTTTCCAGACCTAGTTAGGTTTCTAAGTGGTGGCCGCTATGTTAGTCCACTGCTGGACATAGGCCTGAGCGCCATAGCGCCCTGTCTTCAGCTTGACGCATCCAGCATCTGCCTGCAGTCTTTGGCCTAATCTGTGTCATCGAAAAGAGCTGATAGAGAGACCTATCAAATACACGAATGTTACTACTAACGCCATCTGGCGGGTGGACGCAAAAACACGGTGAATAAATCCTCTAAATTGAGTCTTTTGCAACAGCTTTCGCGAGCGGCAACAGCTACAAATTACAGCCATTGCTGTAGACAAGTGGCAGTCATAAAAGTTACAAGTTGATCGATTTGCTAACGAAAATGTTGATAAATAGGGTGATAGGGGTACCTACTACAGCTGATGTAGCGTCAACACTGAGGAACTGCAGAAGTTAGTTGGTTTACTGCGACTCTTGGATGGAGGGAGACCGTCGCTGATTAAGAATCACGACTGGGAATAACGGGCAAAAAGGAGTGTTTGGAGACAATCCATTCGATGGACCAACGGTAGCGGTTGAAGGGAATCGATAGATCAGCCCAGGACCGCTATTGGACATACAGTGGACCTGCATATGATGCATGTGATGACGATGATGATAATAGTGCATAGCTAATGCGTTAGCAGAAATGAAGACACCCTAAACTTTATTTAAGTTTACTTTTCAATTATCAACATAATAAAAAAGAATTTAGTAGAATTTAGTCCAATTGAAGCCATTAAAGCGAGGGCTTTAATGGCTCAATTCGACCGATAACTATTCATAATAACGACATACAGGAATCTAAAAATATAATTATACCATATTTCATAGTCAATGGAATGAACTCGACGGCTACATCAAACGACACAATTTTTTTCAAAACTAATTTTTGACAAATCAAATCTTTTGACACTCGACAGGTCATATTGGGATGTTTCGCTAGGGCGACCACTTATCTATCCCCCTAGACCGGCGACATTTAATGAACACTGATTAGTGTCGAGCGCTAAGTAGCCGCTACTCTTGTTTATTTAATTACGTTTTAATTTGAAAGCCTTTCTTGGAAAATCTTTTGATGGAGTGGAAAAGGGAAATTAGTTTTCCTACTCTGATTGTTCTACAGCTGAGTCTTAAGTAAGATTTTAAAGAGTCCAATTGAGACCGACTTTTTCAGAGGCTAGTTAAGATATAAATACGAAGATAAATTGTTATGATAGTATACTCACACACACATATGACAAGATAATCGAACAAACAAAATGACTTATAAAAGAAATATGCTACAATATTTTGATCTCGTTTCTAAACATTTAATTGTAATGTGATAAATAATTTAACAATAATGCTACAGCTAACATCAAGAACGCTGGTTAAGTTCCAATAAAGCTAAAACTCTAGTTTATTTCCAAAACATCGTAAAAGAAGTTTTGTTAAAAAATGTTAAAATGTAACTTTTCTTTCAAACCATTCTATCAATCTCTCCGTGTAAAAGCATCACTATACCTAACGTCTCCTGGAAGGACGTTCTTACATACAAAAAACCCATCTTACGTCTCGTCCACAATCCCGTCGTCGTCGTGTAGAAACTACAACTGTACTTTTGTATGAAACGATATTTAAATTATCATCTCGTTCCGTCCTCGTTCCGTTCAGGACCTGTTACGTATGCCTGTGCATACGTATCGGCACCGAGCGCGCAGCATTTCAGTAAAATGCCATGAGGAAATGCGATGACTGCCAGTAATGCCTGCCGGTAGCGCCGATAGATGCGTGTTCAGCTTTAAAATTAACCCCTGAATTTACAGTAACCTAGCTTTTACATTATACCCTGTACCAACCAAGGGTTCGTGAAATCTGTTTCCTCAAATTGAAGCAAGTTTTCAAAGGTCACTTTATACTCGTAGCCTATGTTTAGATTATACGCTGTGTTTAGTTATACAGTTAGAGTCGTGGGTAGCCCTTGTTGCCCCCGTAGTTCCCTCAGGGTGGGTTAGTTAACATGGGTTTTAGATCAAATAAGGATGGCGCAAACTAACCATTTTAATTGTAAGTGCTACTTAGTGGTATGGTATGTTCAAAAGATCTCTGCAATGTCGAAATAGCTTCCGGACTTAAGTTTCTACGCGTTATTCTTTAATACACATTATTAAAATTCTGTTCTAAGTAGCTAGGCAGCTTCTTGAAATTACTACTTAAAAAGTTAACTGCGGAATTATTTTTTATGTACCTCTTTACATAAAAGTAATCCGAGGAAAGAGGTCCCCAAGATACAGGTGTTTCCGAGTTTCGGGGCTGATGATACTTGTTTAAATTTTAAGTCATAAATCTCGTTAATAAACGTTATTCCTCTTAGAATAGAATAATTTTTCAGTAAGATTTGTTCAACCGGAGTTAGGGTGCATTTACACAGCATCCGTTTGACAGTATCCGTTTTTTTCGTGTTGGCGTATGTAGTTGTAGGGGCGACTTCACACACTCGACAGTATTCCAGATCCAGTAAACGATAGTTATGCATCCAGCCAGTAGAGACTCATCTTAACATTGAATGCATAAAGTACAAGCTTGCACGACCGGGTGGGCTCTACTGCGAATGCTTATCGCCTCGTCCCGTCAGCCACGCGCGCATAAGACGTGTCGATGGTACTTAGGACCTAAGTTTGTTTTAATTAATTCGTCATTCGTATTGAGATTAAACACGCTCATAAACGTCTCATTGCAAATGTGATTTTATTGTCAATTTCCAATAGATTTCCTTTAAAATTAGTTTTTAAAAACACTTTAACGTTCCCGAAACCTTTACTAGTTTCTAGTAGCGAAGGATCCGTACAAAAAACGGTCCTGTGAAAATGGATCCGCGGTGTGAATACGCCCTTAGTAGCGAAAAGGTAAGAGAAGGCAGACAGACTTGCTTTCACAGTTATTACCTACTAGCAGCGCCTCGCGGTTTCACCCACGTAGTTCCCGTTCCTGTAAGAATTTCGGGATAAAAAGTAGCCTATGTCCTATTCCAGACTATAATCTATCTCTGTACCAAATTTCATGCAGATCCGATTTGCCGTTCTGGCGTGATAAAGGAACAAACTTCCATCCATCCATCTAAACTTTCACGTTTATAATACTAGCAGCGCCTCGCGGTTTCACCCGCTTGTTCCCGTTCCCGTGGGAATTCCGGGATAAAAAGTAGCCTATGTCCTATTCCAGACTATAATCTATCTCTGTGCCAAATTTCATTCAGATCCATTTAGCCGTTCTGGCGTGATAAAGGAACAAACATCCATCCATCCATCTAAACTTTCACGTATTATAATATTAGTGAGATTAGTGGATAGGTGTATGGAATATGAAATTTCAGTAAAAGCAACAGAAAGGCATTCAAAACCGCAACTTTTGCAGCAACGTAATATAATGCATACTTCGTTACATGAAACAGCTGAGTTATTATTTCACGCTTTCCAGAACCTGAAAGGAGGTGGTTTGCTT
Source organism: Eupithecia exiguata (assembly GCA_947086465.1). Taxonomy (NCBI): domain Eukaryota; kingdom Metazoa; phylum Arthropoda; class Insecta; order Lepidoptera; family Geometridae; genus Eupithecia; species Eupithecia exiguata. The sequence goes on from OX352245.1 coordinate 10,850,517, forward strand.
TGAGGGAAAATTGAAATTTTTGGTTGTTTGGAAACGTAATTTATTTCAACAAAGACAAAACAACAAAAACAACAAAACGTCAAATTAAAACTATTACAATTTCCTAAAAAGTTTAAGTAAAATTTTGTAAAATGTATTTAGTTAGGTAGGTTAGCAAACGCAACTTCTGAAAAAAATCCTTACACATTATTTTAAAAGATTGACTTTCGTAAAATTGCTCAATGTTAATGCCACTAATAGGCGTCAAATTTTATTTCCATTGGTCATTTCACGTATTAGTTATTTTGCGATTGGTCATTTTGCGTATTCATGATGTTTTTTTCATTGGTATTGGTATGGCGTATTAGTTAATGTGCGTCTAAACGAAATAACAATCTCGCCTCATATTTCTTGCCTGAAACACTTTTCGGTTATGCATTACAATGACGACTATTTATTTTATACACTTTTCGGCTATGCATTACAATGACGACTATTTATTTTATACACTTTTCGGCTATGCATTACAATGACGACTATTTATTTTATACACTTTTCGGCTATGCATTACAATGACGACTATTTATTTTATACACTTTTCGGCTATGCATTACAATGACGACTATTTATTTTATACACTTTTCGGCTATGCATTACAATGACGACTATTCATTTTATACTAACCATTGCCCGCGGCTATGCACGCGCTTTTCAAGTAGCCTATGTCCGTCCCCGGAATAGTCTTTTCCTCCGTGCCACATTTCATTACGACCAGTTCAGCCTTTTAGGCGTGAAAAGTTAACAGACTGACAAAATAATATTAGTACTTTTTTATATTAAAATTGTATGGACTACAGGACTGTGTGCATATTGTGGGCAGCTGGCGAATGGTCAAACATTCCTTCCTGCTTCTACTCGTGGTTTCACTTTCCACCACATCATCATCATCATCCATCAGCCTATATTAGTCCACAGCTGGACATAGGCCTCCCCTAATGACTGTCATAGCGCTGTGTCTTCAGCTTGCCGCATCCAGCATCTGCCAGCAGTCTTTCGCAAATTGTCATAACACCTGGTCGCAGGGCGTCCTACACTACGTTTGCCTAGTCGTGGTCTCCACTCAAGAACACGTTTACCCCAGCGGTTGTCGGTTCTTCTCGAGATATGGCCAGCCCACTGCCACTTACCCCACCACATACGCACCCTTATTGCAAAAGCTCTGTAACAAACATACATAACATATTCGAATTAAGTTCTCAACTTAACTCATTATCTCCTTCAGTAAAACGCACCAGAACTCAAGGCAGGGGTGACTGCAGTGCGTGCAACCTACAGGTGGGGTGCGTCTCAGCCGGGTCCAGCCTCTCAGCCTCGCAGCCTCCCAGTCTCCAACCGACCGTTGCCGCGAACGGTCGTGTCCCGCGAAACGAGAAACCGAGAAAAACGAAGCATCGTTCTATCCTTAGACAAGTTATCCCCGAAGATTTCAAGCAAAGCAAAGGTGGATAGAAAAAATTGTTGAAAAATTTAAGCTGTTTTTTTTTTGAGTTTCTGTTCGGTGATGTTTTTTTAGTGTTTGCTAGTGAGAAAGATTTGTGGTGGAGTGATATGACAGTGTTTTGAGGCGATGGATGGGGAGAACCGGATTATTTTGAACGTTGGCGGCATAAGGTCAGTTTTAAGAGTGAAGTAGAGCCATAGTCCTACTGGATTCATGATGGGTCTATACCCAAAATCTTTGAGGCCTAGTAGAGCCAACAAGAGGACTGGCTTGTAGAATAAGGACGGTGGAAAAGCCTTGCTTCTTTGATAAGCATCGGGTTGCATTATTATTAAAAATCCTATTGAACTAATGCACACATGACCTGAAAACTGTAGGTCCTTCGTCCGTACAGTTTTCAGGGTTACGTGACATAACATGAAACCTTTGTAGTACTTTTATTACAAGCCTCGGATATGCAATAGTAAAGCTCCTCTTTAAATGATCTTGCGGTTAAAAAGTTACTTGAAACACAGTAGTTACGTTTTTCAGTTCAAAGGGGAGTCGTAACCAGTAGAATTAGAGGTACTTATATGAAACTGTTTGAGGTCGTCAGTCACAGGGCAGTGACTGACTGTGCGTTCTAGGAAAAGTTTATTACGTCTTGTTTGTTGAAGCTTGAAACATTTTTTTTGTATAAGGCATACCTATTGTTTATTACCTATGACATTACAATATAAATAAATTACATATATTAGACTTGCTTCTTTCGTTTTAACGGAACATTAAGAAACGTATGTGTTATTTCAGGTTTAAAACTATATCTGTATCTTTCATTTCGATGCTTTCAGTGGTTTTAGCATATAAAAAGATAACACATCCATCCAAACGTTCACATTAAAATTTGTAAGTGTGATTTATCGACTCGTCGAATAAATCACACATATGTATAAATTACACCCGTTCGAAGTGGTCTACCGATGCATCGGTAGACCACTGGTGTCCATCGCGATGGACGCAGGGCTCTTCCTGATAAACGTCTGTTTTAATGCTTATTCACAAAAATAAATAATGACATTTAATTTTTTTGCCGTTTTTATAGATAAGTTACGGTACGGAACCCTTCGTGCGCGAGTATGACCCGCTCTTGGCCAGTTTTTATTTTGCTTTCATCATATTGAAGTCTCATAATTTTAACGCTGGTCATGCGGTATGGAATCGCAATTTTGAGAATGTCATATTTTACGAGCTTTGTAATTTGAGAATGTAATATTTTGAGAACTACGTACCTTCCTAATCTACCTTTATCCATTCCACCCATTATCTCGTATCACCCGATTGAATTCATGATTTGACCTTCCCAGTTAGTAGATTACTACTTAATTATTCTCATTGTTCGAATACCTATCTAATTTAACAAAGACTTCCTTCTTATACAAAGAAATGCCGTTGATTATCGCCTTCTTTTCGACCGACATTTGGAAAATTAAGATCTCAATTCAGAATTTTCGTACTTCGGTAGACCACTTTGAACATAAGTGCACCTTTTTGTTCGAAGTGGTTCTATGTTAGCCCAGTCTACGCTGACGATGTATGAATGATGTAATTCTTATGAACGGTCACGAAATAGACAGATTGCGATATGGGAAGGAGCCATTATAACAGCTTATAATCTTGTCCAGTCTGTTAAGGAATCATGCAAGGTCATGCTGCGGTTATAATGTTGCCCGAGTCTACAAAAAGGACTTTACAGGACATCCTGTAGAAGCAAAGCGAGTTAAGGCTCGCCAGAACTCGGCCAACCTTCGTGTTAGCTGATGTAGCAGAACCAAAAACTTACTGGCAGTTATGGTTCTCACTAAATTTTGACAAACCAAGGCTGGCAAAAGCAAAGGCGGCCTAATGATTATGATGATGATGAACTAAATAATAATAATAATGCTCGGCAATTCACACAGCTTCATCTAGCCTCAAGCTAAGCAGAGTTTGTGTTATGGGTACTAGATAACTGATATACATATCGGAGTTTAAACCTTCTTGGATCTCCGCCGCAACGCACCTATTCTACTGCTGTTGTGACGTTATACATATACATAACGCACATACGTGTTACGTAATATATCTAAAATACATTTTTATACATAGGAAACGACTAGATCACCCTGGACAAAATATCTGTAGATTGTAGATTTTTTTCCCGAACTTCAGAATAAAACAAAACACTTTAAATTAAATAAAAATCAATTAAATTTAAAATAAGATGTCAAAAATAATAAACATCTTTATAAACAAAGAAAATTACAATCAAAATATTTTTCCTGTGTTCTGTTGTTGAACTTGAACCTCTGAAAGAGCTTATTTTATGATGCACCCTATGTAGTAGGAACGTAGGTACAATAATTCAATCGCCTAATGAACGTTAAGGTCTACCGTAGAAGTCAAATAAGGAAACAAACATATTTTTTTAATCAGTTTATCACAAAAATTATGCGTGTTAATGTTTGTTACCCATTATCTTTTTACTCATCCCTAGAATCGCATTAAACATTCAAAGCACTCCGAACTTACAAGGATGCCGCAACGCAACCAATTATGAATTCTGAACAACTTGGTTTACAGCTTAAAATTGTACGCTTTGAGTAAAGTTTCGTGAAGATTTTTGAACAACAGCTTTGTTGTAAATAAAAACAAATAAATAATGCAAAACTATATCACATTATCTAGCTTCTGGAACAGTAGTGAGAGTAAGAATTACTGACTGTTGTTCCGGTTTTTATCGGAATTTACCGGTTATATGTTAGGAAGTTATTTAATTACCTTGACACCAACTTTTCTCTTTAGTTGACAGCGGTATTTCATTACAATCAGAAAGTTATTTTTGATTTTCACCTTATTTTTAATTTCATCACTCTTTGCCGGATTGCTTACCTTGGCTCTCTTCTCTGAGCTTCTGGAGGCAATGCCCAAATGCTTTTGCGTTGCAACCCGCCAGGGTGCGCTGCGGCGGCTACAAGCACCACATGTGCGTCTTGGGCAATAAAAGTGTTAAGCCCGAAGTTCATGACATCCACCGCCGCCCAGTGTTAACCGCCTCCATTGACGCCTCTCGAGGTAAATTTAAATTAGTTTAATTTATTGTGTAGTGTTCGTAAGGTAAATAAAAACACTATACATTATTTCATTTCATTATTTATATGTTACTAGCAGCGCCTTGCGGTTTCACCCGCGTAGTTCCCGTTCCCGTGGCAATTCCAGGATAAAAAGTAGCCTATGTTCTATTCAAGACTATAATCTATCTCTGTGCCAAATTTCATCCAGATCTGTTCAGCCGTTCTGGCGTGATAAAGGAACAACCATCTATCCATTCATCTAGACTTTCACGTTTATAATATTAGTGAGATTACTCTTTTGTGCAATAGCCTCCATGCCAAAGAAAAACTAAAATGGATACGTTTTCAATGAACAGAGCTATCTATTTTATGTCAGAGAAAGCTAAGGATCTGCTGAACGGAATATTTTCGGCGAAAATGTTTTTTTTTTTTGAGTTTTAAATGTAATTTTTTGCACCGTCTAAAAAACTGAAGACTTGAAATCCGCTCTCGCTTCCCCTACCTACCAAAACCGCTCTCTAAATATCACGTCGTACCCTTACCATATAGCACGCTGGTGTCTCCGATAAGGTAAAGCCAATTCAACTGAATAGGTTTGTTGTTCATCCGATGTATCTATGCCCTATGAGCTACCGAACTGAGAATATAATAATTTTACTGTAAAATTGTGTGATCATGAAGATCTTAAAGTTACATCATGTGAACGTCGAGGTAAGCGAGCTCCTCGACAACACGGACATAGTGACTGACACAAAAGAACAAAACCTGTAGTGATAATTATAGTGTATGTGCTTATGTCCTATCTTAAAGAACACAATATGAACGAAGTGTCTTCACTTATTAATATTATACTAGCCTTATGTATGAAGGCCATAAGAAACCATATCATACCATAAGAAAAGTGCCAATGGACAAGTTCCTAGTAATATGTTGTTAAAATTAAAAATTAAGTTAAAACGAAAAAAACCATTTGGCAGTTTGTGAGTACCGTAACATTTTTTTTATATAACTGTAGGTACCTACTAGTAGTGCATGGTATAGGCAGAGATGCGAAAACAGAAATTGGTGGCCACCATGACCAACTTTGCATATCAGCTTAAACTAGAAAAAAATTCACTGTTACAAAGACATTAAAAAAAGCCTATGAAAGGCATCATAAACTGCCCAATGTTTTTTAAAATTCCTGTGATTAACGTAACAATTAAATAAATTGGTAACGGCGCTAGTGTGCGTCGGCGCCTTAATTTTATTTATTTGGTGTACCAGTAGGTGTAACCATAATTTATCTTAAGAAAACACAAGCTTACTAAAGTAGCTAATTGCACCACCAGTAATAGGTGGACACTGCATGCTAAATAGGATTACAGACGAACGTAAAAAAGTATAAATAAACGAAATTTTTTGATCAAAATCCGCCCGGCTGTACACTGTATACGCACCCTAACTGTAACCGCCGTACCCAATACTATAAAGGACGCTGGTGGCTCGGATAAGGTAAAGTCAACTCAATGGGATAGGTTTGCTCAGCATCTGGTGGCAAGACGCCACCTGTACCTGTAAGCTTGGTCAGCAGGCTGGAACATACCTACACCGTAGGGAACGATTTTGTCGAGAAAGTATTGGGAAAACAACTAATAAAAAATGTTTACGATATTTTTTATTTTTTGCTAAATTATGTATTAGTCAAAAATATCATTTTATTTGCGTAAACGGCTGAACGGATCTTTATAAAATATGGCATGGAAAAAGGTCTTATGAACTAGGCTCTTTTTGGTGGCCTATTCCAGTCTGATCCACTTTGCTTACCCATTATTGAATTAGTTTCCACTCTGAACCACAGATGGATATCCAGAAAACGCGTGCCAAGTCACAGTCAAAAGCAAATAAGTAAAATTTTTATTGTTTACTCAGACTTCAGAACAACACAAAAAATATTAAAATCCATTGTATATATTATACATATATTTTGTCCAGATGTAAATAAAAAAAAATTGTGCTTAACCATCAGCAGGAACAGGAAAGTCTCAGACACGACACAAGTGTTCTCTAGAAATATTTCATAAATTGCATCTGTTTAAACGTTAATACTAATTATATCACTTTCATCTCCTTAATTTCTTGAATTAGTTAAAATAGTCTCTAAATTCTCTGTCTCAAATTTATATTTGAGAATTAAGTCATGTCTCATTCTAATTAGTACGTGTAAGCGAGATAGAAGTTATACCTAGTCTATCGATCTACGAATATTTTTCTCAATTAGTATTTTGCACACTCATACTCAGCACTCGTTCCCTGGCGTGAAGGCTGTGGTGAAGGTCAAAGGCCGCTTAATCTCTAACTTCTGGGTAGCCGCACTTCACTCTAGACACAATAGCTTTCCTATTGTTGTGGAGTTAAAGTAATGGATATCAAAGGGTTCAAACAAACCTTCAAACCGCAAAGTTTTAGTAGTGATTATAATATAATAGGCTATGCGCTATGTGTAATATTAACCTACAAGATTGGTAAGAAAACTACTAGCTTGAATAACACTTTCGATGCCACACCGAAAACGTTTTTCCGATAAAAGTTATCTTCAAACAAGTCTCGAACGGGTTAACAGCGGTAGTGTAGGACGCCCTCCGACTAGGTGGGATGACGATCTGCGAAAGACTGCTGGCAGATGCTGGATGCGGCAAGCTGAAGACAGGGCGCTATGGCGCTCATTAGGGGAGGCTTATGTCCAGCTGTGGACTGATATAGGCTGATGATGGGTTAACAACACACCTTTAGTAACAAAATTTGCTTATAATTTTTTTTTGTGAGTGACGTGACGTGTTTTTGAGTTTTAAACCTAGCTGTCGCACCCGCCAGCTTACGAATATTTGCCTGTTTTTTATGATTTTTGCAGTGTGACGCTCTATCTAGACATATTAATAATTAAAGGTGCCCTATTGTAATCAATACTAAAACTTTGCGGTTTGAAGGTTTGTTTGATTCCTTTGATGTCCATTGCATAGTCTTAGAGTCATAGGAGAGCGATGCTCACGGAAAGGCAACCCAAAGCTAAAAAGAAGGCAATAGATACCATTTCAGGTCATGATAAGATTATCTGATAAATTAAATTACCAGCGAAATGGAAAAGCTATGTCCGCATTTGTGCGCTATCTTCGACTTGACTTTTTCTTAATCTACGTTGTATTGCCCATCTAATATTAAACGTGTTTTCTGAGAGAAAAAGAAAGTAGAAGGATCTCGCAAACTTAGGTTCTGAGTATTTTCTTCGAGTTACATTTTCGAAAAAGTAATTCGAAGAATAATAATTGTCTTTAGTTAATTTTGTGGTCGATCAGCGACAAACTTTTGTTGTGTTAAATAAAAAAAAATCTTTGAGCGATTAACGCTTTACAAAATAATAATAATAATAATAATAGTATTATTTTTAAAGCCTGAACATATAGCTGTAGGCTGCTGGCGGTAGTAATATAGCAAAACATCTATGTTCAATATTATAAATCCGAAATTAACTCTGTCTGTCTGTTATTTTTTCACGCCTAAACGGCTGAATGAATTTTAATGAAATTTAGTAGGCAAGTGGGTACCTAAATGGCTTCCCGCGGACCGACATAGGCTACTTGAAAAGCACGTGCGAAGCCGCAGGCAGCAGCATGTAACTTATTTTATATAGACACTAATTAATTAATAAAAAGGTACATCACCATACATGTCCACGGCTGGGCATAGCCTCCCTCTATAATAATAATAATAATAATTAAGCCTTTTATTTTCAAACTCCTTAAGTGACTATGTACAAAGTTTTATTATTAGTATTTTTGCTTGTTAGTAGGTTATTAGGTACTTATATAATACTAGATATTATTTACAGTTGTAGTGAGTTGAATCCCTTCTTGAGTAAAGGCCTCCTCCATATTCATCCATGACTGTCTGTCGATTGTCTGGCTCAACCAGCTTTCTCCTGCTATTTGGACTATGTCATCAGCCCACCGTCTATACGGTCTGCCAACATTTCTTTTGCCAGCTGGTCCCTTCCATCGTGTAGTCTGTATGGTCCATCTTTTATCGGTGAGGCGAGAGATGTGCCCTGCCCATTTCCACTTTAGTTTTAAAGCTTGTGCGAGTGCATCTGTTAATTTAGTCTTTTGTCTGATTGAACTGCTTCTTATTTTATGTATTTTTCGAATCTTAAGAATGCTCCTTTCCATTGCTCTTTGTGTAGACCTGACCTTGAGTTTAGCTTTATTTGTAAAAACCCATGTTTGACACCCATACAGTAGACAAGGCAAGAGACATGTGTCAATTATTACTTTTTTCATACTTAGGCTGTAGTATTTCTTTTAGTGACCAAAATTTCTTCCATGTAATATTTATTCGTCGTTCTATTTCTTCTTCATTGCTAGTCTTATTAAATGATACTTGTTTGCCCAAATAGACATAGCCTCCCTCTATACGACGCCACAAATAGCGGTCCTGGGCCTAATCTAATCGAAAATCAAATGCAATATGACGCCACTTGAACCTTTCTAAATCAACGCTTAGCATTCCATTCCACTCTTTTGCACTCCAAAAGCTAACCACAAAATTATACTAAAGATACTCTTACTCGACACATCGCATCTTATTACAACCACGTGACAACCGGCAACCACATCACAGCTCGACAAGGCAACCGCAGCCGTAACCACAAAGGTTCATAAGTATATGTGCTTCTGTTTACGTATATTTCGTACTCCCTTTTACCCTTGGCTTTGTTCACTGAGTTAATTCATTAATATCTTGAGACAAAGCTGATCTTCGTCCTTACCTAAGGTTAACCTTAGCTACCTACCTCATCTATCTCATGCCAAAATTTCATTAGCAACTGCTCAGCGCAAAATTGCTGAGTTGTGTAAAAAAGTAATATGTAAAAATAATGGCTGAAGAGAAGAGAAATAGATAAGAAATGTATATTATTGACAAATAAAATTATGGGGTCCCGTTATCAGCGTCAAAGCGCCCTGTTTTCGAGTGTATCCCATCTGGCCCGGTGTCAGCTGCATCCAGCAATTGACAGCATTTTTTCGGAGATCTTCGGCCCTACCTGGCTATAAGACATAGACGACTGGTATTGATAAGGATCAGTTGAGCTATCTGTAGATGTTTGCAACAGCCTGCAGTTAGCTCAATGGTTTAAATTGTAAATAGGTACATACCATATTCATTTCTAATGTTTGATAGTAATTTTCTTTGTAACATAAGAAAATTATACAGTAGGTAAGTCTATAGTCATAAACCGTAACTAGGTTGCATATCTACTTTTGTATTAGATAAATAGGTAACCAATAAATAGGTTGGTATATGGACGACCTCTGCGGCGCGGTGGGCGAAGGTCCGCCTGCGACGCAGGAGGTTGCGGGTTCGATTCCCGGCTTGGGATAAATATTTGTACGATCTGCAGGTATTTGTTCCGGGTGTTCTGGTCGTTTTCTATGTATAATAAAAAATATCTATTTAAGTAATGTATTGTATTATGTATATCAGTTATCTAGTACCTACCCATAACACAAGCTCTGCTTAGCTTGGGGCTAGATGATGCTGTGTGAATTGTCCAGCATTATTTATTTATTTATTTATAGATCGATAGATAGGTAAGTTTATCAGGCAACATGACTGATCCATAATAAATTTTCTTGTTAAACAAAATACATTGTTTTCTCACAAACATGTATAAATAAACATCCGATTTGAATGAAACAGCTCAGACAGAATGTACATGAATGATGGCTTCCGCTTGTGAAAGAAACTCGTCAATTTAAAACAAGACTTGTTTTAATACTTTTCTTGAGATGATATAAAAATAAATAAATAAACAAGATATTTTAGACTTCATCATCCATGTTTTTGCTTATGCTTATAGTATGAACTAGAATGTCAAAATATCAGAATGAAAATATTTAGTAACAATTCCGCGTAAAAAACCTTCTCCGATAAGTTCTAACAAAATGTAGTCCGCGTTGTAGAAGAAAAACAACGCCAACTACAAAATGAAAAAATACCTATCAAAGCAAGACTTGCTTCTTCCCGCAAAGTAACGCCTGAATCTATTATTTAACTAGAATGTCATGATAGCTAAGTTCATATTATTCTTGGCTATGAAGGTTCCTATGTCTATAATTTCAATTGAATAATTTATGTAGGTACTCTCGCCTAAAAATCAATTCAATGTTATATAGATATTGCCTTAATTTTAAGAATATTGTAAACTGTTTGTGCCTTATATTTATTTTCCCCTAAGGGTCAACTCACACCGAGACGCGACGCGACGCTGTGCGCACTTTGATTCAAAATTTGTGAGGTAGTTTGTGAGTTTGTATTTCGATTCAACAGTCGTTTTGGAGTGTATTGACATTATGGTGATTTAGTTAAAAATCTTTCACATATCAATAGACAACTTCACGATAGTTGAAATAAAGTTTCTTTTAGCAAATGGTTTACAATATGGTATTTTGCTATACATGAGAAAAATGAAAAAATATATTATACAGATAGTTTAGGCAACAAGCAGGCAGGATTTAATAGTTTTATTCTAAGGTTTTTATTTATTATAGTACTCTGGGTAATTTCTAAGAAATTAATAAATCCCAAAAATTTACGATCTCGACGGGATTCGAACCCGCACCTTCCCCTTCAGCGCAGGGTTGCTCTTTTTCCAACTAAGCTACGTGATCTTATCTAGTCGAGTCTAGTTTTATTCTATTTAGTTTAGGCAGTGAATTGAAAATAGATTTTATTAGTGACCAAGGGCAACTTCGAATAGAATAAAACTATTACAGAGGCATTAAACAAAAGCTTATAATAGGTATCACAAACTGTGCGATGGATTTTTGAAATTTCCTTTGTTAAACGGAATAATAAGATAAAGTAGGTGGCGGCGCTAGTTTGACGTCATTTCTTAAAACCATGACATAACCTCTCGAGAAAAGTTACGTGCAATAACTAGTCTACTCGCTTATACGTCAAATAAACATCAATTTAGCTTACAGTTAAAAACAATTGAGCCCGTCGCTCGCACGTAAAACTGACACCCCTTGTAGTATGAGAGCAGGTGGCAAAAGCGCATCTTATCGTGTCCCCAAATCAACAACTACAGGTTTTCTCGACGATTGTGGAAAATTCTTTATGTATCGAAAACTGGTATGAAACAGCTTCTTTTTAAACCGTATATTTGCCGAGTTATAATATCATTGTAAAATGTAAATTTTCTGTGGCATTATTTATAGCAATAGGTAAGCTCTTTTTTTTAAATATTTCAGCAAATAAAGCCAGAAATTATTATACTAATAATTATCTAAGTCTGATCGGTTATACGCCAGATTTATTGTGAACTGAGAATTAAAAGCTATTGTGTGAAGGAAGATTTTTTTTCATATTTCTATATCTCCACAAAACACACACAGTCTTACATGAAAGTGACGACGTGGCCGACGATGAGACCGATGTACCAGGAAGGTCTAAAAAAATATTGAGATTGTGAGATGAAAATCAATCGGCTTCCTAATAACATTCCGTCATTTCATTTAGGTGCCGTTTTGCCCTAGACTATTTTGTTGGTAGCTCTTAGATTTGACAAAAAAAAACGATTCTCTATAGTATTTATTCAGGTATTCAATAAGTCACTCGATGGCCCTCTTCCCCTGTCCTATATGTAAATAGGGGATGCCAGCTCGGTTCAAGTGACGTCATATCGTATGGTTATAGGTATGCAAATACAACGCTCTCGTTCTGCTTCTAAGCTGGTTGTTTATTATATTGAACGAAGGTGATTCGAGTAAATATTCAGTGGAATATGTTTTCATGATAGATCTAGGTAAAGTATTTTTATTGCTACTAGCTTCTTCTCGCAGCTTTGCACGCGTTAGCCTTAAGCCAGGTACTGATCGGATATAGTCCGGCCACTCGCTTCTGTGCCGTCTTGCTTGCGCAGTACAGTTTGTGCAGTTATGATTGCGCAAAAAGACAGGACACGGTACAGTAACCACATGTGAAGTAAGTCGTGCAAACTGGACTATAATCGATTGCAATCAAAAATAAAGACTCTTTGTGTAAAATTTGACACAAAATGTCCTTAATTTTGACAAAATACCACTGTCCTTTTTTGGAAAATAAAATGTCCTAGTAGACATAAGGTACACGTTTAGGTACAGGGTACGGGTGCCTTACCTATTTGAATAAAAATTCAGAGAATTCTCATTAATTTTCGCTCTCTGGGTAACAGGAGTTTCGTTTTACTTTTGTTTTAGTTTGATGAGATTTTTAACAAAAATTACATGTTGGAAAATGGGAGTCGAGTTTTAATTTGATAATGTGCGGAAAAATCTGCTTACCGTGGTGATTATTGTATACCTCCTCGTTTGGGGGAGGCACGCCGTACGAGTATGAATGCTGATGAAGGGTCAGCTCACACTGAGACGCGACGCATCGCGCACTTTGATTCAAAATATAACTTTGCTTACTACGCGAAAAAGTACCGTCCACTCGCACTAAGCGGTTTTCCTCCACCTTCATCAAGCGTACCGCTGGGCTCTGGAACACGCTCCCTGCTGCTATTTTCCCGTCAATTACAATCTGGGTCTCTTCAAGACAAGAGTGAATAGGTATAGTGAATTAATTATTATTTTTTTAATTGTGATTGTGACTCTCCTTTTCAATATAGTTATTAAGTTATGTACACTATCGCATTAGGGGTGCCTGTAAGGATAGGTGTACAATATTTTAAATAAATAAATAAATAAAGTATCTTCTCGACCTTCATGATACATCGTCGGCCACATCTTCACTTTCCATCAGGTGTGATTGTGGACAAACGAAGGTCTTTAACTATATAAAAAACAACATTGAACTACATTAGTTCAAATCGTCAGGACGTGATGGTGATTATCAATGCCTCAAAAATTTTCCTCGCAGTTTGTCGTCATGTAGTTAAGAGATCTGAATAAATACGATCGCTGATTTTGTGACACAACACATTTCGTTTCGAGGAAAATTAAAAATGTTTTTTCCCACGTTTGCTTTCATTTTCCCAGTTTTCCGTAGCCGGGGGACAATACGTTAATATTTCCTACAAATTAAAACACTTACACGTTTTTTTTAAGCAGGATAGCTATTCAGTCGGTTCCAAAGTTCCAAAGCCTTCATTTCAAAGACGAAATTGTATAAAACTAGTTCCTGCCCATGGCTTCTCACGCGTTTATCTGGTCCAGGTTCCAGGGGGATTATTCCCGTAAATCTCCCATAGGAATATGATGTTTGACCAGGGCAAAAAGTAGCCTATGTCACTCTCCATCCTTTCAACTAACTCTATACCAAAAATCAAGTCGATTGGTTACTTAGTTAGGGCGTATGTGCTTCTTTTTATCCAAGTGTGTGTGTGTGTAATTGAATATGCTGTTGCTTTGCTTACGTGGGGTAAGCAAAGCAACAGCATATTCAGTTACACGAATGTACAAGCAACACAGGCAACAGTTTATTCAATTACACGAATGTACAAGCAACACAGGCAACAGTTTATTCAATTACACGAATGTACAAGCAACACAGGCAACAGTTTATTCAATTACACGAATGTACAAGCAACACAGGCAACAGTTTATTCAATTACACGAATGTACAAGCAACACAGGCAACAGTTTATTCAATTACACGAATGTACAAGCAACACAGGCAACAGTTTATTCAATTACACGAATGTACAAGCAACACAGGCAACAGTTTATTCAATTACACGAATGTACAAGCAACACAGGCAACAGTTTATTCAATTACACGAATGTACAAGCAACACAGGCAACAGTTTATTCAATTACACGAATGTACAAGCAACACAGGCAACAGTTTATTCAATTACACGAATGTACAAGCAACACAGGCAACAGTTTATTCAATTACACGAATGTACAAGCAACACAGGCAACAGTTTATTCAATTACACGAATGTACAAGCAACACAGGCAACAGTTTATTCAATTACACGAATGTACAAGCAACACAGGCAACAGTTTATTCAATTACACGAATGTACAAGCAACACAGGCAACAGTTTATTCAATTACACGAATGTACAAGCAACACAGGCAACAGTTTATTCAATTACACGAATGTACAAGCAACACAGGCAACAGTTTATTCAATTACACGAATGTACAAGCAACACAGGCAACAGTTTATTCAATTACACGAATGTACAAGCAACACAGGCAACAGTTTATTCAATTACACGAATGTACAAGCAACACAGGCAACAGTTTATTCAATTACACGAATGTACAAGCAACACAGGCAACAGTTTATTCAATTACACGAATGTACAAGCAACACAGGCAACAGTTTATTCAATTACACGAATGTACAAGCAACACAGGCAACAGTTTATTCAATTACACGAATGTACAAGCAACACAGGCAACAGTTTATTCAATTACACGAATGTACAAGCAACACAGGCAACAGTTTATTCAATTACACGAAAGTATTTTATTTCTATGTTAAAATTGTTGCTTCTAATATACACAGCGGCGTCTATGATTGAATTTATTCTCGTAATAAATCCTCGGGCACCATTTATCTTCATGTCATCACCATTAACTTCGTAATTGGATGATTTAATTATTGTCACTTTATACATAAATCTTTATTACCAACAATAAAGATGAACTTTTTGCACTAGATTTTTCTTATAAAAACTAAATCAACAACAAAAAAACCTATGAAAGTAGGTTGTCACCTTTTTTCATCGTTTTTCGAAATGTTTGGAGGCATGCGGATGTGATGCACAGGCACGGCTGCGCCTCAATCCATGCTGACCACACGCAGACCATGCGCTGTCCACGCACGGTCAGTAATAAGAAGTACAACTTGCATCAAGCTGACCCGGGCGGCAACAGCAGCGCCTGGGCCACTCGCTTGAAGCTTGCGGTAAGCAAGGCGTCAACCGACGACGGGCTAGGTTACGGAAAAGCTCGCGCTGGCTGCGATATGATGTTTATTTATTGAGCAAAATAAAATAATCACAACTAATATTTACACTTAAATCTATTTTCTAAAAATCTAAGCCGTCACCAGAAGGCTAAGAGCCCAGAATGCTGACAGCATTGCAACGTTGAATGGCAATACTAATTCGTTGACCGAAATAATAATATAAATAATAATTAATTTTGTATTTTTTTAAATCCACCTCCCTTCCTTCTTCCGACTAAAATTAGGATGTAGTCCGGACAGTCAAACGAATTGTTAAAATTCATTTCGATTCTGCGGCTCGTTTGGCCAGAATTAATGTGTCTCCAGCCATGGGTGTGTTCTAGCTTTGGCTATGTCCTCATCATCATCATCATCATCATCAGCCTATATCAGTCCACTGCTGGACATAGGCCTCCCCCAATGAGCGCCATAGCGCCCTGTCTTCAGCTTGCCGCATCCAGCATCTGCCAGCAGTCTTTCGCAAATCGTCATCCCACCTGGTTGGAGGGCGTCCTACACTACGTTTGCCGAGTCGCGGTCTCCACTCAAGAACACGTTTACCCCAGCGGTTGTCGGTTCTTCTCGCGATATGGCCAGCCCACTGCCACTTCAGCTTGCTAATCCTTTGAGCTATGTCGACAACCTTGGTTCTCTGTCGGATTTACTCGTTGCGAATCCTATCCTATGTCCTATTCCAATCAAATTAAATAGTTTTGAATTCGATTCCAAGTCTTGGTAAGGACAAGAATTCAATTCGAGGCCTCTACACTACTAGAGGCAATGGAACCAATAACCAACTAACCTCCCAGTTCCATTACTGGGACTATTAAATTCAATATGCGAACATCGGATATTACCTACACCTAATACGGGATAGAGAAGGCTCAATATGAATTTTAATTGGGACCCGTCCAGTCTATTTCCTTTGTTTGAGGGAAGAGGCACTCTGAAAATTTTATTTAATTCTGTTTTTTGTCTAGCGAGTCTACTAACTAACTAACTGACTGTTGTTATGATGATGTTTTCAGTCTGAAAAATATATCTACAGGTATTGGAAATGTGATTTTGACAAATTACTACAATTACTGTCCATACTTTAATATCATCATCATCATCAACCTATATTAGTCCACTTCTGGACATAGATAATTACAAATACGAAAGTAACTCTGTCTGTCAGTTACTTTTTAACGCCTAAACGGCTGAACAGATCAATGGAAATTTTGAAATTCTGTCCCGCTCCTGTAAATGCGAAGTCCTGCCTATCCTTTTCACAAAATAGCGCGCATTGCGCCCTCTTAATAGATAATAAGCAAAAACATGATTTTTGAGCTTGCGTTGCTTTACCCTGTCCTGCTGCTATGAATGCGAAATAATATCCTTTTCACAAAATGGCGTCGTAGTATAGGCCCAGAAAGAAACATTTATTTATATTTCGCTGTGATGTATCATGTAATTATGATTACCTACCTACCTTTCTTTAAAGAAACCTTTATTAACAAAGAAAATTACAATCAAATAATAGAATTAAATTAAACTACCCTACCTACTAAATACCAGTTATGTAATATTACTGATGTAGTTATCAATCTCTTGTAGCTCTAAAACGCCATTTTCTACAATAATGTTACTTACACTCCCACATTTTTCCACAAGCCACCTACGCTCAGGTTTCACATTTGTTTTTTTAACCAATAAAAATATCAAACATCAAAGCCACAGTTCAGATTTTAACGAATTCGTCTGCCTTTATAGGTCGGTCGGTGGCCTACACTACAGCTTCCACATTTTTGCTTTTTCCAATAAAGGAAAATACCTACACTTAAACCAAAGTCAATATCTTTTCACAAATTTGTCTGCTTATCTCAGAATTTACATTTTCGCTTTTAGTACCTATAAAGGTAAAATTCACCACATACTTCTGACTGTGGTGTATACCTATTACACACACAGGCAAGCTTGGCATTTGCGAACCGCCCGACAGTCTACAATTTAGGCCCTAGATACTATTAAAAGACAAGCTGACCCGGCCGCCGCGCCGCCGTCGCCCCAAATTCACACGAGGGCTTTTTAAACTAGGCGTTTTACGTAACAAACACATTTCTCTAAAGAAAGAAAAGTGCTTTTTTGAGAAAAAAGGTAGAAAAGTAATTAGTAGAGTATGCAGAGAAGAATGCTTTTTATGTGTACAGTCAGCTGCGAAACTTAAGGCCAACCAATTTTGGAACCGATGTCTATATACTCCAAGAAATCAACACCAAACTGTCTTTTCTGGCAGACAAAAAATATAAAAAGAAAATATGACGAAAGAAACATTGTATACAGAATCATATCAGCCTCTCTGCAAGAAACTACAAGGTGACAAGTACCGCTGAAAAGAACGCAGCGTTACATAATACCTTTATACTCATAAATAAATAATAATAATAATAATTGTATATTTAGGGAGTATGTTGTACATTAGGGAGTTATTTGGTTGGTCTTTGTAGGAAAGGCTTAAATAATTTCTCCGGTGGCTCTAAGACTCGAAATAAATTTTAACCTCCGACACAATTCCGACTCAACAAACAGACTTCTTTATGCAATTTTTACACCAGTATTTTCAGTTTCCACATTTCTTTATTACCGGAATTAAATATAAAATTACAGAGGACTGGTGTTGGTAGATTTAAATTTAATTTTAATTCTAAGTGGGGGAACCGGCATCAGCACTGACATCTCGCATGGGAGTGTATTGTGCACTGTCCCCCTGCCTAACTAGGCCCTAACCAGCCCAGCTCCTTGAAGTACCGGAGCAGGACTTTTGGCGATTGACAGCTTCGTTTCAGTTTTTCTGTGGGCGTGGACGGGTTTGATGCCTCCATGACATTATCAAAAACGACAGGAATTGTCACAAATTATATGTAAATGATATAAAAATGACAGGAGACTAAAGCCACTGGCTATCTAGCAACCTCACCCGGTCATCTATTTTCAGCATTTATTTCATACCCTAATTCTACCATCACCGTTATGCCCGGTCTACACTTAATTGTAGCAGTCAGCGTAAAACTTCCCATCAATCTTGGTATGCACACGGCAGCCGAGTAATGGGTGCTCGGCCTAATACGGCACTCGCGATGATGAACGACAAAGTGGAGTGCTGGAGGCAGGTCGAAAAAATTTATATTATAATAACAGTCATTATTTTTGTTGGTTTTAGAATAAGCTAAAATGTATCTACAAAATATGCATATTTTGTAGGAGGAATATTTATATAGATTTTTATTTTTGAATAATTTATACACAGTATGGTCTTCTAGTACAGACTAATCCAGACTGATGATGATGATGATGGTCTCCTAAGTGGCATAAAGATAATTGTAGGATTCGATCCGAACACGCTAATTGAGCCAAAGCAATTCAATTAACTCACAAATTTAAACAAATCTATTTCCTCCTTGACTTGTAAGAAAATTTAGATTTTTTTTTAAACTGAGGCAGGAAGCTAAGATGAGAATGGAAATACCCGCAGCAATTTTGCGATTCTTTCGAGGAGTAACAAAACAGTTGGAAACCCACTAAATAAACTGAAACAAGATAAAGTTAAAAACTACAACCCGACTACGTGAAAGTTATAAAAGTTTGAAATATTTACATTGACAAAATAGAATGACGTATCGGTCATATTTGATAGGCATAGAGTTGAAAATGAAAATAGGTCGTAGGTATTGTAATTTTTCTCTATGGGGCCTGCAGCCTGCGGCTACCTAAACTTTAATACGCGTTTTGAAGGCTTATTCGGGGTCGGAGCCCTAAATCCTATAGCCTATAACCATCGGGGTATTGAGACGAATCAATCGATACATAATTTGTTGAAATCGAACCAGTAGTTTCAGCGCTACGTGGGAACAAAGAAATCGGCCACATACATACAAACATACAAACATACAAACATAGGGTGCTAACCTCATAACCCTCCCCTGTCGGTAGTCGGGTAAAAAAGTGGAGTAAGCCGCAGCTTTTTTGAAATAAATAAGGCATGCTTAGCAAGACAAGTAAGCCAAAATACTAAACAGACAAGACAAAGGTCAGAAAATCAACGTCGAGCGAAGCGAGTCGCAATTTTTTTTATGATCTGGTTGTGGTGTAATATTTCATTGTCACTCCTTCGGGTTCGGGGCCCCTAGGGCGGACCGCCATCCCGCCCGCTCCCTTACGCCGCTAGTGCCTCATAGGTACTGCGTACTTTATTTGACTCTCCAATTTGTGTAACTTTCAGCATGTATTTTTGATATAACTTGACGTAAGATTGTTGAAACCAGCTCCTGTCCTAGCAGGACTGGGACATGTAGAGACGGTACGCAATTTACGCTTCCCGGGACGTTTGTGAATTTGTAAGATAATGAAAAATGACATGGGAGTGCGTAAACGGAAAAATGAAGGAAATAAAAACCGGGGTCTATACATGAACTTGTTTTTAAGGGTTCTATACAAGAATTTAAGAAACCCTTTGTTTTCGGCACTTATTGAAGTGATTTTCGACTGTCACACTAATATTTATAAATGTGAAAGTATGGATGTTTAGATGGATGGATGTTTAGATGGATGGATGTTTTTATTTTTCACACTAAAACTTGAATGTATCTTTCTTTTTGTTTCTTTTTGTTTGATAATTTTTCGTTAACTGTTTTTTTTTGAATGTGCTCTACCAACTATTTGTCTTATATCTTTTTCTCCGAACCTAGGTTGCCTGGAAGAAATCGCTTTCAGCGATAAGGCCGCCTATTGCACTGGGTATCATAATTTTAGATATAAGGATTATTTATGTTATTATTTTTAAGTGCAATAAAGTATTCATTCATTCATTCATTGAATGAACAGTTCAGGCTGTATTACATTATGTAATGTAGCTTTAAGCCTGAAATCAAACATTAGCTTCTTTTCATCCCATAAAACATGAGATAGAAATTACCTTTAAAAGTTTCCATAGTTACAACGCGTGCGAAGCCGCGGGCGATAACTAGTTTTACAATAAATAAAAAAAACCCGCCGATTGAGTTATTTGTTTTAAAAGCTTCTAAAAAATACGTAGTTTGATGAAATTAATACGATGTGAACCTAGTTTTTGTTGGAAGAATACCAATGTTCGCCAACCAACGGTGCGATCATCAGAAAGATGACCATCATTCTGAAGATGTCGCGTGTCGCGTTTAGGGATGAAGCATTGGTGTTCTTCCAACTAGGTTCGTAGTAAGCCCGCTTACATCATAATGAGCTTTTCAAAGTTGTTTAAACAAGCTTTTGACATAAAGCTTAAAGTTGCTGCCAAAAAATATTTTCTTCAGAGAGATTTTGTCTTCTTACGGTACATCGTCTGTTCATAGACCTATTAAACTCTTGAACTATTAAATTTGGAACAGTAATAATTAGCAGCCTATTATTGCTCGTTACCATAGCCATCATTTTGGCTAGGGTCCATAATGGAGGTCATAATTCAAACCCTAGGGTTTACTAGGTCAAGACCTACCACGAATAGCGCGCGGAAAGCTGTGAACTATTAATTTTATAAATGTGAAAGAAGGGAATTATTCCTGACCGTAACTTTATCAAGCTTAAACTGACGAACTAATGTTGCAAGGATAGATGTATCCCGAGAAAGGACAACAAATTTTTGTCCCCTTGAACCCTCAAGGGGACAAAAACGAGTGTGAATCCGCGGGAAAAAACAAGTATCATTTAAGAACGAACACTGTTAAAACGAGATAATATTTACGCACCATAATAGATCTTCCGAACTCGACAGCTTACAATTGTTTCCTTAGGAGTTAACATGTCCAGTTCCAACCCCTATCTCCCATCAAGGGTGAAACAAGAGCCCTTATCACTATAATTCGCGGTTTGTTTATCGGCCCATCTTACCCTTCCATCCCTCAATTTGCAGGGCCCACGGGTGCCACAAGCTATTTGAGGCAGCAAATGTTCTAATAACCTGCAGAGTTTTCAGAGTGTTTTGGAGTGTTAGAAATTCGGTTCAGTATTTTCCAGTTTCATTTTTGGTGGAAATTTTTGACAAATTTTTGCTGTGGCTGCCTATTTTAGTCCAGTGTTGGACATAGGCCTCTCCTAATGAGCGCCGTAGCGACCTGTCTTCAGCTTACCGTATCCAGCATCTGCATGCGGTCTTTCGCAAATCATCATCCCACCAGGCCGGAAGGTATCCTACACTACGTTTAACACGGTCTCCATTCAAGAACAAGTCTATGTCTGGCCCACTGCTACCATGTCCTATCAGGTTGCTAATTCTTAGAGCTATGTCGCTCAGTAACTAACTAACGTTGGTTCTCTGTCAGATGTATTCGTTTCAAATCCTATGTTTCAGAGAAACCCCCTGCATCGCCCATTCCATAGCTTTTGAACTGGCTACGTTTGTGTCAATCATGATTTGGTAAATAAAATCTATTCATTGCGTTCAAAGGAAAACTGCCCGTTATATCCATCGTCAAAGACCTGCAACGCCTTGCATTCACTTTGTCAATCTTTCAACTGGAAAACTCCATTTTACGATTGACCGGATGCGTGCTTATTGAATCTATTTCCTCCCACAATAAACGTAAAAATAAAACTAAAGTTTACTTAACCTTCGCATCGAAAAGCGAATAAAAACAAATTCTATCGATCATTTCACCGCCCGTTGATCAATAAATAAAACTAAAAATAGGATTCGAATCATTTTATCGACCTTCATGGCGCAAGGAGAAATATCAGATCTTAAATAAAGCATAAAGGTTGTTGCATACATAGGCCGCACCGCTCTCGTACCGCTCGCGCACAGTACCCGCACGACTCCGTCTCAAATCGTGTTGACTACATGCTGTCCACGCGGCAACCGCTCGCAGCAAGCTCGCTACACTCGCATGCTCGGAAAAAGACGTGTGATGGCAACATACTTCAAGCGTGCTGTCCACGCGCCTATAGCGCGTTGGCCACTAGCTTGAAGCAAGGCGTCAAGATATCCAACAAGTTTCTAGGTTGCGGCAAGCTCACATTCTGCGCGCTGACTGCTATTTAAATGCCGTCACAGAAAAATGTATCCGAAGCTTAAGAGCGCTCTCACATTACCGCGCGGTACCGTAGGTGCGGTGCCGCAAGAATTTCGCAATGACGTTGTCCGTTATACGAGATGCGGAACAGATGCGAAACTGTCGCGGACACGCTGCGGACCTCGAGCTGCGGCTCCGCAAATTCGATTTCGCGCGGTAATCTGAGACGGGTGAAAGAGTTTATGCACATAATTTTTATTAAAAAGCCCTTATTATGTTTTGCGGTAGTGGGGTGCGATGTTTGTGCTATACCTACCCTTAAGTCACCCGGGTAGGACACGAATTCCATGTTAGATCGAATGGAATTCGATTTAACTAATTTTAAAGTTCTAGGAGCTTTTCTTAACCTACGCCATAAACACCCGGTTTATGGCGTAGGTTAAGAAAAGCTCCTAACAAATCACAAATTTAATTAACTCTCGAACTTTTCTTAACGATTGTTATTTAAGACCCAAAAGTAGACTCCATTTGTGTGGGCGGGAAAATAACCTGTGACCTTTATATTAAACATTCTAAAATTCTCAACGACAAGAAAGAAAACCCGAGAAATCACAGGAATTCACAGGAATAAGAAAAAACCGTTTTCAATCGCAATAAAACAAGATTAATCCTTTGCGAGAGCTTGATTAAACGTACTTATATTTGCCGTGGCGATTGCGGCATAAGAGTCGACCCCTTCGACTGCCCGTGGATGTCGTAAGAGCCGAGAATGTTAACCAACCAGAGGAAGAGTTGCGGCTTCCATCTGTTAATATTAAGCTCTTACTGGTGATGTCCTAGATAGATAGATAATAACTTTGGCATACACATAGAGAGGCCTATGCCCTGCATGGGTCGACCAGGGCTGATGATGATGATGCTCTCTTTTCAGAAGTCGAGTCTCCGCGCCGCCGTCGCTGCCGTGTCCGAAAGCGTCTCGAGTATATACACAACTAAAGTTCTATACCAGTTTGGCTAAAATATTTAACCTGAAAAAAAAAAAAACAACAAAAACATATTTTTTTTATATTACATTTATTATCAAAGGAAATTACAATCAAATAATATGATTACTTAAATGAAAACTAGTATTAACAATTGAAACAATTGAGCTAACAGCAAACTGTTGCTAATAATCTACAGGTAGCTCACCTGATCCATATCAATACCAGTTGGAAGCGTCCTCGACACTGGCCTTGCTGGTATATATAGGCAATGCTGATGCACTGTGCCAGGTAGGTACTACTCTACTCTACTCTACTACACTACTCGATCACGCGTCCGCGTCGTTGCTTCGACCAGACGACGACGCTCAGACATTTTTTTTTAAACCCGGAGAGCCTCGTTACCCCAAGGTCCATAGGTAAGAATTATGGTTTCAGAGTAAGCAGGTATTTTACGACTTTCAACAGCCATCTACGCTCACAGCCGCTTCCTTTAATCTTTAGTTAATATTTTTAATCATTGTGAAAAATAAATCTTCTATTGAAACGCCTATTCCTATTTCCACAAGCAGATTTATTGATATTTTGAACTTCGCTCGAGTAGTCGAGTATTTATTAAAATTTCCAGAGGCGATATTGCAAAAGGTTTTGTTTTGTTCTCTTTGGAAGCGGTATTGCTTTTCGTATTTTGAATGGTAAAATCATTGGTGAATTTCTCTGTATTTTTGAGCTGTATATAACTATTGGGGGTACCTGTAAATCGGCAGTAATAAACTGGCTATCGAGCAAGACGGTCGTTTCATTTAGCTTCCCTACTTACCGACATACCATTTGACGACGAGGTCACTGTCTACCCGCGAGTAAATAAAAATGACGAGTTTTCTCGGTAACTTAGGCGTTTTCGACTACAAATTACATGAATGGGAAGTGTTTTTCGGTAAATTGACGCAATTCATTAAACTGAACGGCATCGGCGAAGAAAAACAAAGTGCTGTGTTGCTAACGCATTTATCCGACGACTCGTACCGTCTGCTTCGGAACCTCGTTCACCCGAAGAATCTCGATGGAACAACCTATAAAGAGCTAGTGATTGTACTCAATAAACATTTCACGCCAAAAAGGTCAACATTCGCCGACAGGGCGAAGTTCTATGAAGCGATAAAGTCCGAAGGCGAAAGCATTGAAGATTGGGCAGCACGGCTGCGAGGGCTAGCCGTCTTCTGCGACTTTGGCACGGAACTGGACACGCTACTGCGGGACCGTTTTGTGCTAGGCTTTAGGACAGGGCACGAGCGTGATAAACTTTTTGAATGCGACTCCAAAACCTTGACGCTAGCGCAGGCGTTGGAAGTCGCGCAAAAGGCATCGTGCGCGCGGCAGGCACGCGCAGCAGGCGTGGGCGCCGAGGCAAGTACCGTCGTCGTGAAGGAGGAACCAGTTTTCTACGCGCGGGCAGGTGCTCGCGGTAGCGGCGGCGGCGGCGGCGGCGGCACGGGCAGCGCCGCGGTGGCCCAGGCGGGCTCGCAGGCAGGCGCTGCTGGGACACGCAAGGCTGATCAGGGCGGTAATCAGTCGCGTTGTACGGTGTGTGGTATGAAGAACCACTCGGCGGATAAGTGTAGGTTTAGGAACTACAAGTGTCTAAAATGTGGGCAAAAAGGCCATCTTAAGAAGGTGTGTGGTTCAACAAAGTGTAATTTACACAAAATTAGTGCCGAGGGCGCAGAGTCCCTTGCCGAAAGTGACTGCAAGGAATGTGAACTTTATAACTTAAGGTATGTAAACTATAATCCTATCAAACTGACAGTAAATGTGAATGGAATTGAGTTGTTTATGGAACTGGACACAGGATCGGGCACTACGGTTATTTCGGACAAATTATATTTACAGTATTTTTCCAGGTTAAAATTGCATAAGAGTGATATTAAAATGTGTTTATACAACGGTCATAAAATCACGCCTTTAGGTTACTTTTTAGCTGACGTTAGGTATTCTAACGATTGTAAACCGATAAAATTGTATGTCATAGAAAATGGTGGGCCACCGTTGTTGGGGCGTGATTTCATGACACATTTTAAAATTTATTTTGCGTCATCGAATAACAATATTGAATGTTCGAATAAAAACATTGAAGAAGTGCAACACCTTTTAACACTTTTTCCAGACGTGTGGAAAGATGAGTTAGGTTGTTTTAATAAATTTGAAGTCGAGTTGCAACTAAAAGATAATGTTAAACCGAAATTTTTTAAGCCACGATCCGTACCTTTCGCACTAAAAGAAAGGGTTAGTGCAGAACTTGACAGATTAGTGAGTTTAGGCATTTTAGTGCCAGTTAACCATTCGGAATACGCAACCCCCATAGTACCAGTCCTAAAAGAAAATGGAAAATTGAAAATTGCCGGTGATTTTTCATGTACACTAAACCAAGATTTAAAAATAGATAAGTATCCGTTGCCACGCATAGAAGAAGTGTTTTCTAAAATAGGCGGTGGAGAAAAATACTCGAAGTTAGATTTAAGTAATGCCTACAACCAATTTAAATTGACCAGGTCATCTCAATCGTTGGCCACCATCGACTCATAAGGGGCTATTTTCCTACAGTAGATTGGTGTATGGTCTAGCAAACGCTCCTGCTATTTTCCAAAAAGCTATGGAAACACTTTTATCAGGCCTAGAAGGTGTAAGCATTTGGCTTGATGATATTTGTGTAACAGGCAAAACCAAGGAAATCCACTTGTCAAGGTTGCGGGAGGTTCTCAGTAGGCTACAAGGTGCGGGGTTACGGTTGCAAAGAGAAAAGTGCGTATTTTTTCAGGATAGTGTTACCTACCTAGGCTATGTTATAGATATCAACGGATTGAGAACTTGCCCTACTAAAGTTGAGGCAATAACTAATGCGCCCCCGCCTACCAACGTTTTAGGTGTTAAACGATTCCTAGGAGTAGTTAATTACTACAGGAATTTTATTCCTTCCGCATCGGCGGTATTAAATCCACTACACGAGCTGCTGCGTACGGGCGCTGAGTGGCAGTGGGGGGAGCGGCAGCAGGCTGCCTTTGAGAGCGTGAAGCGCGAGCTGGCCAGCGACCGCGTGCTAGCGCACTTCGAGCCGGAAGCGCCGCTGACGCTGACCGTAGACGCAGGCCCGTGCGGGCTCGGCGCCGTGCTGGCGCACAAAGATGCCGACGGCGGCGAACGTCCTATTGCGTTTGCATCGCGTTCGTTATCGGCAAGCGAGAAGAACTATAGCCAAATTCAGAAGGAAGCCACGGCCATCATTTTTGGGGTAAAACATTTCCACCAGTACCTTTATGGCCGCCAAGAACCTTTTATTTTAAAAACCGACCATAGGCCATTACTTTCTATTTTTGGAAGAGGGAAGGGTATTTCTGTAACGGCCGCATTACGCTTGCAAAGGTATGCTATAATTCTGTCAGCCTATAACTATATAGTGCAGTATGTAGACGGGAAAAACAATCAGGTCGCAGATTATTTCTCAAGGTCGCCCCTATCAGACTCGGTCGGTGATGAAACCGCAGAAAGTTCTAGGCATTTTTTGTTCTTAGAAGCAAACGTAGAACCGGTTTTATTTGAAGACATTAAACGTGAGGTATCTGCCGATAAGGTTTTGCTTATGGTGATGAAATACATGAAATATGGTTGGCCTAGAAAAATAACATGTAGATCCATCTTGCCCTACTTTCAGTGTAAGACAGATTTAGAAGTAGTAGATGGATGTTTGTTCCGCGGTCACAGAGTAGTTATTCCAGTCGTGTATAGAGACAGAATGCTAAAAGAATTGCATTCTGCGCATTTTGGAATCGTCAAAACGAAAAGTGCAGCGCGCAGCAGAATGTGGTGGCCAGGAATAGATGGTGATATCGAGCGATGGGTGGGTGCATGTACCGCTTGCGCCGCCGTCCGAGCCGCGCCGCCGAGTGCACCGCCGTCGCCGTGGCCGCGCCCGCCGGCGCCGTGGCACCGGGTACACATAGATTACATGTCCATAGGGCAGGCTGTGTACTTGATTGTGGTAGATGCGTATTCCAAATGGTTAGAGTGTGTGTTTATGGAGCGTGGCACTACTACAAGTGTTCTTATTCAAAAACTAAAAGACATGTTTTCTAGATTTGGCGTGCCTTGTGTAATTGTATCAGATAACGATATTAAAATAAGCTCGGCAGAATTTCATAATTTTTGTAATGTAAACGGAATCCAACATGTAACATCACCCATATATCACCCGGCTAGCAATGGGCAGGCGGAAAATTCAGTTAAAACTTGTAAGAAAATGATAAAATGTGTAATTTCAGAATGTCAAAACCAAAAGGAAATTAATAATAAATTACAAAGCTGTTTGTTTGTATTTAGAAACACAGTACATTCTGCGACTGGCGCCACGCCGGCTATGTTAATGATGGGCCGTAACTTAAGGTGCAGGTTAGATTTAGTCTTACCTCGTAATAAAAATAAAAATGAACAAGTTACTGACCTCAAACCAAGTCGACGTTTTAATGTTGGTGAAACTGTATGGGCTAGGTGGTTTGTTGCTCGGAAAAGTGCTTGGAGAGTAGGTATCGTTAAAAAAATTATAGGAAACCGAATGTTTGAAATTTATTTTAGAGACAATGATACTAACTGTAAAAGGCACGTTGATCAGTTAAGGAAATATTCCTGTACTAGTAATGATGTTAAAGGAAATGATAACGTGTCTTTGGTCAGCACCGGTAGTCCGGTGATGTTAGACCCGCCGCCGCCATCGCCACCTTGCACGCCGCCGCCCACAGCGCTCCTCCGATCGCCGTCGCCGTTGGCGCCGCCACCCTCTGTGGAACCTAGTATAATAGTAGAACCATCGTCGCCGCCTTCAATAACTACTGCTGAGGAGGTGATAGAGAGGTCTGTCGTGACCGCCCAGGATAACTGTCCAGTGTCTGATAGGGACGAGTGGGCGGAGGCCTGCGAGGTGATGATGGATGAGCCGCGACCGGCGGAGCTGCAGGTCAATCCTAGTGTTGAAGGTACAAGCCCTAGCAGCGCAAACTCCAGCCCGGTCGGGCGCTCTAGGAGACCCAAAAAGCCTGTTAACTATAAACGCTTTTGTTAAGTTAATTAAGTAGGTATTTAGTGATTTTAATTAGTTTATTTAAGTAATCTTTACCTTGTTACAGATTCCCTAATTAACGTTGAAGGGATGAGCTGTATATAACTATTGGGGGTACCTGTAAATCGGCAGTAATAAACTGGCTATCGAGCAAGACGGTCGTTTCATTTAGCTTCCCTACTTACCGACATACCAATTTTCCTCCACAGGGAAAAGGTAGATTAAATTTATCAAATGGTTTATCGAATAAATGTTGCCTTTTAGAGAGAAAACTTGAACCGACCAATTTATGACCCATCCTCCTCGTTTTCTTGATCCTGGTTTTTTTTAGTATATACAATCGCAGTTTAGTTTAAAGGACCTCCAACTAACTCAAACCAATGAAAAAAGCTTTTAGGGTTTGCAACCTTTGATGGGCGAGTCGATACAATATGTTATTTTACAGCACAGAATAACTAGTTACACGTAGAATAAGTCCAACTCTTAAAATTAAAATAGACGTCGGCCTAGCTTTATGGGTCCTAAAGTGGAGACAACGGCATTGTTTCAGAGTTATTTCACACTATCCACCGGGATGTCGTCGATTTACTTCTCTACTTCTTGTGAATGTTATGATAGTCCTGAAATTTAGCCATTTTCTAAGGATCCAAAATAAGCGTGTTTTTATCTATGTTATGTTGTTATAATGAAAATGTATCTTTTTTACTATAAAAACTATCGTAGTTTGACGAATTCATTATGGATGTAAACGGGTTAACTACGAACCTTATTTGTGTTGGAAGAACACCTATGTTCGGACACCGGTGTTCTTTTAACACAATAAGGTTCGTAGTTAACCCGTTTACATCCGTAATGAATGTATCTTTTTCTTGGGATTCCGTACCTCAGAAGGAAAAAGGAACCCTTACAGGATTACTTTTTGTCCGTCTGTCAGTCCGTCTGTCAACACACTTTTCTAAGGACACATTTGGAGTTGAAATTAACATCAAATACTCAGGTCTATAACCTCTTGGAGCCGAGATATAAACCAAAGTTCAAAGTCAACGCAATTAAAAGTTACAGCCGCTTATACCCATAAATTATTTGAAATTGCATCGGGAATCGCATGCACACAAATTCTATGGGATACTTCCCGTTGAACTAGCGCGAGTCAGATTCGTTATTGACGTTGTATTATTCGGTAATATTTCCTGCACTGCCTTTCTTTGTAATAACAAAAAAAATCAAAGCAAGTTAAATTCAAATTATAATCGCGTCATAAACGAATGATTTACCATCTGAAAAACAAAAACAAACAGCGAGAATCCCGATCGGTTCACAAAAATATTTTCAGTACCAAAATTTCCCAATTTTAGCTTAAAAATAAAAACACAACCTACTTACCGAATAAGCCTGACCACTAAAATAATAAACCGGCAATCATACCAGTGAAAAAAGTCGTGACGTCACGTCAACTCCACCGGACAATGTGAAAAGGCAAATTCAGACGAAAAGCTCTAAATATCGTGCGATAGGTCTCTACCCGCGGGAAATCAGTGCTTTATTGAACAGAATCACAATATAAAAGAATTTCACACAAAAAACACGACTCTTGGGTATTGTGATAGAGTTGAGAATTGTTTGGTAGTGCTGAAATTAGCTGGGTGTAATTTTTCTGACTATTGGCGGCTGATTGAGCAAAGAATTTAGGAGCCCAAGGAAAATATCTCAGAACAGGGAAATAACGAGAGAAGCCGCCTCTATGCTTATATATTAGCTTAGCAAATAAACCGTGCCAAATACTGCCAAAAAATCGTTAAGCTATATAATCGAGAGAGCATGATATTTTAATGCACTGGCAGATCTAACCCTTAAGAGCCGGAAATAAAAGCCCTAACATCTTCATACAAGTTTAAGTAAGAGTTAGGTAGCATTATCCTCTGTTCTCAAAGGTTAATCCGAGGCAAGTACACATTGTAGGTAATACTGTAAGTATCATAAGCTAAAATTGTTTGTCAGAATAAAATAACTAATGTAAGGAATTACGATACTAAGCATGTTCCTACTTTATAATAACCTTTTCTGAAAATAAAACTTATTATTAATATTGGTTGTGTAAGTACCTATGCAAATTCCTCGGTTTATTTATACTGGATTCAATATTCCAGATAAAAGCCCAAATAATAGGTCAATAACAACTTAGAACAAAATCCCCGGCATAATCAAAGACGAAAAAAATTGCTATAACATAAAAGCTCTAAAACCTCCTTGCAGTAAAATGCTATTACTCTGTAAACGAATTCCTATCCGATTTATCTTTATCTTATCATAAACTTAGATCAATGGATCTAAGTTTATGACATGCAGAGATACCATATAGACCTCAACTACACCTTATCTTACTATTGTTTTTCTATCCTGTGGTTTGCTATCTCTAGCCCTAGACGCCATAAGTAAGCCTTATTTTGCAGAGCCCTACAGGGTGCATGACCTAAGCTAATAACTAATGTTAGTCAGACAGATCTTAATAGATCTAAGCTATATGCTAAAGCAAACAAATAGCTTTTTTTTGTAAACACACGAAAAACAACGAAATATTGATGGTAAATATTTTACAGCACTGGTTTTATTTATTTATTTAATTAAAACGGTAGATGAAATCAATTACATTAATTAAAATAAAAGATCTGGTATCACCGCACCGGAGTAAATCGAAGAAGTTCACAAAATATGGACAGTGAAAATGATGAATGAACATTGCTTTCATTTATCATTTCATTATCTTGTACGTTACAATTATTATTTATCAGTAACCGTTGTAACTGAGGTGGGGCCTATTGGTTCACTGGGCAGGCACTTGTTGTTGATGGTAAAGTTTTAGGATATTATTTGACCACGTTGAAAATAAGTTGCAAATTGTCCTAGTCAGTGACAGCGTAACAAAGCGTAATCAGATTTATTAAAAATATGCATATTTTAGGTAAAAAACGGGATTAAAATTACACATTTTTTGATATATGATCACGTGATCGAAAACACTGCGTTTGGTTGCACTGCTGGTGACGTCAGGCCTAACACAGATTACAGTGCGTGTTGTTCATCTTGTTAGGTGTGGTGTCAGGTTTGACGTCATCGAGTCATGTCACCGGAGCCATGACAGAGATTATCGGTTTAGCGGCATTATTTTATTCTTACCTTAAAATATGTTTTTTTTTAAATCTTTTTTTATACCCAGGAAGCAACGACAGAATGCAGTAAGTCACTTTGAAATCAATTAACAGCTTCCTGATCTCCAGAAATCTATCCGCATCCGAACATAGCTCCATTGCCACCCTAGAGGATACTCCCAAATATGTTGATTGATTTCACCGCGGATAATTCATTGTGCAGGTTGGGGAATTGCGGCAATTGTGTTCTGCAGACTGTTTGGGCTCTTGTACACGACGATGCGACGTGGGATACTGCTGAAACAGAAAGACAAATAGATACATAACAATTTATTGTACCACCAAGTGTGATTGTTGTGTATGTTCTTTCCGTGTAGTTGTCTGTCTATACATACAACTTATACTGAAAGAAATGCTATAGTGGAAGTGTTTCATTGTAAGTTTGATTTGAATTAAGTGAATTAAGAAGTACAAAGGGCGGCCTTATCGCTATGAGCGATGTCTTTCAGACAACCTTGGGGACTGGGTATGAAAAAACAAAGGTA
This sequence comes from Eupithecia exiguata, assembly GCA_947086465.1. Lineage (NCBI taxonomy): Eukaryota > Metazoa > Arthropoda > Insecta > Lepidoptera > Geometridae > Eupithecia > Eupithecia exiguata. Next base: position 10,882,875 of record OX352245.1, read on the forward strand.
AGAGAATAAAATAAAAAAGTTGAAGAGGTATTTTTCTTAATCGAGCTTTTATTAGGAAGTTAAATTATTTGCCCTAGTACCCTACAAAAAGTATGTAGGTACCAAAAAGTATGTAGGTACAATGTATAGAGAGTGAGGCGCTCTTGGCTGCATCATCTCTATGATTTTTCTAGAACCTTCTCTTTGAACCGGGCAGACCGTGCGGTTCTAAGTACCTAATCATTTTGTGGTGGTAGTTTACGACAATAATCATCATCATCGTCTGGTCCTTATCCTATGCTATGTGGGGTCGGCACAACGTGTATTTTTTTTTCATTCGCCTCAGTCGTTATCTCTGTAATTAATATTAATAATTTCGGGTTTGCGTACAAAAACAATGGTTATATTTAATCAATAGCTTTGTGTCGATCGTCTGTTGCATGACAAAATTCAATTTGCGTCGTCATGTGAAAGGAGGGTCCGGTCGGTCTCCTCGGAATTCGAGCCGAGGTGAAAGGCCGTGGAAATTACGTGGAGCTTTTAGTATTTTGAACTTATTTCGTTTAGTTTCTGTTGGGAAAATGTAGTGGGATTTGGAGGAAATTGACCCTTGTTAGACAGGTGTCTGGCTTATTTTCGGTTGGCTTGCGCATTTCAAGCTTTATTTATTTTAGTTTCACGACTCTACCCAAACCCAATCTAGGGTCGGTTAGGATCGGGGCAGTAATATCAATACAGAGTTGCTTCAGAAATCCTGTTAGAGAAATTCTATTACGGGATTTACAGTTTACAAAAAAGTCTAGGACATCCCTGATATTATAAAATCACAAATAAAAGGGATTTCAAGTCGAAAATATGTCAGAATGACGTTTTGTAAAGAGGAATTTTATGACAAAAACAGCCGACATGAGAACATAGCCCGACAGCGCAATACCCTCGATTGAACCTCGTAAACTTTTGCCTGATGGTTCGGCATACAAATAAGATTTACAAAACCACTGCCCTCATCTTCTCTGATAAACGTGGAATATTGGAACTGCCTATGTTCTAAAGGGGTTGATTCATATCCAAAAGTAACGGGCTTGTTATGTGCCTTTATCTTGGTTATTATTTATCTAAGATTAAAATTTAAAACGGCGTCTACTTGATGTCCTTTGCAAGCATTTTGTTTATCTTAAACCGTCTTTTCAGATACGAAACCTACAAGGCTACGTTGAAGAAGATCCCCGCAACGCGGCTGTCCCGCCTGACGGAGGCGCTCGCCAACTACGACCCCGTACTCAATGAGTACTTCTTCGACCGGCATCCCGGGGTCTTCGCGCAGGTCCTCAACTATTACAGGTACCAACGTAGTCCTAATAAGTACCTGGTTTACCATCACAAGGTAACTGATACACACCCCGGACATATAAAAGCCGCGTCAACAGCGAAATAGTGGGTGTGTCAGATTCTCAACTATTAAATGTACCAAAATAATTCTAAGCAGTAGTTTATTAGAGTAGACCCGATTTGAGTAAGGGCTTGCTTATGTTTCATCGTTCTAACAAGTCGTTTTTACCAGCAAACTTGAGGCTGACAATTTATTGGAATTTAAGAATTCGTTATTTGCATTGTTATAAAACCTTGCACATTTTTTCAGTCAGCAAGACACGTGTCTTGCTGACGAGTCGCCAGAATCCATTTATTTCAATACAATATCTTGGACTTTTCCGGCGGCGCTTTCCGATTCAGCTAAAGTCGTGTCTAATTAATTTGGGGAACGAAATATTTATTTTATGGTATGTCCTTTGCTAACTTTTAAAATCTATTTTGCAGCTCACATGAACGACTAGGCCACTACAGCCTTGAAAAGATTTGACTTATATTTGGCAGGGATATTGAAAAAGCTATGATATTTTACTTTGAATTTACAAGTTTTATTTTAATGCGGAAACGCACCAGAGTGGGCCCCGGGAATTAAAATAAAACTTGTGACTTCAAAATAAAATATCACAGCTTTTTCACCACCCAAATTAAATTAAATTAAATTAATTTCATTGGGACCATAGAACAATGCCTACCTTAACAACAAAATTTTTGTGAAAGGAGGAACGGATGAGAAACTCTAAAGGTCTTTACAAAATTTTAATAGTTACCTATCAAATACTTTTTATGTGCATCTGTTTGGAAATATGTTTGGTAATATAGTACCCACCTACCCACTAATAATGATGTGTTCAGATCGCTATAAGTTAAAAAATATAGATGATATCCCAGGGAAGAACAAAGGCTACTTTTGACACTTTTAAAACGAGTGCAAAGTCGTGATCAGAAGCTAGTATGCAATATATCTAAATTCAAGGGGCATAGCTTATCTCACGCTTTCCAGAAACACATCAGCAGTAAACACGTTAGTTGACACGGGTCGTCCTAAACTAATAAAATGTCCTGAAAAATATATATACACACTTATCACTATTTTCAAAAGATACCAAATAAAATAAAAATTTATACCAAGAAGCTACAAATAATACTTTTTTTCCATCAAGCAGATGTCCCATTCGATCATTATTCATAATTTGACCTGGTTACCCTGAGTATAATTAATGAAATAACCCTAAGTTCCGTTTCACTATAGTATCGACACGTCATCCTGACGTCTCATTTATGTATGGCATTTATTACAGCGCCTCTATCGTGCTGATATAAAACTGCATAAATCCCATACAAAAATTAGACGTCGATTTAAAACTTAAATTTTGCACACATAATCGGATAAGACAAGCTATGTTTGTATCGTTTTAGTTTTTCAAAATCTATAATCATCATAGAGCGAAAGTAATAAAATCGCTTGAAAATTTATAAAAATGAATTTTCGCTCGCACTTTATGATGTTTATGTATTTGAAAAACTAAAACGATACATAGTTATTTCTTATCCGATTATGTATGCAAGATTTCATTAAAATCGGGGACGTAGTTTCCAAATGAATGGAATAGTACGTTTGTATGGAGCTTAGAGGTTCAGGCCCACCTTAAGTCTTATCACAGGCAGCCATGCACTTCAACAAACACCTAAATGTTTATGAAACAAGAACAACCTTAAAGCATTACATACTTCCTAGAACGAGCCTTTACGGATTTCATCTGCTTTAAGATAATTATACCTAGATGTTAAGGGTATGTCCTGACGGATCACGCAAAAACCGATCATATCCTGACGGATCACGGCAAAAGGTGCTATCCGATATCGTGATCGGTCAAAATAAGAAACAAGATAAAGAATTAGTGCTGTCCGATCACGCCATACAATTCATACCTTAGAGGCCTGCGGATGATGATTTGCCCAAACAAACGTACTACCAAAGCGATTTGTATTTGCATAATTCCAATATACATATTATGTTGTTTTTTGTATTTGAATAGTATATATCTAGGTCCCTGGTTGGTTTTTTCTTAATAATACACACCTATAATGAAATGTAAGCAAAAATATGCAAAATCGAATTTACCATATTTGTACGTCTAAAATGACATGTTTTCGTCCTATTTGTTTTGTATTAAAAACCACAATATCCTACGTTTTGTTTGTTAAGGAACATAGCTTATATTGTCTAGTTACAGAATAACAACACTGTGTCGAAGATTCAACTACTTTTCAGTCATCATTTTTGGTATTACGGAACATAAAATTCACGAATTGAAGTTGCGAGCAGCTGTCGCCGGATTCTTAAGTAACGAGTGTAAAGTTAAAAACCGTGTTTGTCACTTTACTTATTAAACAGTGAACATTAAAGTCATATTTAAAACTAAACAAAATAGAAAAGAGATACCGTAAGTACTTAATACAGCTAAAAGAACATTAAAAAGTTAGAAGCCCCCGAACGATCAGGCTGATCGAATCTACTTCGTTTTGGGGCTCTTCTGTTTACTTAGATTGATTGGTTTCGGTTTTTAATAATGTATTTATTTCGGAACTTAGAACGGAACGAAAAATATGTGAGTGGATTTATAAGAAATAGCTCTCATTTATTCTGATGTTGGTATTTTTATTTTAAAGTTGAATCTGGTCAATAAATTACATAATTTGTATTTTGTTCTCTTTCGAAATTTATCGCCTTCTCATATGGTAATTATTTTCTACTACTCTCACGATGGTGGAATCTTCTCTAACGATATTGAAATGTACTCTCACGATATCGATAACTAATCTCACGATATCAAAACCTACTTCTACTCCTACGACATCGGAATCTTCTCGCGACATTGTAAGTGATATCGTGAGAGAGCTCACGATATCGTAACCTTCTCTGACGTTTTCAATCACAATTCACACACACAATCTCACATACAATTAACGAACCTACTCTAACGATCGTAGTCTCTCACGTTATCCTCACAATGAAACCATACTCCATTGCATATCGCACGAACATCAAAAGCAAAGTTTTCATTCAACAAATTTTCTTGAAATGTGGCCTGAAAACGTCCAATAAGTGGCACATTTATCTACCGCCGCAGAAATGCGGGTTCAAGGTCTAATCGACCAGCAGCTTAGCAAAATGCAACGTGACCTAGTCGCAGAAGCGCTATAATTGAGAAATAAAACGTCAAGTGCGAGTCGGACTCGAGCAACGAGGGTTTCGTAACTAAACATTAACATTAATTATTATAATTATAAGACCTTGTTTCTAGCCAAATATCATGTTGTTAGCTCAACGGGAAGTAGGCACACCTACTCTGTATATATATAACGGAGTAGGTTCATTATTTGTTAACTGCGGGCGTATCTAGATACGCCAGAACGGTAATGCCAGATGGAAATACAGCTCTGAAACACAGACCCAGGCTAGGGCTTCTATCTATACGAATCGCGAGACCGCTTTTACATGGATTCTATGACCTTCTTGTACCAATCTGCTACTGAAACTAAACTAGGCACTTAGATAAATTCTTCCATTTCTTCTCTGTCATCATGTAGAATTGATCTAAAGTGTATAGCAGCAGACGCTTGAGATTTGCATAGAGTAGAATGGGTGCATTGTAAAGAAATATATATGATATGGTTTTCGTCGAGAACGAGATTCATAATTTCTTTTTTCTGTGAATTAACTACAAATTTACAGTTTTCTTGGAAATATCATGAAAATTGGCCATAAACGGTTATAATTTTTGATTGCGTTGACTTAGAAGTTTGATTTATATTGCTCCAAGAGGTTAGGAACCTGTGCATATGATGTGAATTTCAACACGATAACTCCACGCGTTTCTGAGAAAAGAGGGTTGTCATACGGACAGACGGACCACAAAGTGATCCTAAAAGAGTTCCTTTTTCACTTTTGATGTACGAAACCCTAAAAATAAACTAGAGATGTGTGCAAAACGTTTTGGTGATACCTTTCATTTGATTCCCCACTAGACCACCTACGAAGTCAAACCGCTTTAAAAATTTCGTCATCACAAATTGTAGTGAAAATTTAAATTTAAAATTACATACAGCGTAACATTGAACCACCTCTTTTTTCGAAGTCGGTTAAAATAGGTAGATACGACCTACCTAAATTAACAGGCACAACTTTAGCACAGCTTCATCTCGCTTTATAGAGATATTAGGTAAATAATTATTAGTCATAGTCATATATTTATTTGCAAGTTACATATGTGCATACAAAATAAGGTCTTAATCTAGATATATGTTCATTATGTTCTACCAGTAATGATGGCATGCAAAATTTTAAATTATACATTATACATACAATGAAAAAATAATAATGAAAAACTGTTAACTTTGTTCATAGTTTGCTTCGTGTAATCGAAGTAACCATCAATTGTAATACCAGTTGGATTAACTTGACTTGAGCCTATTGAGACGTTACGGTTGAAACTGCCACGGTGATATTTTTTGAAATTGGTTTGCCCACAGATTATAAAAAGTTTTGGCTAACCACGCTTTTGAACAAATAGTTTGTAGGTACTCAATGTTAGTTTCCCTGAGAGTATTTTGAACTGCGAAGTTATTATGTGCTCTAAACTAGGTTACCCAGTTGACCAACTACATTTGAAACTTAGAAAGCTTGCGCCATATGGTGTTTGTCACTTCAAAACACTCACTGTACAATATAACAACTCGATTTGTTGGCCTCCATGGCAAACGTTTTGATGCAAAAAAGCTGTGGGTTTGATTGTTGCCTCCAATGACAAGGTGCAGCAGTGCTAGTAGCTAGTATATTTTTGTAGGTAACCCAAGAATACAGAGTCTGTTTTACCGGAAGTATACACGGATTTCGTTGTTTTCAAATCCTGAGTGAATAAATTCCTTCTGGGCAAGCGTGCTCCATCATATGACACATTTTCACTTACTTTAGTGAGATGGTGGCTTAAATCCCTAACCAACTCCATTAAAAGGACTTCTAAAACCATCAGCGGTTTCCGAGTTTGTATAGAATTAGCTTGTCACGCAATCTGTCAATATTGGCGCGCAGAACGCGTGACCTAATCAGTCAAACCTCTCGTTAACTTGAAATGTTTCACATCATAACAGCCCTAAAGATAAGCTAGGGGTCGTTTCCGCTTCCGTTTTACGATGGTATAAAACTCCACAATCATAGTTTTAAATTCAGCTTGCGTTTCCTCAAGAGCTAAGGGAATAACCCTCGAGTTAGATATTGCAAAGCGTAAATAAGTTGAGAGAGGGTTAGAGGCCATAATTCTAATTTATAGCATTTAGAACTGTTTGGAAACAAATATAAATTTGCCAATTGTAAGTCTTGTAGAGGTCGGAGCAGGTGGAAGTTATTATGGAGACTATTAAACCTTAGTTTTCACACGATTGTGACCGACATATTTCAAAAAAAACGAGATTAAGCTTAAGCTTTTCTCTTATTCGAATTTCGGCCACGGCGCGGCGGCTAGTCTCAACGAAGACTAACCGTATGCGCAGGATATATACCTCATACCTCAACAGCCCATAATGGTCCACTGTTGGACGCAGGCGTCCCCCTGATAATCGCCTTATTGAATTTTATCTCATCAGGGGTATCCCATAATCCTCACGCTGGGCATGCGGGATGGGGATCGCAGTTCGGTGGTCTCTTTTGCAGGCGCTGCTGCCCACCCCCCGGTGTATGTCCCCTAGTCGCCTCTTACGACACCCACGAGAAGAGTTGGGGTGGTGCGAATTCTAAGCCGGCACTACACGGCTCTAAGCCGGCACTACATAGTTATATGTGACATAGGGTATATGTGACATTATATTTCGCACAAGTGCATTTTCTGTGTGCTTTTGACGACACGTAAGAAGTGCAAACGTATATGTATGATGCAGTCCTTGTTAGATAGGTATTTGTGATTATATGAACTGACGTCAACTGGAAACGAGTAAATGCGATTCAGTGACAATAATCCGACTTAACTTTTCAGTTTCGTTTACTACTAGTTGTAGAATTTTTACTTTAAAAACTGGTTTTGGTCTTGAAAATAATTAATCGAAACCACCAATGGTTGTTTCACATTAGGTATCTCCGCGTTGCTCAGCTTTTATAGCAAGCATCATCATCTCTGTCAATGATTTTTCTCATATATTATTTGTTTAGCTAATGAACCAGTTTCAATATAGGTACTCAGTAGTTCCAACTTCCTCCTATTTGGTCAAAAACAGTCTTTGCTGCACAAAAGATAAGCAATAGTTTTCAACCTTAGAATAATTAGGCATAGAAACGCAGTAGGCGCGCGCGAAGTGAAGCAATTTCAAGGAAGCCTTTAAAGGCTTCCTACGTCGCTCGACGCGTCAGTACTCAAGGTCAAGGCCTACTAGTGAGAGCTCTATAAATTTTCAATAAAAATGACTTACTGTGCTGTGAAAGGGTGTCACAACTCTTCACATAATCATCAGAAACAATCGAAGATTCCATTTCACATGTAAGTACAACCTGGCATCTTATATTCCGGAGTAAAACATTAGTTTAGGCACAAAAATAAATCGTAAACAAAACAGACGCCATTACAAAAAAATGTTGCTAGCTATAGATCAAAAAACATTTTACCTCATAGATAGTTATTTGTTTTTTCTATTTCTACTGTACACTGGTAGGACTTTTATTTGCCAGATATTTCAGGGTTACCTCCTATCTTACCTGGATTTTAAGTTAAACATGTACCATAGGTACAGGGACGAGAGAAATTCCACGGACGTAGTCCAAAAATAAATAAAGTGAAGCACTCAATAGTCCACCACCCTCTGTACGTACTTTATGCACTCACACATTGACATCACAGTTCACCAAACCAGTGCTCCGTTACTCGCGCTCAGTTTTGAGTTATTTACCTACAGTTTTCGCGGGTAGCGCATTCGAGGGCCGCCCGCCGCCGCCACAGATTAGGTAGGTAAATGTACTTCGCCGCCGCGCCGCGCGCAAACTGCATTATTGTTTTTGTGTCCATAAATGTTTATTAATATCGTGTACCTACATTAGGTATTTCTTCTATCTTGTTTTATGATAATCCGAATTCAACGATGCCCGGGTAAACGTATTGCGCAGTGGATGGTTGCTTTAGCAATAAAAGAGATATAGATATTTATCTTTTTTAAACTGCTTAAAGACGAAGAAAGGTCACCTACCTTTCTTCGTCCACCTAGCAATATTTTACTTTAGGTTGGTAGGTAGGTACAGGTAACTTCCTGTAGCCTACCTACATATTAGTTAGTATCATGTGGGTAGGCTAACATGATAACTATTAGGTATAATAAATGCGAAAGTTTAGATGCCACGCCAAGACTAGGTATAAATACCTAATACTAATATAACTACGGACGGATGAATGAAATTTCGTATAAATGTAGCTAGGCCTGGAATCAAACATAGGCTTTATCTATAATTTTTCATTAAAATTTGTTTTTGTTCACTGACTTACTAAGTACCTAGGTAGGTAAGATACCTAGTAGATTGCGTGAGAGAGTTAGGTACCTACCTACCTACGTATAATATCCGCATTTCGATAAAAACTACTTACCAATCCCATTGTTTATTAAGTTAATAATAATATAATCTAACAGAAGAGTGGTAAATGTGATAGTCATTGACTCCTTACTAAATGTTAAAATTTCCCTATCTTATGGGAAAAATGTTAGTCACTTGCAACATTATTTGTGCACTTGTGTGCGTGTCGGCTCATGTAATCACGTGCCGCTTACGCACACATTGGTTGTCTTTTGGCTTCAACTTTGAGCGGAATTTTGTGTAAAACTATCACTCTATGTTTAGTTACTCTAAGTTTTCAACAACAAAAGTCGCACATTAATGTCAAACCACCGGTGAAAGAACAGCCTCAGCGGTTGTAAATCATCTCCCCCTCGAGGACAGGAATTTACGATTTTACACGAAAATGGTTTTTAGGCTTTTAGTTATAAGGTCGACGGGTTTTATGGGGTTTCGAATGATCTAGCCAGATGGAACTGGGAATGGTTTTGGCTATTAAAAGCGTGATTATAGAGTGCATTTCAGTAAATTATGTAAATACTTAATACCTTAAAACTGTGGAAAAACTTATTCAGAAATCATTCACTTAAAAATTAGAATTAATAATTTTGAAAATAAATGAAGTCTATAATATTGTATGAAGCTAAGTTGTTTATTACACAGTTTCCATATTCACCTTCCTTCCAACTCTGCCATCAGATCAGCTCTGTGTTACCTTAAAAGTACGACCGCTGAGCGGAACTGCACTGCAGCAGAACTGCGCGGCACGACGCGACGCGATTCTTTGTATGACATCGTATGAGACATAACGCACTACCCGTCAGTGGAACTGCGCGGCATTTTTGGTGTTGGTAAAATTTTAGGCGCACTGCCGCGCCGCGCAGTTTCACTGACGCGTACTAAGTTTGCACCTCAATATTTCATCTCACCCAATTTACATAGGTTACCAAATTTCAGCTCAATCGTAAACCGGACAGTATAACTAGGTCAAATTTATCTTGCAACTTGACTTCGGTCTCCAGAAATGTTAAACAAAATTAAAGCTTGGATAAATCTGAATATTAAATATATCCATCATATTTTACCAAATGTCTGAACATTAACATCATAATCGATGTACCGTAACATTATTAAAACGTTCCATGACCTGGAGTCTGCAATATTAGGTGATCAATCATTCAACAAGTCCCTATGGCTTATATTATAGGATAGGACGCAAAGTAGGGTGACCGAGCTAGTGTAAGCGAGTCAATCGATCACTATCACCGGTTTTTGTCACCCTGTTTCATAGCGAAGTGGCTTCTGATATGAGTTACAGCTTTTATTGTCTTTAGCAGCTTTTGCCAGCAGTTCGAGGGATCGGGAAGATCCATGGAAAGTGCAGAATAGAAACAGACTGAGTCCACGCCACACCATGCCACATAGGAAATATTAATAGAATATAATAAAACGTCAGATGGCGTGGCGTACAAGCGTTATAAGCGATCTCTTTCAGGCAAACTGACTGGACATTGGTACCTTAATGTTTCCACTATCTTCGGTGTGGCTTAAAGCACGATTTTTTTAAAGGTTGATTTGAACTTGTATAAACTATAATAGGCTACTTAACTACTACTGGGAACTCATTCTAACGTATTGCGTGATAAAAATAATGCAGTGTAATTAATATTTCTTCAAGGCAAGTCGTATTAGTTATGAAAACTAATTTTAAAGTTTGAATAAATAATTTCGCGCCAAAACGATAATCTCTGTCATGGCTACCGTGTTCCAAGCTATGACGTCACCCCGCCACACCACACCTAACAAGAAGAACTCATTGACACAGTAATCTGAGGATGTGTGACGTCACTTGCGATCCAACCAAACAAATAGCGTTCTCGGTCACGTGATCATGTATCAAAAAAAATTGTTATATAATAATATTTTTTTAAATAAAAAAGGCATATTTTTAATAAAAATCACCTGATTACGCTTTGTTACGTTGCAACGTAACAAAGTGTAATCAGGTGATTTTTTTTGATTTCACATATTTTTAATAAAAAAAATATTACAAATATGCCTTTTTTATGTAAAAAAATATGGGAGTAAAATTACACATTTTTGCTGCACCAATCTTGCATGAATAGGCTAAGTATTTGACTACATTAAAAATAAATTCCATATTATAATATAAATTCCGGTAATTCATCAAAATTATTTCTGTACCTACACAAGTTGTAAAATAAAGTCGTTTTATGTAAGATTTTCTAATTATTTCCTGAGTTTAGCTCTTTACTTCTCTAGAACAAAGACCGAAATAACTCTCGATCGAAACACTCAATTTTAACCGCTCCAATAAATATTGAATTTTGAATTCGATAATTTATTCAACGGCGAGAGGCTTAAACGAAAACCAATGAAATTCTATTTGGGACTTGCAACCTAATTATCAACGGGCTATCTTTGAATACGGGCCGTGCCGGTGACAGTCTGGGCTATCAGAATTTATAATGGTTGAGAGCTGGCAACAGTGGAGAGTTACAGAGAAAACCAATTTGTATCGCAGAATAGAATTTGTGTTTAATTGAGACGTGCAACGATACAGTGAAAAGGTACGGTCAGCGTCAGATAGATCCAAGCGTTCAGCGTAGTAAAAAATAAGCTATTTTTTTTCACTTCTCTTGCTCAAAAAGTGTGTCAATATAGCGTAGCTTAGCGGACGTAAAATTCGTTTTTAAGCTCTAGGGTTATAAGTAATTTTTCGTTATAATTTTTTCCTTTTGGCGACTTAGGTCTATCAGGAAAAATGACTAGGTATAAAATTTTCACAATTCGTGTGTAGGCCAGGCCTTAGCCAATACAAATTCAAGAAATTCAAAAACTTAGTTATCAATGGGCTTCAAATCTTTGTAAGGGCCTGTGACAGTCTGGTCTCGAGTCCTATTAATAATGCCCGAGGCTTGGCTACAATGGGGAGTTACACCGTGAAGCAATTTGTAACGGAGAGGTGAATGTTCTGTGAACGCTGAATGGGGTTAGACGCAAAGGGCTACCCTACAGAGATGGAAATTGTACTTAACTAGCTGTTCCCCGCGATTTCATTCGAGTTAAATTCGGATTTCACATTTGTAGGGGAAGGACAATTTTCGTATTAAATACGAATATTCCCATAAATCTCCCATGAATTTGATGTTTTACCAGGACAAAAAGAAGCCTATGTTACGCTCCATCTTCCAACCAACTCTATGCCAACAATCAAGTCGATTGGTTTCTGAGCACAGATTGGGGGTAATCTGTGTTTCTGAGTTAGGGCGTGAAGGAAGGACAAACAAGCAAACACACTTTCGCATTTATAATGTAAGTTAGGATTTCTCAGCGGATTGAATTACAGACTGTTGCAAAGAAGCTGCAAGTAAACTCGTAAAACTACGAGTATCTATGGTTTGGAGCGCGGTGCAATCAATGTATAAAAATTATAATAAGTAAAACTATGGGATTTCGAGCGGGGTGGAACTAATCATAAAAAGGGTAGTAGGTAGACTTTTTATAGATACGTTATTTCAAGTTATTAATTATTATTTTTATATTACGATTGTGACTCTCCTTTTCAATATAATTATTAAGCTATGTACACTATCGCATTAGGGGTGCCTGTAAGGATAGGTGTACAATATTTTAAATAAATAAATAAATAAAATAAAAAATAAAATAAATAAATAAGTCAAAAAACATTCACCACCACCGGAGCCACCGGCGCTATATTCCGTAAGAGGTCCCAAAGATTTTCGGTTGAACCGACTAAGGGTTCGTGGCTTAGTTGGTTAGAGCACACCCGTACTGAGGGTGGGGTGCGGGTTCGAATCCCGCCGAAACCGATAATTTTTGGGAACTTATTTCATTTCTTAAAAAACATTCAATCTATGGAACCGTTCTAAGGCTTATTCCGTTTATCTTAGACACTGATTTATGGGATAAAAAGCCTATAATGTTCTTTGAAGACTAGAAATACATCGCTGCTAAACTTCAACCCGATCCTTTCAGCAATTTTGTAGTGAAGAAGTACATAACATACTTCCATCTATTCAAATTTACTTCTTTTTATCTTTATCTGTTACATTTAAGTTATGTGTGCAATAAAGAATTTTCTACCTATCTATCTACATCCCAACTTACTTCGCATTTATAATATTATTATAGTATTGAAATTTCCACGTATCTTTTGTCAGTTCTAAATTGTACCTTTTACTGTTTCCAATAAAGAAAACTGTAACTATTATTTTTTTGTATTATGTATGAAAATGATAGCTTTTCTCGTATACCTTCACTGTGCTCCTCGGCAGTAGATCAGTATTATACAATCTCCTTCGGCTATTGTTTGTCGCGGCCAGATTCGCCATTGTGTTAACGCTATTCATCTTCGGGGGGAGTTGATTGCGTAATAATCTAGTTTATCGACAAAAAGACGACCCTGGCGAAAGGTAGGTAAAGGTTTGGTATTACACTAATGACAAATGACACTACTTAATAATTATAAAAATGAAAGTTTGTATAGTATAGATCTGGTTGGATGTGGAATGGTTGGACAAACATCCAACCATTCAGAGATAATTTTTAATTCCAAGATTAGATTTTGTTGATCGCGCTGAAATTTTGTGTAAATGTAGTTCTAAACCAGATTAGAATATACCTGGAGGCTTGGAGAAACCTTGCTTTAAATGAGACGCCTATCCGTACGTTTCTGTGGTTGACCTAGGTCATATTTTTAGGGTTCCTACAGGTGTACATAGATACGCAAACACAGCAACTTTATTTTAAGGTACATAATGCTTACCCGATATTTGGGAATCTCTAAGATATGTAGAGGTCCCAAAGATTTTCGGTTGAACCAACTAAGGTTTCCTGGCTAGTTAGCTAGCAAAGGATCTGTTAAAACCGTCTTGGAAGAAAAACCGATTCGCTCTGTGAATACGTCCTTACAATGTAAGTAATTAATTCAATTCATTTAAATAAGTACCTACTGATCTTTACAATTTCATAAGAAAGAGTTTTCAAATAAGATAACGTTTATTTCTGGAATTGACAAAGGAGTTAGTAGATCAAAGATTAAAAGCATTCGAGAATAATCAAATTATAGAAAGGCCGACTTTTCACTCAATTAGATTTTATACCTCGAAATAAAGTATTCGTAAAACAAAACGTTTTTAGCTCGTCATTTGATTAATTGAGTAATTTATTCTAAAGTATAAAGTTTCTAAGCACTCAGTACTTGGCATTTATTTTTAATACTTAACACAAATATCTTATATTTTTAACACATCACACACATTCGCATTAGGGGTGCCTGTAAGGATAGGTGTACAATATTTTAAATAAATAAATAAATAAATAAATAAATAAAACACAAAGGTTGTTTTCAGGAATATCTAAATCGAGAACTAAGAGTGCAAACGCACTACGCGTCAGTGGAACTGCGCAGCCGCGGCACTGTAGCTGCACGTCAAAGTTCCGCAGACGCGTAGTGCGTTATATATCTCCTATGATATGATATGATACAAAGAATAACTGGGAGCGTCGCGCGTCGTCGTGCCGTGGAGTTCCACTCAGTGCGGCACCCAGTACTCTGTGTATATTTTGAAGTACATGAAATGATAACCTTACTCTTTACACCCTGTCTGAGTCTTTGTATGTGATCGGCCAAGATGACTCATGAATAAGCTACTTGACTACTACTGGGAAATAAACGTATTATCTAATAAAAATAATGCAGTCTAGATGATTGATATTATACTTAAAACATTACATAAATAGATATTTTTTACCCATAACACAAGCTCTGCTTAGCCTGGGGCGAGATAATGCTGTGTAAGTAAATTGTCCTGCATTATTTGTTTATTCAATGACGACTTAAACATTTCACGATACGGCCTTTATCACCTAGAACCCAGTCAAGTTAAAACAGAAGATATAAACGCCGTTACTCTCAACTCCATACCAAAGACACCGATTAACTTTAGTTCGCACGATTAAAAATAATCTTCAAAATTGTCTCAGCAGTTCCGAATGATCTCGATAATGTCTTTGAGTTCCATTTATACTGTCTCAAACGTACCTTCGAGACCGTTAGTATAAACAGCGGATTAGATTCCTCTTCATTCCCCATGGGTCAGACGGGAACGTAATCATTGGGAAGCTTTGGGAAGTTATGGGAAGATTACAATTATTTGACAAGTTGGAATTCTCACGAGAGTTGGGTCGAAGTGCCTTTGTTAGTTTGGAAGAAGAGGAGAGCTGAAGTAACCGCAGATCTTGTTCTGTGGAAGTAACTTTTTGCTATAGGTACCTACCGTACAAACTTCGGTCCACGGTTTTGCTTACGTGGTAGGTATCTGAATAAGACGTACCAAAACATAATAATAAAAACTCAAGAATAAATCACTTTCGCTACCAGGAGAGTATTTTTCCGGCAGAGAGTGCAATAAGCTTATTGCGTCTATATTCCTGGTAGAGTACTACAATTTTGGAGTCTTCAAATCCAGAGTGACTAAGTTTCTTATGGGAAACCGAGGTCTTTTTTAGGCCACATCTTTATTCAGCTAAACCATATATTATAATATAATAAATAATTAGTAAAATATATATAATAAGATATAATATAATAAGATATAATAAGACCAGCCTGTGTATTTACCAGTGAAGGACTCGCTCATTGCTATGTGTTTCTCATTTCCATGATCTCGGGCCGTATAGTGGCTAGTTCTGTTGGAAGGCATGCTTGGGGCCGCCAGCAAGCACAGAGGCCTTTTCTCTATGGAGTATCATGATCAGTATGGAGTCAAAATACTAGTGTTAAGTACTTTCATATCCTATGCATTTCTTCTTTCCTGGTACTTTGCGTGAGGTCACGATTACTTGCACGAGAAGTGTGTGGTCGACAGTAATTTTGCTACTTCTCAGTTAGAAATCTTAAAATGGGACGAAAGAGTTTTAGCCTTAAATTTATCTGGTGTTTGGGCTACCTACTTAGGGCAGATGCGAGTGGGACGAACGCGGAACACCTCCATCCTCCACCACAATATGAGACACCCGAAGATGATATCCAGGTGCAGAGAATATTGGAAAGGAAATTGAAAATAATAAGACCAGGTTTTTGAGATGGGTGGAAGATAATTATTATTAGTATTTACATACAAGAACATAACATAAATGTCACTTTTTTAGCGCTTTTGGAATGCGCGCATAAAAACAGTTAAAATTATAGTCAGTTAGAGAAAACTATTCACTGAATGATAATTGACTTTCAAAAGTTGCGGAGTTTTCTTACTGCAAACATTGAACTTCCAAATTTTACCAATATATGTTGTTCTTTCTTCAAATTTTGAAGAAAAATAGAGCTCCGACAAGTCTTTACTATCTTCTCACTATAGTCGAAAAGACTCAATTAAAAATACTGTGCCCCAATAAGGAAATCAAAGAATACGTCCATTTTTCAATGAACACAGACTCAAAATGAATTGAGAATTGCTCTCATTGAAGTGCATTATTCAAATGGATTTTACTGAATCGGTTCCTCTTCGTTGTGCATTCACTTCGAACATTCATTATGCGAATGTTCTTTGAATGCTTAGAACGAGTTTGATTCGGCTTCATTTGTCTCGTAGAGTCGACGGTAGAAATATCTGAGCACAGTCAAAAACACTCGTTCAAAAACACTCGTATACCAGACCAAAAACAGGTATGAAAAATAGGTAAAGTCATATTTTTGACTCTCTGAGATTGAACACTTAACCAATACTCTAAATTTCTGATTGCTTTACATCTCATATCCCATTATTTCCAAAGCTTTTTTCAACGGTCCAAATTATATTAATTAACTACGTCTACGGTTCTTTCATTACTTTACAAAATTATTTTATAGTTTGTTGTTAAGTGTTATTTTAACTGGTTTCGGGGAAATAAGTGTTTTTTTTTACCTACATATTTTGGATTGACCCATTTTTATCTGAATTTTAATTACCGCTTGTTATACCTGCTTACATATTTTTTTTATTATACTTTTAAACATTTAAATATTTAATGATCTGATAGCTCCATTTCTATGCTGACAAACTAACTAAACAAAAAAACTATGAACTAAACTATTTGTACTTCCTGCATCAGTTCAGTTTCAGTTTCTTTATTCACAAACAAATACTTGTGTCGGAATATTTGGGTACAAAGAACAATAATACTACACAATCAAATAATCACATAAACCAAAATTCAAAAAGTTAAACAGATGTCAAAAGTCATCTTAACAACCTGATCTCATAGTAAATCGCTCGTTTGAAGTCAAGGCAGGCCTTATTTGACTTTATCGTGGTTTTCGCCTTGTTACTTGATAATAGAATCTGTTAATCTTAGTCTTCCACAAAATCGTCCACAAAATAACTACGATGATAGCAATCAGAAGGCTCACTCAGAATATACTGGTATTATAAAAGAACATAGACCTAAGGCTCTAGACGTACGGATTGCGGACTGCATTTCAAGTGCACTCCAACTGAATATTTGCAGATTGAATGCAGTTAGTACGACTGCAATAAAACTGCAAGCCAAACATGCAGTCTGATTGTAGTCGGTGTGCAGTTTAAAACGACTGCACGTTAGCAAAACTGCGCGACAAATTAGAATAAATTACCAAAAAAGACGTGCAGTTCCACTGACGCGTAGTGCGTTATAGCTCATACGATATCATATAAAGAATAATTGGCCGCGTCGTGCCGCACAGTTCCGGTGCAGTGCAGTTCCGCTGAGTGCGTTTGCACGTTTCTAGTAATAGGGTGAGGTAAAACAGGCTAAGAAAGAATAACCGTTAGTTTTTAAGTGTACCTTCTGATGTAAACTGACGAAGTTGTATCGTGGTAAAACTTTATAATAAGCATTTCGGATCTTGATTTTGTCGAGAGGCTTAAGTAAACATGCCCGGAATATATTAATAAAACAAATATACTGTAAGATGGAAACGACGTTGTTACTTGTATATTCAGCAAGGATAATGGGCTCTCGGAGGAAGAGTGGGAAGAAGACATTTGTGTCTATGGTAGGAAAGTTCAAATTTACTTGTCGCTTATCAATCTTATCATTGACTAGCTACATGTAGGCGTTAATCGTTTACAATATCAGCGTAGATGATTAGTTCCGAACGTCTCAGTGAGACGCACAGCTATTCTCAACATCTCACGCATGACTATTCCTAGCGTCTCACGAGAGACGCACCTATAAAGGGTTCAATTTGGTTAATTTTTTCGCCGTCTCTCGACCAGGATTTTCCAGTCATCTCGATCTGAGCTATCTTTTGCAAGCTATAACAGCGTTGAGTTTACGGATATCGGCCCCGACATCGACAATTTTGTGGTTTATGAATCAAAAAATCCAGCCTGAATAAAGAACAAGACAGTATTGTTCTTTATTCAGGCTGGATTTTTTGAACGGAGCAGTGACAAGAGGTTCCATCACCGGTGTAGCTACGGGAAGATGGTCTTAGGAGACTCCCAATAGTTTCTATTTCCAGAATATTTCATCCTTTTCACAGAATTAAAAAAAACAATTAGCATGCAAATGGGCATTCTACACAAACGCCGACCGACTGAGAATGAAGTACTAATAAGTCAGAAATACCAAACTGTAAATTTATGGACGGGGTAGTAAGAGGAATTTTTTTACTGTCCCGTCAAAAAATCTACCCGTATAATACTTGTACCTGACTATGGTCGTTTATAACATGAGACAAAGCACTGTCGACTGCCTATAATATTATTATTACAATATCAGCTAACAAAGTAGACATGAGAAGTAAGTGAAAAGTACCTAGATTTCGAACAAATCTTGCGTGTAGGTTACGAAAAGGGGAACACAATTAAAAAGTGAACAATCTACACAACGCTCGCAAGCTGCTTGCAGCTCGCGCACATCTAAAAAACTAGTTATTATATTAAGCTCTTCAAAATACATCGTCGGCCACATCGTCAAAGGAGATTGTTGTCAAATGAAGTTCGATTCACGTTATAGAAACTCTGAAACGTCGCACTAAACCGGCTGTGACATTTTGGTGTCTCTCTTTTTCTTCATAGTCATTATTATTACACTCTGCAGACGTAGAGCATCTCGTACTATTTTTACAAGCAGAAAGTCGATGTACTAATTTTCAAATCGTATCGTATAAACATTTATTTATAGAATGTTATTTGTATACAGTTAATATTTATTTTAAACTTCTGACTGTATGTCTATGTGAGATTCTGTGTAAAATTGCGTCAGTGTTTAAACAGACAATTTCCGGTTACGTACCTACTTCCGATTTGGTTAAATTTTTAAAGTCTTGAGAAAAGGTGTGATTCAGCCAAACAAATTAGAAGGTCTTGTGCAGAAATTTCAAAATTGTATTTTATTTTTGAAAAAAGTAGTGTTTGTTTTTTAGTTTGTTTTGTTTTTTGTGTAGTGTGTGTTTTTTGTGTTGTTTGTAAAAAGTAGTGCCTTTTCACGCCTATACGGCTGAACTATAAAATTTGGCAGGGAGGTAGATGGTATCCCGAAGACGGACATTGGCTACTTTTAATTCGTGTGAAGGGTGAAATTCCATTTGTCTTCCGGATTGTTGAAATTTTAATTGCACCTATCTACTCGATGGCGATGGATCAACGACATTGTAACGATTGTAGGAAGTCGATGGATGGAGGCGGCCCAAGACCGCTATTTGTGGCGTCATATCGAGGAGGCTTATGTCCACCTGTGGACGCGTATAATAATAATAATAAAATCGTTTATTTCAGGCAAAATACCTAACAATATCACAAAAAATCAAAGTTTCGAAAATATACAAAAATAGAATTAAACTTGAAAAAAATAACACGGCGCAAAGCTACTGCACGTCACTTCCTGTTTTCCTCCATATGAAGGGAAATCCAGTGCATAAAAATTTAATTTTTGTGTACCTGGTCAGAGACAGCGTTCAAAATACTATTTTTAGAGCGGACTAACCAACCCCAGAAAGATGCTTCAGATGTATAGGCTGCTAGAAAATTACGGATATGATAGATACCATACGACAGAAAACCCACCACCTTTAAATTGAATCACAGCAACATCCCACTGATTTTCATTCTTATCCAACCTCTTTGAAAACTACAAAACGCTATTTAGAAACTTTCCCGACATTCGTGATTACGTTAAAACATACGGGCCCTATTTCTGTTGTCCCGTTTTCAGGGTTGACAGGCGGCCCTTTACAACCCTTGCGGGATAACCCTGTCGCGGTGTTATTTATTTTACTACTCAACCGCTACTATGGAAGTTTTTTGCTGAATGCGTCTCAATAGCTATAGTAAAGTGTAAAAAAAAGTGAGGTTTCCAAAGGCTACAATTACAACCTAGGTCTCTCCAAGACACGAGTAAATAGGTGTATTCTACCTTCGTAATACATCGTTGGCCATATCGTAACTTACCATACCACCAGGTGAGAGGTCAAGCGAAGGTAGGTCTTGGACTCTACGTACCCAAGGCGCCGACACAGCCCAGCGGCAACATTTCAGAGTAGTCAGTGGACCGGGAGTTTGATGTTTAGGCTAGTAGCACATCTGCGCCACGAAATCATAGCAGTGGAACAGCAAAGAGAGTTCCGCTACGCAACATTACCACATTTATCGCCTTTCGAGTAGCGGAATATTAGTTGTCGACTGCCACAAGAGACATGCTAAACCAACGCGGTATTGCAGCGAAATGGTGAATCGAGTGCGGAGATGTAGCTGGCAGTGCGTGCAGATCGGTGGAATCGCGCGGAAAAGAGATAGAATCATCGTTAAATCTATGCATTAGAACAAGCAGTTCCGCCTCTGTTTCGCTTGCCGTAAAATGGACCAGTCATGACGACACTACCCCGGTTCCGCCGCTGATTCTTCGGTGGAGATGTGCTACGGGCTTTTTTTTTAAAACCTTCACCCAATTTTACTTACAAACTGGCAGCGTCCAACTGTGGACCAGTAATGGACAGTGAACTGTAAAAAAAATCTTTTTTTTTAAAACCTTTGCGTAATGTTTAGAGTTCGAGTTGGCAACACATAGTAGGAAACTAAAAAGGCCGTATTCAGTAGATCCGAGCTACTGAACTAAAGATTACAGGTGCTGTAATATTGTACATGTTTTATAGCCGCGGCTAGCTCACTGTGATTAGCCTGGCTTGGAAGCTTTGTAAAGGGCTGTATGGGAATTGTTTAGCTTATATCGTGTAAGTAAGGTATTGTTTATCAGTCCACAAATGGCGGAGAAATCGACTAATAAAATAATACATAAAGCCGAACATAGAACCTCTTCCTTTTTTAAAAATACACAGAAGGATGCTGCTGCTCTTCCTCTGGTTCTTTGCAGTAGCTTTTTACTGCCCAGTTGGACGGGCCTATTCTTACGTCACAACCGCCACGGAACATTTAATTATGAAGTAGATAGTTTCAGTGGGCCGGCCATATCTCGCAAAAATGTACAACCGCTGCGGTAAATGTGTTCTTTAGTGGAGACAGCGACTCTGTAAACATAGTGTAGGACGCTGTCCAGCCAGGTGGGATGACAAAATACCTGCGACCTGCGAAAGATCGCAAGCAGGTGCTGAATACAACAAGCTCAAGACAAGGCATTATGGCGCTCATCAAGATGTCCTACAGTGGACTAGTATGGATGATGGTGATGAAGTTTATTTTATGCTTAACTGGTTTAATGCAAGCGCAAAAACAAAAGGGATGAAAAAAATATAGACAGCAGATAGCAGACAGGACTCTCTCCTGTCTGTTTTTTTTCTTTGACGATCCGTAGGGAAAACCCGTAATCTTATGTCACAAAACTCACGAAATCTTTTAACACTTTCATTGCTTGTTCACCAGTGTGTTGCTGAACCGCAGAGGCTGGGCATTGAATGGGATTTGATAAAATTGGTAAATAGGTTTAGTCTACCTTAGTAGAAGATTGAACTAAATTTTGTTCAAACATAAACATCAGTTTTTAATAAACTTTAATACCGAAATATTATGTTGAAAATTGTGAATGTTTCATCAGTTCGTGTCAGTTTATAACGAGCCGGGAGTTGTTAGCGTTTGTTAAATAATTTAAATTAAAGTTAACTTAATTAACGCTTTACAGATCGCTTTAGCAAAGTTAGTTACACGCTTTAACTGGTTGGGCATTCCTTTTGGGAACTTTGCAGTCGTACACGCACGCGGGAATTTAAAGCTGCGTTTTTTTTATAAATTAAAATCAGATATTTTTGGGAATCTGAAGCTCATTTATTTAAGAAACTAGAGAAGAAGAACTATTTCAAACCAACTCGGTATACTAAAATCGATGTTACTAATTCGTTATTATGAAAAATCTACTCTTATAAATAAATAAATAACACTGGACAATTCACACGGCATTATCTAGCCCCAAGCTAAGCAGAGCTTGTGTTATGGGTACTAGATAACTGATATACATAATCTGTAAAAAAATCTTATCTTTATTATCATTAACGTCACTCAATATAGCGTTTCTTCCGCGTTTGAAGCATTCCAGTACGTACACTACCCGCTGGATTACATCCACTAACGAAGCTGGTACACGTCCTCGTTATTGTACACCTATCTAGTTTCAAATGATCGGAGATTTCCCAGTTAGCTTAAGCTGGGACTTTTTAAGCAGATAAAAGTAAGGTTTTTTTTAACAAGGGTAGCGTTTAAGGGATATAAGTTTAGAAGTAATGTATTATGTCCCGCACAGTCTCCGTTCAAACAGAGTTTGGCTAGGGCAAACATTATTCTATATTGTAGATATACCTACCTACCGTTTGTTTCCATTTTATGATCAATTAGGTCAATTTAATTGAATTAAGGGACATAATAAGGGCCACATATAAGGGCCTTATTGTATTTAGTTAAAATTTTATCAATGTGATATTAATGTAAGGCCCAAGAAATAGGAAAACGTTATTCTGATACAGGGAAAACACAAACAATGCCGCGGGCAGGAGCTGTTGCGATTTTGCATTATACATATTTGGATAGTTTTTACAAGACTCTTGAGAAAGTTCTTGAGTAAGTTTTCGTTATGCAGTGGAAGCGAGGATGAGATAGGATTTTTGAAATTACAGTTTACTTAGAATTTTCGCCTAACACGCGTAAAATTTCGTTTATAAATTCTTTAAAATGTCTCTCTTGATCACATTTATAGATTACACAGAAGAAAACAAAAAAGAAAAATGTAGAAATAGACTCAGATTAATTTCAGTTTCGTCCCATCGAGTACAATACCAATGAAAAGGTTACTAAAAGATGCTCTATTATTTCTCTGTGTCAAAGCTTAGAAAGACCCAATTTCGAGAAAATCTACGCAACAGACGAGACGTTCCTAATTGCACATACGTGATGTTATTTAATTTGGGCCGGGCTGTTACATAAATTCACGCTAAAAAAGAAAGCTTTGGGGGAAAGAAAGCTTTTAGACTTGGAGACAGAAAGACTAGACCATGAGCGGAGGATACGCCCGCTATTGTTATATTGAACAAAGGAGGAGGTTCTATGTTGGCCTATGTTTTTTTTTATGTATGTCCATCGATTTCTTCGTCATTTCTGGACCGATTTGGATGATTATTTTGCAGTTGTATTGAAAATGATTCCGAGGTGGTCCGAAAATCCAAAGTTAAAATGGTAAATATCAATCGATTAGAGTAGATAGATAGATAGACAATTCTTTATTGTACCACACAAACACAGAAAACAGTACAGAAATAAAAGCTACGAGAAGAAGTACAAAGGCGGCCTTATCGCTATGAGCGATCTCTTCCAGGCAACCTTGGGATGGACTGGACATGTAAGCACAAAAAAGACGGTGGCATTTGAAAAAAGAAATTATAAAATAATTATAAAATACTTACTCTAATAAATATCTACATAACCTACAAAGTTACAATAAACTAACACGAACTTAAAGATACATTGTTTAACTTTGTAACGATAGGTAATGCTGAATATTTCAAATAATTCTTTCAAACTATCTGTGAAAACTTTTAATTGGCCGTCCATATATTTACACTTAATTTTTTGTTGTGTTTAGCTGTAAGTTTTCCGAAAAATATAAAATAAAATACTGAATAAATAATCTTTATTCAGACATTTTTCCACTATGACGGCGATTTTATGCTTTCCTACGAACTCGATTATAGAATTCGAATAACGTTCATTGGTTACATTTTGGAAGTAGGTACAGCTTTAACAAGCCAGTGTAGTAGTCAAATATTTTTTAAAGGTAGGAACATCGCGGTCCATGGTTTGGTTTCCATGATTCTCAGGCTAAACTTTATTAAGTTTCTTTAAATTATCTTAATCCTAATGAAATGCGTTTGCCCAATTAGAAGCCTCACTTTTTCGTAACAAAAATTGGGATTTTCTTAACAAATTACTTTGGAGTTTTGGGATTTATAAAGATCCGGTAAGGCACTTGTATTTTGCAAGGAAACGATGACGAGTTTGACCCACAACCAGACCTACATGGCCTACCAATTAGAAATAATTTAGCATGTTTTAAAAATTGCCATGTCAATTTAAAAAAATGGGTTTGGAAGGAGCACTTCGGTAGCGCGATCTAATTTTTCAAGTGGCGACATCTAGTTAAAATTCGAGTCTAATTTATTTGATGTGATGTGTGCTGGATGACACATGGATGAAACGACGAATGAAAACACCTTCTTGACATTGTTTACGCCCGGTGCCATGGAAACCATTTGTTACCGATTGTGAAAATTTTCATGTGTTTTCATGTGTTTTAGTTACGTTTTAGGGCACCACACATCAATTGCTGTAGGAACAAACTTTTATGGGACCACCTCAAATTCAACCTATACACAACGAAAGAATCATCAAAACCTGTCAAGAATCGATGATCCAATGAAGAAAGATCCAATGACCAAAATTGTTGTGATATCTATGTGACCAAATTTTGGTGATATCTTCGTCGTGATTTTTTTTTAATTCTTTCTTTAATAAAAATAAAATACATTAGCTGAACATAGAACCTCCTCCTGAAGTCAGTAAAAAGAGGCCTCTACGAAGTAGATAGTGGCAGAGGTACGTATAAAATTATTAATAACAGTTTTATATCCACCTAGTCGACTTTCAGTCACTCTCAACAGTCTAGCCATGAGCGCAGAACAATATAGTGCACAAAAGTTTGTGCGCACACTAAGGTGCACTCTATTCCCTCACTCTTTCCCGATGGGACGACAGACCGACACAACCAGGGAGAGGTCAGGCGCAGGACCAACTCAAACTCAAAACCTCTCAAAACTCAGACTCGAAAACTGTGAATTCTTCTATCTAGAAAAAAATGAATAACAGCTTCTGCCCGAATCGGGATTTGAACCCGAGACCTTAATATCAGGGTTAAGAGCGCTCTCACATTACCGCGCGGTACTCTAGGTGCGGTGCCGCAAGAGTTTCGTAATGACGTTGTCCGTTGTACGAGATGCGGAACAGATGCGAAACTACCGCGGACGCGCAAATTCGATTCCGCGCGGTAATGTGAAACGGGCGTAAAAAAGCGACTGTTTGACCAACGAGGCAGTCGCAGTATTAACAATGTAAGCATAGCGTGGCAAAGTGTAAGGTAATTTTCTTTTCTTCAGGACCGGAAAGCTCCACTACCCCACAAATGTCTGCGGGCCGCTGTTCGAAGAGGAGCTGGAGTTCTGGGGACTGGACTCCAACCAGGTGGAACCGTGCTGTTGGTCTACCTACAGCATACACAGGGATACACAGGTCAGTGCATATTGCAGCTAAGTAAGACACCTGTTATCATTAATGATATTAATAACTCCAGTGAGCTCCCTGCGTCTGTTCTCCCGGTAGAATTCTATTTTGGAGTCTTCAAATCGATAATCAATAAGTTCCGTCTGGGAAAGCGTGCTCCATCTTAGGCCGAATTTTCACGAAATGGTGGCTAACAGCTTGCGATTACCAATAAAAAAAAAGTTATACCGTGATCAAAGCATGCAACTGTGCTGAAATTTCGGAAAACTCAGAAGAAACACAGATCATGTAATGGGGATTTGCAATCGAGACGCACGATAGATTGTCACCCAAGTCTGGACAAAAACGTGAGACGTTTTGCGGCATTTTGTTACTATAGGGGACTACTTAGTGCTTTGTATAAGAGTGTAGTCTCTTAATATTAGTGCTTTGTATAATAGTGTAGTCTCTTAATATCTATTAGTGCTTTGTATAGGATAGATAGATAGATAATTCTTTATTGTACCACACAAACACAGAAAACAGTACAGAAATAAAAGTTACAAGATGAAGTACAAACGCGGCCTTATCGCTATGAGCGATCTCTTCCAGGCGACCTTGGGACATGTTAGAACAAAAAAGTCGTTGGCACTTGAAAAAAAGAAATTATAAAATAATTATATATCTAATACTTAATCTACTCTACTACTATCAACATAACATACAAAATAACAATAAACTAATACGAACATAAAAATAATTTGCTTAACTTTCTTTCTTTCTTTCTAGGAGTGTAGTCTCTTTGAGTTCTCTTGATTTTGTATTTTTCAAAATCGGAAAATGTAAATTTTAAATTAATTTTTATGGCACTTATCGATAGAATAAAAAATGATTTTTACCGTGTTTTATTAGAAATATAGAGAGAAACTTGTCTTAGCAAGGCCCATATATTGTATTCACGGATATAAAGAGTTTTTGTATTATTTTCAGGTTTTTGACAAAATTTCAGCCCGAACCTTTCTGTATGAGGTATTTACGGCGTGAAGACGTAACAAACATCCATGCATCCATACTTTCGCATTTATAATAATAGTGTGATTACTTAAATCAGATAAAAGTTATGGCGGGCTTCAGTCAAAACTGAGAATTGCTTTGTTAGTTGACCTACATTTTGGGATAACTAGATTTGTTATAACTAGGCTCTGTTTCTGGGTTCGCTTGTGCACAGTCTCCTGTTAGAAACGAGACAGTCTGTCTGATGCGGAAGATGATACATAAATGTATTGTTGATATTAGACTCGCCTTTGCTATAAATAATTAGGTACCTATTTCAGAATACCTTGCGTTCTCACTTAATTTGAAAGTAAATCAAAATCCTAATAGAGTGATATTTTGTAGTAAGCCTTTTTGCGCAGAAAACTTTCTGTGCAAAAAGGCTTTTTTAGAAGCAGATTTTTAGAAGATAAAAAAACTTGGGACAGGTTTTGCTCCAACTCGAAAAATAACAACAAAAGGTTTCTTAGTCGCTTTTTTACTTAGGCTACTTACCGAAGCGACAGAAATCAAAATTACCACTTTATTTCCGTGTCACTGTTTTATTTTAAAAATTTGTCCTTTTCTATGTACACTATGGAAATAAAGAATTTTTGATTTTGATTTTTTTCCATCATTCTGGGCACTCTGCCTTCTGGTGACGGCTTAGATTTTTAGAAAATACATTTAAGTGTAAATATTATTTGAAATTATTTTATTCTGTTATTGTTATTTTTAAAGTAAATCCATATAGGATGGACCAAACAGTGACGTCAAAAATAATGGCTCACCCCCGGGGGAACCTCAAAATATCAGACCGATCTCTCACACAGGAGAGGGGATGCGTCATGGAACCGTGATGGGTGTCATTGGGTCTCCTTTGTGACCTGACGTCTCCTGTCATTTGATATTTGCTGAATTTCATGGTCTAACATTTTTGCAATTATAATATTTTTTTGATGCATTGAACTACTGGGACAAATGTTGTCCCAGTGGTTCTGTACAGAACTACAGCACAGAACTACAGCACAGAACTACTGGGAATAAGCGACCTCAGCAGTACATGTTAAATTTATAATAACAAACTGCAAATTATTATGACCATCTTAAAAACACAAGCAAACTGACTACTATGACTTTTTCACGTTGATAAAAGTACAAACAAACATACAAGTTCTTGCAATTGTTATACATGAACAGTAACTGTTTTCAGAACCATGTTTTGTAATAACCGGCGACCGGAAGTGTTATTTGTGAAATATTTGAGTGCTGTTGTGGCGAATCATATCTCGCTACGTAATGTGGGGCTAGGGATATAGCGATAATAAGAATAAAAAAACACACACTTGGTTGGGTACGTGCTCGAAAAAGTAGGTACTTTGACATCATACAACTCTTAACGAAAGTAAGTGATTAACTGAAAAAGGTGATGGCTTTATTTACCAAACTTAATATCGATAAATCGAATAGGATCTCATAACAATCAATAAAACTCATTCGGAACAAGTGGTAACTAACAATTTTTTTTTTCTTGGCCACAATTTTAACGTTTTGTTAGATGTACCTAACCGAAAACTTTTGTGTGTAAATCACAAAAAGTTTATGGAAATCCACAAAATCACAAAAAAATAATGGTAATCCTAATAGTATTTAGGATTACCATTAATTTATTTATTTAAACAGAAATTTACCTTGCTTTTAAATTATCAGACGGTCATAAACCACACTCAGCTTTACGGTCTGCGCATTCGCCGCTATTTTCATGGCCCATCGTGATCTCACCTCGAACGAGTAACTATGCCCGTAAAACCACAAACACAATTGCAGTAACTTCTCTCATATCGACGGAACGAGCGGCCTTATCGCTTCCTCCATACGTTGTCTGGAATGCGCTGTTTACCGGTCACTTGTAGGTTAATTGCTTTTGGTTGGGTTTATTTATTTTGTGTGATTTTAATTGCTTCTTACCCGACTACCAACGGAGGAGGGTTATGAGTTTAGCATGCATTTAATTATGTTTGTCTGGATGTGAACATGTGGCCGCTGGAACGTAGAATCAAACCTATATATTGTTAGTAACTTTGACATTTTGAATTCTTTATTTGTTGAAACTAAGTAGTTTCGGTGCTACGAGGGAACCGACACAATGTGGCTACATGCATAATATAATAACTATTATTATTTCCAGACACGGGATTCATGTAGTTACAAAATAATTCTACTTAAAATAATTACAAAAACTAGGGAATACTCGAAATAAAAATATACAGAAAGAGGTACATACTTACGCCAAATATACAGAAAGAGGTACATACTTACGCCAAATATACAGAAAGAGGTACATACTTACGCCAAATATACAGAAAGAGGTACATACTTACGCCAAATATACAGAAAGAGGTACATACTTACGCCAAATAAAATTAAAACATTTTAGATGACAAGATCCAACGTTCTGAGAAACTGCTTATAATTTAGTTTTTACACATGTCAACTTGCATGGCATTAAAAGAGTCAACACAGGATGTTGTTTATATTTCTAAAGCGCTACAATAGCGCTTCAGTACCATGAGATGCCTGAAAACATTGTTGGGTGATTGGTAGCGGGGTGCATAGCTTGAAGGTGAAGCTAGCGCCGACTATTTGGAACCATCTGAGCCATGGTTGTCTAAGACGATATCTGACCAATAATCATTTACATAATTTTTAATTTTTTTTTTAAAAAGACCAAAACTCTGCAGTTAATTGATAATATCGGCGAATCGGAATAATGAATGTGTTTTTTTTTTATTTTTTTCCATAGAATAATGTGTACACCATCTAACAAAATATGTTTTGATGATCTGCGGCATCAGACTCTTTTTTTTACAGATATTTAAGGTTTGCGAAAATTTTCAAAGATTAGCCTTTTCTTAGTGGAATTTTAAATAAACGGAGGATGTTCCTTTAGTGCAAAGCTTTTTAAAATGCCTAGTTATTGTTCTTTCTTTTGAGGTATCATTTCCGTACAAATTATTGAAAATAGGACACAAAAACCAAACTGAGGAAGAGAATTTTAATTTCTTGGCAGACAATTAAAATTATCCTGTATTATCTGATTACCTGACAATGGCCTCCTTTATGAAATTAATACGAGTACCTACTTATGAAAAACAATACTCACGTTATTACGGTACAAAATTGTCTACTGCTCTTGCGACTGGATATTATTATTTTCTTATTCGTGGTGATTACAATTCTTCCGTGTCCAGTTATTGCATGTGTTTTCTTGTGTCAAGTGACTATGGCTCCTTTTTTCAATAGCCATTTTGCGGATATCGTTTTTATGTATGACGTATGTATCAAAATTACAACAAATTGTGTCCCTTACAACGCCAAAAGTACTAGTCCAATTTCCAAAAATAAATTATTTATTACTTTAAACTTTACAAACCACGATTTATAGTTTAAACTAACAATATAGAGGTTTCTAATGGTAGAGAGTTCAAACTAATAATGAGTCTTATAATTAAAGTGCTTTGGCAGTGTTCCCTGAAAATTATTAGAAGCTTCGCCGGTTTTAGCCTGAGAGCTTTCGGTAACACGCGATGCTGGCGCCACCTGTGTTCTATATTTCATGAAAAAGATTAATACGGGTGTGCTGAAATAACTTGCTTCCATCCATGGCTTATTACGTTTTGTAACCGACTGCGGTGTCGAAATTATGTTATTTTTATCTTTATTTTGGGGGAAAAAAGGGGGTGATCGGTAAAAAAGCTATGTTTTTACTATAATAACAAAACAAACAAAAAAAGAAATAATAACATCTAAAGTCATCATCATCAGCCTATATTAGTCCACGGGTGGACATACGCCTCCCCTAATGAGCGCCTTAGCGCCCTGTCTTCAGCTTGCCGCATCAAGCATCTGATCTGCCAGCAGTCTTTCGCAAATCGTCATCCCACCTGGT
Source organism: Eupithecia exiguata (assembly GCA_947086465.1). Lineage (NCBI taxonomy): Eukaryota > Metazoa > Arthropoda > Insecta > Lepidoptera > Geometridae > Eupithecia > Eupithecia exiguata. Next base: position 10,913,545 of record OX352245.1, read on the forward strand.
CGGAGGGCTTCTTACACTACGTTTGTCGAGTCGCTGTATAATAAAACCGTGGATTGCACGCGTTTTTAAGGTTATTTTTATACCAATTATCTAACTGATAACTGTCTTATAGGATAAATAGCTTATGTTTTATTCCTGGCCTAGAACTGCCTGTATGCAAAATTTCAGTCCGATCCGTTCAGTAGTTTGGCGTGAAGAGGTAACAAACATCCAAACATCCTAACAATTGCATGTATATTATAGTTGTGATATTGTGATTGTTCAGCGGTTTCTCCGTCATATTTTCAACGATTTTCATTTGCCCTTACTCCACAAGCACACTAACGCTCTACTCACATTACCGCGGGGAATCGAATTTGCGGAGCCGCAACTCGAGGTCCGCAGCGTTCTTCTTCCACTAGTGGACAAAAAATTGAAGCGAACAAAATCAATGACATTTTGTTTCTTATTTGATAATAATTACTATTTATAAAACTGTTTATGTATAAAATTTTACTTGTCTAAGTAGGTAGTTATTTTGTAAGCCTAAAGAAATAAAGTTATTAAATTTTTGAATTTTTCGTAATTTCTGATTATTTTGGCTTTGAGCTTTATTTTGTACCTATAATTGAAGGTCTCTTTTAAACAGATATATTATTGAAGAGTTAAAAGGTCCTACAACACTTTGATTCTCAAGGGATTATTATTTGCCCCTTAATACATTAAAAAACAGTGATAATGGTTTTTTGAAAAACCGATAACAAACTAAGTCAGTTTGTAATCGGTTTTTCAAAATATCATTCTTAGTATGCCATTACAGGCACGTACATGTAAACAATTTTTAGCCCAATCTGTTGGGTCGTTTAACGTAAAAAAAAACTTAAACTTAACTACAACTAAACTAAACTTTCGTATTAATAATAGTGTCAAAATATGATTAATTTTACAACAAAATATAAAATCCACTCTAAACAGTACACAGTAAAGTTGAATGTCCATAAATTTGTTTGTTTCTCATTAACCACCCAATTTACATGGAAAGTGGTTGATTTACGATTTTAAACCCTGATGAATAAGCGATAAGCTCCGATATTGAGGATGATGCTTATTCTGCGTCACAGTCTTTTGGCGATTAAAGATTTAGAATTTTTGATACCTACTTCTGGAGATATTTTATTAGTACTAGGGTTATAAAAGAAGGTCGGTCTAATGTAAGATGAAGAACAATTATAATAATGCACAATAATAATTACCAGAATTTATGTTAATAAAACACTGTTTTAATCGGATTGATCGCGTATATTTTATATCTTGTTTATAACCTGACGTTTCGGAGGCTTTTCAGCTTCCAAAATATAGTGTAATTATGAGTGATAATACAGTGTTTTATTATGAGTTCTCGCGAAAATAACCTTCGAATTTATGTTTTTATTATTTTTGTCATTTTCACAGTAAATTTTCCGTAACTATCTACATTTTCGTACTCATTATTTCTTTGATATCAACGTCAGCATATTTAAGTAGATACTTAGTTATGAATATCCACCAAATGTACCTGTCTTTTGCTATTATAAATATGTTTTTCTTTATTACTTTTACTTTACTCTGCAGCATCATCTAACCCCAAAAAAAAAGCTTGTACTATAGGTAAGTACTACTTCTTAACTAGTAGTTCAGTGAACAGTAGACCTCGCTAGCCCACACTCACTTTTAAGATGATGCTGAAGAAAGACAGAGAATTTAGTTCCTCAAACTCACACCGAAGAATTTCATTATATTTTCACCAAATTTATGAGACCAATATAAAGTTCCAGCCTTTCAAATTAAAATTAAATCGAATCATATAAGGCCGAAATATTCCAGCTGCCCCCTTTTTGTTGGAATTACCCCTTTTCTCAAAAATCCCCGACGACAAAAAATCTATAGTCGCTTACATTGTACTCGGTATGAGTACAATGTAATCCCGGAAAACGCGTGCAAAGCCGCAGGCAAAAGCAAATACGCTGATAAAAGCAACCGAAAATACGAAAAAATCCAGAAAGAAAAAACCTTGTTTTTCGTCTATTTCCTAAAAATAAGCAACTCCAAAGCTCGCTCAATTAACTGGCAGCTGCAAAAATCAAATTAGGATGTGAATGGATATTGGAGTACTTACCTAAGTACTGGATCCCTCTCCAGAGTTGCTTTTTACGTGCAGTGGTTCTGTTGTTATTTATTTTTCGAATTAGTATTTCACACTAGTCGGAAGTTTGGATGTTTGTTTGCATCGATGTTGACAAGGAATAAAGGTCACTTTTAAGCTTTTGTTAAGAACTATCTTATTCAGATTGTTGCTGTTCTTGTATGTCTGAAATAAATGAAATTTTATTTTATTTATTTATTTTTATTGGTGGCTGGTACAATTTAATGGACCACTTATAACCAAGAGGTTGTAAGTGGTCCATTAAATTGTACCAGCTAAGATTAAAGCGTTTTTTAAATAGTTTGTTATTGTTTTTGTTTCACTATTAAAAAAAGTTCAACGCGACGTTCGAACTAATGAGAAAAATAAGTTCTCACTAGTTCGACGATCGAAGAAATGAGAAAAAAAATCTCACTACTCGCAACAAACGCTGAAATGTTCCTTTCCTATCAATCGAAGAAGACACCATGAAACTAGGCCTTTTTTTAAAAAAAAGCAGTAACGATGATCTGATGACTCAGCCATCGATCCTGCCATAGCAAATACAAAAATCTACTCTACCTATTGAAATTTATGAGCTCGTTTCAAAAGCAAGGGAAAATCTAGGCGATAGCTACGAAAAACAACGATTCGATTGTTCAAAAAAAAAAAGTAAACAATACTTCAAGTCCCCAATAATCACTGAAAATAACTGTTATGAATTGTTCTTTGTAATATCTGTATTTTTTTCTGTGAATAAATAAGTCTTTGAAAACTCTTTTTCCGTTGTTATAATAAATATACATCGAGAAAGATCATATTCTTCAGAAACGAAGGCCGTCCCTTTCTTCTATTCCATTCCATGATATTGCTGAGCTGAATTTACAATACTTTCTTCAATTTGTCGTGACATTGTTTCGTTTCCCATCAACATTTTCCCATCAACATTTTCCCACTCAACGTTTTCAGTCTCAATAACAGAACCCTATCGGTTGCCTGTTACCTGCGACGGCAAATGAGCAGCACTGTCTATCTACCTCCCCTCGATTTGTATGTAAATCCAACCCTGAAACCTATAGCCTCATAATTTCAGCAGTTGGGGGCAAAAGTGGCAAGAACCTGGATGATTTAAAAATAACAAGGCGCTTTGTTGTTTATTGGACGGCTGGGGCTCACCCAACCACACCGTGCCACCTGTCTTACATTTTGTGACGGAGCAGTGCGTTTCGACTCTATTTTATAAAATGTATTTCAAGCTTCAACTTTTAATGAAACCGTCAACATTTGGTTCAAGAAACAATACCTCTTCATTATGTTATATACTATACAATACTAAAATGCTTTATTGTACACCAGAAAATAACATAAGAAAGAGACATGACGTTACGTCAATCAGCTTTAAGGTTTTTGGCTGAAAAACAGCGCTGAGCAGAAACTGTTCAGCACACGCTGAGCCAACCCCTTTTTCGGCGCAGGGTCATGGAGGCAGAGTCACCTTATTCTTACTACCACCCTTTTGTGTCACCTTACCTCCATGTAAATTTTTTTTCATAAGTTCCGCTTTATTTTATATTTGTGTGTACCTGTGTCCAAATAAATGTTTTTCTATTCTATTCTTTTATACATGAGACATCACATAAGATAAGTACAATGGGCGGCCATATAGCTTAGGAGCGATCTCTTTCAGGCAACCTAGATGATATATGGAACGATGGAAGATATATTTGCTAAGGTTTTTTTTTGTTATAGTGCTTACCCGCACTTTGGGGTATCTCTAAGAAATGAAATAAGTTCTCAGTCGTCAGTTGCTATAGTCCGTAAGAGGTCCCAAAGATTTTCGGTTGAACCGACTAAGGGTTTCGTGGCGACTTTCGACTGAGGGTGGGGCGCAGGTTCTATTCCCGCCGGAACCGAAAATTTTTGGGAACTTATATCATTTCTTAAATATATTTTCCTTTCACATAAAATAGTATTTCATCATCATTTTTTTTATATTTTTGCCTATATTTTAACTCTTCTGTCTCTGATTGTACTCTCCACTGTTATCATGAAAAAGGCGCGTCTTTGTGACATCGTCTCGAATTGGAATTTTAATGTAGGTATCTCCCAAAATTCTCAGAAGTAAAAGTACTTACTTTTGTTTTACCGCCAACTAACCAGCATTTTGCTGAGTCGAATAATTTGCTAGAATTCACCATACTTATCATAATACTAGCTTCCCGCGATTTCGTCCGCTCGAAGTGGTTTTAAAGATCGTCTACTACGTTATTATGAAAAACTAGATAAGATTTAAGAGGTAACGGTTTTAATTGTCTGTTCAAACAAATCCCTATTTCTACAGAATATAATAAATGCGAGAGTAAGTGTAAGTGTACTGTGTTCACCAAAACATAATCGGACAATTAGGCAGCTTCATCGGTTAACTTTGACGTTTAATGTTTGGAAACTTATGTCAAAAACGTCAAAAAAACAGTTTAAAATTTAACCATGTGTTTCTGAACCTGGGTCTTACTCTGTTAGTCGTCTATTGTTATTTGATAGCGGGTTAAATTGTCTAAAGATAAAAGATAAAGACAAAGATTTTTTATTTGCCAAAACATGTGTTATTTAAGGTAATAAGTAAATACATTTTATGCTTGACCGTCAATCGGCATGCAAAAATTATAATATTAATAAGAGAAAAGAAAAGTAAGATTGTTAATAATATCATATATGCCTATATACGTCGCAGCCAACTTTTTTAATTAGCCGTTCAATCAACAGCCTAGCCATATACAATACATTGCTGGTTTTGCGTTCCTACTTCAGTTAACCCGACCTGTAGGCACACCCCCATATTAACGTACTCCTAACGAAGCCCGCCCAACCCCCGCACAGCATCCGTGGCGACTCCGTGACTGAAAGGGGTGTGTATTTATGTATAATTGCACCCAAAGTCATTTGCGACACATGTCCACTGCTGACATAACCATATCCAGCAAAGCATAACACAATACTTAACCAGCAATGTATTGTGAAAATGCAACCAGGCTGTTGATTAAACGGCTAATTAAGCTGGTTGGCTGGGCCCCGGTACACAAAAGTGTATAAGTCTGATTGTACCAGGGTTAAATTGTACCTTCGTCAAAATGTACAATGGTCAAATGTGTACTAATGAGTAACTGTTACAAAGACCAAACGACAAATCATCGCGACATATACAAGTTTTTCCTTTTATTTCCCACTCTATATTAATGAAATGGTAAACCTATTATTATTTGATGTCTAGAACAGCTTCTTGTATGATTGAATGTATGAATGGCGTCGTATAGGAAGTTTTTGCGAGCTTTTTAAAGGCAGTAAAGCTTTGATCGTTGAGTAATCGAAATATTTACTGCCGAGTGGAAACGTGTCTTGAGGTGAAGAACAGCTTTTTCTGATACATTTGTTTTCTTTACTCTTAAGATAAAATAGCTTCTCCAAAGTAATGAGAGCACCTAGGTCTTGATTACTGAGGTTATTAAAACGCCTGGTTATCGTAAAAGTCAGGTGATTCCGTACAGCCCCTTGCTAAAAGATAGAGGAAAACTGTGAGAGATGGACAGACAGACAGGCGGGCTGAATGAATATAAAGGTGGGTAGGTACTGTGCGTAACGGGACGTAATGTACCACCGTTACATAAAAAAATCCGTCTCGCTTGTCATTGCAAGCGCCTTCTTTCCCGTTACTGTCTGCAAGCACGAATGCTCGACGTTACGCCCTGTAATTCCGGTCAGCACCCAAAATAACCTGATCACGTACGGCCCGCGCGGGCTCGCTATTGTAAGCAATTTGTAAGTTACAATGCTGGAGAGGAATCTTCGCTTTCCCATGTGTTATAGTCGTCTAAAGCTTTACCGTTAGGTAAAAAATAAAAAAAGTGGTTTTCATCCTTTGGATTGAACGCTAAATTAAACTACTAATTACAGTATTTATTCCCGAGATACTAGTATTTGTCCTGAAAAACTTATAAAACAGTATAAATACAATATAAATACAAAATAATCGAAGTCAGAAATTAATAATAATCGAAGTCAGTTATAATTAAAAAAGAAACTTTTTTTTAATTTTTATTTTCTGTCGTGATCAACATATTTTGCTCGTCATTCTACTCTATTCGCTAGATATAATAATTTCATCATGTATTCCCGAATTCCGTAAATAATAATAAAGATCTAAATTAAGAGACAAAATCCGCGAAGTATCATCCTATGCCGTAAACAGATCGGGAATAACCGCTTTGATCTCGCGATTCTCTGTTTTAGTTCTGATGAAATTCATCACATTTGATGCAACTACCAGCAAAGTTACAAAAAAGCTCGTTTAATTCTCAACCGCATTTTCTTCAATTTTATTTGGCCTTTTTTGACCCTTCTGACCGAATTTGGTTTATGTTGTGGCTGATGTGATGGCCGAATATTTTTGAAACAGTCCGAACATTCATTTTATTGAAAATGTTGCATTGCCTTTGCCGTTGATACCTAGTTGATACTCTAAATTGTGTTTTTTTTATTGGTGATGGTCAAGCCGTTGGTCACCATCTCACTTGAATAAGAGATGCGGCCTAAGATGGAGCAAGCTTTCCCAGAAGGAACTTGTTCACCCTGGATTTGAAGACTCCAAGATTGTACTCTGGCGGGAAAACAGACACTGGAATCTCATTCTACTCTTTGGCCGTGCTCATTATGAATATAGAGCAGAATTTTTTGGTGCGGCACTGAGGTATATCGACCAGGTACGGGTGGTATTTTTCTGTGCGTCTGCTGGTTCTATGGTGGAATGGCTAAGATGGGATAAGGTCGTGCAAAGCCTGCGCATAATTCCCAAAATTTCAAAGGTTTCAAAGTTTCAAAACAGGTTCTTCATATATTTCTACAACTTTGACTTTGTTTAAAAGATATAATTTGTCAAAGACCGAACAGGATTTACGAACTTGCTGAGCTGAACCTGTTCCCCACTGTAACACTAAAGCCACTTTACACTTTGATGTTTTCGATTGAAAAGTGAAGCCACCACGTCCGTCCATCTGTCAGGGAATTAATTCTCGATCTCCAATGATACATTTATGACGTGAGGGTATTACAGTATCAGGCATTCTGTTTGATCTGCATTTCGCATCAATATCGGATATTAAATTATTGATCTGAGTGATATTAGAGCATGTCTGTTTTGAGTTTAGTTGTATGAATTTCACGCTCATGCTATTTTCAGTGGAACAAAATTTATGAGTTTGATATTTTATTAATTGAATTATTGACATTTATGATATTGTTTCGCACGGCTTTGGTAGAATTAAATATAAATATAATATGCCGGACAATTCACACAGCATCATCTAGCCCCAAGCTAAGCAGAGCTTGTGATATGGGTACTAACTGATATACTTATTAGAATACATTACATAGATAGATAGTTTTTATTAAACATAGAAAATACCCAGGACACCTGGAATTATTTAAATTAATTATGAAAGAAAGTTTAATAATTTTTAGGTTCTGATGAAATTAGTCGAATAGTGGAATTTATTATTTCAAATAACAATCTACCAATTTCTTCCTTGCTTTGTTTAAGCTAACAGATAACAGACCTTATTTCACAGAAACAAGGATTATAATGAGATGAAAGGTATAATTTCATTATTGATTCAGAACAACCGCTGGATTGATCAATGGATTATAAGATTCCAATTAGATGAGAGCCTTTGAGCAAACTGAGTGTAATCAATTGATTATCTACCTTATGGCAAGCCGATTAGAGCTCATTGCACGTTCTCTGACTGTTTTTAGCCTGTTTATGGTTGTACAAACACACCCAGGGTTGAACAGATGAAGACTTTAAAGCCGTGTGAACTCACAAAGCCTTAAAAAGCACAAAAAAGTAATGTCGGTTAAAACCTGTGTCATCTTAAACTTTTTTACTTTCGACTTGCGACGTTTTTCTTCCGTTTTTGCTTTTCACGGGACTTGAACCCGCGATTCCGCCCCTTAAACAGCACAAATAATGTTTATTGGTAGTGATCCAACTAAATCCATAGATAATTATATTAATGATGTTAATGCTTGGCCAGATGTCGCCCAGTATTGTAAGTACCGACAATAGTATTGTAAGCTTAGTTTTATATAAATAATGACCTGTATTTAAATCACATTATATATAGACTTAGATAGGCAAATAACATTGTATTACATATTAAGTATTATACAAACTTACTATTTTTCGCTTCTTCCACTAGTGGACAAAAAATTGAAGCGAACAAAATCAAAAGCATTTTGTTTCTTATTTAATAATATTTACTATTTATAAAACTGTTTATGTATAAAATTTGACTTGTCTAAGTAGGTAGTTATTTTGTAAGCCTAAAGAAATAAAGTTATTGAATTTTGAATTTTATGAATCTAAGAGCTAATCTACTCCATACAATGTCAATGCCAGATCTACAAAAGACGCTGAAGTCAAAGGGTCAGCAGAAATATTGAAATATATATCCCAAACACAATTTCCTGATGAAATCCCACGTTGACCCTACGGACTAGAATACATTCGACTCGATTGCATTACTTTTGATAGGTAACTTCACACTAGTTTATTATGTATGTACTAAATATATATTTGAAACAGTCGAAACTGGAACTGTAACTACTAGATAACAATTACTACTACTAGCAACTTGCTATTGGTTAGGTAGGTCAGTTATGATTTGATGACCCTAGCGGTTAGAGTGACGCCACCTCAAACATTATAAAATTACTGGGTCCAGCCTGTATTACCATCCTATGGGATAAAAAGGAGCCTATGTTTGATTCCAGTTATTAAATTCCAGCCTGATCCGTTGAGTAGTTTGACGTAAAGAAGTATCAAACATCCATCTGAACATCCAAACTTTCACAATGCTCCCAAAACCAACCGCACCAACTCGCGACGAACCCCTTTAATACGATTTTTTTACAGTAAGCATACAGATTAAATATATTATATTTAAACAAGAACATGTTATACTGTGAAATATACCCAAAAGACTCACTAAATTATAATGTCACAGTTATGTCAGTGATATAGCACGTGACATTAGCAATGCTTTCGATATCGTAAAACACAAACTCAGTGACTCGCTCGTTTCGCTCAGAACATTAATCACTACCACAACTGGATCCAAACATACCTACCATTTTTGAAGCGTGAGTGTGAACTTTGACATGGGTTCCGTGCGTTTATTTTCATAATTTTAAATAATTTAAACTAAACCAAGTTACTAACTGGGATGCAAGAAATTATTTTTGTTAGATATTTTCATTAAGGTTTGCATTTTCGAGATAAGGACGAGCGAACGCCGCGCGGTGAAGGCGAGAGAGGAAGGCAAGAGCCGGCAAGTGCGCAAATTCACTGGTATTTATTTATAAATTTGTTATTGCTTGAAAATAATACTCTTTGGCCAAAAAATAAAACCATATTCGTCTCAAGTATTTTATTAAGTATTTTTAGAGGATATTTTTTTTAAATATGTTAAGTAACTAGCAATTGAAACTGGTTTTCCGTAGTAAAAATACAAATTTACAGGAAACTGCATTTTTTTTATCGAGTCAAGTTGAGTCTATCTTGTTTTGACTCCCATAACTTACTAACAAAAATTCTTAATTTCTGATGCTCATCAAAAAATATTTAAAAAAATAGTGTTTTATTGCCTTAAAATAGATTTTCCGTACAGTCAAAACGTGGGTGTTGGGATTCATTTCACCTTAACTGAACGTGCGTCACCTTAACTACATACTATGTATTCCCAATTTTGCAATAGTTTGACTGCTACAAATTCGATTGTTTAGAATGCAGAACCCTAAAACAAGATTATTTTAGATCAGTAACGCTAAGCGTTTGGTTTACGACTATGTTTTATTATTTTAACGAAATTCACGTGTTTCAGTAACGTTTAACGTTTATTTATCGGACAAATAAATCAAAATTACGTTTTGTTGAATGGTTGTTTTAGTTTTCGGACATTCCGTGACGGAAAACATACGGTACGAAATAACACTAAGGTAGGTATCTGGAAGAATTTTACAAGAAGCAGTAGACACAAAATGAATTGCTTGTTTATTTCCGCTCAAGATTATAAAATCCTACTCATCAACATTACACTAATATTAAAAATGCGAAAGTTTCGAAGTTTGAATTCTTCACACCAAGGCCACTGGACGGATCGGGCTGAAATTGCATAGTTATAATGTAAGACTAATTTGTTATGTATATTTTTTTATTTTTGTTCCACGCCTTGATGTTTTCTGTTTACGAAAATTAATGCCTATATTAATTAATATTTAAATTATTGGTCTGGGAATCGCAAACTGTCCCTTTACCTTAAAATAGCTAAATTAGTGATTGGTGTATTTAGTTTTACAAAAATAAAAGTGGTGATATAACAATGGTGAGAAATTAATTTGACATACGATTTCCTTTTTATTCGAGGTTAAAAAAAAGTGGAACATTTTGCACAGCATCATCTAAACCTCCCATATTTCTAAGCCTCTGAGGTATTTAGATCAACAATTATCGATGACCTCTGTGGCGCGGCGGGCGAAGGTCCGCCTGCGACGCAAGAGGTTGCGGGTTCGATTCCCGCCTTGGGACAAAATGTTTGTACGATCTGTAGTTATTTGTTCAGGGTGTTCTGGTCATTTTCTATGTATTATAAAAATATATATCTGTGTACTGTATTTTAATATGTATATCAGTTATCTAATACCCATAACACAAGCTCTGCTAAGCCTGGGGCTAGATAATGTTGTGTGAATTTCCTAGCATATATTTGTATTTATTAACATTTTAACTGGCTTCCAAGCTTGGAAGCCGGATCGGTGATCGCAGTGGACATGTTGAAAATACACTGACCGAGTCTGCCGTCCTTCCTCTGGTAGATTTCCTTAGTTTTTACGACATCCACGGGCTAACTTGAAGGGGTTCATTCTAACGCCGATAGCCATGGCCCGGTACAGCGCTACATGGGATGATTTATATTAGACCGTTCCGTGTACGTGGCCCAGACGGGACACCGATTTGAAACGTTACATACATTTTGTATGAAGCAGTTTATATTACACAGTGCATGATCGTCCGGGTCCGTCTACTAACTTCTCCGTACTACTCCTGGACACGGCCCGGTCTTATATACATCATCCCGTGACGTAAAACTCTAAAGAAACGTAAGTAGTTCTACGCTATAATAGCATTAGCTTTTTGATTGTATGTTGGTTTTAGGGCGATGTGCGTTCAGAATAAATTCGAGAATTCTTCTACGGCTTTCTATATGATACCAACATTGTTATTATTTTGTCTATGTTATTACGTTACCTACGTAAACTATTTTATAATATAATAATAATAATAAATCATTTATATTATGAAGGTCTTACTTATTACATACATTTGGTACAATAATATAGTCTTTTAGATTTATTTCACCATTTGGTTCAACTCATCGCTCTAAGTTTTAAAACTTGTGTTAAAGACGCGAAGGATCTTTACCTCTCGGCAAATATCTTACAGGCAACTGTTAAAGCTTCGTAAAAATACAGATAAAAGGATTTTAAGAAAGGAAAATTAAAAAAATAAGAAACAGACAAACTAGAAATATGTATAAAGAGAAGGCAAAAAACTAGGTACCACTTCAGGTTCACTTTTTAGGTGTTATGCAAGGCTTTGGATATGTCTACGTACATATCCTCCACTTCATCATCCGAGTGTGCCGAGGTCGGTGCGTAAACCTGATAACCTTTATGTTATGCCGTTTGGATAGCCGAAGGATCACCGCCGGAGTAACGGTGCGCCGTTACCATGGTCGCTGCCATTTCCTTACTCCAAAACTACCGAAAGGATATCTTATTCCAAAAGCAGCGGTAGAACTCAGTACTTTGTATAAATCAACGCTTCACCGAAAAATGCGTTCCGTCATCAGATACCTAATTTTTTTAAATGATATTTATGCCCTTATTTTTAAATAGAAGAACTTTACAAGAGAAGATGTTTATAAGATGTTCAACAAAATTAAAGTAGGTAGGTTTATACATTATTTTTTATTTTGTAAGGGATCAGTTTACATAAAAGGTGTTCGATGTAAGACAGTTTAAAGGTTGTCGCATACATAGGACGCACCGCTGCAGTTTTGAAAAATTTAAACTGACTTCGAATCCCTTGTGTTTATGTGTCTATGTCGGGATAATTCTCTATAGATACAAAAGCACTCGTTAATTTGACAAGGTACTAAAACGACAGAAACGGTCGCCGCCTAACCAATTAAAATTCGTTAAAAGTCCGTCGTCCTTTGATTGGATTTGTAAAATCAATTAGTTACAGCGGATTCAGATAATTTGAAGGGATCCGTTTTATTGAAGGGTCCGACAGATTGTGCCAGAAATCAATGGTGTTTTGTTTAAATGTTTGCCTTTGGTTTGGAGCGAAACTTAACCTTTTCAATTAAAACTAGTATTTATAATTGAAACAATTGAGCTAACTGCAGACTGTTGCAAACAATCTACAAGTAGCTCAACTGATCCATATCAATACCAGTCGGAAGCGTGCCCAAGACGCTAGCTGCATTGCCCCGCTGTATAGCAATACTGATGCGCTGCGCCAGATACTCACCAGCTCTCGGGTCACGCGTCGCTTTTCATCAATGGATAATAGAATTTTGTTATCTGATGAGAAATAAAAATAATCCTTAAAAAAATATCGCGTGATGAGGTTTTAAATACGTGGGTGTTCTACATAAATGATACGGAAACCAAGAAGAGTTAAACTAACATTTATTATTATTGATTTTTTTATTTAAAAAAGATCATAACATTATAAATATCTCCAAATCGTTATGCCTAGTACATTGAATCATATAAAGTTAACAACTACAAAATAATGGAATTACACACAAGAAAAAACAAAAGAAAATCACAACAATATAAATAATTATGTAGGTACGTAAAATAATAAAATTACATCAATTAAAAAATCTTGAAACACAAAATAAGCTAAAACTTCCAAAACACAAAACAGAAATAAATTTTACAGGGTAACAATCATAAAAGCTAAAAATAATAAAAGTGGATAAAGGTAAATAAGAAATTTACACGCGTTCACATAACTCCATTACGGAGTATTTCTGAAGTCTAATCGCAGGTGTGGGTCAGTTAGTGGAAATATAACAAAAGTGTTACACCTGAATAAAACCACCCCAGTTTAATGTAAATTTCAAAAGGTAGGCATTGTACTCCGATGTCTTGAACATATTGGTTAGTTGACGATGCGTAAAAATAGCGGCATAAGTGACGAAGGGTCACGAACAGCTGAACAATTTTTGTGCGAATGATGGATCTGATGTGTGAGGAGGGACATTTTGTGATGTAGGTACACAGAATTTCTATGTTCATGAAAAAAACCTGTTTCAGCCTACTGGTACTGGCAATCACTCCATAGGTGGGCGGTCAGAAAACCTAAAGAACGTATCGCATCTCTTACACCGCACAGCACAAAAATTTTCTATAAAGATAAAGATCATTTATTTGCTTACACATGTGAAGATCAAAAGTCAATAACTTTATTTCTTTAGGCTTACAAAAAAGCACTTAGACAAGTCAAATTTTATACAGAAACAACAACTTACAGGTATTTATACAACTGATAAAAGATACATACACACATTAAATTTTGAAGTGACAGTTGGTTAAAGCCTAGTTTACTACAAGCTTCTCTAAGCTTTATCTACAGCATAAGAACGTTTTTTGTCGTGTGGTGTCGTGCGTCGCGTCGTGGTAAAACGTTCTAAGGATTCTTTGTCGCTTATTTACTGTCTACATACCGAAACCGACAGAAAACAAAAATACCACCTTATTTTCGTGTGTTTAATTTTAAGAATTTGACCTTTTCTAAGTGTACATTTATTGTATTGATGGAAGTAAAGAATTTTTGATAATTGTTTCTTGACAACACGCAAGCCATTCGTGTGTGCAGTAGCCTCCTGGACCGCTTGCTTAAAGCAAAGGGTGTGATCATACGGCTTTTTGCCGTAGCATTTTGCGCGCCGTGCGGTCATTTTAGGTGGATGCGTGCGGGTGCGGTGCTGAACCGGTGCGTCCTATGTATGCGACAACCTTTAAACTGTCTTACATCGAACACCTTTTTATGTAAACTGATCCCTTACAATTGACTATAGAGCTCAAATTAAATTGAGAAGGGGTTAGGCAAGGGAATGGCAAATGTGTTAGAAATTTTTCATGCGCATTAGAAGGGTCCAGTGCTTTTATGTCGTAGGTAATGTTACGTTTTACGTGCTTGTGAAGATAATTTAGGAAGATTCCGACCTTTTATACAAAAGGTTTTGAGGAAAATTTTAGAAAAATGCGTTGCTGGAAGCAAAAAATACAAAAGTGTTTAGGCGTTTCCTTTAACTACTAGTATTTGAAAAAGATAGGTATTATATTTATTACTAAGTAGTACTTTTTAATGTGGATTCTCTGGAAACGTTGTTTAACATTATTTCGTTATTCGGTGTTTATTCGGCTTAGACACCTGAATGGATCTTAGTGAAATTTGGCAGGGAGGTAGACTGTATCCGGGGACGGTTATAGGCTACAATTCATCCCGGAAAAGCAGTACCTTACCACCACAAGCTCTGCTTTGCTTGGGGCTAGATGATGTAGAGTATATTTACTAGCAAATTAGAACTAGAGGTATTTCAGTTGAAACAATTGAGCTAACTGCAGACTGTTGCAAACAATGTAAAGGTAGCTTAACTGATCCATATAATTCAATTTTAAAGTTGGGCTTCAGATTTTAGTATTCATTTACGAGTAAAGCTAAACGCAGAAGATTATTAATCCTTATTTACAGCAAAAGTCTAACAAAGTTTGAAATAACAATCCAGACCCGAGCTTTCTCTGCATAATCAGCGAATTCAGACACAATTTTTCCGCAAACTTATTACGAAATCATTATTGATAATGCTCTTTTCATACAAACCTGGAAACTAGTCCATTAAATTTCCTCTAAAATAAAAAACTGATAATCAAAAACTACGTCATACCTACTAGTCACACTAATAATATTAACGCGAAAGTTCGGATGTTTGTTAAGTACCTCTTCACGCCGTTCCTATTGAAGGGATAGCTTAAATTTTTCAAAGTGACCTTTGACACCAAAGTAGACCTGGATTATCATATAGATAGACTACTTTTAATCCGCAAAAGGAACTGAATGAGAATTTTACAAAGCTAAATTTTAGTAATCTTTGGCATATTTCCTTTTAGCTTCCAAGGGGGTAGACAAACACGCATACAAAGATCTAACTGTTCTTTCAACACAATCAGGGTTAATAGTTAACCCACTTACATTCATATTGGAATCGTAAAAATACGAGTTTTTATGGTTAAATATACGATTCATGTATATTGTTTCAAGAACAATTAAGAGTCGAGATCGACGTTATTCCGTGTCATACTTGGAATTTGTACCTTCCAACACTTCCAACGGGTAATACTTATCGAAAGAGGCGACTAAGGGACAACTCGGTAGATGTCTGGCGACGGCAGACAGCAGCGCCTTCCGCAGAACGCTGTTACCATTGAACTGCGATCGCACGCCGGCATGCCCAGCGTGGAGATGATAGGCCCCATATTATGATGAAAGTCAATAAGTAGTCTCTTATCAGAGGGAAGCATGCGTCCCTTCCAGTCCAGTCCATCTAACCAGTTCCTATAGGCTGTGGATGATGACGTCATTCCTAACTGTGTTTGAATTAAAATTGCGCTATTAATAACACCCGCAATAAAACAAAATTTAGCAGACCTTTCAAAACCAGACCAATCCCAGAAAACAAATCGCAAACTTTGTTCTGAACCTTAATGAACAAACGAAAAGTTTACTTACAGCTTACTTCGCAAAAATAATATCTTTATTTTTTCTCTTAGTATTCTTAAATACCCACTGATATAATTTGAATAAGCGTCGGTTTAGGGCAAAGTTATTCGTTATTTAGACTGTTAGGAGCCTTACAGCCGGTTTTCATTCGCTTGTTATAATATGACAATAGTTTAAACTTTTCGATAACCTCTAGTGTGTTCACTTATGTGTGGATAAACGAAGACTTGGTACGTAAAACAAATAAACAAAACATAATCAGGATAAGTGCTATATATGCTAATTATTTCACTGGGCTAGGTGTATGATTATGTAGGTATTTCCTCTGTTCTATCCTAATTTACATTTGTTACGACTACTAGAGCAAAACCGCTGCTTTGCTCCTTTGGTGATTCGAGTCTTTAGACCGAGCAAAGAGGAATTTTGTAAACAACAAATACAGGTAAGAGCGCTGCAAGGCGCTTAATGTATTGAAAGAAACGAAAACCTTCACTGTTTTCGTAAACTACCTATGTATATCTTCGTCTCCAAGTAAAATTTCCTTTAGGACCGAACAGATTTCAATCATATAATTGTTTAAACTTATATCTATATCCTAAAAATCTAAGCCTTCGCTAGAAGGCAGAGTAAAAAGAATGCTGGCAGCATTGCCACGTTGAATGGCAATGCTAATTCATTGACCGAAATAAAAGACTGCATTCTGATTAGCTGTGGAGTGATTTAGCCTAAATCGTTGACCGAAATAAAAGACTGCATTCCGGTCACCTGTGGACTCTATTAGAAGTTTTGTAAGATCTTTGTATATTTCGTGTGCACCAGGACCCCAAGGACCTTCTGGACCTGGACTTTCCACCACCAAACGGCTCAAATAGGTAACCTCGGTCAAAATTAGCGTAATAATTGAAATTGTTTAAATCTAATAAAACACTGTTTTAACCGGATTGATCGCGTATGATCGCGTCGGTTTATAACCTGACGTTTCGGAGGCTTTTCAGCTTCCATGGTCACAGGCAGACTCTGTTGCTGTTTCTGTTTGTTTAAATCTGTTATTGTAACTAAAAATTCACTTCAAATTACTTACTTGGAAACTACTGTGTTCCCTTGCGAATAAAATAGTTACGGGCTGATTTTGCGACCAGCCTCTAAACAAAATCAAAAAAATCCAAAAGCGGAGCAGAATTGGTAACGACATAAAGTAACATACAAACATAAATACTTACAGCCGAAATGAGAACCTCCTTTTGTTTTTCGTCGGTTGATAAAGAAAAGCTACCTTCCACTAATCAGTTACTTATCAACCGGACACACGGTACGTCGCAACCGGACGCCGGGTACCAATGGTCCGGCTGTTAGCTGAAGTGGCCGGATGTTCACGTCCGCCGTCTGGGATATAGACGTCTATTCTTATTGGTGCTCGAATAGAGTGATTTTTTCTTTTATCAAATCGACTTTCTATTATTTTTTGTAACATATTCATTTGTGAGAACTGAGTAAAAGAATTGCTGCTATAAATACAGCTAATAATGCTAAATCGTTTTCTTTTAAATGAAGTCTTTGGAGAAGAACCTGATTCGCTAAACGCCCGCTCTGTAAATAGCTGCCGTCAATAATAGACATGATGACTTTCCTTCTTTGATTATTCATGACGAATAATCAAATTTCTTAAAAAAATGGATTTTGATGAAAATATTGAGCTTTTAGAACTGCCATTTCAATTTCGCTCTGAAGCGCTACAATAGTAATGGCGTTTACGTCATAGTTATCACGAACAGCTGTTGTTATAGTATGACCTTAATATTTTATATTCAATAGAATAGAATCTCTTTATTAACAAAGAAAATAAAAATCAAATAATAGTTACAATAAGAACAAGTATTTACAATATTGTCAAGGAACGAGTAAAGTTGATTGAAGAAAGTTAGACCTTTACCATGGTAAAGTTAGTAAGCTATTTAATGTATAGTTTTATTTACGAAAATAATAATTAATCTCGATCAAAACAAAAAATATAATAAATGAAATGAAATGAAAATATATTTATTCTGACCGTACAGGTAAAAATATAAAAGAAAACTTACAAGATTGATACAATTGCAAACACGACAGATTACATAAAAATATACAAGATGAGAGTACATATAAATTGCTTGAAAACTACACATGCAAGTTTCAATTGTTAAGATGAAGCCGTGTGTTATGGTCAGTGCCGTGTAAAAACCGTGTTAATACGTGTTTTGTAATCTATGGTTCTGGTATAATTCGGTAAATACATAATTTTAGTGATTCTTAGTTATCGCCATTATCCCTTTTTAATGATTATTTTGCTATTGTATAGACAATGATCCCGGAATGTTCACATTAAAAAAATATTCCAAGAGAGAAATATTTGTTCCAAAATACTTTAAAAAATTCAGTACCACATAAAATCATAAGTAAATAAAACCAATCAGCGAATCAAAGCAGATTCGGACGTCTATGAGAAGGGACACTCCACGCTATTCAACTGAGATCAAGTCAGCCCTTCAAAGGGTCTGTTCTTATCCCTTCGAGACCCTCACTATTGTGATGGTGATGGGCGGGTCAAAACAGCCCGGGACTATTGCATTTAATTTTTGAATTTAGCAATGTAAGTATTTGAAAAGATTAATTTCACTATTATTAAGATTGCTTGCCATTCAACGTGACAATGCTGCCAGCATTCTGTGCACTCTTGTCTTCTGGCAACGGCTTAGATTTTAGGAAATTGATGTAAGTGTAAATATTATACTCCGATTCAAAATCTAGATATTGCTTGTATACAAAGGGGTTAAAAAGTCCAAGGAATGTTGGTAGATTTATGTTAGTAATATTGAAATATTTAACGACATTAGTATCATCGAAGCAAAGTACAATACCGATAATTTTTGGGACTTATTTCATTTCTTTTTCAAAGTACAGAAGCTCGAAATAATGTTTAGCTTTGAAAGCTTTCAATCATCATTTAACTCTCGTTCGTTTTCGAATTCAATTTCACACATTTTCTGCTGCTCATGTGGGATAATGCATTGTTGAAGTTTGTGTTCATAGTAATGAATTTTTATAATGAATTTCTAGAAGTTAGTTTAAAAAAGTAACAAACTTTTTAGAAGTCATCTAAAACTTATAGATAGTCCTACCAACGAGTAGGTGGGTAGGTATGCTTCTATTGAAAGTGTCTGAAAATTATATTGGATCTTTCCACACAGTAACTAACTTTTGTTCTTTTTTTCTTCTTACAGGATCTACAAGAGGACTCTAAGTGGCCTTTTGTGTCTTCTGACTAAAAGAATAACTTTCCGAAGTTCCCCATGATAGTGCAAGACTTGGTGACACGGAAGTGCTTTGAACTTTTTTAGTTCAAAAGTGTAGTTAAGACAAGATATCGTTTGAGAATATTTTTATATCAGAGCCTAAGTTTCATGCGAAAGTTTTGACGTAAATATATACGCAATTTAGTTAATTCAAGAGACATGTATTTTGCCTTCACTGCTCGGGATATAACCATGAAAACAAAGGCTTTTGAAAAACCGTGGATCAGTAAAATATCAGGAATAATCAGAATAATCAATTTATTGGTAATATTATTACACGTCACAAAAAAATTATTATTATAGCTAAGTATAATAAATGATGGTTAGGAAAAGTTAATAGATAATGGTCAGGTTAGGAAGGAAAGGTAAAATCGTGGTCTGATCAAATCATTAGTTGATTCCTCAGGTTGATTCGATTTGTCGTGTCATAAGCAGTTTTGACAGGTCAGCTGTTATAGCTGACATAGCTGTCAAAGTTAGCCGGATATCGGCGATGATGATGTAAGGCTATAAAAGGAGTTACCACTTCCTTTCCGGATAATATTCGAGAGTAATGAAACGGAACTGACTTCGAAATTGCTCAACTTCGAAATATTAAAGCTTAATATACCGAAGAAACTTAATGAAGTGAAGGGATTTTGAGGTAATCTGGTTTCAACTTTGGATTATCTAAAACATCTGTTTGAAATGTTACCGTTATGGGCCATTTAGTTTTGGTGCAGATGGGCCTTTTCGTGAATTTGCTTCAGACGCGCTTCTTCGTGCATCTTATAGAGTTTTTATAAAATAAAATGACTCGATGAGACTATTGTTGGCGATTAATAAGTATTGCAGGTGATCTATATAAGGGCTCTATCTCATAAGGACACCGTGGTCTTGAACTACCAAGCGAGAAACACCAAAACAAACACCACCACCAACTGGTGGTGGAGTGAGTAAGACTCGAAATAGCTCTATATATTTTAATGGTTGCAGCGGGTTATTTGGTTGCCGGCAACAAATTTGGTTGCGCAACCTAGCTCATACCAGAAAAAATCGAAAAAAATGAAGTGAACCCGAACCTCGCTCTCCGTAGCAACAATTACCACTACAAACTTATCATATTCTCACACAAACTACGAAAGTCGGAGAGATCGGTGTACATAATAGGCCTCGCGGTAAACAACCGATTACCTGAGAAAATAAGAGATGCTGCTTCCTCCAACATATTCGAGCACCGACTCTCTTTGTTATTAAGTTGTATCCATTGTCATCAATATCATAGCAGCCCTTAGGTACACATTAAATGAGTTCAATATAGGCCTCCCCCATACGACGTCACAGATAGCCCTGACCAGCCTCCAGCCAAACCATTGTTGCTTCAAAAATACTATCTAATTTATTTGACGACCTCTGTGGCGCGGTGGGCGAAGGCCTGCCTGCGACGCAGGAGGTTGCTGGTTCGATTCCCGCCTCGGGACAAATGTGTGTACGATCTGCAGACATTTGTTCAGGGTGTTCTGGTCGTTTTCTATGTATAATAAAAAATATCTATCTATGTAATGTATAATATTATGTATATCAGTTATCTAGTACCCATAACACAAGCTCTGCTTAGCTTGGGGCTAGATAATGCTGTGTGAATTGTCCAGCATTATTTCTAATTTTCCATTTCTATCTATCTATTTTCCGTACAATGATAAATAGGATAATGAACAAAGAGGAACAATGTAGAATTTTTGATTAATTCACTTGTCTTCATATCTTTTGTATTGCCCACAGAACACCCTGGCAATCCTCGACAAGCTGGACATCGATAGTGAAAAGCCATCAGAAGAAGAGATCGCAAGGCTCTTCGGGTTCGAGGAGGCGTACCTGGCTGGAGACGTGGGCATTTGGCAGCGGCTCAAACCGAGGGTCTGGGCCTTGTTCGACGAGCCGTCTAGTTCGCAACCTGCTAAGGTATACTCAACTTTACTGTGTGCATTTAAAGTCATATTTCTTTCTTGAGCACTGCGTCATCGCAACTCGGTAAACGTTAGGTAGTGGAAACGCTGTGTCCAGGTGGACTGACGATTTTCGAACGAATACTGCCCGATGCTTGGCGCGGCAAGCTGAAGTCAGGGCGCTATAGCGCTTATTATGAGAGACTGCTATGGAGTAGCAGGGGTCCGTGCGTGCGCAGTAAAGTAGTCCTACACCAGAGACTCTAAGAAGAGATCGCGAGGCTCTTTGTGTTTGAGGAGGCGCACCTGACTGGAAACGGCGTGTGTCAGCGTCTCAAGCCAAGAGTCTGGGCTATGTTTGCAACCTGATATGGTTTAATATAAATGAATTCTTAGGATTCGCTACCGATCTGCAAACATTGATTTTTTGAGAGGCACCAGCTAATACGACTACGTGTGTTCCTAAATAAATTATTCATTTTACGTCAAAAAAGAATTTCTAACGAAGGGGAAGAAATTTAATACGCGTAAGTACTACCTACTCACAATTTCCAAAGAAATGAGAACCCTACCAAACTTATAACAGGATCCACGTTAGAATGGCATTCTTACCAAGAACTGCTGTAATTTGAACTTTATCACTTCAAAATATGACATCTTTTTATTGAAGTATCTTCACGACCAAGGAAAGCCGAGGTATTAAGAGGGGACGTGTATAAATTTGCGCAAAAAGTCTGGATCAAGTTTTTAGGGATCTCTACGTGACAACAAGAGTAACGGAACCTTCTTGATCTTTAAAGAAAGAGTACGGTACCTACTTTGCTTTATTTTCCTTATATTATGTGACATATTCAGTAAACTATATTTTCTTAAATTGTTTTTTAGACATGGGGTAGTTTCGAGAGCAAAATAAGTTACAGTTGGTAGTTACATGACTTTTTAAACTTTCGAGATTTGTTAACATATAAAAGCTTATTTATCTGGTATTTATCGCGTACCTTTTGTTTTCTTTTCCCCGACGTTTCAACCGCGTTACAGCAATCGTGGTCACGGGGCCACTCAAAAGGTATCTATAAATACCCGATAAATAATCTTGCATTATTGTTACATGCTTAAAATTAAAAACTGAAGCTGAAGATTATATTTTTTAATATATTTCTTTATTACATACTATAGATTATATATTTTTAGCAGCTACTCCATAGGTTTGTAAAACGTATTCTTGGCTGTTTTTTACAACTTGCAGTACAGGTAAAGTGGCTTTGCGGTTCTTTACGACTAAAGCCAACCCGCATTTCCCCCAACACCTGAAATTAACTTCACACTTATTAGAGTTTATTATAGTTTGCGAACTTTCATTTTGTTCAGTCTTAAGCATGAGACACACTATTGTGTCATGACGCGTCAAAAGCATGTTAGTATCAAATATGTAGTGTAGCAAGTTAAAGTTTTTTAAGCTTACGCGATCAGAGCACATCGTAACTATTTGGAGTCGACCCGTGATCACGACAGTTTGAAAGTAAAAATATATAATTAATTTTTGTTTAGGTACTTAAAAACTTTATTAACAAAAAAAACACAATCAAATAATAGAATTAAACTCAATCTAGTATTCACAATTGAGCTAATTGCAGACTGTTGCAAATAATCTACAGGTAGCTAAACTGATCCATATCAATACCAGTTGGAAGCGTCCCCAAGACGCTGGCAGCATTGCCCCGCTATATGGCAATGTTGATGCGCTGTGCCAGATACTCACCAGCGTGACAGCTCCAGCAGTGACCCGAGAGTCACGCGTCGCTTCGAACAGACGCAATATTACTGTGTGCTGTGTACTGTGTCACTTCAGTAATGTGTTTCTAACTATAAATGTTATTATGAATGTAAAAGGATAAACTACGAACCTAGTGTTTGTTGGAATCTTATATCTACATGTAGATATAATTGCAATTTATATCAAAACCCCATCACTAGAAACTAATTCGTTGAGGGTGCTCTAAATGGGAATAAAAAACGTGCTCTAAATGGAAATACTTTCATTTTTCATTTCATTACAACGTTTATCGTTCGTGAGTGCATATTTCCTCCTTCCTATAACGATCCACTGCTGCACGCAGGCCTCTACCTGATAATCGCCTTATTGGCTATATCTCGTGGGGGGTAATGCCCATAGTACCCACGCTGGGCATGCGGGTTGGGGATCGCAGTTTGGTGGTAAATCTATTCTGAAAGATGTAGGAACATTATGAGAAAAAAAACATCGAGTACATGCTAAATGTATCACATTGATTTGCTTCTCGTCACGACACGACACAATAGTGTGTTTCTACCTTTATTATCATGATACAAAAAACACATTGGCACGATGCCACGTGGCTGCATTGCCGAAGTTTCCCTCAAATTATGTATTCACGGGATCTCCACAGCATTTGCACATAAAATTGGGTGTTTTTACGTAAAATTGTATTGTGAATAAATTCCATAGCACGTGTTTGGGTAGCATTCGAATAAACGTTATTGTGACGGTTGTTGAAACAAATTACTATGCAAAAATTCAACGTACTCCGAATAAATATGGAATACCCAATCCGAGGGTTTGTTGTGCGTAAATTTGTGTAGGTAGACCCTTTGTGATCGTGATTTTAAACACATTATAGAAATTTTTCGAGAGAACTTACTGAATTTTTTTTAAAATTCACTATATTGCAGCGTCTTTTTTTACGTTACATGTAGTTTGGCTAAGATGTATTTGTCCGTTTGGTTTTTTAGTCCATGTCACATTATTAACATTATAAGTTCGAAGGTACCTTATGTGAAAACAAGGCTGGACTTTTCCACAGAGCATCATTAATATCACAAGCATTTGGGAGATTTTCAAACACAGTACAACTGGAACTCATATTTTTTTATTCCAGTTTTCCCCCTCAAGGGGGATTTCAAGGGGGAAAACTGGAATAACTCTATTTTCCCACATCCCTGCGAAGTCTTAGAGAGGTGGATGAATGGCGGACTTAGGTCTCTGCCTATGGCAACATGCATCCATACAAGCTTAGGCCTATAAGATACTTCTTTGCTTGCAAGAAAAATGAATAAAAGAAAGACAACAAAGCACGCCCTCAGGACTTGCACCTAATGACCTAACCTGAGATCTAGATTGTGTCTGAAAGAACTCGGTCACACCGAATGATACTATTTAAGGCGTAACCTAGCCTACTTCGGTAAAGGAGGAGGTTCTATGCTCGGCTGTATTTTTTAAGTACTTACCTACCCCTTCCGGACCCAAGGCACAACTACGATGCTCAACTGGTTGTGCCGCGGGTACTACCTATGTTTACCAATTTCTTCGTCAATTGTGGGCTGATCTCAATGTTTTTTTTTTGTATAGTATCCTGGGGTGCTCCCGTATAACTTTATGTTTAATTTTACTGAGTGTTTACTATTTGCACAACCAAAATTTAAATTAATAAAAATGTAAATGCAAAGGCCTTTGAAGTCGATTTTTGTTTATCTGCAAAAACATCAAATTATTAAATAAATCACTCGTTTTTAAAAACGCTCGTAAACGTTCGTTAAGAGATGGAACTTGTATATTTAAAAGTGGTATAAAACTAAAATAATTATATCAGGCACCTAATGGATCAAGTCATAAAAAGTAGAACTGCCATTTTATTAAACTACAACCGTTAATCAAAGTTGTTTTAATCTATCTAATGGATGGCAAGGATCTTGTTAAGTTTAAGCTATGCTTTGAAGGAATATCGAAAGAACATAAAAAGCCTTTTACAAGTTTTATGATTCGATATGGTTAATTTTCAAGAAAACCAGTTCATATTTTTCGAAGGTGAATATGGAAGCTTGGTTTTTAAGTCCTCAGGAGGTTAAGGTTGATGGGAATTTGATTGTATTTTTTTATATGTAAAGGGGGTAAATTATTGTAAGGTTTACAAATTTACACTTATCTGCAAAAAAGAACCGGAAATACTTTTATAGAACGAAATAACTTTTGTGCACTTAGCAAACATCATTTTCTTAAAAAACTATACAGTTAAGACGTGTCGGTGTGACTGCAGCCTAAGTGCTTCGGCGTCAATTTACTCAGCCTTTGTCTGGTGGCTTCCTGAGGAACAGCTTCTGAAGAGTCCACTGTTGAAATGGATTCTTTGACGTTTCAAGGTAACTAGATCTTCTACGAAAACTTTTTAATAATATCCCAAATTTATATTTTTAACAATAAAGCAAAAAGCTAAGTAACTAGATCTGCTAGATTTCTACTCGGTAATGTTGCTTCAATTGGTTACCATTGAATTAATCATTATAATGGGTTTGTTGTTTAACTAGAAAAAACAGTCGTTTGATGAATTCAGTAAAAATGTAAGCGGGTTAACTACGAACTTTATTTGTGTTGCAAGAAGACTACTTCTTCTTCAGGGTGAGTGCGATTCTTGACGCGCGCGCGTACCATCCCTCCTTACGGGATGAAACGTTGGTGTTCTTCCAACACAAATAAGGTCTGTAGTTAACCCGTTTACATCCGTAATGAAGGTATATAGTTAGCAATTGTTGCTACCATCTAAATAAAAATATCATTTTTAATGCTTAGCTCGATTTCATAGGGCTCGGCGCTGTAGAGTGCTAACGCACGCTTGAGATGGAATTCGGTAAGTTTTTTATAAAACCCTGCGAATTTATCTTGTAAACTATAAAAAAATATAATTGACATCAAAATAGAATGGAGTGAGCATCAATAGTTAACACCCAAAACTGTGATCATAGATTTTCCAGTAATCGAACGAGCAACTTCTATCGTCTAACCCTTTAATGCATAGTGTTGTATAACTGCAACATAAGGATTTTTAATAAAAATCTTTCCCTGCATTAGAATAAACATTTCTACAAGATAATTTTTTTTCAAGGTGTCAGTAAAAATCATGCATTAAAGGGCTAAGCACCTTTCGCCACCTTTGCCGCGGAAGTCGATCTTAACTCCGACTCCAAAAATAGTTACCTAGGTTCTAAAATAGTTAAGAACTGAAATCTCTCTTAAACAGTTAACAATCGACCCCGACTAAAGTTAGTAGTTTCAATCAATTTAACGTGTCACCTAAAAGCGAGTGGTTATCAACTTTGAACTTTAGTGCTTTAGTGCCATATCATAAATCCCCGTTGCCGGGTACCCGCTGGGAGGTGCATCCAAACTACGCTGGTATTTGTGAAAGATAACGTATGTACGTTATCTTGCCCATACACTTCGCCTTCGGGTAACCGACACCGGCTACCCGGACAGGACGTAAGAAAAGGCAATAAGAGTCGCTTACGCCCGAAGACTCAAACGCATATCTGAAGATTTTCAAAAATCACCAAAAATCTGTACTGTTCTAAAAAACTAAAAAAAACAGTCTAAAAACCTCTAGAATAACATTTTATGGGTCCAAATCGGTCGATAAATGACGGAAAAATCGACTGAAATACATAAAAAACATACAGCCAAACGTAGAACCTCCTACTGAAGTCGGTTAAAAATCATGTTTTTGAATGAGATGGAACCATTTTTTTATATTGTTATGAACCTTCCCTTTTTTCATTTTTTTCTTATCTCAATAAATTTTCCCAAGAGTATAGTCATACAGTAAAAAGGCATTAAGAAAACCATATAAAAGGGAACAAAAAATGAGGTGCATCGTTTCACACTCGAGCTATCTTAACAACGTCGTTAAAGGTCCAAATCGGCGATTTAACCGAGACTGACCCGGCGAACTTTGCTGATAACTGTTGGTTCTTGTACTGTGATGTGGAGCAGTATAAGTTTTAATGTCAGACTTAACTCTGTATCGATTTCATTTAAGGGACCGAAGTTAATTTTGTAAGCTATAGAAATAAAAAGTTATTAAGATTTATTATTAACTAGCAGCGCCTCGCGGTTTCACCCGCGTAGTTCCCGTTCCCGAGAGAATTCCGGGATAAAAAGTAGCCTATGTACTATTCCGGACTATCATCTATCTCTGTGCCAAATTTCATCCAGATCCGTTGAGCCGTTCTGGCGTGATTGAGTAACAAACATCCATCCATCTATCTATCCATCCATCCAAACTTTGACATTTATAATATTAGTAGGATAAAGATTTCTTAGTGATTTCTGTTTCAGCTACCCACCACAAGACTTAAAGAGACTTTTAAAACTCATGGAATTATTCTTTGAAGGTCACACCCGACCTTTGAGCTTATAATTGCCACCCATGACGGTTGCATTAATTTCTATCAAACATTAAATATAATTATCAATGTCAAAACGAAGCAGAATTTGTACTACGTATTTCGGCTCTAAGAGGTCACGTTACACAGACAGACGGATCAATATGGAGACTCAGTAAATCCTCGATTTAATCCATTTTTATTCCTTTCCCCTTTATTTTTTAGGCTATGATTAAAAATCTATTTGAAACCAACATTATGACTAGGGCATCCACCATTCAAAGCTATAAACAAGAGTTTTCTATTTATTTTCTCAGACAAAGATCCATCAAAACCTTTTACCGCTTACTAACTCCAAACAAAAGATTATGGAAATCATATTTTGCGTTTAACCTTTATCATTCCCTGGATAAAACGTCAAATCTTGTGATTAATGGTCCCTGGTTTGAATTTTTGTTGCTTTGGGATAAGGTATTTATTTCAAATCTTTATATTTGATTATCATGCTTGACCTTTTACACAGCTTCAAACATCTAGTCTCAAATAAAGCATCGCAATCCCTTTAATAACAATTTATGGGATAGCGATGCTTGTATCCAATTCAATTGAGAGTTATTTATTGCGTTGGTACATGTTTTACATGGATCTTACAAATAAGTCAATTTCAATTTTTCAATTTAATTTATTTATTGTAAGTAAGTACGTTTACAGAGTTGTAGGTACACAAGTAAACACACATTTTTACAACGTCAGGTACTTAAAGCTATGAAACAGAGAGATATCTTTATGAACTTATAGGTATAACAAAGACAATAATTTTACGATCAACATGTAGGGTTCAACAATCTTAAAGGTAAAACCTTCTAGATTGTGGTGACATACATTCTTATTTACAAAGACCTCATTAAATAAAATAAAAACCGCTGGACAATTCACACAGGATAATCCAGCCCCAAGCTAAGCAGTACACTTATTCTGTAAGAGTTCGAATTCGAACTCGAATTCACTCAGGTGACCAAATTCGATAGCTCCTTTATAACCTTTTATTTGGCGAGTAAGTTCGAGTTTCCAGTATCGAGATCATTTGTGAATTCCCTTACAGAATACCAATTGTTCGTCATTCTGCAGATCAAACATTTGTAACGAGGCGGGAATCGAACACGCAACCTCCTACGTCGCATGCGAACTTTCGCCCACCGTAGTACTCGTACCATAATGGTCGTCGTTAATAAAACTCGAAGTTCAATAAATATGCACATACGAAACTTAATTGACTTAAAACTCAAACAACAGACAAAAACAAAAATAAATAAACAAGGCACTTCATTTAATTGTTCTCTTTATACCTTTACTAGCTGTTGCCAGCGGCTTTGCACGCGCTTTTCAAGTAGCCTATATCCGTCCCCAGAATACTATTTACCTCCCTGCCAAATTTTATTAAGATCCGTTCAGCGGTTAAGACGTGAAAAGGTAACAGACAGACAAAGTCAATTTAGAATTTATAATATTTTTAGTATGGAAGTATGGATACCAAAATGCTTTTGTGTACTTGACAGTCTCCTACAGAAAAACTGAATTGCAGTTGATAAACATGTTCCGCGGCGAGAACCGAACCCACTACCTACGCCAATCTGGGCTATTCTTTTCACGATCTTACGCATGTCGTCGACCCAGACCCATCGCGGCGGTTGACCTTAAGCTTTAAACCCCTGTCTCGCCTTTATCCACTCAACAATAAAAAAAATCTTAATATATTTTATTTGCCTAAAATTAGTTTTCGTCCATAATCCTCATAATGGCCGTAAAACGCTATAAAATAAGGTAAACACAGGGTTAAAGATTTATTTGTGTTTTTTATGGAAGTTTATATCATGCAGGCTTGTCGCGTTTTGTGAAAACGAGACATGAGAAATTGTAAGGTTTAGCGCGCGCTGTACAGTCAGCTTCACGAGGAAATGCAACATTTATAGAAAAGAGAGTGAAGCGAACGAAATTCTTAGTGGCAGGTTTAGTGATTTAGCAGTATGGTGAAATAGTCACTTCGTGCTTAGCTGTGCGACCGTTGTTGATACGACTTGTGCATGAAATTTGATAGGTTTACAGATGAGACATGTGAAATATGCAGGAACCTTAGTGAGGCTAAATCCGTCGAGAGGTTTTTGAAGGGGTCCAAAGGGGGTATATTCAAGCATTTAAATCTCCTCTTTTCAGACTAGTAAAGGGAAATTAGGTATTAGAAAAGCTGATCATAAATAAATATTGCTGGACTCTATGCAGATCATCAGTAGCCCAAATTAAGCAGAGCTTGTGTTTACTAGTTATCTGATATACTTGATACAATATAATAACTCAAATAGACGCATAGAACATACCAATATACCCGGAACAAATATCTGCTGATCGTACAAACATTTGTCCTGAGGCAGAAATCGAACCCACAACTGTATGAGGTCGTTATTTTTATGAAAAAATCTTGATTAGTTTTCAGTCATATAAAAGTGTGAATGTTTTGCCGCGGTTGACTGTCCTTCCAGTCGGGTACCTAATGTGCCATTATGCAAAGGGGACGCGGTTTGCGGACGGAATCTTTATTTTGATTTATTAAAATGAGACGCAGTTTGTGCGCCCTTTGACTCAGGCCTTTTAAAGAGATAGCTTTGGATACTTTCTTAAAGACGGCTTGGGCTTGGTTGTTATGGAAATGACATTGGTTTTGTGACATTTGCAAAATTGTAATGACTTTTTTTAAATAAAAAAATACAAAAAAATTACAAAAAATACATTTAGCTCCACGATATCGTAAACGTTGACCTTGTACCAAGCTGTCAGAAGGTTGACTTTTAGTGTGTTTTTATGGTTGACTGTATAATACCTATGTATAATACAACTGAAATGGGTAAAGCAAAGAATAATACAAAATAAATGTTATTTTCTTTTAATATTTCACCATCCCAAATTGAAATTTTCCTTTATTTGAATAGAGAATCTCATTTTTATCGAATAATACATATATTTTTTCGTTACAAGGAATGTTTAAGTATTTGTTCAATATTGGACCGAAATTGAAAGACAACTGAAATGTTTGAAGTTGAAGTCCTTCACTATTTCTATGAGCGCTGTCTCTCTTCGAAAGGTAATAAAAATACACTTTTCAATAGACTTTTAAATATTATTTATTTCAAATATTGTCCGTAACTTCTGTTAACATGGTCCATTTGGGATTTCCAATTTTCGATGACGCGTCTGAGTATTTCGAGTGGTATTTGGTGAATAATGCGACTTATGTTCAAAGTTGGCTTCCAGTTACTCAATCGTAGGCGAGAGTAGCGCAAATAATAAATAGGTAGTCGTTTGACTTACTTTAAGGCGTGAATTGACGTGAAATGGGTTACGTCAAAACCTTTTTTCTCCGTTACGTTTACCGAAAAAGATTCGAAAAAAATACGTAATAATCTATGGGATACAACGCAGATCCCCTTTGTTTAAAAAAAAATACTATTTTAAATATCAGATACATGATATTTGTGTCTATTTTCTTACTTAATACCGTTTTTATCCCAAACAGTCAATCACAACATCTTTTTATTGTCATCACCGTATTAAATAATAGAATACAAACCTTTGGCTTATTTTTGCAAATAAACGTCCTTATTAATAGATAATCAGCTAAAATTTGATTTTTGCACTAACACCGCTCTGCTCTGTCCCATTCCTGTAAACACGAAATCCTATGCCTATCCTTTTCACAAAATGGCGTCATATATTGCTCCCTTAACGAGCATAAGCGCCTTCCTCCACGTGGCGATCATTCTTCGCGAAACACTCACTTGTGGAGTCCCTAGAAATCCTTCAATTCCATGTTCTGACGAGCAGCTCTGAGTAGTTATTTTTCCTCGTACATTATCCTTTATTTATTCAAAGGAAATGTGACAAAGTATCCACTTAGTAAACAAAAACGAAGGGAAAATGCCAGCGGAGTTCTATGGGGAAAGTGAAGAGTTGTCACTTCAATCTGCCAGTCTCATTTCTCGAGATAATATATATCTTGTGCGCCATGTTATTGTCAGTATACAGCTTTTTTTACGTAGGTAGTTCTACGAATAAATTCAGACGACGTAATTCTACCTAAATCCAGTAAAATACCTATCCGGAAAAATATAGAGCAGTCCGTTTTACATTGCGTTTTACTAGAGTTATTCGCAAAAAAAAAAAAAAACAAATCTCAAGACATGACAGCAAAACCTTTGCTGGTTAATATTTCACGGTTACAGGAACCATGTCTGCTAAAGGTTACCTTTTGACGCTCTAATGTCACCCTCAATATACTATTTACATATACAGGAAGGATTTTCTATTATAAATGACCCTTCCTAAAAGGTTTCTAAGAAAAGCGGGCTCGAAAGAAAATTACATTCAGCTTTTGATAGAAATACATACATTACACGTTATCTACATGGACCCCTTTTTGTAAATAGGCTGAGAAATTGTGTAGGATACTGTAATTGTTTAGCTAGTCACGTAAAATGTAGGTACAGAATTCTTTTACTACTCATAAATAATGTTGAACCCTAAACCATGGATTATTGTATTGAAAGTCGATATTTCCTAAACTAAATTGATTTGAAACTAATAATTTTTTTGAGTCAGCTAACTACTTTAGGAAGAGCATCTGAAATGTTCAGGCCCTAGCTTTCATTTGTAACAAAGATATCGAGAGCTGAAAACTGCCGTGAGATGGTTTGAGAAAAGGGTTCCCGGTGGCGGCCGTCTACTCGACTTGGCAGGGTCACCACCGTGGGCCCTGATTGATTGCACACTGGGATAAAAAGTAGAGGCTTCACAGGCAGACCAATAAAAAATAGGCACATCATAAATCATGTAGCTCATTGGTGCTGTAAATAAAGGACGCAAAGATGATAGATAACATTTCTTCTGTGGTTTTAACGCCCGTAGTACACCTCCGCCGCCAAACCTTAGAAGCGAAGGGTTCCGCATTGAAATTTTATAATCCTCCAGTTCATTAGGTATAGAGAACAGCCTCCGCACTTCCCAAATATAAGTAGGAAATAATTAAATACAATGCAATAAGCTGTCAAACTTCGAATCGCAGTCGGCACGTGTAG
This sequence comes from Eupithecia exiguata, assembly GCA_947086465.1. Taxonomy (NCBI): domain Eukaryota; kingdom Metazoa; phylum Arthropoda; class Insecta; order Lepidoptera; family Geometridae; genus Eupithecia; species Eupithecia exiguata. The sequence goes on from OX352245.1 coordinate 10,946,163, forward strand.
GTTCGAAAATTATGTTGTTTACGCTCGAAACAAAAGCCTATAAGTTGTCTAGCAGCACTTTGTAGTTACTCAAATCATTCTTTGCGAAATCAACAAGAGAATCTTCGTTATTTTCGCAGGGAACTTTAAACTTATTGCTCACGCTTGTCAATGGTTGTGATGAAGTGATAAAGTTTTGTTTACTGCTTCCATGATGGATGATGGAATCTAAAAATAATTTGGAAAATAAAGACGAATGGTTTAATTTAAGACTATTCCTATTTTACTTTCGATGTAAGTTTTGTTAGGACTGCATTGTTTAATTTATCGAATCGGGAACCCACAACCTCCTACGTCGCAGGCGAAACTTCACCCGTTGCGCCAAACAGATCGTCCTCATGATGTTCCTTATGCTTTTTTTTATTTTGTTTTGCTTAGGTGTTAACGTTAGCTTAGGTCAATAGTACATGTAGGACATTGCAATAATTTAGTATTTAAAACTAGTTTCTGCCCGCGGTTTCCACGCGCTGTTTCTATGAAACGTTTAAAGGTTATTTCTATCATAAGGGAACTGATTAATGGGAATTTATTAACAAAGAAAATACAATCAAATAATAGAATTACATTAAAAGTAGTAATCACGATTTAAACAGTTGAGGTAACTGCAGAACATTCCAAATGTTGCGAACCATATACAGGTAGGTCAAATAATAGAAACAAATCAGAACAGAATAAATTACCATTGAAGCAGTTGAGCTAACTGCAGACTGTTGCAAACAATCTACAAATAGTTCAACTGATCCATATCAATACCAGTCGCGCGCGTCCCACGACACTGACTGCATTGCCCCGCTGTATGGCCATGCTGATGCGCTCCACCAGATACTCACCAGCTTTATGGGATCCAACGCAGCCTATGTTTTACTCCGGGCCTTGAAATACATGTCCAAAATGTCATCCCAATCGTTGTCTCAGTAGTTCTGTACAGAACTACAGCACAGAACTACTGGGAATAAGCGATCTATTTCAGTAGTTTTATCGTGAAGAAGTCACAAAAATCCATCCATCCATCTAAACATCCAGTTTTTCGCATTTATAATATTACATGTAATGGCAAAATTGCGTTTTAATTAAATGTAATAAGTTTCAAAATCTGACTCGATTATAATTTTCTTGTCCCCAGGTGATATCCTGTGTATCAGTATTCTTCATCTGCATATCAGTGCTGTGCTTCTGCCTGAAGACGCACCCCGACCTCCGCGTCCCCACACCACCCCGCCCACCCGAAGAAAACTCCACCTTCGACGAGTGGGAGCAGCTGGAGAACTGGCTGGATAATGGGAAGCCACACGTGGCTTTCTTCTATATAGACTTCATTTGCAACGTGTGGTTCACGATTGAGCTTCTGGTGCGATCTGTGGTGAGTACCTTGATTTCTAATGCATCATCAGCTCATAAGCGTTCACTGCTGGACATGCATTCCCCATGTGATCCATCTCACTTACAAACTCGCTGTGCCCTTAGCTAGGCTACACAAAGTTAAGTATACACTTAATTTTGTGATTACTGTTTAATTTTGTGATTATTGTTTATTATTTTCCAGTTTTGATCATTTTAATTCATCAGTGGATATTTAGAGATATATATATATTTAATGTAGTTAAACTTCTCATACCTATTTATAGAACAAATACTAGCACGCCAACCATCTGTTTAAACATTATGTTATTGGTCGGCAGGTAGAAAATGCCTCGGCATTAAGCCCACCCTTTGTACCTTAGTGCATTAAAGTTTTTTTAAATAAATAAATTACTAAGACCCCCGCCCCCCCGACAAGGTGGGAACCCTTCGGGGGGGATCGCCACTTCAGCCTGCTAATTCTGAGAGCTACGTGTAGTCTGTTACTTTTGTTCTTCTACGGATTTCCGTATTCCGGATTTTCCGGAATCTCTCTGTAGTTTTTGACTGTTGTTGAAAGTTGAATTGTAGATAATATTTTGTAACAATGGGACCAAATTCGATTGCTCATAGTTTAATTTGTAAATAATAATAGCTTTATCTGTAAATAATTATTAATAAATCTGTTTAATTGTTAATAATACTAGCTTTTTTATATTTCTTTGTCACTTTGGTGCTGCACTGTAATGGCAATGGAAATATGTAACAAATAATATAAATAAATAAAAAAAAATGATAGGTGGAGTTCTTGGGCATGGCTTTTATTAGTGTCGCAACGCTTTCATTTACTCGTTTCAAATCTCTTTTTTTCTAATAAAACAACATAAACATAAAAATATGATCCAGTTCAGTGGCCTTTCAAAATCTTCTATGAAAATAAGTTTAAAAATTGAAAACAAGACGAAACTACGGAAGTTCAACTTCATTGATATTCGATCGAACGACGCCGGGCTCAAGTTTGAGAACTTTTTTAATAACTAAGACATGAATATTATAATATACTAGCGGCCCGCCCCGGCTTCGCACGGGTAGATTAATATAATATTGTATAGTCAAAAATAACGTGGTTTTCTATTGGTAAAAGAATTTTCAAAATCGGTTTAGTAGATCCGGAGATGACCCCTACACTACAACTTCAAAAACACACAAACTTTACCTCTTTACGGTAATTATATTAGTATAGATAAGGCTGAAAGAGAGAATGATATTTAGTTAAATTGAGATTCAAGAGGATCAACCTCGGACTGGGTAGTTTTAATTGGATCTTGGTGTAGGATGTTCTGCTATCTTTATCAGTGTGGTTGAACAATTATTTGAAAACGTACCGAAATACCTTACAAGTGCTACTTAAATGATTTCAAGATTTTTGATTCTTGACCTGCGTTTAGAATACACTTTTTATAGTCCAAAGACCTTCGTTTGACCACAATCTTACCTGATGGAAAGTGAAGATTTGACCGACGATGTATCACGAAGGTCTAGAAGACACCTACACACCTTAGATTGTATTATATCATGTATTTCAGTTATCTGGTACATGGGTCAATTCACACAGCATTATCTAGCCCCAAGCTAAGCAGAGTTTGTGTTATGGAACACAAGCTCTGCTTAGCTTGGGGCTAGATAATGCTGTGTGAATTGTCCAGCTTTATTTATTTATTTATACCTATTCTTGTCTTGAAGAGACCCAGGTTGTAATTGAGCGGAAAAACAGCAGCAGTCACGTCGTTACCACCGGGTGATTGTGGTCAAACAAAGGTCTGCTCATTTATCCATAATACACCCATATCCTTAATATTATAAATTCGAAAGTAGCTCTGTATGTTTGTTACCTTTTCTCGTCTAAGCGGCTGAACGGATCGGTTTTAGTCTAGGTCTAGATGCAAAATTTCAACCTATTTAGTTCAGCCTGCGCCCCACCGGTACGAGTGTGCTACATCCAACTAAGCCACGAAATGCTACTCGGTTTCGGCGAAAATCTTTGGGACCTCTAACGGTTCTAGCGCCGTTAGGCGTTAGCCGTTGCCGAAATCGAAAAATTTTGGGAACTTCTAATTTCTTAGAGATTACACAGAGTGCGAGGACTTAGGCACTATAATACAAAAACCTTAAGTAGTAACACCTGCATCCATCGAAATTTCTGCCAATAATCAGTGTAATAGATACACGATTTTACATCTATAGGCATGCATGTACACGTTTAAAAAACCTTGCCAAAGCCTGTGCGCAGTCCCGATCGATGGCATCAGATAAATTCATCACAAAAGAATTGGAGCGCGATTTTTTACAGCCAGTGTTCCGCTCGTTCTTTAGGACGTTATTCACGTCAGCGTCGTGTTCGATAAATAGATAATTAAATTTTCCTGTGTTGTTACGTGTACATAATATTTATTATTTATGTTCGGCTTTGAAAAATGATCAGGCATGTTCACAGATAGTGGGGCGATTTTTAAATTAACGTTTTTTTGTTCAAGAATATTTTCAAGGGGCAACTTGAAAATATTCTTGAAAAAAAATATTTTTTGTTAATATAGTTTTGAAGCCGGTTGTTTGAACGCTGATTATAATATTCATAGTCAATGATCAAATATCTTGCCCAAAAGTTCTTACTTGCCGATTTGACGTTGACAAGAGATTGATCATTAGTCAGATGATCATTATTCATCATTAATTGCAATGACCAGCGTTGAACAACCAACGCGACGGTAAATTCTCAAGGTTAGTAAAGTACCTACCTATTCTAGTCAATTAAAAAACACCTCTTACAATGTCGCCAATAGACCATAGAGCCGTAGACAAACCTAGGTCTAAACCATAGACAGAGGATGCTGTATTGTTACGGAAACGTTTTAGTTTCGGTGCCATTTTAGTTCCAACACTGTGAGATATTGAGTGAAACTGAGAAGTAACCCATGGGAGGCCCCTCGGGAGGCCCGATGTCCAAGTGCTGTTGTCAGTTGTCATTACCAGTTGTCAAGTAGATGAAGTAAGAGCATGTTTTCCTTGTGCTTCCGTACCTAAAGTGTAAAACGGGACCCTATTACTAAGACTGCGCTGTCTGTCTGTCCGTCTGTCACCAGGCTGTATCTCATGAACCGTAATAGTTAGACAGATGAAATCTTCGCAGATAGTGTATTTCAACTTCAATAGCAACAAATACTAAAAAACAGAATAAAATAAATATTTAAGGGGGCTCCCATACAACGAACGTGATTTTTTGGTCGCTTTTGCTCGATATTGATAACGGCAACAGGTATAGACACTTTAAATATTCGCAAAATGTTTAGTTATATATTAACTTTAAAAATAGATATTTAAATTAAAATAAAACAAATATTTCATGGGTTAGTTTCTTATTTCCATATAACAAACATGTTTTTTTTGCCGTTTTCACAGATAATGGTACGGAACCCTTCGTGCGCGAGTCTGACTCGCACTTAGCCGGTTTTATTTACTGACATCTTTGCAGATAGGTATCTTCTAAGAAATCAAACAAGACGTAGTCAATGACACGTTCAAGCTGCGTTCGATAAGTGCTCAGTTTTCGCAATGTCGTTACCGTTCTACGTGACAGGTCGGGAGGCCATCCTCTGATGTTTGCGATGAGATTAGCTACGTGGAATGGAATTGACAGAATTTGATGTTTTTACGAAAACGAAAACCTACTTTGATTGCCCTAATATTTTCTATTTGATCAGTTGAGCTACCTGTAGATTGTTTGCAACAATCTGCAGTTAGCTTAATTGTAAATGCTAAGAAATTAATACAAAAATTAGAAATTATTAATTGTAAATACTAGTTCTGATTTGTTTCCATTCTTTGATTGTAATAGATCATCTTGCTTTGATATTACGTATCCTTTTAACAAGAAAATGTATGGATATCTACGACTATCTTTGCTGTTTCTTTATTAGACTTTATTCGCTAACCCCTTCCCTGCTTACTGACTCGTTGGCGATACTGTACCTGTGCGTCATGGGCCATAAAATTGCTAATAAGTTCTGCTCATCATCACGAACACGTTTGTGAAAACCTCAGATTGTTTATAAAGTCAGATGAAAAGGCAAAAAGTTAGCACCTTATTCACCCGTCCAGGTTTTCCGCACCGTTGCGTCACAAAAGAACAAAACAAAGAGTAATTAACAAAGTCACAACTGGAGGGTACAGTCGGCGATAAATTACACTCGCCGGGTCAGTACAGTCGAAGTAATAATGAAATGGGCTGTCGGCCAAGTGCATGTGCTGGGATGCCGGAAGTTTGAGAAAACATGGAATTAAATAATGTTCGGCTAGAGTCTAAAATACCGTATACGCTGTGAAAATAGTTACATTTATTTGTCAGGTAGTTCTTGGTATTTTAACATGTTGAGTTTTCTCTCACTTTATAAACTCTGAAATGGATTGGCCTCTGGCGTATTAAAAATTATTTATCGCGTATCTTATGTTTTTGTTTCCTTTACGATACGATGCTGACTTGCGTGTGTTATTTTAAATAAAATATTTAAAACGATGTACATAATTAAATAATAATTACGAGCAAATACAATTTTATAGATTTAAAATTGTAGAACAATCCTGTTAGGGGGTTTTATCAAATAATAAGTAAGTAGGTATAACTCAAGTTAACATAAATATGGTAATGATCCCTCGAATTGATAGCACGTGCGACAACCTTTAAACCGGGTTCAACGCTTAAGGGTTATGAGCGGAAAATGAGAAATGAGTGAGCGGAGTTCTGCCAAAGCTTTCTGCTCGTTCAGTCCTCTCCGCTCGACTATTTGTTGGTGGAAATAGAAGTAGGCAGTTTTCTCTAGCGAGTTAAACGGAGTCTTGAATGTGTCGGCGCCGCTCGCAGTGGAAACCGGGCTTAAGCCACCTACGGTCTACTTCAACTCTTTGATTTGCTGTTTTTATAATTCCATACAGAAATGAAATGAAAATGAAAAATGAAATGAAATATATTTATTTTCTAAACAGGACTAGGTACGCAATAACAAAACTTAATTTAGAAAACAAGGAAAAAGCGCCTTATACTTAGCTCCGTTTACAAAATTGGCTCCAACTCAGCATGAGTTGGATGACTAGCAAGCTAGCATCCAACGCTGATCTTCCGCTGGAGCCAACTAGCAGCAATAGCAAAATGTCAAAAGAATTCCTATTCCAACATATAAAAAGATATCATAGAAATAAGAAAATCCTCGTATTTTCAGAAGGCATAAAATTTATCTTATCAGGGTTACAAAGATTTAGCAAGGGCCAAAAAGGGATTCGCAGTAAACATGGAAGGGTATAGTATCATACATACCAATTGGATCTAGGCTTCGATAATCCAGTAGGTAAGTTGCTAGGAGTAAACTGAGCAAAATTACTACCATATTCTTATCTAGTTTGTGCAGTTTGTGACACGCTCTCATGGCTTAGACTGGCTTTAGTAGGAGTGCGGATTCTGGTCCCGTTGGAAACGAATCTGGTGACATTTTTTTAGATACCTTCATCTCTTGGACTATAGCTACTAAACCTTATATGTGACGTTAATCGTTTTCATCCGCGTCCAGATTTAACCAAAAGCTAGGTGTAGGTAGGCCTTCCGTAGCTTGACATCAACCACGGTTCTTTGATATGCGTTACTTTTTTCGAGTGTTTCTGTGATTGGCGGACACTCTCTTAAATATGATATGATAAATGAGATAAGGTTATTATTAATATAAATAAGGTATTATTATTATTTATAAGGTTATCAGGTTATGACAGCAGCGCGTTTTTAATCTATGGAGATAAGTATCATAAATTCATACTGGTCTATTATTTATTTTGCATTGCGATGTGCAAAATAAATTAAATTTTAATTTTATTTAGGTAGTTATAATTTTCAATAATGTGATTATGATTATAATGTGATTAATGTGATTATAATAATGCAAAACTTATGATAAATAACCTATGGGTTCTCTTGAATAACCTGAAATAAATGATTTATTATTATTATTATTATAAATGGTTCTTAGCAATATTTTGCATTCAAACTCTGCACACATTAGTTCAACGGTGCTACCACGCAGCACAAATACGTACATTCAAATATGCGCTCTAACTTGTTACCTATAAATATCTTTCAGGCTTCCCAGAAGCTTCAAACGAGTGTAACCCGCGAGCTGACTGTCATCTGATGCCAACAATATGAAATGCGTAAAAATATTACGAGTACCTACCTATTCTAAATTCAATTATGGAATCGTTTGAATGCAGATTTTTGTGCTACGTAATATGGGGTAATTTCCTCCGGCCACGTGCGTGGTAGTGGTAGCTCTGTTCTGCGATGAACATAACCCGCTCATTTGGCAAAAACAGTGTAAAAGCGGACCAAGTCGGTTTTTCTTTTTAATTTTCCAATAAAAATCAAAATTCAATAACTGTTTTTTTATGAGGCTTACAAAATAAGCACTTAGACAAGTCAAATTTTATACATAAACAGTTTTATTAATAGTAATAATTATCAATTAAGAAATACGATGCTGTATTGATTTTGTTCGCTTAAATGTTTTGTCCACTTGTGGAAAAATCGAAAGTAAGTTATGATTAAGTTATATTAGTTATAAGTTATACCACTGGTAAGTTTATGTACCTAATAGGTACTTAAATGTAATACAATATTATTTGTCTACCTAAGTCTAATAATCACTTGTTTCTCTGTTCTCTGGTAAGGCATGTGGCTAGCACAGGGGTGGTTAAGATGCAAGTTAAATACATAAATTCATTTTAAATTATTGAGGTTTTTAAGACCTTTGGAAACGTTTTCGTACTACATCTTCATTACAAATTTGGTTCATAAAAAGCTGGAAATAAATTTTCGAGCCCCAATCTGAAAACTCATAAAAACTTACACTGACCCACTAGAGTTTCGTACAACTTTTCCAAAACGGCACTTCAACAAATCCCGTCCAACTCTAAAAGAACCCTCGAAACTTTACATCTAATTTTTCGCCGCGAGTTGCCAACTCGCGACAAAGCGACTTCCCCGCTAAAGTGTAATTAAAAATTAATTATCGCCAAGTGGGCAATGTTTCCAACTGGAAGGAACAGAAAGGTATTGTTTTTGAGGTTTGCTGAAGTGCTGGATAAAGGCGTAGAACGGCTGAAGTGGTAAAGTGCATTCTGAATAACATTGGATGATGAAATCAGTTTTTGTGTTTCGAAAGCCTTTTTCTCGCCAATCGCTATAAAATAGTATGAAAAACATGCAGATGTTCCTAATAGGAACCTATTTATTTTAATCTTTTAAGTTCTCAAATACCTAAATAACTCAAATAAACTGCCATGCCGCGAATGACGACGGTACGTAATCTGATTTAATTTATGTTATACATTCTTTATTAACAAAAAAAATACAATCAATTAATAGAATTATATTAAAACTAGTATCTACAATTGAAACAATTGAGCTAACTGCAGACTGTTGCAAACAATTACTTAATTTATTTATAAATTTTAATTTATATCTTTTGAGTCTTCAGTTTCTTTCGTAATTTTTTTTACGTAGGTAATTCGATTTCATTTTTTTTAATAAAGCACAGCAATATTTTTTAAATATTCATACGTCATTCTTTTAAACAAACCATCGTTTTCCTGTGCGGCATTTCCGGTTTGACCCTAATTATTTGTAAACGACTTCGTAATTACAATAAAATTATTCGAGACAAAAGCTGCTTTGCGACATGAATCTGAAATTTTTGTCATTGTGAAGCTTTGTTTTCAGACATGGACTTGTTAAATTGTCTAACAAGAATAGGGTGACAGTCTGTAGTTGGTAATTATCTCAAAAGTTAGACCAAATTTTAAAGGCCCCAGGCCTTTAATTTTTTTAATTTGAATTCCTTTATCTGCTAAAGTAATAACTTTGCTATGACTATGGTATCATGACATAATTATCAATGAATGAGATGAAAAAAATTAGACTGGATGGACACGCGTCAAAGTAGCCACGTTAAATCCATTTTATCAATCTCTCCGTGCAAGTAGCCATGCACTATCTAGAGGTTCTTTTATATATGTAAATGCTACGTTACGATTCTACGACGATACCACTGTCATAGTAAAGTGATTGGTTAGCAGAATTAGGCCCTTGTTCAGACGTAGATACTAAGGTAATACCACGGCATTCACTACCCAGCGGTTGTCAGTAAATCGAGTGGTATGCGGTATCTTTCAAGAAAATCCAGGCTCTTCAATATATAGGTACATACTATAAAACAGGAAAGAAAGTCATTTTAGTAGCGATAGAAATCTAAAATGTCACTTTACTTCCGTGTCAGTGTTTTATTCCTTTGCTAAGTTGTCATTTTTGTAATAATGCAAATAAAGAATTTTTGGATTTTGAACTTGAGTAGTTAGCACCAGCTACCTGTTATAATCGAGACCTAGTAGGGTAGTACTACATTATTTGCTTACCTTACGTGTTTTATGTGCATGTGTGCAAGTGTGTAGTATGAGTGTCTGTAACCTTCCAGTATCTTTAAGACCGCTTGGCTTCACGAAAGAAACGATAGGTAGATCTCGGCCTTTAAACATACTCCTAGTTTATAATTTTTTTAAAAGAATTGCCAAATCTCTAACTATTTTTGAAAACTAGTCATGATTTAGAAGAATCTAAAACTGCAAAAATATAATGTTTGACCACTAATCGTGGTATACCTGTTGACACTGATTTTAATATTCAAACCCGTTTTTTTACATTTGAAATAATCTTTGCCAATCTTAAGGTGCAGACCAATCCCAGGGTCCAAAATTCTTAACACCAACGGAGTAGAAAACACTTCATTTCACATTATAGGAACAAAATTGGTTTACAGAAACCGACATAAAATCGCCTCTACTTCACTCTCTTACAGACTCTACAAACATAATTTACATAGGTACATCTCAAAAAAATTACCCTCCATCGCAGTCAACCAAAATTGTAGTCAATCAATGTCTAAAAACAAAGGAGAGATGCATACATTTTATTACGAAATACAAGCAACAGAACCTCAGGGGTAAAATTAGGGAAAGAGAAACAACTAACTTGCATATGGTTGGTGTAGGAAAGAGAAGGAATGGTAACCAACGAATTTCCTGCACGAGCACAGATGGAGATTTTTCAAATTAATCAAGAGAATGTTGTAAAAGCTCGCGTGGCGTTCGAAATTCAAAGGAAGTTATGTCAAATTGCAAGACAGCGCAATGCTTTGATTGGCTAGGGGAGTTGGAAGTCGGAAATTCTCTGAAATTCATTTCTGCAAAGAGGATTATAATTTTATTTGATCTGTTTTTCATTTTTATATGTCTAGAGTAACCAGACAAAATGTTTTAAAGCGTTCGCAGTTTGATAATCACCTACCTACCTATACTTTATTATCAAGTAGGTAATCCGTGGTCTTAGATTTTCTCTTTCTCTAGTTTAGCTCTGAGAGCTACAATAATTCAGACGCATTAATCGTTCCATGACAAACTACGCTGTAATGCGGTAGAAACGTCGGATAATCTAAATAAAAACATATCTACAGCTAATTTGAGAACCTCGGAAGCATTCAGCCATTAGAAGTCAGCTAAAAAAAGACACGATGTAACTTACATCTTTTGATACAATAATGACAGTTGATTAAATACATAAATGTGACGTCATAGATAATGGAGTTATGACGTCACATTCGCCATAGCTGGCCATAAAGTCAGCTCCAACTAAAGCTGAAATAGACTCAATTGTTTAGTTCATTAGTGTTTTATTTCAAAGCTTGGGGAAAGAATCTTTTGTATTCTCACATGAAGGTGTTGTATAAAGACGAGGCAAGACTTTAAAGTGTGTAAAAGCAAGCGCTCTTTAAATCAGTACTTATTTGGTTCAATAGACTTAAGGTCCAGCAAAGCATTACAAGCATAAAAATGCCTTCTGAAATATAAATAAATAAATTAATGCTCGACGCTGGACAACTCGCACGGCATCATCTAGCCCCAAACTTTAAATTATCATATTAAGTTATGGGTAAGCTACATCCACTAATGTTATAAATTCAAAAGGAACTCTATCTGTTACCTTTTCACACTTTAGAACTTTAGAAACACACACTTGAACGGCTGTACAGATGTTAATGAAATTTGGCAACTATCTTGAATATTTCAGGTAGTAGGCACCTGAAATATATGCCCTCCATTCAGATAAAGTTCGATTGTCTCACCCTGCATAATTTATTATTCATTTTCAGTAAATCCGATCCTATTCTTTCGTAGTAAGAATCCTTTTTATTTAACATTTAATATTTTTGAACGATCTGCAGATATCTGTTCCGGGTGTATTAGATGTTTTTAGTAAAAAAAGTATAATAATGTATTTTTTGTATTGAGTGTCTAGTAACTACAGCGATAGATAATTCTGTGTGAATTCTCCAGCGTTATTTATTTATTTTATTCATTCTTTTTAGATTTTTTTTACTTCGCTTTCCTATCGTCGTATTTCTACCCCTTAAAAAGTCCAAAGCTCTTCAATCCGATAAGCGCCGCTTTCGACTGCAAAAGAACGTTAAAGCGACTTCCAAAACTATTTACTGAATTCAATAGAGTCGCTATTGAATCCAATTTATCTTTACAAAAGAGAAATGCAACTATCTTTGCTTTTGACTAAAATTGGTTTAAGTATCTACTTCTACAGATATTATTTTTAGTATGGATGGAAATTTTAAATCTATAAATAATAATAAATAAATAACGACACAGTTCTTATAAAATCCGTGGCTATTTCTATAAATTCAGCTAACCACTCAATAAACAACAACCAAGCCGCGCAAAATCTGAAAATGTATGGTAATTTAGAACAACACCCCTGTCAAATAAATTCACCACACATTATTCTAATGTTATCCAAATGTAAAGCGACCATTGGATTTAATACTTGCTTATTTAAACAATGAATAATGAAGGTTGCCTTTGTACTATTCGAAGGCAAAGTTTGTATGTATATGGGTACTAAAATAATACGTTTATTTACAAAGATGAATCCAACTAGTTAACTAAGTTCTTACAAATGAAGGAACATAGAAAGTAGAAGCGACTAGCTACTCATAAAAAATGCTTCGTCTCGTCTTAGTTTTGGGAACATTCCATTGTATTCTTTAAATGTTAAATAGACAAATTTGATTCCCGTTTCCTGACCGTTTTATGGGGCGTTATACTACCATTCCCTGCGAGCATGAAATGTCAAAAATCCTACTCGTTGCTTGTTGCCAGCGCCTTTTTCCCCGAACTGACTGCACGAACACTTGCTGCATGGCCGGGTGCTATTTAGAATGTTATTTTTGAGATTTTAGTGGCTTCGATTACCGGATAAGACAAGTTTTCAAATATGTGAAGTATTACTTATTCTCAAATAAAGTAATATTTCTTTTTATGAAAACTTTCTTTCTTCGATATTTCTGGTTGTTGTCCTTCATGTCCCAAGGCCGTGGGACACACTGTATTGTATATAAATACTTGTTCAGAATAGAATAGAATAGAAAATCATTTATTGCTTCAATTGGAAAAACAAAATAAAGAAAGAAGAAAAGGAGTAAGTTCACCATTTAGTAATGCATTAATGCAAACAGCGCTATTTCTCAATTTACTCCTCTTGGATAGCTGGTCACCGAGAGGTTAAGGTTATACCTTCAGCTACCCAGTTGTAACGTCCCGTCAATGCCTATTATTATATGGTGGCGGGTAGCGGCAAATCTTTTAAATAAACCAGTCTAATTGCTCACTCTGGCTTTCATTGACGTCTCATTGGCGACGATTGCGGATTTTTCGAAGAAAAACAGTGACTACGCGTTATAACTATTATAAAAAAAATGCCGATCGGAAAAATAGAACCTTTCAATCTTAATTCAAAACAGTGGCCAGCGTACATTCGCCGCGTAAACCAATATATCACGCTGAATAATATCGATGACAAGTTGAAAGTGCCTATGCTCATTACGGTTGTGGGGGAAGAAACTTATGCACTAATGTGTGATCTGTGTTCGCCTAGTTTCCCGGAAGATAAAAGTTATGAGGATTTGGTGAAATTAGTGACGGAACATTTAGAACCACAGCGTTCCGAAATCGCTGAGCGACACGTGTTTCGGTTGCGACGCCAGCGCACCGGCGAGCCCCTGACGGAGTACCTACAGGCATTGAAACATCTTGCGGCTACCTGTAATTTTGGCAAGTGCAATTCGTGTTCGACGCTCGAAGAAAACTTGCGAGATCAGTTTGTGTCGGGGCTGACAAACGATGCAATGAGATCAAGAATCTTCGCAGAGAAAAAGATCAGTTACAAAGAAGCGGTCGAGCTGGCACTGGCTCTGGAGGCGGCGGAAAAGCATGCGGAGGTGAGCGGATCGACAGCGGCGGTGGACGCGTCAAGTGCTGCGCGCGCTGGAGCGGGCGAGGGCCTGCATTATGTGCGCGGCGGCGGCGGAGGCGGCGGCGGCGGCGGGCGTGCTGGGCGACGCGCGCGGCCCGCGCCGGCGGCCTCACCAGCGTTCGGCGGCGGCGGCCGTGCCGGCGGCGCGGGGCCAGGCGGCGGCGAAGGCGAGGCGGTAGGCTCGCGCGCGCGGGCTTGCTGGCGCTGTGGCAAGGCGCACGCAGCGGAAAAGTGCCGGTTTAAAAACTATACATGTGATGAGTGCAATAAAAAAGGGCACTTAAAAGTAATGTGCCAACAAGTGCGCGGTAGTGGTGGCGGTCGGCATAATTATGTAAGTGATGTGGAGTCGGACGTCGACGACGGGTTGTTCAACATTCGAGTGGCTTCTAAAGGTAACCAACCTTATTGTATCAATTTGTCTATTGATAACATTGTTGTGAAGTGTGAAATGGACACAGGCAGTCGTATCTCAGCGATTAGCGAGGAAATGTACGCAAGTTTATTCCCATATAAGAAGATCATTTCGGACAATCTTATTTTGCGCTGTTATTCAGGTTCACAAATGCATGCACTTGGTTACATTGAAGTAGATGTCTGTCTAGGTGAAGTTAGGGTTAAATCGTTACGATTATACATTATAAGCGGTGGAGCACGACCTTTATTAGGAAGGGAGTGGATGCGCGCTTTAAAAATAACACAGATAAATTTCAATCAAATTGTAGACGACAAATTTGTGAACCAATTGTGCAAAGAATTTCCCGAAGTGTTTAGTGATAAGCTAGGTACTTGCAAGCGAACTATTCGACTACAGCTGTTGGACACAGAACCGGTTTACGTTCGGGCGAGGCCGATGCCTCTGGCACTGCGCGCACGAGTCGAGCGCGAGTTAGCACGTTTAGAATCGGACGGCACCATTTACCGAGTAGACTATTCCGACTACGGAACCCCGATTGTACCCATGGTCAAACAAAACGGTGACATCCGTATTTGTGGGGACTATAAAATCACCGTGAACCCTAAGCTTAAACGTGATTATTATCCGTTACCTCGCATTGATGAATTATTCGCAAATCTGAGCGGAGGTGAAAAATACACTAAAATAGACCTTACGCACGCATACGAACAGTGCATTTTAGCAGATGACTCACAGGCTTACACAGCTATCACGACCCATATGGGTACGTTCGCCTACAGGCGGACCCCCTACGGGCTATCGTGTATTCCCGAGAAGTTCCAGAAAATGATGAAGGAAACTCTGCGCGGGGTGCCAGGGTGCGTTGTGTTCTTAGACGATATTTGTGTAACGGGGCCAAACATTGTGGAACATAACAACAATCTGAGAGCTGTACTCGAACGGTTGCGCGATGCGGGTTTAACGGTTAAGTTTAGTAAATGCCGATTTTTACAGGATAGTGTAAAGTACTTGGGCTTTATTATCAACAAAGATGGTTTACGGCCAGATCCTATGAAGTTAGAGGCTATTTCCAGTGCCCCAAAACCTCAAAACATAACTCAGCTAAAAAGTTTTCTAGGAATGCTAAATTACTATGGGAGGTTTATTCCTAACTTAAGTACTTTGTTGCAACCTTTGCACAATTTACTTAAGAGAGAGGTTGGATGGAAATGGGACTCTAAGTGCGATGATACTTTTGTTAAGGCGAAGCAATTTCTTCTGAGTGAGCGAGTATTAGCACATTACGAAGAGGGTCGGGAACTAGTGTTATCAGTGGACAGCAGTGCGTACGGACTGGGCGCGGTGCTGGCACACCGCTATGCCGACGGCAGCGAGCGGCCGGTCACGTGTGTATCGCGCACTTTGAGCGCGCCTGAACGTAATTACAGTCAATTGGATAAGGAGGCGCTAGCTATTTTGTTCGGAGTTACAAAAAATCACCAATATTTATTTGGAAGGCGATTCATTTTGCGCACCGATCATCAACCACTAACATACATATTTGGGGATAAAGGGGGGATCCCACAAACGGCGGCCAGTCGACTACAGAGGTGGGCTGCGCGACTTGCCGCATATGATTTTGCGATTGAATTTGTTAGATCGGCGGATAATGGGCCGGCCGACGCGTTATCGCGATTACCGCTACCTCGGGAGGGTTGCTGCGCTAGCACGATAGAGTACTTAAACCTCGTGGAGGATTGCTTGCCAGTAAATTATAAAGATATAAGGAGAGAAACTGAACGTGACTCATTGTTATCCAAAATTAAAGGCTATGTACTGTTTGGCTGGCCAGCGGTTCCTAGCTGCGACGCGGAAAAACCTTATTTTGCTCGAAAGCAAGATTTTGTGCTAGATCAAGGTTGCATTATTTATAAATATAGAATAGTTGTTCCACAGGTGTTGCAAAAGAAAATGCTAGAAGAGATACATGAAGGTCACTTAGGTATTACCAAAATGAAAAATATTTCACGGAGCTACATTTACTGGGCGAATTTAGATCGCGATATTGAAGAGATGTGTGGTTCATGCGGCGCGTGCCGCAGCGTGCGTGACGCGCCGCCGCGGGCGCAGCTGCACCCTTGGGAGTTCCCGCTGCACCCGTGGCAGCGCTTACACGCAGACTTTGGCGATTGCGGAGGTAAACGGTACCTCATTCTAGTAGACGCACACTCGAAGTGGATCGAGGCGGTTCCTATGAATAATATTACCGCAGAAAAAACGATTCAGGTTTTACGTAGTATTTTTGCACGATTTGGTTTACCGTCGCAGCTTGTAACCGACAATGGCCCACCATTCATGTCTCATGAATTTAAGGTATATTGTACAAGTAACTGTATAAAGCACACTACATCGGCTCCTTATAGACCTCAGGCGAATGGTGCGGCTGAAAACGCCGTTAAAACTGTAAAAAAAGCTATTAAAAGAGCCCTGTACGAAGGTCTCGACGTAAACGCTGCTTTAAGTAAATTTTTGTTTCAATATCGTAACTGTGATCATGCTACTACGGGAGTATCGCCGGCGGTGGCCTTACAGGGGCGGCGCCTGCGCAGTCGGCTGGACGCGTTGCGGCCCGACCGGGCGGCCGCAGTACGCGAGCTCCAGGAGCGCCAGGTTGCACGCGCGGCAGGCGTTGATAAAGACTTTGAGGTAGGGGACGCGGTCCTAGCGCGTGACTACACGCAGAGGGGGGACAAGTGGGCCGAAGCCACGGTTGTCAAGAAGACAGGTCCCGTCTCATACAAAGTTAATATAGGCAACGGAGTAGAATGGCGTCGGCATGCCGATCAAATAGTTTCAACGCAAAAGAATCGGTATTCATTATCGCGGATGAGCGGCGCGGCTGTCGAGAGTAAGTTGACTTCCAAAGACTATGAACCTGAGGTTGATAAGGGGACCGATAACAAGGGCGTAATTGAGGACACGTTATGCGGTGAAGACCACGCAGACCAACCGCAGGAACCACCGCGGGACATGGTACAGTCGCCGCAAGAGTTGTTTAACCGGGCGGGAACTGCGTCGTTAGCGTCCCGCCTCGGCGCGGGCGACGATGACGACGGCGGCGGCCCTGCGCTCTCACCGCAGCTCGTGTCCGCCCGTGCACTGCGTGCATTAAAACGGGCAAAACAATGAAGTGCATAATTATCATTTTCTATTAAGATTTTGATGATAAATTTATATTAAAATATTAGATGTTAAGTTGTGCGTGTATCTAGGTTTAATTAGTATAGGTAATTACTGGCTTGGCGGGGAGAAGTGTAACGTCCCGTCAATGCCTATTATTATATGGTGGCGGGTAGCGGCAAATCTTTTAAATAAACCAGTCTAATTGCTCACTCTGGCTTTCATTGACGTCTCATCACGATATTTCTGGTTGTTGTCCTTCATGTCCCAAGGCCGTGGGACACACTGTATTGTATATAAATACTTGTTCAGAATAGAATAGAATAGAAAATCATTTATTGCTTCAATTGGAAAAACAAAATAAAGAAAGAAGAAAAGGAGTAAGTTCACCATTTAGTAATGCATTAATGCAAACAGCGCTATTTCTCAATTTACTCCTCTTGGATAGCTGGTCACCGAGAGGTTAAGGTTATACCTTCAGCTACCCAGTAACCTAGAAAACTTAACAGTGAGTAGATATTTGTAGATACAAATTAAAAGCACAAACTTCAATTACTTGATTTCTTTAGGCTTATAAAATAAGCACTTAGACAAGTCAAATTTTATACATTTACTATTTACAGCTTTGTAAATAGTACAAAGTAATTATTATCAAATAAAAAACAAAATGTTATTGATTTTGTTCGCTTCAATTTTTTGTCCACTGGTGGAAGAAGCGAAAAATAAACCACTTGTAAGCCACATTGTTTCACACAAGCGGAGTTTACCTTACGTTTTTTGTTTCTATTTTAAGTTCTAAATCCTTCTTTATTTCATAGCTTTGTAAATTTCTATGGCATAGCATCATTGCTAATAAGAACCATGCTTGTTTCCGACTGATTTTCAAGCCCAAAATATTACCTTCCAAGCTGAAAGTGCATGCACATAAATCGTGTTTTACGTCACTGGCCTTACGTGATAAGAGTAGCCGACGTCGCAAACACTGAAATGTAATATATGTAGCTATAGAAATAGAGCTTAAAATGGTTTGATGACCAGCTATTTTCGCCCGGGAAATCATAATGACAACTACACAGAAGTGAAACATTAAGTGGTGGACATTAAAGTAGTTATTCGGGACGCGGGATGGATACAAATTATTGTGTTATCCGCATTGCAGCTTATAATTTTGTTATACTTTCATTATAAACCTAAAGCTTTCTCTACCCCTTTAAAAAAAGGTTTATGGCTTAACGCCTGTAGCCTTACGAGTGTCTTATGTAAAAGTTACCGTATGTGGCTTCGTAACTTTATTAACAAAAACATTACAATCAAACAATAGAATCAAATTAAAACTAGTATTTAAAATTGAAACAGTTGAGCTAACTGCAGACTGTTGCAAACAATCTACAAATAGCTCAACTGATCCATATCAATACCAGTCGGAAGCGTCTCCAAGACGCTGGCTGCATTGCCCCGCTATATGGCTATGCTGATGCGCTGTGCCAGATACTCACCAGCTCTCGGGGTCACGCATTTTTCGACCAGATACGCAGATATCTTTTTAAAAACTGGGAAGACCTCGGTACCTCTCGGACTTAAGGTTTTGAGTCAAAGGGGAGCAAATGCTTAGGCTCTTCATGTTTTAAAGTAGTAATAACTTTTGAAATGAATCAATGTGAAATCGTCGAAGTATTTTTTTTCGGTACTTTCGTCCGGTTTTATTTCTAGGCTGTTAATGTGGATAGATCAATGATCTGACCTTTTCTAAGTGTACATTTTTGTATTTATGGAAATAAACAATATTTAATTTTAATTTTTTTATTTTGATCTGCTATTTTTATCACTGAGACGAAAAATACACATTTTGATCGAAATTTAGGACAGAAAAAATAAAAGAACACCACAGCTTCGAATGCGAAAACATAAAATGCTTCGATTTTTGTTTTCGTTGCGTTTGAGGTCGTGATTGGTTGATTACCACCGTTTTTTTTTATTTCCACAAGAAATTTTAAACTGTTTTTGCTATCGAGTTTCGAGACAGTACTAAACACTTCCATCAAAAGTTAACCGACAATGTGCCGACAGTAAGCCATCTTAAACAACGGCTTAAATACAAAGTTATGAAGCTTTCTCCAATGCAGAATGAATTTCCGGTCTGGGCTCCTACCACGAGTATTCAATTCTCGCAAAATGTATTCGAGGCTCTATGACATTCATTTTGTTTTTCGTCATTTGCGAAACTTTTATTCGCACTGTTCCCTTTCGATATTGCAAGCAGAGAGGTGAGATTGTAGTGTGTAGTTTCATTAAAAATGTATTTACGACACCTTGTGTTGATTGCAACCAAACTGGTCGCTATATCCTGTAGTTTTAACTGATTAAATATCAAAATCTTGGCATTTATTTCTATAGTGTCGTGCAGTGCACTTAGTTTATTTGGAATCAGTAAAAAAAGAGTATATTTTGGAAGCAGCGTAATATTTTGAACAGTATTTTGTAGGAAATAAGCTCTATCGATTCAAAAAGCATGACCAAAGTAAACGTATTATTTTAACAAAAAAATCGGCCTACTAATAGGTACGATTTGTTTGGTTTTCACAATATCGAAAACTCAAGAGCCCAGTTATAACCACTATGATAAATAATAGATTTATTATCGTGTTTGCTGCGTGCGTACCGTAAAGTACCTACTTTAGTATTATATTATACTTTAAATTTTTCAAGTAAATCGTATGAGCGAATTCTGCTTCTTGCCTGAAACTATGCTACTCACAAATATAAACAGCTAAATGTACCTACTTAGGATCAATAATGTCTAAAAGTTATTGTATTGTGTACTAGATTTTTGGTAAAGAAAATAATTTTCTTTCCTTCTTCTTTCTAAATGGTAGGGGTACAATTCGTAGACGTTTCGTAGCACCACCGTAGCATTAATTCGTAGCACATTGCTACGGCGTAGCATATTGCTACGACACAGCCGCGCTTTTTGTTGCGACAAATCTTTGCGTACACAGCTTTCTTTAGGGAAATATTTTGGCAAAGGTATCGGAATATACAGATGATAGAAAAGAATCTCTAGATTCTTTTTCACTTTGCCACTGTATTCTAACAGAATAGTTATAAAGAAACACCGGAAGAAAGGGAAAGAAATATCTTTTAACTAAAATAGCAAACGTAATTTATACAGCAAAATTTCTAGACAATGGCGATAATTATACCAAATTGATAATAAGGTATGTCATACCAGCCTCAAACAAAAACTTAGAAATCTTATCTGCGGGCTGGGCTCGAACCAGCAACCATCATTCTAAACTGCCTCTTCCCGCACTGCACGTGACCTACGTGATGACAAATAAAATCACGAGAAATGATACAAAATAAAAGAAAAAGTTTCACCAACTGTAATCCTGGATTTATTCGACTAATTAAACCAAGTGGTTCTGACAAGAACTCCTAATTTAGTTTTCTTTTCTTTTTCTCCGAGATAATCTCTGGAAATGTACCTACTCTCAAGATTTTCTGGATAAATAACTTAGATTGATTCACTGATCCTATCTTATTCTTTTAATGATGTATCTATCCAACCACCAGTATTATAAATAGGAAAGATTTGTTTGTTTGGATCAAAGAGGATCCGAAACTAATGGACCGATCAAAAAAATTCTTTCACCATTACAATTCTACATTATCCCTGATGAACATAGGCTATAGAATATACTCGTGCGAAGCCAGGGCGGACTGCTAGTATATAAATAAACTAAGTTTGACATTGCCCCTTGAAAATCAATGTATTTATTATTCCTAAAAATATCTGCCGTAACAATGTTTTCGCTCCAATACCCAAAAACACATTGAACATCGCTCATTCATTGTCAGCATTGAATAAATCATCTCTAAAAGCTGTAAAAGTATGAGCTATTTTCTAAACTACTAAATCTATAAATCTCTCAAACTCAAACTGCCAAAAGTTCCGTGTAACAGATTTACAGCTTCTAAACTAAAATAGAAAATAACTTACTAAACCTTTCTAGCATGAAGTCTATAAAGGCGATCTCTCAACACAAGCATTTGTCTGTAATGTAACATTCCAGAATTCGTTTGCGAGCATTACGTTACAAAGCGCTCCCTGACCAATGAACTGTCTGTAACTTTCAGTGGATTTATACCAAACGAGCGAAGGCGCATTTTATCCCTACTCCGTCCACATCTTTTTGTGTTAACAAAGACAAAGCATTATTTCGTTGATCTATCACTGTTCGTACCTAGTTAAAATAAAGAAGAAGATAGAAATGAAATAAAATAGTTTATTAGACAATACAAAGTACACACAAAAAGATAAATAGGTACAATAACTATAACTACTAAGATACTAAGATAGCTCTTTGTTCGTTTGGTCTAGACCTGCTTTAACAATGCAACAAGATTTGATTGTGCTTTCCGTTGTAGTTTAACAGTAGTTGTTGTTGTGACGAGGTGGTTGACATTGTAAAAACAACT
Organism: Eupithecia exiguata; assembly: GCA_947086465.1. NCBI lineage: Eukaryota > Metazoa > Arthropoda > Insecta > Lepidoptera > Geometridae > Eupithecia > Eupithecia exiguata. The sequence continues at coordinate 10,968,062 of OX352245.1, forward strand.
GATAAACTAACGAAGTGGCTGTCATTACAGGCTGTGTATTACTGTAAATCTGTAATGCTCGGTTCTCCTTCTTGACTGGATATAGTTCTCGAATCTGAATGTTAAATTAAAAGAAAATGTTCGCAGTGAGTAAACGCCTCAACGGTAGATAAAAAATGGCACTTGCATAAAACTGATAGCTGTTAAAGCCGGAATTTATACAAGATCGAATGGGTTTGTCCCAGTGCAGTGAAATTTATGACTGTGCTGTGCAAAAACAAGGAATTTCTTAGGGGAACTTGCTTCTAGCCATGATTTACAGACGTTGACTTGTTAATGATATCAGATATCTTTAATGTTCAGAAAAACTCGACAGAAAACTACTTTTTGGCGTCGTAGTTGCTGACATTTTCGACAAGTAGTGTTAGAAGATGCATGTTTGTCAGCTACGTCATGCATGAGTGACAACTCCCACCACTAAGGCTTTTCGGCAACGATCACGTGTTTAAATGTATAAACCATCTTTTGTCGATATTATAGTACTTTGGTACCATACGTAAAGTGATTTTAGCTAATGATCAGAGATTTGTGAAATGCCGTAAAATGGTTTGCTGAAATACACAGCTTCTTGTCCGGTTGTATATTTGACGGCCGCGGTAACTTTGCTAAATTACTAATGAAAATAGCAAAGTTTTGCTCCAGTGAAGTTTCTTTGGACGTCAGCTGAAGCAAGTGTGGTGTGAGTTATAAGATCTTAGAGGACTAACGATGGTGCAGTGGGTAACAAAATCTGCCAAGACTTTAGAGGGTTATTGGCTAATGTTTTCAACCAACAAATAGACCAATCTTAATTTAATCTAGAAACGGTTCTATTCCTTTCCTTTTTCTTTTCTATCTTTTGGATACGCCGACTGCAACCCAATCTTCCTCAAGTCCTTGATCTCCACACACAGTGCAGCACCGAGATGTCTGGAGAAGTTTGTATTCGAGACCAGGATGTTTGGGAAGCTGCATGACAACATCTTAAATGACTATTCCCAATAGCTAAGTTCCCATGAGTGGTTAAAGTAAACTTAAAAATCCTTTCATTTCACCTCCGCCCATACTTTAGGCCACTCTCAGCTGGTGCACGCTAGCACTCGTAATAGCTTGATTAAACGTCAGTAGCTTAATTCCACTTCTATACTGTTTTCAGAATTATAAATGATTTGGCCTTCGAATATGAAGTTGAAAAGTTTGGAAAGTATCGGATAGGTATAATGTGCATCAAATTAAACCAAACCAATCTACATTGGTTGTTATTTTGTTTGTGAGTTTCTCAGCCAGTCGATTCGACTTCTTCGACTCCCTCAATGCAGAGGCAGAATAAAATCAAACTGAACGCTGTGTTCGGACTGAAAAAACTGTTGGCCAGCTTGGTGGTTTAAAAAAATGCAAATTTCCAGCCGCAAATTTTATTCTCAGCAAATGACTGGAAAACAGGGCGAAAAAAAAACATACAGGCAAAAAGCGACTAGGAAAGCAATGTCAGCATATAAATGTTAATGTATCTCTATAATTAAGTTAACCCGAAATCAGCACCCGCTCAAGCAGAAGGGCTCGTAACCCTTAGTTACCTGATTCTTTCGGCACACAATCGTGCCCTCATTATGTGGCGTTAAGGGTTAGGGTTTACATGAAAACGGCGATCCTAATTGCCTGGTGTGTTTGCTTTGATGCGTAGGTTGGGCTATTGGGTGAAATTGAAGAGCGCGGATTTTAGTGTTAATCATTTCAACAAAAACTTTAAATAATTAAAAAAACACGACGTCTTAGGAACTTTCTCCTTTTAAACAGTAAGGTTAAACAAAGAAACCTATAGAAACAAGCGTCGCATAACATGCTTACTGACATCTAGTATAGTTCTATATATAAGTATAAGTTCGATGCATATTATTACTGTAATGTTGAGTCACTGTCGTCCCACTGCGAGACTCTCGGCCGTAGCAGTAGATCTTAATCGTTTGCTAAATCTACATTATTGTATATATTATGCGGCCTGCACACTTTATAAGTTCAAAACGCGCATCTGGGACTGCGTTTCAAACCGCGGATGGATCCGTTTCGATAGCGGATCAAACTTTTGTGCTAAATACGATTAAAAATGTATGCACGGCTTGGAACGCCGGTACATCGTACATATTTTGACAAACGATCCAAACTGTACGTGTAAATTGATTTTCAAGAGTTTCTACCGCGCAGTTTAGACTGGCTCGTAATGCGCGCACGCACAAAACTGTGAACAAAGTGCTCGCATCGACATGCCAGATGGAACTGTCAGCCCCGTGCATCTTGCCGCATCTTGCTGCATCAACGGCGCTTGCGATGTCCCGCATTCCGAACTTTGCGTATGCAGACCCCTATTAACTCGTAATCAAAGCACCCGCTGCTGAGTATAGATAGATCTCCTCCCTATTGTGCTACTTATTCCGTTCCATACATAAAATCTAGAAAAAAATTGTTATCGCTTAAATGATGGCCCCACCCTGCACATTTAGCCTGAACATGGTCGTGTAAACGCTAATTTTATCGCCCCCTAAAGTCTGAGTACCTATCCAGCCTCAGCGCAAATGACAATCACTCTGGATGCTCAAACTGCTCTCAAATAGGCGATGGGGGCATTGAGACGAACTCACAAGCGCACATTAGGGGCCATCGTCATTCAGACCCCATAACTCTAATCAAAGGTCTGTATTAAATGATACAATACAAAAACACTTTATTGTACACCAGAAAAAGAACAATAAAAAAAGACATTATATGACACAAGTACAATGGGCGGCCTTATCGCTTAGAAGCGATCTCTTCCAGGCAACCTTTAGATAGAAAGAATTTTATGATGACCATTATCTTTCTTTCATTCTTTAGATTTTAAGAGAATACAGTCATTGTGCATTTAATCGTAACTTCCTAACTATCCTAACTAATATTGTAAATGCGAAAGTGTGTTTGTTTGTTTGTCCTTCCTTCACGCCCTAACTAAGTAACCAATCGGCTTGATTTTTGGCATAGAGTTGAAAAGATGAAGAGTAAGATTAGTCGCCTATCGTTTTATCTTTTGTCCTGGTAAAACATCAAATTCGGGGGATTAATATCTCATAGGAGATTTACGGGAATAATCCGCCTAGAAATGTGAAATTCGAATTTAACGCGGGTGAAACCGGGGGTTACAGCTTGTTTTCTATATAATCACATTAATGTAATAATTAAATTTAAATAAATCGTTTAATTAATTTTTATTTTAAGATACCTACTCTATTCAAATACAATTGTAAACATTGTTCATGAATATATCATCTATACCCCTCCGACCAGGTGGGATGACGATTTGCGAAAGACTGCTGGCAGATGCTGGATGCGGCAAGCTGAAGACAGGGCGCTATGGCGCTCATTAGGGGAGGCCTATGTCCAGCAGTGGACTGATATAGGCTGATGATGATGATGATGGTGATGATATCATCTATCAATCCGTGACCGCTACAGTGTCAATCGAGAAAAGACCTACTCGATCTACCATGACATTTGGTTTCACCTTGAATTTAATAGTGAACATACATTGCTCTCAACTTACTTTGGATCAAAGGACTCACAATATTTTTATAATGGCACCTTCTAATACTACCGAAATATCACGTTCCAAATAGGTTACTGCTGGAGCACACTACCCAGCGTTGTTCCAAATACGATTACACGTCTTTGTTCTAAAAATATTGGTCAACAAAATAAGGTTACCGAACCACTTTAAAATCCATTCCACCAACAAAATAAAAATCTTTTTAGCAACTGGATGTGGCATTCAATGCCATTTAAATGTAAAATCTAAACATTTTTCTCTGGAAGCCAGCCAACTAGTAAAAGCCGTTGAATTGAATAGTATGGACATTTGGCGTCAGCATGGCCGTAGTTAAAATAGCCGTACTGCAGTAAGCACCATTCAGAAATAAGTAGCTGAAACTGACCAATCTTTTTCAGATGGAAGGTGGTAATTTAGTCAATTATTTTAAATGCTGAATAAAGCCGTGGCGGTCGCGGAGTTAGAATTGACCCCTCCAACTCGGGTTGCGTTGAGATGAATGACGTAAGAGTCTACACATGCTACTGCTCCATATGCGTTAGCGTTGACGTTAATTTAAATGATGTTTTACGCGTTAATTTATGCGCTAGAACTACAAGTAGACTACATTTGCGCAATAGTAACAATGGAGGTTAAGTGAAGCAGCAGCAGTGGTTGCATACCTAATTATCATAATTATCTTTTATAATAGGTATATCATAATTATGTAAATATCAATTATGACTTACCTACATGAATTGCAATTTAGTGATTCTTTTGTGATTGAAGTTTTGAATTCCATATGTATGGTTTAATTTGGAGTAATTCTAAGAACTCCCATCCTTTTTATTGGCTATTCGATTGCCGCCATAATGCAGTACAGCAAAACAACACATCCTTTCCCTGCGCATGCGGCCCGCGAAATGAGACGGCGTTAATGTAGCCAACAAAAATAAAATAAAAATGAATAAAGTAGCTTATGGGAGCCGGAGGAAGGAAGGTAGCAGTTCTTTCTGGATACTTGAACACCTCAAATCAATCATCGCTGCCAAGCGTGGTGATTAAGGCAGTAAATCAACATTCTTAAGGCATGTCAATTGCAATTTCAATTAATAAACCGTTTAGAAGCCGTTCGAACCCACTTCTCAAAACAACATTCGATAAAGCTGCCACACCGTAGGCACAACTGTCGCTCATTTAAAACAGTCGGCAGTGACTGTTCACTTGTTCATCAAAATAACAATGGTTGAAAGCGTACGGAAGTTGGCTAGACGGCTCTGGCACCGTGTATTGGCCATTGCGTATTAATTTCATGCCGTCAAATCATCTGGAACTCATAACACAACTGAATAACACGCTCCTGTTATGGTTTTATTAAGATAAGTCTGTTCTGAGTTAGCGACGTGTCCAAGAGTCCTGTAAGGTTTAAAGGAAATAAAGCACTTTGATTTTTGAGTACAGAATGCGCTGCCAATTGCGCCACGAGGTCGAGTGACGTAGGAGTCAAATTTTTTTGGTATTTCCGTGAACTTCCGTGTACAGTATGAAACGCATTACATTAACATTTTTGTAGGAATTGGTATAACTTTAAGTAGGTCATCTAGTACCTGGACAAGTTCTGCTTAGTTTAGCTTGGAACTAGATGATGCTGTGTAAGCTGGTATCCAGCATAATTTATTATATTTAAAGTCAGTTATCATTAATGAGCACAACAATACGCAAGAATGGCTGACTCCTTGCCCGCGGCCATGTGGAGCCTCCAACAACAAACATACAACCAACTCAATATACTGCCTATTGATATATCAATAACATTGTCAAAACGTTGCGCGTTGGTGGAATGCCAATTACGACAATACAAACATACAAACACGTCTTGTTATTATTAATTCGTATATGAGTTGAAGTGAAGTAAAACAATAGAGACCGTAGCTCATTTCAAGCTTCAAGGGAGCAAAGTGGTGAGCAAAGTTAAGCGGGTTGGTCGGCTTCTTCTCTTAACGTTCGAATCGATAGTATGCTTGCTGTTGCTGCGTAGACAGCGACCTTACTAAGAAGCGAGACGTGGACAATGCTTAGTTCAGTTAGATATGAACAGTGCCGTGCGTGATAGTGATATAGATCTGAAGAATTTATTAATACAATCAAATAAGACATAAGCCTACCCATACAAAACCACAAATAACAGTCCTGAGTCCCCTTTATCCATCAACTTCTGCGACCGCTACAACGTAGTCGATCCTTCCACTCTCCCAACACTCCGTGTCGCGTTGCATCGCGCATCGCGGAGCGCGTCACCACTCGAGAACCTTTACTTCCTAGCCTTCATGACCTGCCCAGCTGCTGTCTCAACCACTACAAAAATAACGCCAGTTTCCTTTGTTACAGGTAGCACCCAACCTAATAGAGTTCATCAGATCTCCTGTGAATATAATAGACTTTATAGCAACGCTTAGTTTCTACATGGACATAGTGGTGGAGTTAACCATAGTGAGACAATATGTGGAAAAACACGACATTTTAGAATTTATTTCTATAATAAAGATATTAAGGTTGTTCAAGCTGACACGGCATAGCCCAGGCTTGAAGATCCTGGTGCATACGTTCAAGGCGTCGGCGAAGGAGCTGACGTTGTTGGTGTTCTTTCTCGTGCTTGGCATTGTGATATTTGCGAGCTTAGTGTACTATGCGGAGAAGTCACAGGTGAGTGTCTTTATAAGAATTTGTAAACTTGCCCTATGTAAAACTGTTGTCTGAGCCTAAGGGTTTGCTCACACCAAGACGACGTGACGCAGCTCGCAATTTGATTCAAAATATGACTTTATTTACTTCAAAAAAAGATACAAATTGGCGTAAGCGTGGAGCTTGGAGCTGCGGAGAGCCTTCGTATTATGTAAATAAAATTAGTACTTTTTTGTTATTAGTGGAGGTTATTAGATATGAATGTTTAGTCATTGATACACCTATGCTTGCATAATGCTTTTTATGGCATAAACGTAACCGTTTATGCCATAAAAAGTATTATGCATTAGCATTATGTGAGTACTACTCAGGCATAATACATAAATACTTGTACTCAGGTAAGCTTTACTAAAACTATACATTCAACGTTTCCAACATTCCAAAAATGTTCAAAGATTAGTGTTCTAACTCATCGTCTGCTGGAAATAGGCTTCTTCAAATAAACACTATATATAGATCCCTGTACTTAGCTTGCAGTATCCAGCACCATTCAACTCAAATAAATAGGATGAAATTATTTAACAATTTCGCATGAAAACTTCTTGATAAGGTAAAACCAAAAATCGACCAAAGTCGTCAACTATTTCGTTTCTCCATGAGACATCTTCGCCAAGCAACAACGACAGAATCTTGGCACTCTCAGTGTCAAAATCAAGTGTAGTGTTGTCCTAACGAAACATCGTCAGGGTTGAGGTGCAACTCCAACATCTCGTCTCCCAAGCGAACCTAACCTGCATGTGGTACTTCCCGCTAGATAACGAACTAGGCTCTGGTGAATATATCAAACAACCTTTATAATTTACAATCCTCAGATATTTACAATTATTTTCCATTTCTTGACACTGGCAGAACTTTGTCTAACCAGTCATGTAATGCAATTATCAAAGAATCATCATGAGTGACTATGAAATTTCGATTAACTGGACACTGGCAAAAAAGTGGCAAACCAGACACATTACCAAAGAAGTCAAGTCATGAGAACGTTTTGCGCGGAATTATTGCTAAATAATTTCATCCTATGCTATATTCTGCAATGGATTCCCGCAAAGTAACGCCTGAATCTACTGATCATTCAACTCAAATAATAATTTGAATAGGTACCTAAACTATTACGTCAAAGCTAGAACACGTGTTCATGCTAAGCGCACGTGCATAGAAAGCTGCGCAGATTTGCTTAGTTTCACGTGCGTGATATGACGTCATTAGCCTCGTGCATTTATAGTATACCTACAACACATACATTGTCGCTCCAATCCATACTAACAAATAAATATTTGAAATGTTTAATTTTCAAATGTTGCAAATTAAACTAAACGATATTGACTGCACTAAAACAAACTGATGCCCTATATTTTATGACGATCGATAAGAAAGGAACGGCAAAATTTTTAGATGGCAATAGGCGAGACATCTCATACGGTGGGTGCTTAGATGACGGATGGAATGACAAAAAACTAAAGCTGGAAAACAGCGGAGTCGTGAAACCTGAAACATAAAACTGAAGAATATCCAAGCGATCTAATCGATTATTAATGACGGCATATTTTAACGTATATACCTATTACGTTAGTATACTAAATTATTTACTCCATGGAGTACTCCTGGCATGTGATGATGATGATGATGCGACCGAATAGCGGTCTCTACTCCAAACAAGTTTATCACAATGGTGGTCAGTTCCGAGAGAAATGTCCGGCCCACGGCCACTTCAGCCAAATCTTAATCGTCTCGTAGTTGACCGGTTTCAAGTCTCAATTCAACGAGTTCGGGTTTAATAATAGACTTGGGGAAGTTGGCACAAGAATTCAAGATGGCTGACTTTACAATTTCTACGTAACTATGTTCGAAGTTTGATGCTTAAGTATTTAACTTTGTCAACTTGATAAAAACATTAGCTAAGTACATTATTGTCTAACTTTCGGCTAAGTGCAAAGTCGTATGATAATGGCATTGTTCGGTGCTCAAAAATATGCCTAAAGAATCTTCACTATACTATTTTTTTCCTCAAGTAAATAACCGACTGACCGACGACATTGAATTTTTTGTAGGGAGTCGATGGATGCGTTAAGACGCACGTTGACTAATAGGCATAGTGACCAATGAAAACAACATGGAGGCGCTTCACGGCCGTTATTTGTGGCATCCTATACGGAAGGCCTATACCCAGCAGTGGACATAAATATGGGCAGTAATGGTGACGGTCCAGCATATAACCATTACTGATTTATTGGCCCATTTACTGATGATAGAATGACAATAATTCAATTTCGACTTCATCTTCTTTATACAAAATTAGGTCGAAAATAACGGAATGAAAACCACACTAAGTTGATTAATTCCATGAATAATATTTGGCTGAAGCTGGCCGCCATTGTATACTGTCCTTTGGACGGTTTAAATGTAAATTCAGCTGATGTACGTACCTACAGGCTAAATGAAATTATACTTTGGGGAAAATGAGATTTTCGGTTGGATTAGGTTTCGAAGGGGGTTCTTTTCCGATGCATCGTGATCGCAACGCAAGAGCTGAAATTAAAATAAAACCGGCCAAGTGCGAGTCAGACTCGCGCACAAAGGGTTCCGTACCATTATCTATAAAAACGGCAAAAAATCATGTTTGTTTTATGGGAGCCCCCTTAAATATTTATTTTATTCTGTTTTTTTGTATTTGTTGTTATAGCGGCAACAGAAATACATCATGTGTGAAAATTTCAACTGTCACGGTTCATGAGATACAGCTTGGTGACAGACGGACAGCGAAGTCTTAGTAACAGGGTCCCGTTTTTACCCTTTGGGTACGGAACCCTAAAAAACATGTTTGACGATCGGATCGAAAGACGATTCAGATAAGGGTGCGATCTATGACGCCATTTTGTGAAAAGGATAGGTATAGGATTTCGCGTTCACAGCAGCGGGGATAGAACAGAGCAGCGTTAGTGCAAAAATCAAGATTTTGTTATTCTATTATTTATTCAAAATATAACCTTTCACCCGAAAAATTTTAAGATTACTCAAATGAATGCTCGAATGAATTAATGAATACTTTATTGTACTAGAAATTAACATAAAAACCTTATACATCTGAATTTAAAAAAAAATTAGGTACTTAGCTCCTTCCACTCGTGTAATAGAAAATTTGAAGAGAAGAGAATCAATTAGTGATGCTTTATTTATTATTTAATTATATTTTCTTTAAAATTCGGCTATTTAATTGACATTAATTTGGTTTGAAATTTAACGTCATTTCTTTGACCTCATTTTGTAAACCCAAAGAAATAAACTATGTTTCTGATTTCATAAAACTTATACAATAAATAATTAAATTAACGTAAAAAAATTAACCAAAATAATATATTCAGTTGATTGTTAACTCAATTGTTAATATTCGTTTTAATTTAATTCTATCATTTGTTTGTAATTTTCTTTGAAAATAAAGATAATAAATAAAAATAAGCTTAATTGAGCTTATTTTGTAAGCCTAAAGATAAAAACTATGTTACTGATTTCTCCAAAATCGTACGTAGAGAAAACAAACAACAACTCTTCTTTGGCATAGAAAACTTTCTGTAACCAAGGCAACCTACATAAAAGGCAAAATTTAGTAATCTGTCACCCACTCCGTCTAGCTTCAATCCGAATACCGCAATACAAAGTTCCAAGTTTAGCAATATGCCATGTGCTCGAGCTTCGTGAAAACGTCGAGAAGTTTCTAACGGAAAATATGCCTGTTATTCACAGGGGGGTATTTACAAACTGATTGAAAACGTTGTATTAAAATTGATATGAGAAACAAAACTAATAAAATTTATTCAGTAAAAAAAATAAAAACTATTTATTATTCGAAAATTATGTCCTTAGGTTTTACCACGTTTATAAATATGGACTAAACTAGCACAGGGATCCATTTAACTTACGTATTATGTGTTTAAAACAGACTTTTTTTCTTACGCTGTAAACATAAGCCGTGAAAACAACGATATTTATGTTATTCGAGTATTCTTAGAAACTTTTACAATTTTTATTCAATATTCAGATAAATTCAGGGACTTGCAAAGTTTTTTGCGAGAAGTTTATTGTTTATTCATCTTCATAGATGTTTATAAGCAAAGAAAATTACAATCAAATAAAACAAACAGATTACAACTAGTATTTACAATTGAAACAATTGAGCTAACTGCAGACTGTTGCAAGCAATCTACAGGTATCACATCCTGATCCATATCAATACCAGTCGGAGCGTCCCCGGAACACTGGCTGCATTGCCCCGCTGTATGACAATGCTGATGCGCTGCGCCAGATCAGAGCTCTCGGGTCACGCGTCGCTTCGACCAGACGCTCAGATATTTTTTTAAAACCCGGAGAGTCTTTGTACCCCACGGACCTAGGGACTCGATCCCAAGGGGAGCAAATGCGTAGGCTCTGTTGAACCTGCATATTTGTTGTTTACTACCTACACATAGACCCGGAACGAATGTCACCCCAGACAAATGACAATCATTTCTACCAAGGCGAGAATCAAACCCGCAATCTCCAGCGTTCAGACCTTACCCTACAGCGCCAATGAAATCGTCTTATTTTTACAGAACATTATTTATCTGCAATCTACGTACCTCAGCGTTTGGTACCTATTTTCTTCTAATGAGTGGTGTTTTATTTGTTAGCTAAATTGTTTCAATTATAAATATAGTTCTAATTGGTTTCTATTATTTAATTGTAGTTCTCTTTGTTAATAAAGAATATGTTTTAAATTATATGCAAAACATAATTCAATTTTCACGAAATTTGTAGATTGTTTGAGGCATTGCCTTCTAGCTCAATCCAATAACAGCTGATTCATGAAGTGACATGCCACGAGAGTCTGCCTGTGACCATGGAAGCTGAAAAGCCTCCGAAACGTCAGGTTATAAACAAAATATAAAATATACGCGATCAATCCGGTTAAAACAGTGTTTTATTATGCCACGACAGTTCAACATAATTTTTTAATAGAAAATTATTACATAATCTTTAACGGTGGTCCAGTGATCTTGTCAACTGGACCAGCTGAACGGGACCACGGGCAAGGAGCGTTTATTTCAAATAGAAACTATTTTTGACGACCTCTGTGACGCAGCGGACGAATGTCCGCCTGGGGCGCATGAGGTTACGAGTTCGAATCACGCTCAACACACAGAAATGTACGATCTGCAGATATTTATTCCAGTTGTTCTGGGTATTTTCTTTGTATAATAAAAATATCTATCTATGTAATATATTCTAATGTGTATCAGTTATCTAGCTTGTGTTATGTTTACTAACTCGTAACACAAGCTCCACTTAGCGTAGGACTTGTTGATACGGTGTGGATTATCCAGTTTTATTTATTAATATTTATTAAAATTTCGAAGCTACCTATTGCAACAACCCGATGGTGGACGGATTGGTGATCGTAATAATAATAACCAGCTGTTTCTGCAACCTTGTGGCACAACAGTTGGTTTGTTTCTGATAATGGAGTTTCGGATATTGGTTTGCATTTTAATAAGGCGAAATAAAGCTTGGAAATTGAGCTTTTGTGGGAATATCGGTCTGAATAAATTAATTTGCGAAATATTGTTAAATGATGAGTGGAATGGACAACTACCTACAGTTTAAATTGTGGAAGAACATTTTGTCGTTGAAAACAATGTGGTTTAACTGTTTCAGCAAATTCCGGTTAATATATGACGGTTATTGATGACTGCAGTAGCGTGTTAGACGAAGGTTCGCCTATGATGCAGGAGGTTTTGGGTTCGATTCTAGATCATTTTCTTCCCGGCTAGGATGTTTAAGAAATTATGTGCGAAAATCAGTCATTTGGTCTCATTAGACAAGCTCTGCTTACTTTAGGCTCTGAGCCTGAGATGGATGAGAAAAATTTATGTATAAAAAAATGAAGTTGTGTTATGTTCACACGACAAACATCCAAAATTTTGCATTTATATTATTTGTGATAGTTTGGGTTTTAAGGCTGTGGTATGGGTCAAACTAGCGCCACCACCTATTTTATCTTAATATTACGTCAAACAAAGGAAATTTCAAAAATCCATCGCACAGTTTATGATACCTATTATATGCTTTGTTTATGCCTCTGTAATAGCTTTATTCTATTAGGTTTAGGCAGGATATCGAAGTTGCCCTTGGTGGCCACCAATATCTATTTTCGATTTTCTGGCTAAACTAAATAGAGTAAAACAAGTTAGATTATTAAGTTTAGAACTGTTAAGATATACCTAAGGGCTGTTGATTTTGTTGAACAATAAAAAAAAACTATTACAGAGGCATTAGAAAAAAGCTTATAATAGGTATCACAAACTATACGATGGATTTTAAAAAAATCCTTTGTTCAACGTAATAATAAGATAAAATAAGTGGCGGCGCTAGTTTGACCCATACCACAGCCTTAAAATGCTGAGAAGTTCGGATGTTCTTCACGACAAAACTGCTACACGGATCAGGCTGAAATTCTGCATAGATGTAGATCTGGATAAACATAATAGGTAACTTTTTATCCCTGCAAAAAGCGTGCAAAGCAGCAGAATCTTTTAATTATTAATACGAGATTTTATTAATCTCCCTAAATTTAATTTTGATAGGTACGTTGTTAGTGAATTTCCAGTAGCTTTATATATTGCGGAGAAGCCAATTCCAAGTTTATCGCCACCACGTTTCTCAAATAACTAACTAAAGTATCTAATCTACAGTTCCACAATTTAGAATGGCACTTTCAAAGAAAAAGCACCTACTTGGTGTTTTATTTCTAATTTATTTTACGGCTAGGGCACTTCAGGGGCTTAATAGACCCTATTCGAGAAGAATTAGTAGGGGACTAAGTTATTTACTAAAAAGCGATAGTTTTCGTAAAATAAAACCTCGTGTTGGTATATATTGGTAGTTTTGATGAGTTGATCCTTTTTGTGGGAAGGTGTCTATGAATTGAAATACCTACTGTGTTACGTGACAAAATATACTCCAAAATATACCTTTTACGTTAACAATATAATATAAATTATTATTTATTGATTTATATGAACGATATCTTTTCCTCGTCAGTCGAGAAGGGCTAGTGCTGCCATGACGGCGTGACGTGTTCTATTAGTTGGTATAATATGGTTAATATCACCAAATATACTAATTTAAATGAATATCACCTATACTACCATTGTTCAGGCAACACTCTTAATGCATGACAGTGACAGAAATTCATCCTATATTGTCCAGCATTATTTATTTATGTGACACGATCTTAAAAAAAATAGGGGAGTCTGTAACGAATGGACACGAACAAATGTGAGCGTTTTCAACAAATTCACGTATTTAAAATGTTCTAAAGTTTCGGTTTTTACAACTAAATTACAACTTAAATGAGTGAAAAAATATATGAATTGTATGTATCTTAACAATTAAGGATAAGGTCTTATATAAATCATTATCATCATCATCATCATCATCATCAGCCTATATCAGTCCACTGCTGGACATAGGCCTAATATAAATAATACATTAGAAAAGGTTTTAATTTTATGCGTAATAATAATAAGTTTCTAATGAATTGTATAACTAAAAAAAAAATAGGTGCCTCATTTTGACTTCGTGAAGGATATAGTATAGAGCAAACCGTTGTCCAGTCTAGATTTTCGGAACTCATTTCTTGTTTTCTTAAGCAGTTAATAAGATACATTAAATTTGTTCCAGGATAACCCAGAAAACCAGTTCAAATCCATCCCCCTCGGGCTCTGGTGGGCCATAGTTACCATGACCACAGTGGGTTATGGAGACATGGCTCCCAAGACGTACCTGGGCATGTTCGTCGGGGCCCTGTGTGCCCTAGCCGGGGTGTTGACCATCGCGTTGCCGGTGCCTGTCATCGTCTCCAACTTCAGCATGTTCTACTCGCACACACAGGTCAGTAGTGATAATTTAGAAGACGATAGAGGGACCAGCTTAGTGATGTAAGTTTTATAGTATAGATACGAAAGTTTACGGTCGCATTCTCCATGAAGAGTTTATTCATTCGATGTTCTGCTTCAGTGGTGCTATCAGGGTTTGTTGTTTACACGCTCGGTAAATTTTACAATATGACGCACATTGTAAAATTTATACACACTAAATTTATTGTACCTAACAATGGCTGAAACTAGGTAGTAAATAATAATAATAATAATAATAATAATAAATCATTTATTTTCAGACACGAGATCCATATAGGTATTTACAATTATAGGTACAATTCAATAATTAAAACTAGGGTACATGATACACGAAACAAAAAATAATAATACAAAAATTGGTACATAAATACATAGGTACGTACGTCAAAAAAATTAAAAATATTCTAAGTGGCAATAGCCACCCACCGTTTGTACATATCAGACAAGATCAAACGATCTGCCATACTCCTTATAATTGAGTTTTTACACATGTCAACTCTGGACATAAATGAGGCTATTCTCTTTCTCTGGATGGCATTGAAAGAGTCAACACGGGATGTTGTGTACATTTCTGAAGCGCTACAATAGCGCTTCAGTCCCATGAGATGCCTGAAAACGTTATTGTACGTCACTCTGATACCATCGTGTGATTTTTTGGTATAATCTGTCCAAAGTTGACATGTGTAGAACGACTGACAATATGATTTGAAAAGGGTGATTTTCACGTCAGACGAAGAGTTAAAAAATTTCCTCGCTATCATGTTGCCAACTACACACAATGATCTTCGCTGCCGCTCTATGTCAGCATCGTCCTTTAGGTTCGATGTTACGATATGTCCCAAGTACTTAAAGCTCTCTACAATTTTTATAGGTCGCCCGCCAATGCAGACTTCCGGCACATTCTCCGGCCCCTTGCCTGATCTGAAGATAACCATTTCCGTCTTTTTGGCGTTATAGATGAGATCGTGGTCCTTGGCGTATTTCTCACAGATGGCGAGCAACTTTGTCAACCCTTTGATCGAAGGGCTGAGCAGAACCATATCATCGGCGTAGCTCAGATTGTTGACATACCTACCATCCAATCTGAGCCCCACCGGGGCACTGCTCAGCTCCTCGATCAAACCATTGACGTACAAGTTAAAAAGATCTGGAGAAGAGAGCCCCCCCTGTCTCACTCCGCAGGAAAGCTGGTAGCTGTCCGATAGCTCAGCTCCCCACCTGACGCTGTTGGTCTGATTCTGGTACCAGTATTCGAGAAGATCAACAACATCATCCGGGACGTCTGAGCTATCTCGCAGCTTGCTCCAAAGACGTTTGTGGTTCAAAGTATCGAAGGCGCGACTGAGGTCGAGAAATATAGCGTATACGGAAGTTCCTCTCTGCGTGTAGTAGCGGACGACCTGCTTCATGGAGAATATGGCCATATCAGTCGAAACTTGAGGACGAAAACCAAACTGACCATCATTGTAAGGCAAAATGCTAAGGTGCGACTGTATTATGCGATCAAGTACTTTGGCTACTATTGTAGCCAAAGAAATTGGTCTGTAGTTAGCCACGCTCGAGATATCACCCGTCTTATTCTTGGTAATAGGAACCACAAGAGTCCGTATAAGCTCTTGAGGAAGGTAGCAATTACTCAAGCAGAGAGAGAAGAAACGCGCTAGCACCTCACAGATATGTTGGCCCGCATACAGTAAATGCTCTATGCTTAGCCCGTCATGTCCCGGAGACCTACCACGGTTCATCTTTCGTAGAATTACGCCGACTTGTTCCGGTGTAATTATCACGTGTCCGGTCTCCGAGACCGGACGGACCTTTTGAATACGGCTTCTATCATAAATACTACTACTATTGTCCTGACTATCAACATTAAAATGACTGCGAAACAGGTTGGCTATATTTTTTTGGCTTTTCTCACCTTCAACACTAATTGGTAAAATATTTTTCCTATCCATCTTTTTGACTTCTTTCCAAAACTCTACAAAGCTGCCAGCACTGCGATGCCGAGCCAGCATATCCATTTTGATCTTTTCCTGATTTTTTTGCACGTATTTCAGAGCGTTTTTAAACTCTCTGCGTGAGGCACTCATTCGTTCATAGTAATATCCCGAGCGGGGCTTTCCAAACTGAACCCAAATTAAAAAATTCTCCCTAGCATTAGCGTGAGCTTGCCTGACGTGAAAATTCCACCCTACCAATTTCTTAACATTACTAACTAACCTGCTTTCATAACTTTTTTCAGCCGCTTCTTGTAATAAACTGACCACATCCTGATACATGTCATCTAAATATTCAGCAAAGCTCTTAGTACTACAGATTGATTTATCAAAACCCCTTAAATTATACTTATTAATTAAACCCTGTAACGCCTCATCACATAAATTCGTATAAGTTCGCTTTTGATATTCGTCTCTATTACCCCACAAATGCTTATTGATATTTTTTTGGTTATTATCACAGATTACTTTCGGCCGTACGTTTGTAAAGTTACATTTTAATTCAAGCGGAAAATGGTCTGACCAATATGTACCATATTTCACATCTATATCAGTTATTAAGCTTGCCGCTGCGTCCGTCGCGATGCAATGGTCCAGCCAGCGGCAAGCGCCGTTCATGTCACTTACATAGGTATATGTATCAGGTTTCAGTCTCTCAAAGTCCACACAGCGTAAAAGTTGCTCAACACAGAAATCCTTCAACTCTTTTCCAAAAAGAGTGGTTGGATGCGCGTTGAAGTCCCCTAAGACCAAAACACTTTCAGTCTCTGAGCTCTCAATTACCGCACTAATCTGCGCAAGACACTGTATAAATTCGGGCAGATTGTCCTCGTCATTAGTAGGCATATAAACACTAAAAACCAATAGGCTTCGATCGCCTTGCATTAATCGCACAGCAATAACGCGATCACTTTGACACTGTATGATTTCCGCGTTGGTGAATAGGCTAGATCTCCACATTAACGCCACACCTCCGTAAGGTCGCCCACGAAGAACACCTGCCGATGTGTCAATGGATGACTTAGCATAACAACCAAACTCCTTATCGATTTCATTCACAAAACCCAAGGCATGTGGCATAAGCCAAGTCTCTTGCAGCGCAATAACATCGGAAATCTTACACAGATCTCGTACGTGCTGAACGGACCTTTTAACTCCCTGGCAGTTAAAAGTGACCAATGTGCAATCTCCTTTAGTTTGTACTAACATATTTATTTAGCAGGCTCAGCGGTACCGTTCCCTAAGGAACGCGGTTGGCGATAACGCCGAAAAACCAACCCCTCGGGCCAAAAATCATTTTGCAGGAATTTAGTCAGCTTAGAAGTAAGTACTGTCAGTTTAAAACTATTAAAATTTGTTTCTCGTGTCTGGTTCAGTAATTCAATTTCATAACAATTTTCATTCATTTGATTTATATGTTCTCTTATGTCATTCTCCGTAATATTTTTCTTTAAACGCGACAAGTACACATAGGCATACGAGTCCGCCGCTTGCAATTTGCTATTAGAACTCTGTAAAGTGCCCCGTACATTCCTGTATCTATATTTATAGGCAGGTTTTTTTCTGGTCACCACTGTAAAGCCTTCATTATCTATTCGCGCTTCACTCGGAATCCTGTCCGCAATATCTCTGTAGGTAGATATATACGGTGCATCATTCGTTGCGCTCGGCCGTACCAACGCCGGTTTGTCATTTAGTGTTCGCGCGGACGTCGTAACCGCAGGCGCGCGCGCAGCGGGGGGCCCCGCCGTCGGCGGCGACGCCGCCGTTGCGGACGTCGACAGGCGCAGGCGGCTGGCGGGGACCGGACTAGCCACCGCTCGCTCGATGCTCGCTACCCTCGCACAAACACCGACCGCGCCCGGTGCCTCGGGTTCAAGCTCAACTATACCCTCAATTGTATTTGATGCGCTATTTTGCTGGATGTTTCGAGTATTCTTATCGTTATGATAAGACCTACGAAACAGGTCTTCTCTTTTGCTGGTATCGGAGGCTTCCCGAAGCTCCGCCAATATATTTTTAACGTCATCGATCTCCTTTTTTATTGCGTCAATATCATTACCAGTTACTAGGCTGTTATTATCGGGCTTCGCTTTTAGACATGCTACTTCATTCTTCAATACTGCCATTTCCTTTAAAAAGGACACGATGTCAATATAATCGAAGGATACACTCGGTAATTTATTTAAATTTTGGGCCACGAAAATAGGCAACCCGTCAGGTTGAAACTCTTTGATTAATTTTATAATCTCTTGGACGCTTTTCTGTTCTCCGCCCTCCTTTCTTCGTAAGTACCTTTTCGCAGGGGCCATCAGCTGATAGGCAAGAGATCTCGCGGTTTCTATCTCTTCCATATTGTATGCACTAAGACAAATCTGGATAATACCCGTCTCTGGAATCGTGTCGACCTTATTACTAACAAAGGCCAAAACTTCATTAACTACTAGTTTGCACTTGGAACATCGCGGATTATCCATTGGTGGGTTGTTCGAGTTATTGCCTGTTGCTGCACCCGCGGCGGCGGCAGGAGATCGCTGCAACGGCATAATGGCGCGTGCGTCGCGGTCAGTGACGGCGGTCAGACTGGTAAATGATGATTACAAATTCAGATAACTGTTTATAGACATAAAATTAGTGGCTCCCTGCGTTTACGATCAGATTATGTAAAGAGGTTTTGAGGACCATGTCAAAGTGAAGGTGATTTACTTACCATAATGTTAGTCAGAGCAATATTGTTCGTTCTCTGTTCATTGGATATTGATTGAACTTTGAATAATTATGTGAAGAACGTTCCAATAACAAATAGGTTTCTTAACGCATTTTACCTACTTTTGTACACGTTACCTAATCGTTGTTTTGCTCTGAGCGGCTTGTTATATTTTCGACTATCTAATGTGGTTATCTGATATTCTTTATATCGAAGCACGAATAATCCAAACGGTTAAGCTTTTGATATAAACGAAATATCAAAATACTGTTCTGGACTTCTTTTATGGTTATATATCTTTTATGGTATAGCTGCAGTTAAAAGTTTTTTGGTGTCCACAGGTTTTTTATTGTTTTCGAATTGTCTATATTTATTAATTGTTTTGTAAAATAATAAGATGCATTATTAAAATCTGCCTCAGTTCCTAGCAATTCTGCCATGCCTCAGCATGTTTAAGTAAAAGCTTTATGGAAGTAAATTCATACAAATAAATTAAACTTATAAATATAATAAACTGTTACTTATTAATAATCTACAGTTCTACGATTTGATATTCTTTCCTTATGTTTGACTATGAAATAAAGAAGGCAGACAACTATGCCACGAATGCGAAAAAGCGAAAATCGTTTTCGTCTTCGTTTAAAATTAATTAGCTAAAATTCTGTTACATTTAATATTTAACTAAAAATACAAAACTACGGAATTCCACGTAGGTTTCAGGGCAGATTCAATTAACGTGATTAATTCACGTGTTCGTGACGTCACGATAACGTGACCCTGGATTTAATAAAGCAGAAAAGTAAAGGAGTTAGGAAGTGGTGATGTAACAAGGGACGTGAGCAGTTTGTAAAGTTTATTGTTCGAAAAATTGTGTTCGTATTTATTTTAAATCACGTAAACCAGAATTTTCACTAATTTTCGCAGGTTCTTCTAGTATTTGAACAAATTAAATTGCATTGTTTTTTTTATTATTCATAAATGAACTAAGAGCTTGGAGAGACAAGATCAAGCCACCAGAGAGTTGTAACTAATGCTTACGATATCACTAAAATAATGTTACGCGACGATGTTCGACGTTCAAAATGAGTTTCTGCCCGCGCGGTTAACTTTAGATAGATAGACAGAACATATATTGCACACTTAAAACTAAAAACAATTTACACATTAAACAATTATAATATGAGTGATAATTGGCGATCTTATCGCTCAAGAGCGATCTCTGTCAGACAACCTGGCCTTTAAAGTTATGACTGTCCCAAGCGAACTGATTTATGGCATAAAAATTATATATTTAAAGCATATGTTTTAAGGTTTTTGTAATTATAGTGCATAAGCTCTCGCATTCTGGGGAATGTCTAAGAAATTGGCGGGACTTGAACCCGCGCCCGACCCTCATTACGGGTGTGCTCCAACAAACTAAGCAACGAAATCAAGTGCTCGCCGATTTGAAAATCTCTGGGACTTCTTACGGCCTCTCTAGCGCCGTTAAATCAATTTTTTTGGAAACTTTCTTAATTTATTTGGCCTATGTTTTATTCCAGGCCTATAACTACCAGTATGCAAAATTTCAGCCCGAACTCTTCAGTAGTTTCTTAGTATTTCCGCATTTCTCGGTAAGGCTCTCTGTGTATTGTTTTTTTTTGTGATACAATGATGAGATAAAATTTATCTTTCCAAGTTTTACTGCTTATAATGAGCCTGAAATATTCAATTATTCAAACATATCATTTATATATTTTTTTATATTTCATCTTGTTGGATCCATGCTTTTGGGTCATTATACTTAATAATAACTCATAAGCACGTGCGAAAAATAACTGTAACTAGTGAATGATCTGAATGCAGGACATTGATTAAATTCCGTTTCTGAACTCCTAAAAAACCTAAGTCAAAATCCACCCTTTTCAAACTCTGTTAAATAAACCAACGGTTACTAAAATCGTCACGGGTAAAGATTTCGTAGCACTTTCGTAGCCTCGTAGCGCCGTAACTCTGAAATACTGCTACGCCGTAGACACGCCATGCACAATCTTCTTGCCGAGCTTAAACGTACTTTATTATTACCAACGTAGAACTGTATATTGCATCTGACAGATATTAGGTTCGAGGCGCATGTAGATCGTTTTCTTGGAAGACTTTGGCGAGGACTTTTGAGTTGTTTTTGCTGTTGTAAAGTAAAACTTGCGCCTTTGTATTCAGCAGAATCCGCGGGAGCAGCAACAGCATCCTTAATGTTATATCAAACAAATTTTATGTCCTCTGATGTATACCCTACATCAGAGAACAAAATCCGTGTTTAGCATTAAGTATTAACCCCCTAGCCCTAAGTTTACTAACAAAATAGACTAAGTTGTCTGAATAAAGAAATTATATTATTATTAAGAATCCGCGGGAGCAGCAACAGCATCCTAAATGTTATATCAAACAAATTTTATTGTCCTCTGATGTATACCCTACATCAGAGAACAAAATCCGTGTTTAGCATTAAGTGTTAACCCCCTAGCCCTAAGTTTACTAACAAAATAGACTAAGTTGTCTGAATAAAGAAATTATATTATTATTAAAGTTCATTTCGATGTTTCTATAAGTGACAAATTCAAAATACCAAATCAAATGTACAATGACAATTTTATTTCATTAACTGAATTGAATCACAATTAGGTAGCTGATATTATTTTTGAATTGTCCAACATTCTTTATTTAAGTGATATTTTAACCTGAACATAAATATAAACTAGACTAAAAGGTCCGGTTTTAGAATTGTCAAGCGTATGTTTCGGTCAAAAGGCTGAGATTTCGGACACTATGGTATTCAGTGCTAATTTGATCAAACGATGAAAATAACTCTAAGCGCTTATTTTGTAAACCTAAAGAAATAAAGTTATTGAGTTTGAGCCTATTAAAGCAGTCCAACGCTGGGTCTACTCTAATAAGTGCTCGTCTCCTTATTGACTCTTTTTAGGGGCAATGCCAATCTCCATACTGCAGCTACATAAAATGCATCTAAATATTACGAATTAATACATTTTAGAATGATAATTTTAGTGCAGCTTTTTAGGGGCAATGCCAATCTCCATACTGCAGCTACATAAAATGCATCTAAAGATTAAGAATTAATACATTTTAGAATGATAATTTTAGTGCGGTATTAAAAATAATGTCTTCAATCAAAGAGTTTTGTTCTATATTATTACTTTCTATACCTACTTTTTCCTTTGACTGTACTTTATTTGCTTTGAGCAATAGATTGTTTCGATCGTTTCGAGAGTGGTCCCCGATGCCGGAAAAAAAAAAAACTTAAATCTATCCGGCGACTGGGACCGCGGTCCCAATACCTAGCGGTCCCAGTTGACGGAAGCCTCCCACTACCGTTGTGCGGTTCAAATTTGCGACAACCTTTAAAATAACATACACACTACTTTTTACATGGAAAAACGCATAAAAACTACTAACACGTAAACAATACGTAAACAAAACTACTCGCTGAATCTCTACTTTTGAAAATCATGTACTGTATAAAATTTACGGCAATCGTCGGACCGCGATCGACGCGGAACAAACTAATGAACCGGTGTTGAACCTCCACCTTCCCTCTACTTTATTATTATACTTATGTACATACGTATGTTTATGTGTATGTATGTATAGGTATGGAGTAAAGGTAGGGTGGTTAATGACCGGTGGATTTGAGATAAATAAAAGACTCGGGCATTACGTTGCGGGAATTCATTGTGTAGGTACAGAATCCTAACTAATATTATAAATGCGAAAGTGTGTTTGTTTGTTCTTCCTTCACGCCCTAACTAAGCAACCAATCGACTTAATTTTCGGCATAGAATTAGTTGAAAGGATGGAGAGTAAAATAGGCTACTTTTTATCCAACTTCAAAAAAGGAGGAGGTTCTCAATTCACGAAAAACTACTGAACGGGAAAAATACCTTTATCTACCCAAATATCATAAACCCTCTCTAATGCGTTCAAAAACCATAGGCAATGACCAGCATTACCAACCAACAGAAATAAACGGAACTGTAATGAACTCATAACCTACTGAAAACCGTAGGTTATAGAGTTTAAATTTGGAATAGGTGTCAAATTCAAGTGAGTGTGCTATACTAGTATCTACATTCTAACTATAAATCGCACGACATTTTGATCTCGAGTGACACAAGAATAGTGACTTTGTTCGTTTGTTGATTTAAAAAAAAATACAGATATTCGAAACGCCGTCATTTCGAGCTGTCATTTGTTCATTAGCTTTTTATTTCCAGTTACGAGTAGACAAATTTTCTGATAAGTTGAATAAGTTCTTTATTTCTGTCGAAAATGAGTGATAGTGACTCAGAACCACTGTCAATGTTAACTACCATTACTATAATAAATAATTTGCTTCTGTATGTGTTCAATTTATTTTTTATTGCATTACACTGGTAACAATGCTGGTCATTTTCCTATGGTTCCTGAACCCATCGTAGAGCCCTTATGATATTTGGGTAGATAAAGTAGTGTATGCAACTGTACATAATTAGGCATTACAACACTCGTGTGATGCTATTAAGAAACTCGCCTTCGGCTCGTTTCTTAAACCCACACTTGTGTTGTAATGCCCTCCATTATGCACAGTTGTATAAACTACTATTTTAGCCCTCTAGAAATGTGAAATTCGATTTTAACGCGGGTGAAACCGTGGAGAACAGCTTGTAATTATATGTTACTTACAGTGTAGGTATGTCATTACAGTAGTTCTGAGTCCTTAGTACTGGTTGTGCATTTGTTTACGATGACGAAAAAGATTTGGTCTACTTCCATTCATTTGGCGCCGTGCAGCGTCTATACCGGATAAACAGAAACGAACTTTTGTAGTTTGACAGGGGTAGAATAGTTTCATGTTCGTTTGTTGTTTCATACGAACTCGATTTAAGTTTTTAAATGGTGTAGACAGACTTGACAAAGGCCATTTTCACGGTATATTATATTAGTCTCTTTTTGTGCGTGTAAGAGAGATAGTGGTTAAAGTCTATTGAGTTCTCATTTTTTTTTTGGTTTGAAACTGTCTACACTGCTACTAGTACAGTTGTTGCGTAGATCTTAGGTTCTAATCATCAAAGAAACATCGTTAAATTTTAATAACTGTCGACATTATAATGTTCATTTATTTTCAGCCCGTATTGTCCCACTGCATGTCAAAGGCCTCTCTCCCCTTTTTCCAGCTTTCGTTGTCCCTAGATACCAGGTCGTGGTCTGCCGCGCGGATGCCGTACGTCGTAGTGGTGATTTTAGCCCAGAGTTCGTCAGGAATGCGACAGATGCTACCGGCCCAGTACCATTTCAGCTGGGCAGATTTTATACCAACGTCATAAACATTTGTTTGGGAGTCCAGCGTTGAGTTCCGTATTTGGTCTAAGAATATGCTACGGTCCATCGCCCGCTGACACACCCTGCGTTTGTCCTTTTTTTGGGCCGTTAATGACCAAGTCTGAGCGCCGTATGTGAATACGGGGAGAACGCACATGTCCATGAATCTGCGAAAGGCACAACGGTAGTTTGCCTTTCATGAGGTGTTTCATCGACCAAATAGCTCTTCCAGGTGTTTTCGGTGCGTCGAGCTTCTTCTTTGCCTTGTCTCGCCTGGAAATAAACTATGTGACCGAGATACACATACTCATGGACATATTCGATCTCAACGTCCTCTCCGCGTACTAGTCATCCAGTGCAAATTTATAATACGAAAAGGGTTATTAGAAAGTGGACACTTATGTTGCTCGTTTGCCACCCGTAGGCGTATACACTTGAATAATACAGGACCGTCCGAACCTTCCGAACTATCACTCGCAACGCTGATGTACGGCGCGGACCCTTCATAAATCTAGAAGATGATCTCGCCATCATCTGCTGAATAAATCAGGGAGGGATGCTGTGTAGTTGGGAACAGCTGGGTTGCTTTTCATTATGATGTATTGATTTCGAGCGTTTGTATAAGGTATACCAGTTTTTAGGAAAAAGCGGAACAAAAATGTAAGTTATAAACATAAAACCCAATCCCACTAATATTATAATTTTTAAAGTTTTTATGGATGGATGTTTGTTACTTAATCACACCAAAACGGTTGAAAGGATCTGTATATAATTTTGGCACAGAGATAGATTATTGTCTGAAATAGTCCATAGGCTACTTTTTATCCCGGAATTCCCACGGGAACGGGAACTACGCGTGTGAAACCGCAAGGGGCTGCTAGTGGTACATAATTATTGGTAATTATGCGTCTTTGGTTTGTTTTTTTACGAATATACCTTTGTTACAACAAAATCTGAAAGTTTCCAGTATAATTTGATTGAACCAGCTGTTCCAATAGCACTGTGTTGGACAGCCTGAGATCAATTCTCGCCGCTCGTATATTCTGATCAAATATTTGATCGCGGAGTCAACCATTTGATCGCAGACTGTTTGTCCAATCTGTTAATTGTTTGTTCTCGGAATTATTGAAAGATGGTAGGTATACAGACAAATAAAAGAAACAAATTAGAAGTAATATTTACAATTGATACAGTTGAGCTATCTGCAGAAATCTACACACGTTACAAAAAATCTACAGGTAGCTCAATTGATCCATATCAATACCAGTCGGAAGCGTGCCCAAGACGCTAGCTGTATTGCCCACTG
The DNA here is from genome assembly GCA_947086465.1 of Eupithecia exiguata. Classification (NCBI taxonomy): domain Eukaryota; kingdom Metazoa; phylum Arthropoda; class Insecta; order Lepidoptera; family Geometridae; genus Eupithecia; species Eupithecia exiguata. The sequence goes on from OX352245.1 coordinate 10,993,689, forward strand.
TATGGCAATGCTGATGTGCTGTGCCAGATACTCACCAGCTCTCAGGTCACTTGCGCTTCAACCAGACGCTCAGATATTTTTTTAAACACCTGGAGAGCCTCGGTACCCCACGGACCTAGGGTCTCGATGCCAGATTTGCGCCTCTTGAGATTCTTATTTATCGGAACATAAATAAAAAATATATTTACATATATTAAAGCTGGGGTAATCGTGTTCTTGAGTGGAGACCGCGGTTCGGCAAACGTAGCGAAGGAAGCTTTCCGATCAGGTGGGATGACGATCTGCGAAAGACTGCTGGCAGATGCTGGGTACGGCAAGCTGAGGGCGCTATGGCGCTCATTAGAGGAGGCCTATGTCCAGCAGTGGACTAATATAGGCTGATGATGATATTAAATAGTAAAAGTAGCCAAAATAAAACATGAAAGGAAGGAGGAAACTTACACCCAGGCACTGAATCTGTCATAATGATGATTATGTAGAGGAAAATACCGCTACCCCATAGTTACCATAATAACTCATGGGAACCCAAACCTTTTCAGAACATTTTACGCCCATTATTCACTTCCCTACAAAATAATATCCTATTTAAAACCAGGAGGTACAAACCTATGAAATACAGCCTTCCATACAATAAAATGTCGTTCATGCGAGCGGTATTCCGTTTATTTCCACTATAGGGATGCTATTGGCAGGCTATAAACAATTATGTGCTCTTTGTCTTTGATATAAAACACCATTTAGAACTGAGGGGATTTTATGTTATTTTTAATACTAATCTCATTGTCAGCAAACGTAGCGAAGGAAGCTTTCCGATCAGGTGGGATGACGATCTGCGAAAGACTGCTGGCAGATGCTGGGTACGGCAAGCTGAGGGCGCTATGGCGCTCATTAGAGGAGGCCTATGTCCAGCAGTGGACTAATATAGGCTGATGATGATATTAAATAGTAAAAGTAGCCAAAATAAAACATGAAAGGAAGGAGGAAACTTACACCCAGGCACTGAATCTGTCATAATGATGATTATGTAGAGGAAAATACCGCTACCCCATAGTTACCATAATAACTCATGGGAACCCAAACCTTTTCAGAACATTTTACGCCCATTATTCACTTCCCTACAAAATAATATCCTATTTAAAACCAGGAGGTACAAACCTATGAAATACAGCCTTCCATACAATAAAATGTCGTTCATGCGAGCGGTATTCCGTTTATTTCCACTATAGGGATGCTATTGGCAGGCTATAAACAATTATGTGCTCTTTGTCTTTGATATAAAACACCATTTAGAACTGAGGGGATTTTATGTTATTTTTAATACTAATCTCATTGTCAGACATTTTGAAGGCCAATAAACGTTTTTAGGTTTTTTTTAAATATATTAACATGTAGAGTGCAAGCATACAGAGCGAGATTTAATTTATTGATGATTTGAATTTTCAATCTAAAGCCCAACGAGGTGACTTAATCCTAAGTGACTAATGTAATTGGTAAGTTTTTAATCGTTACTTAATAAATAAATAAAATAAATAGTGACGTGGTGGGTAGACTCCAACATAGCTACTGACAACTAAATAAAAGGTACTTAGCGGGATAATAACGTTACTTTAGCGATAAAATTTACAAACATTTAAAAAAATCGTATGCTAAAATAAGACCAAATAAAGGATTACACAGATAATCTTTAAAAAAATATTAAAAATCAAATAAAATACGACCAAACGTCACACGCCTATCTAGACACCTAACTCTTTTGTCCATTGCCCAATAGATAAGTAATAAGATAAATCGTTATGATTTCACGGTCCCTATTGGACAATTGATTGGACCAGAGACAATAAAGTCTCCCCTCGGCCAATAACGTTCCGTATTTATATTTGTTTTTGATTTATAGCGTTATTTATTGCCGTGTTTGTCACTCGTATCGTAAACGGAAGCAGGTTTATGGTTTTACAACTAGGTACTGATATTTTGTAGATTCAGACGCGAAATGTTGAATGTTGTTGCATTGTAGAGGAATGGAAAGGAATAAATTATTTTATAGTTAACAAATTATTTTATGTAGCTTGTTATTTTATACAGGTTAAGTAAATAGATAAAATAAAGCTGAACTTCGCAGAGAATCCACACTAAAATTAAATTATATAATAAATTCGGAAGTATCTGTGTCTATTCACGCATAAACTTCTGAACCGATCTTGTATTGGCAGGGTGGCCTTTTGACATCGAGGTAGGACATATGTCCCCGTATATGTCCCATGGTATCCCGGGGACGAACATAGGCTACTAGAAAGCGCATGCAAAGCCGCGGGCAGCAGCTTATACAATACAATACAAATTTTCATCACGAAAAAAAAAACACAAAAACAACTACAGATAATGTACATCGATAAGAGCGATCTCTTCCAGGCAACCTTAGTACTTCATACACAAATAGAAAGAATTACGAAAAGCTTGGTGATACCTATATCACCTGCTAATTGTTCGTTCTGAAAAAGGTTACAGATATCATCACAACCGTTGCCGTGGCGGTTGCGGCGTAAGAATCGACCACCTCCAACTCAGCCCGTGGATGTCGTAAGAACCAACTAAGGGATACGAGAGGAAGGCAGCAGTTGCCTTCTGTGTATTTTGACCATCACTACTGTCAGCAATACATCGGCAGAGCGTGGTGATTATAGCAATACCTTTTTGGGGGAGGCACGTTCAGCAGTAGACGAATTAATGCTGAATGAAGGCCTCATCGGCATAGACAACAAAATAGAGCACATTGTAAGAAAAATTCTGATAGCAGCAATTTCCTAAATGCTAAGGAAATCAAGCACGGACCATCGTTTGCCTGACCATCGTTTGTTTGTTGTTTTGCATGCTTTTAGATAACTCTGTAATGTTATGTCTGGTTTTAATAAACGAATGAATTGAATTGAATCGTACTAATTAGTCAATAAATATCCTTCAAGAGAAAACCATCCATAAATACCATAAAACGCTTACCAGATCAAAAAACCCGCATCTCCCCTAACAGCTCTTTTGAGGTAAAATTAATATTTTTTCCGCAACTCAGGTTAATTTAGCTAATTGCTGATTTACGGTAACATCCGCTGATTTACCGCGAAAATAAACAGACTTTTTTCCGCATATTATTATTTATGAGGCAATTAAGCTGGTAGGCGGTCTAGTAGGTAATCCTCAATTACGTAATTTATGTAACCGTTACAAGTTAGTTATTATAATTTCTATTTTCATTCTGTTATTTTTCCGCTAAGTATAATAAAATACTTATACTTTCTCGTGAAATAGTATTACAAAGCGTGGTATTTGGACATGGGTAGATATACTAGGACGTGGCTGAATAGCTTAACCTTTTAGTTGTTTCCACAAATCCGTTGGGGGCTCTTTTCCTGTCATGCGGATGCCCGCGTACGGATCTCGTTCGCGTGCGGGCCTTACTAGTGGTTTATTTTTCGCTTCTTCCACTAGTGGACAAAAAATTGAAGCGAACAAAATCAATAACATTTTATTTCTTATTTGATAATAATTACTATTTTTAAGCTGTTTATCTATAAAATTTGACTTGTCTAAGTGCTTATTTTGTAAGCCTAAAGAAATAAAGTTATTGAATTTTGATTTTTTTTTAATTTTGGCCACATAAACCTATATTTGTTCCAGCCAATCAGCGTTACCATCGTCGTCATCTTAAGATGAAAGATGAGTCAACGACAAAAAAACTGAAACGTTTTTAGGTATAGGTACGAGTACAAAAAGCCACCGGCGAGCTATATAAACATTTTCACTATGCAGCAAATTTGGTCGTTATCGCTAAAATATTTTTTCATTTTTCCAAACTTTTATGTTAAAAAAAACACTCCTTTCTCATAAAGTCAAGGCAGTTAGTAATAATTCTAAGAAGTTTAAGGCAAGAGATCAACTGAAGCGGAAATAACAAGGAAGTGCGATGACCGGAAAATCAGTGGAGTCGGTTGATCGATGGCTTACATAGGTATACATACGGATACTGTGTTTTAAGGCTGCTTTTTTGCAAAAGCGAAAGCGGGTTTTTACAAGAAAAATAGACAAAGTTGACTTCTATGTTGATGGCCACATAAACACGAATAACGGATAAAACGATCCTACGTCTAGTTGCGAACATAAAAATAAATTATCTCGTTCAATTTTTATAATCTGACTTGTATGTGTGTTAAATAATATGTTAGCATAAAAAATAAGGATAAATTAAAAAAATAAACGCAAACGTTTTTTTTTTGTTCTTACTCGCCTAATCGTAATGGAATGTGTGTGTTTGTGTTTTTTATTTGAAAATGGTGGTGTATTTGACCTTAGAAAGTGAAAATTCGTCTGCTAAGCAACTTTTCTGCGCATTTGTGCAAAAGTGGGCAGTTAAAAACGGACCAAAATACGCTCCCGCTTTTACTGTTTACTGTAAATGCAGCCTGTAGTACCCCACTTTTTAAACTAAGTTTGTAAAAATCTAAACATGAGAAACGACTTGAGAGAAAAGCAAAATAATAGCGAACTTTACACAGCACGTTACTACTACAATACTTTAAAATAAAATGAACTTGTATGTTGGTACTTACTTATGCAAAGTTCTTAAAAGAAAGGTTTTCGGTTGAACCGACTAGGGTTTCGTGGCTTAGTTGGTTAGAGCACACCCGTACTGAGGGTGGGGCGCGGGTTCGAGCGCGAAATAGAAAATTTTTGGGAACTTATTTCATTTCTTAAAAGAAGACAGCTTTTTTGAAAAGGTATAATAGTTTCAGTTTGTTCTAAATTGAGAAAAATGCAAGGCAATCTATTGGCCGCACTCTACGCTGTCCAATTACATACTTCCCCCCAGACCAACGTTATTATATGGGCGTTATTTAGAAATTTCCTAAATTGTGATTTTAAAATATTACCACAACTCAACGACAGGTTGCAGAAGCTCATAAAACCTCTCCATCTTTGAAAAGTAAGCAACATAAAACAAATCGGGTGTAAAGCTTAAACCGGCGCGGTTGAAGCGAAACTGAACGAAACATCATAAAACTGGAGATAAACCGCCAAATCGATGTAAAATGGAAATCGATTAGTACTTTGTACTTTACCCTCATTACTTTAAAAGCGAAAAGTCGCGGAAGTATATTTTAAAGGTCCCAGTACTTTTGGATTGTACGTCTCGAGTGGGCAGGATACGACTAGCAAGAGAGACGGCAAATGGACTACAAGTTAATAATTAATTTGGCCAGTGCAAAGATGTTCAGCGGCAAAGGGGCGGACCGTGCCCAATGGTCAAACTATATTTTCATAAAGCTGGGGAAGTGTAAAGAGCAGAGAGACTCCAAATGACCTTTACCCAGCAATATTTGCGAGCTGGTAGACAGATCGATTTGTTTTTCGTCGTATTTCTTCATGCTGTAGTTCAACAAATAAGTAGGCGCTTGAAACGTATGTCGCTCTTAGCGATAAGGTTGCCCATTGTTCATTATCTGTTATTGTTTTTGTGTTCTGTGATATGTTATTATAATTTGGTGTGCAATAACCGTTATTTGGTATACAAGAGTGCAAAGTTGCTTTTTAACCGCGTGCTCAATTTTGGTGACCGAGCATCCAAAATTAGAATCCTGAGCGTTAGCGAGGGAATCAAAAGTGCAAGAGGTAAAAATCTTTGCACTCGAGTGCAACACGTGACTTTTCACCCCACTTCAGCGAGGAAAGAGTATTTTTGCTCCTCTAGCGGATAAAAACTTACGGCTTTTGCACTCAGATGTCAAAGAACCAAAATACTCATTCCGAGGTGGGATGGATGAAAAGTATATTTGTATTTGTAGTGAGACGCTGACTAACGGTTTCACCTGCGCAGGCGCAGTCTTTGATTTGTCTCATTGTCATGTGTCTTGTTGAGAAAAGACAGCTAGTTAGTTCATTTGGAACTTTTGCACCGGCCTATGGAAAGGTCTTCTCAATCTAAAGTCGTTATTCTCTGTCGAAAACAATTAGAAGTTTCTCGGAGATTTATTAGACTTTCGAATGGTGAGGCGAAGATTGATCGTCTTATTTCATTTGTTTGATAAAAGTTGCTAATTGGTGTCTGGTGTCACAAGACGTAATGTTTTTTTTTTGTCATGGGGCCAAATTACAGGAAAGTTTAGAAGTTTTGTACACGAGATTCTGCTTATTTTATATCCAAAACTCCGAATACCTATCATCTCGAATCCACAAAATACTCGCAAATTGGTTGATCACAAAAAGCGTCTGTATTTGTTGGTGCTGAATTTACACAATATCGGAAATTGGAGGAACTTCAAACAGGTATACAATTTCTGAGGGTTGAAATTAAAAAACAACATCCTCATTTTCGTGTTCGTTTCGTCTAGTAGATTGATGAAACAAAAATTTTGAACATCAGAAAATTTAAAATTATGCGGTAAAAATAACACTTGAATTGAAAACCTCGACCTTTTTTGTTCGATGTTTTGAGTATCGTTTTTTAACACGTAAAGTTTTTTAAACTTGCCCAATCAGGACACATTATGATTCAGCACGTTTAACTGCTGATATCAAAGGGTCCGGACTTTATATGGGGCCTGAATTTTAACGTCAACTTCATTGATAGTTCCTGCGTTTACCGCAAATAATTAGACCCTTAATTATTGAATTCCCACTAGTTTTTTCATTCAATTTCTTTATTAGTAGACGACAGATCCATAAAATCAAAAGTAGTAGCTAAATCTAAATTATATAGCTTACTTCGCTCGCGACTTGAAATGCGTTTTTCCGGAAATAAAAGTCTCTTAAATTTTAGATAAATACCAGCCCGTACCTTCAGTAGAAAAGGAAACAAACATTCAATTAGGTTACCTATGGAAATAAACATTCAATTAGGTTACCTATGGAAATAAACATTCAAACATCTAAAAATCCATCCAAACTTTCGCATTTTAGTGTGATATCACGTCGAGTATCACATGGTTTTATGATTCATGTGATAGATTGGTGAGATTATGTGATTTCACTCTGGAATGTGGGACAATCATACTTTTCCTTTTAAATATAAATGTGCGTTATTTCCCGCCCGTCTACGTCGAACCACCCACTAGGTATAAGTATTCCTCAAATAAAAACGAATGGTTTACTAAAACGCTAGAACAAAGGACTGTTTTATTGACATCTCTAAAATTCACCGTCCTGGTAGAATGACATTCTTTACGGATTATTTCGATGACGTATTACTTCCGTCGTAACTTTTTCATGAACCTTTTGGTGCAAGAATGGTCCTAAATGAACGATATTATTCGTATAAGTCGCCTACGAATTGCGATTAAAAATGACCGCCTATCATGACGTCCCGTTTAGTTATAATATGTGATCTAAACGGGACATCATGACTCATCTCATGATGTCCTCTCTCCGTGATGAGGCAGTAATTTTCTATCCCAATCTTTTTCTCCGCGGTTTATACTGGACTGGGAGCCAAAAATTTATTATTGTCATAATTTCTTGACTACTTAGGTAATTAAATATTCTTTATTAACAAAGAAAATTACAATCAATTAATAGAACTTATTCAGGGCGAGTCCATGTTTTGGTCACCACTACTACCGTTGTGCACTACTGCAGCGCTGCGTTTTGAGTGACCCCAACTAAGCTGGGACTATGGGAACGTATTTTTTTCAGTTTTGAGTTACGTAAAATGACTCACTTCATACAAAAAATCCTGCAATGCAATGTCTATTGAAAGAACGCATTTTAAACGTAAATGTAAGTAACAAACATTCTCTCTTTATCAAAAATCGCAAGCAAAACCAAAAGAAAACATTCACTAATCTCCTAATTTAAACAAATCTTCGAGAGTTATACAAACACCTTACTAAGAAGTTGTATTTGCACAGGCAGAACGAGATAGACATATTAATCCGACTAGAGAGAAAAGGACAAAAGACCCAAGTACGCTCAGCTGGTTGAGAGGCTCGGAGTACTCTCGACGTTTTGGAGTGCCTTTGTTTCTGGCTGGCTTGAAATAAATGATATCTACGTGAAATCACATTCACTTTTACTGCAATTTTCTGTATCTTTATAATTGGCAAAAAATTAAGTTGCCTATATCTTTTAAATTGGCAAAAATTAAAGTTTGCAAATAATATTTCCCCCCCGTTCTAGATCACGTAACCATAATAATTCACCGAATTATTCGGCGTGCAAAAAAGACAAGTATTTTAAATTAAGAATACTGTTATATAAATTAAAATTGAGTAAAATAGGTACTTATAAAAAGAATGGATATAAAATTTTATACAAAAGTAAGTTAGTCTTAGAATGTCAGTGAATTAATATAATGTCAATCTCGATAGTTGATAAATTCAGATACATTATAATATGATTTGTCGATAAGCCACTTTTTTAGTACTAAATTCAAAAGCTTTGTAAGGTAGAAAATTGAGCTTACTACTGTTGCAAACAATCTAGAGGTAGCTCTATGATCCACATCAATAGCAATCGGAAGAATTCCCTAGACGCTGGCTGCATAGCCCCATTGCATTTAAAGTAAATATTATTTTTAGAGATTAACTGGTTTGTTTGGTTTTAATTTTACTCATGACGCGTACCTACCGGTGTGTGTGTTTTTTTATATACCTTTCCTCAATCACAGATGGTACTGCTGGCAACACTTAGACCGTCTTAGTGCACAGTCCCTTACAGCTTTGTTCCAAAGAGGCGTACATCACAAAGAATACATTATGAGCGAGTAGGGTACGTACCCCCATTGTTGGCGGAGTTTGTCATAAATACCGGAGTGGGCGGCCGCCGGCCGGCTCAAGTTGCCTAGGTGAAGGACCTCTCCTATGTTATTTTCCACCTTTGCACTAGTTGTTAGCTGGAGCTTCGTCTGTATTTTTACACGACTGGGCAAAACAGGTGTGATATGTTTTTAGTGTTCAGGTTTGTTACGTATTTTTTTTACTTAAATATTTGTACGATCTGCAGGTATTTGTTCCGGGTGTTCTGGTCGTTTCTATGATTATTAAAAAATATCTATCTATGTATAGTATTCTATGTATATCAGTTATCTAGTAACACAAGCTCTGCTTAGCTTGGGGCTAGATAATACTGTGTGAATTAACCAGCATAATTTATTTATTTATTTTTGTGTATGTCTTTATTGCACTATAAATATTGGCTGAACAGATTTGGATGGATACCTATGACCGATCGTTCAAATCCTTACATCGCCCCGAGTGACATATTATTATCTATACTATATTTAATATTACTATATAGTATTTTAAATTAGAATGCAACTCTCTCTGTCTGTCTGTTATCTTTTCACGCCTAAACGGCTGAACATATCACCCCACATTTACTCAAGCAGACATTTTGCGAGTTCGACCAGAATGGGATCAAAGTTACATTCTAGTCATAAAGATTTACTTGAGCAGAGGTTCCACGCTTGAGTAGAGATCACGTAATGACTGCATAAGTAATGCTTGGAGAAGCTTCCATAATACGGGAATGTGTTATTCTAGAGTCAAACTCTACAATATACCAAAATTGAAAAACTAAAACGGTACAAACATAGCTATTTCTTATCCGATTATGTATGCAAAATTGCATTGAAATAAAGAGTGCTGTTTCCAAATAAATCGGAAAGTACGTTTGTATGCGGGCTTAGAGTCAAGCGAACCACTGTTCCGAAAACGCAGCAAACAAACAAAAATGTACTTAGGGCCCCTTTCGAACCGTTTGGTTACCCGTGGCCGGTTGGTTTGTTAGTCGTCTCTCATAGACGCAAATCGAGAAGGGCGCTATCGTCCTGATATTGAACTGTATGATTTTTTTACCCCTTTCAAAAATAAAATTAGTTATATTAACAGTAGCAAGATAAATCTTCACGCAATTTTGTAGCGGGAGAGCAAAGCAAGGCCCCTGAAGCGCAATTTGGGAGTTTGTATTCGAAATTCTATGAAATACAGGATTGTGGAAACCGCCTGTAATATTTGGTTTGTGTGCTTTAGGCCGCGCTCACTTTGAATGCGAATTTGTATCGTACGTAAACGTATGAATACAGTTTATACGAAATAATAAATATAACGTTCATAATCGAGTGCGCACATAGAATACGTTTTTCTCCGTCAAATAGTCAGTGTCCCGGTGACATCACGTTCAAAGCACGAATGTGTGGTAAAAATCCCAACAAGTTCGGTTTTTTTCGGACATCGTCGTGACTAAACGCACGTATAGGTACGTATAACTAACCGCACGCAGTCTGCGCGCTCCCAAAGTGCTTGGAAGGACTGGATTATTCGTACGTTTTCGCACGAGTCACCTATAACTAATTCATACAAAAACGTGTCCAAGGTGAGCGCGGTCCTTCCAAGCACTTAGGGAGCACGCTGCCTGCGCGCTCCCAAAGTCTAGATTATTCGTGCCTATTCGTACGTATTCGTACGTTTTCGCACGAGTACCTATACCTAATTCATACGAAAACGTGTCCATGGTGAGCGCGGTCTAGGCGCTTTAGGCTATAATGTTTGTTATGAATACGCAATTTACTTAAGACTAGCGGCACGCCCCGGCTTCGCACGGGTAGATTAATATGTGACATGTTTATAATTAATAAAATATTAATTAAACTATAACACTCACAAATAACGTAGCTTTGTACTGGTAAAAGAATTTTTAAAATCGGTTCAGTAGATTCAGAGATTACCCCCTACAACCTCACAAACTTTACCTGTTTTTAGTATTAGTATAAATTAGTTGAAACGACGTGCAAATAGTGAACCATAATTTGAACAAACGGCTGCCAAAGAACAGAATAGAAAACAGAATAGACAAAACTTTACTGTACATAATAGAAGCTCTGTCATTATAATTTCAGAGCGATTTTGAAAATACGAAATTTGAAAAACCTGAACGTTTATTTCGATAGAATTATAATGCACTGAATTATCCACCCAAACATCCAACATGGTTTTAAATTTCAATATAAAAATGTAAAAAAATAAGGTCAATTAAAATTTCTACGTAAATTCAAAAACCTCTGCCTTTATCAGTTCTCTTTGACCATTCAGTTTTCACAATAAAAATATCCATCAAAGCGAAATGAAAAGAAATACCTACTCCGACGCCTTTTTACTTTTCAAATAGAAGCTCTAGCACACAATACAAAGCTATAAACGAGGAATCATCAAAAGCTAAAATAACAAAGCAAAGGAGTTGGTATTCTTGAGAACTCAGTGAGTTAGTGTTAGCTTTTGTGTTTCCACTTCTTAAGTATAAATTTAACTGTATTTTCCGCTGCTGAATATAATATAGGACTCTCAAAGATGAGATTTTTTCAGTGGTTAATAATAATAATAAATCATTTATTTCAGACTGTTAAGAGGTGCTAGCATTTACAGACAAGAAAGATAGATCGAGACGAAATATTCATTATATTTATCAGGTGTCTAGAAATTACAGTGACAGAAACGCTGTTTAAAATGTATTCTGATGTAATTTATATTTACAAGAGCTTGCAAGAAAATTCGCGTCATTTCGTTGCTACCAATTGCATTGTTCCATCTGTGCAAATTGCAGCAGTTGAAACGTCCCATCTATTACGACCACTTTGTATTTGTAAGAATGATTCAAATTCAAATTTTATACGAATTCTATTCAAAATATTGCTACAAATACAAACCAGCTACAAATAGACCCTAATACGTTCTATTTTTGAATTTTTGAATACACTTTGGTAGTTCCACACACGTAAGACTGGCTGTTCAAAATATCTTTCAAAAATATAACGAGAACTCCAAACTTCCGATTGCAATTGACCCTACAGAAGGCCTCTATGTGCGTGTAATAGAACTTCAATTCCTATAACTTGAAACGTAGCAATTGCTTTTGACTACAAGCATCCTCAGTTTTGTGTAAAATGACTTTCTCGACACCCGTTGGATATGGAAATAGCTTCAAAGTGTGCGCTGGGCTGGAATGAACTGCCTGGTAGGGTACACGTAGGTATGATACACGTATGCGGCGTACTAACTTATCTTGTTTGCTGTAGGTAAGTGCGAATCTCTGCGCAAATTTAATCCAAAACCGCTACCGCACAGCATAAAAATGGGCAATCAAATAAGGGCTTGAGTTCAGGTTTAGATACATTTTCCAGTGACAAAATGGCTTTTTCACAAGCTTCAAACGAGTGATCCGCTCTGTCAATATAAATTGCATCTAATTCAAAACTCAGAAACTCAATTTCATCATTGCTATTTTCAAGTAAGTACCTATGTATGTCTCTCGGGTTCCGTACCCAAAGGGTGAAAACGGGATCCTATTATATTAAGCCTCTGCTATCTGTCCAACAGCGTGCTGTATCTCATGAACCGTAAAAGGCGGACAGTTGAAATTTTCACAGAATATGTATGTCTCTTGCCGCTGTAACAACAAATCATCAAAAAAATATATAATTAAGGCTCAATTTCCAAACCAAATTGAGTACCAATCACAGAAGTCAAGCAACGTCGAGTGCGGTCAGGACTTGGTGATGGCTTTCATCTTATTTAGTTTTTTATATATCTGTTTTTAGGGTTCCTTTTGCTGAATTGTTATGTACTTACAGTACGGTGTGCTCTGACTCGAACTTGACCGGCTTTTTTCAAGCTAATACTTAGCTAGGCAGGAATCACATTCTCCTCGAATTTTAGTAACATTCATTGATGTATCAAAAACACCAATCTCCATACATTTTCTTCAAACGATCCCACCTCCGCATCATTTCTGAAAAGAGGACTGTGTCCTCTTTTTCAAACTAAAATGAACGACAAAATCACGACCAAAGATTGGTCGTGAGTCAAGAAAGGCTCTATTCTTGTTACCTTCAAAGCCTGACTTGAGTATAGGATTTCCGCCGGTTCCTTCCGAGAATTCGCTACGAGCTTGAATAACCTGCAAAATAGCTACATAACCACACATAACCCCTCCGTTCACGGGGTAAACGGGAAACTTGGCTAAGTGACAGACAGTTTTAACATGTGTGAAGGTTTAACCTTCAGAGTGACGCGGGATTGAAACAATAATACGTAGGTGCGTAAGGTGAGTACGCTGACAGATGATAGACGCACGGTATAGTGCACAAATGTGCGCGGTTAGTTTTTCTCAAAACCTTTTTTAATTTTGATAATAAGCAAAAACTTGATTTTTGGGCTTGCGTTGCTGTGCCCTATCTCACTCTTGTGAACATAAAATTCTATGCCTGTCCTTTTCACAAAATGGATCGAATATCCTGCCCTTAAGCTATGTACATATTGGCAATTAATAAATGAAATGAAATATTTGCATCGCTTGCTCCTAGCCACGAGCTGTACCGACGTTAGTCAGAAACGTACGTATAACGAGGCCAATATTGGCGTTTGTGTGCATAGGTCTTCTAATCAACGTTCTAGCTTGCCAGCACTCGATAACCACTATACCGATTTATGGTGTTGCCACCGCAGCGGTGCATTTACTGCTGGTTCCATTAATGTGGCGGGAATGTGGTTTTTAATGGCGGGTTATGCTATTTGAATGCACGAGCATGAATAGACATTTATGTTAATATTGTTAAAAATATTTATTGTTGAAACATTTTTGTTGTTGAAGCAGGTACAAATATGGTACCTATCAGTGTTCTTTGTCATCAGTTGTTCCTTTAATTTGTACCTTAGTAGTCATCGTCCCAAATTGCTGAAGCTTTAAAAAGTTAACTAGTATGTTTTGTTGCTGGGGTAAACGTGTTCTTGAATGGAGACCGCGACTCAGCAAACGTAGTGTAGGACGCCCCCCAACAAGGTGGGATGACGATTTGCGAAATACTGCTGGCAGATGCTGGATGCGGCAAGCTGAAGACAGGGCGCTATGGCGCTCATTAGGAGTGGCCTATGTCCAGCAGTGGACTGATATAGGCTGATGATGATGACGTTTCGTTAAAATTCTGCATAAAATATGGTCACTCTATTTCTTGGTCAAAACGAATAAGAACTAATAACTTACTAACATAACTTATTCGACCTAACAAGATAAACTAAAATCGCCATTTCTCGGTATAACTAAACTAACAAACAGTCCTGTTTAGGGTTAAGTACGACCCATTTGAACTTAACGAGTTTAATTTTACCGCCCGTGGTTAATAGCTTGACTTAGAAGATTAACTAAGGACTAAGTTATGCGGACATAGTTTAACCGTTGTTGGTAAGCTAGCTGTTGGTCTTGCACTTGACCTCTCCCTAGACGTGTTGGTCTGCAGTCATATCGGATTATGAGAATAGGGGAATAAAGTGTGCACCTGTGTTTATGCACACACTTGTGCACTACAATATTTTGTTGATACCTTAATCCTAATGTGTTAAAAGAAGCATAACAAATAGAATGTTTTTTTCTGTTCGGGTCGCTTCAGATTTTTGTGCATTCCTGTTCGTCCCACCAATCACCACTGGTACCACTAGTGGTTCCAACGAGAACTCAATCGAATAGGTAGTTATTTTACAAAGTGGTCTGAAAAATAGTTCAATTCGGTACCTAGTTACTTAAGCCTCTGCCTTCCGTGTGGAAGACAAAATACAAAAAAAAGTTGAAAGGACAGCCACTTAACGCATTCACTGCCCAGCGTTGGTGGTGTGACCCGCAGGGACGCGCTGCCGCCACCTCGACGCCCAAGAACCTGAAGAAACTGAAGAAAAAAGCCTGCGACGGGTTTTGCTCCAACTCGAAAATAACTACTAACAGGCTAAAGGTTTCTTAGTCGCTTCTTTACTTTAGTCTACATACCGAAGCGACAGAAATCAAAAGTACCACTTTATTTCCGTGTCAGTGTTTTATTTTAAGAATTTGACCTTTTCTAAGTGTACATTTTTGTATTTTTGGAAATAAAGAATTTTTGATTTTTAGACATGTGTGTCTGGGCCGTGAAAGTGTTAAACTCAAATCGTTAAAATCTCAAAGTGTTAAAATAATCAAAATACCATTTGCATCTCTCAGCAACAAAAATCCGCTAACCTAATAACAGTATATCTGCATAAAACCCGAACGTTTATACCCGTTCCCTCATTTCATACGGAACCCTAATCACGGTGTTTGTATTTGCCACACGTCCAAATGAATTAGTTTTCATATAACTCCCCGTTGCTCTGGGAGAGAAAGAAAATGGATATACATAGAACAGAATATTGGATGTTAAACGGTGCATAACATATCACACTTACTGGCGACGCAGGAGGTTGCGGGTTCGATTCCCGCATCGGGACAGATGTTTGTACGATCTGCTGACATTTGTTTTGGGTGTTCTGGTCGTTTTCTATGTATTAATAAAAAAATATCTGTGTTTTGTGTTGTATTATGTATATCAGTTATCTAGTACCCATAACACAAGCTCTGCTTAGCTTGGGGCTAGATAATGCTGTGTGAATTATCCAGCATTATTTATTTATTAACTGGTGTGTGATTTTTATACCACAAAGGAGTCAAGCGTACGGTCCACCTGATGGCAAGCGGTTACCGTCAAATAAATAAAATGTATAAATAAATAATGCTGGACAATCCACGCATCATCTAGCCCCAAGCTAAGCAGAGCTTGTGTTATGATAACTGATATAACGAATACAATACATTACATAATATGTATGTACAATATTTTCAAAGTCGCTCAGCGAGCTCTATAGACAGAGATATGCTCGGAGTTTCTCTGAAGGATAAGATTCGTAACGAATACATCTGACAGAGAACCAAGGTTATCGACATAGCTCTAAGGATTAGCAAGCTGAAGTGGCAGTGGGCTCGCCATATCTCAAGAAGAATCGACAACCGCCGAGGTAAACGTGTTATTGAGTGAAGACCGCGACTCGGTAAACGTAGTGTAGGACGCCCACCGACCAGGTGGGATGACAGCCTGCGAATGATTAATGCTAGATGCGTCTAGCGCTAAGATGCCGCTATGGCGCTCGTTAGGGGAGGTCTATGTCCAGTGGACTAACATTAGGCTGATGATGATCATGAATATTTTTTTATTCAGTTACACAGGAAAACCCAGTACACATAACAAATATCTGTAGATCAGGCAAACATTTGTGCGGGGCGGGAATCGACCCCGCAAGCTCCTGCGTTGCAGGAGGACCTTCGTTCACTGTGCCACAAAGGTCGTCAAAAGTATGTCTATGGTTCGCCAGTTCTATTTTTTCTATTTCTGTGCGTTTGCGGAGATTTTATCAATAAATATTATTGGGCCGGCCGCCTTTTTACTGCTTCGTTTACTCACCGAACAAAATATTGGTTTTATTCACTTAGTTAGCCACGACATGTCGGTCGCACTTTTTGTGTCCGTTGGTACTTTTTGGGTTTCGAAGAAAAGATATTAAATATACTAGTTCTGATGAAAGAAAAATTGCAAGAGGAAAATGTAACTTAACACTTTTGAATACTGTCGTATTTTACGAAATCAATAGGAACGTAATGCTACTACTTGAATAAATAAATAAATAATGTTGGACAATCCCCACAGCATTATCTAGCCCCAAGCTAAGCAGAGCTTGTGTTATGGGTACTAGATAACTGATATACATAATACAATACAATACTTAGATATATTTATATATTTATATACATCGAAAATACCAAAAACCTGGAGCAAATATTTGCAAATAGAAACATTTGTCCCAGCAGCGGGCGGGAATCGAGCCCGCCACCTCCTGTGTCGCAGACGGAAATTCTCCCTCCGCTCCATAGAGGTCGTCATTATGAATGAAGGTGGGTCAACTGCAAACCATTTTTGTATTGAACACCAACGTTTCATTCGCACTATGGTTCGTAGTTCACCTACTCACATGCATAACAGACTTCAAAAAAAACTTAAAACGTAGACGCAACTCCAAAACTGATTAGTGAAATGGTAGTCAAAATTAAATTAAGTGAATTTTCATGCAGTTATAAGCAAAACGGTCCCCCCCCCCTGTTTTAAAATATTTGCTGTGAAATAAATATGCCCTAGTAAACTTTATATCAATGCACTTGAGTCGTAATTACCACAGCACTTGTCGCCCTGTCGACGCCAAGCAATGAGTCACTGTTATGGGTTCCGTTGGAAAAGAACGAATAATAAATAAACAAACAGTTGTAATTTAACGCTCTACTGTTCAATATTATCTTTTTAGAACTATCATCATCAGCTTATTCGCACACATACACACACACACACACACTTACATACACACATGCTGTTCTCCCGTTGCCCAGACTCTTACGAGACTGGTGCCTCAGGAGAGCAAACTACACACACACACGCACGCACACACACACACATTATACTCAAAACGGTCTCCTGTTGCCCAGACTCTTAAGAGACTGGTGCCTCAGGAGATTAAACACATACACCCACGCATCACAAACACACACACATACACACACACTCACACTCAGATACCACACACCATATGGTATGAGCATCTAGACCCCTACATCATTATTATTGTAATTGATTATAATCATTATTTAATTCAAATATTATTTTATTCAGATTTGTATTTAATCATTAATTTTATTTTGCATTATTTCATGATAACCATAATTAATTTCACAATTTATGTAATTATTACATTTTACAAAATTTTATTCGATACGCCAAATTTTCTTGCCTTGGACCGTACGCTAAAAGCTAAAATGTATTGTTAGAGACGTAAGGTATATTTTTGTGTCCTACCCTCCACTGATTTGAACTTAATACTAATATTATTTTAATTAACTTAATATTATTTTAATTAACTTTGATTGTTTTGCAATGTTTTTAAAAATGTAACGCCTTCCAAACTTATATGTACATAATTTAAAACGTGGAAGAGCGAAATCACCTATCACAAGTGTTTCCATAACACTTAAAAGGTGATTTCATTTACTAATATGACTGTGTATCTTTTATTACTGAATAAAACATTATTATTATTATTATTATTATTTTTTATTTTATATTAGTCCACAGCTGGACATAGGCCTCCCCTAATGAGCGCCATAGCTCCCTGTCTTCAACTCGCCACATCCAGCATCTGCCAGCAGCCTTCCGCAGATCGTCATCCCACCTGGCTGAAAGGCGTCCCACTACGTTTGCCGAGTCATGCCCACGCTGGGCATGCGGATGGGGGATCGCAATTTGGTGGTAGATCTATTCTACAAGAGGCGCTGTTCCCACTCCCCAGTGTATGTCTCTTAGTCGCCTCTTACGACACCCACGGGAAGAGTTCAGCAAATTCTTTAAAAAAAAACCATTAATTACAGGGTAAAACATATTTATTATTGTAATTTCATTATTCTGATTGACATAAATTATCACTAGTCTGATTGAAATAGTTTTCATTATCTTAAGGAACCCTAAAAACCAATTAAACACCACGACCGCCGACTAATTGGACAGGAAACTAACGAGCTTCACTAATTCACACCATTCTCAAAGCTGTTCAGATTCCACCTCATACGGTTGCGGTCACTGGCTCGCGGCCAATCGAACGTGACTTAGACTGATGTTTCACATAAAATAATCAGACAATTAGGCAGCTTGGTCGTTTAATTTTAATGTTTATTTTATAAAAACATGTACCAAAAACTTCAAAACAACCGTTTAAAATTTAACTATCTACCTAATTTAAAAATTGGTATGTGTATATTTGTTTTTGGTAACGTTATAATAACAGATTTATAATAATTAAAAATTCTATGCAAATAACCTATTGGTTGTCATAAACGCATTTTAATCGTTGACTACAATTTGGCCAGTATAAATGTCTACTAGCATAGCTCAAGAACCGTCAGGGTGACCCGTTTTTCTAAGGTTTATTTCACATAACCTTTTGTGAAAGTCTGCGTTGGGTTTGTAAGACGCTTTGAATTCTGTGAATAGCTAAAGTGGGTGCTCCTTACATCGCGGAATGATAAAAACTCACGTAGGTATTCTCGCCAAGGAAGACACGCAAAGCGCTATAATATGGCCCTGTCTGTAATAGATTTGGAAAACTCGATGACTACAGGGAATGCCGCGTCTGCCGTGCTCCCAGGTGCGCGGTCACCTTTACGGTACTTGAGATATAGAACGGTGACAGACGAATAGACAGCGGAGGCTTAGTATAGGGTGCCGTTTTCACCCTTCGGGTACGGAATCCTAAATAGTATAGCACGACTCCGACGCGATGCAAGTGAAAACTAGTCATCTGACAGACGACAGACGACTACTATCGAGTGAGAATGAACATGAAAGTTCATTTTCACTACACTTAAAATATATCCCAAAGTATGAAACTAAAATACAACGTTATGTAGCTATTAAAAAATATAAGGCACAAAAATCAAAATCAAAAATTCTTTATTAGCATAAACACAAAAATGTACACTTAGAAAAGGTCAAATTCTTAAAGTCGTCCTGAGGGAAATAAAACACTGACACGGAAATAAAGTGGTACTTTTGATTTCTGTCGCTTCAGTATGTAGACTAAAGTAAAGAAGCGACTAAGAAACCTTTAGCCTGTTAGTTGTTATTTTCGTGTTGGAACAACACCCGTCCCAAGCTTTTTTATCTTCTAAATAATCTGATATTTTGTAGTAAGCCTTTTTGCACAGAAAGGTTTTGACAATTTGTTTGAATTTATTTATTGATAGATTTAGCAACTCACATTTTTTACACAAAGTTGATTTTGCACAAAGTTTTGTAGGTCTATTTAATATTTTTTTCACTCCTCTCTTTAAAAGCACTGAATGGAAGCATTGGTGAAATGCTCTGTGGTTATTCGATTCCATTTTCACTCTAAAACCTATCAACGACTTTTACACTGTGAAATACAAATGAAAAAATGCGCCACGTGTGCGGAAATTTGATTAAACTGACGCAATAACGTTGGCCTAGTTTTTTGGGCAAATGGATGTTCTTTTAGCGGAAATTCTGAATAATAATTGAGTGGGTATGGAATGGGTACAGTCAGCGTCATTATTAGAATTTATTATACGCTATTTACTAGTACTTATCGTTTCACTAAATATTTCTAAGGTTCACCAATAGTCCGGCAGGCGGAAGGAAGCGTTGGCGGAACGACCTCAACGCCTTCCTAAATTATTGGTGGTAGATTGCCTGCAGTGAAAAGGTTTGGGGTGAATGGCCCAGCAGTGAAACCAATAGGCTGAGAAAAAAAAATACCGTGAGACAGACACAGAACTGAGCTCTGAGTCCAGTTCACGATAGCATGGAGACGCGATTGTGACGCCTTGTCTTTGTATGGCATTCGCGTAGTTCCCTGTCCGCACGATAGAAGCGCTGTACAATGGAAATCCTATGGAAAATGAGACGAAACAATCACGTTTCGATAATATCATCAACCGGACTCGAGCCTCTGTAAAAATGGCATAAAACTAAGCGTAGAATCAGACCACACATTAGTCTTTTACCATTCTCCACAACAAATCTCAACCCTAAGATTGTGACGTATCGATTCGGCAAATCAGATAATTGAGCGATCGGTCGGGTCCAATCTTTGACCTACTTTCTTCCGAATCAATGGTTGTGGTCCATCAGAAGTTGCGCATTAGTTGGGCTAGTTTTGTAGGTATCGTTTGTACTCAGATAACACTGGCGACCATACATGATTCCTACTATCCTTTAACTTATTCTGACAGTGTAAAATATATATCTTAACATTAAGAATTTAAGCCTGTCGTGACTTTTGGTATCTGGTAGAATATTATTAATCAGTTTTCACCGTTTTAGAAGCTGTCAAGTATTATTTCAGTTGGGTTGGTAACACTGGAAGCGTGCGGCAACACCGTTATTGTGACTTGCTATTGGACGAGAGACGCAAGCCAATAGGAAGCATACAAGGTGCGTCCAATCGCGTGGTAGTCTGGAAATTTCACGCCACTGAGCTATGATGTAAAATGGCTATCTAAAAACATTCACTTCCAAGTTGACAAGTTGTCTAAACATTTAGTACTGCTAAAATGTGTGTTTACGACAAACCCTAATTTGAATGCCGATTTTGTGTCTATAATAGTTCAAAAATTATATCACTGAGACTAAGCAGTCTCATTCTTAGAATGATCAAGAGTTCATTCTAAGAATCAGTTTCTGGTTGATAGAATTGATTAATCAAAGATCCTAGAGTGCTAAGGAACGGAGTGACCGTGTATGTCGTTTAATAGGCACTAGTCGAGATAAGATTGTATCGATGTCCCGCTGAGTCCCCTTACCACTGTTGCAAACTTCAGGATAAGGGGTATCACACAAGTACTTGAGTGTAGGTATCTTGGTTTAAGTTAGTTTTACACACTAATCTAAGTACCTACTTATGAGTATTTATTGGTTTTAAGTTTGGTGTTTTTAGTGATAAATGATATTTGATATGCATTACCTACCACAAGATTTGAAGAAAGTAAAAAACCAGCCAAGTGCGAATCACGTTTGTTGTGTGGAAGCCCCCTTAAATATTTATTTTATTCAATTTTTTAGTATTTGTTGTTATAGCGGCAACTGAAATACATCATCTGTGAAAATTTCAACTGTCTAACTATCACGGTTCATGAGATACAGCCTGGTGACAGACGGACAGACGGACAGCGAAGTCTTAGTAATAGGGTCCCGTTTTTATACGGATGACCCCTTTGGGTACGGAACCCTAAAAATGAAATGTCGAAAGTTAGTAATATTGAAAGACCTGATTCCACCATCCCCTTCCACTCCAGGACAAGCAGACGCACCAGCGCTTCTTGGTGAATATTATACCGTCCACTAGCACTAAGCGGTTTTCATCCACCTTCATTATTCGTACCGCTTGGAACACGCTCCCTGCTGCTGGATTTCCGATCAATTACAACCTGGGTCTCTTCAAGACAAGAGTGAATAGGTATCTTTCCGACCTTCGTGATACATTGTCGGCCACATCTTCACTTTCCATCACGTGAGATTGTGGTCAAACGAAAGTTTTTCTTTTTCGTCATTATTATGACGACAACAGCTATATTTAGCTCGATAGGTTTATCTAAAGTTTTGTCTCTCCAAAAGTGTATGCATTTAAAAATAGTTTTCGAAAGCGACCATTCCATTCCCAGTCCTATCCAGGTAGAACAAGCCAATATTTATTTTGGCCACCCGAGAAGGGAGCCCTGTTTGTCTTGTCAATCCTTGTCGAATCACGCCAACCTGCCTGTGTGTTCAGGCCTTAGCAATCAGGTAATAGTCCAGAAAGTTTCAGTGAAGCAAACCAAAGTTTTCAGATTAATTTGTCTTGGATAACTTTTGTAACCGATGTTTGTTGGAAGACAAACGGTAGATAACAAAACAAGTAATCTTTGATAAATAGTGAAAACCAAGAATAACGTAATATTTCTGTTAAAAAAGGTTTGCTTTAATTAGGTAAAATGCTTCCTGCTTTGATTATCCTCAACTTACCTTTTTCCTATCACAGTTCTGTATTAAGTTTCTTTTGCTATAATTATTTCAATTTTTATTGTTGTGTGAGTTAAATTGGCGTTTGCTCACCAAAAGCTGATTTCGCTCACTGTTTTTGAGCAGCAAAGTCACCGTTTTATGGATGGGGAGAAAATATTTTTAGAATGTGTGTGAATGTAAAGTATTTTCTGAAATAAAACTTTATTTATCTATGCTAATATTTTAAATGCGAAAGTGTGTTTGTTTGTTTATTTGTTTGGTTGTTGTCTTTCCTTCACGCCCTAACTAAGCAACCAATCGGCTTGACTTTTGGCATAGAGTTAGTTGAAAAGATGGTCAGTAACATAGGCTACTTTTTATCCCATAAATCATATTCCATATGATCTTGGAATAACATAATGGCTACTTTTTGTTTCAAAAAACGCATGCGAAGCCGCGGGCATAAGATATAGTAGCTATAGTAGATAACAGTTCCCAAATTTATGTGAAACGCTGTATAATTTTTTGTTATTAAAAGAAGTCTACACACCAAAGTCGTCGGGCCGCCGGCCGCCGACCAGTTTACAAAACACTGGCGTGGGCTGTGTCGTCGACTTTGGATCCTTAAGATTATCTGAAATAAGTAAATATTAACTTATTATTATTATATTCTTGCTTCTAAGGTTGTCTTTACGAACATATATAAGCCGTATTACGGTTCCATCAATATGATTACTAAGTAGAAGAGTGGTTCGCGCAGCGTGCGGTTGAGTAAAGTGCTAGGCCTAATAAATATTAACAGATACTTGTACAAACTAATAGGCAAGAAGGTTTCTGTAATCTGTTTAGGAAGGTATAAGGTGCCACAAAATATTAATATTAAGCTGAAAGGGTAACGTAGTGTAGGACGCCCTCCGACCAGGTGGGATGACGATTTGCGAAAGACTGTTGGCAGATGCTGGATGCGGCAAGCTTAAGACAGGGCGCTATGGCGCTCATTAGGGGAGGCCTATGTCCAGCTGTGGACTACTAAAGCTGATAATGATGATGGGTATTAAGCCGAGTGATAGTGGTACGGTTACGGATTTCAACGAGGTAAAATGCTCTTTTTACATATTTTATTTTGTTTACTAAAAACGTTTTCATCAAATTTGGTTTTTATGACACTTCTCCGGTATGATCAATTTTTTTTTAGTTGTTACGGATCAGTTGAGCTACCTGTAGATTGTTAGCAACAGTCTGCGTTAGCTCGTAAGTAGTGTTTCAATTGTAAACACTAGTTTTCATTTAATTCTATTATTTATTGTAAATTTCTTTTTAGTGAAGTTATTTTTTAATTTCAAGTATTTTTGTACAGTCAACAAAGCGTCGAAATTTTTTCCGTCCTCAGCGCTTTTTTTCACTGAACAACACTTATTTTTAAGAGTTTTTTACGTACTTTGACCCTCGAGGGTACCCTTTATTATACACTGAAGGTTCAAAATCGAGTGGCTAAAAGGTATAGCATATTGTGGCTACAAATCACTAGCCAGGTGGGTTTAATCAAAGGCGCGTACTGCCGGCAACGCGCCGCCGCCTCTAATTTACGAGCGTTCAATAGACGACGACGTCTATTGTATCTCACAGGTACTGCTTGTTAAATTGTACATAACTTGCTCCTTTGTTTTTTTGGCACCTGAATAAAACGTAGTGTCATTTCTTTATGCTTACTTCAGTAAAAAAAAAAAATCTTGTCATGAGCCCTGGGTCACGCGCTATTGTAAATGGGTATAGACGTGCCATTCTGCTTCTGCCAGCCACATCTGTCTTATGTTTCTCTCATTCAGTATGAAAATAGTTATTAAATGATGTACCTGGATTTAAGCTTAAGCACTGAAATACACCGCTTTCTAGTGGAAGCGGTGTCTTTGAGCGCAATGGCAGTCCTTTGCGCTTTACAGTTACAAATGAAACCATGCTCAGGCAAGTGTGTTTGATTATTTCTAGCATTACCAAAGTAACCACACGAGTTACATAGATAAGTTCTTTTTTACACCGAAAACCGTGAAAATTCAACTGCATATTCAAGGCGTTCAATATATGGAAGTAGGTACCTTTTATGTCCAGGAGTCCTGGAAATACAGCATGTTGTGTTTTGAGCTCTGAGTAAAGTTTACGTAAACTATGCAAAACTCATCATCAAATCTTTGGTGTCTGTATGTCTCAAATCAAACCGTGCAAGATCTGTGCAAGGTTTTGGGAAGCAACTAGAAGTAAATATCTAATAAAAAATAAAAAATGGCATTGTAACATTACCTACAGGCAAATGGGTCAGTCAGGAAAGCAGTAAGTGGAGCCACCGGCACGACGCTATAGTCCGTAAGAGGTCCCAAAGATTTTCGGTTGAACCGACTAGGGTTTCGTGGCTTAGTTGGTTAGAGCACACCCGTACTGAGGGTGGGGCACGGGTTCGAGTCTCATCGAAATCGAAAATTTTTGGGAACTTATTTCATTTCTTAGAGATAACCAAAGTGCGGGTAAGCACTATAACAAAAAAAACCTTAGGACAGCAGTACACTAGATTCGTTTGTGAGCATTACGTTAAATGCTCACAAACGAATCTAGCGTTCGCGTTGTTGCAGCGAATGCTCGCGTCATATTGAACTCCTCATTATGTATGCTTAAACATCTGCATGCTTAGTCTATACAATGTGACGTCACATTCTAAAGCACAACCCAATAATTCACGTTAATCCGAACATGCTACAGTGTGACACAAAGCAAGGGCTTCTGCTGAGCAGAGCAATAAGCGTTCATCAAAGTCAGGCTGCTATGTCCCACTGACTGATTGCAGTCATTCATTCGAGCTGGGAGAGGAATGGCTTGTGTGCTACAAGGTTATGAAAAAGAGGCGGAAGGGTGTTGGTGTTTGTGTGGGTGGTGTTAAAGAATTGTATCACATTACTAGCTATGGTCGAGCTTAGAATAAGATAGAAAGACAAAAAATTTAAGCGAACAAAATCAATGACAATTATTTGATAATCTATAAAACTGTTTATGTATAAAATTTGACTTGTCTAAGTGCTTATTTTGTAAGCCTAAAGAAATAAAGTTATTGAATTTTGAATTTTTTTGAATTTTGAAAGATAGAAAATTCTTTATTGCACACCTAACAAAATAACAAACAAAATTATTAAAATTTAATTGATTTTCACGACACAGGGAATCCTAGTGTGTAGATCAAGGTTCCTGTACAAAATAACAAATAAAATTATTAAAATTTAATTGATTTTCACGACACAGGGAATCCTAGTGTGTAGATCAAGGTTCCTGTACAAAATAACAAATAAAATTATTAAAATTTAATTGATTTTCACGACACAGGGAATCCTAGTGTGTAGATCAAGGTTCCTGTACAAAATAACAAACAAAATAATTAAAATTTAATTGATTTTCACGACACAGGGAATCCTAGTGTGTAGATCAAGGTTCCTGTACAAAATAACAAATAAAATTATTAAAATTTAATTGATTTTCACGACACAGGGAATCCTAGTGTGTACATCAAGGTTCCTGTACAAAATAACAAATAAAATTATTAAAATTTAATTGATTTTCACGACACAGGGAATCCTAGTGTGTAGATCAAGGTTCCTGTACAAAATAACAAATAAAATTATTAAAATTTAATTGATTTTCACGACACAGGGAATCCTAGTGTGTAGATCAAGGTTCCTGTACAAAATAACAAATAAAATTATTAAAATTTAATTGATTTTCACGACATAAGGAATCCTAGTGTGTACATCAAGGTTCCTGTACAAAATAACAAATAAAATTATTAAAATTTAATTGATTTTCACGACACAGGGAATCCTAGTGTGTAGATCAAGGTTCCTGTACAAAATAACAAATAAAATTATTAAAATTTAATTGATTTTCACGACACAGGGAATCCTAGTGTGTAGATCAAGGTTCCTGTACAAAATAACAAACAAAATAATTAAAATTTAATTGATTTTCACGACACAGGGAATCCTAGTGTGTAGATCAAGGTTCCTGTACAAAATAACAAACAAAATAATTAAAATTTAATTGATTTTCACGACACAGGGAATCCTAGTGTGTAAGATCAAGGTTCCTGTGTGATTGTTATTTAATTGTCATTTTCTTTTTTGCATACTTTTAATGTTTTTTTTTGTTTTGAGTAAGCATGCAATTATTTAGGTATATATAAGTTTCAAATAAACGTTTTTATTATTATAATATTATTTAAGGCGAATTGTAAGGGTAAAAGACGAAAACGACGTCTTTTTGGACAATGTTTCTGACGAAAATATAGATCGTGAACGTTTGAAATTTATATATCCGGTAACACATATCTTAAAGTATCTAGTGCCGGTTCCAAATGCTTGCCGTTAGTTATAGTTAGCACTCAGAACAAGGTTGAAGTAACAATATCTTCAGGTAATTGAGCACACTTTTTGACGGTGTGTCTTATTCGTTTACTACCAAACTCAGTATAGTTATTTCTATAGCTCGTACGCTTCTATTCCCGGTCCATTTGTTTTCAAATGAAGTCAAAATAAGGAGTTTTAACGTAAAAACTATTTGCGCCTATTAAAACATCACTCTCCCACAAACGTTTGCTCGCAAAATATGATCAGGCAATGTTGTAGTACCAAAAACTGACCGAGCGAGGGCGCGGGCTCGCGGGCGACACGGGGCGCGCGGCGCGCGCTAGGAGAAAACGCGACGTTGCAAGCTCTCGTACATGCCGCCGGCTCGCACTATGAGCGACGTTGCCAGATCTTGCTTTAGTACCTACGTTATGTGTATTGTATGATCGCGCGCGTGAGTCTCACTCAAGCAGTTTCAAAAATAAAAGTATAGGTACATAATTTCTAAAATGCAGTGTTATTTTTTGTATCGAATATTTCTTCTGGAGTTGTGTTTTAGTCTTATATTTATATTATGGCAAATAAACGTGGACAGAAACGTCGAGTTCCATCGAAGTGGTTGCGAAAATGTAGATCACGTCATGCAAATGCTTTAAAAGCACAAGTTCGGCAAATGGGTGATGCTGTTGAGTAAGTAACCTATCTTGTACTATGCTATACCTACCTGTAATAAATAATTGTTTAGTCTTCCTAGTCAAGTTCTCAGGCATAATCTAATATCGATGCATCGATGCATGGAGTAGAGTAGTGCCGTTACAGAGACTTACCTATGTAAATTCCTTTTATTCCTTTACTACTTAGGTTGGTACCTAGCCAATACTGTGTAGTACCTAACTCTTGATTTTTACTCATTCAAATAACGATTTTCGCATCCCAATTAACCCTCAATTTTAGGGGTCCGTACCCAAAGGGTAAAACGTGACCCTATTACTAAGACTCCGCTGTCCGTCTATCCGTCTGTCACCAGGCTGACATTTTTTCTTGCAGGTCAATAAATATATTTATTTCTTTATTTTTCAGTAAAAGAAGATAAAGGGTTCCGGTAAATTACTTCTTTCCGGATCAACTTACCACGTCATAAGTACCAACCTCTTACCTAGCGCTGAAAACAAAGATGAATAAAAATAAAACGCCAAGTGCGACTCGGACTCGCGCAACGAGGGTTCCGTAACTAAACATTATATTAATTATATAAATAAAAGAACTTGTTTCTTGCCCAATATCATGCTTCTAGCCCTATAGGTTTTGGTCCATGGCGAGAATCAAAATAATGTTTTTTTAGTGATTAGACAACAATATAAGAATTTCCGCATTTTTCCTTTATTTGTGCTATAAGACCTTGCTTCTTGCCAAATTTCATGGTTCTAGGTCAACGGGAAGTACCCTATAGGTTTTGTGTGCATGTGATACCCTTGGTAAATAAAAAAAGGACATAAACGGCTGTAACTTTTGATTACGTTGACTTAGAAGTTTGATTTATATCGAGGCTCCAAAAGGTTACGAACCTGAGTATATGTTATTAACATGTATACCTTACTACTAGTAACCTACCTACCTACCATCTGATCTACTCCTTCTACAGGACCGGAAACTCCTGTTACCCGGACTCTTATGAGTCCGGTGTCCTCGGGCACCATGGATTAATTTTA
Organism: Eupithecia exiguata; assembly: GCA_947086465.1. Lineage (NCBI taxonomy): Eukaryota > Metazoa > Arthropoda > Insecta > Lepidoptera > Geometridae > Eupithecia > Eupithecia exiguata. The sequence goes on from OX352245.1 coordinate 11,022,182, forward strand.
CACCCATCTATCGTAGTTTAGTATATTCTAAGGTTATTTTCGCGAGAACTCATAATAAAACACTGTTTTTACCGGATTGATCGCGTATATTTTATATTTGTTTATAACCTGACGTTTCGGAGGCTTTTCAGCTTCCATGGTCACAGGCAGACTGAGGTGACATTTGTCTTTACAAGTAATTTGAATTTTACATATCTACCGTCAATTATACAAATTTAATTATAACGTTCCGTATGTACGCAGTAATCACTAACAGTGTCTTCTATATTGATTCTTATTGATATATACGCGATCAATCCGGTAAAAACAGTGTTTTATTATCGTAGTTTAATTTAATTATTATGTACCAAACTAGTTTCTTAATTTGTAGGTATCTGTTGTTTATAAACTATGTACTTCTACACACATCTAGATTTGTTTATTTCAGCTACTTTCACAGTATTATGTCTTATGTTGCAAAATATATAAATAAATAAATTCAAACAAATTGTCAAAACCTTTCTGTGCAAAAAGGCTTACTACAAAATATCAGATTATTTAGAAGATAAAAAAGCTTGGGACGGGTTTTGCTCCAACTCGAAAAATAACAACTAACAGGCTAAAGGTTTCTTAGTCGCTTCTTTACTTTTTGTCTACATACCGAAGCGACAGAAATCAAAAGTACCACTTTATTTCCGTGTCAGTGTTTTATTTTAAGAATTTGACCTTTTCTAAGTGTACATTTTTGTATTTATGGAAATAAAGAATTTTTGATTTTGATTCTTTTGTTGGTGGTTATAGGTAATTATGATAAATAAATAAATGGTGTGAATTTTAACACGTTTTTGAGAAAAGAGGGTTGACAGACGGTCAACAAAGTGATTCTATACGGGTTCCTTTTTTTCTTTTGAGTTACAGAACCCTAAAAATGACAAGATAGTGAATTTATATTTTCATGCAGAGTGTATTCATCAATATTAATAAAAACTTAACTAGTATATGCTGATGATGATGATGATAAATAAAACTTCAACAAAAATTAGTTTAATAATATTCGTTTTACTAAAATACTATTAGACCTATGCAGTTTACAGATAAAAACTAGATATTTTGTTTTTGTTTAGTAATGTTAGCCTAACCATTCTCTACACATATAATATTTTGATACAATTACTCCTTTGAACTGTTTCTCTCAAGGATCTCTCTGTTCGCCATTACTCTGTAATACGTACTACACTTGTGCGCGCCATCTAACGGCAGTGGAGCGTATTATTTGGATAGGGTATATCGACTAAGGTTCCAGGACCGCGCGCGCTCGGTTTTTTGAATCGATAACATGCACTCCTTGCTGCATAGATGGCGCGGGGGTGTGTCCGCTCGGCTGCCAAATGCCCAAGGTCATTTGCCTTACTATTCACCTTAAATATGTGGCATTTGGCGGTGGATGGATAGGATAGTAGGATTGAACGGGGATCTGTGTGCATTATTATAGCTATTTCAATTTTAACAAAATTCTAAATACCATTATTACATACCTTTTTGCTTTATAGTGCGTAACTCGCACTGGGGTAATCTTCTACGAAAATTAAAAAAAAATCTATTTCGGCAGGATTCGAACCCGCGCCTCACCTTCAGTACAGGTGCGCACTAACCAACTGAGCAACGAGATCGACACGACGTGTCTCGTCGAAAATATCTGGGACCTCTTACGACTTAAGCGTCGTTTAACTCCATCTACAGGGTTAATATAGCCTATGACACTCGCAAATAACGTGGCTTTCTATTGGTTAAAGAATTTTTAAAATTGATCAACAGTAGATCCAGAGATTACTCCCTACAACTGAAAACTCGAAGTGCTTTATTTCCTTTAGACCTTACGGCTCTTGGACACGTCAAAAAACTCAGATTACATAAGTAAAACTAAGAAATAAAGTGATCACTTTGATTTTTTGTCCACTTCAATCTTTTAAGTTAAAGTAAAGAAGACTATCAATCAACGTCAAAAACAATTCACAAACTATACCTCTTTAGAATATTAGTATACATGAATTTATAAACAAAAACATCATTAGTCACGCTTTCATAAACACGAAAGATGATTCACTTTTTCCACTTGACCGACTATTCGCCTCGCCTATCCACCACAAAAGATTTACCAATTGACTCGTTCCAATGATTAAACAATCGAATCAATCGACGTTCTCTCACAATCGGTTTTCCATCATACTCTACCTTGTTTTTCGGACAAAGCGGACAGAAAATAAACTAAATGACTTACTATACCAGTATTAGGTAGTATTACGAAGGTTTTAGATTTAGAAGATCCCGTATCTAGTTATTTTGGTTTTGAATTGATTCGTAATTAACAAAAGAATTAACGTATCTCAAAAAAGTCAATTTTTTTTACACTTTTGTCTACCTACGAACATCAAACGCTCCAAAATTTACCACTATCATTTATGGTGATTTTTCAGATAGGAAACGTTGTTGCTGATGATGCTTGAAACCTGGTTACCGAAGGTAGCTCAATTAAAAATAACCCCGTATATCTATAACATCCACAATTAGGTTTTAGCTTTCATAAAAGAGCGGCTCCATGGGTAGTATCGCGTCTTATCACAACCCGCAACCCAAGCTTTTCTTAGCGGGGGTTATGTAATGCTGTACGAACTGTCCAGATTTGTTTATTTATTTCTCGTACAGGAGTACTTATCTCTTTGTTCATGAAATGTTTTCTCGTAAGAAACTTTCATCATCATGAAAGTTTCTTTAAGAAAACATTTCATGTCATCAGGTCATCATATGCCTATGTTAGTCCACAGCTAGACATAGCTCCCCTAGTGAGCGCCATAGCGCCCTGTCTTCAGATAGAAACTTTCGCCATGGATGTATTCGTCCAATGAGACAAGTACCATAGCCTAAATATTTATACTGCGCTAGTACTTACCAATTAACATACCATACCTAGCTTATTTGTGTTACGCCCAATAAATAACATAAACGACAATAATAAACATCAAAAAACCGTTTTCCGACTATAAATTGTCAATTTTTACAGCATCTTCCTTACATGAAAATACTTGTAACAAGATCTGAGACTCTTCCAAGAAATATCAGTGAATATTACCAGTGGTAAATATTTAGGTAAAAGAATCTTGGCAAACATTTCAATTGAAAATATTCAACATCATTAGCCTCCGGGCTACTCAAAAAGTATAGGGTGTACAGAAACGTTTTTCATTTATTAAACACATGTGTAAGGAAATACTTTTAGACAAACTAACATCGTGGCATCTATCTAGTTCATTTCGTGACGTCGATGATTCATAATTAAGTCATCAGTTCATTAGGAAATACAAGGAGCATCAAATAAAGTAGTGTATGGTTTAAGGGATAAGTAACAATTTAGAAGGAAAAGCTGATTTTTAGGTTATCGTACCTCAAAAAGAGAAAACACTTTGTTGTCCGCCTGTCCGGTCTGTCCGTTTATCAATCCTCTTTTCTCAGGAACGCGTGGAGGTATCAAGTTTAAATTAACATCAAATACTCCGTAGTCAAAAAAAGTCCGTATCCTCTTGGAGCCGTAATATAAATCATACTTCTAACTCAACGCAACCGAAAGTAACAGCCGTATAAGTCCAAATATTTCAAAATGTCCATGAGAATCACATGCTCACCAAATATAGTGAAGTAGTTGCAAAAAGATTTTCAAGTTTATTTCATCAGAAAATAGCTATTTCTTTTTCTGACAATATCGCGCAGTGTTTTTTAGCGCTTTAAAGCGACTATTCACAAAAAGCTTACAATATTGCCGAACATTTATTGTAGAAATATTTCAAGCAAGCACACCTGTGCCACCCTATCCCACTCGAAGAACCTGAAAACACGAAACTACGAAGTAAGTCAGAATTGGAATACCATTTCATATTGCAATTTATTTTATTTCCATATCTCATTTTATGTCCGTTCTCTACCGCTCTGCTTTATTATGAAAAATTCAAGACATCTGCAATTTAAAACGACATTGAATTAATGTATAACTCAGTAGTTACTGCAAAATTTTATTACGAGGCGATGAAGTTATAACCACCGACGCAAACAGAGTTCTTTTTTATTTAATGGATATATTTCGGTCTGTCAATTATATCGGTTCGTCGATTATGTATTTTGATGAGTTAACCTGCTGCAAATTTTATTTGATTTAAAACGGTGCATTCATTATAATGTTTTTGGATTTTGAATAGAATTTTGAATTTTGGACACATCATCATTTCCAAGTCAAGTTTGCATTATAAGTATTTATTATTGAACATAGAAGGGAAAATACTCAAAACAGCCGGAACAAATTATGCACTGATCGTAAAAATATTATATTCCGTGGCGGGAATCGAACCCACAACCATCTCCGTTGCAGACGGACCTTTGCTCGCTGTGCCACATCGGTAGTCGAATGTTGTGATGGTTTTCAGCTCTGTACCCGAGATCACAATAAAATCTTTTTTTTTAATCTAAGCTTTTGTTTGATCGAAAAATGAATTCATATGTATGAGTGACATATATGTACGAGTCAAACTTGTTCAAATATAACTTAAGTTTGCAGATGATAACTGTTCTATAAGTGGCATTAAGTGCAATTTCGAAGGGCATTCAAGAAACTAGGCCTTCTGAGTAGGTCGTCATTTGATTTGCAGCAGTTGATTCATTCAGATTGCTTTTTAATTGAGTGAAGGCCTTGAGACGTGGTAATATGGCTTCTATTGCATGTGGTACATATTAGGTTAGGTATTTCAATGAAGTGTTATTAGTGGATCAAGTTTATAACCTGCATTTTTATGCCTCCCACCTACCAATAGTACAGAGGTGCTTTTTGGGCCTAAAATGGCGCCATAAATTATATCTGTCAGCAGTGTTATTTTAGAAATTTACATTTAGAGGCGAACCTAATGGGTTTGGTTGTCAAACTGGGCCTAGATTTCTCTTTTTTTTTTTTCGTTTTTTTTTGTTCTTTAGAACTGCATCCAGGAAGCAAAGAAAAAATTCAACATTATTTCTTTGCTTCCTGGAAAGTGAAAACACGATTATGAAAAAAAATAATGAAAGTGCACTGTTTTGCTCATAATTTGGTCGAGATCTTAGGAATCCTGTGGTCTATTGAAATGACTTATGTTTTGATCTGTAGGTAGTTCTCATTTTGGGTTCCTTGAACCAGTTTTTTGCATAAGTTGTATGGTTCAAAAACGTACCTTTGCTCTTATGAACGCGAAATCCTAGGTCAAGATCGTAAAAAACTCAAAAGATCGTATATCAAATCGAAATAATCACGAAAGGCTTATCGCTGAGAGCGAGCCTTGCGACCGCGCTTACGTACCAGTTTCCTGATCACAATGGAGGTGTTATAATTTGTTGTATTTAAAAATATAAACTCACTGATGTCGTCGGTCCATCGAGTTGATGGTCTCCCAACACTCCGTTTCGCGTTGCATCGTAAAATATATTATGATTATAAAAAAAGAGCAGGTAGGTTTTAATTGATCACACTCAAATTAACTAGTGTGTTTTATTTGTTTGTTAAGTTAAAAATTAACAAACAAATAAAACACACAATTCTTCCAACTTAACTGAAATTCAACTTTCAATAAAGAGAATGAGGTAATAATATCAATTCCGGTGTAAATCGCATTTGTTCGTTCCGATTACGTCGTTTGTTTCCCATTTACAAGGAAAGTAAATTCATCACCCACACTTACACAGGCACTCGATTTACATCGCTTGTGTTATCGTATCATCATCATCAGCCTATATCAGTCCACTGCTGGACATAGGCCGTGTTATCGTATACAAGATGAAAATTATGGGACATTGCCAGCTGTGGTATAGTGCCTACTTTATTTATTTGTTTGTTACTAGCTGCCCGCGGCTTCGCCCGCGTAGTTCCCGTTCCCGTGGGAATTCCGGGATAAAACATGCCTATGTCACTCCCTGAAAAGTAAGCTTTACAATGGTGAAAGAATTTTTGAAATCGGTTCAGTAGGTTCAGAGATTATTAGATTGTATTAGAGATTAGATTACTGCGTCCAGCACTGCCCAACTTACAACAACAACAACAAACTGCTCTCAATTCTCGGCTGCAACTCAGAGTACATCCAGTCGCCCCAAGGTAACGCGATAGAAACGTTGGGGAAAATCAAAAGGTTTGCGATAAATACCCGATAAATAATCCTTAATATGTTAATAAATCGCGAAAGTTTATAAACTGCTGCCTCGCAGCAATCAAATTTGCATTGAAATATGGGATAGCTTGTAGGTAACATTTATATAAATTTCATATTGACAGCATCCGGTGACAGACAGCTCTCGGACTACTCGTTTGAAGCTTGTAAGAAGTCACTTTATCACTGTTCAATGTATCAAGAGATAACGAGTTTAGCCCTTGTTTGAATGTACATTTTTGCGCTGCGTGGATTAATATGCGCAGAGCTTTACCATAAAACTTGCCCTTCATTTTCCAACACAATTTATGCATCATAATTATACTAATTTTTATTCAAGCAAGTACAACTCGAACGAAGCCACGCGCAGTAGCTTCTAAGTAATAAAGCTAAGAAACAAAGTAACTCTAAAATATTTATCCACGTTTATTGTTTTACATTTTCTTCTTTATACTCAACATTCCATTTACGAAAATTGGAGCAAATTGTTTTATCCAGAATAAATTGACGGTTTCGGGGCATACATGGAAAACACATTTTTATGATGAACATTTGTAAGTAATGATATGTGAATGATGTCACAGCTTTCGGGAAAACAGGTTCTAGGAAAGAAATAACACGAGAGTTGCCTGATCTGCTTTTGTACAAAATGTCAGCATATTTTTTCAATTCAATAATAATCTAGAGCTGGAAAACTTTTTTCGAGTTTACGAATAAACAAACAATGAAAAATAAGTTGGGTCGCGTTTAACAACCTGACAAATACAAACGAATCTCGAAAACAACGTCAATCTTTACTTCATAACTTAGTTCGGTAACTAATTTTAGTGTGGTTATCAATAAAAGAGCAATATTCATTTATTTTTAGATTTTCTTAGTGGCAAGAGAAGAAAACACACATAAAAGTATGCGACGAAAATAACAATAAGCTTTTGATTTATTTTGTAGGAAACAGAGGTTTCTCTAGGAGTGAGTTCGCTTTGTGGCACGAAGACAATTTTGACCACATAACCATAAAATTAAAGCTTTTTATACATACTCAGTGAAATAAAGAGAATCATAAATCACTTGAAAACTGGATGATAACCAATCAAGCCCCAAGGCTGTCACCCGTGATGGTTAGGCTATGCGGTCAACAACCGTTTCCCTGTCGCTTGCAAGGCGACGACGTTTCGAACATTATTTATGCCTCAGAGTGCGAACCGTTACGTTTTATATTTAAACCTTGGTTCAACCATATTTATTTTTAACGCGGCATAACTTCAAAATATACCCAGGTGCTCGAATCAAACTGAGTCAAATTAACTTAACTGAACTTCAGTAGGCATTGTTTGTTATTATTACAACCAAATTAACACTCTTTGTGTTAAGTCTAGATTGACTTCTCTCTCTTCTTCGTTTTCAATTGTAGAGTTAATGGGTCCTATTTGAAGGACACAATGCAATCAAATAATAAAATAAAATTAAAACTAGTATTTACAATTGAAACAATTTAGCTAACTGCAGACTTTTGCAAACTGGTTTTTCTTAGTTTGAAAATATTTAAATTACAGAGACTTGAAAGTCATTTATAATTGTGTACGAGAATTTACAAGCTAGCAATTTTTTTCAATAATACACAACTCCATCTATGTACATAACACGCAACTTTTAACAGACTGTAAACATTAAGTAAGCAGAGCGCCCTCTACCCAGAATTTTTACCAAGCCTCAAACTTTAAAACAGCGCCATCTGCTTGTAACAGGCGCGGTCCAAACTACCAAAGAAGAGACGCAGGGTTCTGCCAGTGGAGCAACCTCGAAGGAAAGTAGTACATCAGCCGAGCGCCTCCAACCGGCGGGTGAATGCTGTGAAACATCCCATAGTGCTGAAAGAGCTACCGGGCAGCGGGAATAAGTTTGGTAAGTTCTTATTATTTACGTGAACGTGAATAGATGGCGCTGTAAGTTAAGGCACTTATTGAACAATGAAGAAGTCACTGAGTAATTTGTTAAAGCGCTTTTTGACGGTGCTTAGAGTTTTAATGTCATAATTAATTCATCAAAAAATTATCATTAAAAAAACGAATAACAAAATTAAATATCCATTTAATAAAACCTGTATTCTCTTTTATTTTTATATTTTATATAAAATATTTATAACTATCACGTAAACTCGTAAATTACCAACAAAATAGAGTTTTCATGTATTTTATAAGGCGCGTGGGTCTACGCCGTAGGCATCGCTACGAACCACCTACGCCGTAGCACCGTAGCGCCTACGTAGCTGATAATTGAAACAAAAAACTTTACAATTTATTTGAGTAGGAATTACGCCAAGAATTATAAAATACATTACAAATACAAATTGGCATTTGAGGACTGATTTCGAGACCAGTGTTTATTTTCCTTATTCATCAGATACTCTTGTCAAGAATCATTTTCTTCAAACTTATTTTCTTAATTTGGTGAACACGCCGCGCTCATGGAGTTTAAATAGACGTTAACAATGTGTATCAGAAGAACACCAGTTTTTTTTTGTGTATTTCCAATACAACGGTATGGCAAAACACTTCTTGTTCTGTTGTGGACGTAAGAGAATCAATCAGTCAATGATTGACAAAAAGGTCAATAATGTAGCCAATAGGAATACCTACATAAAAAAAACTCACTAGTGCGTTGCCCGATAGATGCGCGCTCAGCTGTATATGTATGGATGCGAATATTCCAAAACGGATGTCGGTTTCGGGTCGTTTTTCCGCTTTATATGAGCGGAACACAATGAAGGTCTACTACACCAGCAGTGGGAACATTTATAGATAGATAGATAAAATTATTTATTCAGGTAAAAAAAAACATTACAGTTTTGTTAGAAGCCCTACCCCCAAACACTCAAACCCAATTTAAACTTGAACGCGTCTCAAGATGCAATTTTTTGACAGTTTTCAATGAAAATCTGTCAAAATTTCGTCACTTGAGACGTGCTTTAATCTAAGTTGCGTTTGAGTATTTTTTGAGTATTAGACACAAAGTTCTGACCTGGTTCAATAGGGGGTCATAACGTATACAACCGGAATAGGTAAAAAACTTTGAAGATAAACCTAGTTATGACCTACAATAAAATCTAATGCAATCCTTTGAATATTGGGCGCCTATTGAAAAACATAACTTTTGACAAAACTTACCTCATTTAGACTGATAATGATGGTGGTGGTACGTTTTTATCTCTTTTCTTTAAATTTTATCATCAAAGGAAATTAATACGATTATGCTAACCCCCACGGGTTCTTTTTTACAAGCATTTATATATTTTTGTATTAAATTACCGGAACATCAAAGAGAAGAGTTTTTATATATTTAATTCAATAACTTATTTTCATTCCAGGAGTTAACGGCATGAACATGATAAGCCTGGCCCTCCAAGGGCCGCCTAACCTGCTCCGCCCGCCCACGACAACTACCCTGCCGTTGCAAGCTAGGGCGCCGATAGGTAAACAGATGATTATTTATCAAAAATAACAGCTTAGGATTGATTCATTCTTCTAGTTCAAAGTTTCTTTCGAATTCTCTTTAGTTATCTGCTCTGACATTATTTTATTTTTTGAAATTACAATTATTTTTTTTTCGTAACCATGGTACCAGTATCATATGGATGGAAGTGTTCAGAAATATAGTTGGTCAATTTCTTTTATATATCGTTGTATGTTGTTTGTATATTATGTTGCTTCCATCGAAAACTGTTGATAAATCAGCTCCTGGTATCTGATTTTCTACAGTTTTCAATGGAGACCTGCCGCTTACAATTATGGCTTGTCCTTATAATTTATCTATGTAACAAATTTCGTCTAATATAATTCTCTTATCTTTTGATCTGATGTTTTATCTTTGTCTCTTATTTATTTAGCGCATTTATTTGTCTGTAGCTCATTCATGTTGTACTTTAATAATTTGCTATAACTTGGCTTGCTTTCATGTCTTCTAAACTTCGTCCTGTATTTATATTGGTAACAACGCTTGATACATAATGTGAAATAGTTTAAGCCTGAAATAGTTCGTAAACGCACAGTTTTCTACTTTTTATGCATAATGTTACTTTTTTCTTTCTACTAAACTTTAGATTTAGCGTACTTTAGTTGTGGTTTTCTTATTCACCAAAACTTATTCTTCAGTTGATCCTTATTTTCCTTACCATCACACAAAATTCGGTAGAAAAATAGTTAAAACGTAGTTATTTTATTATGTTTGAATCTGCTCGATATTCGTTGTTGTGGTCAGAATGCCGAGAATGATATGCTCAGAAGGCAACGTAGTTTTTTTTTTAGTTTTATTGTATCATTATTAGCAAAAACACTAATAAGCTACATGCAAAATAGAACGTAGATCACGATTTTTTATTTATATTTAGAGATTTCCAATCCAATATTACGGTATATAGGACTAAATCACACCCCTGCCAAAAATCAACAGTTCCACCATGAGCTTTAGGAGATGGAAATTGTCAGTGAGAACATGTCACATAGACTAGTTTAAATAGTGTAGTTATAATCACAATGTTTGTCACAACCTAACCTATAAGTAATGATGAACCTAACATACCACAACCTTTTTCCAGTCGAGAATCCACTCATCAACACCTGTGGGGCCATTTCTTTGGCGTCGCTGCAACCACCACTAATCACCGTACCACCATTGCAACCAAGACCCGCAACCACTGGTTCCCTCGACCTACTGCTGCCCCTGCAACCAAAACTACTGCCAGGATACAACCTACAGTCATCATACCTCTCCAACACTTTGTCAACTGTAAGACCACCTGATATAGAATTCAAACCTATAGTAGAAGTGATAGTCGAGAAAGAAGATAGTGAAATTTGTGAGCGTAAAAATAGTCAGGACAGTAATAAAAGTGAGCGGAAGTGTAGTCATGACAGTGATGTAGAGAAGTCTAGTAGCCTGAAAAGTAGTGAGTTAGATAATGATAATGCAAATAATTATACTTTTGAAATTAATTCAAACGTTATTGATAATAAGGACACGTTTCCTGATTTGAATGATGATAGTCCCAATAATAATTCTTATTGATTTGTAAATGGCTGTACATGATCGCTTCGATCCGTGCCACTCCGAATCCATTTATCCACAAATTGGAATGCTAGGCAGCTTCATAAAATTTTATTAAAATCGTGAAGAAATCTTTGTAAACTGCTATCTTTCATTCATTCAGTCTGGGCTGCTAGGATCGAAGTTCTGATTTTTATATTAAACTTCAAAAACTTATTTAAAAAAAGCGAATAGTAAACTCTTACATTTAAATAGCAAAGGAAACAATGTGCGATTTTTTCAATCAGATTCACTTCAAGCTGGGCGGAAGATAATAAAATATGAAACTTCTACCTAGTTCGTTAAAAGGCGTGGAACGGAGTGACTATGTGACGTACTAAAATTAGCTATGAAACCCCAATTAAAAAAAGTAGATAATTGTAAATTATTCTAAATCATTGTGTCAAAGAATAATTTATTTATAACAAAATTGAGCTTTAGACTAGTCAATCACTTGTTCTATGGTTCTTCTAAAATTTTCAGCAGTTTAAAATAAAGTTTTTATGTAAAAACTATAAATAATATATGCAAATTGTAATGTTTTTATATTCATTATTATATTTAATTTTTAGCTAAGAATTTAAGCCGTTACCCCTGTGATCATTATAAACTCCTTATGCATGATTTAGTAAACTAATTTCGTAAAATGTAAAGAGGGTAAATAATATATTTAGTAACGATTCCACGCAAAAACTTATTGTTTCATTTTTTGTTTTACTTTATCTGATTGCATGGCAGGACAATTGGTGGGCGGGCGCACGCAAATTGCATAAGGTTGGATATTAAGGTTTTTGTATTATAGTGCGTAAGCCCTCGCACTCTGGCTAATCTCTAAGAAATTAAATAAGCTCCCAAAAATTTTCAATTTCGACAGGATTCAAACGCACGCGTTAGCGTTTCGCGGAGGTTCGAGTCCTGCCGAAATCGATTTTTTTTCGAAACTGATTTAATTTCTTGGTCGGATATTATCAAAGAAGGTTTTGCGTGGAATTGTTACTTATTAATAATATGCCTAATATTTTGCAAATAAATAATTTCGCAATTAAGCTTGAATTTCTAGAATGTATTAAAAAGCAACGATAGGCATTTATAATCGAAAATTCATAAATACATTCGCCGTTTTAAATACAGCTTATCTTTGTGCTGACCATAAATGTGTCAAAAGTTTGTTATCGCCAAGCGATTTTAGTGACAAGTTAGACCAAATTAGTAATGATTTTGTAAATTTTTTATCGGAAAGACGTAACAGTGATCAAATTGTAAAATAATGTAGATTTTAATTATTCTGACAACTTAGGTAACTTTCTCTTTAAACTCCAATTTAAATATTCAAAATTAAATTAGTCTCTATGAATTTAAATACTTGAATTATTCTTAATTAACGGAGACTTGTGGAAATGTGTGATTTAAAAAATGATTAGGTTAGTACCGCGTTAGAAATGTACCGTACTGACGCGGGCTGCTATGTCACAGAGGTTGTCGAAAAATAAAATGAAAAATGAAAAGTCTAGTTGATGTGCCAAATCTTAAAAACTATTGTAGATATTTTGTAAAATAAATATGTATAATATGAGAAATATTAAAATTAAACTAGACATTAGAATGAAAAGATGGCTGTTAAATTAAATTTAGATAAAGTTGGATAAATATTTTTATTCCTGCTTTTAAGATTAGTAGGTATTTTTTATTTGTTATAGAATTTGTTCCAAAATTGGTTTGTTTATTATTGTCATTAAAGGTAAAAACCTTGTTTATTTTGTTATTTGAATACCAGTTTGTTTGATTATGTAGGTATTATTATTGTTTTTATAAAAATTAAATCTGAAGTAAAAGGATTGTATTATCGTTTTATTTAGAATCCTTACTAAAAAAATGCATATAAATTTAGGAGTACACTACATAAAATAGTTTTGCATGCTCTAATACTTACTTAATAGGAGGAAAATTTTGTTATCCGAGATAACATCCAAATAACAAAACTTTCCTCCTATTAAGTATAAGTATTCTCCGGAACGACTGATCCTATTCTTACAATTCTTTCACTGATAGCAAGCTATATTGTCCCAAAGTGAGTATTCTGTGTTTAATTCGTATACCACCTAAGTGAAGTCGGGTCGCCGCGTGTAGCCTAGTTTACCTATAAAGCCGTCTATGCAAAGAGCGTCGTTGAATAATATTCATCAGTATTCGACAAAGGCCCACATTGCGGTGACGTTACTGTGACATTACGGCATCGATATTAAATCGCAAGCCTCATCAAGCGAAGGAACTTCGCTACAGCTTCATGGCATAGATGACGACATATTGAACGAGCTTGATCAGATTGTAAAGGTCGGTTCAGCAGTGCGATTACGGTAAAATATCCCATTCCCATTGAATGGAGCATCTGGGGAGAATAGTCATAAACGATTTCGTTTTGGAGAAAAGAGTTTGCATTTTTTAGTAGGTACTATAATGGCAACATAGTACAAAAAATTGCATACACTTTTCTGGCGGGATGGAGCGATCGCCCGCGGAATTTTTTACGTCAACGTCAAGTTATAACTTTAGTAATCGTCAATTGTACTCACACTTGACTTTTTTTTTGCTCGATTCCAGCAATTCTGATTCAAAGTTACAAACAGATAATACATTGCAGTAATGAAACGTAGTCAAGCAAATCAAAGTCAAGTGTGAGTAACATAAATATAAATATAACAGAAAGATGTACACGTTATTTATGGTCAATCAATGAGCAAACGTGCCGTTGTGGTCACAGCGTGAATCGACCCATCAACTCAGCCCGTGTATATCATTCTAGCTGGCTAAGGGAAACCACCAGAGGAATTTTTAAACTATCTGATGCGATCACCCGTCCGCCAGCCAAGCGTGGTTATTGTGGCGAAACTGCCCTCATTTGAGGAGTCATTTTCAGCAGTGAACTTATGCTGATGAAGTGAATGTGTATGTGTGTGTAGAGCTAACTCTACGATAGCTTTGAATGAATTCAAAAATCACAGGACAAAAAAGACTGGCGAGGATTAAAGGAACCTAAACCCAAAAGTGGGTAACTAAAATCTGCGATGATTACAAATAAATGACAAGTACTACTGAGGTAGATACCACGCCTTCGCTTTAAAGTACCTAAGAATCTGAACACTGAGGCTAGAATTTTAAAGTACATAGGAAGCTTAGTAATTGGCTCTCTTGCGGCAGTCATTAGCAGTCTCATTTGTTCGTCCACTTTCGTTAGGGGGCGCTACACTGGTGAAAAACGACCAAAAGTTTGTGAGCTGACGTGTGCATTGTTTTTATAGGTCATGTTTAATGTTCATGTTTTTTGATTTGGGAAGAAAATTATAGTCAGTCTATAAATATAGGCTGAATTAAACAAATAGAATTTTTTACAATTTGGTGCTTCATCTTGTTCTTATTTGTACTGAATGTGTAGTGTCATTTGTCAGATTTCTCCAGCACTTCACAGCAGCTAAACTATTGTCATATTTATTGCTGCTTCTGCAAAATCCAGTTTATTTACGAAATTTTTAATAGTAATAATAATAATAATCATTTAATTCAGGCAACATAAGACAAGTATTTATTTTTGAAACTATCACGTTTATGAACACTATTTTTATTAAAAAATGAAATGAGTCCCAAAAATTAATTAATATTAATAATAAAAATTAATTAACCGATAATTTTTGGGACTTATTTCATTTCTTAGAGATACCCAGAGTGCGGGTTAGCACTATAACAAAAAAACCTTACTATTTTTATTGGATAAAGTCAAGCTTTTGGCCACCATCTCACTTGAATAAGTCATGATGGAGCACACTATCAAAGAAGGATTTTTTTTCCCTGAATTTGAAGATTGTACTCTAGCGGGAAAACCAACGCTGAAAGCTCATTCCACTCTTTGCCGAGCTTATTACGAAAGTAGAGCAGAATTTTTTAGTTCGTCACTGTTGTATATCAATCAGGTAAGGGTGGTGTTTTTCTGTGCGTCTACTGGTCCTATGTTCGAAGCGAGAAGATGGGAAAAGGTCGGGCAAAGACAGGGTAGAGAGCTTATAGTTTAAGTTCCACGCATGCTGTGTCGGCCTGTAAGAGGTTGGTGCACTTAAAATAATTACTTTATAAATAATTTAAATACTTGTAAGTTCTGGTGTACTCGCTGTTGGCTAACCTAATTGTTAAAAAAAATATTAAAAAAAAAATAAGCAAATCTTGCGCACAATCCCCAAATGGTGGTACTTATAGAATACTGACAGTCTGGCAACGCGCCGTCTGTGTTCGAAAGAATCAACTTCTATGGCTTATTTACCACAGCTTAGTGTTTGATGTTTCTGTCATTTTTCCTACTTCGGGGCAGACTTCGCCGAACCCAGTATGGAGCTAGCTTTATCAGAATGCATTTAATATGCATAGCTTTGTCTTCTAAGCGCTAGTGCACTTGCCCCATTACCCGACCGCTCTGTTTTACTAATTTATATACTTTTTTTCAGGTCACTGAGGTTTTTTAGTGATTAAAGAGGATTATAGCGGGGCTTAGAGTTCCCATCAGAAGCAGGAAATTGCTGAGTGCGCATGGCAGATTAAAACTGTTGTTTTATCAAAAAGTGTTGTGCAGCGCATTATGTGTTTTGTTTATTTTTTGTTAAAATATTCCCTCATTTTCTTAGCCTAAAAGTAAGTCTGCATTTTTAACAATTCTCTACCTGAATAAAAAAGTATAAGTATAGTGTATATACATAACTTGTAAAAAAAAAAACCCTGGTTCGGATCGCCAAGCTCATTAATGGACGAATAATTATGTGCTTTAGGTAGATAGCCATCAGTATGTCCATGGGCATTGACAAGTGTAAATGTGAATAAGACTCTAAAGCTCTGAGCACATTAATCCAATACCTCTCCACACAGCATAAAAACTTGCACTCAAATATATATTTGAGCCCATATTCACGAGTACATACTCATGATCTTTGTATTAGATAATTTTACAGTGGCAAGTGGCTTCTTACGAGGTTCGTACGAGTGGTTCGCGAGCGGTCTGTCAATATAAAATGCATCTAAATGTTACAAATTACACTCCATATTCAAATGCACATATTTGTACTGTGCTGTAGTGATATTGGATTAATGTGCGCTGAGCTTTAGAGTGATATTCACATTCACACTTGAAAAATTATTTGATATCCCGTTCGTCCTACTCATACGTATCAATAACGCATGATGAGACAAAATAAAATCCCATGCATCCAAAATGCTTTATTTCCTTTAGACCTTACAGGACTCTTGGACCCTTGGACCTCTTGGATCCCACGAGTGGGACGAACGGGACATCACTGAAATGTGCGGCTTTTGATCTCCGACAACCTTTTTATGACACGTATCTGCATGAAAGCATGTTTATTACGAGTGCAGAAAATTTTATGGAACGAGTAATATGATAAAATATTGAAGTTTATTAAATCCAACTGAAAACATGAACGTACACTGAACTGCCTCCTTGAAACTGTTCATGTCTTAATTGCAAGTAAATCTATACCAACATCATTAAAATAACCGTTGCGGAGTAATAACCGTTAAAAGTAAATAATCTCTTACAAAATAACTTATAGCCACCTGAAAGTAAAAACAGGGTAATGGTGATGAAAACTTAAGAAGTCAACCTTAGTGGCGCGGCGGGCGAAGGTCCGCCTGCGATGCGAAGATTGCGGGTTCGATTTCCGCCTCAGAACAAAAGTTTGTACTATCTGCAGATATTTGTTTCAGGTGTTTCAATGTATTACAAAAAATACCTATCTATAGGTAATATATTCGGTAAACGTAGTGTAGGACGCCCTTCGGTCAGGTGGGATGACAACCTGCGAAAGATTGCAGGCAGATGTTGGATGCGGCAAGGCGCTATGGGGCTCATGGGGGAGGTCGGTCCAGCAGTGGACTACCATCAACTAACAGGTTGATTATGATGATAATGATATGTATTGAGTAGGTATATCAGTTTTCTAGTTAATACTAGTTTTAATTTCGAAATCGAAAATTTTTGGGAACATATATTAATTATGTTCCCAAAAATTTTCGATTTCACCCTCAGTACGGATGTGCTCTAACCAACTAAGCCACGAAATCCACGTGCTGTCATTTGAGTACACGCGACAAGGTCAAAGCTAAAATACAATAAAAACTAAACCCGGACTACGGAAAAAACCGATAGTTAGTTACATGCTTGACATAGGTTTTATTTGTATAAAATGTCGCTTTACTCGGACCATAGTAATCTTTATAATAACAAATCGATTGACACCTCGTTCATCAAAATTGTTTGAATACTTAAGGCGCTTCGGAACAACATGGAAACATTAGGAAAGCAGAAAGATACATACATCGCCTACACAATGTCACAACTCTTTTTTTATTTGGCCGTAGTAGGGTAAAGAGGGAGGGGGAGGGGGGGGGGGCGTAGGCTGTGCTTGGGCATACATTTTGCGTACATATATCAAGTATTCAAGTATTTTATTTTATTTTATTTTATTCGGAGAATAAACAGTTGTACATTACTATTTATGTAAACTTACGACAATCTTAATACATGTGAGAGATCTTAAAAAAATCACTATGGAGGCCTGTTATGGCGCAATGCAACTTGAGAGGTAGCTTAGCTAATCACTTCCCCCTTGAGGGGGGATTTTCAAGGAGCAAAACGGGAATTCATATTTTTTATTCCAGTTTCCCCCTCAAGGGGGATTTCAAGGGGGAAAACTGAAATAACCCACTTAATCAAATATCACAATTTTAGTACCTAATGCTTAAAAACTAACTCATTCTTATAAACTAGAAACTAGAAATTAAAACTTATTGCCCATAGTTTTACCATAGTAGTACCTAATTAATTATTCTTCAATTCTTTAATTGCATATAATTAATGAATGAATGAACACTTTATTGCACTTAAAACATAACTAAAATAATCCATAATTATATGTTTCATGTTTTATAACATATTACATACAATCATGGCCAGTATCTATTAAGACTGGTCGAAGCAAAGTCGAAATTCTGTTGTTCTCCTAGTCGAATTTCGACAGAACAACCTAGGAAAATGTTATTCTTCGTTTTAAAGTAAACAAGGTTCTAGATAATAAACTAAGGTATCTTCATTGTTTCTAGTAAATTCATTACCGTGGGTAAATTGCTTTGCAGTTTCAAGTTACCTCGAATTAAACCACGGAGTCTTTTTTCTGTGCCATTTTCTAGGAAATCATTTTATCCCTGTTACAGCGTTAGTTATAAAACAGGCTTTATCTGTTTTTTACCGAGAATGAAATTATTATAAAGGCAATTTAGTGACGTTGGTCACAATTGAAATATTTTAGAAAATACCTTGGTTCCTGTAATGGACGGCTTGGTTACCTTAGTAAAGGTACCTACTTTCTGTTGAGCACTTAACAAGAAATTTGGCAACCAGCCGAATTTCTTGATGCATAATACAATTAGAATTCGACGCTTCCGACTTGTATTGACATGGATCAGTTGAGCTACTTGTAGATTATTTGCAACAGTCTGCAGTAAGCTCAATTGTTTCAATCGTAAATGCTAGTTCTAATTTCTTTCTATTATTTGATTGTAATTTTCTTTGTAATTAAAGTTTTACTATTACATACAATTACTTTTATTGACAAAGATAATTACAATCATATAAAAAAAAAAAAACGTATTACAATATTACACTAGGGTTTATTTTTTTAATTTTTAGTTGGTTCGATTCCCAGGTGAGTCCAGGAATTTTTAGAAAATCTTTGAATGCAATTATGTTTCTTTTTAAAAATAAAGGAATGTTTCCTTTCAGTTAAATGAGCTAGCTAAAGGATTTAAGGTAGTTCTCCTCCAGGGCCCATAGATTCTTTCCACCCTGTATAATAGGGCAAAAACTAAATTTTATGATTCCTGAATACTTTTTACAAATCGAATGCTGCGCTCTCAGTTAGCAAGTCCGAAACGTATTGGCTATTAAATTTAAAGTAAAACCACAATCATTAAAAAAGGTTGTAAAACTGCGATTATTTTCCATCCCTTTTATTCCTTGCATCTTTTCCAAAACCAAGAAAAAAATACGTCTTAAAACAAACCACCCTTATAAATAACAGCGAGAAGTCTAGAGTCAGTTTTTCTCGCATTTTAATTCTGCTTTGTGATTGCAAAGTTGCAGTTCGTTGCAATTCAATTGGCGACCTCTTTGTTACTCCGACTCAAAGTAACTGTTCTTAGAACTTGATATTGGTTTCTTTTCGCTGGAAAATATAATGTTTTAAATCAAATTTCATACATTCATTGTTTACTTGTACTTGTGAATCTATTACTGTTTCTTTTAAAAAAAGAAGGATATCGTGTAAATTTTATCCATTTGATGCTAAATAAGTATTTATACCTATATTATATAATTTGTGTGTGTCCCATTAATAAATAAATAACGCTGGACTATACGAGAACTCCCTTTTTACACATCAAGTAAATATTGCTGAACACAATTTACCCCATAAACATTATCTATTATTTTATTCTAATTTTCTTTGTTATTAAAGTATGTCTATTTCCCCAGAAACTGTCCCAATACAAAGCAGAAGACAAAATATTGAAACTACCAAGTATATACTACAAATATTTGTATCGCAACGGAAATCGAACCTACAATCTCCTGCTCCCAACATCACACTAAAATTATAAATATTGGATGGATGAATCTATGGTTATTTTACTTCGTCACTTCACCTCCTGAACGGATCAAGGTGAAATTTTGCATAGATGTTGTTCTAGATCTTTAACTAACAGATAAATAATATAAATATAAAAAAAATCTTAATAACTAGTTTCTACAACATATAACCAAAGTGCTTGGGAAGACTAATCCAGCGAACCCAAACTTGACAGGGTTACCTTGTTTCTATTAGTAGTTCGTTAATTCGTTTCGTTTAGAAGTTTCTTGGCCACCGTCTGTCTCCATCATAGCTCGATGCATTGTATTGCATTGTCACCGAACTTACATTTATGCCAAATATCAACTCAATCGGTAGAGGATAACTGGTCTAAAATTCAGTTGCAAGACTAGTCCCATACATACTAACAGGGCAAATCAATAAATAAATAGATAATGCTGGACAACCACACAGTATCATCAGCCCAAAGCTATGCCGAGCTTGTGATATGGGTACTAGTTGACTGATATAAGTACTATTATTAGTACACCTCTCGTCAAACGAACTAAAAGTAACTTTAGTCTTTGAACAGGTTTGGTTAAACTATAACGTTACCTCTCTAGGTGGAGCCACCGGCGCTATAGTCCGTAAGAGGTCCCAAAGATTTTCGGTTGAACCGACTAAGGTTTTGTTGCTCAGTAGGTTAGAGCACATCCTTACTGAGGGTGGGGCGCGGGTTCGAGTCCCGCCGAAATCGAAAATTTTTGGGAACTTATTTCATTTCTTACTTATTAGTATACATTACATACATAGACCTATTTATAAATGCTTGAAATAAACTCATGTTTTGCAAGAAAATGACGAACCAAGTAATAAAATACGTTTCACATTGCGAACATTAGTCTCACAGGTACTAACTAGTAACTTTTAACTGAATAAGTTGCAGCACGTCGAGACATTGCATAAAACATGATCTCGAGCTAATCAAAGCAGCAAATTACCACCTACTGCTATGGAGATAAGCTTGGATATTACTTGCAGTCGGTGTTTATCTGGGTAAGGTATAACAGACTATCATTATTAAACTAGTTCTAAATTCTTTATTACACAAAACATGCAAAAATAATGTGAAATAAACTTACTAGATCTGGTATAGGCAATGGCATGTTTAACCCTAAAAAATTCTATTTCATTAACCTTATGGAACGAGTTGATCTGAAGGATACGATTCGTTACGAATACATCCGACAGAGAACCAAAGTTATCGATAAGCTCTAAGAATTAGCAAGCTGAAGTGGCAGTGAGCAATATCTCGCGAAGAACCGACAACCGTTGGGGTAAACGTAGTGTAGGACGCCCTCCGGCCAGGTGAGATGACGTCCTGCGAAAGACTGTAGACAGATGCTGAATGCGTCAAGCTGAAGACAGGGCGCTATGGCACTCATTAGTGGAGGCCTATGTCCAACAGAGGACTAACATAGGCTGATGATGATGATGGAAAGAGTAAGAAGGGTTTAAAAAGTAAGAATACGGAGCGATAAGAAAGTTTGATTCTTAACCTGCAGGACTTTTACTTGATTGCGCAAAGAGGAGGGTTATATTTTTTTAAATATTCTAAGCGTACAAAGTAATAGCAGTAATAGACTCAAGATCCCTCATCTCAAGATATTATAATTATAATATAATTACAAACAAGTTTTTTATGTGTTCTTTATTTTTTGATATATACTCTGTGAAATATTATAGCAATGAATTCGCTACGATGTATACATCCGCCTTGCGTAGAGGGTCTACGGCGTAGCAGCGTAGAGGGTCTACGCTTGGCTTGCTACGACTAAGACATCAGAGTAAAAAAGAAGCATTTATCTTTGTAATATTTCTATCATATTAATTTATCATGTTCGTGGCTTTACTGCATTATTAATATCCATAAAGAATCATAATGTTATCGTATATCAATTTGTCTGAAAGCTTTTGGTAAAAGTATTGAAGATATTTAATATTTTACATAGGATTTCATAAGTGTCTTCTAGACCTTCTTGTTACATCGTCGGCTACATCTTCACTTTCCATCAGGTGAGATTGTTGTCAAACAAAAGTCCTAAAAGAAATATACATATTATAATATATTCGAGTTAGATTTTGAATAGATGTTTGAATTGTTATCTGGCCATAGTCTTGTATTGTGTCTTGTAAATAAACACATGAACTAGTTCATGATATACTTTTGAACATAGAACAAATGTAAACGATTACAATTTAGGTTTTAGGTCTACCATGGTAGGCCATACTAAGAGATACTTTGAACTGGCAGTCTTGGACAAACTTATCACGATTTTAGACTATCTGCATTCGCAGATAGTCCAAAATCGCATTCGCAGATAGACAATTCGGTTACTATGATAGTAGGAAGGCTCTCAAGGCAAATAAATATCAATTTCATAACAACTAACAGAACAGCCTTCAATTAGCAGCCTTACAACTAAAATTCATTAAAAACTTCATAACTCTAACAACTATCAGAATAAAGATCATTAATGCCAAACACGCATTACGTTTCCAGCTCGAAACGTCCGAAACACGTATACTGAACTTAAATGACCGTCTAGGCTAAAATAAGCTTTAGAACGCGGAAGTAAGGATAAAAGTTGATTGGATGTATTTATTCAGTTCATTACAAAATGAAATGTGGCTGGGATTTGCGCATGCGCGGGCAGGAACGGTCAGTTCACGTCAGTCACGCTACGGCCGTCGGGGCGGGCGGACGGCTTATGCCATGCGCGACTAAATCCCATGGAATTCGTTTAAGTGCTTGTGCTCGTGTTTTTTTTACCAGTGCATTTTGGATTTTTATTCCACATGGGCGGAAATGGAGAGGGTGATCCTCTCAAAACTTTAAATAAGGTTGGTATGAAAAGTATGTAAATGTAGTTAATTATTTTTTCAAGAAATCAGGGGTATTGTTTGGGGTTAAATGGTCGGCGTGTAATTTTAGGGTAGTGGTTGAGGATGACGTGTGTAGTTAGCTTTAAAGCATTTTGCATAATCCTTTGACAAGGCTTACGTTTGAAAAATTAAAGGTGGACATTTTAGATTGTTATTTATGCCTATGTTTTTAGGGTATAATGATTACCTTGAGCCGGTATGTTATAGATACAGGTAGGTATGGATATATCTTTCCAAATAATACGCACAAAGGTTCCTACGTCTACGTAGGTTGGTATTTTGTCAAAATTTAGTTTATTTCTTTTATTGCGGTGTTTTGGTGTGCCTGAAGTATTGTCCCAAAGTATTTTAATGAAAGTTATTTTCCAGTCTTAAGCGTAATCTTCGTCTAAGTTCTTAGTTATTATGAAGGTTTTAGGCTTAAAAATAAGATAATTAGATATTGTTCAGAAGATTAAATGTTTTCTGGTTATTTATGTGGTTTTGTTAGTCATGTTGTTTTAAATTCTAGTATCGAATTTAGGACGTTTTTAATTAACTTCAAGGTATCACGAACAACCGGCCAACCGGCCATGCCGGCTTAATGCGAAGGTGCGAATTCGAGTCCCATTAAAAGTAAAGCTTTTGATGTGACACGAATGAAGTGAAATACTGTACAAAGCGAGAAGATGTTAAAAATAATTGTTAAATACCGTTTTAAATACAGATTTGAAACATCGTAGGTATACCGCAATGCTGGTGAAACTCGTTACAGTAACATCTATTAGCACCTTCCGCATTTGGAGGTTAAACCAATAAAAAAATTGCGGTCGGAACAGCAGCAATCTGTGTAAGAAATATGGTCATGAAGAATTCAACGTTTTTTCACCACTTTTTTTATGATATTAAAATTTAAAATTCAAGTGAAATATTGGTGTCAAAACTAATTGCAAGCTGAAGACAGGGCGCTATTGTGCTCATTAGGGGAGGCCTATGTCCAGCAGTGTACAAATATAGGCTGATGATGATAATTGTAAAAAATATATATATTGTTTGAGGTATAAGATTGTATCACTGCAGTAGACAGTTCCTTTCACACTTTTCGGAGAATTAATGAGGAGAGGGTGTTATAAACTTTTCCAAAATCCTATCAGAAAAGAGAGGACAAAATTCAAACTTACCTGTAACATTTAATGTGCGATAGGGAATCCAAATGATGGCACTGTCTAGCCTCATATTTCTAAGTAAAAAAAACTAAGAACAACAATTCAAACTCGCTTGGACACTCCTCTACAAGTCTCCTCTACCTAACCCTGGCCGGAACAAGTACCGAAGTATGACTTTTGACGACCGATGTCGCGGTGGGCGTAGGTCTGCCTCCGACGCAGGAGGTTGCGGGTTCGATTCCCGCCTCGGGACAAATGTGTGTACGATCTGTAGACATTTGTTCAAGGTGTTCTGGTCGTTTTCTGTGTATAGTAAAAATATCTATCTATGTATTGTATTATATCATGTATATCAGTTATCTAGTACCCATAACACAAGCTCAGCTTAGCTTGGGACTAGATAATGCTGTGTGAATTGTTTAGCATTATTTATTTATTTATTTTAGTGGTTGACAGCTTCGTTTCTGTATTACTGTAGGTCTGAACTGGGTTGATGCCTCAATGATTAATATCTTGGCTCATGCAAGATATCAAATCAAATAAAACAAACATCGTTTGTATTGACAGATCATAAAAATTAACCCAGAGTATTTTGTGTAAAAAAAGCCCTCCAAGATCATCCCGTCATTTAATTAAGATTCTAAGCTGTTTATCACATTTCTAATGTTGAAGGTCGAGTTTTAATTGTCAACAAGATTGAGGGTCCTTATTCCCCTAAACTAATCGCTTTACCATAACAATACCATCTTCTCGGAATTACACAGTTTGGCATTCTTACTTTGATGAAGGATACGACAGATGGACGATTGAAAAAGTGACAAGGTTGAAGGTTATCTTTTTATCTATCTCTCCGTGCAAATAGCACCGCACGCACTGTCTAGAGGTCCTGTCATCTACGGACAATTCTGCGGCGATACCATTGTCATAGTAAAGCGATTGGTAAGCAGGATTTGGACTCTGAACGATCCGTACCCTTTGACCACAAAACAGCTCTAACGGCTTTAACTGTCAAAATTGATGACAGCTTGGAAATACTCCCGATTATTTAATGGTCGTAATTTCCGTTAATGCTGCCGTTATAGAAAATTATACCGGAAGTAATAAATTTGGTTTGTATTATTTTATCAAGTCTTTGTTATCGAGGATTATTTACCTACCTACCTTGCTTTTTGTATCTTTAAATTATATCTAGAGTTTCCCATGCTCTGCGGTACACCTTCAGGATGTTTTCAAATATTAATGAGAGAAACCATGTAGTTTTATCAAAAAAGCAAATAATGCGTTTAAAGAAATGAACACCATTATCATGACATGTGAGAAGTTTATCATGTCCCTCCAATTATAGTAGTAATAATAATAATAATCGGTAATAATTACCGATCTCCATCCCACCACAACTCTCAGAGAACACCTTTCTTTCAAATCGGATAATCCACAGAACTGGTCTCACTATGCACATAGGCGCTAAAAAAATTTTTTTTGCCCCTATTTGCAATACTTTTTTTCAGAAAGGCTCACTTTTTTAAAATGAGATTTTATAATCCAGGATGATCCTTTTGAAATACAGTCAAACAATTTAAAAATAGTATTCACCATTGAAAAAATTGAGCTTACTGCAGATTGTTGCAAATAATCTACAGGTAGCTTAACTGACCCAAATCAATACCAGTCGGAAGCGTCCCCATGACGCTGGCTGCATTCCCCCGCTGTACGGCAATGTTGATGCGCTGCGCCAGATACTCACCAGCTCTCGGATCACGCATCGCTTCGACCAGAATATTTGACGGTCTTGTAGCTAATTGCCATGACGTCCCAATGGCAGCTTCCGAATCTTAGTTAACGACCTCATTAGCAGATTTTCAATTATTCAGATTAATTAATATTAATTGGGTGTTGAATGAGACTGGATATGACGTGCTATTAATTATTATTTTAATATTATAGTAGGAGTCTGATTAATGACTTTAGTTTAAGTGCAGAGTTATGATGATTAGGGTGAGTTAAAGCATGGGCTTACATAAACTTAACAGGTTTCATGGTGGTGCTGATAATTGATAGAAAATTTCGAAATCATAGAATGTTACATCCGTGGTCGAATAAAATAAATAATAATAATCCTGGACAATTCACAAAAAATAATAATAAAAAAATCTAGCCCCAAGCTAAGAAAAGCTTGTGTTATGGGTACTAGATAACAGATATGCATAATAAAATACAGTACATAAATAAATAAATAAATAATGCTGGACAATTCACACAGCATTATCTAGCTCCAAAGTAGGAAGAGCTTGTGTTATGGGTACTAGATAACTGATATACATAATATAATAAGAATAAGAAAACTTTTTTGGTTCACTATACACAAGAAAATACAGTGATAAAAGAGAATTAATCATAAAAACAATGTGAAACCAAAAGGCAAAACTCAGCGTGTGCTGCAAGAGCTCGGGGAGCACTGCAGCGCTGGTCTTCCGTAGCACTTTAGCGTAGAGCGCGTCACTGGCTATGGATAGATAACACACTCTTTACAATATAATGTAGGTTGGTTATTACTTACTTATTAAATATCATTTTATAAAACTATACATAGATAGATATTTTTTATTGTACATAAGAAAACGACCTGAACACCTTGAATAAATATCTGCAGATCGTACAAACATTTGTCCCGAGGCGAAGGAAGGTTCTCCAATTCGTCCTTCCACCATATCTGGGTCGCCCGAATGCACATTAGGCTGCGCTGGCTCGGCCTTGTGCTACGAATGGAAGAGAATCGGGCTGCGAAAAATATTAACGAAAATTTTCACACCAGAACAACTGACCCCAAAGTCGGTAGTGCAATGTTATAGGTACCATGGCGCATACATTTATTTACCTCAGCGTGCACACAGCTTGATGCCTCCATATACCAGCTCTTAGGTAACAATTGTAAACATTAAAGTTTTCAATAGATTGAGCATTGTCAGCTATTTGTATCACTGACAGTTTTTTCTTTATAACATCCTCGTAATTTCCAAGTATCTCACATATCCTTTAAATCAATTGGAAATCGCGGAAGCGTTGCAAAGCGATTCAACTTGAAACGTTCTTGGGCAAAGAGATTGCTAAAGTTAAACCGTCTCGGGTTAGAGTCGATCTTGCTTTTATTTTAGTTTCAGTTTAAGATACCTGGCAAAGCGTGAAAATGGCTTTTAAAAACATACCTACTTTGATCCTCGGTTATGCTTGCTAAAGTAATCTTGTCTGATTAACAAGCATTTTGTTAGACATTGAAGATTGGCTATATTATAATCGATATAAAAAAAATATATATAAAAAAATTATGACCTTCTTGTGGTATTTTTTGAGTACAACTTTCAGTACCTACCATCTAAAATACCGTAATTTAGTGAAAACAATTAACGTTAGGATAACGAGTCCAATCGACATCAAGTCGTTTCGCTATCTAGGCTGGATAGCCTAGATTTGGTCAACCCATGATATATTTCTTTTTCTTTCCAGTTTTTCGTCCCTTAGTTTGTTAATGCGAAATTATTCGACAACCAGGTGTAAATTGGTGCACAACACAACCGTTCCTTACATTTTTGTGCCGAGAATGGAATAGGTACTTCATCAATACGTATGTAGCTAGGTAAATCACGTGCAAACAACACAACGTCGCGGATTCCTACCTCCACTATCGAGTAACAAACAATCCTCTCTCCTGACAACATGAATAGAACAAATCTACACAAGTGGAACCGCCGGCTGACGCTAAGCGATTGTAACAAAGAGCTCTGGATAAGTATTCTCTTGTAGCAAACGTTTTGAATTTACATTGAACGCTGGAATCGGATCCCGCTTCACGATCGGTGGAGTTGGCACGGCTTGGTGCGATCTGGTTATCTAGAAACAGAATCACTCACGTTTCTTTCTCCAAGCAAAAGTGCACATGACTCTATTATCAAATAACTAAAATAATATATGATGTTGAGATTGTTATTATTTAGCTGACTAGAACACATTAGGGTTTAATTTCCTGCTGTGAATTTACTAATTCATTGCCAATTCAATAATTAATGTTTTGGGTACATTCCCAAAGTAAGCAGAGCTAATCTTGTTGCCTGTATGTCTTGGCAGACAGGCGTCTGTTACTATTTCGCGCAAAAATAGCTCCTCGGATCATAATGAAATAAAGCAAGGACATAGATTGTTTTCCTGGAAAGGACATTGGTTACTTTTTTTCCGGTAAACTAATCGCTTTGGTATGACAATGGTATATTAGTATTATTATCGTCGATTCTGCATCGACACGTAGAATGAAAAAAACTCCAGAGTGCGTACGCTAGCGATAGTGAAGCGCTTAGCCAACAGAATTGGATCCCAGGAAAAATACATGCGTAGCCTTGTATGCATTTTCATGGCAAATTTTCGACAAAAATGAGAATAGAAACCACAACATAGTCCATCTTTAGACTAATCCGTATCCCTTTGACCTTCCAAATATATTCAATTCTGTGTTAGTAGAGACTCCTACACGCCTTCAAAGGGACAATCGGACAAAGGCTGTATAAACAATGCCTCTGGTACTTTTCTGCTACTCTGGTACTTTTCGGCAAAAATCGTGTTCGTTTTCGTTGTAGCATAGGGTATATTAGTTATCTTGTACCTATAATAATTAATCTCTGGTTCGTTTGGGGCTAGATGTTGCTGTGAGGCCCAGCATAGTTGAAACGTAAAACGAAAGAGAAGGAGGTTATATTACATTAATATACCTATTCATATTCTTTATTTGCTGAAATTTAGGTACAGTAAGTAGGTCTTACATTAAATAGTCTCACTATAAAGTTTGTGCCTCAAAGTGCGTGCAAATCTAACATAGTACATGCATACAATAATAAAATGAGTAGTAAATTACACATGACACAGACTTACATACTTCAAAAAAGAAACAGAGCAGTAACAAAAACCAACCAAACAAACACCACATTATTATGTTGGGCTGTATGTATTTTTTGTATCTTCGTCAATTTTGGAACGATTTGCAAAATTATTTCACTATTGTCTGGAGAATGATCTCAATTTATTCGATTAAGTCAGTGAACATCCAACAACTGTTTGTATGGTCGACGATCCACCTTAATAATATTGCAATCAGAATCAAATCAAGTTGTAATTAAGCTGTAATCAATGTCCAATCAGTGATCAATGCCAATCTGATCGCAAGAACCTTAACTGAACATTAATAGGTAGGTAGGTAAAGCCTGTCGTGCATACTAAACTAAAGGTTGTAGCATACTTGTAAAGCACCACTTCTGCACGGCATAAAAATGTACATTCAAATATTATAGTCGAAAAGTCATAAATTTTAGATGCATTTTAAGGTGATGTATTCTAAACTTGAGCGCTAGTACGACTGGTACACATTATCTCTCGAATATTTCCATCGAATTCGAGTCATTCCGATACATCTAGCGCCTTGTAGAGCCCTTACCGGATCGAGGGGAACTATTTATCGCAGCATGACAACGATCCAATCGTTTGTTAAAAACTCGATAGTAGTTTTCGAATGATTTTGAGTGATTTGTTGCACTTTGACATGACAGCGCAGTCGCGTTTGCGGCATTGATGTTATAAAAGTAAGTAGATGGAGCACCTCCAACATAGCTTGGTCACAGAGATGCCTTCAATTGGTGCTTCAAGAGAAGTAAAAGCACACGGAAAACATTTCCCTGGGTATTGGTACCGAATCTAAGTATTTCCTTTGCTTCCTATGAGCGTACTAAGTCTAACGCAAACACGTCAATCATAGAGGTAAAACACGCTTACTCAAGAATTCTAGATTTCGAAGATAAAAACGAATCTATGTATTTGTGAGTTGACAAACATAATTACAACTTCAGTGCTTTCACGCATAGCACGAATACAAATAGGAAAATGAGACTTATTTATCGCATTTTTTTAGCTATACATCGTTTGTGTCTACTACCATTCTAAGTCTTTTTCGTGGAAGATATCAATGGTTTTCGACCTTACCTTTATTCAATGTTTTTTGTACTAACTCAGACTAAAGTCTCCGACTGCACAAACGCTCCCTGTGTAACACGTTGCTTTACGCTCCGTATCAACGGTCAGTGTCTATTTTTAGAAAGGTTTGGATCCAACGTTAACCGGAGTTCTCTTGGTGTCTATTTCAGAAACATCCGATTTCTCAAACTGACTTTCAAAGACCTATGCTTCGTAGAGTGTAATTGCCATTGGAATGTGGAAACTACCCAGAATTCAAGTCTAGCGTCTCTCTACTGCCGTGTGGTGCCGGCTTAGAATTTGCAACACCCATAGTCATCCCGTGGGTGTCGTAAGAGGCAACTAAGGCACATACACCGCGGTGGGGTGGGCAGCAGCACCTCTTGCAGAATAGATCTACCACCGAACTGCGATCCCCAACCCGCATGCACAGCGTGGGGAATATAGGCATATCTATCTATCTCATGGGGGGATTACCCCCCAAGCAAAAGCCAGTAAGGCGATTATCAGGGGGAAGCCAGCAGTGGACCATTAATTAAAGGCTGTTGAGGATGAGGTCTCTACTTCATTTTCATGGCCCACGACGCACATGTTATTTGGTGGTTCGGCAGGTGGTGGCGCGCCCCTGCGAGTCGCACTGGAGGCTGTGAATGCGTTAGCTGTGCATTGATTGGTCATCTCTCACACAAACTAGGTCAAACATTTTGTTTTTTTTTACCAAATCAAACCCAAAGACAATGCGCCCTCTTTTTACTTTACTCGTTTTATTTTTGACCAATTTGTAATTAATTTTGAATGAATACTTAGAATTTCTTATCAGAACAGAAAGATGATTTGGAAATAACTTAGAAGGCTCTTTTCCTGTCAAACGGATTTCCAGCCGCACCGCATGCGGGCCGCACGAAACCTATAATTGCTCCAACCAATCCGTGTTCCGGGTGCGTGTGGCCCATGTGATAGAAAAAAAAAGGCATTCCGGGTTCGTCCCACTCACTAAGGCTGAAATCGTTCCGGGTTCTTCAATTATGGCTTCGAGTGAAACAAGAAAAACAAATCCGCACTCGGGCGAAAAACCGCGTGACAGGACAAGAGCCCTAATAGTCATACGCAGGTAGATTCAATTTCACGTGATAAAATGGACCACCACGCAGAAATAGGACGAGACAATTCCATTGTTCGCCGTATCGCCACGTCCGATGCTCTATCTACACCAGGATTTACGATATAAACGCTTTTCTATTCAGATTTAGGTTACAATGCTACGCATTCCATTTAATCTGCCGAGGTATGAGATGTATAGACAGAGCAGTTCAGTGGTAGTTTCGGCATTGGAATATGTTTGTAAATTGACTGAACCAGTTATCATCGTCATCATTATAAAGGCCATGAGACAAGTACAATGGGCGGCCTTATCGCTTAGAAGCGATCTCTTTCAGACAACCTTTGGATGGAAAGAATTATGTGAATTTTAGAAAGGCAGTGGGCTTTACATCCACGAAGGGTAGATTGAGGTAAGTATAGGGGGACTGAAGCGGTAAGGTCAGATTTAACAAAACTCTAAATCAAATCTCAAAACCTTTTGTTTAGTCTCCATCTGTAATATAATTGATTTGAAAAAACTTTTCTTATATTTTTTATTTATTTACTTATTACCAACTTAAAATAATATTACAAAGAAAATCTTATAATAATAACACTAGTTAAACCACAGAGGTTTGTAAAAGAGTGTTATTTGCGAGTCAGCCGAGTAACTATCACATAGGTTTGACAATATTACCTTATATTTTAAGTGTTATAAAAGTACGTAGTTATAAAAAAATTGGCAGTGTGCATTATGTAGGTACCTATATAAAGCACAATGCCATACTAAAACCTGACTTTGAATAGGGATTCTAAGCCTTCGCGAGCTATGTCGATAACTTTGGTTCTATGTCGGATGTATTTGTTACGAACCCTATCCTTCAGAGAAACTCCGAACATAGCCTCTTTCCATAACTCGCTAAGCGACTTTGAACTTTATACTGATTTATCAATCTCTCCGTGCAAATCGCACTAGACGCACTATCTAGTAGAGTTTATTCCATCTAGTGGATGATTTTGATGATACCATTGACAAAGTAAAGCGATTGGTTAACAAAATTCTGCCCCTGTCTGCTACACCTTGTACCTATCACGTACCACACGATAAAGATTTATAGTATATCTCAGAATACATAAACTTGAATACGTCAACCGCAATGTGCGTTTCACGTTATGAAGTCGAGGCACGCCAACAATCTATGGTTATTGATCGGGGATGATATTTATCGGTTTACTAGCTCTCGGTGTTACGAATTTGCATAGTTATTGATAAGGTCCAAAATATTGGATCCTGACTTGCTTGAATATATTCAGGAGGTACAAATTCGTATTTTTGTATTTATTTATTCCACCGTAGGTACACACACATGTTACACTTGATGTCGTTAAGTTCTCTAAGACAGTACCTACAGATACTTATATAATATTCTTACAAAACCTCTGTGTGTGGGGTAAAACGATTTAAATGAAAGAATGATCCAGCTTACAAAGCCAACACCTTCTATTGCACTTATTTTTTTATTTACGACAACCTTACTAACTTTAACAGTTTAGCACGACTTATACCAACTACCTTCGAGTCTGACTAAAAATAATTGTGACCGAACATCAAGAATTACTAGTCGTACAAGAGACGTCCGTTCCGTCCGAATACCGCAAGCGAAGTGAAGTCAAAGTGTCCGCCGCATGCCTATAGCACGCCTATTTATGTATTGCGGGTAGGGTTGCCCGCTTAAATTCGAAATATTTGTAATACGGCCGTTCCTGGAATTGCGATACGTCCTCGGTCGCTGCTCTGTAGCTGCTCTGTCGCTGGACCCTCTGGAGCAACTGGTTCCGTTTGGGCTACAGTGCTGGTCTGACACTGCTTGTTGAGGGGCTGTGCATGGGTCACGATCATGGTAAAAGTCTGAAACATTGAAAACACACAATTCAAGTAACCCATTGCGTGTTCCGATTAGGGCCCGATGCCAAGAATTTTGAACGAAAGCAGTGACATGAAAAACAATAACCCTCTCCTGTTGGTAGTCGGGTAAAAATAACTCTGTAATGGTACATGATAGGATCACATGTCAACAACTTCCCACAACTTGCTAATTTGCCGATTTAATTATAACAATAAGTTAGAAATTGAAATAAACGCTCTCTATCTGAGACGCAAGTGTGCACTCTCGGCCTCACAATAAACTGACCCAAAATAATACAAAAATACTGAATGTTTAACTTTTTAAAAGCAAATCAATGACAATCTTTATTTGCAAAACTAAAACATTAGAAAAATATAACCCCTTTTTTGCAGTAGGGTAAAAACAAAATAGGATAGGAGGTGTATTCCAGGTGATTGAATTGCGGACTTCAATCACCCACAACACACTCATTGTTATTGGGGTGAAATAAACCCACATTAGCCATTTACGTCCATGTGTAATTCACATATGGCTCATGTAACATAGCCAACTAGAGCCTCTCACAAGGGTGACATAGCTTTCGCCATTCACAAGGGTGACATAGCCGAAGCCATTCACAAGGGTGACATAGCCGAAGCCATTCACAAAGGGTGACATAGCCGAAGCCATTCACAAGGGTGACATAGCCGAAGCCATTCACAAAGGTGATATAGCCGAAGCCATTCACAAGGGTGACATAGCCGAAGCCATTCACAAAGGTGACATAGCCGAAGCCATTCATAAAGGTGACATAGCCGAAGCCATTCACAAGGGTGACATAGCCGAAGCCATTCACAAGGGTGACATAGCCGAAGCCATTCACAAGGGTGACATAGCCGAAGCCATTCACAAGGGTGACATAGCCGAAGCCATTCACAAGGGTGACATAGCCGAAGCCATTCACAAGATGCCACAGTCACAGCTTCCTCTCGCCCCAGCTGCCGCTTTGCAAAACAGGTTGACCATGACCGCTCGGCTGCATGCTGACCACTTTTAGGGCCACTCATTCACGGGTCAAACTTCTCTGAAATGAAATTGAAAGAAATTTATTACAAAGACCCCGTCACTCACAACTTATCAGGGCAGACTGTAGCTGTCGCTCGGTATAGCATTCTCACCGTGACCACTAGACAATGCTCGGCTGAACACCGACATTCACACCAAGACCGGAACAAACTTACTCACTGTTACCGGAGTGCTAGATCCTAGCTAGCTAGATAGGAATTATCGACGTTCCTACACCTAGGTATCTACATGGTCTCAGGTAAATTGACTAAAAAAAACTAAAAAAAAGTCTGTCGGATGTCCCTTCCTTTATAGGCAGTGGTAGTGGCAACCTAATGGTACAGAGGTCATCGATACCTCATATCACGCCCGACAGGTAGGTATAGTCAGCTCTCATCCTTGGCAGAAAAAGGTGCATGCATACCTACTCAACATACTTAGATGTGTGCCTATCCTGTGAAACTGAACAATTTAGAATGAAACTCCTCCCACTTCTTGCACAACACTAACACAAAGGAAGAATTAAAATGTTGGTTTGATCTTACCAAGAATGGACGTGATGCCATCTACATAAGCATACTTGCAACCTCGGTGACACGTTCAATGCAACGCAGGTAGCGTGCGCACAACACGTGGACGACGATAAGCACACAGCACGTGGGCCGCGCTAGGTAGCGCGCGAATGCCACGCACAGCACAGTGCTGGGCAGCGCGCGGGTGGCGCGCACTGCATGGCACGTAGGCTACGCCAGACAGTGGATAGGCGCCGCGCACAAGGCGCAGAGCACGCCAGACACGCTGGACAGCGCGCAGGCCGCGCTGGTCAGCAAGCACACCGCGCAGGCCGCGAGCACACCTCGCTAGTGCGCGCAGGCCGCGCTGGATAGCGAGCACACCTCGCAGAAGCGCGCAGGCCGTGCCGACACGCGAAGGCCGCGCCAAACAGCACGCAAGTCGCGCAGGCCACGCTCGAGGCGTATGCCGTAGTTGCGGACATGAAAATAAAAATCGACACATTAGGAACACAAATCAATAACCGGGCTCGGCCCCACCTGACCATGTTCAACCAGCTGTCCCAAATAATCACTTCTGTCCAAAGTCAAAGCTACCAAAGTCGAGGATGTAATCTCGAACTTGTTTGATACAACCATACTGTAGCGAAGCCATTCATAATAGGTGTAAACAACTCGCAACACAAAATCATCATCTTTTGCACTGTAGGAATGAACTCAAATCGACGAGTAGTGTAGATTTGTCGACAAATAAACAACAAAGTGATTATTAGGCTAATTATGGGTAACGTTTACAAACATTTTATGCAGAGTTCGGCTGGAGTACAGGTACAAAATTTCGAGTGCAAAGAAATCTTCAATTCGTAGCTTTAATTAAGGTAGGTACGACTTCTACACTAACAAGAAAAGACTCGCAATCGTTTAACCATCGTTTGTCTTTCGTTCGTGTCATTGACCTTCGCTTGTTGATCGCGTCTGAATCATAATGCAACTGTTTCCAAACTGTTTAAAATTTTAAAGGAACTACCTCACGCGACGCGTAAGAACTATTACACACTACGCACATGACTTTAAGACTTGCTTGAACCATAAGACTTATCACAATCGAAACAGCGGCGGCTCCGTTACGACGCAGACAGTAGTCCTAAATAGGCAAATACCTGCCGTTAATTTGCCACTACGTCGATCATAACTGCGACTACCTACGAGTTTGTTCTCGTCTCGATACACAATCACAGTCGCAATCATTCCTTTTTTGTTTTTACGATCTTCCAGACAAAAACACAAGGAGTACTTACGGTTTTATTTCACCATAGAAAATCACCAACAACACAATTCTAACTAATTTCCAGCCTTGAAAAATAAGAACAACAAAATACATCGTGGCACATCAAACTTTCTGCACTGTGGGTCACCGGAAAATCTCCGAAAACACTTTGAACCGAAAACAAAGAAAACTAACCTCAAATGGATGGACCAAAGCAGACTATGGGTGGGATAGAATCGCGCGTAAACACACAATCCTATCCCACTTCTGATCTTACAAAAACTCTGTGTGTGGGGTAAAACGATTTAAATGAAAGAATGATCCAGCTTACAAAGCCAACACCTTCTATTGCACTTATTTTTTTATTTACGACAACCTTACTAACTTTAACAGTTTAGCACGACTTATACCAACTACCTTCGAGTCTGACTAAAAATAATTGTGACCGAACATCAAGAATTACTAGTCGTACAAGAGACGTCCGTTCCGTCCGAATACCGCAAGCGAAGTGAAGTCAAAGTGTCCGCCGCATGCCTATAGCACGCCTATTTATGTATTGCGGGTAGGGTTGCCCGCTTAAATTCGAAATATTTGTAATAATATAATATTAAGTACGTCCTTTTTTTCTGAACGAAAGATGCTGACTGGATTGCCCGGCAATAGCTACAAATTAAATTTAAAAAAATTTAAAGGGCTCCAAATTTAGGTAGGCAAGTAAGTTAAAAAAAAAGCAATACAAGTCCCTAGTAAAGAGATGAAACGTTGGTGTTCTTCCAACACAAAAGGTTAGTAGATAACCCGCTTACATCCGTAATGAATTCGTCAAACTACAAAAGTTTTTATAGTAAAAAGTTAGGTAACTTTCTTATTCGGTAACTAAGACAAAGAAAGAACTCACCAAAACGTAACTTCTTCGTAACGTATCTTCGGTAGTTTGAAGATAGTTTACGTTTATTCTGCCTTCTACCTACATTGTACCTTTCCACAACATTGTACCTTTCTATGAATAATATTTACATAAAAGAAATAACCATCTAGCTATTGATTCACATATTGGTCCCCTGTGACTAGAGGACAAGGAAATTTCAACCTTCTTCTTATAAACATAAAGATTACACTACATTTGTTGAAGATTCCTTATATCTATATCTGCGAAAAGCATGTCTCAAGAAATTCATAAAGTCAAAAGTAAACAGAGTTTACGATACAATAATGTTTAATCCCCGACAATAAAGGATGAGATTTTTGTATTTTATAGACTATAAAGCTGCGGTTTGATTTTCGTATATAATACAATTAGTTATGGTCTATTTTTGGCTTCCTGATGGGTCTATAAAAGACTACGCCTTTTGTTGGTTTACGGGATCTTTATCAATTATGGATTGAGGAAAGATTTTGGATGGTCGGTGATGATCAACGCGTTTGTATTATAACAGTTAGCACGTTCAGTGCCTATGACTCATAAATTGTATTTTTTATGTGTAAATATGTACCTACTACTCGTAAACATATGGACCCATGGTTGTCTGAAATAAATAGATAGATAGATAATTAGATAATTCTTTATTGTACCACACAAACACAGAAAACAGTACAGAAATGAGAGCTATGAGAAGAAGTACAAAGGCGGCCTTATCGCTATGAGCGATCTCTTCCAGGCTATAAAAATATAAAGCTATATATAAAGCTTTTTATTTTTTTTATTTATTATAAATGCTGTAGACGATCATTCCCAACTCAGGCTTGTTCTAGGGCAGGGTCCATAGTTATTATTTATTTTTTGTTTTCCTATGTTGAAATACTTTACCTGCCAAATTTCTTTCAAAAACAGACTAGCACTTAACCATAATTTAACAT
This sequence comes from Eupithecia exiguata, assembly GCA_947086465.1. NCBI lineage: Eukaryota > Metazoa > Arthropoda > Insecta > Lepidoptera > Geometridae > Eupithecia > Eupithecia exiguata. The sequence continues at coordinate 11,059,888 of OX352245.1, forward strand.
TCATTCAACCATACTGACCCTGATAAATAGCTGGAGCTCTGCTGATGTAAGTAACATCAAGGGATGAAGACTCCTGTGTTTTCTGTGTAGAAAACATAGAAATCTTCTTATAAACATGAAAATTACTTCTACGAAAACTTTTTAATAATATCCCAAAAATTTTCGATTTCGGCAGGATTCGAACCCGCGCCTCACCTTCAGTGAACAGGTATGGATAATCTTTCAAGTTATCGTAGAAGATTTACCCAGTGCGAGTAACGCACTATAAAGCAAAAAGCTATGAAAATTTCTGTTTATTTCACATTGAAACGTCCAATTTCCAATTCATAAGTCCACCTTGGTTACGTTGCTTTATAAGTAAGTCGAGAGCCTTCAAACTCTAGGGCACTTCGTTCTGAAAGCATAAAGCTGGGGTACACCGCAGGCATGCTTAGAAGTTGGCTGCACGGAGTGGTTAAGGTGAGGTCACAGTGAGCGATACTGCAGTGAGTGTTTGATGCTAAGGGTGCGTTTTTGGTGGGGCGGCAGACTTAGCCAGGGAACATGTTTTGCCTGCAAAAAGCTCGAAATTAACTTAAAAAAGTGTTAGAAACCTCCTGGCTAGAAAATAACCACATCGTCATGGTTGACAAAAAGCGTTAGGCTAATGCCATAAGTACCAAAATATTGATAACTTGACGAAATAATACAATTATTTTTTATATTGCTTTTAATTTAATTCATAAGTTGTTTTGTTCTCTGTCGAGCGGTGTTCCACCTCCTCGCAAAACCTCGCAAAATACGTTAGGCGTTGGTCCAGCGCCTGACCTGTCCCCGGTATGTCGGTCTGCCGTCACATCAGACTTCGAGAGTGAAGGGATAGAAAGTGCATCTGTGTTTTCGCATAAACTGCGCATTATAATAATAATACAATGTGCAAATAGGTGATCCCGTTGAGACTGGCTGACATGACCAAAATCTGGCTAATTCGGCTATCATCATCATCATATTAGCCCCTAAACTTCCACAGCTGGATATAAGCCTGTCGCATACGACGCCACAAAGAGCGATCCTATGCCGCCTCCATCCATCGACTCTCTGCGATCTAATAATTCGGCCAACAAAGAATATTAATTTTGAATATGATCAAAATTAAAATTCTCGAACACAAGTTAGCAGAGTTCATTGAACAAAGTAACCGATAAAATAGATCAATAAGCCACACCAGTTACAAACAAACCAGGGCCTTATTCCCTTAAACTAATCTCTTTACAATAACAATGGTATCGTCTCAGAGTTACACTTTTTGGCATTCTAACTCAAAATAACTAGTTAACGATTTACCGCGCAGTTTAAAAGAATATGACAGCATATACATTTATAAAAATAAGCTAAAAGAATATGTACACTCATTGGATATTTAGTTTCCGAATTGTGCATTGTTCTCTGGTTACTTTAGTCATAAATGTTTGTTCTTTTTACCCGACTACCAACAGGGGAGGGTTATGAGGTTAGCACCCTATGTTTGTATGTTTGTATATTTGTATGTTTGTATGTATGTGGCCGATTTCTTTGTTCCCACGTAGCGCTGAAACTACTGGTTCGATTTCAACAAATTATGTATCGATTGATTCGTCTCAATACTCCGATGGTTATAGGCTATAGGATTTAGGGCTCCGACCCCGAATAAGCCTTCAAAACGCGTATTAAAGTTCAGGTAGCCGCAGGCGGCAGGCCCCATAGAGAAAAATTACAATACCTACGACCTATTTTCATTTTCAACTCTATGCCTATTTAAATAAGTCACGCTACTTCAAATTACTAAAAATAAGTGTTTGAATTTATTATGTAGTAATGTATTTTCCTGTAAATAACTATAGATCTCAGAGGTTACACACATTTAAGTTTATAAGTATAGACTAAGTATATCTCATTGTAAACGAACTGTATAGTTTGTATGAGAAATTAAGTTCTTTTAACCTAACTTTGATAAGGAAACTACAGAGGGACGCTTGTCAAAAGTGTCAAGGTTGAAGGTTGTCTTTCTATCAATCTCTCCGTGCAAATAGCACCGCACGCACTGTCTAGAGTTCCTTTCATCTATGGACAATTCTGCAACAATACCATTGCCACAGTAAAGCCATTGGTTAGCAGAATTTTGCCTCTGAACCTTGTGTGGTTCAAATAACACAATAGAATAATCCTCGCTATCTGAAACCACTCCACAGATACGGTTGCTGTATCTACGGAACCTTTTATCAAATTGGTTGGCCTTTGCAAATTGCGTTACTTTTAGACTGTCTAACCCTAAACCGAATGCCTTACTAAAGTAGATTGGTTTGGAAATCAGTTTGCCAAAAATAGCATTTTGAGGGCAACCTACCTACTTTATATTTAAAACTTACTAAACTAAAAGCAGCTTTTGAGAGAGCATTTAATCTATGATATTTAGTCTGGTGTAGGACTACCTAAATGCAATATTTCAGCTCAATCCGTTCAGTAGTTTTGGCATTTTATTTAGTGTATGGACGAAAATATTTTTTGTGCCCATTTCTTAGTAAATCTATTTCTATGGATTGGAAATGTTTGAGCGCGTATGTTTTCTTAGCAAACAGGGCTGGCTGATATTTTGATCAGGTACTTTTCAATTTGGAGTCACGGAAAAGTGTTTGTGTATTTTTTTTTTGCAAAATTGTATTATTCATATTTATATCATCAGGAAATTCTGGCTGGAAACTAGCATTTTATGAAATAGACATTATCATATAAAAGCAATAAGTTCGCTCCCAACAAACGTACCATTCCATTCATTTTGTAACGATTACGTCCCCGATTTTAGTGAAATTTCGCATACCTACATTATCGGATAAAAAATGATACCTACCAGTTTTTTAAACGTAAATTAAAGAAATTGTTGTATTCTAAAAAAATCAAGCTCAATTGACCGAGGAAACACCGAGCAAAAATCACCGAATTCACTCGGTCAAACCTACCATTATTTTCGCTATTCACTTCGACAATCCTGAATGTAAAAAATACACGAGCAAAATTTTAATTCCTTCGAACCAAAGACTTTCATTCTATGCGCCTTTCAAGCAGATAAAAGAAGCTTGATCTCAAATAAAACGAATTTCAAATTGAAAAGGAATAATTTCCGCACAAATCTTTTCACGTAATCTTTATCACGTACAAAGAAAAACTCACCTGAATTTCATTAAGTTTTTATCGATAATTTCCTTGAAATACATAATATACGATTGTATAACTTGCGTACTCATAAAATGAGATTAGAAATGTCACCATCTATCATGTTAACCTGCTCAGTTCGAACGCGATCCTACCGGGACAGTGGTCAACGGAAGTCATCATCTCTCATGCTGTCTAGTGTCTCATCTCATCTCTTCACAATCACATTCTTTAAGTACGCAAATTATACCTATTCTTCAGGAAATCCTGAAGGTTATTGAGTAAAGGTTGTGTTTTGGTTGGATCGGTGTATAAAATAAACATGAAATAAACTTGAATGGTTGAAATAACGATAAATAATGAATATAATGTGAGTTTATTTGCCCGCGCACGATCTTATAAGCCAAGCAAAACAGCATAATGGATATTTCATGAGATTATGTGGATTTCATGTGAAATTCAATGTGCTATAAAATAGAGTCAGATTTTGTGTTTACGTTTGTATAAATCCGGTTCAATCAAATTCAGTATATTTACAAAAAGAACCTAAATCTCCTAATAATTTTTTGGGATGCGATCAAGCGATGCCTCAAAATCAAAACTATGTAAGTCGGATGACTTACATAGTTTTGATTTTGAGGCATCGCTTGACCACGGCTTAGAGTAGGTAGTCTTGCCGAAACATTCGAAAATATCCATAGGTACTTGTACTGTTAAATTACGTAGGTGTTTGATTCTCATTACTTCGAAATACTTTAGTAATCTTGGGTTGTTAGTTTCTGTTACTATTTATAATTAGAAGCTTCTCCGAGGTATGATTCCTGAAATTACATATTAATAAATGATACAATACAAATACAAAAATCTTTATTATTAATGATGTAGGTTTTAAATCACGATGTTCTGACTCTCGAGAGAGGTCTTCAATAGCCGAACATAGAACCTCCTCATTTGATAATTTACAAGGGTATAACTTCAGTGCTTTCACGCACACGAGTGCACGTAGGTATAGTACGACGTTATTATCGCATGTTTTTGCGTTTTTGCTGCACCTCGTTTGTGTCTACATTAATTCTAAGCCTTCTTTTTCTTCTAAGGCGGTGTGTTAATTGTCCAGTTATTATTATTTATTATTATAATTATGGGTGCAGGATAACTGACAAACTAAATATTTGGTACATCACAAGATACATATTTTTTATTATGTAAGTATACAAAGAATACACTCAATACCGAAATGACTGGATGATTCTCGTGTCGGAAGCCAAGATCCACTTTGGATCGCTGAGCCACAGGAGAACATAGACACCAGGAACACCTGGAACAAACTTCCGCAGATCGAACATTTGTTCCGTGGCAGGAATCTAACCCGCAACCTCCTGCGTCGCAGGAAACTTCACCCGCTGCCAAAGAGTTTATCAAATACTGCATAGTAGCCTATAAAATTGCTAAATATTTCTTCGAGCTTGTGTTTATTTTTCATGCCTCTGTTGTTTCTTTTTGGATTTTACCTTTTACGAATTATTGGCCCTTGTGCTAGGAGGTACCTATCTACTGTTATAGCTGCTCAATTAAAATCAATAGCCCCGAAGTGAGCTTGCAAACAGCCCAGATCACGTCCGGTTAATTGACCTCATAGCGAGATAATTGGCGTGAAGTTAGCTTAGCACTGACTCTGTAGTTATAACATATGCAGTCTCTATCCTTACGTCGGATGAGGAAGTTTAGTGATGGGCAAGTGCGTCATGAACGTCGAAAGAAGTGAAGTCACGTTTTGCACACAAATAAAAAAAAATCCTGTAACGGTAAGGTACTAAGAAAACTAAGTAATCATTTAATAGGCGTATATTCACAGAATATTCACACGCATCGTTACAGTCGTATTTACAGTTGAAACAGTGAGCTTAATGCAGACTGTTGCAAACAATCTTAAGGGTAAGTGAAAACATGATAAAAGTGAAAACTTTTAACTCATAATGTTGCCGGTTGGAGTCGATCAAATCTAGTTCCGCGTAACCGACTCCAGCGTGACGGTTTCGTTCACTATTGTTAAAAAGAGTGTGAGACAAAAAAGTGTGCAAGAAGATTTTGAGCAATAAACTATTACTTTAGATAGGTACCTAGTTGATTTTACTTCACTTTAAAACGAGCATTTTTACAAACTTTTGTGACGTGCGATGGTCAAAAGAGTCAATAAACATGATTGAATTTGAATTTCAATTCACCAACGCTCTGTTCAAAATTCGAAGAAACTATCCCATTTACCCCTATTCTACACCGTGACAAATCACATCACACTATATTAGTGTGGTGTGATGTGATTAGACCTGGGGTAAACGGGTTCTTGAGTGGAGACCGCGACTCGGAAAACGTAGTGTAGGACGCCCTCCGACCAGGTGGGATGACGAGTTGGGAAAGACTGCTGGCAGGGGCTGGATGCGGCTAGCTGAAGACAGAGCGCTATGGCGCTCATTGGGGGAGGCCTATATCCAGCAGTGGACTGATATAGGCTGATGATGATGTGATTAGAGCGAAAGTTTGAATGGATGGATGGATGAAAGTATGTAAACCTAACTTCTTACTGAACGTATCGGGCTGAAATTTCGCAAAGATGTTTGTCTAAATCTGAAATAACACATACTTTTTATCCCATAAATCAGTTCCCATGGGATATAAATAAACATTGAACGTTTCCATATACATATATATAATATATAATAATAATAATGCTGGACAATTCACACAGCATTATCTAGCCCCAAGCTAAGCAGAGCTTGTGTTATGGGTACTAGATAACTGATATACATAATATTATACATTACATAGATAGATATTTTTTATTATATATAGAAAACGACCAGAACACCCTGAACAAATGTCTGCAGATCGTACACACATTTGTCCCGAGGCGGGAATCGAACCCGCAACCTCCTGCGTCGCAGGTAGACCTTCGCCCACCGCGCCACAGAGGTCGTCATATATATAACACGTGCGAAGCCTCGAGCAGATATTATTTTAGAATAACATCTAAAAGCCCCAGTTTATTAACATGGACATATTTTAGATGTTAGTTTACAGAGAGCGTCAGCAAACGAAGAGGCGCCTTTGATCAGGCTGCCGGAGTATTTGCATAGATGTTTTCAGTTCCACTCCGATGTGAATGTATTAGTTTCTGCATTTTGATTTAAATACACTGAGTTTCAGATTTAGACCTTGATGTTGAAATTTAAATAGCCTTTTGATTTACATAACCTTAATTAATAACTTTGGTACGGATAATATCTCCGTACTTAATACCTACTCGTATCGTAAATGCTAAAGGAATGGAACTGTGAAAGTCTGAACGGCTGAACGGAAATTGAAATTCTTAAAGTAAGGTTAACTTTATGGCCTATAGAAGCTGGGTGGATTTGTAGATTAGTTATAGTACTACCTAGTTGGTACCTACATACCTACCTATTAAGAAAAAAATACAGCTGGCCTAGTGCATTCAAATTGTTAATTTTCTTTCAGAGCTTTTACTTTTTTTTAAGACAGGGCCTTCATAATAAGTAAATTCTTAAGTAGATAGATAGATAATGACTTTATTTGCAACTTCAGACACGCACATACAAAATACAACAATTATACAGTACCACCTACACTAGTAAAAACATGAAATAGTAAATACCTACAATAAAAATAAACAATAATATAATTAAAATCTATGTCATAATATATATTTTGCTAAAGAAGCAAAAACATTGACAGAGATCGCTCAAAGCGATAAGGCCATTGTGCAACGTAATCTGTATAAATTCTTTCCTGTCCGGTGTATCTATTTTATTTGGTGTGTAATAAAAAGTAATCGTATTGTATTAATTTTCAGCCATGACCTATTGTAAATTAAATAATTATGACTTTATTCAACAAAGAAAAATACAATCATAGTATGTAAATAAATTGAAAACTATACCCCGATTCAAAAACCTGCATATGTTTTGTATACAAAGTGGTAACAAAACCCAATGAATATTGGTGGAAAATATTTAACGACATTGGTATCACCGAAGCAAAGCACAGAAGCACGAAACAGTATTTCGTTTTGAATGCGTTCATTCATCATTTAATTGATCTGTTGTTCGTTTTCGCATTCAAATTTTAACATTTTTCGCTGCATATGTGAGATTATCCGTTGTCGAAGTTTATGTTTTACTTTTTAGTGATAACGTGACTGTTACCTTGTTGTTTTCTGTTATTGTTATCAGTTTTTTTAAGTTTTCATTCCTAAATGTCTTTGTTGACATAAAATACCTAGGATTCTAAATCATAGTATAGTACACTACTATACTATAGTATTTTTTTGTAGTAAAAAAAACATAGTAGGTATAGTATTTACAATTGAAACAATTGAGCTAACTGTAGACTTTTGCAAACCACCTTCAAGTATCCATACCGTACCAGATCCATATCAATACCAGTCGGAAGCGTGCCCAAGACGCTGACTGCATTGCCCCGCTGTATAGCAATGCTGATGCGCTGTGCCAGATACTCACCAGCTCTCGGGTCACGCGTCGTTTCGACCAGTAGCTCAGATAATTCATTAAGAATTGTACAGTGATAATTCAAACACAAATATCATGCATTATTAAAACAAACAAAGCTCTTTATCAATTACGATTCTAATTCTAGAGTCATAGAACTAAAATTCGACTGCACATTATCCAGCCTTACAATGACCTTTGCACAAGTTAAAACCCATCTAATTCGGCTCAGAGTAGAGTTCGTATTCGTATGAAGCTCCCTGATCGGATTATATTTGATGAAAATCGTAAAGTCGGATTTTCCAGTCGGTTTCGCGTCGACCACTGAATGGCAGCTTATAAGTATTGTGAATGGCTGGCTTTATGTCAGGAATTATGGTTGAATTGACGAGCTTGTGGATTTTATAATGGCTTTTGTTATGATAGTAATGTTTCTTTTTATGCTCGTACATCATGTTTACTTTATCGAGTTATTTAAAAATGTAGTTTTATTTTTTCCTTTGATTGACGACCTCTGTGGCGCGGTGGGCGAAGGCCTGCCTGCGACGCATGAGGTTGCGGGTTCGATTCCCGCCTCGGGACAAATGTGTGTACGATCTGCAGACATTTGTTCAGGGTGTTCTGGTCGTTTTCTACGTATAATAAAAAAAAATATATCTATCTATGTAATGTATAATATTATGTATATCAGTTATCTAGTTAAGCTTGTGTTAAGCAGAGCTTGTGTTATACCCATAACACAAGCTCTGCTTAACTTGGGGCTAGATAATGCTGTGTGAGTTGTCCAGAATTTATTTATTTATTATTTGGAAAGAGCGGATGAGCTACTCGATTTTTTATTGTCAATGCCTTTTAAGTAAAAAATATTACAGAAAACCGAAAACGTTACAATTCTTACTGTAACTTACATCCATGACATCAAATGCATTACGAAAACGAGGGTTCGTTTTCGTAATGCATTCGATGAGATCGAGAGCTTTTTACGATTAATATTCGAGTGCAGCCGTGGCCTCCCGACCTCGTTCCTAGGATCAATACCTGCGTGCAACACGCTAGTTTACGGCATAATGTTACGTGTAACACGTGCTTTTTGTATGACTTTTCCATCAATAAAAAAAAACTTGCCTATTCGATAGACTACAGAATAAATTAAAATGACGTATGATTACTACAAGATGGCGAAAAAGTTTTTTTTTATTCTTGTTTTTTTATAGGACTTTTTTTGCTTAGCGAATATGCCAATCCCGTTTGGCAAACACAAACTTAACCCTTACTTTATTTTATAATATTACTGCAGACTGTTACAAACAATCTACAGGTAGCTTAACTGATCCATATCGATATCAGTCTGAAGCGCGCCTTAGATGCTGGCTGCATTGTCCCGCTGTATGGCAATGCTGATGCACTGTGCCAGATACTTGTATGCCAGATATTTTAAATAGAATTTCACATTGCGATGATAACCTCTGAGCTATAACACTAAACAATTAACAAAAATTCGCAGTACATGTATTACGTTTTACTATAAAAACTATCGTAGTTTGACGAATTCATTACGGATGTAAGCGGGTTTACTACGAACCTTATTTGTGTTGGAAGAACACCAACGTTTCATCCCTTAACGAGGGACTTCTTCAGGGTGAGTGCGGTTCTAGGCGCGCGCGTTCCGCGTCCCTCCGAGCACAGTAACGTTGGTGTTCTTCCCACACAAATGAGGTTCGTAGTTAACCCGCTTACATCCGTAATGCATGTATTACGTTGTTTTTGTATTTCTAGAATATATCCTAAAAACTACTAAAAAGTTTAAGATTTAAAGAAACTGCTGAGATAAAGTTGAGAGCTCGACAGTAGCAAGATAGAAAAACTAATCGTTAAAATCTCAAATTCCTTTAACTAAAGGAATTGTGAAAAGAACAAGCCAAAATGTCCTAGCTAGTAAACCTTACACACTTGAGATTTCCCATTTCATGAAGCCCCTACAAAACCTGGAATCCCAATATCTTCTGGCCCTCCGAAGCAGCCATTCACATGATAACATTGTTATAAATTCATGCCATAAACTTGCCTCTGCTCAAATATATTCCACTTATACTAAAAACCCTTTTACATGGAAGAAGCAACATAAAAATACGTTTTTATATTCTTATCGAGTCTTAAAAAAGGTATTATTTAGGTACGTATGCTTAGTGGGGTTGTACCTTTTATCGAATTGGGTATTTGAGCGTCTTTGTTACATAAATACGTAGGAATAAAAGTTACGTTGATTTTCGCTGTTGGTTTTGTGTGGATTTAAAAACAGTACTGAAAAAAGTACCACATCAAAATGTATTATAACAATCAAATTATTATTTTTACGTAATAATTTGAATCAAATTATAACTTTTACGAATTAATTTGATTGTTTTGAATAAACTGAAAATCGAATTTGAATCCATTAGTTTCAAACTGATTTTTTTTAAGATTTGCGGGATCTTACTTAACAGCTCGGCTCCCGAGTGGTAACTCGGGAATATAATTTTGACGAGACCACCTAGGGATCAACCTCTATATTTATAACTGCGAAAGAATCATCCAAATCGGTCCATGAACGACGACGACGGTGAAATCGACGTACATACATAAAAAAATACATACAGCCGATCACAGATACATAAATTATAACTTTATTGTACCATCAATACAGAAAACAATCAAACATAAACGTAATACTAATTATATCTAGTGGCACTATCGGCGGTCTTATCGCTATCAGTTATTTCTTCCAGGCAACCTTTGGATGGACAGGATCGGTACGTATTAAAGCTGACGGTTACATAATTGATGTCATCACATCAAATACGTAACCGTAACCGTTTTTTATTAATTTGTCATCACATATTTGAAGAAAGAAAAAAGTACATTAAAAAAACCGAAAATGCAATAATTTATAAAAAGAGACAATAGAACCTCCTTTTTTCGTAATCCGTTAAAAAGGTTACATCGATTTTCGCTGGATTGCCTGGGTTAAAAAACAGTACTTAAAAAGCTAGCACATAAAATGTATTAGGCGTAAATCCTTTTGCCAAAAGCTTATATGTTAAAATAATGAATCAGAAGGTTGTAACTTAAAATACTGATTTAATTTTTTATGTTCTCGTACGTCTTATAAATAACTTTTTATAAAAAGATTGTAAACTCTTGTCATCTATTTTTTTAAATGTGGGAACTAAAAAAGATAATCAGAATCAATTAATAGAAACAAATTAGAATTAGTATTTAAAGTCGAAGCAATTGATCTAATTGCAGACTGTTGTAAACAATCTATAAGTAACTCAACTAAATATGACATATTTTTTGTTCTAGGTAAGAGGCCTGTCAGATACACAGTCGTTAGAGGTGATGGTAGCCAAACTGAAGGTAAGTTGGTAAAAATACCTTTTTAATCCTAAACCATGGTGTCGCCGCCCGATCGTAGAATTTACACGTTAGTAGAATGGCTAGTCGGATAACAAAACGGCGCAATTCAATGAATTGCCTGTGCCGAGCTATAGGTTACTTAGCCATCTCGTCGAATGAAATTAGTTAAGTATTCCCAAGAATTCAGCGTTCGTTTTGCAATCGGCCTAGTTATTCTACAATCGGGCTGATTTTACGATCCGGCAGCGAGACATGGCAACATTTTGTGTCACCACCACCACCAGTGGCCTATTTACATCTACAATAGATGATTTAGACTTCTACAGTTAGAGTGGAAGTTACTAGTAGAGGCTCAGCTTCTGGATAGTATGTATAATAAATAATTCTGGAAAATCTACACAGCATCATCTAGCCCCAAGCCAAGCAGAGCTTGTGTTATGGGTACATACTAGATGACTGAAATATTTAATATCATGCATTACATAGATAGATTTTTTATTGTACATAGAAAATACCCAGAACACCCGAAACAAACATTTTGCAGAGTGTTCAAATATTTCTTCCACGGCGGGTATCGAACCCGCTACTTCCTGTGTCGCAGGCAGACTTTTGCCCGCCGCGCCACTGAGGTCGTCAACGAAGATAAGATTTCGGAAAGAACTATGAGTTCTACTTAGCGGTAAACTATGAAATCTGCCGCGATACAGGAAAGCCACGCACCACTAGGTAGATATTTTTTTAACCTAAAAGATTTATTTAGTTTTTTTCCGCCATTATCCAGTAATTCGTATATCTTCGATCTGAAAGTTAATTCCACAACTCGTCTTGCCGTATCCTGTGATTCTTACTTCTCAGACAGATACTCTTAACGAAATTGCAAGGACGGCAACAAAGCATCAACATCTGGGTCCATCCTAACGTATGTAACAGGCTTGCAATCTAGAGAGCGTGGCAACCCTGCTGATGTGGCTACATCGAGTGTACTAGGAGTTTCTGTGTTGAGTGGTGGATTGTGTGACGAGAGGGAGTTTTCTAACAAATAGGTTGGTATAGGTACAGTGAGCGAGAAAATAACAAATAGATGAGAAAAGACTTTATCATTCTTCAACCTTACTTCATCCACTGCTAGATAGGTACCTATATGCCTCTTTACCTACGTTATTGTGTGGATGTCCTCGTTTCTCTTCTCTTTATATCCAATGCTGAGAGAAGGTCTCTTTAACACCTTCAATGCCAATAACGCACATGGACCTTTGAGGCATCGCGGTGCATATTTTTTTAATACTGTTTTTTTTCATCGCTCCTTACTCAGCAAAGCTCCGTCTTTATACTGCGTTCACTCAAAAATTCAAAACCTTACAGATTTTTTGCTAAACACGAGTTTGAACATACGAGTAAGCGTAAAACCCAATTGCCTATTTTAAAACACACACAAACAAACCTAGGGTTGTCGCACACTCGTAAATCGCCAGCATCAAAATGGCGGCTGTAAATTCAGCCACAGACACAGTGTTTAATGAACCGAATGCTGCTTTACGGGCTTATCAACCGCAGCAGAGGTCCAGCTAATTCTGCATTGTCAGGTGTCAACGACTTTTAACGCCAGGGTTGTCGACGTTTTGTTGTTAACCCCTCGAATTAAACCTAAAATCACGCTAATATTATAAAATTCGAAAGTTTGAATGGATATCCATCAATCTAAACTGTGTATCACCGTTGTTACTGATTCACGCCCAGATATCTCGAAGTTTCTCAGAATTATTGAGAAAAATTAAATATTAAGCGAACTAGAATTAATTGGAATCCCAAAAAGTGAAGGAACAAAAGTTGTTCGCAAATAATTGATCAAAGCCACGAGTTCGAAAAACAAATTACTTATCTGGAATTCCCAAGCCAATCAGTGTAATACACACCAAACTAATTAACGCTAATTAATTTCGTAGTTAATTAGAATATTAATTACTCTGTTATATACCTACCTAAATAAATACAACCTCAGTGTTTTTAAGATTCAAAGTCGAACTACATGTGGATATTGGTGGGTCTGATGCGCGCTTCACGGCAAGATTTTGATTTCTCGTTGACTGTAGGTACTTCAGCAGATCGCTACGCCCGGGAATGATTCGCATAAAAATTGGTATGGAATAAAACTCCCTTTGAAATAAGACGCTATGTATGGAAGGATTCCTAAAAAAAATATTTATTTATTTATTTAGAAGAAGACAGTAAAACATCAGGTTTTTTTTAACCTTAGGGCGATGTAACTAATTTTATTCAATCCGTTCAGCCGTTTGAACGTAAAGAAGAAGCAAACATTCATACGCACATACAAACTTTCGTCTTTGTTTTGTTGGTTTGATTTGATGACCGATTTTACTCAGTTTTAATTAGAATCCTTTTTGGATTTTGAGCAACTACGCGTAGTAAGCAAATATTACATCCCAAAAAGTTTCCCTAACAAACAAATTGTAAGTTACAGCTACCCAACAAAAACAGTGTCCCTGTTGGATAAAAACACAATTTTGTGCGAGGCCTGGGTTAGGAGAAAACTAATATTTTCCCCAATTTATCTAAATAACTATCGCTTAGGGCTCTACACGATACCCCTGGAATCTTCCAGAATATGTTAGTGTAGTGTATTGGGTGTCCCTGAATAACACCGGTCGAGTGAGGGTCAAACTTGCGTGAAAAAGGTTCCATATAGAATTTTTCTAAAGTGAATCGCAGAGATGGCTTCGATCGTCGATAACGATGATATTGATAATGTTTTTTTTACTTCGATACTGTTAACAGTATTTAGCTGTTTAGGATTGGTGCACGAATCTAACGCTGCCATGCAAAAAGTTGTTAATAATTATATTTAAAAAAAAATGCGCTTGCACGATTTTAGACAATTTAACCCGCTGTCAATGCACGTTAATTGTGAAGATTACCTTACCAATGACTGATGGTTATATGAGAAACAATCATCGCCGATAGTGAAAAGCCCGGTCCGTCACAATCTCAGACAAAGTTGTAGCATTCGCGCCACGTCGCGCTGAACTATATCATATCTCGTATTAAGCTGCAAAAATGGTAGACCAAAAGGGATACCAATAAAAAATTATTTCCTTTGTAGAAGGTAACTACGACGGTATTACGTTTTTTTGTAAAAAAATCTAGGAATTTTAAATTTAGCCGATACTTGTCAACTTGTCAATAGATTAAGGTCTTGGAATATTTTTAATCTAGTACTTTAGTTTCTTAAATTAATTTAAAGATAATAAATGATAAACATGTTTTATGGGTAATTATTTTGTCCCACTGACTGGATATAATTCGGTTGATCTAACGAATCCAAGAATCCTGTAAGTGAAAAGAAAATGAAACACAAGTTTCGAGTTCTTCGAATTTTGATCGATTCGTCAAACTTTGGCAGTATAAGATCATTCGAGTACTAATTATAACATCAAAGTAAAGTCATATCGTGCCGTGCACGATTGATTTCAATAACATCCTCAAGATCTTGGAATAGTGGCTATTATTAAATATTCTTGAAATTACGTTGTATATGTATTGCGAGTGTTTTGGTAGGTATGCCGTAAACGTGTCATCATCATCAGCCTCTATTAGTCCTCTGCTGGACATAGGCATTCTCAACTGAGCGCCATAGCGCCCTGTCTTCGTGAACGGTAACTGCTTACATCCCCTTTAAACACAAACACATTCGTCGACGGTCAACAACCCGTGAAGTCATCGGAGTGGGCGACGCCGCCGGCGCACCTTCGATGCAGTAGATGTAACCACAAAAACGTTTTTTAGTTTTTACCTCGGTTCTTTAAAAATAAAGCACATGTAAGTAATTAAAACCTATCAGTGGTTGCCTATAAGTCTAGTGATCAGTTTGCTTTTATTTAGTTTTTCGAAAACGTTTTTTTTTTAAATAAGTAATTTTTAAGTAAGTAATTTTTTTAAATATTTTCTCATGTTCTGTGATCAACTCCCCTGAAAGTTTGGTCCATTAGTTTTGTAACACCCTGTATATGTGGTCAATAAACCCCTTAGGGAGTGTTTATAAATCACCATGCTCGACAGATGGATTGGCCATCGCAGTGGATGTGTATTGAAAGCAGGGAAAATTTTCATTTTTCATTTAATTATTATCTTATAATTCATTTTATTATTATATTACAAAGTAATGGCGCACAAAATGTGTTACTATTACAAATTTCAAGTTAATAGCCGTGATAATTACTAAGATATTCAAGAAAGAAGCGAACGGACAGAACGAGACCACCGATCGAAATCATTCGAAACCGATCTCGAAACCCTAAAAAGAAAAGAAAAATAACTCAGGCGTCAGGCGCGGGAGGGGTTATAACCACTAAGTGACGAAAACACAATGCGTGATACACTCAGAAATGTATACGAAAATAATAAACGTGTAATATTTCCCTGTTATGAATAAATATCGAATCGTACTGGCGGCTCGCTACATTGTTAAGTCTCTCTGTAAAAAATATTCCGATCCAAATCACAAAATGATTTGAACACTATCTCTACCGATATAGATATCCAATAAGCCTACCTTCCGTTCAACCAAAGTCTCAACATCGGTGCCGATGACTGACCTACGTCAGTCAAGTTTATTAGAACCGACTAGTAGAAACTTCTCTCAACGAAATAAATGAAAATTGATAGACAAGGACGCACCTATGTTTAGTTTTTTATTGCGTATTCGGTTCTTGTAAATATTTATGGATTATTTTATTCGGACAGTCGGTGATGGAAAAGTATAGAAAGAAGTGGGTTTATTATGTTAAGAATAAGAAAATATTTGAAAGAAATAACAGTTGATACAGAAATGGTGGAAATACTTTTAGATTTGTCAAAAGAAGTAGTGTTTTCTTTTGTGATGCCTTTCATCTCGAACTATCGGAGTAAACATCTTCTCATTGTACTTTGAAAGTATGAACAACCAAACCAAACAGCAAATAAGAGAATGGACTGGGTATAGCAGTCCAT
The DNA here is from genome assembly GCA_947086465.1 of Eupithecia exiguata. Taxonomy (NCBI): domain Eukaryota; kingdom Metazoa; phylum Arthropoda; class Insecta; order Lepidoptera; family Geometridae; genus Eupithecia; species Eupithecia exiguata. The sequence continues at coordinate 11,075,976 of OX352245.1, forward strand.
TCTCTTATTTGCTGTTTAGTACACGCACGAAGTTTGCTTAGTGTTGACAGGTGGGTGAATGAAGACAGAATTAAATAAATAAATACTTAATAAATACAGGTAGATACCTACTTTTGACAGATAGAGATGAGAAACTGCAGGTACACTAGAAAAATATGGCGCCTTACGAAAATTATGATTTTTATCGATCCATCATAGTATGTAACGATAAAAAAGAAATGTTTTTTTTTTTAATTGAAAAAGTATTAAAAATAGTATAAAAATTATATAGTTTACCACAGTAACTCAATCTGTTTTACTTTTTATCTTGAAAAGGCGTGCAGTGCCGCTGGCAGAAGCAAGTAGTAAATAAAACAATAACAAAAATATTACTTATTTATTGTATTGACTATAATATTCTGATCCCAAAAATAAAGTCACATTGACACCTGAGTAAGGTCTGTAAAAAATTACAAAATTTAGAGCAAAAATTACAAAATCGATTATTAAAACTTCTTCCTAAACAAAATCAATAGGCTATTTGTTTTCATTTTAGTCAGTGACAACGTAACAAAGCGTAATCAGGTAAAAACATACCTATTTTAGGTAAAAGAAACGGGATTGAAATTACACATTTTTTGATATAATATGATCACGTGACTAAAAACGCTCTACGTTTGGTTGGTTCACTGGTGACGTCACACTATCACAGATTACAGTGTCAATGAGTTCTTCTTGTTAGAAGTGACGACTGATCAACGCAACCGATGTGGTGTGGTGTGTGACGTCATTCCTCAGAGCACGGGAGCCATGACAGAGATTATCGTTTTGGCGCTCCATTATTTTATTCAAACTTTTAAATTCGTTTTTATAACTAATACGATTGCCTACTAATGCGATTGCCTTGAAGAAGTTATTAAATACATTTTGGATTATTTTTATCAGACAATACGTTATAATTATTTCCCAGTCAAGTGGCCTATTCAATTTCTCATGGGATTAATAGGTAATTTTAATACAAGTTCTTTAATATCAGAACCTACAGGTGTTTTTTTTATATTTTTCTGTTACGATGAGATAAGAAAAAAACATGTTAGTAGATAAATAAATAAACATTGCTTGAAAATTCACACAGCACCATCTAGCCCCAAGCCGACAGTTAGGTATAGTTACGAAGTAAGAAAAAATTGTGTAATGGGTACCTAATAAAATAATTACTGATATAATTATTTACATATTACGTATAAGGACACATTGAAAAGATTGATTTATATTACATCATACAAATAGAACATCCTAACAAATATCTGCAGTTCGTACAAACATTTGTCCCGAGGCGATAGATAGGTACATCTCTTTTAGAGAACATTTGCTCCTTTTCGATTTGTGGTCGTTTTTTATGTAATGTTAGCAAATAAAACCTTTTCCTGCATTTTTAATGTACTTACGTATTTCCCTATCTCCTCTTCATGAAATGTTAAACAAACTCAGCAAACTCGACCTCTGTTCTTTTTTTTCCAAGCACAGGTTTTAAGTTATTCCATTTCTTTGATTACCGCGTTACGCTATCTAGCGAAAGCCACTCAGAACTCTCATCAGCTCAATATGCCCCCAAGGAGTAATGTGGTTACATCAAATCGGCAGATTCTACAACAAAAACTTCATTATTTAAATTGGCGACAATGAAGGAAATTTATAATCTAGATGCGCTGGACAATGTTACACTTGATTTTCACTAGAGAACTAGAGAAAAGCATTCCGTGGTCCTAAATAAGTGTTTAACCGTGAAACCATGGTCCATTCTTATGTTGGTCGAGCCACATGAAATGATGATGTTTGTTTTATTTATAGCAATGGCAAATTATCATTTGCCGTGGTCCTAAAGAAGTGTTTAACCGTGAAACTATGGTCCATTCTTATGTTGGTCGAGCCACATGAAATGATGATGTTTGTTTTATTTATAGCAATGGCAAATTATCATATGCCGTGGTCCTAAAGAAGTGTTTAACCGTGAAACTATGGTCCATTCATATGTTGACCGAGCTACATGAAATGATGATGTTTGTTTTATTTATAGCAATGGCAAATTATCATTTGCATTCGGGTTAGAAAGCGAATGATTGTTTGCAAACGCTCGGTTACGTCGGACAACATTTAATATTAACGCATCTATACCAGACTTCTATATTAGATTTATTCCAGGTTTACACCAAACTTGACATTAAAACCTCCGCATTTCAAATGTCAGACGTGACGTTAAATCGTAGACATTCACATTTCATAGCGCCACGAGACCGTAAAACTCCAATAGCTCCATGATTGCCCGTGACACAGAGCTTTACGACTAGGTGCCATGATACTAGATCAGCAATCGCTCGATAAAATATTTATGATACCCGTTAAACGACAAGAATAGCCGAGAACTTTTAGGGAGCTTACGGCTCGCAGTGGGCTGAGTGGCAAGTCATAAATACAATACAACTCATTGTACACCGCAAGATAAAACATAAAAAATGTGACGTAAAATGGGCGGCCTTATCGCTTAGAAGCTATTTCTACCAGGCAATCTGTGAAGGCAAGGCGAAGACAAGTTTTTCAGATCTGAAAGTTGTAGGTTTGATTAACGCGGGCTTGAATTGATAAATACGGGAAAATCAAATGCTTAGTAACAAGAAGATAATAAAATATAGAAGTACTACCTTCCGCCCGTGGCTTCGCAGACGTTTTTCTATGATAAAAAGCCAATTTGTTATTGCAGGCCAAAAACAAAATTCTTCAAATTTTAGCCTAATTCGTTCAGTATAGTTAGCGTGAAGAGGTAACAAACAGCCAGATATGTACTCGCATTTATAATAATAATAATAATACCTTTATTTCAGACCACAAAGAAAGTGTACAAAAATAAACTTAATTAGGGCCCATATAATAAATACCTTATAGACTAACATAGATAAAAACATTTAAAATTAACCGAGTCATCGACGCTCCGATGACGCACGCGCGGTGTCGTAATTGTGTGAAACTCAATATTACCATAATCAGAGAATTCTGAATAACTACTTCATCATCATCATCAGCCAATGTGGGTCCACAGCTGGACGTAGGCCTCTTCTAATGAGCGCCACAGCGCCCTGTCTTCGTTAACTCACTTTGGCTACATTTTATCCCAAAACCGCGTATGCGAACCCGCGTGCAGAAGCTAGTGACAGTAAGAAAAATAAATCACAGACTTTATTTAATTTGTTTTTTGTTTCATTTGCACCAGCTAGGATCATAATGAAATGAAAAATAAATCTTCTCGTTTATTTCATCAAAAACCACAATTTCCTCCGCCCACGAATCACACTAAAATATATAGAAAAAATGTGTAAGTTTGGATGGATGTTTAGATAAATTATAAATAAACAAATAATCCTGGATAATTCTCACAGCATTATCTAGAGATAGCCGCATTATCTTAGATGTTTGTTACCTACCTCTTCTCGCCGCAACTACCGGACTACTAACGGATCGCAATGAAATTTGAATTACAGGTACATTTTAGGCCTGAAATAAAACATAGGCACCTTATCATCCCATAAATCAGTTCCCATGGAATAGAAATAACCTTTGAACGTTTCCATAGAAATAATGCGAGCGAAGGCGCGGGCTCAAACTAGTATAACCTAAAATAACATGAAAAAACAGATTCCGAATTGAAATTCCGGCAAGTCGTAATTTAAGATAACTTATTATTTTATAACCACCCTATTCAGTATTCAACTCAAAGAAGAAACCGAGGCTGGAGTTATTAAGGGCAATCTTGTCGAGAGGGAATAGTCTACATTTTTTTTATCTTGTTAGGTCTAAGTTACACACGTTGGTCCTTACTTAGGTACTAATGTTGGTTTAAAAGCGATGGTAACGGGAAACTTAATTTCAATTTCAATTTATTTATTTAATTAGAACGGTCCTACAGAACCACTTACACTAACTAATTTTAAGTAATATTATACAATTATTAGCAATTAAATGAGAATTAAGTATAAATTAATAAAAAATACAGATTTCAAGTAAATACACATGTCATGCAATAGCAAAGAATAAAATAACAATAAATGTTGTCAAATTACAAATAAGAAAAAATAAAAGGCTAAAGATAGGGGGGCCGCTTACTAAACCGGAGATCTAACGTAGTTCAAGATAAAATACAGCACTAACAATTCACTGTTCACCCCGTCGGTGCTACGCATATAGAGCCGACTTACCCCCAGGCCACGATATGCCCGCCCACGCGTCTTGCGTCTGCGTCCGCGGCGAGAATAAATCAAAGAAGTTGTTTGAGTGTGTCCATGAGTCGCCGCGGTGCGACTTGCGGAAAACTGACATAACGACCCCAGTCGCCCTCCGTGCGCGAGTCCGACTCGCACTTGCCCGGTTTTATTAGGTATTTTTACTTTTCAAATCCGATATTCTATCCTTGTCATTGCAGCCTCGGATTTAATCATAGCTGCAACATTTTCATGGACCACGACCACGACTCGATTGTTCACCTCTACTAGCTCCGAGTAGCTGGCGCGCTCCTGCTGGTCGCACTGGTCCTAGGCTGAGCAGTGGTAAATAATAAATAAACATACATAATGCTGGAAAACTCACAACATCATTAAGCCCCAAGCTAAGCAGAGCTTGTGCTATGCGTACCTATTAGTTGACTGATATACGATACATTACACAAATATATTATCAAATTTTGCATAGATGTAGGTCTTAGCCTGTAATTAGGTACACATAGGCTTTCTTTTCTTCCCTTAACCCATTAGCTGTCGCTGTACCTGATTGAGTACACCTGATTGTCATTTTTTTACTAGAAAACCGTTAGTTCCTGCATATCTGTTTTGTTTCATTATCAAACACAGCAACATTCGTCATTTAAAAATTAAAAATAATTAAGGCTAGACAGTTTTTTTTATCTACTTTTTGCTATCAGAATTCTGACTACGGAAGGTGTGCAGAGGTGAGTACATTGTCAATTAAATATTTATTTCTGATTGAAAGTAAAGGGCATATTTAGTTATGAAATCGTTAGAATACATATTTTTGGTGATCTTGTGTAATAAATTACATTGTTATTACTTGTTTTGGCTGAATTATTACGTTATAAATGATACTGTACCCAATCAGGTACAGTGGTCATATCCCTATATAAAATTTCCATGTTTTTTTCAGATTTCTAAATGAACGGAAACCGTTTAGAGTATTGTAAACAACTACAAAGGACTTCAAGATGACCTAGATGCTGTTATGCAGGATAGTGATGATGATGCCGAGTATGACTGAGCCATCATACCGCCTGATCCTGACGTAGTCACAGACGAAGAAGCTGGTGATAAGGTTATTACTGCCAGACCCATGCCCCAAGATGTTCCAGTTAGTGTTGAGGTATATACAAACGACGAAAGTGACAGTGCTAGCAGTGATGATGAACCGTTGCTGCAAAGCGCGTTCACCTTCCACCACAACAGCAAACTCCAGTGTGGCGTAAATGTTCTCCAGCGTAGAGCTCTAATTCCCAAGGCACAGATTCAGATAGTTGTATTGTCACAAATCAAAACGAAGTTGTCTAATAAAACGAAAGAGGACTTATGTTGACATTTTGCATTTATTCCAGACTTTGAAAGTATGAGAGGGGTCGATGAGCTTGACCAGTCGATATCGCTCTATAGAATTGCAATTCATGGAAAGAACTGGTGGTGGGTTCTTTTCACTTACATACATGGTGGACATGGCTATTGAAAAGGCTTGGCGTTTACATGTTCTAAGCAGAGAAGTCAAAATGGACCAATTGATGCTTCGACGTAGCATGGCTAGGTTCTATCTACGTCAAGAGATCCAGAAAAAGGCAAAAGCTTCTTCATCCCTGGTACCAGGTTTGCCTCAAGATGGGTCAGGACACTATCCAAGAAAGCTGGAAAAACACAGCGATGTGTTTTGTGCCATGCTAATGTGCTCTGGCAGTGCAAAAAATGTCATAAAACGATTCGTATTGAAAAGCCGTACTATGAAAAATTTCACCTATAAGTGGCCGTTGTACCCAAATGAGTACACCCCCCTCACCCCCTGGAAAGTTGAAATATAATTTTTTTTCAGTAAGAATCTTTTTTTTAACCCTTTTGTGGTATAGAATTAGAGTATTTGCGGTAAAATTACTTCTGGTTTTCATTTGGCCATTAATGGGTTAAATAGGCTAAATACTATTATAAATGCGAAAGTATGGATGTTGGTTACCTCTTTACGCCATAGCTCCTGAACGGATCGGGCTGATTTTTCAATTTAATTTGCATTTTAAATTCAAAGAAATAAACATATTGACAGTCCCCTGTCAATATATTTATGAAAACTTATTGTACACTCATAAAAATATCAAAAGCTTCCCTAAAAATAGCGATATACATAATATAAATACTAGAAATAAACATAAACTCGCTGTGCCCACAACCAGGCTTCACAAGATTAATGTATCTTTTAAAGGGCAATGTATACGCTTTTACAACAAAGCTCCTAGTGAGTTGCAAAATCTATCAATAAATAAATTCAAACAAATTGTCAAAACCGTTCTGTGCAAAAAGGCTTACCTACTACAAAATATCAGATTATTTAGAAGATAAAAAGCTTGGGACGGGTTTTGCTCCAACTCGAAAAATAACAACTAGAAGGCTAAAGGTTTCTTAGTCGCTTCTTTACTTTAGTCTACATAACGAAGCGACAGAAATCAAAAGTACCACTTTATTTCCGTGTCAGTGTTTTATTTTAAGAATTTGACATTTTCTAAGTGTACATTTTTGTATATATGGAAATAAAGAATTTTTTATTTTGATTATGCACATACCTGTGTTCTAAGCCTGTAATAAAACATAGGCTAGGTACTTTTTAGCCCATAAATTGGTTCCCATGGGATAGAATTAACCTTAAACAACGCGTGCGAAGCCGCGGGAAGAAACTAGTGGGATATAAATAAACATTTCAACGTTTCCTTAGAATTTAGGAACAACGCAACTTAACGCAAGCGAAACGCAGAAGAAGTTCTACGTAAAGATTTTGGCTCCAGACGACCAGACGACGTTTTGTCATAACTCATAAGCTCCTCACAGATCATAAAAAACTTATGGTAATCTTATAGCTTTACAAACACCCCCTCCAATAAATCACAAGATCACCACCATAAAAGCATTCCTAATGCCTCTACACATAAATACTTGGCAACCAAACCTACCATCTGGCCTCAATAAATGGGAAAAACACATAATGAAAACTTTTGCCTAGTTTCCTGAATTTTCCCCACTCTCCCCTGTCAGAGGAATACCGACTGTATATTTAGGTACTAAGGCTGAAAATTGTAAGTTACGGAGTGAAAGCTCATACATATTTGAGTAGATTGATTGTTGGAATTATTTTGACTCGAGTTTTTGTTGACTTGTTGAATGTTTTATTACTTGAAATGGGAGGATGAGTGCTAATGAAAAAACGCTTACCTTGAGCTAAAGAGACAATATTATATTAAAATATATATTTATTTGGTTCGCTGATAAAGCGAACGAAGTTCGTAGTAGCATAGTTAGTTACATAGATGAAATGAAATTCCAATCAGGTAACTGGTTTTTAACGCGGAATATAATTTCCCAACAAGACCACAATTTACCAAACGGTTGTAAGGTGGAATAAAATTCAATCCAGGTTAGGTACTGGTTGCCTCCACGGAAAATTTTCTTCACATAGACAAACAGAACCATGACTCCATTTGAAGAGTGTATCGAGACGTGACGGTGAGGTCTCATTTTTCGATAGATTTTGGTACAGCGTGTAAATCTCTATTTGAGTCGTGTGTGTCGGCTTAGAGAGTTGTGTGGTGCCGACTCAGGATTTGCATTGCGATCCCCAACCCGCAAGCCCAGCGTGAGGATTATGGGCATTAGCCCCTACGAGACAAAAGCCAAGAAGGCGATTATTTGGGGGAGGCCTGCGTCCAGCAGTGGATCATTATAGGCAGTTGAAGTGAGGCCTCTATTTTGTGAACAGGGAACTACGCAAATCCCATACAATATGAAATGTCAGGATCACGTATCGACACTACCGTCAAAATAAATAGACTCGGGGCTCAGTTGTCTAGTTTGGTTGTCTGGAGGAAAAACAGTTTCTACATTTGGGATGTCTACCAACTTGGCATGACTTAAAAACACTGGTGATAATTAGAGCTTGATATTTCACAGAATCATCAAGCCCTACGGTGGAGCTTGTTTTATGGGAACCAGAAAACTGAAAGAAAAGAAAGAAAGAAAATGTATCTAAACAAATAATCAGAATGGTATAATATGGTAGGTTGGTAGCTTTCAGTAGCTTACTTGGTTATTCGTTTTTCTTCCTACCTCTTACTTCTCTGTATAACTTGAAGCACACCTACAGACGTTTACCCCATACCTAAAGTGATTATAAATTCCTCAAACCGTTGTTTTATTTACAAGGAAATATCTAACCGTAATCTCACTAATACGTCTTCTTTATTCTGTGCGCTGCGAGTCAGAGGCAAATATGGCCACCACTCAGCGCTGATTTTCAGTGGAATCCAATGGCAAATCAACGCCAAGATCGTCGAGGAGCGTTTACAACAAAAGACTGAATAAATAAAAGAAAAGAAATACATCAGGAAAAATCAAAATATTATAACTAAGTAAACCGAAACCGTCATCACCCTATGCTTTATATTATATAGGCTTGACCACTACTGAACATGGGGCATCTTAGTATGACAGTGAAGGCCACTACTGCCTGTTTTTAGTTTCCGCATCCAGCATCTGCCGGAAATCTTTGCCAGATCAAAATGTTAAACGAAGTATAAAGTAGAACGCCTGAATAATTCACGAAGAATTTTATTTTACCTGCTACAGTATAAACAATACGATTCCAAACTAAACATGCATCGGTAGGTACCTATTTCGATCGGGTTGATAAAGTAAACATGCGTTGGTACAGTCAGCAGCAAACCATTTGAATTAAACTCTTTTTTTACTTTTAATTAATATTAATGCTGAACCATTCACACAGCATTAGCTAACCCCTCTATCAAGAATTTACTAGTCTTTAACCGAATTCATTTGTAAGTAGGTAATTCTCAAGTTGGAAAACGTCAGTAAATACAAATTTAAAAAAGGTAGATGTATTTTAAATTTCTCGGCATTTACTAAAATTTTCTGTAAATGCGAATCGAAAAACCTGATTCAGAAGTTTACGAACGCGTTAAATACCCGTGTACTAGTTTACCAATAAACTGTTTTGTTCGAAGTTCGAAGCATCTGGATTCCCTTTGTCATGATTAGGTATTGAAACCAGTTCCACAATTTACAGTGCCAACTGTACTAGGATTGTAAACAGACAGTGAATTATTACGATGTTTGCATTCGCGGTAGAGTAAATAAAATGACTGGTATAATCTGTGAATGGAATTATGGTTCCACGGTACCAGAGGCTAAATTATATTAGTGAATCTGTGCTATCCGATAAGCTAAATCCCTTTCTATCTTAAAAAGTATGGTATATTAACACTATCTGTCCACTCTTGGTAAGTCTTCTTGATTTTTATTTTTATTTTATTTTGTTAATTGTTCCATATTCCATATTGTTGCGTTTTTTTACTCTCTTTTTGTGTATTATTGAATTTTCTGTTGCTTTACTTATATTTACTTTTATATGGTAAAATATTTATAAAGTTTAATATGTCATCCATATTACAACAGCATCCTGCAGGTCATTCCAGATCGCTACGATCTGCCAGTAATGAAGGCCTTTATTCGGGTCCTGATCAAGTAGAAAGTCAAGTAGAGATCAAGTAGACAGCTTGATCAGGACAAGCGCAAGGGTCCATAAACCTTCCTTGTTAATGTTTATATATTGTGCTTTCCTTGTGTTTTAACATAGTTTTAAAGACAACTCACTAACAAAAAATGGACCTTATTCTGTTGTCTGATTTAATACCTTAATGAATTTAATTTACTTTATTTTATTACGTTCTAATATGTTTAATTGTTTTCTGTATTGATGGTGCAATAGCGTCATATTCTATCTGACTACCGTGAATATCTTACACGATTTGTAGAAATTCAGCCTAAATGTATATAAAATTTCAAGCCAAGACATGTCGTGGTGTGGTTTCTGTGGACCACTGTAGCAGGTGGATTCAAGTACTGTTGTAGTCTCCAAGTCAAGTTGGTTTGGTATCTCACACAATTCCTTTCTTTTTTGTGTGTTCTAAGGTATTTTACAGGGCGCTATGATGCTCAATAGGGAATGTCCAGCAGCTGACTACATAGCATAGACTGATGATGAAGGTATTTTTAGGTACAGTTTTCTTTCTTTTCTTTCTCACTTAAATTGAGGAAAACCTTAGTTTTGAAGAAACATCTATTACACTATCATTATAAATTAGAAAGTGTGCGTGTATTATTTTTGTATGTGTGTTACCCCTTCACGCTAAAACTACTGAACGGTATGGGACGAAATTTTGCATAGACGTAGTTCTAGACCTGGATTAACAATATTATGCTATTTTTTACCGCTCAAAAAGGTGCAGGCAAATTAAAAGAATAAACCAATAGGCACCTCGTTGTCTGACAGTTAGTTACGTACTCTATACGCCTATCTAGTGTGTTTTGCCAGCCACTCAGCCTAAGTACGTTGATCATCTAAGTAGATTTCACACTCGCGTCGAGAAGCAAACACTTAGCTCGGCTCGAGAGCAGGTTGTCTCGAGCACGTCTCAAGCGGTATCGAGCATGCTTGTTGATGATTGTTTCTACATTGATTTTTCATTGATGAATGTTCCGTGGATACCGGCAAACATAGTGTAGGACGCCCTTCGACCAGGTGGGATGACGATCTGCGAAAGACTGCAGGCAGATGCTGGATGCGGCAAGCTGGCGAAAGACCGCTATGGCGCTCATTAAGGGAGTCTTATGTCCAGCTGTGGACTAATGTAGCATGATGATGAATGGTCCGTCCGTCTTTAAGACGAACTTCCACAAACATTGACTAGGAAAGCCTGTCTTTATCATCACAGTGGACTATTATTATTTATTCACACAAGACAATGATAAACACAACATTGTAAATTTTCCAAAAGTCGTTTAAGTTTCATATGAACATTAAAATGGTTTTGGAAGCTTGACCTCGTGTAACTATTTTGCCCATGACTTTCTTCAATAAAAGTAAAAAAGGAAGATACGGTACGTTCTACCAGCGCTCATTCAAAAACTGTACCGTTTTACAGATGAAATAATGATAAGGTATCGGATTACCAGAAAATTTTAAGTTTGGTGCAGGTATCTACCTACTTACGCGGGAAAATATGTGATGCCTTGGGCTTTGTTTTTTGTTTTGGAGCTATTTGTACACCTTTTTTTTTTTTTTTTGTACACCTGGTGAACGAACACGAGAGCATTGTCGTGGTGATTTAGTCGAAATCACACAAAATTATACGTCGTAGCAAGCACGCGAACCACAAATGCCACCGCCCGCGCCGCCGGTCCGACTATGACTGAGGTAAGAGAACATAGTTGAACCTAACTTGAGCCATCCACTTTCGAGATGGCAATGCCTTACCTCTCTTTTTTTACTTATATCGAAGATGACTTTACCTGCGTTAAGTTTCAGTACATACCTATCAGTTGTATTAAATATATATAAGTACCTATAAGTATAGGTATTAAACAGACTACTTAGAGGAATATCCTCTTTGGATAACTTTATCACGTTTTAAAAGCAAACTTCTGCATTACATAATTTATGTTAAAAGCTTCTTCGTTTGCGCATTTGTTTTAATTATCTTGACTTTCAAGAGAATATCTTAATGGCGGGTTGCCATTGGATAGAACCTATCAAAATATATTATAAATTTGAATGTTTCTAAATAAAACAAATAGTCATCTAAGTTAGATAAATTATTGTATGTTAGAAATTAATTAAGCTTCAAAACCTTTAGATTTCGGCAGGCTTCGAACCGTCAATTTAATTATTGTATGCATCTTTTCAGTGCCAGTTTTAACGTGTCTTAATTTGGCTTGGTTGCTTGGTTGGCCCAGTGCCAGAGCTTAAAGCCGACTGCCACAAGAATCTCCAACATTTAATTATTCCAAAACAACTCTAGTATTAACGTTCATAACGCTTTTAATCACATAACGGAATTTAATGGCTGGCAAAGGGAAGATGGCTTGATAATTATGGATGCGGCCACTGAATTTCGAAATAATGATTTTCCATTATTTGCCCTAATGTATCTAACGCTATGGTGCTCATTATGGGAGGCTTATGTCTAGCAGTGAACTAACATTAGGCTGATGATGATGATCAAACACTACCGTTACAATACATTTTCATAATGATTATAATTATTTCAATAGGTATGTAACTAAATGTTTTCAGTTTTGGTGCCTACATTTAAGAGCGCTCTCACACTACCTCGCGGTACCGTAGGTGCGGTGTCGCAAGAGTTTCGCAATGACGTTGTCAGTTGTCCGAAATGCGGAACAGATGCGAAACTGTCGCGGACACGCTGCGGACCTCGAGTTGCGGCTCCGAAAATTCGATTCCGCGCGGTAATGTGAGTAGAGCGTAAAAGCCGTGGCGATCGCGGCCTAAAAATCGACCCCTAGAACTCAGCCCGTGGATGTCGTAAGAACCGACTAATGGGTCATACCTGAGGAAGAACAGTAGCTTCCATGTGTATTATTAACACCTTCACTGCGATCACCAAACCGCCTGCCAAGCGTGTGATTGTGGTGAAACCGACCTATGAATAACGTTTTTTGTAAAGTGCTTACCCGCACTTTGGGTATCTCTAAGAAATGAAATAAGTTCCCAAAAAATTTCGATTTCGGCGGGACTCGAACCCGAACCCCTACCCTCAGTACGGGTGTGCTCTAACCAACTAAGCCACGAAACCCTAGTCATTTACCGCAAAGGCCTTTGTGTAGGAAAATCTTTAAAAATTCGTACATAACATTCGAATATTTCATAAAATATAAGCCTTTACTTAAAAACAGATGTTTACACTTGTTAAAAATCCTTTAAAAATCCCTTAATCTAAATACTATGACAAACACCAAGACCTCACTTTGATTGAACTTATAAACTTTAAGACCCTTGAATGATTGATTTCGAAGACGGGATCCAATAAATTAATTCTGTAACCCCAATTTATCCTGACTAATATTCTAACGCTATTACAACTCTCCAAGTTTAAACTTTCTGGTTTAGAGGTTGAGTTCCTTAATCCACTTTAGAGTTTTTGTACAAGTAACATTCATACCATTTTTGTCCCTCGTTGTTGTTTGAATCTCATTCAATACTAGCTGCTGCCCGCGGTTTCGCTTGCGCTTTTCAAGTAGCCTATGTCCGTCCCCGGGATATCATTTACCTACCTGCCAAATTTCATTAAGATCCGTTCAACCGTTTCGGCGTGAAAAGGTACAGACAGAGTTCCTTTCGAAACCTGTATATTGTATATTATAAATGTGAAAGTTTGGATGGATGGATAGATAGGTAGATGGATGGATGTTTGTTACTTAATCATGCCTGAACGGCTGAACGGATCGGGATGAAATTTGGCACAGAGATAGATTGTAGGCTGGAATAGCACATAGACTTTTCATCTCGGAATTCCCACGGGAACGGAAACTACGCGGGTGAAACCGCGAGGCACTGCTAGTTTATAATATTAGTATGGATGCAGCCAATTGATACACTTACAAATATAATGTAGTAGGTTCTGCTCACGGATTCACTTGTTTTATTGGAATATCAAATAGATTAAAAATAATTTATAACGGGATATTTAACATTAGATTTTTGAGTTAAAAAAGAATCAAATAGATATGATATTCCAGCTTCAGATCTTTATGTTTGCAAAATTTAAGTCTGATCCATTTAGCAGTTTTGACGTTGGCTTCAGTGAAATCTTCAAAATGGCACTAACTTTCGCCAAAACATATAAAATCAGTAGGAATTCAAACAGCATGAAGGATATAATAATGTAAAGACATCGCTGAATATAAGCCACTTTTGCATCGTACACAACTTGTAAAGTACCTAGTTTTTAAAAGTTGAGTCAACTAAGCATTTTTTCGTACGGTCCTAGCCGATAAAAAAGTACACAATATACTTTTTTGTAAACCGACACAGCAAGGTGGGCTAACATTCGTTACTGTGGTTAGTAAATTAAAAGCAACTGCATACTGCTTTTTTTTTTACCTGTAAAAACGTGCCGTGCGGTGCCGTGCGACGGTAAATTATACGCAAACGCCTATTCGCGTCTTTTGTTTTTACGGGACAATGTACGGTGTTTATATTGTACACGTTATGCACAGTTAACGGAATATTATGTAGGATAAAGCAGACAAACGCCACCGCATTAAAAAAAAGGCTGCAAAAATTGCCCAGCAAGCGCATTTGTTTTCTTGTTTTTTTTTTCCTTGTTTTAAGAAGTAGGTTCAACTATCGACATAATAAGCGTCAAGTTAATTTATCACAAAACCGTATTGCGTTGTTCAGAACATGGATTTTTTAACAATATAGTAAATAAGTGTTATACGTTGGTAGGTTCTGTGTCAGTGAATTAATTTGTTACTTTAATCAATTATTTATAGAATACGCGAGCGTACAATAAATAAATTTATAAAAAAATTGTAAAAAGTAAAATCTCATTAGACTGCGGCTGACACGGGTTCCCGGCGGATAACGTAAAAAACATCTTTAGCGGATAATAATTCTCAGACAAAAATGTTATTTTTTAGATAAACAACGTAATTTTATAAAGCCATGGACCCTCGAAATTAGTTAGTATAAAAATCTCGGCCGGTTTCGTTTAAACACGCGCGTGGTCGCACCGCATTTTAATAAGAAGAAAAAAAGTGTTTTTTTACCGAATTATATATATTACAAACCTATTCAGGTCCATTCTTGAACACCATTTAACTGAAATATTATAAAACATGACATCTCCTTAATTTTTCATTTATTAAAAACAAACAGCTCGGTTGTAATTTTGACAAGACAAACAAGCTGTCAATAGTGACATTAGACAGTAACGGTTAAACATTTCGGTTAAAACGCGAATACCCCAGACCAGACCCTGGGCGGAAGGCGAAGAGGCGATTTTTTTGGGCGCAATACTTTTAAAAATTCAAAATTCAATAACTTTATTTCTTTAGGCTTACAAAATAAGCACTTAGACAAGTCAAATTTTATACATAAACAGCTTAATAATAGTAATTATTATTAGGTTAGGTAAGGTTTATAGGCACATAATTAGGAAGGTATCATAATTATTAGATACGGACTCAGATAAAATATTTCTAACTAAGATTGCATACGTCACGACCCGTTTTTATTAAATTTGCATTTATGTGAGAATAATTGCCGTTTAGACTACACAATACCATAAGGCCACTTCAATTAGCACTTTTGCGAGTGTTCCCTCTATAAGGAACTTTGCCACTGCTTCTCATTATTTCCAATCACCCCCCTCTCCCCAATCAATACGGCTCCGTAAAACTCCAATACTGTCAGTTCTACTTTCGAACTGCGCCCAACTTTACCCAGCTTCCCCTTAATTAGTGAAATGTCAAGGAACTTCTGCAGTTAATTAAATCAATGTTTTGTTCGATGAATAGTAGTTACTACCACCTATCTACTTAACAAAGCTAACAGTGTTGGAAAATATCGAAAATCGCTTTTTATCGTTCCTGGAAAGGAACTGAACCTAATCAATATTTTAAATGTTAGGATATATAATATACATCTTTATTAACAAAGAAAATAACAATCAAATAATTGAATAAAATTAAAACTAGTATTTACAATTGAAACAATTGAGCTAACTGCAGACTGTTTCAAACAATCTACAGGTAGCTCAACTGATCCGAATCAATACCAGTCGGAAGCGTGCCCAAGACGCTATAGCTGCATTACCCCGCTGTATAGCAATGCTGATGCGCTACGCCAGATGTATTGCTTAAAAGACCAATTCTGTTTCTTAAAATTTTCAAATATTGCACTTTTCGCCCTATTGAACGTAAAATAAGAAAATGTGGAAATCATATCTTACCTACATCTAATAAAGTTTACTTTTATTTAACTGTTCCAAAATAAACACAGTCGAAAAAGAAAATGTGACCAGTCAGGAAACGGTTCTAATGTGAAATGGACCAAGTAGTAATTGACCGACTTCTGATAGAGGTATTTACAAATCAACTGGACATTTTCAGTTACTATACCTAAATATTTAAAACGTGTTTATTAACGCCTTTTCTAGGTAATGTAGGGTGGGTGTATATACGTAAGACGCAAGGAGTAATTGATCTTGAAGATGATTGTACTTCCTTACAGAAAACATCAAGTTTTTTCTCTATGCCTCCGTAAACAAAAACATCCATTATAACAAAAGCTTTTATGAAACTCAACAAAACTCCCCGACCTCATTCCCCAGTTTATAAACTTGAATACATAACATTTGACGCAATTTTCCTAATTCTAACATCAATTTGGAATCTCCGGTGTCATGGCGTGCCGGCCGTTGCCATGGTAACCAACTATCAACAAGCTGGGACCCCTAGGAGGAAATAAGTTTTCGTTGTGTTACAATTTATTAGGAAGTAGATATGTAGATGTCTTTGGATAATTAATGTATTTTTTATGTCTTGGATAATTAACGACCTTTTGTGGCATTTTTACTCGTTTTAGAATAGTTTCTCGGATTTTTTTCTGTGTACCTACCTATTCTATTTTGTTACCAACCAACAAGCTCATTTACTATGAGTTGCTGTCGTCATTGCAATTTAATTGCTTGGGGCTAGATAAAACTGTGTGATTGTCCAGCATTATTTATTTATTTATCATGTATTTACCCAATATAGCATGCTGTGCATGAGTTTTTCCGAAACAGAAAGTGACCAATATTAGCTAATGTTAGCTCTAGCTAAAGCATGATGCAGTTATTCCCTTCACGCCAAAACTTTTGATTGGCTGGACAGCTGCGGCTGAATGTGCCCGCGGACTTTGTGCACAGACGAAGGCATCCCGCCCTATTGGCAGTACCAAAAGGACGAACCAACCTACTTGACAGAGTACCTCTGACGCGCAGCATCCGCACGCTGAATTTGATTGCCGAGAGCGTTTAGACGCACATTGACTAATACGCATAAGGAGAATAGATCATTTAACTGTTCCCCGAGCGAATTCCAAAAGGTTTTGTTTTGTATTATAAGTTATCTGTGATATTAACATAAAATACAAAGACGTATATTATATTAATGTTAACTGTGTAGTTATTAAAATTATGTAGTAAAATTATTGAATTATTATGAACTACATAATTTTAAATGTTATTTTATTTTATGATGAAAAATTTAGTATGAAGATTATTATTTAATGTTTATTATATTATTAGTGTAGGAGGGAGGTACTTATAAATGGTTTTCTAATGTTAATATTAATTTTTATAAGACTTGCCTAGGCTAGAATATAAGGTACTTACTCTATTGTATAGGGTGTGCCTGTAAGAATAGAACCACATGCTTATAAATAAATAAAATAAATAAAAAATAGGTTTAGAAGTTTTTGCGTGAAGAGGTAACAAATATGTAAGCTTTCGTTTCATTTACACCGTGATTTGATATGATTAGTGAGCTCTTACGTGTTCATAATAAACCTCCCTGTACCTACCTACATTAAAACTCTGCATGTGTATTTCAGTCTTTATTTGTTATTGTTGAGTCGAACGCGGTTCTAGCATGTAATTGTGGCTGTAATCAATTTGATAGTGTTCGTAAAAATGTACCAATGTCGAATAAACAGTTTTTTCTTACAGACAGAAGTTTTTAACAAGACTTGCGGTTAAAAATAATTTTGAACGTAACTGTAGACTGCTACAGCATTCTACTTTTTTTTTAAACGCCTTTTACATGCTTACTCGTAATTGACGTACAGATATGAACACTGGCAGATTTTGTTAATTAACTAGACCTTTTGAGTACTCATGGGACCCCCGAGGAAAAAAATTTAATAACATTAAATTCAACATTACGAAATACAAATTCAAAATTACGATTACGAAAAAAATCATGAAAATATTCTGTTTCCATAGAAATAAATCGAGATAGAAGCAAAATGTGTATGTACCCCGCGTGGCGACACTGGGATACCCAAAACTCCCGCCAACTTCAGTCCGTGCCACACCACTTTTCGCGTGCGATGTCGGGTTATAAAAACCAAAATGCGGTATTATTCAATAATTAACAGTTCAAACACCACTAAAAAAGGCGGAGCTGTTTAAGGCTATACCTACCTAGTAGGTACCGGTACTTTTCATTTCCTGTAACGATTGTTTTCGACTCACAGAAAAAAATTGATTCACCCATTTATTCTAAGGTTTTTATTTATTATACTCTGGGTAATTTCTAAGAAATTAATAAATCCCAAAAATTTACGATCCCGACGGGATTCGAACCCGCACCTTCCCCTTCAGCGCAGGGGTGCTCTTTTTCCAACTAAGCTACGTGATCTTATCTAGTCGGCCCGAAAATCTTTGGGAGTTCTTTCGGCACTTACGCCGTCAGCGCCACCTACAGAGGAAACAATGAAGTTATCCAATTCTGCTCAAAGACCAAATTTACATTTAGTTCTTTGACGAGAGGTTTTGCCGTTGCTTGATTCTAAGGTTTTTATTTATTATACTCTGGGTAATTTCGTTCATCGTAAGTGCCGAAAGAACTCCCAAAGATTTTCGGGCCGACTAGATAAGATCACGTAGCTTAGTTGGAAAAAGAGCACCCCTGCGCTGAAGGGGAAGGTGCGGGTTCGAATCCCGTCGGGATCGTAAATTTTTGGGATTTATTAATTTCACCCATTTATGTTAGGATATTAAGGTACCTAACCCTGACTTCGATTCCCGACGAATATGGTCGACCAAAAGAATCGGTTTCCCGCGTGCGAATTGATGCTTTCGAATCGTTTTCGCGCGGTTTATATTGCATATCACTACATTTACCTCGTGACGTCAACGTTTCGTCGACGTTTGCAAGTAACTAAACAAAATGTTACACGCTCGGTTTCGATACATATCGACTAACTCTTTGCTTCTGTCTCGATATATTTCTGTGAGTATTTCGCAACAAAACTAAAACACAATCATGACAGTTTTCGGTCGGCATTTGGATTGGAACTCACTTCAGTGACATGATATCAACAGCAACGGCGCTATACATATAGAGCTAGTTAGGTTTCCTTTGACACCGCATCAAATATCTCCCAATACACTACACAGTTGACCCACTTTCACGGTAGAATATTTCGAAGAATACATCCTGTCACCCTTTTACAATATTTTAACATGAGGGTGAAAAATATCAGGTTAGCGCCATTTTGTCGAGATCAGTACGGTTATCGAAATTGCTTTTGTGAGTGCACGGATTATCGGTAAATCAGTGCTGTATTATCAAATACGTTTTCTCGTTCAGATAGGTCTAGTTTATGGGGGTAAATCTATTCTGGGTTGAAATAGGTTTCTTTACACGTTATTTTAGTTCGAAAACTTATAATGCTGTCATGAAGATACGTACCTACACCTACCCACTAAAGTTTATTTTCTTAAAAGTTCCTTGTATTGTCATGTGGTATCTAAGCTTTTATATGTCGCCCCTCATACAAGGGCGGCTTACGTACTTATGAATGAGGCATATTGTACTCTAGTTTCTGTCCGCGGCCTCGTTTACGTTCTTCCGGAGAAAACCTAAAGTATTATCAGTATTATGTTAATCCAGGTCTTCAGCCTTTTCAGCCCGATCTGTTCAGTGTTTTGGCGTTCAAAAGTAACAAACAAACATGCAAAATCTATAACATTAATGTGATTTATGTGTCTGTGTTTAATAACGATTCCCTCATTGTTTCACTCCAGGGCCGATGCCTCCTTCCCTAGCTTTTAGTTTTTTCTTTTCATCAACGTTATGGCCCGAAGGTACACAATATATCTATCTTCAAGAGCTATTCGCTATTTTTATTACGGTGTTGTCTTAGTCTGGTTAAAATCTTATGTTATCAAACGCATCTCCATCGTGGTCTGTTATATTTAAAAATTCGGTATTTAATCATAATCAAAACAGTACCGACACGCCGTAAACAAGCCGTAAACGAGCAGTACTGAATCTAATTTCGTAATTTGGGCATTTTCTGTCTAAGCCGTAGAAATCCCGAACAGAGACACCGCTGCTAAATAAAGGCAACGGACAATATGGCTGACGGAAGATTTGACAATGCCGCCCTTGCCAAATAAACGCTCGCAGCTTTAGCAGGACAGCTGGGGAAATCCACCCCATCGTCTATAGCGAAGCTTGCATCATTGCCAATTCAGCAACGACATCTTTGGTACAAGAATTTAACCTACGCCCGATTTGAAGGTGTGGTATAGAATAGCGTTTAAATTTCCAAAATTTCCTTCAATAGAACCTCTTTTAAAAAGTTTCCTCATATGAATGGAGGAATAAACTATAAATCATGAATGAATTTCAGCCAAGTTTGAGTCGAGCTGGAGTCGATATTATGACTAAAGATAAGAATAATAATAATAATATAATAAGTGACACCGTTGAAGGCAATTCCTTACACTAGTACCTAGGTAACGCATAGGTAACTGAATGGCATGCAAAGAACTTTAAGATCTCCAAGTTTGCGTGTTCTATGCTCGTTTGCTAGTAATTTATAGCCACAGGGAAAACTATGCAATGCCTTTGAATTTCAAAGCACATCCTTACTTTTACTGTTTTTCTGAGTATTTTGTTGTGAAGTGGCAGCCTAATTTCAATGTTATTTCTATTGAAAATAGGATGAATTTTCTAAATTCCTTTCAAAAAACACAGCTCTTTAGGATCACCTGTACCTCCGCAAACATATCCCAGCCTTGACCTTCCAAATAGCGCGAACATAAACCTTATGTTCAAAGTATTAAGGGCGAGGTTAAAAGAGGTGCCGTAAAATTTAATCCCTAACCCCTAAGCGAGAATTTTAACCCTTGGCATAAGTTTTTACAGCGATCGTTAGTTCGAACGGGCTTGTGGAACGGAGATTTTAAGATGCCGAAGTATTTGAACATCTTCCAAATCCCCCTTTAACCGACTTCGGAAGAGGAAGTTAATGTGATAACGTTAGGAAACTCCGAAACGGTAAACCTTTTTCTAAAAAGTGGAGAAAGTATTATAAATTGTAATAGAAACTAATCATAACTTTTGAAGTATCCATTCGAACTGTACCTACAACGTAAAATTTATCTCTATCATAACATAATTGAGAGAATTGTTCTTCAAACCCAAATAAGGTTTGTAGTTAACCCGCTTACATCTTGAAAAGTAATAAAGAGCCAACTCCACCTCAACCTGGTCCACTGCTGGGTCTGCTGCACGCAGGCCTGATAATCGCCTTATTGATGGATTATTGGGGTAATGCCAATAATCGCCACGCTGGGCATGGGGGTTGTGGATCGCAGGTCGGTGGTAGATCTATTCTGCAAGAGGAGCTGCTGCCCGCCTCCTGGTATGTGTCCCTTAGTCGCCTCTTACGACACTCACGGAAAGAGTTGGGGTATTGGATTCACAATAAAAAGCCAACTATACATATAGCTTTAATTTTAAACTCGATTATCCTCTAGGTATGTAGAGCACCACGCAAAAGGACAGACTAGAACAGTTTATGTGATCCGATGATTGATTTTTGTTGATGGAGATTTAGGATTTCGTATGATACAATACCTACATTACAAAGGCATTAAGTAACAACACAAAAGTATAAAAAATACATCATCACCATCATCATCAGCCTATAGTAGTCCACTGCTGGACATAGGCCTCCCCTGATGAGCGCCATAGCGCCCTGTCTTCAGCTTGCCGCATCCAGCATCTGCCAGCAGTCTTTCGCAAATCACCTACTTCATTTTATTCATTTATTTTTAAGTAGTCTATATGTCCGACCCGGGATACCACTTACCTCGCTACCAAATTTTATTGAAATCCGTTCAGCTGTTTAAGCGTGAAATGATAACAGACAGACAGACTAAGTTACTTTCAAATTTATAATATTATTAGGTATATGATACAATATAACGGAGTAGGTTCATTATTTATTAACTGGGGCGTATCTAGGTAATGCCAGATGGAAATACAGCTCTGAAACACAGACCCAGGCTAGGGCTTCTGTCTACACGAATCGCGAGACCGCTTTTACACGGATTCTATGACCTTCTTGTACCAATCTGCTACCGAAACTCTACCAGGCACTTATCTGAATCTTTCCATTTTTTCTTTTTCTTCCTGTAAATTGATCAAACGTCAAACGCTTATACGCATAGACGCTTGAGATTCGCATAGAGTAGAATAGGCGCATTGCAAATGATTAATAAGGATTTAACTCCGAAATATATCTACAAGTTAGAATGCAAGTTAAAAATTTACGTACCAAGTTTCGAATTCTTTGAAATATTTGAGAGATATAAACTGCGAACACTTTGTCAGGGATAACGACGTCTAAGATCCACAAACCTCGTGTAAAAAACTAGGCCAACAAAGACCTAAAATACCGGCTATCACATTGAAGGGCAATGCTGCTTTGTCGACCGAAATAAAAGCGAGCATTTAGTCTTCACAGGGTATGATTTGGGACTCTACTGACATTCTTGTCAAAGATTGCTTGTAACCATCTTCCATCTTGTGTATATTGTTTGTTTTTGCTGCTTATTAAATAAAATAGCCACACATATACTTAGATTTTTTTAAGGGTTAGGTATAGGCCTAGGTAAAAAAGGACCTTATTATTAAACTTCCGCTGTCGGTCTGTCTGTCTTTCCGCCTCTCAGCGGGCTGTATCTTATGAACTATACAAGGTAGACGTTTGAAATTGTCACAGAATGAATATTTCTCTTGCAACTATAGCAACAAATAATAAAATAAATAAATATCAAAATTAAAGGGGGCTTCGATACCAAAAACGTGAGTTTTTGGGAAATTTTGCTCCATATTTGACAAAGCCGTATCTTTTGAACGCCCAAGACGCGGTCAGTACTTGGATGTATGACTATGACCGCGTCACGCGTCATGTCGGCTCTGTGCTTTTTTTGTTTCATCAAAAAATCCGTTTAAAAGGGTTTCTTTAGTTTCTTTTGCGGAAGTTTTGTACGATGCTACGGATCCCTCCGTGTGTGAGGCCAAACCTGTCTACGAGCTTAATTAGTTAGTCTAAATAATTACCATTATTGATGTTAATTTTGATCGTTCATTACCAATATGGTTGCCGGACGTACCTATTTGATATTTTTCAATCAAAACGCGAACACGTTTACTTTATTTATAGATATTGTATTATGACGTCGTTTTCAAAGCACTTCGCCGTGCTTCAGTATGCCCTTTGGTTTTCCTAGAAACTTTTACGTTTTCGCTTCTATTCGAGGAACGAGAATTTTACTAGTTTTTCCTTTCCATTCGCTTTTCAATAAGTCATTGAAACGGCTCAAAGACAGAGGTTGGATTGCAACATATTTCGTATTCAAAGCATTTCTTCGTAGCTAGTGCTGAGTGAGTTTATTGGAAAGACTTCCTTTGTAATTTAATGTCAGTACTTAGGTACCTTCTCCAAGCCTGTAAACTTAAACTTGAACTAAACTTGTTTAGTAAGTAACAAATTATTGTGCGGTACCTACTGACCTATGTGTGATGCACATACATTTAAGTGACTGTCCTACGGAATACTGAAGCTCCAAATACCGGAGAACGGTATCTAGAAAGATCAGGAAACCGCACAACGAAATACCGAAAGTACGTCAGGCCGCATAACGGAACACCGGAAGCACGGAATACCGAAAAACTGTAGACCGAAAGATCACAATCTCGAATGAACGCTTGAATGAATTTTCAGCGTCGCGCGTCGGATGAATTGCCCATACAAATGTAAAACCAAAAATATTTGTTATTCGAGTATATTTCTGGCTGATGATGATTGTTGAGTGCAGTGAAGTTCCGTAGTACAAGCAGCCAGTAATCCAAATTCAATAAAAAGTTCACACAAGTCAGACAAAACAGCTTTCAATAAATGTTCCGAAATCATTAATATGCATAACAAATTGTGTTATGGCTTGTAAATCGTTTTTCATCGACGACGTTAGCAGCCAATAGAAAGTGATTAACGAATCATTCACCATTTTCGATGAAATTCTGAACGATCAATCAATACCTCGAGATATTTCTAGCGATTTTTGAGGAATCGGTTTTTAGATTAATTTCGGAGGGTTTGATTTATCGGGTGTTATTAATTCAGGCTAAACGAAAAGTCAAACGGTATTTTTCCTTGACGAGGTGAAATTGCTTGATGAGGTTTGTATTGTACGTTTATTTTACTTCAAATTTTGAATATGGCTCTGAGAGCGCTCTCACACTACCGCGCGGTACCGTAGGTGCGGTGCCGTAAGAGTTTCGTAATGACGTTGTCCGAGATGCGGAACAGATGCAAAACTGCCGAGGACGCACTTCGGACCTCGAGTTGCGGCTCCGCAAATTCGATTCCGCGCGGTAATATGAAACGGGCGTTAGTCTGGTTTGATTCTGCCAGTGTTAACAAAGATTTGTAAACTAGGGCATGTAAACCGATTAATCGATTAACCGAAAAACCGATTAACCGACTGATTTTACGTCGGTTTTTCACCGGTTTTTTTTCTCAAAATAACCGGGTTTTCGATTATTTTTTTAATGAGTAATAAATGATAAATTCATTTAAAAGTACGCCTTGCAGACTTTATTTAAAACGATGATAATAATATCTTATCCACCTCATTATTTTACAACACTAATTACGTTAAAATTACTAAAATACAAACAAACACCTTTCTCTGGACCGCATAAAAAGTCGTTAGTGAATGTCGTCGTGCAATAAGCTATTATTATTAGCTGAGAAGAGCAAGATAGCGAAGGCGGCGTTGCATGAGCACATTGGACACCACCGTCGCTGTGGTTTACTGTGGTCAACGGTCGAACTGTTCGTTTGAACTGGTAAATTGTTTGTCAGACGCGATAGAATAAAATTTTTGCAATAGAAGACATTGAAATAGAACCAGAACCAGGAAATATTAGGACCACAGATGTATAATAAATCTCAAAGACCAGATCGGGCTAGAAATAAGAATGGCCCTAAAGCTAACCCTAAAGCAGCTGATTCAAGTGGACTCGATTTAGAAACGCGAGTTAGGGTAGGAATGGCCCTGTACGATGGAGGGGGATACATGGGATACAAGTTAAAGAAGGTGTAGGTACCAAGCTCTAAAGTCGATTACTCCCTTTTTTGTAGAACCAGAGAGAATATTTTTATCGGCAGGCCTAGCAACAAAATCAGCAGTTTGCTGGGTGACGACTCTCACAACGCACTTGTGCTTATTATCAAAACAAAAAGTAGCGTTCATTATCTGTGATTTATGTGATTATCTGTGATTAACTATGTGTTTCAACTTTATTTGAGTAAAAGAGAGAGTTGAAAACTGCCAACTCAAAAAGTAGATTACAATCTATGTTATAATATAACTATCGTTGATTTTGTACCTTTATTTCAGTAAGAGAGAGAGATTAAATACTACCAATTAAAAAGAGAATTACATTTAGTAACTTTTAGGACTGATTTATCATAATGTTTCAGGGGATAACTATAATGTTGATTTTTATAACTTCATTTAAGTAAAAGTGAGTTGAATATTACCAAATGTTTTAAACTTTATTTGAGTAAGAGAGAGTTTTAGTAAAAGGGAATTACACTTAGTAATTTTGTAGACGGATTTACAATAATGTTTTAAGATATTCATTTTGTTGATTTTTATATCTTTATTTGAGTAAGAGAAAACGTTTTAAAACCAAATCATAAAGTGAATAAGAAGAAGAAAAAGAATAAGAATCATTTATTTGCTTAAAACATGAGTATTAACATGGTATGAGCATGCAATTATGTTAAAATATAAATTAAATAAGATCCACATGTTTTGCTATTACTGGCATGCAAATAAGAGAGGGCTCACTGCAGATTTGTCACTAATGCGATATTTCTTTTCATAACTAGGTAGGTATAACAATCAATCATTTTAAAAATGAATAAGATTTAGTAACTTTTATGACTGATTGATCACAATGTATTGGGATTACTATATTATTGTTGATTTGTATAACTTTATCTGAACAAGAGTGAGTTGAATATTACCAAATGTTCTTTAACGAGTTAATTTTTTAAAATAATAAGCAAACACCATGTTTTTCATCATGTTTACGTGTTTGCTTATTAAAATAATAAGCAAACACCATTTTTATTCAAATTTTTACGGTTTTATTTAGTCCTAAGACACCTAAGTAAAAAACTCGAAAATAACCGAAAAAACCGGTTAACCGGTTAACCGAAAAAATAAAAACCGAAAACCCGGTTTCTTTTTACAACCCGGTTTTTACATGCCCTATTGTAAACGTTTATGAAGTGTTGAAAAAATTATATAATTGTTATGTAATAACTAAAAACCGAAATGAAGCATTCTTTGTTCGCTTCTTTACTTTACCTTGAAAAGATTGAAGTGAACAAAAAATTAAAGTGTTACTTTATTTCCTAGTTCTACATATGTAATTTGTAAGCCCTAAAGGAAATAAAGTACTTTGATGTATGATGTTTAATATTTACACTGTTTTTTAAGTTTTGCGGGAAAAATACTAAACTTCTATAAAATAGCGAAATAAATTATCTGAATCAGTCCACATTTGACAGAGTAATAAAAAACATACAAACAGCCGAACATAGAACCTCCTGAAGTCGGTAAAAAGTTTCCACAGTTTATGGTCGATGAAACTCTCCACCTGTAAAATTCTTGCTAGCAAAGTATTTTTGAACACTAACAGCAACCCTTTTTTAGTCCAAGTAAGAACGGGATAAGTTTAACAGTAATTTCACAGAAAAAGTGTAAATTGCCTCCGTCTAAAAGCATTTGCCAACTTCACAGGAATTTTAAAGGATCCCTGGCTATAACTCGCTCCCGACCACCTTTTATAAAGTCCATCGGACTGAGGAAAAAAGTATGAATAGTAAGCGGACAAAGTTTCGTAGCGGATAATGTAGATAGTCGTTTCTCTTTACCCGAAAACAAAGGAGGAGGAGGTTTTATGTTCGGCTGTATGTTTTTTAGGGTTCCGTACCTTAAAAGAGAAAAAGGAACCCTTATAGGATCACTTTGTTGTCCGTCTGTCCGTCTGTCAACCTTTTTTCTCAGAAACGCGTGGAGATATCGAGTTGAAATTCACATCAAATACTAATTCGTAACTTCTTGGAGCCGCGATGTAAATCAAACTTCTAAGTGAACGCAATCAAAAATTACAGGCGTTTATGCCCAATTTTTATTAATTTTCCAAGGGAATCATGCACAAAAAACCTATAGGGTACTTTTCGTTGACTTAGAATCACGAAATTTATCAAGAACCAAGGTCTGAAAAGTAAAGGCCAAAATCCAAAAAAATGAAATATTGTAGTCTTATCACAAAAAAGCATTATTTTTATTCTCGCCATAGACCAAAACCTATAGGGCACCTACTTCCCGTTGAGCTAGAATCATGATATTTGGCAAGAAGCAAGGTCTTATAACTGTATAATTAATATGATGTTAAGATAAGGAACCCTCATTGCGCGAGCCCGACTCGCACTTGACGTTTGATTTTGTATGTTCGCCGATTTCTCCGTCAATTATAGACTGATTTGTTAAACTATTTCAACAACCATTTGAACTTTTCAAAACAGTTGGTACTTATGATGTCATTTTCATGTTCCAGATAAAACTTAGGTAGGTATATGTATTGTACAAATAAATATATGTCTGTTTACATAAGCGAAAGCTGTTAATTATTTCAACATAAACCTACTTTGTGATTTGATAGGTCAAGTTTGCATCGTAGTGTTCTCTAAATGTAATCTCCGCTTATCTCAAAATCCGCTAGATAATATACCCGCTAAGTGTGTCCACAAACTTTGAGGAGATATTTGATTATAGTCCTTGAGTGTTAGAAACCGGGTTACAATCGGATAGGGTTATTTCAATTATAACTTGGCAAATTAACTTCAAAGTTTTTCGGACTTCGTTACAAAATGAAGTTGAGGTTAATTTACTTTTTCTTTTTCAAACTTAATGTTGTTAGGTACTGTATAAAAGTGTTGTTTATTAGTTATTTTTTGTTCAAAAGCTAACAACTTTTTTTCTTTAGGTTTACAAAATAAGCACTTAGACAAGTCAAAAATTTATACATAAACAGCCTAATGTTGATATCTCGTATATCAACATTAGAAAAAAGAAAGAATGTAAATTTATTTTTTTAACTTCAACCAATCACGCAGTTAAACAAAAACTTAAAACTAATGTACTATTAGGTAGGTATGTTGTGTGTGGGTTGTAGCTATAAAAAAACTCTCGTCGGCGCCGTACCTAAAGTTTCGAAGGTAAGTAGTCTAGGTAAGTGTACTAGTGATAGTGTCCTGTCTTACTCCCACTTAGCTAATTCTATACACAAATGGAATCGTAAGCGATAAACTAGTGCCATGCAGTAATAACATCAACCTCTGTGATAACCAGCACTGAGCCTTTACCCCCGGAAGCCCGGAATGTGGCCTCGACACGAACTTCAGGGGCCACTGATGGACAAGGGCTGGGGTCAGACGTCATTCTTTTTTAATTCTGATGAATACAAGTTTCAGGTGTCTTTTTATTAACTGTGGTAGTGGTTTGATAACCGACACAGAAATATTACGATGTAATTGATCTATCTATGTAGAAAAACGCAAATGCATCTGTTAAAATGTGTTATCAATAGAGCGTAAACAAAACATAGAAACGTATCTAGACGTCTGTTAAGTGCGACGTTTGGTATATTATTTTTCGCTTTTATAAGCCATCAGAGATGAATATGCAAGCATCTGAATTTACAAGCAAAAAAAAACTGATTTTAGCATCTTACAATGCAAAAATCAGACATTCATTGCTTATGTATATTTCTGTCTCAAGGACTTGCTTGAGGACACAGCCCTCAGCCGTATAGAAGCTGCCTTAAATGGCCCGATTTTATTTCGGTCCGACACTCGTTCGGATCGATGGTAGAACTCCTTTGTTCAGCCTTTTACATGATAATTACGTTTGCTACCGCGGTGCTGAAGGCGCCTTTATTTTTATGTATATCGCCGCGTTTGTTGAGACTTGAACGAGGTGCTTGTACCTACTCGGGAAGCAGTTCCAATGTCATTTTTATTTCAATCTTAATCTCATTTTGTAGAATCACAGAATTATCACTTTTAAAATGATTTTGTTCAAAGGAAACACCGTACTTCAATAACAACTTGAAATTGGCAGTGAGATTACCTAGACTCGTTTTAATGAGTAAGAACTCGAATGACAATCAGAATGAGAGAGGCATTAATTTTAATTCATCGTGGGTACTAGTTTTCCCTTTTTTTTCCCTTTAATTTACCTACCTAAGTAAGAAGGCTACTCATTCATTCGTGATAGATTACTAAGTATGGAGCCTACCTACACAGTAGGTAAACATTTTCTGCTATTTTCTGTGTCTTATAAGACACAGCAGTAGCAATATACCCAATTATATACCTAAGGCCGTATCCTACTGTAGGATAGAAGTGTAGGATTCCTACATCAGCGAATTTGACGCAACCGCAAAGCGGCGGCGGCACCTACATTCATTGAATTTAGAATTTGAAAATGTATGACCGCCGCCGCTTCGCGATCGCGTTAAGTTCACTCACGTAAGACACAGTGCAATAACCTATTGGTAGTGAATCTATGACTATTGTGTACATGTGTAAGCCTTCTTACCTCCACCTTAATTTTCTACTAGGCAACCTAAGTAAACCCTAGCACGAAATCCAATTAACTCTACGAATCTGATCGCCCGATCCTCTCTCAGTGTATGCACGGAAGCTTATGAAACTACATTACAAACAAGACAACAATAACTGGGTTCGTTCAAGTTTGAGATCACGTTCCCGTCCTATGGGTTTAGCGAGTTTCTGAACAATGGAAGGGATAGTAAGTCGGGTTTAACACACGTTATACCGCGAGAAAATATAAACAGAGCTTTGAGAATGCCTGGAGGCTAGCCGAGGAATTAACGCTGAGGTAATGTTACTGTGTACGAAGAAGTGAGCAAATGTGGTTGGTATTTTGTGAACACTGAACACTGAATTTTATACTTCTCAGCCGCATAATGAAAACCACCCCCCTCCCCACAACTTCTAACCCCTTGAGGTACCGATACATTCGGGTACAAGCCCGATGCAATTTAATTCCGTACACATGAATATCTCAAAGTAAGTTGCCGGGTTCATCATCACAACTAAATATTTGTTGCAAAATAGTGCTTTTAACAAGAACATGTTCTTGTTGGAAATGTTTAAAAATCTGCTTTAAAGACGTAGAGCTTGATCAATCGCGTAATTAGAGCTAATTAAAGATTTGTTTGTTTAGTAATAGGTAATAACGAATGGCTCTGCGTGAATGGCAAATCATCCAGTGTTGTGCCAAGCAAGAGTAAATCTATACACATTGGCATTGTAAGTCCCAAGATGCAGAAATACAAAAATGTGATAACCTACTCATATTCGAGTCGGTGTATAATATATCAGTTTATAGCTTTCCAGGAAAATTATATAATTCACTACCTCAAACAAGATGATTTAGTTAAAGAAAATTACAATAAGAACAGAATACAATAATAATTACAACTAATATTAACACTTAAATCTATTTTCTAAAAATCTAAGCCGTCACCAGAAAGCAGTCGTCACCAAAGTGCTTCCGAGGTAGATAAGCAAGCAGATAATATAAGGACTTTGTCGGTCGGGTTCGGTTAAGGTGGCCTGCAATAAGAACCCCGTCTCTTATGGAGGCGAAAGGACAAGCCGCTGTGGCACTCATTAGGGAAGGGGTTTGTCTGGCATTGGCCGATGATAATGATGAGCAAATCACATTTTTAACTTGGCAAAAATTGTCCACAGATTCGCCCCACCGTCCGTCATGCCAGTTCCCGCCAGATTCAGCTGTCTGGAAGGCGACTACGCTCCAGTGATGTGGCGACGAGGCCAAAGCCGCTCCCCGTAGCCTGAGTCCACTGTAGCAGGAGATTCAACCTTTTGCCAGTGAGTCGCCAATAATATAATGAATTCATTACGGATGTAAGCTGGTTAACTACGAACCTTATTTGTGTTGGAAGAACACCAACACAAATATATATATATTTATATAATGAATTCGTCAAACTACGATAGTTTTTATAGTAAAATATAATTAATGTAAACATCATTGTGGCCTTATTCTGACAGAAATTGAGGTCTTATTTCCCATCCATGAGCCTG
This sequence comes from Eupithecia exiguata, assembly GCA_947086465.1. NCBI lineage: Eukaryota > Metazoa > Arthropoda > Insecta > Lepidoptera > Geometridae > Eupithecia > Eupithecia exiguata. The sequence goes on from OX352245.1 coordinate 11,107,425, forward strand.
AGTAGTTCGTGTTGAATGCGTTATCGGTGCAGTATGCGGTGGACACTGTACAAGGAGAGAGGAAGATGGAATAGATTATTAGTAGTTTCAAAACATGCGCGTCGAGCGAAGTACGATTCATTGAGAACTGTCAAGAACCAGCCCCGGCTGTGCACCGAAACTGCTACTAAAATTTACCTGGTCTTCCAGAGTTTTAGCAAGACTGTTTTTGAGGTGTAGAAGAGTCAGTAATGTGGTGATTTTTCCGACAGAAATGATCAAATGCAGTAGCTACGTAATCCTTGAGTGTTACGTTTGTGTTTTCTACTCCCGTACGCGAGCGAAGTGGCATTAGATAGTACGGAAAACAATTATAATTTAATTTATTCATATAAAATAAAATTAATTTTAGCACACGAGGTGCTATTGAATTCCTCTCCGGGACATATTGAAAGCTCTCAAATATTTTCTTACGTGGTTGGGTTCGCTTCCTCGCGCGGAATCCTAATGAGGTGTCAGGACTCGGGAACCAGGATAGAATTTAAAACAGTGGGTTTAGGACTTTCGATTGATTTCGTTTTGCAAAAGAATAAAAGAGTGAGTGAGTACCCACTTACTCTGGAGTTTCTTTGAAGGATAGGATTCGTAACGATATCATATAATATTCGACAGAGAAACAAGGTTTAACATAGCTCAAAGAATAAAAGCTGAAGTTGCAGTGGGCCGGCCATATATCGTAAAGTATCGACAACCGCTGGGGTAAACGTTCCCTTGAAAGGAGACTGAGACTCCCGCTACGGATTTCCGACCAGGTGGTGACATGCGAAAGACTCAAGCAGATGCTGAATGCGGGTAGTTGAAGACGGGGCGCTATAGCGCTCATTAGGTGAGGCCTATGTCAAGCAGCAGCAAGTGCTGCTTGACATAGGCAAGCAGCACTTGCTGCTGCTTGGTGTAGGCGCTATACTACTAGTAAAAGACCACTACTAACGGATCTGAATTTTTTATTTATTTAATATATAGGCTGATGATTACTCCTCTAGTCATTGTGGTAAAAAAAAATATCCACAATTCAAAAAATTCAACAGCTGATGAGAAGAGGTTAGCTGTGGTGCGTATTTCTAACATCCAACCAAAATAATGGCCACAATGTAATATAGTATATTCTAAGGTTATTTTCGCGAGAACTCATAATAAATCACTAATTGACGGTAGATATGCAAAATTCAAATTACTTGTAAAGACAAATGTCACCTCAGTCTGCCTGTGACCATGGAAGCTGAAAAGCCTCCGAAACGTCAGGTTATAAACAAAACATAAAATATACGCGATCAATCCAGTTAAAACAGTGTTTTATCACAATGTAATAATTAGCGTAAGTGATATCTTTATGTTAGGTCAATGCAATGCGGTAAATAGCTATTTTTATTTCGGTTTTTACCTACACCTCCATTATCCTCCTCACTCTTGTAACCTTTGACACCGTATTCCATTTACCGTGATAATAAAACAAAATGAAAATTTTCACCCAACGACACCTCGTTGACTTAATTGGATTGTACCTCGGATGAAATTGTTATTAATTAGCCTTTCAACTTTGCAAACTGAACTGTTTTCCCGATAAATTAGCTATCGACAACGAATCCATTAGAAACCATGAAAAAATTATTCAACAATCCATCGTAGTATATTTTAATTAATAGTTACATTTACTTATTGATCTCTGTCCAGCTCATTGTGGTATATATTATGTATAAGCCGCTGTCCCCCCGCCACGCACGCTGTGTACGGCCACGCGCTGCCTGGGTTCGTTTGTTTGCCTATCTCGTATCCGTGCGTAGCGTGTGCGTGGGTTGCAGTGAACCTCACATACATTTTCTTGAAAAGCAAAGCTACATACACTTCTCAGTGATGATGTATTGTAAGAAACGTGGAATATTCTAATATTGCTTTAGTTTATATTACTTCCAGAGATGAATCTCCTAAACATGGACGCGGAGAACCGCGTGGTCCTCAACGTGGGTGGCATCCGGCACGAGACCTACAAGGCCACGTTGAAGAAGATCCCCGCGACGCGGCTGTCCCGCCTGACGGAGGCGCTCGCCAACTACGACCCCGTACTCAATGAGTACTTCTTCGACCGGCATCCCGGGGTCTTCGCGCAGGTCCTCAACTATTACAGGTACTGACGTAGTCCTAAGCAGTTAGTTATTATCCTAGATCCCCTACACCCGAGATCTTTTTTATGTTATTTCTATGCCGTGGAGGGTTCTCATCTCACCTTACCTTGTCACCTTTGACAAGGGCATGTGACAAAAGGGACGGGCTGTAATCGCGTAAAATTTTGGCTGTATAGATTAGATTATGAAGTTTTTTTTTTTTGCGAACGCGGATAGATCTAGCTCTGATCCGTATTACAAGAACAGGCCGACAACGACACAGAGTCGTCAAAAAAATTGCTTATGTTTGGGTTTTCTTATTTGAATAATTAGTTGTTTTATAAATACGGTCTAGCTAGTTTTCTGTGAGCAGGTTGAACTCATCTAAATGAACGTTGTTGGTGAAAGCTTGGACATTTTTGTTTTGATTTTAGTTTTCCATGTCATTTTGATCGGGTCAGTCTGGTTTTTATTGAAACAATCGTTATGACCTGAGTTTATCTATATATTTATAAATTGCTGATTCCATTTCACGTTCGTCAGAAATTCACAAACAATTCAATTCAGTGCACATTTATGTCAGATTTTTTTAGATTCCGACGAATGAAAATATGCATTTCATTAATAAATTCCAGTCCACACTCGTCAGAATTATGATATATTATTCGGTTAGATTGATCCCTGTCCTCAGTATTCATAAAGATATTGATAAAGTCTTGTTTTATACCGTCACTTCAATTTGTGTCATCACTGGCTGGCTAGTTAGATTATGTGTTCAGGGAACCACAATAACAGGGTCGGTAAGGGTACATTTCGTGGTTGTCAAGCAAGGTTGGTAACTCTGCAAGGCTGGTTATAGGCCCTTTGACCTTCATCAATCATGGTTAGGGCTAAACCACATAACGTTGGAGCTTCATAAATTGGACCAAAGGTGAAAGTTTAATTTTAGGGGCTTTGGTTTTATGAATGGAAAATGTTAGGAGAGACATTTTAGATATTGTGTAGCGTTTATTTTACCCAAGTAGACAAGTACTTACACAGAAATCATTTTAATGTACGCTGACAATTATAAATTAAAAGAGAAATAGAAATAACAAATGGTACACTGCCGGAACAATAAACTACAACTTACAAAACATCTGTAAAAAATAATGAACATACGAGAGACTTAATTAAAACTTAAAATACAATGTTTAATATTAAACCAGAACGTAAACTAAACAAGTATTTTATGCCAACCACGGATAAACAACTAGAAAACATATTCGCAGTAAATTATATTCTCTTAATTGTTCCACAACCGGTGCTCTGCGTCTGGCAACTGGATTTTAAAACGAAAAGAAAATACAAAACTAAGTAATGGAGAGGCATCATTTCAACACAAACACTGTACTTTGCCTTGGTTTAAGGATAAAGAGATTTTCACAACACCAATGTTTTAATAATTAAACCTGTGTCAAATATATTTGATAATATAATATAAACAGACCGCAACTAATGGACAACCAATCGTTAACCAAACGTAAAGTTTAACTATGACGATTTTTTTCTCCGAATTTTTTTATGGAAAACCTTCATGCCAAATTTCAACTCCCTAGGCTTAAATATACTTACTCTATTTCCTATCTTTTGGTCTAGGTTTTTGATGAGTCAGTTAAATGTCACTTTTTGTAATCCAATAGATCAATAACCTCAATTTATTGCATTTTGATATTAAGGATTTATTTTCTGATCTATTCATAGATCTCAATAGACCTACAAAATTTAAAGTCCCTCGGGTTAATAATGAATAAGATCCAATAGGTCCAAACGCGTGCCCAATTGTTTGTGTAAAGATACTACTCACTGCTATTGGCTTTACGCTCTATCGCGTCTCAATAGCCAAATGCTGGTTTTCTCTCTTACAACTTAGGGAACACAAGTCCCTATCTTCATTATACTCCACTTTATTAAATAAATAAATATTACTGTACAATTCACACAGCATCATCTACCCCAAGCTAAGTAGAGCTTGTGTTATGGGTACTAGATAACTGATATACATAAACAATACATTACAAAGATAGATATTTTTTTATAATACATAGAATACGACCAGAACACCTGGAACAAATACCTGCAGAGGTACAAATATTTGTCTTAAGGCGGGAATCGAACCCGCAACCTCCTGCGTCACGGACCTTCACCCACCGCGCCACAGAGGATTTGACACCAAGTTTTCACTTTTCTGATCTTAAAAGCCTATTTTAAAATATAGGCCTGGTTCATGTAAAACAGACCTTAACATGCTCGATAATTGAACTCGGTAGCGTAAAACATTCATCGAATTATTCTGTAGAGGCGAATGCTTTGCCCATGTTAATTGGAAATAACTGGCAACATTGACCACTTTATTGATAAATGGATTTATTTAGGTAAATAAACCTGTGATTTTCAGGGTAATTGATCGATCAAATGGAAATTGGCTTGTGTGTTTTTGAAACATCGTTTTACTTTTTAACTTCAGGTTCGGTATAATTTGTTTGTATTTGTTCGGATGGAGTGTATAAATAATTAAGAATACGCCTAGATTACCTGATTTTTTTCTGAAAGTAGATACCTCCTTAAGACAACATCGAATTAAATAATCAGTCCAATTTTGAACGAGAATGTTCAACAATATAGCTAAACATAACTTAGTCATCTCGTCGAATGAAATTAGTTAAATGTTTCCAAAAAATCTGCGTTCGTTTTGCAAGGGTTTAGCCTTTCTACAAACAGGCTGATTCTACGATCCGGCGGTGTTCTATTGGCATTTTTACTGCAAAAGATGACCAAAGTCAGTTCCAACCCAGCCATTTCGTGTATGGCCCACCCAGAAACTGGGTGCGTGCAGGTCATCTTCACACACGGTGAAGATGCTAGCCTTCCTAGGAACCCAAGACACGGCGGCGATACATACACCAATTAGCCTGTTTGGTCATTTTTTTTTACCTAAGTACTGTTTCGAGTTTCTCCGATCAATTCGCATCCTTGTTAATTTAAAATGATTTAGATAAATCAAAGTGGTTTGCAAGATCATTGCTCCATACAAATCCATTAAAGAGCTTATAATATCAAAAACAAAGCAATTTCACAGCAACAGAGCTCACTGGGAAATTGAGAAATTAAATTAGAGATTCTCGACTTTATAATTAGACAAAAGACAGGCAAGCCACGGTATTTTATAATTGTATTTAGCGAGGAGAACAACCTACGATGTGCCTTGAGCACAGAAAAATGTATTTGAAAACAGAAAGCTAAACCTGCATCTACTTAAATCTACTTACAAGCCTAAGGGAAGAGACATTTTCATCTCAACAATTGTGGTCATTCGCTCAAATTGAATTAAATTTTGTGAAGTCTGTGTAGGTAAACACATTAGGTAAGACTACCTGTAGATTGTTTGCAACAGCCTACATTTAGCTCAATTGTTTCAATTGTAAATACCAGTTTTAATTTAATTCTATTATTTAATCGTAATATTAATAGCCAACCGTAACGATTAGGTAAGATAAAGATCAAATCGGTTATGGAATTTTCACACAATCTTTTCTTCTTATTACTGCAGCCTTTCTTTTCATCTCTTCCTTTGCTCGTATGCTTTATGTTTTAATGTACTGCATTTCAATTATTTTATTCCGTGCTCCACTTTTATTATTCGAGTGTAAGCCAAGTTTTCACGGAGACAATAAAACCGATTACTTTTTCAGCGACAGAGATATGTTAAATTTATAGCTTTTCATTGGTTTAACGTATTTTGACTAACATCTACCGCAGCTTTGCATGCGTTTTTCGTAGATAAAAAATCAACATGTTATTCCACGCTTAGAACATGTAGGTAAGCATTATCATCCATTCGGTCGTTTTGGCGTGAAGGAGTATCAAACATCCATCCATCCATCCATCTATACAAACTTTTGCTATTACAATTATGATGTAAGTAATTGTGTTATGATAACCTTTACATTTTATGATTTTAGGGGATGAATAAATACTAATTACAAGTACCTACTAGAATAAAAATCCCCGGCCTTCTAGGGGTAGATATTTTCATCACACGTACAAACTTTTCATCACGAACACAATTTGCCTTTCCAACCAACATGTGCGCTGGGTGTGCGAAGGTTATTAATGTAATATTACATCTGAAGATAAGTGGTGGCTTATTATGGACTAGCTGTTGCCCGCGGCTTCGTACGCGCTTTTCAAGTAGCTTATGTCCGTCCCCAGGATACATCATGAAATTTGACAGGGAGGTTAATGAACCTCCCTGTCAAATTTCATTATGATCCGTTCAGCCATTTAGGCGTGATAAGTTACAGACAGATTGACAGACAGAGTTACTTTCGAATTTATAATATTTTATAGTATATGGTATAAAAGTATGGATTCATTTAATTTTCATCTATCGAAACCAAACTGTATTATAAACTTTTTTTTAATGCATCTGTTATAGTTTTATTCCATTTAGTTTACGCAGCGAATCGAAGTTGCCCTTGGTGGCCACCAAAATCTATTTTCGATTCACTGCCTAAACTAAATGGAACAAAACTATAAAATAAAATTCAAAAGAGCCTGCATAAATGTTATTATTATTATTATTGAATAATAGACGAGCAGCTGAGAGCTGATATGTCTATGTCACAGTGCTTTTAGTATTTTCACTACACTTGATTGTCTCGTACGGTGGTCAGATGTTGCCAGTTTTCCTAAATTAAAACAAATTATAACCATAGACAATGGTTTGTACTACTTTAGGTTTTTATAATAATGTTTGACGTTTTGGAAAATATCTTATTCTGTAAGTCAAGTGTGAATGATAAATAAATAATTGCAACACAAAAACAAAAAGTTAACAAAAAGTTGAAACTATTGTAAAAAAAAACATCATATTGAAAAACCGGCAGCAAACGTTTCGAATCAAATGAACTTGACTCTCTCCACTTTTCGCTACATCTAAAGTATAGGGGGATGTATATTTTAAGGGTGGGTAGCTGCAAACATCCCTAACACATACCTACGTAACTCTTACCCACCAAACCCTACAAAGTTAAAAAGATTTACGGAAAGGCCCAGTACATCACACGGGATTTTGTTACGTGAAAAAATAATACAAAAAGTGTTGTTTAGATAAGCAGTGAATAAATCAGGCAGATTTATGGCTGCTTTGAGACGCGCAGCCTGTGATTTTGTATTTATGTGGAAGTTAAATAAGTTTTTATTTGTAAAGTTGTTGTTTGATGGTAAAATCATCGCTTCCTCCTTCATCATCTCATCTTACCTCTAGGTAGAGGACCTACATTTTTTCATGAAACTCGTACCTTATGTAGGTACGGGCTTCATGAAAAAAATGTAGGTCAATAAAGGCATCGACCGATTGGCCATAATTTATGCATTGGAACCTAATGTTCCAAAGTTTTGTAGTTTTCGTGTTGTGCAACAACAGCTGACTGTTTATGTAATTTACCTTCACCTTTAATTACTTACAAGATGAAAGTATGAAACAAATCAAAAATCTAATCCTTAACTCTATCACACCATCATCGCCAGCATAATTTTTAACCTTATCTACATCGACATAAAGATTAACACCCACTAAACACTCAATTTCCAATCAAGGCTTTGTTTTAGTATCGAAGTCCTTTGAAAAGCTGTAAAAGGGTTCAATTTATCCATTACCAATGAATCTGTCGTCCCGAAGATCCCAAGTACTTCCGAAGTCCTTTGTCGAAGCAATTAATATCCGTTCACAACCTTCAAGTGTCTAATCGCTTCCTCAGGATACTGTTTGTGCCACTTAGGCGTTTTATTACTTGGTAAGAAAATCTCTTGGCTTAAAGGTGGTTGTGAGCTTAAACGAAATAGAGCAGCGAGAAGATTTTAATAAGTTTCTTATGATTCCGCCCTAATCTGGGGCCCTAGTACGACTGCTACGCATTATCTCTCGAATACTTCCATCGAATTCGAATCCTTCCTATACATTTAGCGCCTTGTACCGGATCGAGAGGAACTACTTATCGTTTAGTTAGACAACGATCCAATCGTTTCCTACAAGCTCAATGATAGTTTTCGAGTGATTATGAGTGATTTGTTGCACTTTGACATGACAGCGGCATCGCGTTTGCGGCATTGATGTTATAAAAGCAAGTATAGATAGAGCAACATAGCTCACACAGAAATGCCTTCAAATTGTGCTTCAAGAAAAATAAGAACACACGGGAAAACATTTCCCTGGGTACGTGCACCGAATCTAAGTATTTCCTTTGCGTCCTATGAGTGTACCAAGTTTAACCCAAACACGTCAATCTTAGAGGTAAAACACGCTCACTCAACAATTCTCTTGATTTCAAAGATAAAAAAAATCTATGTACGTGTGAGTTGACAAACATAACTACAACTTTAGTGATTTTTCACGCATACCTATCACACACTACGAATAACAAAATGAGACTTATTTATCGCAGTTTTTTAGCTACACTTCGTTTGTGTCTACTATCATTCTAAGCTTTTTTCGTATAAGACATCAATGGTTCTCGATTACGTTTGTCGAATGTTTTTTGTATAAACTCAGACTAAGGCCTCTGATTCGAGTCTTGCGCTAAAATAAGCAAGAATTATGCAAATGTGCCAAATTCTACAAATTCTTGTTTAGTATCTATTGAAAACGATATTTGTGTCGGTGGATATCAAACCTGGCAAACATTTTAATTAAATGATTAATTTAATAAGAGTTTACATTTTCAGGGAAAATAATTTAACGGTTTTCAAGAATTACCGAAGGTAACTATTCAAAAAAGTTACAAGAACTTAAACATCAATTTAGATCTCATGAAAGGTTTTCAGAAGACGCTGTATTTCATCTTGTCTGTGACGGATCTGAAATTCAACATAAGTTTACTGCAGCATTATAGCTCAGATTATAAAATTCATTTTTATGTGCACAGGACGGGCAAGCTGCATTACCCCACGGACGTCTGCGGGCCGCTGTTCGAAGAGGAACTGGAGTTCTGGGGGCTGGACGCCAACCAGGTGGAGCCGTGCTGCTGGATGACGTATACACAGGTCAGTGATTCGCAAAGGTATAAGTAATAGTTCATACTCTCACACATGTAAAGGTAATATCAAAGATGCCAGAGTCTCGAGGCATTTTTATTCTAAGCTGCCCGAAAAAAATGGAGGAGTGTGACGATCTTTTAAATAAGCGAGTCTTTTGCCTTATAGACATAATATGTCTATGGGGTACAAAATATCTCTCAGTATTTGCCGAGCTTTCCTTTTTAAAAAAATCCTGAAGACAGCCAACAAGCAAAACTAGAAGAGGAATATAATGCGCTTAAAGTAGTTGGTTTCAGTCATCGCTGTAGTGCGAAATGAAACAAAGGCCCACACAAGGTGACTTACTATGAGTAAGTCACACTTCTAACTACCGAGTCTCTCTAAGAACGTGAATATTGTGTCAAAAAATAATCAAACGAACTGAACTGCACATTGAGGATAGGTAGGTATCGAATATCGACCGTCATAGGAGAAGGAAATAATATGCCTAAGTAGAAAACCGAACCAAAAAGCCCTTACCAGTAACAAATGGCCCCACTGCTACTTACAAAGTTCAACAGTAATAAAGAGATCAAGAACACACAAACTTGGTTCATATCAAGTTGAAAAAGCTCCGTCCCGCAAGCATTAGCCGATTGCTACAAATCCCAGAAGACAGAAACTTCCAGAATTTAATAACAAACCGACATGTGGCACATAAAAACCGGACATGTGGGGGCAGTTGAACCGGACGAAGTCATGTGGGGGCTGGAACGAGGAAAGTTCGCGACGCCGTAAACTTTAGGCGCTGGTGCATGGAGCAGGCGACTGGTTGTCTCTTAAAGGTTTTATACTAGTTTTAAATAATGAAGCTTATGGTATTTCTTGACTATAAAATAAGCAACTGGTAGCTGGAAAACTCAGACAGAGCTAAGTTTGTCAATATTAATCGAAGCGTAAGTTCTGAAACCTGAATGGTAGATTCTTTTTGTGCTCTTTATAAAGCAGCGTATGAAAATTTGTGGGTCATGTATGTAAGGAGTCTTTGTAGTTGACTTTTTTACAATAAACACGTATGAATAACAGTAAAATGTTATTGACAACTTATACCTAAGCTCCAAAACAGTAATAGTTCTTAAACTCGTAAAATACATTGAAAAAAAAACAGTTTAAGTACTTGTAATATGAAAATTTTCGTACATAGAATAAAACTGTAAAATCAAACTATGCCCTCTACACGCGATGCACGCGCGCCACGCTGCGATGCACGCGCGCCACGCTGCGACGCGCTAAAGTTCCAACTTCCAACTGGCCCCGATACCGTTTTGTTTGGCCAATGCTCTGCATATTAGTTTTGGTTCGCTCGTGCAGGCAATATTGCTTTTTGATTTCGCTGCCGGCACCTCGGGCGTGGGAAAATGATGTGTCGCCTGAATAAAGAAATGGAGCCCTTTGTAATGAAATATTTAATAACATCTTCATCTTTCATATCTCTTTTATGTGGAATGGCATGACTTACGACCGCTTTCTGTCATAGCGGTGAGGGATGATGCCAATTAACAACCAATATAACTTCGAATATAGGTACATGTCGTGATAACGTTGACGCTATTTTGTCTACACGCTACTGGATTAATTTCAAAATATTATCGTGCCGCTCAGTTTTTATAGGAATTGGCCCTTAAACATACAATTTAGCGCAAATGAAGTATAATAAATCTTCGATCAAAAATAAGTAGTTCGCGGCCTCCCCCGGGCCGGCAAAGCCGGACATTTTTGATCGATGTAATAAATGAATGAATATGACGACCCCGTGGCGTGGCGGGCGAAGGTACGCCTGCGACGCAGGAGGTTGTGGGTTCGATTGCGGGAATTTTGGGATCACGGGACAAATATTTGTACGATCTGCAGGCATTCCGGATGTTCTGGTCGTTTTCGATGTATAATAAAAAATATATATATCTGTATCGTATTATATTATGTATATTAGTTATCTAGTACCCATAACACAAGCTCTGCTTAGCTTGGGGCTAGATGATGCTGTGTGAACTATCCAGCAATATTGATTTATTTAATGAATCATGAGAATGTGCGAAGATCTAGAGATTGCCCTTCTTTATTTTTAAATTAATTCAAAAATGTACACTTTTTCAAGTTTATAAAGAAACTTAGTGAAAACACCTAGTATCCTTTATAATATAGGTACAAAAATAATTCAAATAGTAACCATAACTCATGAGACGTTTCACTGTCAGACACCACAATAATGCAGCATATCGTGATAAAGCTCAATTTAGCTTAGATCATGCACACAGTAAAGTACATTAGTAAAATTGCAGTACATTATCGTAAAGTTCGTCTATCTATAATGTGGACTCTAATGCACCGGTTATTGAAATGTCCCTATTGACATGCGAAGTCCCCCGAGCATGCTTGGATACATTACATTTTTATACTTTCATGTAGTGTAGGTTATATTCAAGTATGAATATTTTATTGGTTATAGATATTACATTTCACGCCAATTCTTATAGATGTTTCTTTCGTTGTTGCATTAAGGTTGGTTTAAGATGGTATCATAAAAGTTTGATCCTCGAGGAATTGATATGTGCGCCGTAAAACGTATCTAAAACACATGATAATTTTCACAATCACTGGTAATTAATGGTTTCCATGGCAATGGGTGTAAACGAGAGGTATACTTCGAAAAATAAATGATAAAGTTGACGGATTACGGATTGCGCAAAACGAAGGAAGACCGATCCGTTCTATTGATGACCTTTCTATGAAAATGTTTTTGACATTCATTCTTAAAGATCCGAAACAAAAGGTGTAATTTAGTGACGCGTCGGAAACAATGCACAATTACACGTCCAACAGTACAGTAAATTTAAAAAAAAACGTGCGTTCGCCTTTGTTTTCGTTTCGTGCGATCCGTCAACCGAAACTTTATATTTCGTGTTTCAAAGTAGGCCTCCTTTCATTCGTCGCTTCATCCATGTGTCATCCGATCCGCCACCCATCACATCAAACTAAATGAAACTCGAATTTTAACTAGATGTCGCTACTTGAAAAATTAGACCTTGCTTTCGAAGTGTTGATTGTCAGAATAAAAAATTCCCACTGGACCCTGGTACATGTAAACTTTCAGCGTTCAATAGTTCTGGGGTAACAAATATCCATCCAAAAAACCTACCAACCAAATTCTTATTCAGTGAAACAGAAATTCATTAGTTTTGCATGAGAGGTATTCATTCTACCTATTCATAAGCAAACTCCATTCAATATAATAATATAATAATAATAAGCTTTATTGCAGGAAAGATGGAAATACATTATGTACAATAGATGGGTAAATAAAAGTTTAGGTTTTAAGAAGTTCTTAAAACAAACTAAGTAGTATCCTGTCCTGCAATTAGCGGTCTTATCCCTTACAGGGATTTCTACCAGACGACCACTATGAGCCAGCTAGGCTTACATCCTATGCTCCGTAAGAGCAGCTAGCTGTGTGTAGAAGTTGGGCTAGGCCAGCGTCAGTGAGTCCGACAGCAGTTTGGTAGCCTATATAACTTGTGTTGAAACTATCACTGAGGATTTAGGAACTCCTCAATTTTCAGGGTAATAATTTATTGCGTAAGTCACGATCATCCATATATGTAGAGCTCAAAATTCTACAACATTGAATCGCTGGTCCCGATTTTATTACCCTCGAAATTCAAATTCATAAACGGAATGTCGGAATCACATGTAACAATTATTTTTTCGTACGAATTCGTTCATAATTTCATAACTTCTGAATATAAATATCTCGATCTCCCGCCGCGGCGTTTCACGTTACCGAAATTAAAATTTTGCGATTAATTGAATTTCGAATGAAATATTTTCGGAGAAGAGTCGATAGCAGACGTGCAATATGATAGTGGTCTTGTTGTTTGGACAGTAAAGTCTGTTTTTAAATAGCTTGAAATTAGTTTGATCAATGCTGGAAAATTTTATATTGCTGTGCACTGAACAAATAATTCACAAAGCGATAAATTGGTTGCCAACCTATAGTATTTGACTCACAAATTTATTCAATTCATTTCACCATTTTGATTCACTCGATTGCATCTCTTAGAGTTTATAAGCGCTCCAATAGCCGTAATATTATTATATTCTCTACCAAACTTAAATGTTAGAATAATTATAAGTAACATTATGGATACAAAATCATAAAACTGTAGTAACTATCTCTGATTCTTTATGAGTCAAAGATTTCAGTTGTAAATGGGCGGAAAAGTACTAAGACTACCATGCCGTTTTTGCTTTTTCTGACGCTCTGTTCTAGTTTGATGGTACAAAAAATTACCGTTTGTATAAAAAATATAGAATTAAAAATATACGAAATTGTTAGATCACCGGCCGCGAAGCTAGGCCTAAGCAGCCGATGACCAGGGCTGCAAAGAAAGGAATTTCTTGACGATACGCGCCAAGTTCAGGAGTACCGCTTCTTGGATCTGGTCCTTTATCCAACTTCCTAGCGAGAGTGTCTTAAGATGTCAGATGTCTTTTGTTCTCTTTATTATTGCTCTTTTTTGTGCGTACAGTGTTGAAATAAGCACATCATATCCACCGGGGGGCGACAACCCCTCCCGCAGAACATTTCTACATCGAACTGCGATCCCCAACCCGTATGCTCAGTGTGAGGTTAATCCCCATATGCTAAAAGCCAATGAGGCGATTATCACTGGGACCAGTATAGGCTTTAGATCTAGAAGCGTTCATTATGCTCACAAGCTCTGCTTAGCTTGGGGCTTGATGATGCTGTTTGGATTGTCCAGCGTTATTCATTTATTTTATTTATTGTTTCTCTCCTCAGCATCGCGACACCCAAGAGACCCTAGCCGTCCTGGACCGGCTGGACCTGGACACGGAGAAGCCGACTGATGAGGAGGTGGCTCGCAAGTTCGGCTTCGAGGAGGACTACCTGAAGGGAACCGTCTCCTGGTGGCAGCATCTGAAGCCGCAGATGTGGTCGCTCTTCGATGAGCCTTATAGTTCTAATGCTGCTAAGGTTGGTCCACAAGAAAAGGTCTATCTACGTCTATACAAAGAGTTTGTGCTAATACCAAAACGTAAAATGTTTTCGTGAACGAGACAGTTTGGTGAAAGTGAAAAAGTACAATAATTACAAAATATTTAATAATGTCCCAAAAATTTTCGATTTTGGCAGGATTCGAACCCGCGCCTCACCTTCAGTAACGACGCTTGAGTCGTAAGAGGTCCCAGATACTTTTGACGAGGCACGTGTCGATCTCGTTGCTAGTTGGTCAGAGCGCAACTGTACTGAAGGTGAGGTGCGGGTTCGAATCCTGCCGAAACCGAATTTTTTTGGGACATGATTAAATATTCGTAGATTCGAAGATAATTGCCCCAGTGCGAGTTTACGCACTATAAAGCAAATAGCTAATTACAAATTAATAAATCTAGAAGTTTAACTAACAAGTCAAAAACCAATAGGACCAATCGTAGATTCGAAGATAATTGCCCCAGTGCGAGTTTACGCACTATAAAGCAAATAGCTAATTACAAATTAATAAATCTAGAAGTTTAACTAACAAGTCAAAAACCAATAGGACCAATCGTAGATTCGAAGATAATTGCCCCAGTGCGAGTTTACGCACTATAAAGCAAATAGCTAGTTACAAATTAATAAATCTAGAAGTTTAACTAACAAGTCAAAAACCAATAGGACCAATCGTAGATTCGAAGATAATTGCCCCAGTGCGAGTTTACGCACTATAAAGCAAATAGCTAATTACAAATTAATAAATCTAGAAGTTTAACTAACAAGTCAAAAACCAATAGGACCAATCGTAGATTCGAAGATAATTGCCCCAGTGCGAGTTTACGCACTATAAAGCAAATAGCTAGTTACAAATTAATAAATCTAGAAGTTTAACTAACAAGTCAAAAACCAATAGGACCAATCGTAGATTCGAAGATAATTGCCCCAGTGCGAGTTTACGCACTATAAAGCAAATAGCTAATTACAAATTAATAAATCTAGAAGTTTAACTAACAAGTCAAAAACCAATAGGACCAATCGTAGATTCGAAGATAATTGCCCCAGTGCGAGTTTACGCACTATAAAGCAAATAGCTAATTACAAATTAATAAATCTAGAAGTTTAACTAACAAGTCAAAAACCAATAGGACCAATCGTAGATTCGAAGATAATTGCCCCAGTGCGAGTTTACGCACTATAAAGCAAATAGCTAGTTACAAATTAATAAATCTAGAAGTTTAACTAACAAGTCAAAAACCAATAGGACCAATCGTAGATTCGAAGATAATTGCCCCAGTGCGAGTTTACGCACTATAAAGCAAATAGCTAGTTGTCAGACGGACAGCGGAGTCTCAGTAATAGGGTCCCGTTTTTACCCTTTGGGTACGGAACCCTAAAAATCATCAAGAAATACGTTATCCCAGACATCCAAAGAAAATTTGAAAATTTTAGTCTGGTCCCTTCATAAGTCTGGTTTTATATACGTGTATAACATAGCTCTTCACAAAGTTTCGCCTTCATAATAGTTAGTAGGTTTATTATCTCCTTTACTCAGTAGATTGAGTTTTATTTTATTGAGCCAATTTTCTATTAAATGAGGCGTAAAATAGTCCGTTATTATCCTGGCGAAACTTCTCAATCGTTTTTAATAAAAACTTTGTACAGTTGTGAAATGATCCTACATTTCCGCTTCCGAACGTTTATATTTGAACATTTTAAGTTGAACATTCCGCGGTTGTTTTAATAATTATCTTAATAGGAAGGTAAAACGTTAAATATGGCTTAGAAGTGGCTGTGAATTTTAACTACATCTACTTAAAGTTTATGACTCAGTTCTGCAGTAAGCTACAGTTTAGATAAGCACTGTTTTTGCTATCAAGCAACATACCCAATGTTTGTGTTTGTTTTTTGTGCATTTATTTATTTATCATCATCATAACAGGTTTTTTTTAACCCTAAGGCGATGCTAGATCTACTTAAATGGTAATGGCTACTTGCATACGTTAGATAAGTTTAGAATCTTCTTGGATTTACCATTTAAGTAGATCTAGCATCGCCTTAGGGTTAAAAAAAACCTGCTTGCTAGGATCATTTCACAACTGTACAAAGTTTTTATTAAAAACGATTGAGAAGTTTCGCCATGATAATAACGGACTATTTTACGCCTCATTTAATAGAAAATTGGCTCAATAAAATAAAACTCAATCTACTGAGTAAAGGAGATAATAAACCTACTAACTATTATGAAGGCGAAACTTTGTGAAGAGCTATGTTATACACGTATATAAAACCAGACTTATGAAGGGACCAGACTAAAATTTTCAAACTTTCTTTGGATGTCTGGGATAACGTATTTCTTGATGATTTTTAGGGTTCCGTACCCAAAGGGTAAAAACGGGACCCTATTACTGAGACTCCGCTGTCCGTCTGTCCGTCTGTCACCAGGCTGTATCTCATGAACCGTGATAGTTAGACAGTTGAAATTCTCACACATGATGTATTTTTGTTGCCGCTATAACAACAAATACTAAAAACCAGAATAAAATAAATATTTAAGGGGGCTCCCATACAACAAACGCGTTTTTATAGATAATGGTATGGAACCCTTCGTGCGCGAGACTGACTCGCACTTGGTCGGTTTTATTTATAGAAGTATTGATATTTTTTTGGTTCTTTTTTATTTATTGATGACATGTAGCTCTTACGGAATTGTA
Organism: Eupithecia exiguata; assembly: GCA_947086465.1. Lineage (NCBI taxonomy): Eukaryota > Metazoa > Arthropoda > Insecta > Lepidoptera > Geometridae > Eupithecia > Eupithecia exiguata. The sequence continues at coordinate 11,124,380 of OX352245.1, forward strand.
CCTATATAATAGAGCGTACGTATGTATGTTAACACTCAGTGTTTCGTATGCTAAGCGAGCCGCAAATGCATATTTTTTGTACCCTCACCAGTTCACCACAGAACTATCTCACACAGCATGGCTCCCTTCGCTCGCCACGCAGTGCAATGAGGGCTTGAGGTGGCGGGAACACCAGTCCATGAGTGGAGTGACGTCTCAAATCAATGACCAAAATATCTTGTCGACGTCATTGGAAATTTACTACATTTTACCTTAAAAATCCATTTCCAGCAACCCGAACGTTGCTTAGTACTAAAACATCAGCGTAGCTATAAGCAAGCTATAAAAAAAATGCTGTAGGTATATCTCCTTTTAAAATTTTGAATTCTCGCGTTTAGGTACAAACGCACTAAGCGTCGTCAGTGGAACAGCACTGCGCGGCACTGCGCGTAAAATTTGACCAACTCACCAAAAAAGCCGCGTTGTTTCATTGACGTGTAGTGCGTTCTATCTCATATGATTTCATACAAAGAATAATTGGCCGCGTCGTCGTCGTGCCGCGCAGTTCCGCTGCAGTGCAGTTCCGCTCAGTGCGGTCATACCGTAACACTTTCCCGACTTATCAACACGATTGCCGCTGCCGTGGTCACGGGTTGACTAAGCAAACCCGAGGGCAGAAGCTAGCGATATAAATAATAGATTCAGGCGTTACCTTGCGGAAATCCATTGCAAAATATAAGGATGAAAATATTTAGTAACAATTCCGCGAAAAAAGCCCTCTCCGACAAGCTTCAACAAAATGTAGTCCGCGCCGTAGAAGAAAACGACGTCAACTACAAAATGAAAAAATACCTATCAAAGCAAGACGTCAACTAGTTTCGTCTCTCCACGAGACATCATCAGGACACCACAATACTCGACCTTAACACTGAGAGCGCCAAGCAACAACGGCAGAGTCCCACCAAAGATGTTGCCACTCCGAGCTCCGCGCGCCAAAATCTTGGCGCGCGGAGCTCGGAGCTAGCTAAATATAAGGATTTTCATCCTTATATTTAGCTAGCGATATAAAAAGTATCATCAAATATTAAAAACCCAATCACCGAAGCAAATCATAACTCCGAAATGCCTCTTTAAAATTCCCCCAGTTAAATCAACAGTACGTTGTAATCCTTTGACTTCATAAACTGTAAGAGCACAGCACTTTCGAACTCCGAAAATTTTAATTCAAATTCTCGGGTCCTTTTGTTTTTATACAATCTTTAAGTTGGAAGCTTTTCGCTATTTACATAATATCTCGTTCGGTTTAACCCTTTGCACCTGACGGGTGTAATTTACCCCTGTGGAAGAAAAAGGTTAATAAGTTTCTGAAATTCATTTGCGATATTTTCGTTGGAATGAAGTTGAGCTCGCTCGACCCTCTTTATTCATGTTTTCCTTTTAATATTACGTTGAAAAAATATTAGTTCCTGTATTTTTGTAGGTTCCTCGATTGGAAGGAATCTTTAGTAACTACATATATATATATCATTCAATGGTTATACTAATATTATTAATAAATGTGATGGAATCCAATATGGGCTTCATAATGGATTCTCAACTTTGACAAACAGGTAATTTTTTGTACCCTATTAGAACATATCATTAACTTGGCTTATCTACCTAGATTAATACAAAATTAGCTGAAACCGAAACAAATAAATTGCTTCATCTACCATAATATCCATGAAATGAAATAGGAAATGCATTTGCCCACGAATAAAAAGGTAAAGAGGGATAGAAAAAAACTTTAAACTATGGCTTTTAAGACCACCTTCCCACCTGGTGGAGGGTTAAAGCCTTGTTTACACAAGCCATAACGCGAGTACACAAAACGACTACTATCTCTGTTACACAAACGGCTGCAAACGAAATTTCGTTTTATATTATTTGCCTAATTTCAAACGGTGAGAATTCCGCTTCAAGTAGAATTACACATTATGCGCGGTAACGCGTAGTTTTACATATAAATTGAATCTAGCAAGTCCTACTGTACTTTTTATTTGAGTTAATTTACATTGAGATTGCTTGTTTATTGTATTTAATTATTTTGATGTAAAAAGTAATGAAGGGGTGGGTTTCTAATCGTTTTTCGACATCGAATATTGTAGACTTTAATTTCGAGTCCTTTTTTGTACCTTATGTAGATCGGGTACTTACCTTTTTAGTTTAGTTTATATTTGCCTTTCTTCTAATAAGACATAAACGACAAATTAGGACGGAAACATCACAAAAAGCTTTTAAGGATGAAACCATAAAAAAAACTTTTATAATATAATATTTTATACTCTTGTGCCCTCGACATAATAAAACACAAGTTCTTGAAAGGCGAACAGACGTTAATTCAAGAAATACAGGAATTACAGTAGCAGATGAGATAAGATAAGATGAGATAAAGATGATCAGCCTATTTGTAAACCTATAAGTATGTAGGTATATAAATATTTAAATACTAAATATTATAGATCAAGCCCTTTACCCTAAAACACAGCTGTGAGTAAAACTTCAGCCATCGAAGTATTGATTGCATCCGAATGACGTCAGCACTCGTACTAAACTTCAGAATTTTACGAATTAACTGAAAAACTCGCTTTTTCGGCCTATGTGAAAACTAGGTCATGTAAAGTGAAAAGTAGACCAATTAATTTTCAAATGAAACTCGGGCTATTTGATCCAATTTATAGTCGGATATCAATTGGGCTATCCTCAAAAGTAATAATCGTCTATTTTGTTTGTATTTCTTAATTTTTGTGACCGAATGAAAAATGGTTGAGCATTGAGACAAACGTTTGTCTTGGGAAAGTTTCTGAGTTAGCAAACCGACCTCCGAATGGAACCTCGAAATAATTCTGTATTAAAGTACCTGTTTCAAATTTATTGTTTATCAGGTTTTTATTTACTCTGGGTAATTTCTAAGAAATTAATAAATCCCAAAAATTTACGATCTCGACGGGATTCGAACCCGCACCTTCCCCTTCAGCGCAGGGTTGCTCTTTTTCCAACTAAGCTACGTGATCTTATCTAGTCGACCCGAAAATCTTTGGGAGTTCTTTCGGCACTTACGCCGTCAGCGCCACCTACAGAGGAAACAATGAAGTTATCCAATTCTGCTCAAAGACCAAATTTACATTTAGTTCTTTGACGAGAGGTTTTGCCGTTGCTTGATTCTAAGGTTTTTATTTACTCTGGGTAATTTCTAAGAAATTAATAAATCCCAAAAATTTACGATCTCGACGGGATTCGAACCCGCACCTTCCCCTTCAGCGCAGGGTTGCTCTTTTTCCAACTAAGCTACGTGATCTTATCTAGTCGACCCGAAAATCTTTGGGAGTTCTTTCGGCACTTACGCCGTCAGCGCCACCTACAGAGGAAACAATGAAGTTATCCAATTCTGCTCAAAGACCAAATTTACATTTAGTTCTTTGACGAGAGGTTTTGCCGTTGCTTGATTCTAAGGTTTTTATTTACTCTGGGTAATTTCTAAGAAATTAATAACTGCGCTGAAGGGGAAGGTGCGGTTTCGAATCCCGTCGAGATCGTAAATTTTTGGGATTTATTAATTTATTGTTTATCAGTGAAATATTTTTATTAGAATTCTATCCAGTCCAAAACACACAAAAAACTTCTTCTAATCTAAATATTTGTATTGTCAGACCACGACCAGTATGCTACTCAACCTTATTTTCATTCAATTAAAGTTTATTTTTCTTTTCAGATAATCGGCGTGATATCAGTGTTTTTCATATGCGTATCCATTATATCGTTCTGCCTGAAAACCCACCCGGACATGCGAGTGCCAGTGATCAGGAACTATTCAGTGACGACCGCGAACCAGTCCCACAGCTGGGCGCTCGACAAAGTGCAGACCAACGCGCACGTCGCCTTTTTCTATATAGAATGTGTCTGTAATGCGTGGTTCACCCTCGAGATCTTAGTAAGATTCATATCCTCCCCCAACAAGTGTGAATTTGTCAAATCCTCGGTAAACATCATCGATTACATCGCCACGATGAGTTTCTACATCGATCTCATTCTCCAGAAATACGCGTCTCACGTCGAGAACGCGGACATCCTCGAGTTCTTCTCCATCATTCGAATCATGAGACTCTTCAAACTAACCAGGCATTCGTCGGGCTTGAAGATCCTGATTCAGACCTTCAGAGCTTCGGCTAAGGAGTTGACTCTGCTGGTGTTCTTTTTGGTGCTGGGGATTGTGATCTTTGCGAGTCTGGTGTACTATGCGGAGAGGATACAGACAAACCCTCATAATGACTTCAACAGCATCCCTCTGGGGTTGTGGTGGGCGTTGGTGACGATGACCACAGTGGGGTATGGAGACATGGCACCGAAGACCTACGTGGGCATGTTTGTGGGAGCCCTGTGCGCATTAGCTGGTGTAAGTAGATAGTTAAGGATTTTATTTGTAAATATGAAAAAATATGTAGGCATCTGAGAGATAGTGCAAAATAAAAGCTAGATTCAAGAGACATAAATATAATTTTCTTATTATGCAATTAAGGAGTCAACTCACTTATATAATTGATTTACCGAAGGTAAATTCATTATAATATTAGAGCTAGTGGTAAAATCTGTCTGGAGAGAAAACAAACACTTGAGTAGCACTACAAATTGCAAGCTAAAACAAAGGACAGTCTGCATAATTCAACATCTCATAACGAAAACCAAATAAAATTTCTTGAATACAAAACAAAACAGCTGAGAACCAACAATTTCATTTATGCATATGTAATTCAAACCTTGCTCCAGTTGCAAACTCTGAACCTTATTTTGCTACATCAAAATTTCACTACGCAGCCCTCAAGTGCCGAGCTGCCAGTGTAATAAGATCCCTTGTTTGATGCCAACAGGTGTTGACGATAGCTCTGCCGGTGCCGGTCATAGTGTCAAACTTCGCCATGTACTATTCACACACGCAGGCCCGAGCCAAGCTGCCCAAGAAACGCCGAAGGGTCATCAATGTGGAGCCAACGAGGCCACAACCAATGCGTGAGTCTGGGATTTTATATATTTCCAAAATTGATTTGGTAATCTATTTAAGGACATTACCATTTAATTTTATTGTTAAAAAAACTAAAAACACATTTTTCTGGGTGACGTGCTGAGGTTGAGAGAATCGATATTTGATTTGGTTTCTTGGCCGTGCTGAGTCAGCCTTATCGTCTGGATTCATGTGTTACAGTTTGACTCCTTCAACTCGCCTAGAAAGGTGTGCAATGACCTTAAACTTTTATACCGAAAATATTAAAAGGTTCAAAATGATTGTGTATAAATATTATAACCAACTTCGTTTATCGTCCTATATCGTCCATGTGCCGACGACCTCTGAGGCACAGCGGGCAAAAGTGTGCCTCCGGCGCAGGAGGTTGTGGGTTCGATTCTCGCCGAGGGATAAACGTTAGCACGATCGGAAGATCCGGGTGTTCTGAGTGTTTTCTATGTATAGTAAAAATGTCTATGAATGAAGTGTATCATATTTAGTATATCAGTTATACTAAATACAAAAAATTACACTAAATACAATATCAGCTCCTTAGCTCGGAGCTGGATGATACTGTGTGAATTGTCCAGCTATCTATCAGTTTATTTATTTATGACAATACATTTTTTATGCAGGTGTTCCCGGGCAGCCGGGTGCTCCAGGACCAATGGGTCCAGGTATGGGACAACAAGTAGTCAACCGTAGAATGAATGCAATAAAAACCAATCATCCTAAGGACATGATGGGACCTAATATGGGTAAGACCTTGCTTCAGGACCAATTCGGACACAATGTGATACTGCAAGACGTTGACAAAAGTATCGCATAAGAAAAACGTACGTGTTCTTGTAAAGGAGTCTGTCCACCAAAGCTGAGGGAAATTTAACAACTTGACCAATACAATCACCCAGCTCACCTCATTCATCAAGCAGTTCCATTGGTTGTTTGTTTCGCTCTCCTTAAGTGGGTAGACTGTAATCTTTTTCATAAATAGCTTGATGTAAAACTTGCTTTGAAACTGGGAAAATTATGTAAATGTTCAAATTGATATTCAATACCTTTGCAAATTTGAAGATGCGAAATTGAAATTGCTCCTGAAGAAATAAAATCCATCAGTAGAAGCACACAGGTGTATTTGATCACAAAGTAGTCAAAATTACAAAACTTGAAATAATTGGCAATAAAATCACAGATAAAACTCACTCCCACAAACATGAATTGGTGACACTTACAAAATTTAACAAACTAACAGAACTAGATGGTGCTATATTGTATTTAGAAATCGCTAAATATGAGGGCATTACCTGATGGAAGCATGAATAAACCTTAATCAATAAATTTGATATGAGCGATAAGAAAAACAAAAACACATGTGATAAAAGATGCTTTAAAAACAAAGCTGATAATGTCCTCATAAAAAACCGTCAATAATCTACTCACTCTACTAAATAAGCTTATGCAATGTAATCCTCCACAGATGGTGATCGTAGCGAGCTTGAAGCTATGATACAAACGACACCAAACAACTGCAAAAGAAAAAATTTAAACATGCTTTAGAAAGCAACACACAATGGCGACGTTGGTCTGCGAACGGGCTTTATATTTCGCCTGCACACACGGATAGCTTACCGGAATGAATAGTCATCACTAACAATCATTACATCATCATTGCACACGGCAGTCTTCAAGCAGCACCAAAGGAGCCATCTATAGGTCCCCTTGCTTCATCAATGACTAACAAGGTTCGGGAATTAGGCTAATGTATATTGTGTGTGTCCCTTACCTTAGTTCGCTTAGCTTTGATGTTGTCGTAGATCAGAAAGTTTAGTTGATAGCGTATGCTTTACTTGTCTCAGGAGTACACTTACAGATGATGATGGAAAGTATTATTACAGGCTACTACCACTACACTCCAGTTTCACTCCAAAACAACACAACAGAAGTAGCCAAATCACCACCTACGGTACACTATTCGATGTCAAACACTAACAGTTTACTGATGTTTGTCTTGTGAAAATAATATTATAATTTTAGTGTCGTCTCGCCTGTTATTTCCTGTGAAAGTCCATTTTATAAATGTAATGATGTGGTTTGTATGTATAAATCGAATATATAGCATGATATGTGCATGTACTTTATATCAAATTTAAATGTTATAATTATCTGTATTTCATGTTTCTCTCAATGTTTTCTTCTTCTATAATTTTTTTATATGCACCTCTAATGTTTCCTTTTCTCAACAGTCGCAACCTTGATGCCCGGCATGGATTTGTCCGTCACCACCCGTCTTACTCCAAGTCCTCGAGATGTGAGTCCAGCTTTAGCCATAGCGCTTCCTATGATGAAGTCAGTCAACCTGATACCAGCGCAGTGTTTCGACAACATGGCGTTCCACAACGAAAAACCAGGAGATAAAAAACCTGCAAATGATAAAGACAGCAAAAACTCACAAGAATCTATCGACAGTGGCAACACGGTCAGGGTTAACAACTTCAAGAACGAAAGATACGACGACAAGAGTATAGAAGATAAGACAGATGCAAGAACTCCATTGCTGAGAGATCATAAAATTGAGTCATTAGATGAAACTAAATTGAGGGACACAAAGGTGGAGAAAAGGAAATCTTCTGCGTCTACATAGCTGTGCGTCTCATCTATAGTAGGAAGAAACATGACCAATAGAACTAAGATTTGGATTTAACTAATGACTGTACTAGATGATGATAAAACAGTGCTAGATATGACGAGAATGTAATGAACTCGAGACAAAATCGTCCCAAAAAAATAAATTATACAAATTTTGAAATAATGTACCTGCTGATTCAAGATAATCGAATTCTGTAACATTATTTCAGAGCTTTTGAATAATGATTAGAATATTGAAATTTTAGTTACTTTTGCGAGTTAATGAATGCCTTTTCGATAAAAATGCTTACGTATAAAATAATAATAAGAATACTGAGATCGTCTTGTAAGGACTACTTTGGCCGTGATAGGTGTAAGATAGTTAAGTGTTGAAAGCACTTATCTAAACATTTTATAACACATACGTATTTAGGATAAAAGCCAGATTATTGCATTGTATACTAGGAGGATATTTCAAAATAAACATTTTTAGTTAGTACTACATAATATCAAACCAATTTCAATATGTTGAGGTCAATTACAATCATGGGCGCTTACTTTTGGAAACTTAAAATTTGATATTGAATTCATTTCAATCCCTTGTCTCTCTTTATTGCGATACTTGTGCATGATTCCTGAAACATGAAATTGGGAACAGAATTGGGATCAGATTCGAATTCGGAAAAAAAAACGTTTTCAGTAAGGGCCCAGGTTTCAACGGATGGACTTCAACAACTGGATTCAGTTCTTTGCTTAATTTAATTCCAATCATTCGGCGTACCGACTTAACAATAAAATATTGACCACGTTTTTTAAAACCTAACTGAAATGTTTCCATTACAATTTAATATTATTCTTGATGTGATTTCATTGATCAAATGAGTAATTTATCCGTTGATACTTCATTTTATAAATTTCCCAATCTATGTCCAAATTAAATCACATGCAGAAAGCATTCTGCATGTGATTTAAAAGCAAGCAAAAAATTTGTGACTCGAGCAAGATTTGAACCCAATTTCCACTCTGTTTTTAAAAGCGTTGCCAATTGAAAAACCCGACGAGTCTTAAATCGTCGAAATATCTTCGACTAGTCAGTCAGTGGCCATTAGTGTGTGTACAAAGTGGAAGGTTGAGGGTTCAAGTAGCGCCTGAGTTGTTTTGGGAAATTTATACAAATTCTTATAATGTTTTCCTAAGTTTGGGTTAACACTTTCAAAACCAATAACCATTAGGTATTACTTATTAACCTTATATTATGTTTTTTTATATCAAATCAAGTTTAATGTTGGAAGTTGTTGATTGCATTGTAAATAAAGGTATAATAGCGTTAATAATTTTATATCTTATCAAATAATCTTTAAATCACTAGAGAACACATATCATCAGCACTATCTTTCATTCTTGGTGTTATATACCCTAATATAATTAAATAAGTGTATATAACATGAACGGTAAAATTATATAAGTAGATAGAATAAAATCGTATTGAAAATATTTTTTGCGCAAATTTAATTATAATTCACTTAACACAAAAAGTGACGTAAAATATGTTTGATTTTAAGTTATAAATGTCACTAATAGGAGACATTGCATCGTCATTTGTAACCTACCTACCACACTTACCATTGTTTGGATCTTTATATTTAAACCATATCAAAATATCAATTAATTATTTAATTTAAAACAATTAACATTTTTATGCATGAAATGCAAATTTACAAATGATTTTTTACAGAAAAAAGGTTCACTGATTTTATTGCAAAACTTAAATTATAGCACATTTTTTTAATTTTTAAAGAATTAGAGTTAGTTTTATATGATTTTTATTGGACACTAAAGTATTCCTTTCCGTTACAAATTTAATAAAATTTAAATATCTATGAATTTTGGTTGAATATAAATGTTATTAATATATGTGTTATTTTGTTTATGGTTCAGAAGTATTATCAATGCCTCTGCACTTAAATCCTGTTAGAATTTTTCTCACTGATATCACTATTAGCCATTTCGACAAAATATCGTTTTATTTTGCTAATGTAAATAATTCTAAAGCGGATTTAGCGGACCACGGAAAATACAAGTTTTGAACTAATTAAGATTTAATTTTATTGTAATTTCTAAATTAATCGATTGCCTGGCAATTGTTCATGTTGATGTAGACAATGCTTGATGTGTATTACAATCAGAGCCTTATTCTGACGATATAAAGTCTAAAATAATAAATCATATAATGTCTTGTGTCTGATCTATCATAATTTTTACCAACATCTATAAGTACGTAAATTCATCCCCTATAGTTCAAATTTGCAAACTTATTTTGAGGGGTCACTACTCTGTTTAGCGTTAATTAATTCTAAGCTTAAGTTATCAAATGCACTGTATAATGTCCTCAAAAAAATAATAGTTTTGGTTATTATTTTGAGGTATTATGGGTTCCAATTTTGCTTTTCTTAGAGATTCTGAATTTATCTTTGCTGGCTATGGATTGTTTTCCACGTTTATTTTTCGTAGTATTCTATGTTTAAAATAGGATATGTTTTTCCAAAAAAGCAGTCCAAATGAAGATGTGGGAGAGATGATATTTATTTGATAAATGATATAAATACTATCTAGCCCCCCAATAAGCAGAGCTTGCTGGTAGATATGATAGTAATTACCTACTTTTAGGCCTGGATAGCCCCACGTCAGTAAAACGGCTAAAAAACGCCACACAAAAGGTTCCCTCTATCTTAACTAAACTTTTGACAGCCATCGCTTCGAGTGGTTTTATCAGAAGTGGGTGTTTTTCTAACTACCATCTTTGCATAACAAGTTCAGGATAAGGACTTGCAGCAGAAGTTTAGCAAGTTAGTGCGGTTTCGAGAGGGTTAGTCGTACTTCAAAGGAGCAATTTGTAGTGCACTTGGGTGTTTTTAAGGGTCGAAGAAAAATGTCCAACTGAAGTTAAAATTATGCAGTGTAAAACTAACTTTTTATGGAACTCGAAAGGTCTGCAAGTTAACGACCTACGGTCTACGACCCATCCGTTCGTTGATTTTGGCTTTAACGTATTTACAGCCCAGCCTAGGAGTTGCTACTCAAAGGGGCACGCCGCCGCGCCTGCCTAGTACCTGTCGAAACAGGAGCTGGGCATGTACTTCGTGGGCCATGAAGTGTTTAAAACAACAATTTTATGATTCCAGTCGCCCAAAACAAAGAGACAAACAATTCATACAAAACTTGTTATCCACTAATAAATTTAACAATTTCTGATGGTCCTTTCTTTGACGACTGTATTTCGGACGCGCTTTATCAGATAAATTAAGTATTTAAAAATCTTAAATAAGTATTTTCAGTTTTGTATTATTTTTTTAGCGTTGACAACTCCCAGTGAAATAGTTCAGTATCGCTTTGAAAAACGTAAACCAATGACGTAGATTAAGGCTTAAACCGTGAATAAACAGGGCTTGTAATATTATGTAACGGCGTATACATACATAAATATACAACTTGAACAATGAACGAACAAATTATTTCAATATTGTTCAATAAACAACATGTGAAATATTACGATGGTTTTATTCTATCCTCTCAGTTAGTTTTTTCATAATCTATTCTGATACACATTTTGTTGCACTGCACAGAGAGACTGGATTTTTTGCTGCAGCCAAAGAATATATCGCGCACAACAGCCAAAAATTCGAATTTGTTTCGTTCGTATTCACCAAGAGCCTCCTTGCATGGCAATATTTTTACTAATGTAAAAAATGCATCGTCCGTAGGTACTTTCTTACACAGTTCACAAAACTTTCACTCTGTCCTGGCAACATTGATACTTGACCTCCATTTAACGGCAATACTTCGCCTTGTAATACCTGAGAGGGTTGCCATAAACAACGGCTATTCGCGCGTAAAAGGCGCATTAATCCGACACTTAAGTCGGGATGACCCCTATCTTATAACCTTTCTACACGGACGGCAAATCGTTCCGGCTAGTTTTCCTCACCACTGGAGCAAGATGATCGGTGTGGTGGCGGTGTGGTGAGACGTTTGACTGAAATGAAATAAAGGTGATTTCGTTTCTTTTTAGCATTACGTACCAAGACCTTATATTTATTCTTCTGATCCTGATCAGTTTTGGGTTTAGGGTGGACAGAAACCATAAGGTTTTAGAAGGCAAGAGCAATTAGTGGTTGTAGTGGTGCAATTATGTATCTAAGAGTTGCTTATAGGTTATGGCACGCTGTCACCACCTGCTGAACTCCATAGGAGTAAATTAAAATCTGAGTTGAAGATGACGGCGTTGTCGTCGTCGGTGTACTTATTGCTTTCGATTCGATTGCGTACACCATGAAACATTAATCAGGAAACTACATCACTATGGATTAATGGACTCCTCTTTGGATCTTCTTACATCTTACTTGAGTGATAGGATACAGAGAGTTGACATTAATGGGAAACGGTCTTCGGGGTCTGTAGTTAAAATGGGTGTACCGCAGGGTTCTATCCTCGGTCCTTTCCTATTTTTAGTTTATATTAACGACCTGCCTCATCTGGTAAAGAATAATCACGAGATTGTACTGTTTGCTGATGACACTTCATTAATTTTTAAAATGAAACGACAAAACACAAATTTTGACGATGTGAATAATGCAATCTCAAAAGTAGTCCATTGGTTTAGTGTTAATAATCTGTTGCTTAACGAAACCAAAACAAAATGTATTAGATTTATTCTACCTAATGTTAAACAAGTTAAGGCTGATGTAAACGTAAAAGGAGAAACGTTAGAAATTGTAGAAAGTACCGTTTTCTTAGGAATCACCTTAGATAATAAACTTCAATGGGGCCCACACATAGATAAGCTATCGAAAAGACTTAGTTCTGCAGCGTATGCAGTCAAAAAAATCCGTCATCTCACAGACGTGGATACATCTAGACTTGTTTATTTCAGCTACTTTCACAGTATTATGTCTTATGGTATACTGCTGTGGGGGAACGCTGCAGATATTAACACCGTATTTGTGCTGCAGAAGAGGGCTGTTCGTGCAATCTATAATATGGGTCCCAGAGAATCCCTGCGTGATAAATTCAAAGAAATAAACATAATGACAGTCCCCTGTCAATATATTTATGAAAACTTATTGTACACTCATAAAAATATCAAAAGCTTCCCTAAAAATAGCGATATACATAATATAAATACTAGAAATAAACATAAACTCGCTGTGCCCACAACCAGGCTTCACAAGATTAATGTATCTTTTAAAGGGCAATGTATACGCTTCTACAACAAAACTCCTAGTGAGTTGCAAAATCTATCAATAAATAAATTCAAACAAATTGTCAAAACCTTTCTGTGCAAAAAGGCTTACTACAAAATATCAGATTATTTAGAAGATAAAAAAGCTTGGGACGGGTTTTGCTCCAACTCGAAAAATAACAACTAACAGGCTAAAGGTTTCTTAGTCGCTTCTTTACTTTAGTCTACATACCGAAGCGACAGAAATCAAAAGTACCACTTTATTTCCGTGTCAGTGCTTTATTTTAAGAATTTGACCTTTTCTAAGTGTACAATTTTGTATTTATGGAAATAAAGAATTTTTGATTTTGATTTTGATTTTTTGGAAAATGCCGGCTGATTTCACCGTATATTCAGGGACTCATAACATGAAGCTAATTGAGTATAAGTGGCTATTATAATAATTAATGTAAATTATCAAAGGTCACGTGACGGACTGACAGACAACACTAGACAAATCAAATTCAAGGACATAAGAAGACTATGGAACCTACCAGAGGTAGGGCAGAACCTTCCTTCTGTGTAATTTTAACAGCTCTACAGCGATCTCCAATCCGTCAAATGGAAGCGTGGTGATTCTGGCAAACCCTTTGTTAGGGCAAGGCACGATCAGCAGTGGACGTATAGGGTGGTGAAGGTTGGTGTCAAGCCAACAAGCTGCTGCGGGTGATGATGACATCCATACCGTAATAGAATAAAATTCGACGGTAACTCTATCTGTCTGTTACCTTTTTACGTCTAAACAGCTGAACGGGTGTTATTAAAATTTGGCAGGACATGGACAAGTGAAAAGCGGGCAAAGCCGCAAGCAGCTAAAGTACATTATAAAATTCAAAAGTAACTCGGTCTGTCTGTCTGTTGTTGTTGAAGATGAAGACGGATATAGGCTACTGAAAGCGTTGTAAGTTGATGTTTATTTCACGAATTCGGAAATAGAGCATGTGAATCCGCGGGTTAAGGCTAGTGGCAGGTATCGCTTCAGTCTACGGACCTTTGATATTAATGAGGGTTGAAATTGTTTTAATCGGGATAATTAGCATTTCCTTTGAGGACCTATCTTCAGACCCTAAAGTAGGTATCTTATATTTTTATATCTTATATATATATATAAGATATAAAAATACCTACTATTCCTTCTCATCTTGCAGGGACATCAGTAAGGGCCGGCTCCGCAGCAACATCAGCGGAGTCCCTCAAACGGCGGAAATACGCTAATCTTGACCGAGGTTACCTATTCGAGCCGTTTGGGGTGGAAACCCTAGGTCCTTGGGGTCCTGGGGCACATGGAATATACAAAGATCTAGCAAAACTCCTAATAGAGTCCACAGGTGATCGGAATGCTGGCTTTTATTTCGGTCAACGAATTAGCATTGCCATTCAACGTGGCAATGCTGCCAGCATTCTGGGCACTTTGCCTTCTGGTAACGGCTTAGATTTTTAGAAAATAGATTTAAGTGTAAATATTAGTTGTAATTATTATTGTATTTTCTTTAGTAATAAAAACATTTTTATATAATATATAATATTTATCTTAAAGGAACTAAAATAAAGAAGGTAACTTTAAATAACTTTTAGCTATGTTGCTTTAATAATATTGAAATAACACTCGTTATTCAGTCATTAGATATTATTCTACTTCACTAGCTTGTGACCGCGGCTTTCACGTGTTTGGATAAAAAGTCGGTAGCTTATTTGATGACCGATGTGGCGCGGCGTCTCTATCTTCTTCAAGAGACCTGCAGTTCGCAAGTAGGGCCAACTAGCAAGGTTCATTATCCCATATCAACAACAACTTTAATCTATTACCAAGTTATTGCAACAAAAGCTAGGTAATTCTTAACAATTTGAACCTTAATGACCAACAGTGACCATTGTCAAATGATTAAGCGCAAAATTTTACCGAAATTATGGAGCGTGAATGAAATAGGCCTTTTGGGCCCGAAATGTCATTTAGAACCGGCAGTGGGTTAAAAATATAGCGGTGTGGTTATTTGGCACGTAATGGGTTGAGCCGGTATTGCCAAAGTGGATTTGGGACCCAGATTGTACATTGTACATACAACGACAAAAGTACATTCAACGACAAAATTTGCTAAACTGGGCATTCTTCCAAAAGAGCATAGAGGAATTTCGGGTATTTACCTAATTTTTCGGTATTTACTCCATCCAACCGTGTAAAAATCGATTTTTAAAACAAAACTATAACATACAGTAAGGAGAGTACTTACTGTAAGCGTTTTTTAAAATTCTCTTGTATCAAAATTGTGTCATTCTAACAACGGTTTTTGATCACATCAAAATTACCTAAAGTCACCGAAGTTTCAATTGTTTGAGCGAAAGTTCAGGAGAGTGGATGTTTTCCCCGAGATAAAGTACCTACACGTTAACCTGACCGTGGTCGCAGCGTAAAGCTTCTCGCACACCTGGAAAGCATCGCAGCAGCACAGCACACAAATGTGCATTCAAATTATGGGCTTTAACTCGTAAAATTAAGATATTAATATTTTGAATTGACGGAATCAGATGACAGATAGCTCGCGTTTGATGCTTATGGTGAGTCAATTTGTCACTGTAAAATGTATCTAATACTAACGAGTTTAAGCCCATACTTGCATGTACAATTTTGTGCTGGGTAGTAGCGGTATTGGACTAATGTGCGCTGTCTTTAAGAAAACGACCTCTCCAACATAGCCCATGGATGTCGTAAAAGTCAGTTTCTTCTGTGAATTTTAACACCTTCACTGCGACCACCAATCCATCTGCCAAGCGTGGTTATTATGGCAAAAACCCACCTTCTTGGGAGAAGGCACGTGATGATGACAGATGACATTGTGTGATGAGAAGGACACGCTGACTGTCAGCACTGCCCATGGTATCGATACGCGCAAGTCGTAGGGCGTCACAGAGCGAGGTATCCATTTGTGTCGTTGACTGTACTTATATATTTTTAGCTGACTATAGAGTATGTCGGCGTAACAAAATTTATCCCGACTTTTGGTTTACAATATTGCTCACGGGTTTTATTCAAGCTTTTGGCTAAATATACCTAGCTACGTGAACTCTACTGTATTTATAGAGTCAGATACTTTTAAGGACATGATGATGATGATGATTCTTTGTTATTGGCAGTATGTGTCTGGTTAGAAACAATTCTGCCAGTGTCATGTAATCTCACTAATATTATAAACGTGAAAGTTTAGATGGATGGATGTTTGTTCCTTTATCACGCCAGAACGGCTGAACGGATCTGGATGAAATTTGGCACAGAGATAGATTATAATCTGGAATAGAACATAGGCTACTTGCTTTTCATCTCGGAATTACCACGGGAACGGGATCTACGCGGGTGAAACCGCAAGGCGCTGCTAGTGGAAAATAATTGTATACATCGGAGTTATCAAATAGTGAAGATCGTTTGATATTTTCACCAAAGCCTTGTTATAAATTTCCGGCAAACCAAAAAGATAATCAACATGCAAAGAAATTCTAGAATTTCTTTCAACTCAATACATTACTTTCTTTCTGATAAAGATACCTTAATAAACTTCTCAAATCACCCCTTTATCTTCCAAACGGGGTGAAACGGGGGACGAAAGGGGTGAAAGGGGGTGAATGCCAATTTACGCGACTCGCAATTGGTTCCGTATATCTTGGGTCTCAATATGTCTCTGACGTTAAACGGGCAAGAAGAGGAATTAAACCTTAACGGCTGTCAAGGGTTACATTATAGGGCTTGGTTAAGGACTCTGTTGTTTAAAGGAATAAATTGCCCTGTTTTGTTTGTAAAATGTTATTTGCTTTCTTTAACCGGGTGGCTAGAGACAGTACCGTTTGAAGGTCTGTAGATTAGGACAGCTTTCAGTAAGCGGTGGTTATTTGTTTAGTTTCTGTTAAAACTCGCTACAAAATGTTGTTTTTTAACGAACTTTTGGTCCTTGAGTGTGGAAATTTTGGTACCGCCCTCCTAGCACGGAGATTGTTGTCTAGGGTAGAATAGACAATAATGACATCGCATCGCCATACATTGCGTACACTATTGAAGTTGATGGAATGCATTTCAAATAATTTACGCATTGGATGACGAAGTGACGTATTTTTTCTCTATTCTACCCTAGACAACAATCCCCGTGCTAGGGGGGCTGGTACTATCGAGCAAGAATGCATAATCTATCCATAGATAGATATAGATAGTTACAAGATTTATTCGACAATACATAATCATTCCCGGTAAATGATTACTATTCAAAATTCAAAATACGATAACTTTATTTCTTTAGGCTTACAAAATTAGTACTTCAACAAGTACTTACTTAAACAGTATTGTTGCACGATGCCGTCGGTCCATCGAGTAGATGTTCTCCCAACTTTAGAATAAAGTAAAAAAAGGGAGATACAGTACTAGCTTCTCGAAAGTAGACGGCTCAAATTAGGTCTGAAACTATACAAAATAAAAATATTAAAAAGGCTTTTAAAAAACTTTGTCCAACGAAATAATAAGACAGAATATGTGGCGGCGCTAGTTTGGGGAATCTCGGGGAATCGCCTTAATATGTGATCATTCACGTGAAATAAAATCTATTACATTTCAAAACCAACCTTGGACTCGGATTCAGTTCGCTGCCCTAGTAGGCACAGATCCTCATAAATATCCTGGCCTTCTGGTTCCGAAGCATATCACATCGATCGGCCGCTACTAAATAAATGTCGTGGCCCGGATCCAGCCATCTGTCATCTCGGATGTGGGCACGGTTTGGAAACTGATGAGAAAAGCGACATTTCGCAACAAAAACTCTAATATTTCTTTCGTTTTAACCGACTTCGAAAAAAGAGGTTCTTTTTTCATCATGTACATATTTATTTATATTTATACATAAGTATTATGTATGTTTTTTATTCCCGATTGATTACTTTTCAACCAAGCAATACTTAAAAAAACATTCGAGTGTAAATACAGACGACTTCGAAGTCAATTATTAGTTTATAAAAACCAACTGATGCCACCGGCAGAAAGAAGATACACTAGGTACGTCTTGGAGACGCTTCCGATTGATATTCATATACTTAGAACTGCAGTTAGCACAACTGTTCAATTGTAAACAAGTAGGTTTACTATGTTTATATTCTTTGATGGTGAATACTTTAGCTAGAAGCCAGTTTGATACATTTCTGCCCTGTTACAGCTAGCTACAGAGTACAGAGCCGACGTCATCAATCACTTCTTGAGCCGGTAATAACTTCGTTACAATAACTCGTGCGATCACATCGTCAACGACGTGATTTTGTGTGCTTTGTTGATATGATCGATACTAAAGTTATGAAGAGAACTTAAAAGCTTGTTTGTAAGGGCCCTATCTGATTAGGACACTATGGTGGGGCCACCGTGCACCGGTCGCACCACTAACAAAATGTGTACAGTTGTATGGAAGGTACCTCACCTGGTATCAGCTTGGTTGCGCAACCAAATTTGCTGTCGGCAACCAAATCACCGCTGGTGGCGCAACCATTAATATGCATTGAGCAGCTATTTAGCGTGTGGTGACACGTTAAAGTTCACACCCCACCACCAGTTGATGGTGGTGTTTGTTTTGATGTTTCTGCCTTGGTAGCTCAAGATACCTCAGAGGCTCGGCCGGTGGAGCCGCCATGGTGGTTTAATGAAATAGAGCTCTTGCAGGTCAGCATCATCATCATCATTGAGCCTATAATTAGTCCATATGGCTGGACATAGATCTTGTAACGGGTAATCTAATGGTATATTCCTAATTGGACTTAGGAACCGCTGCAGCTAGTAACCACAAAGAGATGCATCGATTGGTAACAAACCTGTACCAATCGATGCGATTTGCTACTAAAATACGAATTGCACATAAATATTGTAAAGATGGAATCTTTCAGTTAAATGAAAATAGCAAACAACTGCTGTTTAAAAACTAGCTAACATAAAACTTTCTAAAACACAAAACCTAGTGTTTTTACAAGACTTGGTAAGGGGGCATCTATCTATGCAACTAACTCTACCGACCTGTCACATTTTTTCCTACCTGTCACATTTTTTCGTATAAAATTTTACACTGGCAAAAATATCAAAGAAATAATTTGATAGCATTAGATTTCAAAGAGTATTAATTTACTTGTGATAAAATCTCAGTTTATTAAGCAGGTACCAATTTAACTCAAACTAATTATTAAAAATAATTATTCAAAAGTACCACAGGACATGTCCTCACTTTTTAATTATCAGTGGTTCTACAAACATAACATCCAACATCAAACGAATCGGCTAAGCCTCCGAAATGGATTTAGATTAATTAACGCCATTACGTATAACGTTCTACATTACTTTCACGGATCGTTACACGTTATCACAATATATGTACGATATATTAATCAGGGGGCCTAGTACGACTGGTACGCATTATCTTTTGAATACTTCCATCGAATTTGGGTCCTTCCTATACGTTTAGCGCCTTGTAGCGCCCCTACCGGATCGAGAAGAACTACTTATCTTAGTTTGACAACGATACAATTGTATCTTACAAGCTCGATTATAGTTTTCGAGTAATTTTGAGTGATTTGTTGCACTTTGACATGATAGCGGTAGTCGCGTTTGCGGCGTTGATGTTATAAAAGTAAGTAGATAGAGCACCTCCAACAGAGTTTGGTTACAGAAATGCCTTCAATTGGTGCTTCAAGAAAATGGTGCTTCAAAAATAAGAACGAACAGGTAAACATTTCATTGGGTACGTGCACCGAATCTAAGTATTTCCTTTGCGTCCTATGAGCGTACCAAGTCTAACCCAAACACGTCATTCATAGAGGTAAAACACGCTCACTCAACGATTCTCTTGATTTCGAAGATAAAATCGACCGTATGTGAGTTGACAAACATTATTACATACAACTTCAGTGCTTTCACGCATTGCACGCATACGAAGAGGAAAATGAAAATGAGACTCATTTATCGCATTTTTTGACTACACTTCGTTTGTGTCTACTATCATTCTAAGCCTTTTTCGTAGAAGACATCAATGGTTCTCGATTACGTTTATGGAATGTTTTTAGTATAAACTCGGACTAAGGCCTCAGTTTTTTTTTGTTTACATCGAAACATTGTGAAAGAACTTTTCGTAGCAAACATGAGAGCCTTTTCCTACCAGCGGGATATATATTATTCCTTTGGTAAATTACAATCAAATAATAGAATTACATTTAAACTAGTAGGTATTTACAATTAAAACAATTGAGCTAGTAAAATTCCACTGGTTAGTAATAATTTAATATATTAACATTATGTGAGTACTAAAGATGACATTTCTGCCCCCGATAGTTAAAAAGGCGCATCTAACATTTTTTCATTTTTAATATTCTAATTTACCTAAAGACAACTAATGATTTACCGTTTGAGTCATTAAAACATTTGTTTCTCCATATTGACTTCTTGTTACATGCGCCTTATTAAATTAAAAAGTTTTTAGTTAAAAATTTTAACTATCGGGGGTAGATTTAGGCGTCGAAAATTTTGTACGGGCTTCGTCTCAGGCAAAATTTATTCATTCCATTTCATCATACATCTATATTTATCAAAAAAAAAATAGTTTATAGTTTCTGCCCGCGGCTTCCCCGCACGCGTTGTTTAAGTTTATTTCTATCCCATGGGAACTGATTTATAGGATAATTTAACAAAAAATTGAAGCGAACCAAATCAATAACATTTTGTTTCTTATTTGATAATCATTACCTACTATTTATTAAGCTGTTTATGTATAAAATTTTACTTGTCTAAGTGCTTATTTTGTAAGCCTAAAGAAATAAAGTTATTGAATTTTGATAAAAGTAGCCTATGTTTTATTTCAGGCCTAGAACTGTATGCGATTTCAGCCCGATCTGTTCAGTAGTTTTTGCGTGAAGTGGTAACAAACATTTAAACATCCAAACTTTCGCATTTATAATATTAGTGTACTCGCATGAGAGTGACGTGAACTTCAAAGCAGGAAATCTTTTTGATTGCAGATTGTAAAGGGAGGCGAGGACCTACACAAAGGTAAAATAAAAAGCAAAACTTGAACTCCTACAAATTCCCAAAACTCATTTCAAAATCAACTTATAAATTTTCAAACGTTTTGTTGAAGTCACGCAAAAAGTTTTAAAGAAAAGTTTCACACTTAATACCGTATAAATGTTGCTTAGGAGATTTTTGGAAGTTCAGGCAGTTTCTACACAGAGCTAGGTCTTTTTGTAAGTTCTCCATAGAGGATCTTTCGTTTGATCATTCGTCACTGGTTACTGGTTGACTGTTGACTGCCACAGTGTCTACATACAATAAAATTGGGTATTCAGCTTAGTTTGAAGCTTTTCAGCCAGTCTCACTTTTTATTTGACTTTAACTCTTTCATTCATTGAAAAAACGCATTTAGGTATCACGGAACTCTTAAATAAAACATGTAAATGTTAGAGTCTGTGCAAAAAGAGAACCATCGTGGTGTTACGGTGAACTATTATGGGAAGGACCCACCTACTTAATAGCACCCGAGTACTGATGAAAACAAACAGTTGGTGTCTATGATGGCTCTGTATGACAGAGCAGTGTTGTCAGCGCAACAAAAGTTAAATGACACACGTGCGACCTCAATTCCTAAGACGCTTCTCTTTTTGCATAGATTCTACTAAAACCTTATACCGTTCATCAAAGTCGTTTCTATAGAAGAGCCCGGTTCTCAGTTCTCTGTCCTCAACATTTAAGAAACATCAATTTACGAAATGTTTTCAACGTGAACTGAGTAACGTGAGCATTAGGAAAGTGGCTGAATATTTTGCATTTACTTATTTAGTTTTTTCACGTGGCTGCGCTCGTGTTTTTGTATAAAAGTATGTGAATGTCTAAGTTTTATGACACGTGTTAGCATTTCACGTGGAGATACTTACTTACTTCTGGGAAATAAATATGTTTGGTTTACGACGGTCATCCGGAACTAGAGATTTCGAGAAATCTATATACCTATCAAAATGTGGAGGGTACCACATCTTTAAGAATCCTGGGTTCTGGGTGTCTTTAAAACCATAACGAATACGTGTCTAGGCATTCTGATCCATCGTCGTCGGCTACGTCGACACTTTCCATCAGGTGGTAATGAAACAATACTCATAAAGACTATCAAACCTAGATATGTTAAAAACTTAAACTTAAAAAACATCTATGAAAAACAAGATTTTATATCATATTTGAGACTGATCCCAAAACAGATCTAAAACCAAACCATTACAACATTTGAACCCATTAGCAGATTGTGGATAAAAGCGGGAGGAAAAACGCCATACCTACAAATAAATTTCATAGAAGGTATCTCAACAGAATAATACGCTTCCCACTTTGTTAGCTTTTATCTTGCGATACTATTATGCACCCGCTTCTTATACAAATTTATCAGACAAAATATATTTTTAAATCTTTGTTTAGTCATAGTCAAACCACGTTATTTGTGATAACTTACTTATGTCACTAAAATAATAATAAGAAAAGAATAAGTAACTATATTGACTCTTCCATAATTTCGCCTTCATATTTAACTAAATCTAATAGAAATAGTTATTTTTCGAATATTTTGTCGATCAAAGTACATAAAAAATAAATAAAATCTCTACATCAAATGAAATAGAAAAATGTTTAGAGATACAAAGTAAAAAAATGTAAAATGTACAAATATCTCTATTTGTACATGTTCATCCGTCGCAGAAACCCTTGTCGGGGGTCACCGCCACAAAAATTTCATTATTAGATCGATCTGGTGGGTGGCGTGAACTCAATATGATTCGTTGTGCTCACGAGACATTTACTATCAATAAGACATTTACTATAAGATACAGAATATCTTTATAGCAAGCCAAGAAAATTTTATATTTTGCATTCATATTGGCACCATTCCCAAGTTACAATGTTAATAAACAACTCACAATATAAATATCCATCCTCAGTCTGCCTGTGACCATGGAAGCTGAAAAGCCTCCGAAACGTCAGGTTATAAACAAAATATAAAATATACGCGATCAATCCGGTTAAAACAGTGTTTTATTATGAGTTCTCGCGAAAATAACCTTAGAATATACTAAATTCTTTCATTCTTACCAACTCACAAAAGAATCAACGCCAGGTCTCTACTCCTTAGACTTTTAATTACAAAACCAAACAAAACCTTTCGATAAACAAAACAAAAGGGTTCCTGAAAATCAATTTAAACAATAATAACAAAGTAAATATCAGTAACCGAAGATGGCAACGACTACCATAATTCCTGTAGAGCCGTGCAGTCATCGATATATCGATAAAGCGGCAGTAAACACGTATGTAAAACTCGAACGATGATGATGTGAGTTTAAGGGATGGGGCAGGTGGTCGATGTTGATTGTAAAACAACATTGAGATTACGTCAACAAAGTTAAAATTATGATTTATTGTTACCAGCAGATTTGAAGTCATGTAGTTTTAAATGGATGATCGAACGCTATATTAGGTACCTACTTTGTAGTTGTAGGTGTAATCTTCACTAACTCAGAAAATTACAATTAAATTAAAACTAGTAGTAACAACTGAAACAATTGAGCTAACTGCAGACTGTTGCAAACAATCTACAGATAGGTCAACTGATCCATATCAATATCAGTCGGAAGCGTGCCCAAGACGCAGCATTGCCATACAACAGGGCTATGCTGGCTGCATTGCCCTGTGCCAGACACTCACTCACCAGCTCTCGGGTCACGAGTCGCTTCGACCAGGCGCTCAGATAATTAATGAAAACAAAAGTCTTTTAATCAAGCAAAGTAATACTTAAAGTTAATTACCTAACTTGATTATTTTTTAATGAAAAGCTTGAGCGAAGCTTCGTTATCCAAATTCTTGTTCAACATGACACTTGCCGCTGCAACTTCACGCAAATACTAGGTTAATACCCTTATGTATGTGTAAGATTAATGTTTGCAATCTCTGATTTCTAAGACCCTAGGAGAAGGCTCAGTACAAATATTTTTTAGACTAAAACCATCGACAAATTCCATCGACCGTACCCCACCACTATTTCCTCGATTGGAGTGATAACGATGCGCAACGGGGACCAGATGTTCGCATTAAACGTCAGATAATTTGAACAAACTGAAGCAGACTCCTGATCTCGGGTTCCGTATACTCGCTAATTGCGCCGAATTCGCGGGACCCTGCTGCATGGCTAATGAGCTGCTGAAATTAGGACGACTTTGGAGTGTAAGTAGGTTTGACCTAATTTTACTACTGGAGTAAAATAATAAATTAAATTTGTTTTAGTCTACATTATCTCTTTTACCATTGTTCTGGAGTAAGACCCATGAGCCACCTTTAAGAGCCACCTATTTATTTATTTATCTCTCTATTTGATTAGTATGTACCAATTATGTAACCTATGGAGCTATGAATTCTGAAAATAATGAATTTTATGTATTTAAAAAAAATGCCGTATTGATGCTTTGAGGTATTAAAAGAGTGTCTGCCACCCACATAGAAACACACAAAAAACAAAACACCTTCGCAAAAATAACAAAAGGCGCTGCGCCGCGCCGTAACCAATATACAGGGTGTTATACAAACTTGATTGCACAGGGTGTATCGACACAATAACGTGACTACGTACCTATATTTGGTTGTGTTGATGTTGTGATCGCCTTGTATCTCTCAATTTCGACAAGCTCTCACGAACCAAGATGTGCTAAATGATGGACGCTCCATTACTAAGAGAGTGAAAACAGCGCGCAGAAGTTTTCCTGAAAGCATATTACACGCATATTACAATTATATACATATTATTATGCGAGCTAAAATGAAAGTTTTAGTAGGTACTGGTTTGTTTTGATCTAGTTTAACGTATTCAGTTTTGTTTGTACTACCAGGAAATTGTGCTTTTTACACAAACTAGAAAGTTCTGCATAAGGGTAAAGTTTTTACGAAGTGAAATTTATATGTATATAGTACTAGCAGCGCCTCGCGGTTTCACCCGCGTAGTTCCCGTTCCTGTAGGAGTTTCGGGATAAAAAGTAGCCTATGTCCTATTCCAGACTATAATCTATCTCTGTGCCAAATTTCATCCAAATCCGTTTTGCCGTTCTGGCGTGATAAAGGAACAAACATCCATCCATCCATCTAAACTTTCACGTTTATAATATTAGTGAGATATCTCTTAAGTTTCTTAATGCGTTGGTAGGAACAAGCGCGAATTGAAATTCTTTTTGGTTAACCTTTTAATGAACCGCTGAAAATTAACTTGTAAGGTAATAAAAAAGAGAGATCTAGCAGAGACCTCTAAAGCTAAGAACGCGCGTTGTTTTAACCTAACTCGTTCTACCGGGGTCGAACCACCGAGGTGGGTAGTAAACTGGGGTGTTCTCTTTGAGCAACCAAGCAGCAGGATTAATTTGAAAAAAAAATTGTAAACATGTGTATCAGACGACATCGTTAGGATATCGAGAGAGGAGTCGCATAGGGTGGCACAGGACCGGACTGAATAGCGTAATGAGGAGGGATACACCCAGCAGCGGATGCTCATGGGCTGAGTATAGATGGATGAATGTGTAAGGCTGTAGGCGTGGATGAACATTACCCCATCCATCCTGACTACATTGCATATTTTTAGGAAAGCCCCTCCTCGGCGTCGACGCTATCACGTCGTACATCGGCAGTGTTCTCTCATTTGAATTTATAATGAGATAACATTTTCATTTTCTTCCACCGACGCGACGCGTAGGCATTTTTGAATGATTGATATACATAATAAGAGGTCCTGTAATTCACGACACGTTTTCTCCATTTTTTTTTTTTGCGCACTGCACTACGCGTAAAATTTGACCGATTCCCCGAATACGCCGCGCAGTTCGACTGACGCGTAGTGCGGTTCTATCTCATAGATTGATTGGCCGTTGCGTCGTGCCGCGCAGTTCCGCTTCAGCGGAGTAACGCTCAGTGCGGTCGTACCTTTAGAATACGTGTCGTGAACAAGAGGCTCCGACTAGCACCCATATTATGAGCATGTATATATATGGTGCGGTTTTTCTTTTGTTTTTCTTTCTTTGACAATGCCTATTTGCCGCTGTGGAACGTAATCTATATACCCGAAGATCTGAGCCCCAAGTGCCAAACAAGTTTGAAAGCGTGACGTGAGCGTGGCGTCTCCTTTTTCCATACAATTTGAAACAGCAGCGCCTCTATCGTGCGTAAGTAGAACTGACTCACGATCGTTTTACGTTACTAACGTAGTGGAGATGTAAAAATCTCTAGGAAAATGACAGTTTTTAATATGAATTGCTAGTCCGAACGGTGTTTATGTTACTAACGTAAACAATTTATTTATTTATTTTAGTAATAAATAAAATCCTAATTAATAGATAATCAGCAAAAACTTGATGTTTGCGCTCACGTCGCTCTGCTCTGTCCCGCTTCTATTAACGTGAAATCCTATACTTTTCACAAAATGGCGTCATATATCGCTCCCTTAAGTGTGGTCAATGAACCGTTTTTTAGGGTTTTAAATCTGACATTGTCTGGCCATTTGTCCTTGACTTGCTTTGCCTAGTAGACTCGTAAATGTAGGTCCTCCACGTTAATAAAGGAAAAGTAATATCCCTTATAACAAAGAAATTGCTTGAAAATAATTCTTCTGTGTGTGTGTTTGCTCAACCGTTTTTATTAGGAAGGGATTGGAGTGTCCCTTTTATGGTGAATCGCTTTTGATCTTATTTATATTACATTAGAGAGATAAGAACGTTCTTTGATCTTAAAGCACGCGTTTAAAGGTCGTGCTGACAATGCTGACTACTCCAGTCTCCCAAATGATACCTCCAATTGGCAGGCGAAAAACAAATTAAAGTTAGATAAAAGCTTGGAAGCTCAGTACGTGCTAGTCCTACAAGATTCAGTCTTTGATTTTCCGTGTTCGGACCACTTTGGGTCGAAGCGAATGGGATGCACCCGGAACACCTCCCTAAAACGTCTAGTGTTAAAAGCTCCATTTACTAATATGAGGTCCCTACAACACGTCCCTGTTCAAAAAGATCAAGATCATTACCCAAAATGCCTGACTCATCCTAGACTAATCGATAACTTCTTTGAATTCACCATCATCATCATCCTATTAGTATAGGAGTCTTGGACACGTCACGAAACTCAGATAAAGAGTGATCACTTTGATCTTTTGTCCACTTCAATTAAAGTAAAATAAAGAAGCAAACAACCTTTACCCTGTTAGAAAGTTAGTTTTCGAGTTGGAGCAATACTCGTCCTCGTCGTAGCTTTTTATCCTCTAAATAATCTGAAATTTTATAGTAAGCCTTTTCACAATTTGTTTAAAATTTATTGATAGTTCTTACAACTCACTTGGAGTTTTGTTGTAGAAGGGTATACATTGCCCTTTAAAATTTTAAGTTGCAAAGGGCACAGCGAGTTTATACTTATTTCTAGTTTTCAAATAATTTATACCGCTATTTTTGGGGGTAACTAGGCCTATGTCCAGCTATATCTTATGTGGACATCGTTCGCCTGAGATGACGATGATGAAATTTTAAACAGAACTACACATATAGTTAATAATAATAATAAGTTTATTTCCAAAAAGCTTATAAAACACCTCTAAGAACTTAGCATTACATAATTAAGACTTCAGTGGTGTCAATTTTAGGTGGTTATGATGGTTAACAATGACCCCCGCACTAGGCTAGGCCTGCTATAAGTTACATCACGCACACGTAGACCACATGTGACCCTTGGAAACTAACCAACCCCTTCGGTCTTTTGTAATAACTTAGGTTTGAATTTACAGTTGAATTAATTACCACAGGTAAACTAAGCTACCCGTTCGCATAGGTCGGCCATTTTCAGATCTGTAATTTTAGGGCTTGGATTACAGATAGGGTTAAGGAACGTAGTAGACCAGAAAGTCAGTCTGCAGGATAAATTATTGTTTTAACCTTAAGCAATAATCTATGATACTTCATTGAATTGAACTAGCGCTTAGGTACTATCTATACTAATATTATAAAGAGGAAATATTTGTTTGTTTGTTTGAATTGAATAGGCCCCGAAACTATTAGACCGATTTGAAAAAATTGTTTCACTATTAGAATCCTACATTATTCCAAGTATCTATTGAAGAAATAATTCCTTCTCTGATATATTCAAAATGCAATTCGCGTGCACCACTGATCGAGAAACTAAATGTATGCAAATTTTTGCCCGATCCGGCTGTAGTTCGCTTAGCTTCTTTGGAAACGCTTAAAGATCATTTATATCATTTTAAGCAATTTTTTTATGGGATAAAAAGCCTATTGCCTTTGTTTGATTCCAAGCTTTATATAATATTAGTATTTATGATTTATTTAAGCTATACTGATGCAAAATTTTAGCCCGATCGGTTCAGTCGTTATGGCGTGAAGAGGTAACAAACATCCATCCAAACATCTAAACATCCAAACTTTCGCATGTGTATATTATCAGTTTAATTAGTGTGATTGACAAGCTTATACTTATATACATCTACCGGTCCTGTACATACAAAACGCGCAGTCTCAGAAAAACCTTTTGAATGACGCCCGTCATCGAGTTTCCAAAAACACCCGAAACGAAAACGGATCATTCATCTTCTTTTTGCCTCATCACTAACTAATGGCCGCTTTCAATGCCTGAAACGGATTGGTATTCAATTGTTGCTTCTGGAATGTACGGAAATCAACATGAATTTAATTTACTTGATGTAGCCCTGTAGCGACGACCTGCGAAAGACCACAAGACTGCATTGATTTGTCTATGGTATAATTAGACAAACGTAAAATCGAATTCGTAAAATATAACTTTTTTTATTTCAATAATTTACGTCTTCTCACTAATCTCACTAATACACTCGAGAGCAATGAATCCGGGTCACTCAAAGAATCCAAAAAATCTCGGAAAGTAAGAATGCTAGGTTAATGCAATAAATTGTATTTAATAGACAATTTAATACTCCTTAAATGAAAGTTAAAAAAATATGAGTCACCATACATTTTATTTACACAAAATTACATAAAGAAAAAAAACTGCTGATCTCTCCTTAAAACAAAAATAGGAAACATGAAATTTTTGAACTTTATGACGATTTTCTTGAATTTCAATACTTCGTATTACCTCCTCGTGCTTCCATTACTGCGTTTACGCGGTTTGGCATGCTTTACACCAAGTTCCTTATACGATTTTGGGGAATATTCTCCCATTCATCTGTGAGAGCAATTTGAGCTCAGGAAGCGTGATTGGGGGAGGGTTTCGTTGTTTTACGCATCTCCCTAGCTCGTCCCAAGCATGCTCGATCGGGTTGATATCCGGGCTGCGCGCTGGCCACTCCATACAAGTAATGTTCATCTCTTGAAGGTAGTCATTCACAATCCTACCTGTATGAGGTCGGGCATTGTCATGCATAAATATAGCATCCTCACCCAAATTGACCATAAATGGACCAACGTGTTCGTTGAGGATTTCTTCCACATATCTTACGCTAGTTAAAGAGCCGTTTTCTATGATCACCAGCTCTGTGCGACTTTCAGAGGAAATTCCGGCCCACACAAGTACAGACCCACCACCGTAGGCTACTTTTTCTTCGATGCATGCTTGCTTGAATCTTTCCCCTGGTCTTCTATACACTCTGTGTCTTTCATCGTGCTTGTAGAGCATAAATTTTGATTCGTCGGAGAACATAACTTTCGACCAATCTTCAATACTCCAATACTGGATTCTTTGAGTGACCCGGATTCATTGCTCTCGAGTGTATTATAAACGTGAAAGTTTAGATGGATGGATAGATGGATGGATGTTTGTTCCTTTATCACGCCAGAACGGCAAAACGGATCTGGATGAAATTTGGCACAGAGATAGATTATAGTCTGGAATAGGACATAGGCTACTTTGTATCCCGAAATTCCTACGGGAACGGGAACTACGCGGGTGAAACCGCGAGGCGCTGCTAGTATTATAAACGTGAAAGTTTAGATGGATGTTTGTTCCTTTATCACGCCAGAACGGCAAAACGGATCTGGATGAAATTTGGCACAGAGATAGATTATAGTCTGGAATAGGACATAGGCTACTTTTTATCCCGAAATTCCTACGGGAACGGGAACTACGCGGGTGAAACCGCGAGGTGCTGCTAGTGTTTTATATTTTCTCCATTCAAGCCTAAACAATTAGGTTTGCTTCCCAAAAATGGTCTATGAGGTCATCTGAACACCTATTTATCGGGTAAGGTAAGGCATGCGAGTATGTCAATTTGATTAAATTCTAGATGTCGACGCCATGTTGTAGGCTCTCTAGAGATAACCAGAATGTTGAAAACATTGTATGGAAATTTGCGGAAGAGCCTTTGCCCCTTTGGAGGCCTAAAGGAACGAAAAGTTAGTATGTACTGCAAAACCTATAGATACAAGCCTTGAAAGGGTATTTTCTTCGCTCCTTTTAATTGGTTTTCTTACAATAATGAAGTGTTTCAAAGTAGGTATTAAATTGTAACTCTCCTTTGTGCTATGTTCTTATGTCCACAATGACGTTATGTTGCTCAATTTTCTTTTTTCTCAAGGCATGTACCTAAATGGTTTAAGATATAAACTTTACACAGTCAGAAAGGCAAAAGTTTATAGAAGCTTATTCCCAATTAATTTTAAAACTTTTTTCGTTCGGATGAAGTTGCAAGGCTCGAAGACATCTTCATAGAGCCAGAGACTCCAATACGTAAGCCAAACAATCAAAATGTTTGGTTTCCAAATATGTGATGTTGACTTATTATAATTGTAATAGTTAGTAGTTATTGTGAGCAGGCAATTTGTTTGTTTGTAAAATAAATATCCAGAAAAATAGTTAGTATAGTACACGATTTAAAAATAATTTACTGATGGGTCTGGGTCGGTGACGACTTACACTTACTTTTATACCAGATTGTGACATGCTACGTTCTATCGTGGTTTTCTAAATGACTAGCTTCTCCCGCGGCTTCGCATGCTTATTTCTGGTATAATAAGTAGTATCTAAGGTAGGTTATGTTCTTAATGTACGCCAGAGTTTTGGAGATCTTGGGCATCAAAATAAAATTCACATTTCACTAATTTTCGGCTTTATTAGTATGATATGATAAATAATAGATTCAGGCGTTACTATGCTGAAATCCATTGCAAAATATAGGGACGAAAATATTAAGTAACAATTCAGCGCAAAACCTTCTACGATAAGTTCTAATAAAATGTAGTCCGCGTTGTAGACGAAAAACGACACCAACTACAAAATGAAAAAATACCCATCAAAGCAAGACGTCAACTAGTTTCGTCTCTCCACGAGACATCATCAGGACACCACAATAATGTATTAGTATACTATGATATGATACTTCGTGTATTATGATAACAAAATGGTTTTATCGGTGGCCAATAAAAGCAGCAAAAAAATGCGTGGTCTAACATAAAAAAAATATAGGTACGCGTCGACTTTAAAACTTCCTCCGTTTTTTCGTCGGTTGAAAGTCAAATCCCGATGACAGTCTTTTGTTTCTTAATGCAAAAGTTAACACAGTCCATTCTCTTGTAGTAATTAACACAAAAATGCCAACCAATCAAAAGTCTCCATCCCCTAGGGTAGCAGCGAGGTGGCAAGTGTAGCAGTGCGGTGGTTGGTGTAGCACCGCTCTCCGCTTATAATTTACGCCCCTCTAAGCTAACTACCAGCAATTTGCCACTAATTTCCCACAAGAATAGAAAGCGTATCTTCGAGTCCATAACAAAGTACGGTACAATATGTCTGTAAGTACAAGGTGGCTCGAAACAAATGTCTGAATTAATTCTTAGTATGTACTTTTGACGTTGGGGTCGCGGTGTAAAATACGACCCTGGAGGAGTCTTCGACTCAGCTTGCAGATGTCGTAAGAGGTCACTCAGGGAACCTACCAAGGAAGGGCAGCAGGGTCCTTCTTCCAAATGAATTTTACTGCCGTAAAACAAAATTGACGACCTCTGTGGCGCGGTGGGCGAAGGTCTGCCTGCGATGCAGGAGGTTGCGGGTTCGATTCTCGCCTGCACACATTTGTTCAGGGTGTTCTGGTCGTTTTCTATGTATAGTAAAAATATCTATCTAATATGTATTGTATTATATTATGTAGTATATTCTAAGGTTATTTTCGCGAGAACTCATAATAAAACACTGTTTTTACCGGATTGATCGCGTATATTTTATATTTGTTTATAACCTGACGTTTCGGAGGCTTTTCAGCTTCCATGGTCACAGGCAGACTCTCTGCCTGTGACCATGGAAGCTGAAAAGCCTCCGAAACGTCAGGTTATAAACAAATATAAAATATACGCGATCAATCCGGTAAAAACAGTGTTTTATTATATTATGTATATCAATTATCTGGTACTCTGCTTAGCTTGGGGCTAGATAATGCTGTGTGAATTGTCCAGCATTATTCATTTTAAAAACTAAGTGGCAATGTGTATATTGGTCTTCAGTCCATCTCTGGTATAGAGATACCAGAGATGAACTGAATACCAATGTACCATGTGACAATGTACATGGCAGGCTTACAGCATGTTCAGCAGTGGACGTATAAATGCTGATTGGAATATATTTTAGCTTTCTGTCTCTCTTCTAAGCAACTTCTATAAGGTTTTGTTATTATACTGCGTAAATCTCACACGGGGGGTAATTTCTAAGAAATTTTATATTTTCTGGAAAATTATTATTTTTAGGAACTTCTACATATATTGCTCCGTGGATTGTTCAATATGATTCATATAGGTATATTTAATGATGGCGCAAGAAATATTGTACTCGATTACGAACGTAGGTACACTTGGGAAAACCTTCAGAGGTCGGCTTTAAAATGGGTTGTATTTTAATGTTTTATTCGTATAACTTTATTGACCAATAAAATTATAGAAAGAGAATAGAAACAATTAATCTTTCTAACTTTTAGAAGTTAAGTAATTGACTATATTATGCATAGGTTTTAATTTATTAGTTTACATACAGATGCATTCTCTCAGAGTAATTTCGACTCACACGTGTGCGTTGTTTGATATACTAAAATTCTATCTCTATTCTCGTTCACCTTGTCCTTATACAAAGTTCATTAGTTGCTATATCATGCACCGTTGGCAAAATGCAATTACAGGAGGTACATAGTAGCCATTTTGTTTGCTTTTAATTTTGCACAAAAAGCGCAGTAAAGCAGAAGCAAGATTTTACGCAGCGCTTACAGATAATTAGTTTTTAAAACGGCCTCTGGTGTTTTTATTTTACAAGGAAATGGTCGCGTAGGTTTTGCAGTCCAGATGAGGATTTAGGCAGAGAATATCTAACAATACTAACGTGCTTAGATATCTACAAGGCCTGTTCAGATCACCGCGGTATTCCATGCCATCATCTTAAATAATTACCATAGATTTAAAATAGACACTTAAAGCTATTAAAAGGCATTCGCTTATGGTATCATAATAAACTACCTAAGTTTGAACACAAAAATATTTTTCGTCAACAATTGCGTACTAGTTAATAAAGTTATAAAATTATATTCATTAAAAGAAGAATGGCAATGTTCCATACATCCGCTGACCCAACTTTTTTCGACGGCGTGCATCACCCAGACCTTTTAAAATAAATAATACGTACATTAAAGATTCCGAAATCAATAGAATAAACCTTTTACAAGTTGGGAGAAAAAAGTTATTGTAGTTTATGCCTTGTTAGAATGAACGCCTTCTCATATTATGAGAGCAAATTCAGTTGAACATTTTCATAGCAAATAACGTAGGTGAAATACTCCTCTTATCACGTACGCTAATTCACTAAGCATGTGCACTTGCATTAATTACTATTATAATAATAGAATAAACCGTTTGTTAAAGACCTGGCCTTCTTATTTCTTTTAGGGACCTGCTTATTTTATTTAGATTTATGGAATAGAATAGAATATATTAATAGTCATTTATTTCAGATAATCACAAATCCATATAATAGTTATCCATATAATAATAAAAGGTATAGTGTATATAAATAAATATAATAAAAATATAAATGTAGTGTACATATGTAGACAGACGCATTATTGCTTTAGGTTTATCGTGTAAACTGCGCTCACCTTAAAAACCATCATTATTAGAACATAGTATTGTTACCAAAAACTACTAAGATAGGTATTAAAAACATTTTTAACCCATCTTCTCACTCTCTCAATCACTTCTTCAGTTTCATCCGCCAAAGAATGTCTTAGAAGACATTCTTCATTCATTCGGGTGTCTCGCGTTAGAACGCGAGACACCCGAAGCCGACAATTCAAACATCGCAAAGACATAGTACTGAAGATCTTTAGCCAGTCCAGTCGTAGGCGAATCAGTAGAATGCCGTGCGGCTGAGGTATCAATTTGTAAGCTACCTAGGTACCCTCTTTTTTCCGATGCGTATCGTCGGAAAAAAGAGGGTAGGTAACTAACAAATTGATACCAATGGTAGACAGCAAATCCGGTAGTAAGCCAATTGTATCTATTTTTTTTTTGATAGATCTACTTTGACATTGACAGTTACTGAGAAAGTCACGTCTGTGTTCACGTTCTAAGCTATATGCTACCTTTCGTTTCATTCTCGTACAAAATACAAATAAAAATATATTTTGACTCCCTGCTTCTAAAAATATAAGTGATACATAGAAAAAATTATAAAAAAATAATAAATCCGGCAGAGTTTATTACATTACTGCACATCGCTTGTTTATTTTTTCTTCGGACTGGGTCGGGTATTGCCATTCTTCTTTACAAAAACAATGAATAGATAGATAGATTACCGCACACCATGTATTCAATACATTGTTTTCGGGGAATCTAGTATTGTTTAATCGTATGCAGCCGATTGTACATCAAGGCTCTACCAAAATTTTCCAGAGACGAAAGCATCTGCCACGCATTGGGACAAAATAGACCGAAACAAAATAAACACTACAGAGTTGAGTAAACCCAAAGCGCGACCCTTCAAAACTTAACAAATCAATAACTAGTACTTTACTAACTGATTTTATCACTTGACCTACTCTGTAAAATGATAAACGATGTATCGTGACGACTGTATATCGATCGCCACTAAAAGATTATGACACGGACGATTTAGGTTCCTTGATTTACGAAGGCGTCTACATGGTCTGCAGACCATACTGGGCCCAACTAGACATGCGAAATTGTAAGTCTGTCGGTTTGATGTTGTCTGAGAAACAAAAGAGACCAACAGCGTGCCCAATGGATCATTTAAATTAACCGCTCAGGGATTGAGTGGCCTGGAGCGGCCCAGCAAAACTTATACCTACCCTCAAGTATTGCGAGGCCCGCTTCGGCCTCGAGACGCATCAGAGTGTCATCTGCAATCCTTGAGGGATTAAAACTATAATTAGAAGAATCCCTGAGAAGTTAAATAATACACACTGTTATTGCGTCGCCCATTTCTTCCCGAACTTGGCTGACGCTCTATTGCACGTTTAGATACAAAAGGCTATTTGATTACATTAAAAATAAGTTCCAAATTGTTTTCATCCTAGTCAGTGACAACGTAACAAAGCGTAATCAGGTGATTTATATTAAAAATATGCCTTTTTTAGGTAAAAAACGGGATTAAAATTACACATTTTTTGATACTGATCACGTGACTGAAAACGCTATGTGTTTGGTTGGATCGCAAGTGACGTCACACATCTACAGATTACAGTGTCAATGAGTTCTTTTTGTTAGGTGTGGCGTGGCGGGGTGACGTCATAGCTATTGTTTTGGCGCGGCATTACCTATTTTAATCAAACTTTAAAATTAGTTTTCATAACGAATACGACTGGCCTTGAAGAAATATTAATTACACTTTGCATTATTTTTATCAGACAAAACGTTCGAATTATTTCCGAGTAGTAGTCAAGTAGCCTATTGTGTAGTTCGAATCACTCTGTCGTCATCTCGCTGAGATTGAATAAGGACTTACTGATACTTCACATTTAGTTTTCCTTTTTATAACAAAAAATAACTATCACGTATGAAACATACTACATTATATTTCATGAATGCACCCCACTATTTTCATTAACTTGGGTCTACGTCAGCAAATTTCGTAACCACTGACCTTTACTGGCTTTAAAACCACTACCACTGGCTTTATCGCTCGTTATCGCATCGGTGTGCGGTGCTCTGAGTAGGCCCCCTAATAGACGGATCAATAGATACGTGTTTACTGTTAGTTTGTTTATCAAACGGTACTTCAGTAGTAATGGTATTGATGATAGCATGGTTGTATGATTGATATTTTGACATTACAGCCATCGATCAAAAATGTCCGGCTTTGCCGGCCCCCCTTAGATTCACAATGCGCACGCCACAACCTTCAGTAGCAAAAGAGAGACCATTTGACATGTTAGGGAAGCTTTTCAACTAGTGTCATTTTAGCGTTCAGACAAAAAGCATGGGTACAAAAAATGCAAGAATCACTCGTCCAAAGTGCTGAAAAAGGATGGAATTTCTTATTTTCAGTAAGTTTATATATACTTTTTACCCGTATATTGAGATGTGAGTCATATACTTGTGAAATCAGCATAAAATATTGTTGTTTGGTTTGCCTATGTTAAAATATTAATTTTGTTCTAAATTGATAAATGGAGAGGCTATTTCTTCTAAATTTTTTTTTTCATTTATAGTATGTATTAATATATTTTTCATAAAAATAAGTTTAATATTACTAGTTGATGATTTTTAAAATAATTAGTTGGCCCGCCCTAAATTTTCATTTGCGTAGACTCTCTAATAAAAGAAAGACTAGGTTCTTACCTACCTACCAGAAGTATGAATTTATAAAACGTTTATTTTTTTCCCGTAAAAAAAACTCGTGCAAAGCCGCAGACAGGAACCAGTTCTTTTTAATCTAGAGTGCCTGCCTGAAATTGTATTGTAAGTTTAAATTATTGTATGTCTGAAATGACCCTTTTGTATAAATACCTACTGTTGAGACACCAATTTATAGTTTCATCAATAAATGATTCGTTATCTTTACCTGAATTCTGTTAATTAATCATTATAGAAAATAAACTGAGTAGGTAGGTATATAATTCTCAGGTAGGTACCTACCTACTTACAAAATAAAATAAAATGAATTCGACTCCACCAATCTCTTGTTCCGTATGGAAAAAACTTGTCAGGCTCTGCGCAAACTGTCTGCGTCAAAACAAAACGAACCCAATTTTGAGTGACATTTTTGTAAGGCTCTAGGTATCTACGGGGGAGGCCGCGAACTCCTTATTTTTGATCGAAGATTACAGCTTATAATTATAATATATAATTCTAAGTCATACAGCCAAACATAAATAACTTGCAAAGTGAAATACTATATAAGTATAAGTCAAAATACTCAATAATTTTCTTACTTTATAATTTTCTTTATAATTACAACCCTCATAAATGACGACCATTATTAGTTTGCTATGGTTACCTACCCTGCGAAAGTACCTACTTATCTGATGTAAAAAAATCTCTCACATCAAATACGAAGCTGGTACGGTACGAGTGATCTAAGTTACAGACAGAAGCAAGTTCCAACAAAAGCTCTCAGCGAAAGTTCGTACAAGAAAACCTATTTTTTATTAACTTGTTAAATGTTTAAGTTAGTAACAAGTTAACTGACCATTTACAAAGCTATCCATCAATGTCTTAGGTTAAGGCAATCGGCCACTGCATCTTACAACTTGATCGGGTAGTTGGAAAGTGAGCTAACTTGAATCACAGTAACTTTCAAGAGCTTTGTGAGCTAAGTGACAAACACGGCAAAGCGATTGGTTAAAGAGCTTAAGGTACTGTATAAACGAGTCACTTACTTGAACGACTGGTAAATACGATTGCAGATTTTTATTTTTATTTTCTTCGATCAGAAAATAGGCAGCCGCGGTTTTTGAAGGGCATTATATTACCGCTTGTATGACCAAGCGTGTAAATTTACACCATCCATAGTTTCCGAAAAGATGGTTCGCAGAACCTTGAGGTTCCGTGGAATGTTTCACGGGGTTGCGTGTTCATAATGACATCCAATTTAGCATACTTAAATAATATTTAACTACAGAAAAAAACAATCAGCAGCGAAAATAGTCTGAGCTACTCGTAGTTACGAATCTAATTAATCATTTTAAAAATCATGACCAAAGTTGACGATCTTCAATTTGTATAGATTAAGATTATGGCATTGTGATCTATTTATTATGATTGTGAATAGTTATTTAAAAACCTATACAAGCATTAGGTGTGCCTGTAATGTTAGATGTACAATATTTCAACTAGACTCTTTTAAGCCCTGGCCGGGGCTTTGTATTACGACTACATACCTATTATGTAAGTTCACAATTTGAAGGATTAAATAAATAAATAATTTCTAACCATGTACACCAATAACAAATTAAAAACTATTGATACGATTTTTAAAGACGAAACCATAGTAAAAATGGATCATAAATCAAGAGAATCACGGTCTTCCCAACTAAATCTCTCCCAGACAATACAACGTCGCGTAAAGCATAAAACTTTCACAGGCTATTATCCTTCAGATGCCTACCTCGCTTCTAATTGTAACACCTAACAATAGACGATCTATTGTGTCTGGCCTCGTGGATTCCAAGAGGTTAAAGAACTTATACCTTGAAAGAAAATACCTTTGGCGTACCTTTTTATTTTGCACAATGTTTTGCACATTTATTTTCTAGCTTTTAATTTTATTTTGCTTCTAATATTACAAGACGGTCTATTGTGTTTGGACTGCCAGATTTCAAGAGGTTATAGAACAGCATGATAAAAATAGAAAAATATATTTATGATATAATTTCACACTGATTATCTTCTCCTATTACCGGCCAATTGCAATGTGGGTGTCGTTATGACAACAGTGAAAGATGTCTTTTAGACCTTCGTGATGCATTGTCAACCATATTGTCACTTGCCAACAAAACTGTGGTCTAACGAAGCTCAAAAACACAAAATAGAAACAAACGAAAAATAGAAAAGTATTCAAATCATTACTGGTGCAGATATTAAATAAATTCAACACCTACCTACCTACGTTAAGCGAGGATTATATGGACAAGGCCAGCCAGTGAACAAAATATCCTTTGAATTTTACTGAACAATCGTTTGTTCCAAAAAACTGTTAGATATTCGTTACCAAACGTTATGAAAAACGTGGAACATCACGCATTCATCCATCTCTCGTTCTGCCTAACGACGTGAATCGAACGCAGGCATTGTTTTAATGGATCAAAGGGCCTAAAATACTGGCGCATAGCAAATACTTGCAAATTTCCGTCGCAAACAAATGCGGAAAACACGATTTGAATAACCATCTTGCATTGAGAACACAATTATTGTAAATCACCGAGTAAGCAATTATAACATAAATCGCGTCTTCTCAAGAGGAACTTTTTTTCTTCGAATTTTTGGTTTAAGATCGACAGGCCGGCACCGGACGGTCCGCGCGAATAGCATAAGACAGATTTTTGAGCGTAATGCCGGGAAATTCATCCACTGTAACCGCAGCGTTGCCCACCATTTGCAAACGAATAATGACGTCATCCACACTTCCGAATCGAAGACATTACCGACAGTCCGATGCCTCCGCTCCGTGCGGCGCGGGTCAGTGGACACACTTCTTCGGCAAACCATACAAAGGATACTAAAAATGAACTTAGCTAGTACGTACCTAGTACACTTAATTTTTTACTGTTCTCTTGTACTAAGAACTCAACGTTCCGTCACATTTCCTGAACACTGCCATAAACTGCACGGAACATCTTGTCCATCCTTTGTTCAAACTATCAACTTTGTTCCTAAAGAATAGAACACAATTTACCTTTACTTCTACACTTGAACTCGAGCGGTCAAAACATTTGAGATTTGAACAGTGGAATATGGTTGGTCTTTGGTAGAGTCCACTCATGAAACGTAAAACGGTATTGCCAGACCACATTAGTTTGTGTGAGAGAATCTATACAAGGTGCCACGTAATATTTGTATGTACTAAGCCCTAAGAAAGGGGTGATTATAGATACTGAAGAGGGCAGCAAAACTTTTGTTCAACGATATTTTGTAATTTACGATTTATTACGATTTTCGTAATTAATACGATTTATTGTAAAAAAAAAAAAGGATATTTTTTATTCCTTGACGGTAGAATTAGCCCGATTGTAGAATAGCTAGGCCGCTTACAAAAAAAAACGCAATTTCTTAGGAATACCAAATTCTAAGGTCATTTTCGCGAGAACTCATAATAAAACACTGTTTTATTATGAGTCTGCCTGTGACCATGGAAGCTGAAAACCCTCCGAAACGTCAGGTTATAAACCAAATACAAATATACGCGATTAATCCGGTTAAAACAGTGTTTTAATACCAAATTCATTTGATCGGGAGGCGACTTTAATTGTCCAAGGACCCTCATATAATATTTTTCACAAGGATTTTTCATCATGCACACAAATGTTGAATGTTTTTTTGTAAATTATGTTAGTCTTTAAGGTTAGTTACGTAGTTATTGTATACTCTTTAATGGTTAGTTTTGTCCTTTAGCTTTACGTCACTCCTCACCTGGGCTCGACTCTTACTTAGTTATTGTATACTCTTTGGGCTCGACCTGAAAACCAGCGTAGCATTGGGCTTAGCCAAATGCTGCACATGCTGAGGTGGGGACCCTTTTTACCCTATTTTTATTAATATTATTTTTTATTCGTTTTTCTTGTTCTTTGTATAGTTTTAACTTTAATAATAGTACCTACCTACCTAGTATGTAAGTCTGTTTGTATTTCTGTGTAAAAATAAATATTTTTCTTCTTCTTCTACAACATCTCATGTTCATCCAATACAAATGGGTCAGTGCCCAAAATAATGAATTTGTCAAACTATAGGGATATAATTGTTCTGTGTACAAGTAGCCTATTCATTACCAATGTAAGCGGGTTAGTCTTTATAGTAAAATAAAAGTTGTCTAAAGCAAACATTTACTCAATTTTTTGAACGCTGAACATTAAAAAATCACCATATATATTGAATAGACTGAATTTTGTACACCACCTAGCTAAATACATATATATGTAGGCAGATAAATCAATCCTGTACAACGAACCGCAGCCGTGTAAATGCGCTGTGTACCTACGACCACAAAAATCCCTTCTACATGAATCTCCCAAACAAAAGAACCATAAACTGGTACGCCACTAAACCAACAAAAACGATTGTCCCAAACGATAGTAAACAAGATGAGAATAACAAAAGTTCGATAGAAGTTGCAGAGTTTACGTTACGGCCCAAGTTATCCCATTAAGTTACTTGTCTCCTTTATTACGCTCAAACAATAATGTTCTTGTCATGTGAGCCTTCAGTCCAGTAATGAGTTAGAACTTTGGATGTCATCTACCTACGAAATCAGCTATCAGCAATTTTACCACTAGGAAAAGCCTTTGTAAAAGCCTTCTTGGCTTTTACCAAACAGTTCTATCGAAAAGACCATGAAGTCTTTTCGATTTGATTATCATAATCAGTATCAGCTTATATTATTCTACTGCTGGACTTTGCAGATCGGCATCCCATATGGCCGGAGGGCGTCCTACACTATATTTGCCGAGTCGCGGTCTTCTCTTAAGAACACGTTTACCTCAGCTGAATGTCCAATGATGGAACTGGTCTATCCCCTTGTTCAGTTTAAGTCAAGATTCTGTTCAGGATAGATTAACTCTGTGAATGTGACAGATATTCTCAAAGGTAGAAGGTGCTTTACGTGCAGTAGGTAGATTTGAATGAGACTTAACAGTGCGCTAGGAACAGCTTCAGACAGCACACATTCTATAATAAAAACTAAAAAAAATATGATGAACTAAAATAATTACTTTTTTGTATTTTCAAAAAAAAAATGTTGTGTAAAACTTCCGACTAAGGAAGAATTGATAATACACCATTATTGCATAAAAATAAAATCCGTCGGGGCGTACCTACGTGCAGGAGAAAAAATAACGAGGTATTTAACAAATATTCCAA
Organism: Eupithecia exiguata; assembly: GCA_947086465.1. Lineage (NCBI taxonomy): Eukaryota > Metazoa > Arthropoda > Insecta > Lepidoptera > Geometridae > Eupithecia > Eupithecia exiguata. The sequence goes on from OX352245.1 coordinate 11,166,382, forward strand.
TAATAAATAGGTATAAACGTAGGTACATATACAATACTTTAAATTCTAAATGTAAGTAGATAATCTCTGTCCAAACTGTCAAAAGTAATGAACTCCTTGACTCCCGAGATTTTGGCAGGACATCTGACGACGTCTAATAACTCCAGGTCCTCAGCTATAATTAATCTTTGCCCCACATCCGACGTTCTATCAATTAACTAAACGCGTTTTGATCTTGTTTAATATTCTAGTAGGTTTACGTAACTGTCGCCTCTTAGCTTGGAGATGACTTTAGACTTTAGAACATAAACATTGCATCTTCATGAGCCCAATAAGGCTGGACTAAAAAGATGGCGTTTAGAGCATGTTACGACAACCACTGAAGTAGTAGGGCTTACGGCTTAGCAGAGTCTACGGCCTAGCAGGGTTTATGGCGTAGCAGGGTCTACGGCGTAGCAGGGTCTACGGCGTAGCAGGGTCTACGGCGTATTGGGGGTCTACTGGCGTAGCGGGGCAGTTGTGACGTAATGATAATGGTATGCGGTGATAAAATATACTGCATAGAATGCGACCGGGTCTAAATCTTTCATTCTACAGATTCCATGTCAGAGTCTCGGAAACGGAATCTGTAGAATGAAAGATCATTCTACCGTAGCGTATCATTATCACTACATCATAACTTCCCCGCTATGCCGTTGACCCTGCCTGCTACAAAAATCGTAGACCATTTTCTATCAACCAATGTCCAAAAGTATTTTCTATAAAGCATTATAAAAAGAATTTGTGTCGGATTCAGTGTTGAAGCTTCAGTAACGGAGTTTCTGAATAGCCTTTTGTTATATTTTATTAGAATTTAATAGTGAAGTGAAATGATGAGTGTAGGTATACGTTTATCTTTGTCAGTTGTCTGCATACTAGGGGTTAATCGGATTATCTTTTTTACCTTATGAGAAACCGATCAGAGAAAAAACATAATATGATATTTAGGTTAGTGTTTTTCGCGCAAGCACCTGTAATACTTTGGCGTGGATTAGTAATCAGTAATCAGTAATCTATGTAATGGATAATGGATTATCTTTTTATTTAAAGGCTTAAAATCTAGCAGAACAGGTACATGCATTTTGTTCTTAATTTTTTATGGTCTCCTGTTTTCCATTTATACTGTCATTTTTCATTCGAAAATCACTAACATTATGAATCTACACAACAAAGTTTTCATCACATTGTCTGTAATATTCTGATAAATAAGCCCTGATGGATAACGCATCGAATATTTTGTTGAAAATTGGAATGAATATCATATTTCCCGCAACAACCACAATCCATTGCATTGTAGTACCTACTACAGTATACCAAAAGGATCAATTTTGCGTGAAATTGTAGGAGACGAGTCGAATTGAATATTCGCTGGATGGAAATTCAATTTAATTCCTACCTGAGCCAACAAACACACATCACAGAGATAATAATCTGCGAATCCATCATTTATAATACTTTGGTTTAGGAAACATTTACGTAGTGGCGTATTTACGACACAGAAGCTTTTAATTGAAACTTGATACTAGGCCACTCACTAGGTTGACTGTTCTTTTTTATCGTGAAACTTCATTCATTCACTCTTTTAGCATCCACTTTTTGCAACTTACGATCACATTTACCTATTGTTAGGGAAATTGATTTACTTATGTTTGCAACACTAATAAACATGTTCTGTTTACATTTGGGGTTACAATCTCGACAAAAAAACTGTGATTTCTAACGCTGTAATTACAATTAGAACCAAAATGATCTAAGTGGCTAGTACGAGTTGGAAAAATACCGAAACGTGGTAATTTACTGCCGCTGACTTGTCAATGTTGTCAAAGTATACTGTCGAAATGCAACAAATTATTGAAAATAATCGAAAACTATTAACTAGTTCACTGGCGGCACTAAATTCATGGAAGGAAATGAAAACTTTTATAGTTTCATAAACTTTGCAAAACTCATCCTAAGGTCTCGTACCAGTTTTAGCGTGAATAATTAGCAAACATCCATACGTCCCAACAAACACGTTCTTATTCATGTATGTACCTACACCTAAGTTGTGTGGTTGACCTAAGCAATAAACCATGTTTTTAGGGTCCCGTGTTTGGAATTACAACAAACTTCTATCACAGTATCCTTTTGCAGTTCCGTTCCGTTCATTTTCAGATAATCAGCTTAGTGTGAACGTTTCCACGTGAGATCTTACGGTTGATTAATCTGAGATAATCCGAGGTGAATTGGCTCTTCGGATCAAGGTGATAAGGGCTATCAATATGGTTGGGAGCTTTTAAAAATTTATCACTAGCCGCGCGAAATGCCTGTTTTGCCAATTTGCTAATATCAGGCGTGCATCTTGAGGCATTTGTTATAATACTCCATATTTTAAATTTTCTACATTTCTTCTTTGAATGGGGCTATAAATTATGGTGAGCGAGTCGCTCAGAGCATTTCAAGAATTGACTCGGGAGTGGACGCGAAGTTACGACAGATTTAAGGCTGTATGGCTGTAGTTGTAGTATGGGTCAAACTAGCGCCGCCACCTATTTTATTTTATTATTACGTTGAAAAAAATAAATTTCAAAAATCCATCGTACAGTTATAAGTAATACCTATTATAAGCTTTTTTTAATGCCTCTGTAATAGATTTTTCTTTATTTAGTTTAGCCAGAAAATCGAAAATAGATATTGGTGGCCAATGGCCACTTAGATATTCTACCTAAACCTAATAGAATAAAACTATTACAGAGGTATTAAAAAAAACTTATAACAGGTATCACTGTGCGATGATTTTTAGAAATTTTCTTTATTCTTCTTAGTAATAAGATTAAATAGGTGGTGGCGCTAGTTTGACCCATACCACAGCCTTAAGTTGAACGTTTGCATTACATTAATCGAAATATGTCAGATAATGATTTCGTTAGAACCGGTACACGTGTAGAACTAATAACAGGAAGGCACATAATGTGTTTGCACATGACATTATAGCTCGGTCGGTCTTTGGAGATATTAATTATTTAATCTGTTCGATACACGTTCAAAATAACCAACCCATCGATTTCCGCGAGGCGAAACCGCACGCGTAATTTAATCCGAACGAGTTTTCAAGATGGCGCACACAAAATGGCGGCTGGTGGATGGCGCGTCACGCATTAGGCTCTAATGGTGATGCGGGTAGGTAGCCGGAGTAAGGTAAGTAGGAGCCGTAACGTTACTGCAGAAAACATCTCTATTTTTTGATGCTAATTTGCTAAAGTCGGTTCTGGAGACTTCAAAGAAATATTGGTGGAAAATTAAGCGACACTGATATTATCGGAGCAAATCACAGAGGCTCGAAATAATTTTTGGTTTTGACAGTTTTCATTCAATATTTATTGCATTCGTCTCTCATCCCTCTTTCTTTTTGTAACCAAATAGTTTTAGGTTATTTTTATGAGTTTGCATTAAGTTTTCATTAATAAAGTAAAATTTTCAAATGTCTACCTATCATTCTAGACGCATATTGCATGCATGGACGCACTGTCTATACAAAATTGACAAAAAATAACATTCAAAGGATCAAAACTTATTTGTTTTTTAAAGATAGAGATGTACTATACTACTACCGATGTACTATACTACTACTACTATACTATATCTTCGTCATTGCGAAACAAAAGAGTGCCTCTTATACATAATAATACAGTACCTACAAAAAAAGATGTAAAAGAAAAGGTAGATATTTAGTATACTAAAATAATACATTAAACAAAACACAGAACATTTTGACCCAAAAACATCATTTTGTTAATCCTCAAATTCGTTCCAATATGCAAAAACACGAGTTTAAAAAGCTTTTGTCAACGTATTTTAATTTAGAGGCCCTCGTTAGTATCTACAGGGTGCTTTATAGTACCACCAGCAATAAGCAAGAAAAAATATAGGTGGTACCTACCTATATTCTTAATATATCACTTTAGTTGATTATAGAGATATAATACTATTATTGATTATACGATTTATAAACCTAGTAGTGGCGAGTGAAATTTCATAATTTCACTCGTCCCTGACTAGTGGTTTATTTTTCACTTCTACCACAAGTGAACAAAAATGAAGTGAATAAAATCAATACCTAACACTGTATTTCTTATTTGATAATAGCTATTCATGGGATAAAAATTGACTTGCCTAAGTGCTTATTTTGTAAGCATAATGAAATTATTTTGTTTGAGTTTGACGTCGTGGCTGACTATTTCTACAGACTTTTTTGTAAACAGTATGTACCACCTGACTCAATTTTTTTATTTTTTAATGAAGCATCTAAAAAGAAAGACTAGGTATAATAAATCGTAAAAATAAGAATAAAACTTTTATACAGAAGTACAAGCTTTGATATCAACTAGGATCAAATTGTTTGAGAAGACAAATCCAACGAGCCTCAACTCGTTGTTTAGTTTAGGAGTTCCTGTCTAGAACTTCAGGCTACTCTCATCCACCCTGTACCTGTGAGTGTGACAGTGAATAAAAATGTATGTCCTTTGTAATTAGCGGCGGCCGGCTGATGACTTGTTATTGTTACGTCGGATTAGAAGAACAAAACACCTAAATCGGATTATGTTCACGTAATCAAAGATTTAAATATTCGCGTAATGTATAAAATGACGACCACTGTGGAGCGGTACGAATATGTGCAAAAAACTAATAAAATTGTGAATAAAAGCAGGTAAAATCTAAAATGGTTTCAAGCTTCCGCGATTTGTTCTAATGATACGAGAGTCGTAAAATATTTTACACCAATATTTCTTCGCTTTGTTTACATAAAAAATACATACTATATTGGACCGAAAGTAGACCCATAGTAGAAATCAAACACGTACTAGGTTCCCAGTTTTGTAGGGCACGAGTTAAAAGTGAAGTGGACAACTCTTCCGCGGATGACTTGTTTCTCGGATGTGTTGTACCATAACCCGTTAAGTCGTACGGCCATGTACAAATTTGCTATAGTATGTATACCATAACAACTATCGAATAATTCGCTTATTTCTTGTGGAAATAAAATCAAGCAGGGTCATTGCATTTCCATTACGAGTGTTTCATAAAATAAAACGTGTTCAGATATTATTGTCGTACCGCAAACGGCTCATTATTGCATTACCATTACATAAACAGGATGGGAAACCAACGCCGACATGCCGCATAATATTTCAGTAAGTATTTGTATAAAATACGTTTCTCTTTCTTCCGCATTTCATATTTTTTTATACTTGTAGACCATCGTCGACTCACAATCTCACCTGATTGAAAGTAACGATGTTACCAACGGATATATCACGAAGGTTTAGAAGGCACCTATTCACTCTCGATTTGATTTTTTTCTATAATATAATAATATAAACAGGAAAAATTTGTTTGTTTGAATTGAATAGGCTCGGAAACGACTGAACCGATTTGAAAAATTCTTTCACCATTCATCATCATCATCAAATCAAATGGAACACCAAGTGGAGTCTTTATGCAAGAGGACAAATGTCTTGTACTGGCTGAAGATATCAAACAAAAATTAAAATTAAAAAACACGTTTAGTTACGCTATATTGACACACTGTTTGAGCACGATAAGTGAAAAAAAATTAGGTAGGTACATGCCTTTTTGTCACTAGACACGCGTGGATATAAATATGAAAGCGTGTACTTATCTTGAAATTTTCTTGTTATATCAGGAAAATAAAATTAAAAATGCTCAAAGTTGACAGGCAAAAAAATGAAAACGTATACTCGAGTTTGACACCCGCTAAGCCACGCGACAATGACACAGTTTTGGTTGATCAAGAGAAGTGAAAAATTTATTGGGTTCTTGAAACAAGTGTTGTATGCTACTTTTTTACTATCAAATAAGAAACAATATAATTAAGAAAATGTTTATTTACTTATTTTAGTCTCACAGTAGAACTTTATACAAATATTAAATTTCTTAGGTAACTACTCAAATTTATTTACAAAAACCAAAATTTTAGTTTATATAGGAACGTATCAAAATATTACTCACAAATAGAAGTCATTTCTGACAAAAATAACATATACCTACTAACAAATAAAGTATTTGAGCATAATTAGGTTAAAATACCATTGGATAGATTAATAAGAAAATGATTTGTTGTATTACATATTAAAAGCCTGTTCCGATCACTTTCTTATATTCTATCTTAAATTTTCTCGATAACAACCATTTCCATGAAGCTATCAATCAGGAACAATTTTGGTCCCATAACACTAATCTCTAAATTCAGTGTAAATAAAAACACATGCTCTACATGTTTAGCCATTCGTGCTTTTTATAGGTGTAGGTGTCGAGCTGTGCTGGCTGAAACCCTGGATAGTATTTGTTTTCATAACTTTTTTCTGTCGTTTTTACCTTCGTATCCACAGGGATGAGTCTAATAATTTCGTGGGAATTTGAATAAATCAGATTATTATCTTTATCGAAAGTGAAACCTAGAATCCCCTGTAAGCTAAGAATCTTCGTCACTTTGGTAACTATTTTGGTGATAACGTAGATCCCATCTTCGCTGCAAACATGAACGAAGCCGTTGTTATCTGTGGCCATGTTAAGAAACCGAGGAGAGTCCTTGAGCAGCACTGCTTGTTTGCCCTCCATGATGCCGTACAGACCAGTGTTATTGATGAAGAACTTGACATTATCAACGTCTACAACGAGTTGGTGGACCACATTGTCTTTAAGTTCTTCGATAAGTTTGATAGTTCCGTTGACGTAAGCGTATGTGTTGAGGCTGGGAAATTTGATGAAATATACGATATTCTTTATAAACAGCCACCAGATGTCTAGATTCTTGATGTTGAGGCGTCGCAGCGTCCTGTGTGCCGAGTTGTATTTGTAAATGCCGTTGCTACCACCGAAGTAAATCTCACTACTGTTGGAATCGTAAGCTATGGCAAAAGCGTCATTAACGCCCTTCAAAACAGTCATCTCTTTAGTTTCCATTTTGTATACAGCAGCTGTGTACTCTCCTTGGCCGGCATCGAAGCTGAAGTATAATGTGTTGGTTCTCGTGTCAACGGCGAGTTGATTTGGACTGTGTGTCATTGTCACTAGGGTCTCTTTTTCGTAACATTGCTTGGTCGGGTCGTCTCCTGATACTTCACAGTATTTTCCTCCAAAGTTCTTCGCTTGTACTGCTACAATCATGAGCCCGTATACATAGAACATTATTACAGCTTTAAGTCGAAACTTCACTTTCATATTCACCGTGTTTGAAAAAATGTTATGATTGTCGTTAATGATAAATAACAAACTAATTTATTTGCAAAGTTTAACTCCAATGGCTTCAGATTTTTCCCGCGTTTTTGTGTAGTCAATTTATATTTATATATAGATGACCAGTGGCACTAAACGAATGGTTCACAAGTTTACAATGAACTCGTAGGTTCGTCCGTTGAACATTCGTGACTACTGTTTATAAATTGTGCTGGGAAATGGCAATTGTTTAGGAGATCAATTGACAAACGATATTTAAAAACAAACAATTTATAAATTCACACAATGTTTGTAGTCTATCTATCAAAATGACTGGATGAGTAACTATCTTTTATGTTAGCAAAAGGTCAAATCATTCTTTCATCCTGTAGATAGATAAACGAAAGTTATTTGGTATTCCCTCTTTCTAGTGATAATTCTATTAAAATTTCAATGTATTTGTTTTTTTTACAAGCACCTTCACGTGGCTAAATATTTGTTACTGTGCCTACCTAGATCGACCTATGCATTATATATTAACATCAATATCATAACAACCACGTCAGCTCAAAAATTATTTAGAAATGAATTCATCTACCAAGTTGATACTCAACAACAATTCCCTCTGAAATTGATCTTCGAAAGGAACATATAAAAATGTGTCGAGCGGAAAGTGAGACAATATAAACCTACGTGATACTTCTTTATCTATATGACACATTCACGCGCGTGAATATTCTTATCGTGTAGAACTGTACAAGGAAGAAGTTTTATAAATCCTTTGGACGTAAAATGGCATTGAATGGTTCTCAGTGTGGATTCACACATTCAGAAATGTTTTCAAAAAGTTCCAAGGCATTCAAAATCTAATACATTAATCGGCTCCCAATGAGCTTGCTTGTTTTATATGTACAATTCAAATCCTGATTTGCAAAACGGAGTAAACTCTGTTTTGTAATAGTTTTAAACAATTTTTCTTTTCATAACATTTACTATGAATTTATGCATAGAGGTATTGTTCTGAGGTTTAGGTAGTCTTAGTTTATTTTTCCCACAGTATCGTTGAACTAAGACCCAATATACCATCGTATAAACCCCTTTACTACTTCATCATCATCAGCCTATCGTAGTCACAGATGGACATGCCTCCCCTAATGAGCGCCGTAGCGCCCTGTCATCAGTTTGACGCATCCAGCATCGCTTAACTAATTATTAACCCAAAACATTTTGTTCCCTCAACAGCCTATAAAGGTCCACTGCTAAGCGCAGCCCCCCCCCCCCCCCCCCCTGATATTTAGTTTAAAATGCATTATTAATTTCCATTATTTTTTCAAATTAATGCCGTCAAAAGACGGTTCCCGAATAAAGGAAGCTTTCACGATATGGCCCCGACTCGTGATGATCTTTGAACAAATGCAAACGTCGATGTCGTCGCTCTGAAAATAGAATTGGGTTGTTAGAAGGTTGTCATGGTTGGCTTTGGTATATTCTGATCAAGTCATATTTTGCTTTCGTCGGGTTTCGTGTGTCATGGGCTAGAATCGGAGGATTTTTATATTTTTTATCGTGAAAAGAGGTTTTACAAACAGGAGATTTATTTAGGAGTACCTATACCTAGGTACTTACGCACGCTTTGTCTCTAGATATGTAGTAATCTAGGTACGGGTTTCCTATTAAATAATCTGTGGGTTTCCAATCCTATAAAAGAGATGTGAAAGGGAAGGGGATTTGTCCCGCAATGGGATTATAATAGGTTAGACACTTGGGTGCCTTCGACGCACGAGCTGTATGTAGGTCGTGCGTCGAAGGCACCCAAGAGCACAATTTTTTTTATTTGTCCCGTTGTACCCTTTGGGTACGGAACCCTAAAAAATTCACTACTTAAACCTATTTATGAATTTTAAGGAGTACCTACTATATTCTTTTTTTATGGATTCACAGATTATGATACTACTGCCATCATCGGTTAGACCCTGCACTGGAGCACTGGAGTGCAATCATCGATGGGTATCAATGATTAGACTCTAGTGCTAGCTAGATACTCCAGTGCCTGATGGCAGACACGAGTGTCATTCGCAGCTGGTGCGCATTTGAGCAGGGTTCGACCAACGCCGAGTTCCGGGCAATAACTGTTTCTGCGTTATTATTGAGTTTTTTCTGTAATCAGCAACCTGCTGGTAATACCTACACACAGCTAGAGAGGTCTGTGAATAGATATATTTAGACAGAAGATTTTTGACAAACATTTACCTTTGGTTTACACGATCTCTTAAAAATGCATTGCGGTAAAAGGAATTTCTAAGAACAGAGTTCTTAAGTTTGACTTCCAAATTTAAGATTTGCTCTTGTCCAGCAGATTACGATAAGAAAATTAACTTTCTTTCTGCTTCGGGTCCGTTACAATGAAAAATACTATTGTAGTCATTAAATAATTCGATATAATGGCAAATCAAGTAAAAATCACTAAAAAAATAGTGGCTTTAAATCTTAGGCGACAAAGTGTCGCTAACAAAAGAAAAGAGAGCCGCGACCAGAAAAATAGACTCCCATCCCCAAGAACTTACAGCTTACAAGTAAAATATCGACACAATATCGGCGATAGATTGCAGAAGCTCGGCGACCAACCTGGCAGAGTAACACGTATGTATGACGGACCGGTACAATGTAACACGTATGTAGGTATGACGGTGTGTGGTACACAATAGACCAGCAAATGGTGCGGCGCTTGTGAGCGAGACTTGATACAACATTCAGCTATAACAGGACGGGTTTACACTGAAATAGATAACAAACACAACAAACTCATTTGATTTTTTTTCTGGGTCGTCAAATCGTTTCTGTGGAGAGTTCTGTAAGCCAGTACATACTCACAAAATAGCTTAAATTACCGTATTGATCGACCTACAAGGGACGGAGAACCAAAGTTATCGACATAGCTCAAAGAGTAAGCTAGCTGAAGTCGCAGTAGGCCGGCCATATCTCACGAAGAGCTCACAACCCCTGGAATATAAAGTGTTCTTGAGTGGTGACTGCGAATCATTAGGGGAGGCCTATGTCCAGCTGTGGACTAATGATGATGATCCAAGTGAGATTCCATTGATTTTGAAATAATTAAAAACAAGACTCAAGCATTTTTTGCGATTGAAATAAGTAAAGTTTGAAACAGTTTGTACCTAAGCACTAATTCACTGTATCCCGGAGTCAAGAAGCTGGAGGTGTTAGAGTTACCCCGTGCCTTGATAAGCATCCCAGTGGTGTCGACCGGCCATCCCATCCGCTATACTGGCACTTGCGCTCTTGGCTAGTCTCCCTTGGCTAGGAGGGCAACATTTTGTTCGGCCTTATCCAGTATAATATAGCTTTGTGATGCGCCTGACTAAACGAGCATGGCACACATCGGTGTGACTTTGCCTCGATCCAAGCCAAGTAACACGTTATATTGCTTCGTATCGTACGTGTCGCGTATACTTACTCGGGCAGGACTCTCTATAGCAGAATTTACCATTACCATATCTATGATGCTCCCCTAAATAAAAGACAAAAATCTAAATATATCAAAAACTTCAATTTTTTTACGCTTTTAAAATAAGCTCTAATTCCTAACTAAAATTAAATATGTACCCATCCATACTAATATTATAAATTCGAAAGTAACTGTCTGTTTTTCTGTCTGTTACCTTTTCACGCCTAAACAGCTGAACGGATCTTAGGGATATTTGGCAGGGAGGTAAATGGCATCCCGGAAACGGACATAGGCTACTTGAAATGGCAGGCATACAAACTTACTAGTGGTTTATTTTTCGCTTCTTCCACTAGTGGACAAAAAATTGAAGCGAACAAAATCAATAACATTTTGTTTCTTATTTGATAATAATTACTATTTATAAAACTGTTTATGTATAAAATTTGACTTGTCTAAGTGCTTATTTTGTAAGTCTAAAGAAATAAAGTTATTGAATTTTACCCGACTAACAACAGGGGAGGGTTATGAGGTTAGCACCCTATGTTTGTATGTTTTGAATTTTGAACAGATAGTTAAGAAATAAAGTGTTCATTGATAACATTCACTTCAATTGTGTTAACTGATGAAAGAAGTGAAAATGAATTACTTCGATCATAGCCACAGGATGTCTGATCATGATCATGACGACAAGTATTAAGTCATGGCTGTAACGCGATTGAATCGTCGGGAAATTAAAAAAAAAGTTAGGCATATTTTAATAACTTAAATACTAAGTATAAACAAAACTGAGGGCAAGCCTCTGAAAAAACATGATATAAATATGAATGTTGGGCCTAGCATCGACCAACAAAAACAACTTTTTATAAGGGTAACCAACCAACCTTTTTAATATTGAACAAGCCTAATTAAAATAAACCACATACATACGAGCCGCATACTCTCTTGCATTATAATCGGACCCCTACTAATGACATTATTTCTCCTACTTTTTACGATAACGCAACACCAACAATGCTGAGTTGTTGTGCACGGAATTTTCATGACATTTACGTTTAGACTTCTCTCTAGTATGCATTGTATGAACAAAAGAATTCGTTATAATTATTGTACCTATGACATTTTTTTTATAAAATACCTACTCTATCTACTTCCAGAGCACTCCAAGTTGAAATATTTATGAGTGCCACACACAATATTGAATTGATAGAAAAAATAGAAATTTTGATATAAGTATACGTTACTTGGATGTATTAAATTATGTGCAACAAAATTATACCCAATTTAAATGAAAATAAAGCTGCACAATAAATCGCGGAGTTGCCACGTTCAATAACCTGTTCACGTAAAGAATTGTAAATAGCCGAAAACGCGGGAACTGAGTGAAAAGTTGAGAAAACTCGCGATGAAGGAAGTAGGCAGTACACTGCAGGATCAAAACTTGTTGAAACTCGTTCGTAAACATTCGTGTTCGTCTGTCATACATAATTTACGGACGATTTTTTTACGGACATCTTTCACGTGATTAGCAAGAAAGTCGCTTCCCTACTCCAGCGCGTGCGCGAAGCAGCAGCAGCATCCTGCAGATGATTGTTGCAAGGGCAAACTCCACAATTCAAAACATGTGGATGTGTAATGCGTATAGCAATCGGCTCCGTCTGAAATAATTTTAATTTCTTCGTCTTCTTTTCGTCTTTTCGATTTGTGTAACTTTATATTTGTTTCTAAATTACTTGTGACACTTTATTTAATTTTATTCGCTAATACACTGAATTTCATTCCTTTTGATTGATGCTGTGTGTAGTTTTAAGTGTTTATGATATGAATATTGTACTATGGATTAATATCTGTAATAAATGAAAAATTATAATAATTTTACATATTTATATTTTATAAATTGAACACGTTCATTATGCAGGTTAACTTCCATAGGTGTAAAGCGTTCAAAATATATTCTGCTGAAATTTTTAATCCAGTTTTGGGGATTGCATTGTAAATTATCGGGGGACGCTTTGAAAAGAGTCGATTAGTCAGTCATTTATAACCAAAATCAAATTACAAAACTCGGTACATTTTTATACGAAACTATTTATCTGCTCTTGAGTGTACGGCCACACGACTAGCATCCTAAATAATTTCGCGGTGAGATTTTGCTAATGCACAGTTACCGTAAATTCATACATTTTGAAGTAAAGGCTTGTTTAAATGATCTAGCGACTGCCATTCCAATACCACCACAACAAGTGAGGTAGTGAAAAATTGTATTGTGATCTTGCACAAAGAGATTATCATCTGGTATTTTTGTCTCTTTTTTATTTATTAATCAAAAACACCTTTTCTTTGTGCAGTCGATCAGTAGTCTAAACTAGGTATATATCACATAATGAGTAGTTAACCTTAAACGTTCCAAGGCCAACAACCTTCACAGTTATCCACTCATTATGACATACTACGCGTCGGGGGGCATCAATGGAGGCGGATAGCAGAGGATCGTGGTGGATGGCACAAACTTCGGGAGGCCTATACCCAGCAGTGAGTAAAATCCGGCTGCGGATGATGAACATGTATACCTATGATTATATCTCTCTCACACGCACATGGTGGGCCCGCCTTCCACTGTATACTAAAAAAAAAAAAAAATTGAATTGAAAGATTCCTGCCTTCCTTTCTGTGACGTGATGATAACCTAGGTCATTCAAACTGATGATCCAGCTGCCCCTGCTTAGCCACGAAGCAGGGATGGAATGGAAACGCACCAGTCGTTCACTAGACCACTGTAAAGCAAGCTCCATGCAACCCGCTGGCTGTTGACTTCACAAGTTTGCCAATGCACGGCTTTATACATTTATGCAAGTTCGCCCTGATTCAGCCGCAGCAACTGAAGTTTGATTAGATCTATTATAAACTTGACGATGAAAAATTCATGATTCACAAGTGGTAAAAGTGTTATGCGCGGTTTGTAGTAAAAGGTTTTATAATTTTCAGATGCTTCAACACACCCTACATAAAGGTATTTGGTCTCTGTATGTAGGTATTTACTTCTGCCTAGGAAGGAATACCAAAATTACCAAACGGAAATGACAGTGGTGACTGCAGAACCAATAACCGCTGAGGAGTTCCCAGGTGACGCAAAATAGAGTGTTGGGAGACCAAGGACGCGATGCACCCGACTAAACTAGCGGTCGCACGGAGTCAATGGGTTTAGGTGGTTCTAGACTATTGGCTTGCCCAATAGACAGACGACGATTGCTAGCGCACGATTAGTCTCGAATTTGAAAGGCATTTTAAGACAACCTAGTGAAATCGAGTTTCTAATTAATTTCGTTCAAATTTGAAACGTCTCTTTTACCCCTGTTTGCACCTAGGTTGAACGAAGTCACTGGCATGCACTAGTTTAAGATAATAACACTGAGTGAGTAGTAACCTTACCTTGTTTCGTACGTGTTTGTTTATTTTTCATAAGGTGTACCTCGTAACTCAAGACGATAAAATGATACGAGATGTTTTCTTTACCTTGATAACACAAACAAAGTCATATGTAATCGTATGTAACATAACAAGGCGTCTACTTACAAAATGGTTGCGATAGATTCATGTAGTATCTCAGTATGTAGATAGATAGATAATTTTTTTATTTGTTTCTACAGACACACATAGGTACAATTAACATTAAAATACTTATAACTAACATCAATATACAATTTAAACATAAACAATACTCTACGAACATTTTCATTAATATAAGAACATTGTATGTCTGGTCTGGGTTAGCCACAACTTCGCGAGTCTGTCAACTAACAAGATCTTTAAGATTCCTCCAAAGAGCTGTGAGAATCAATTTAAAAGTTTATTGAAGAATTTTTGTTTTTTTTTCGTTTGTGTGTGGATGATTGCGGGTTCAAGTCTCGTCTAGGTCGTAAATTATTGGGATATTAGGGAACCTATATAAATTTTTATCTTCTTTCAGGTTCATAGTTAACTTTTCTACGCCGCCGACCTACGCTTATAACACGATTTCTGGAGAAAAAAATTCGGGTCTCGTTTCTTTGTTCAAGCGTCACACCGACATTGTTTTGCGAAGGGGTGCTGTTTTCTCTCTTGATTAGATAGTCTCTCGATAAACAAAGATGGTTGTAACGACACTTGATAGAAGGTAAATACTATGACGTATTACAAATACTCCAGATAAATGAAAAACAACACAGATACAGATTTTTTTATGCACACATTTGGCCCATCTTATTTATGTAATAACTAATAACAATCACCTATAACGAACTTATGCTGGGAACTCATATTGTTATTAACAGCATTGTATTCTGGGTACTATTTAATAGTTCTCTACTTGCATGGTCAAAACACCAATTTTTTCAATCTCACATGTGATCATATCCCCCGGCTGCAAAAATTCTGGTGGGTTCCTATACACCCCAACACCCCCCGGAGTTCCAGTCAAAATTATGTCTCCGGGCAACAGTGTCACCACCCGAGACAACCTGGCGACAATGTCTGGAATCTTGTGGATGAACTGATTCGTGTTACTACTCTGCTTCTGCACACCATTGATGCTGCTTCTAATATCCAATTCCTGTGGATTGCCAATCTCGTCTGAAGTAACCACACAGGGCCCTATAGGGCAGAAGGTGTCCATTGCTTTACCGAGAAGGAGTTGCCCTATTTGGGCATTTTTTTCCCAATCCGAAGCACCGATGTCTATGCCAACAGTATACCCGAAGATATAGTCGTGAGCGTTTTCAGGGGTTACGAAACTAGCTTCTTTACCGATGACTATAGTCAGTTCTACTTCAGAAACAACTTTGGTGGAGACTTGAGACCGTAACTTCACAGTCTTGTCTTGTCCGATGACAGTACTCGGGAATTTGTTGAATGTGAAAGGGATTTCTGGCGGAGTCAAGTTTTGTTCAGCGCAATGGTCTTTGTAGTTTAAACCCACGCAAATGACCTTGTCCATTCCGTGCAAAGGCGTTGTTAGAATCACAGAGTCTATTTGCACTGCTTTAGGGTTTTTAAGCTTTTTCACTTTTTCTGCGTGTTCTTTGATTACCTCTAATAGTGTTGTAGGTATGCTTGAATCAGATCCATTTAGATCGATTATTTTATCTCCATCTAGAATACCGACACGAACGTTTTTGCGATCGCGCTTATCGAAAAACTGAACAAACTTCATGTTTCTATCTCTGCCTCAATGATACTGCGCTGCCGATGATTTTTTGCTTATTTATATCGTGTTTTATGATTTTTTAGCAAACTGAGAAAGATAAAACAACAAATGGAAGCATATTCATTTCAGAAACTTTGTCCAAAATTTATATTCAAATGGAGATTACAAATAATTGTGCATTTGTGCCGCAAATTTCAAAGTTTTTGTAGAGCAAAGATATGTATTGGCAACCGCATATGAAAGACTAGCAGTCCGCCCCGGCTTCGCACGGGTAGATTCTATAGCCAGTGTCATTTTCTGACCACTAAACTACCACTGCCTATGCAAAAAATCTCATATCAATCCGTTGCTCTGTGAAAAATTAAAACAAATCTATCCCACGGGAACTATAAATTTTAACGGGATAAAAAGTACCCTATGTGCTATTCCAGACTATTATTTATCTCTGTGCTAAATTTCATCCAGATCCGTCCAGCTGTTCTGGCGTGATTGAGTAACAACAATTCAATTCATCCAAACTTTCAGATTTATAATATTAGTGGGATAGAGGTATTCATAAAAAAAGTGTCGAATTGACTGACATACAGATTGGAGGAAACGGAGACCGCACCCACGAAAGGCATGATAAGGCAATGATGATTGATGATCGCCAAGTACGAGTAGGTCCTCTGTTTCATGACAATATCTCGTAGCTCTATTATCTTACTCAGTATGTACCTAAATGCCCTGTTATTTCAGCCCACTACTGGCTGCTATACTATCGGTTATCAAGGTATGCAAATTCAATCTATTCGATTAGCTGCGTGATCGCCTTATACATTGCACGCTATTGGGAGATGCCTGTTGTAATAAAGGGGGTATTCTGTGAGGTGTATCGATTTTCTTATCGCATGATATAATTCAAGAAATTGGGGTGAAAGTTTTGTGATGAAGGTAAAGTAAAAGGTTGTTTATTTAACCATTACAGCCAACTCAGCATGAGTTGGATGACTAGCAAGCTAGCATCCAACGCTGATCTTCCGCCGGAGCCACTTGTTGGCGTTACAGATAAATTACTCACAATAATAGCTAAAACACACAAAAAATAACTAATACAAAAAAATATTCTAACAAAAAAAACTAATTTAAAAAACACCATCAAATACGGTAGCCATATACCTACTCTACACTATACACCACTCATAGGAAATAGTCACTAATGCCTATAAAGAAGACAAATAGACATAGACAAATTTGTAATGCGCTTGTGTCGTGCCTAAGACTTTCCTGCTCCTTTTGATGATCAAACAGAAATTTCCTTAATTTTGTTCGAAATCCATGATAGTAGATAGTGGTGGCTTAAATCCTTTTGGTTGGTAAGTATTTGAAGGATACAAAATCGACCTCCACTCCCTACTATAATTGGCTTGTGACGATGTGAACATTGCGACCTAGGATTTCCAAATCCACTGAACGTATCGACTTAAATTTTGCACGTATTTTATGGGCTAGATACTATTTGTTTCAGAAAAGCGCGTGCAAAGCGCGGGCACAGACTTGCGGCGTTTAAGCGGTGTAAGTATCTTGAGACATTTTGGGTAATTTGTCATGTGAATGTCATTGTGGATTCTGTAACGTTATTTTGCATCAGGCAATTTTTGTTGCCGACATTACAAAACTAGTTAACCAATTTTGCGGCCGACAGTACGCGATAAGAATACAATAGACAGAAATCATAACAGAAGCCCCTATTGGTCGAGAGAATCACGCGATGTGGTGTGACTACGTCATCGGCGAGCAGCGCGATGTGATTCCTTTGTTCTGCCATTTGCTTAAATAGGCCCGCGCACCGTAGTCGCGACCCATTCAATATAAATCTCAAAAGGAGACGTACGTGTCTCCGCTCTCGCCTAGGTGTACCTAGATTTCAATTACAATGTAGCTTCTACCTACCGAAGTCATTTTAACTTTAGTTAATAAGTGAATTAAAATCCCAAATTTGGTAAGTGCACACGATTATTAATACAGCTGTTAGGAATTGTGTTAGGCATTCCAATCTTATTTTGTGTATTTTTATATCTAGGATATCATTTCAGTGTTTGTGCCTTTATTCACAGAACCTAGCTTTTGTACCTAGATAGGTAATCACGCAGCAGCATCATATTGCACGCCATACCTAAATACTTATTGTTTTCTCTCACGCTTGCATTAGCGCCTTACGCTATTATTGCATTTTTATTTCATTGCATAACTGTCTTGTTCTTACGCTAGCCATTTAAGCTGTGCCTAGGTACTATACCTACCTACTTCTATTAAGCTAGCAAACATGTATATGCCTACCTACTTTTATTAGCTAGCACTCGTACAAGATTGTATCTACCTGCACACATGCTTGTGTAGGTACGCTTCATGGTACCTAAATTAATTGTAAACTCCGAACTGCTTGACCTGTAATTGACTGCCGCACATCATACGATCCTTCATCCGGCCTCCTCTAAGTAGCTTGGTATCATCGGCAGCGGTCAAGAACGGGCATCATGAAAATCGGCATATTTTATAACAGAACATTGATTACAGGGTGCTACGCTCGGGCAAGGGACATGGCCTCCCTCATGACATCCTCAGGCCTCTCATGGCATGTGGTACACTAGGACTGGCGCTGCGAACTCCCTCGGTGGACGTTGGGACGTTATTCTTTCCCGTCGCCGACATTACGGACTTCGCCGCCTCCTGGGTGCTACGCTTGGGCCAGGGTGTATGGCCTCACAGTAGTGGTACACTTGGACTGGCGCTGCGAACTCCCTCGGTGGACGTTGGGACGTTATTCTTTCCCGTCGCCGACATTACGGACTTCGCCGCCTCCTGGGTGCTACGCTTGGGCCAGGGTGTATGGTCTCCCTGTTTTACACTTGGACTGGCGCTGCAAACTCCCTCGGTGGACGTTGGGACGTTATTCTTTCCCGTCGCCGACATAACGGACTTCGCCGCCTCCTTGTTGATGAAACACCCACCTACTCAGCGCTCCCCTAGTTCCGGACCTACGGCCTGCGCTACACAAGCCTCCGCTACAGGGAAGTGCCGTTAAAAGTGACAAGCGAAAATTAAGCGGGCCATTTGAACTCACTACCTACTTACTTTAATAAATATTTTATGTTAACGACCCTATCGTCTTGTTCATTTCAAACCCACGATAGGGCTTACCCGTTACAATTCATCTTTGAGAATACTGCTACAGATACCTAGACTTCATCTCATACCAAAACCTGTATAGATAGTCTTGATTCCTCGTGCGGCCGTAATGGATTCCCGAGGTGTGCTTCAGCTTCGCAAACTGAACTTGTAACTGAATTATTTCTGATAGCTTCATGTCCTTTGAGCTGGATGATTATCAAAAAAGACGAGCTTTAGCTTTGTCGCGCTCATGTTCTTCTCAAGTGGTGAAAAAGATATTCGTGACAAAAGAAAAATATAGGTAGCATAATAAGTTTTTAATATGTTTACTTATGAATACTATTCTCTGGTATTACATTCACAGAACTATCAATTATATCTAAATATACAAGTCTTATAATATCCAATACAGCTTTAATATTTACAAATTTGCTAAAGAACTTTAGTAATGGCACTACTTAACGTACGAAACGTAAATAAATAATAATGCAAGAAATAGCTACAAACGAAAATACCTATTTATAAATTAGCTAATATCACTTTCAGATTTGAAGTTTCTCGTACTAGATAGATATATCTAAATTTTAAGTATTCCGTCGAAATATCCCTGTTTTATTCCTAATTAATTTGTATTTCAAAACTAAAATTAGCAAATAGCCTGATTGATGTTCACTGGTATCCAGCAACCTTTGTTTCATTTCAAAAAGTCCCTAAGAGTCACAAGGTTGCTGAGAATACTTCAAACACATCCCAATATTCTCTTCCGGACTCCGCTTTAAGGTGGGCGGTCCGAAGTGGACGGACACTGCGAAGGGAGTGACGGAGGTCTCGATCCGGCACTGATCCGGGCTCTGTCCGGGGCAGAACGTGTTGCCGCAGTGGTGCGGGTCGCACACGCCCACGCCGTAGTACTGGCCCTGGAGTATCACAAAACATTGATAAAAGGGTTCAACAAGCTGTTGACAATTCCAATGATTAAGTGCTGTTCGCTATTTTTGTTACCGTGTTGTCTTAGTCCTGTTAAAATCATGAATTTCTAAAATGAATAAAGGATGAGATGACTTTGGTAGAATGTTGTTGTTACAATAGGGCGGGCGTTGGCAAATAGTTCAAAAAGTAAAAAACAAACACACAAAACACCGACAGCTACGTGGTTTCTATAAAACATCCCATCCTAGCGAAACTAACTACCAATGACATAACCAAAACAGCTAGGCATAGGCTTAATTTTCGATGAACAGCGGGAGTGGAATCGGATTTATGACAGTTTTCAAGGAAAATCTCGCAAGGCACGCAGACAGTCCATAAAAAACTAACTAAGACACGCTGCCGTTTCCACTCCCGCTGCCAAACATCCAGAAAACAAAACTCACCGCAACAAAATATTCGTTCTCACACGGTATAGTGATCCGATCCTGGCACCTCTGCCTGCCGTGTCCCCTAGTGCCCACCCCGAAGTTGCCATATCCGAAGTACCGGTACTGGTCATCATCCTCGTACAGTTGGCTGTGCTGGGCGTACGGAGACCAGCGGAGTGACCTGGACTGTCCCCACATCCAAGACGTTAGATAGCTCCAGATCTGCGGGGGAGGTTAGGCTAACTACGGGGTACTACAGGGCAGGTATATACTACGGAATAAAGTTATGGGGGCTTGTAAATTGTGAGGGGATACAAATTACAGGTAATTATAATAAAGGTTCTTTTATAAAATACGTTAAACCAAGTTAAACCTGAATGTAGGAGATAATATTATGGGTTTGGAGCAACGTTTGGATATCGTTATTGTACTATAGGTAATTAATAAAATAAACAGTACTTAAGGGCCTAATTCACAGGGTCTGGGGTTACATACCGGATTTTGGGATGATTTTTTTTCAAAGTAGACCCAAACTGCAGTACATTAATGTGAAAATTATGATTCATCATTACAAAATCAAAATTAGAACACAATTTAATATAACGCTATTTTTTTTCTGAGTACCTGATTTTCGTTCAACTGCTGACCAATCCCATTGTTTATCTCAAATCTATTGGTTCGCAATAAAATCTGTTGGTTCTCTCACCCGTGACATCACACTAGGTGCCTCAATATTAGATTCACTGCCCGGGTCTTCTCCAGAACCTTCGATTTCATCCTCCTGTGTCATCACATCTTCACCCGGCATAATATCTTCTGCAGGTATCATTTCATCTGAAAAACCACCAAATTATTGGATTTTTTACAAGACTCCCTTATTCTATTCATTCTATCTAGGTATCTACTCTTTTTCCATATCGTTTATAGGTCTGTCTATCATGTTAGAAAATACAGGTTCTACTGGATAGGATTAGGTGTCAGAGAGGATGAGTGTCAAGTGTCACTACCATGCTAAGAGACTTACTAGCTCTTTATAAATTACCAATAGATCAGGGAAATTATACTCTACATTTGTAACAGTCGACATAGACATATAGAAATGAGAATAATTATTTTTTATTAGTGTGACCTGTGTAACTAACCCCCGAATACTCAAACGCATTCTCAAGTCGCGGTTTTTTGACAGTTTTCAATGAAAATTTGTCAAGAATTCGTCACTTGAGACGTGCTTAAATCTGAGATGTGTTTAAGTATTCGGGGGTAAGCCAACGTAGTAGATTTTTAAACATACGCACTACCATACCAACTAATGGAAGAACAAGAAAACCTAAAACTTCATCAGACTAATACATGAAAGATAAGGACAAGAAATTTTAACCTCTAAGATTATTCAAGGCTACAAGAGGTAGAAACACAGGATGAGAAGGTAGGCAATAAATCATTCCAGATAATACATATATGATTACGCATGGGATTAAGCTCAGGGTGATAAAACATTCTGGACCTATAACTGCATCAGCCGGCACTTGGTCGACCAGTCCAGGCTCTGTGGTGGCCTGGTAGGTGGTGACTCCCGGGATGAAGGAGCCATCGGGTCCGTAAAATCCGGTACCGGGACCACCGGCACCACCTGGGCCCGATACTGGATCTAGTGGAGATACTCAACTGTATGGAACGTCATATTAGAGAAACACAAAAGACCTTGGTGTCTCTGCTTTCGTTGATAAAATACTAAACTAAAACCCCTATGGACAGAACTATGGAATTATTTATTCCATGTTCCATTTCGTCTTCGTAAATTCACCTCTGACAGAAAAGTCGGAACAGTTTTTTCCTCTCCGTCACCTCTGGTTCTAATCAGCGACAACTTCCATTTGTCAATCAATGCATGTAACAACTATATTACTTCTTTGTTGTCGACCTTTTGACCCAAACCAACGAGTACAATAGTGAGTTATTGGCCTATGCGTGCATAATTATGTGAACCAAATCAGATCACAAAAGAGATGAGTGGTCGGCCACGCACGCCCCTCACTCACAAAATGCACACGTTTAATCTCTTGTAAAATGACCTAGTATAATTTTACGGGATGAAATAACTCACCAGCAGGGTCTATAACATTCGGCGTCGCTCCTCCTGGCCCGATCCTGAATGCGCGTGAGTCACACGGCGCGTACCGCACGGAACAACGCTTGTTATTCCGTCTGATGCAGACCTTGTAGTCTTGGCTGGCGAGGTGACGGCCGTTTGTGGCGTAATTAAAGGTTTTTATCGTTCCTGGAAAAGGAACAGATGATCCAGTAAAAAACCAGTAAGAATATGAAAGCCAGCAAAACAAGGACTGCCATGTAGTGGATGCTGTGGTAAAAGTAAAAATGGTGCCTATCCTCAAGGACATCAGGATAGTAAATATAAAAGGTGCGATTTCGGTGGACATCGGAAGCAGGAGGAGATCTTTGTGAGATACATTATGTCAAAAAGTGACACCCAAAGAGTTTATTTCACACAAAAAACACCCAAAACTTTGGAATCAGGACCTAATTTTCTTAACAATATTATTGCCGTAGCAGAACCATATTGCGAAGTAAAACTTTTGAAACTATCATGGTTATTAACATAGAAATCATTTAGAACGGGATATTTACCATGATTCAATTTTTAAATAATGCGAAGTAACTTCACGAAGTAGAACGAAAAGTCAGGGAAGGAGACAAGATATCAGTTACCATTATCAGCGGTATAGTACTGCAGACACTCATGCGGCGCGGAGTAGGCCAGAGGCATCTGCGCTAGCCTCATCAACCAGAGCCGAGGCAGCTCGCCGCCGCGCATGCGCATGGTGAGGCGGGTGGATGCGGTGCCAGCCAGCTCGTCTGCTTCGCGAGCCTCGGTCTTACTGGAGAGGGTGTAGTACACTGGAACAAGGGGAATGGAGAGGTCTGCACCGCTAACACGACAACAGGTTACGAATAAAGCTAGAGGCAGGACAGGCTATATAACAAACATCATCGTATTCTGCATGAGAAAATTTAGGAGACCAGCGCTTTGGCCATAATTCCTTACAAATTACAATCGCCATCGACACGGTAGTCCATCAATTAGTTGGCCTTGGCATCAATAAAATAATTAAGAAAAGATTTATCTCATAGAAAACCAGTTATTCTAGGTAAAATTTCTAAAAGCAAGACATCACATCACTAAAACAATTAAACAATGAAATTTCCTTTACAAAAAGTCACTCACTATGCTGTCCATGGTTCTGCCCGCAGAGTGTGAACTTGGATGCCCCGGCGCCGAGCTCCATCGCATCCTCGTCACATTCCCCTGTCATCCGGTTAGGCTGGCCCTGTTAAACCATTTTTATATTCTAAACAAATTTTGCCTTTTTGCAGTTAGTTTTTAACAAGAAGTAACCGTAACCTAACTGTAGCAGTAACCAGTTACTGCTTTCCAAGAACATACAATAACCAAAGTTGAAGATCAATGCAGACTTAGCTTAGAATAAATCATAGCAGTCTTGGACTCTAGTCTAGACTGCTCAGGCTCTCAGGCTCTCAGGCATCGTATACCTGAGAGCCTGCATTTTTGGCGGACAGCAAATAGCGAATTCTTGACAACTTCCACCCTATTTTTTGCATTGTACTGAGGAAAGGTTGCGGGTTCAAGTCCTGTCGAAGTCTAAACATATTTGGGGCATTATTGAATATGCTTACCAACGCACTATAATAACAGAAACCTTATCACGTAAGTTATTAACTGCATGATCAATCGAACTCACAATAGTAAAATGCACAAAGTCAATCTTGAGCTGCATGATACCCGCGTGAGTCTTCTCGATGGTGACGGAGCAGTCCCGGTCGCCGGACCACAGCTCGGGGAAGCCAGGAGACATGAAGTACGTCAGGTTGTTCTGCACCGTGCCTCCGCAGGTTACCTCGACTGGAACAGAATTACATTTATTTGACACTGAACAAAACACAAACTAAATAAAAACATGGACATTTTCATTCTCCAGAACCTCAGAGATAATTCTCTGCAATGGGAATTTCTGTCCAGAAATCCCGCGGCGAAGGCTGGAAGGAGATAATAACTGAACACAAATATTATACCAGTGCAGTCAGTTAGTCAGTCAGTTTCAGCGCCCCACGACCCGATGCGGATTTATAGGTTTTACCATTCTGGGTGCAGAGGCTCTATCTGCCATTTGGTACTGAGACCCTAAAATGCTTTCAATAAACGGGGCCGCAGTGCCATCATTTTCAACCTACGATTTAAAAAAATCCTTTGTTAGCAATGCTTGTTGTGTAATAAGTTTAACGTTATGGAAAATAAATGAAATCTCAAAATCAATTACCAAGACAAAATAAGACCGTCAAAGCGATATTGTGCAGTCTCAATACAAAAAGAAAAATATTTATGCTTAAGAACCTGAACAATAATAGTTAAACATTTAAAGTATATCTTTTATAATCAGACCTTCGTTTCGTTTGACCACAATCACGTGATGGAAAGTGAAGATGTGGCTAATGATGTATCACGACGGTCCAGAAGATACCTATTCACTCATGTCTTCGAGAGACTTAGGTTGTAATTGACCAGAAAAACAAATGTATTCTATATTACAGTTTATAATTAGACTAATTTAAGATCAATAAACCCTGTTGGGCATACATGTATGGATAGAGGGGTGGACGTTATTGTTCAACGTACTTAGTATTTAGTAGCAGATCTGACTGGATTCTTACAAATAAGTGATCGAAAAGAAATATTTTCCATACCTGTGTGAAAAGATATCCGCGATCAGCATGTTTAGTACACTTTCTCACCCGAAACGAAGGGTAGGGTAGAACGGACCCATTAGTATTCGTCGATACGTCTGGGCCTCACCTCTAGCCATGGAGCTGTGAAAGTGAACTCACAAGGAGACGGAAACCAATAGTATTTCCTTCCATATAATATTTATAATGCTGACTTGCATTTTTCCGTGGCTATTTTCACGATTATAAAAAGGCATTATTGATAGTTTCATCCCAATCCGTTTAGTACACATGTTCTTTATATTATTATGTAATGTAACGGTAGATCCTTTGAAGTTGTTTGTGCATAATTAGACATCTTCACACTTCACAGACACTCGATCTTGACACTATAATTTCAAAAGTATACGTTAACAATGCGTTGATATAATTATTAGTACTATTCAACGGGTATTTATCGTGTTTATTTACCTATTTTTCCCGTGCGTCGTTTCGACAGGTTTACACACTGTAAGTGGTCACGGGATGACTGGAGTACTTAAATAGTATTAATAATATTTAATGCGTTCATCCCAAAAAAATCTGTAAAGTTTTCATAGAAAAGACGTGGGTAAAATCCGAATTTGTCACATTTTTTCCTTGACGCTTTTCATTTTGAAGACTGAATGAAATTGAGAAGTAGCTCTGAAAGCTCTAGTCCGCGTCTATCTGACCGCAAAAACCTTTGATCTACGCACATACCTTGAAGACATTGCACTAAATAACTCGGCCTTGAAGGTCATTCGGGCCCTGCGAACACGTGCCTGGTTTATTGTTGGGGTCTGGTAGACCCGAGAACATGAGGTATCGATTTTGTGTCTGCTTTATTATGCAGGTTTCTGTATAGTTTTTTTACTTCACAAACGCCATTTATCTTATTTTCTGAGGTAGGTAAGTAAGCTAAAATCTTTTGTTTCTCTATTCAAGTGTTTGTTGTACTTTGGTGCTTTTTTCGCAGACAGCGGTGTTGAAAAGCCTTCGCAGAAAATATCACGTACAGCGAGGGGCGGGGCTGCGGCGGGCAAGCGAAATTATTATAATTTGGTATCTCTGTCCTTTCAATCACTTATAAGTTGTGTACCTACTACAAATTGTAACGCCTATCATTTTGGGGAGAGCAAGACTTCTTTTCGTAATGCAGCACTTTACTAGTCACTTGACCACGGGTAACAATCGCTTATTCGCTGACTGTACTGTAGCGGTTTAAAAGTAGGCAGTGACAATTTTACCTTAAAAAAATTGAAATAATTTGAGCGGTGACAAAGTTACCCTAGATTTTTACGATGACAATTTTACCCGGTGACAATTTTACCGTAACCCATTGACACTAGATACACTAGGTACTCTATCTGTAATCATAACCTACCATGTTAATAGTACCTACCTATAAGTTAGAAATAAACTTTACTTTACTTTAATGTTTAAGATGTAACCGTATTAATTACTTAAAGGAAATAAATAAATTGAAACACACTTTGAGGCATCATTTTGTGAGACTATTTAATGTAAGACCTACATTTCAGCAAATAAAGAAAATGAAATTAAAACGAAAAATTTAAATCACTCAAAAATCCCCATCAATGGAAATTGAGACGTCACGATCACGTGTCGGTAGTATCGTCAAATAGACTCACCCCTGAGTACTTTCGTCATAGCTAAGGCTAAAAGCATTTCACCATTACGTTGTATAAATCTAATTTGTGGTCTCCCAGCTTTGCCAATATTTACCTATTAGGTAATCGAACCACACGCAACCCTGTCCATCAGATCAGCCTCTATCAGCATTAATAGCTGTCAAACCTTGTGCCAGAACAAAGGTAGTTAACCTAAGGTTTTTGTTATGATAGGGCGTGAGCCCTCACACTTAGGGTAGTTAACCTTATGTTGTTTAGAAATGCTTAGGAAGGGCCACTTTGAAAACCTATTGAGTAACTTGATTTCGCCTAATTAAAGAAATAAAAATATTGTCTATTTCAAGTACTCACATGACTCTTCAACATTTTAAAATAACATACTTAATTATCATGTAACTAAAAAGCTGGGGTTGGTTTCTGTTCTAGCTCAGAATGTACAACTATCAAGCTAGAATGTAACTCAAGTAAAAAATACAAGATAAATGAATTTTGTTTTTTTAGAAATGTTTTTTTTTTAATGAAATTGTAGGTATGTCTATTATAGATAAGCTGTTGAAACTGTACATTTTATACTTAAGATCTTGTTTGTACAACAGTTAACAATAAACATATTTCTGATTCTGAAAACAATTATACATAGGAGTATTGCAGTTTTATCTTTTTAGTCAGCCGAGAGCCGAGAGTGCTGGGCCTCCTCCTGCTCCATTCTGTCCAGTCCGGTGGTCCTGTGCCAATCTCATCCACTCGAGAAGTATTGATTATGTTTTGACTAGCTGCTGCCCGCGCCTTTCCCGCGCTTTTCAAGTATCCTATGTCCGTGCCCAGGATATAATTTACGTCCCTGCCAAATTTACTTGAGATCCGTTTAGCCGTTTAGGCGTGAAAAGGCAACAGACAGACAGACAGACGGACGGACATATAGAGTTACTTTCGAATTTATAATACCTATTGGTATGCATTAGTGTATTAGTAACTGTTAATGTAAGCGGGTTAACTACGAGCCTAGTTTGTGTTGGAAGAACACCAATGTTACATCACTTGACGAGAGGCATCATCAGGAAGAGGAGTAGATAATATCACAACACAGATTAGGAATACCTCGTTTGTAATTTTCAAATTAAAGACGGTACCTAGACGTTTCAATGTGCTTTATACGCTCGTGTCCTCATTTCATAAGCAAATAAAGACTATTCCGTTTTGTGTAAGGTTTGGACCACCCATGTACCAATATGAAAAGACAATTAATGGCAGAAAAACTGCCATAGCCAAATTGGCGGAAAACCGAACATTCGCAATAAAAAACGTCGAACCTTTTTTAGAACTTTTGAAAAGTCGAAATGGACAGTGTACAATCCAATCGTGATACACGGGCGACTGAATTTCCACTAATCAGTCGCTGGGTGAAATTTGCGGGTCTGAAAAACAGTGCACGCTTCCTAGGCAAAGGGTGCAAAACGGCATGCTGGGCTATTTTGTCTTGATCATTTAAAAATAATATTTTGTAAGACCTACATTGTAAGTATTCTTCAGTTAAGTTCTGTTCGACGATCGATGTGGCGCGGCGGACGAAGGTTGTGGGTTCGATTTCTGCCTTGGGACAAATGTTTCTACGATGTACAAATATGTGTTTTGGGTATTTTCTATATATAATAAAAATAATGTTAGATGTAATGTATTCTAATAAGTATATCAGTCATCTACTAGTTACCACTATAACACAAGATCTGCTATAGCTTGGGACTAGATTAGATGATGCTGTGTGGATTTTTCGTCATTATAAAAAATACATGCTAAATAAGTATAAATCTTTGGTGGGGACTACAAACGTCATACGCGTTCTAAAGTTTTTCTTTCAAAGGTAACTTAACTCACAAATGGCCCGCGCGGGCTCACTATTGTATGTAATTGGTGAGTCGA
This sequence comes from Eupithecia exiguata, assembly GCA_947086465.1. Lineage (NCBI taxonomy): Eukaryota > Metazoa > Arthropoda > Insecta > Lepidoptera > Geometridae > Eupithecia > Eupithecia exiguata. The sequence goes on from OX352245.1 coordinate 11,195,113, forward strand.
TACGACGGGGGTAGAATGTATCAAAGGTGTTGCATTTCCAGTCATTTCAGAGACTATCGCCAATAGACTAGTTTTTGTGTCTCAACACAGTCAAAAAGTTGCTCGCTTGACTTACACTGGGAATATCCAAATCGAAAGCAAACCGTTTACCTGGCGTTAGCCGTCGGACGGACAAACCGCTCAGTGAGTTTATAGTCCAGTGCGCTTGCACTGGAGTGCAGTTTTTTACCACTTCTTATAACAAACATTTGTCATGCTTTGCTCCATTTAGAAACCCATTTTTCGTAAAATTTACGTTCCTACCTATCAATTTACTTTATGTTAAGAAATTAAATATCTTTTTTAATAATTTTTACTACTTTATTCTTTATGTAGGTATGTTATAAACACCAGGTGGAGCAACCTAGTAACTACCGGCCTTCGCCGTTACATCTTGGTGTGGAATCACAAACCAGGTACCTTCCGTACACTAGGTACCTAATCTACCTACTTCTGTGTTTTCTGATTCCTATAAGATGAGTTTATTCAAAAGGTAGTACCTGACTCAAACTTAAAAATTACAAGAAGGTCAGGTTTTCTACCGTTTCTTTGTATATCTTATCAGAAGATTCATTATCTATGTAAGTCCTAGGATCTACTGGGATCTTGGTACCGAGAATGATCCTCCACCTTCCGTTTAGCGTCCCATGACAATGACGACTATTCAGTGGGCGAGTCTGTTGGAGTTAGACCGGAGGACAGTGTTCGACTAGCCTACCTCATTATGATCACCGCTCACGAACTAACCAGGAAGTAATATTATTTCATCTGTGCTCCCACAGACTGTCATGCCTTTCCCTTTTTAAAATATCATTAAAATTTAATGATTTGCGCTTTTTTGTATTTTTGTTTTAAGCAATCCTTTCTTTTATTGATTTACAATATTTTGTGTTACGTATATTAACAGCCATTCATTATCAAAAAATAATCTGTATCTGTTAGTTTTCCTACTATCACCTATGTGATAAAATGTCGAACGAGAAAAGTGTCAGGAATAACCGAAACTTTTTATTTAAGTTACCGCACTTTTCATTTAAGTTACCGCTCTGGCTATTTCCCCAAGAGCCAATAGTGCTCTCATATCCAAAACATGGCAAGGTTACCTCCCAGATAAAGTATGAAATAATTCCCTAGCTCCGGACATCTGTTCCCACCGGATACCAGGGAATGGAACGTAGCTAGGACAATAGCGGAGCGTCTGCGGTAATGCGTTCACGACAAGTGGTTGATAGCGAACGTTTTAGCTCAATTTGAACTTCTGCAGTATTCCACGGGAGCTTTGGAGACGGTTTTGGCAAGTTAGGGATTAGCGAGGTTTTTGGTGTACCTAGTAACAAACAAGCAAGAACATCAAGATTAACATCATAGATTTAAAACCTAATTCGAAAAGGGAGATTCTCTATTCAAGTGGTTTTTCTTTTATATTTTAGGTAGGTTCTAGATATTTCCGCTGATGATGATTTTTTCCAGACGTATTATTATATATTTATACTATACGTATTAATAGTAATACGTAAAAGTAAATAAAAAAGTATAATTATTTAATTTGAAGTTAGTTTTTTTTTGCTTTATAGTGCGTTACTCGCACTGGGTAAATCTATCTAATCGGGTTCGAATCCTGCCGAAATCGAAATTTTTTGGGATATTATTAAATAATTTGAAGTTGTTATTAATGTTTTTGTAAAATTTAGCAATAAATGTAATGTACCTATTCGACCGAACCTGGACTTTCAGTCGAAATGAACCTTCGGCCTCGGTGTCAGTTTCGGCCGATATTTTGAAATTTCGTACATTTTTACCCCAACCCAAATTTAACGCGTCCATCTGTGTACATCATACCTCCCAAACGGATAAACCTTTTTTAGGGTTCCGTAGTCTACCAGTTCCAGTAACGCGAAAGTACACTTTTCACATCTTCAACGAAAATGGCAAAATCCACGGTCTTACCCAGATATGAATGAAAACTGAATTGTGTCTCAATATCACAATATAAACTTGCTCTAAATATTCAGTATTATAATAAAATTCAGAGGAGATGGGCCCAAGTCATCAATATTGCTAGATCCATAAAAAAGATGCCAACACAACAAGATGAAAAGTCAAGCTTCATGAATATCTTGGAGGCACTTTCCTCACGCTCGGTGTACTATTGCGGTTTCATATTCGAAATCGTTGTTTACAGTCCATTGTTCAGGAATATTCGAGAACATTCGAGATTGGATGAGCTTGCGGCCTATTGTTCGGGTGCGGAGTAGCTTTTACATTTAGATTTCTCTGAAATTAACCTACTGCTCTTTGCTTAAGATGGTAATCAATCTTGCGAGGTGGATGATTGTCTTTAAGATTGATCGACAGGAACTGTAAGCTGGTGATTATTTCACAGCAGCTACGAATTAACTACCGGATGAGTTATTTTTTTGTAACGCAGATGAAAGTTCAATTAGTCACGAGGTAATTAATAAGTGCTTAATTATCACGTCTCGGGTGATGTTTTTGAACCAGAGAAAGATTTTTTTTAAGACAATGAAGATGCTGGATCTCTTAGTCATGTTGATGCTCTGCTCTTTATGTAGGTAGGTACCAAGACTAATTTAATATCTGATCTAAATTATCTCGGTAAGGTCCTCTACGTAAATTAAATCGATAAAATCGCCTTTTTTCAGTAATCAGAGTAATGAAGAGACGTCGCCGGCATTACTCTCGTCCGTGGAGGTTGACTCTAAATGACACTCACAGACGAACAGCCCATGCGCGCAGTTCTCTGCCGCCTTGCCATCTCGCTGCCGAATGTCGTACGCTATCATGCTGCAGCTAACTCTAACAAATGTAACTCACAGATGCAGCAGACGCCCAGTCCGTGCGCGCAGTCTCCCGCCGCCTTGCCGTCTCGCTGCCGACAGTCGTACGCGTTGACGCAGATCCCCGCGCGCGCCGCGTGGTACCCTGAAGGTTGGCACTCTCGCTCTCCGCCCACGGGGAAGAAGTTTAGGACTTTGAAGAGGCCTCCTGTTGAAGAAACAAGATCTTTCACTCGCTGATTGCTATTTTGGATAACTGTATACTACTTATTAAGTACTGAAAAAACTGGAATCCGCTGGTCGTGTTGGATGTATGTGCTCAGGTCCAGCTGGACCTAACACCAACACCGCACAACACAGATATAAGCATTGAAATATGGGCTTAAACTTGTTATCTTTTCCACAACCTTCAATTGAGTGGCCCGCGGGCTGTCTGGTATATATAATTATTAACCTCAAAGGCTTGGTTCCCATATTCTAAGCAACCTAAAATGTTAATGATTTTATGTTAAACTTTACCTGATACCGTTTTTCCCAGGCTACACAGACATCAGACAAGCTTTGCGAAATAGAATTATCCAAAACGTGGCATTCAGGTGGGTACTGAATAATTGAGTTTAGTCGCCGGCTAAGTGACGGTCAGCTTTTAGTATAATTTCATTTATTTTTAGACTACAAATGAGAAGACTTTACTTAAGGGTACTCATTTACTTTATAATCATGCAGTTCGCCTCTCTCCCTCTTATGTTACACCTTTAGAAGACAGGAATCTAAATAGGTACATAGCGTTGATGATGATGTCATCCTATCCGACTGACGGCGGCCAGTTCCAACGGAGACTAGTCATAGGAAAAAAAGGAAAGGAAATTATTATAATGCACAAGTGTTTGTGCAAACACAGGTGCACAACCAAAGATTAGGCTGCAGTTTTGGATAGAGAGAGCGGAAGCTGGAGCAGATTTTTCACACTTTCAAAAGAGCATTAAATTGTTTGCGCCTAAACTACTTTGACTCCCCTCTGCCTACCAAAAACGCATCTTTACATTTTGCTTATTCAATCTGCTTATTCGATCTACCGTCCTTAAAATCCTGTGCACCGTACTGTAACTTTGAAACGACAAGACAAAAAACAGCTTTAATTTCGTAAAGCACATGGAAAATCCTTGACATTTGCAAGGTTCAGTAAAATCTTGAGTTTTTGGTTGTTTATTAAAATTGGAGTGATATTTTAGCGGCCTCGGTCCCGTTACGTCCCCTCGAGAGACGGTCTCGATTTCAGATAAAAAGCTAGCACTTTTATAGGACTTGTGCTTATATTTTTATCTACCGTTGTAATGTTCGAAAACGCAAGGGAATAGGGGTGTCACAGTTCGGAGTATGGTAAGTGATCCACTAATGTCTTGGGGTGGAGTTCTTGCGATATTTTTCGCAATTCTTCCAAATAAAACGTCAGATCAACAGCCCATAACCAATGCAGTAAACCGATGCAGGATCACTCGCGGTCTTGAAAATAAAAGCTGTAAGTTTGATTAAAATAGTCGAGAAAAGATCCGTTTTCCACACCATATTCAATCCACGCGAGCAATTTCACCATTAATATAATGTATTTTTTTAAGCAAATCACTCCCCCGTTTTCAGGTAGGTATAATGCTCCCTTTAATTACTCCTTACAATTCGCAAAAAAACTTCAACTGAGAATATACTGAATGCGGTTCATAATAAACCAATTATCAGATCTGGAGTTATTAGTAGTTACTGGTTATAATCAACGGTTGGCAGTTTCTAATTGTTTTTTACGTGTACTCAAGTCCTAGCAAGCTCGAATACATCCCTACTTCGCAAAATGCCCCGAGGTTATTCAAGAAACATGTTCTTTAAAAGATTTTTAAAAATGTGCATCGTAGGTATATCCTTCGGTTGTGGGAAACTCACGTTACTGATAAAACGGCGAGGAAAATCATTTGGGATATAAATTTTACTTAGAAGAAAGACGTTCTTTACTTCAGTACTTTTCTATCTGCTTCTGCATCGACTGCAGAACAGGTGTATTTGAACATTTTACGCTCCTTAGAGAGCTCAAGAAGTGTTACTTTACTTTTCATTTCGCTTTATTTTACACTTTCTGTAGTAGGTGCTGTGTGCTGTGGCTGCTTATTACATTAAGGTATTGAAGCTAGAGCGGATTTTAGGCAGTAAAAAAACTCTTAAAGGATTAAAGGTTGACTACTAGTTAGCTGCTCCAATCATGTCAAATTAGGTATTTGTGAATTTTAACTTCTGACTGGTATTGATATGGATCAGTTGAACTACCTGTTGATTGTTTGCAACAGTCTGCAGTTAGCTCAATTGTTTCAACTGTAAATACTACCTTTAATTTAGTTATATTATTTGATTGTAATTTTCTTCGTTAATAAAAATGTAAAAAAAATGTGTTTTTTCTATATTATTTTTTGTTTAGAACCTAGGTTTTTTGCACTATTATATCAGTTCTGCACAGGATCCGACTAAGCCAGGGGTCATAGATGCATCAAAATGACAAACAATCGTTCAGAGTTCATGGCTATTCAATGAGAACCTACAACTAGCCTCTAGCCTGGTTTGTTTGCGTTGGGATGACGGACATCCAATTGCACAATCTGCTCACCATGTACACGTAGGGCTACCACAGCGCTTTCCATGTCTTCATTTTTATCTAAAAAACAAAAGCCTCGGAAATTAATGGTATATGAAATGAAATAGAAATCTTGTGCTTAGGTACGTTTACCATCATTATATTATTATCACATTTATTAATCAAGTTCTATGCTTTTACTGTTTTGAAGAAGGTTTTTATCTGTCTGTAAATTTATTTTTGATAGATCAATAACCTAAGCAATAAATTGTATGTATTGTTCAATCGTAAATACTAGTTCAAATTTGTTTCTATTATTTGATTGTAATTTCATTGTTAATTTAAGAAATTCCTAAGGTGGAATATGTCTTTGGTCCTAAGGCAATTTGATCCGATAAAAAAAATACCTACTATATAAATAAGCTACGTTTTCTGAGTGCTAGGCTTCAATTTACCCAGCTAGCCATGTCGTGGTCACAGGGCCACAGGCTAAAACTTGTTAGCGATATACAGCCTGCATGTTTTCGGAATAACGAATGAACCAACCACCTGATTTAGGTATTCATTTTTGTACATCTATTATAATTATTTAATAGACATAAGAAAAATGTAAGGATGAAAATATCTAGTAACAATTCCGCGAAAAAAACCTTCTCCAATAAGTTCTAACAAAATGTAGTCCGCATTGTAGAAGAAAAACGACGCCAACTACAAAATGAAAAAATACCTATCAAAGCAAGACGTCGTATATTTTGCAATGGATTTCCGCAAAGTAACGCCTGAATCTATTATTTAGACATAAGAAATTATTGCTTTGATAGGTATGTCTTCTTTGTAAAATGGATGGTGTCATCAGCCCTAGAGTTTCTACCAGATAAAACACAAAAAGCTAAAGGCTACCACTATCCTGTTTTTTACCAATCTCCTACTGGCTAGACTTTTTGCTCCGGCAGATTTTTTGTTGACTTAGTTGAGGATTTACGTGAGGGCATTGATGCTCCGTATTTGATACATCAGCACGCATTGGTCTTCGGTTGTTGACTTCCACACTTACCTATTATTGTTTTTATAGCTTTGCCTTTCGTTTGCTTTTTATTTTGTGAATAGAAACCATCAGGTTTTTCATGCAATCCGTACGGTACTTTCAAATACAGAGACGACATCATGTTCTTATTTTACTGCATCAAATTTGAGGCCAAAGTAGCATCTTTAGCTTTCACTGTCTGATTGCTGACTAAAAATTTCGTTAGGTACCTAACCTACCTCCAATGCAATATTCAGGCTAATTCTATTTAGTTATTATCTAGATTAATGGTCACTGTCAGTGCCTATGATCAGCTGAGAATTACCTAGGGGCTAAAACAGATAATGAGACTTTTTAACCTCCTAACTTCTAAATGTAAATGATAAACAAAACAACCGGTTGATTTCTTATAATTATAGGAAGCGTTTTTTGGGACAGCGAGAGCGGAAGCAGAAGCGAGTTTTGACAGTTTATGGAACGTTTGCCCCTGAATGGAATATTGTCCTTGGAACACTGTGAAAAACATTGAAAATTCAAATATACACTGTAAATTCACTTTTTTCTGTTTCATTTTGAAAGAAAAAAGGAAACGTCTATAGAGTCTTTTAACGATCACGACATGTTAGATGAAATTTGAGTTTCTGTTGGTTGCTATTACACATATCCTCTAAAGGAATACGTAATTTCAGAGTCGTTAGTTCCTGCCTCTGAGGCTAAAATTAATAAACATGAGTCAAACGGAACCTCAGAAGTGCATTAGCATTATATTCGGTGTATGACATGTTGAAATCCATTTCTTGAATGCATCACTCGCTCCTATTTCGTCGAAAGTCTCGCCTATTCTAATGGCACACAACTTTTTTTGTTATCGACATCATCATCCTATGCTATTCCACTGTTAAACTAAATCCCCTGTTGCGCCTGTTTTCAGTGTGCCACATTTAATTCTCTAATCCAAATTTAAAACCCAGAGGCTATAATTAGAACGGAACGGACAATACATTACAAATACTCTTTATTTTTACGTATTTTATTACGTACTTTATAGGTATTATTACTTAGATAAACTTAGCTATACGACGACGGTGCAGTAGGTTGAGCGTTCGATTCCAAAAAAATGTAATTTAAATTCTCTTTTTTGCCTAAAATAGACACATTTTTTAATGAAAGCCATCAAAATACACTTTTTTACGTTATAGTTATCACTGACTAGGATGATAACATTTTGGAACTTATTTTTAATGTAGTCAAGTAGCCTATTGTAAAGACTAGTTCTAAATTGTTTCTATCATTTTATTGTGATTTTCTTTGTGAATAAAGATAACTACATAGGTATTTATATTTTAACATATATTTAATTTAATAAATACAATAAGGAGTGTGAATATTGTATGTAGTTCAAAAGTGCCAGATAAAGAGTCACAGCCTGGTGACGAGAGACGCGGTGGGAACGAAGAACCAATGCATAAGTTAGCAAATCCTCTTACAAGGTACTTCAGCGACAGAACATGGAGATTGGCACCTGGCACCTACTCGTGGAGGCAGAGTTTAGAGTGAATGTGATCTTATCGGATCTACATAATGACGAGCAGCTTCCGTGGTGCTCACAAAACTAACTTACTTAGGGTGGGGAAGTTATATACTTTGCATTTTAACTGTTTGCAATTAAAAGTTATATGGTTTTCAAATTTTAAGGCTAAAATCCCATATAATATTAATAAATGTGAAAGTTTGGATAGATGTTTGTTACTCAATCACGCCAGGGCGGCTGAACGGATCTGGATGAAATTTGGCACAGAGATAGATTGTAGTCTGGAATAGCATATAGGCTATTTATTGCGGAATTCCCACGGGAACGGGAACTACGCGGGTGAAACTGCGAGGCGCTGCTAGTGTCAAATATATTTCCTATTTCTCAAATCCTTCTGACCACTTTTCAAAATGACTACATAAGTCTATGTAAGTATGTAAGTTCTGCCTGCGACATAGGAGGTTGCTGGTTCGATTCCCGCCTTGGGACAAATATTTGTACGATCTGTAAGTATTTGTTCCGGGTATTCTGGTCGTTTTCTATGTATAATAAAATACATATATCTATGTAATGTAGGTATTGTATTATGTATATCAGTTATCTAGTACCCAACACGAGCTCTGCTTACCTTGGGGCTAGATAGAGCTGCGTGAATTGTCCAGCATTTTTTTATTATTATACGTATTTATAAATCATAAATATTATTTTCTCATTAAAAACCTTTATTGAAGTTACTTAATATCAACTTCCACCGCTTTGATGGTTTTGATTATGTTTATTCAATATAATATGTACATAGTACGCATAAATTGGATTCAGTAGCAAATAAAGATATTTATGTGAGTACGTGAATGTAAACAATTTGTATGTTCACGAATGTGTATATTATTTTAAGCGAGTACCTACTCACGTATGTAAATATGGTTAAGTGGATGTTCGTGATAATTTTATGGCACTGATTAAAGCTCTGCCAAATGTAGCTTTTAGAGATAATTTCCAGGAGTTCTTGGTATAAATAAATAATTTTAGTTAACTAAAAGTGCTATTGTTAATGGTTTTATTTTGTCCCATAATTAACTATACTCATTTCATTTTATCTAGGGACTACTCAGAACTTAACGTACCAGCACAGTTAATACATATGACTTTACCCGTGAAAACCTTAATTTAAGCTTTCTAGGATATATTTTCTCCATATTATTATGTTTAAATAAGCTTCTGGTTTTTCAATAAATAAATAAAAAACATATTAAAAAAAGTGAACAACAGAAAATTACGACAAAGGTAAACCGCTGCTTTAAAGTGCGTAACTTGTACTGGGGTAATCTTCAAAGGTAAACCTCTGCAAAATTATTTCTGATCAACTAATATTTGTTTACGAGAAAAGTTGCGGGCACAAGTTAGTAACCAATAAGGCTTAAACGAGAGAGAGAATACGACTCTTCACGTGATTTTACTGCTAATGATAATGGTCCAGTGAAATGAAACCTTGTTTTGCTGTATTGCTGATTCATGTAGGTAGGTAGAAACTTCAAATCAATTAGCTTTTACTACCTACCTCACGCTTTTCTACCTCTACCACATATACATATTCTATTAACAATAAACGTAATAAGTAAGGCTTTCCATAACAGAATACAGTAAATATTGTGCCCTCCCCATCGATAGAAAATCGAAAACTGTTGGCTGGTGAGAACATTGTCATCGAACACGAAACGAACACACCGGTAGCTTGAAGTAATAGGTAATTAATTTTGCCTTACCAAGTTATCGAAGATAAAAAAGCAAATTTAACAATATAGGAAAGCAACTAATCAGAATGTACAGGTAGAATACCTATACAGCCAATACTTGGGTGTTTTTAACCGACAAATAAAAAAGGCAGAAGGTCTATGTTCGACTGTATGTACGTAGGTATTTTTTTGTATGTTCGTCGATTCGTCTATCAAGTTTAAGTCGAATAGGTAAGTACTTATTAGATGCCTATTTATTTGTATACTGCTTTATCTAATCGGTACTTCAATGAATCGAATCTGTGCCACAAAGAAGATCAAAAATTACAAAACATTTTTGAAATTTTACTAGACAGAAGAGCTTTTAGGCTGGGTTCGGTTAAGAACAGACCCAATTACCCATAAGTAGTCGGTTAACCCTAAACTAGCCAAGTAGCCAACAAGCCCTTATCTCTAGCATCTGATAAGAGCCGGAAGTTCCAGCGAATCAATGTTAATTACAGTTGGAGATGTGGGGTTGTGGGGCAAACCGCGGAGCTGCTAAATAGAACCCCGAGTTCGTTTGACGATTCGAGACGTGATCGTGGCGTCTCATTAAATTTATATGGGATTTACGTAGTTGGCTGCTCGAACGATAGAGGCGCTGTAAGTATCAAACCGATGAAAAATTAAACGTCACGATCACCTCTCGATAAAATATCATCACGGATATTATAATATTACACTAGGCGGGTACTTTCGTCAAAATATGCTCAGATACTTCTCTTGATCTCAGGTGTTGCCAGATCTACTGATTTAGCAGTAGATCTACCTGCTTTTTGAACCGTCTACTGATCTACTGCTTTTTTGCTCAAATTTTGTGAAATCTACCTGCTTTTTCCGAGCATCAATAGCAAGTGACTCCATGTCTTTATTTTAGCTCACGTGACAAGTTACCAATGACACAAACTTCACAAAACTGAAACAGATGAATGAAACTGAAGAGTTCCGTGTTCCTTCGTTTCTTCCTTCCAGCTTTCACTTTCTTTCTGTCTGTTTGGTATGTCTGTTCATTGTTTTCGATTGATTGGTCGGTCCGTTCGTTCGTTCGATAAACTTTTGCAAAATGCAAACTGAGTGAGACTGTTTATCCAGTTATTATGTACTCTACTATGCACTAAATAATATATGTCCAAAACCACAAATCAAAGTTCAATCAGACTGAAAAGAACTGAGCAAAGCACAGCCGACAGGCCGCCTGGCCTCGCTTTCCACAAAGCTAAACAGTTTAGGAATGTGGGCAAAGAAAACGCTTCCTAAATTAGAAAAAAACGGGTTAGTAGCTTTGTTGTATGTTTTTTTTTGCATGAAAATACTCGCAAAACACAATACATAGGTACTAATTTATAACATATTAAAATCTACCTGCTTTTTTTCCCAATCTACTGCTTTTTTAACAAAATTTCTACTGCTTTTCTCAGATTCCATCTGGCAACACTGCTTGATCTTTGAATTTCTTGACAAATTAAACTTGGACATCGGATACTCGGATAAGTGCTCTTTATAAGTACCTTACCTAATACCTAATCGTGAATTAAGCGTTGGAGTTATTTAGAATTTTACGTGCCTCATACATTTTGTAGACTATTTGCACCGCGGTCTTAGTATCAGTGCGATCTTTAGTGAATCAGACTCCTATAACAGAAAAAATAAACCAAACACGGTGCTCTTAAGTCTCGTTTTCTCTGCGCGAATAATAACTCAGTCGACGCATTAAGTTAGCATTAGCATGCTCAGACTAAGTACTTACTTAGTCTGAGTTAGCATGCAACAGTTAAATTAAATTAAATAGTGAGATAGCTCGGTTAAAAGCAATGCTCGTTTACTTAGTTTCAGAGTATCGCGCCTAGGCAGCAAACCAACCGGTTACTGCATTATTTTATCTTGTTACGGACGTGTGCGTGCTTTACACGGAAAGCTGATAAGTGGCCCACGTGGTACTGGGTACGGGGGCATTTAGACATTTCAGAGCGAAGCTACACTCCTCCGTTGCGCTGCGTTGCGTCGTCGCAGCGTTGACGCTGCGTCATTTTACATGTAAATTTCAATATATGCACGTTTCCGTTGCGTTGTCGTACGTATTCGGTCCACAATAATTAATCGCATTAGGTGTCTTGTGATAAAATTTTAAAAACATACTTGACAAAGGAATCATTTATATTTTTCTAAGTTTGCATTCTATATTATTTTGAATGAAACGTTGTGTCATCACATCGTCGCTATGTTGTATGTCAACTTATCGAAGCCCACGATAGAAATGATAAGTTCCAGACCTAGAATTGGGTTTTTATTTTATTGTTGATATACCTTAGTTTGACTTCGTCTCAAGAAGGTACCATCAAAGACATTAGTTAGTTATGTCATAGCCTAATTTTATTTATCAATGATAAACGCTAGCGATGCCACGGACAGAAGTCACAAATGTCAAATCAATTGTGAAGTCTATAAAATTGCAAGATTACAATAAGGAAGGAAAGATTTTTCAATACTTCCGACTTATCAGCCATCACACACAATCGATTATAAAACGGATATTACATTGTTCAAAATATAAAATGACGTACTAACATACATTCGCGATATCCTGTACCAGCCGGTCCAGTGCCACACACTCCAACACCACCATAGCACCACCGGTTCACCCCATGCCCCACTTACTGCAGGACCGCCGAGACTGGTGGAACTGGTTTTGACGACACTGGTTTTAAAGGTATTGCATTACTGTGATAAGTCGTACTGAAATCCCTTTATGTTTTATACTTCCTGGTACCTGGGCGCGTATTTAGATTGAATATTTAAGAGTATGGATCACTCAGGTTAATAGATCAGTAGACCTTCGTTTGAGCACCAACCTCATCAGACGGTAATAGTGAGGATGTATGAGACACCTAGGTATACACTTTTGACACATTTAGTAAATCCATACTAATATCTAATATTATCAATTTGAAACTAACTCTTGTCTGTCTATTTGTCTGTCTGTTACCTTGTCACGCCTAACGGCTGAACGGATCTCAATGAAATTGGCAGGGAGTTAGATGGTATCCCGGGGACGGACTCGGATATATTTTTATCCCTGAAAACGCATGCGAAACCGCAGACAGAAGTAAGTATAAATAAAATAAATTACCTTAAATACTTAAATTAAGGTAGGTATTTTAAAAGTAGGTCCCGGTAACCATCACACTACCTAATCATGTTGGATGTTTGTAAGATTGATTGGTAGATAATACTTCTAATAATCCTGTAACTTCTTTCCGCCAAAAATACTGAAGGGATCGGGCTGAATTTTGAAATTTGCATACAAGTAGTTTTAGGCCTGGAATAAAACTAATAACATCAACCCGTTCCCATGGGATAGAAATATCAAAAATAAAAAGCGTGCGAAGCCTCGGGCAGAAACTAGTAATTCG